>OY744482.1:157261479-158655479 GCA_963556165.1 Tipula helvola
ATACATTTAATGAATAATAAATAAAATACTGCACCTTGGCCTGCGCCAGTCACAACAATACGCTTTCCATTAAACTGTACTTCCATATTTAAAATTAACAACAAAGATATGTACAAATATTATTGTTTATTTAAAACGGCCACATATAAAAAAATAATTATAAAAGTGGAAAACAAATTGATAAGATTGACGTTTTAATAAGATAAGAAAGTATGTATATGTAGTTAAAAAGAAAACAATTAATTTGCTTGCTAACAGTGTGACAGTCAATGTGAAGCGACGTTACCAAGCACAATATCCACCATCTAACGGAACAGAGTGACCCGTAATGAAGGATGATCTTTCACTTAGCAGGAAGATTGCTAAATCTGCCGCTTCTGACACTTCACCAAACCGGTTTAATGGAATTCTAGCTTTGACAGGGTCGGCTTTTTTAGAATCGCCCCATATATCTTTACCCATTTTAGTTAAAATAATTGTTGGATTAACACTGTTTGCTCTTATATTTTTCGGCCCCATTTCTAGTGCAAGGGTTCGGGTTAACGAATCTAAGGCGGCTTTTGTAGCACTGTACACTGCATGGCCATGACAAGCACGAAGTGAGGCTACTGATGCAATATTAACAATGCTACTGCCTTTCTGCATATGTGGTAATAATATTTGAGTCACGTTAAAGGCGCCTTTAAAATTTAAATTAAATTGACTGAAACGAGGTAGATTTATTAAGTATCTACTACAAAAACTCCTGAAACACGTACTCATCAAATTCCTTTTCCGACAGCTCTAAAAACGGTTTTATTACAGCCATACCTGCATTATTTACCAGGCCATTTAAGCCCCGGACGCACCGTAATTCATTTCTTGTGTTCTTCCAGTTGGACAAATCGACACATATTTTCTGAATACCACATTTGCATTCCTCTTGCAGCTGATCCAATTCTTTCTGGTTTTCGGATACGGCAATCACTCTCGCTTTATATTTATAAAGGCGTTTGCAGATTTCCTTGCCAATTCCTGAATTATATTTGAACGATTATAAAAGTTTTTGAACTAAAGATTTGCTAAATAAATTACCTCTTCCGGCTCCGGTAACCAGAATATTTTTATTTAGAAATGAAATTTCCATTAATATATTTAAAAAAATAAAAAATATATACACGGACGCACTAGAAATTTACTCAATATTTTGTTTTTCAGAAACCGCACTCTTGGTTAATCATTCCGGCTGTTCACACGAAGTTAACACTGCAACACATCATTTCCTCGTTTATTGTTACCTCTTTACCAATAAACTGTGGCCCTATTCTGGTAATTCCCGGGGAATAGGGAATATTTTGTTTTTACAGCAGTTATTCCCCAGATACACCCCGAGTAACCAAAAATGGTGATCACAAAATTTTAGACCAATTTGTCACAAAATGTAAGTTCCTTTTTATCACAAAAAAAGTTAACAATTTGGATCATATTTATGCGGGTATTTTGTGACAAAATGTACGTTGAATTTACCACCAAAAAAAAAAAAATTTGTCACCAATTTTTCTCAAAAAGTAAGTTCCTTTTTGTCACAAAATAAGTTGATAATTTGGAACTTATTTATGCGGGTATTTTGTGATAATATGAATGTTGATTTTACCACCAAAAAAAAAAAAAAAATGTTAGTCATCAATTTGTCACAAAATGTAAGTTCCTTTTTGTCACAAAAAAAGTTGACAATTTGAAACATATTTATGTGGGTATTTTCCCAGCAGGAAAGTCATACGAGACAGACTAATGACTCATGCATGACTGTCTCGCATGACACGTATATAGAATTTTATCACCAGGCGGGAATATTATTCATGCGTGACATGTCTGAGATGATCAGTATAAGACAGTTCATAGAAGAATCGTATGTGACAAGTCCAGACGGATTACCATGTGACTCGCCATTGATGACGATGGTAGGACAGGTCATAAGTGATTCGTGTGTCATTTGTCTTAGATGATTATTTGGTGACCTGTCTGAGATGATCAGTATAAGACAGTTCATAGAAGAATCATATGTGACCAGTCCAGGCGGATTACCATGTGACTCGCCATTAGTGACGCTGGTAAGACAGTTCATAAGTGATTCGTGTGTCATTTGTCTTAGATGATTATTTGGTGACATGTCTGAGATGATCAGTATAAAACAGTTCATAGAAGAATCGTATTATCGAATTAATTATTGTAAATAAATTTAAAATATCTGTACATTTTGTTTCTTTAAAATATTTTATATTTTCTATAAAATAAAATTTACTGTAGCTAATGAAAACAACATATAATAATAATTCAACAACATATCAATAAATTTAATATTACTCTATAATAAAGATTCAAAAATAATTAAATATTAATATATATTAATAATACTATCACAATACTTCACCGCATTTGATTAGTAAATATAATTCAGTTAAATTCAAATTAAATCTTAATAAAATAAAATTTTTAGTTGTATTTCTTGTTTAAAAAAAAATAGAACATAACTAACGAAATTATGACAAAACTACGAGTAACTATTGATTTTCTCGACTGTTTCGTTTAATAGTTCTCTGATGTGTACGCTTTATAATAGTTCTAATTTTATTCTCGTATACAGCCAAAGAATCTTCCCCAATTGCATCTAAAAGAAAAAATAAAGAAAACATATGTTACATTCTTGATAGATATTTAAAATATATAAATAATAAAATAAATAAATTATATTACATATTTATAATTATATTTATTAAATTATTTTATAATAAAAATTCAATCATTTATCTTTTACATTGTTAACATTATGAAATGAATAATAAGTACATGAAGCGCAGTCTTTAAACAGGTAAAGATGCTATTTTCCAATGCTTACCAAATAAAACTTCGGAAAAAATTGACAACCATTTCAACCCTCGTTTGCCTTTCTCACCATTCCAATTGTATTGGAACAGTAATTCATCAGAAAATAAATGTTTAATAATACGCGCATAGTCCTTATCCTTGCCGTGAATTTTTGTGACGTAGTTCCTCTATACAAAAAATTTTGTTAGAATTATAATAGGACAGGAATATGTTATTTTATTACTTACTAATTTATGTTTAAAATTTTCATCCGTTAATTTCATTTCCAAATCGTCCATTGCTTCAATTGAGGATACTGGCAACGGTATCTGTAAATCTATATGTGTTTTTGCTTCAATCATATTTTCTATTTTCTCGAGTCTAGTATTCAATTGAGAAAATTGTTTTATCAAAAAATTTTGTAAAACAGCTGAAAGTGGGGAAAAAATTAAAATTTTAATATAACATTTGGTTAAATTGAGAAATGTTTAATCTTTTACAAACATTAATATACATACCAGTGTAATTCTGTGATATTTCGGTACTGTTGTCTGAGTACTCACATTTATATTTTTAATTGCAATATTGGTTGACGAATGACCATTGGGATGTAGAATATATTTCGGCAAATGCAATGTAAATTTTTTGTTTTGAGTCATTTTTCTGTTTCGAATAATAAAAAAAGTGTGTTTTAGTACATATAAATTATGTTTAAATTAATTTTGCAAATGTAAAAGAGGAATGAAAACATAAGCAGTTTTATACGGAAGCGCAACAATTTTATAGTCAATATCAGCAATGTTAAATGTTTCTAATTCATCACTTAAATCAGAAACTTCATAAATTCCAAGGAATGATGACAATACTGGATATTTAAAAAAGTCCTTTTTCATTTTGAATCTATATCCCACAATAGTTTCATTATCCACGCGCAAAATTGAAAAGTAAATATCAGAATTAATAACACAGTAACTATCTGCCCTTGTACTTCCAATAAAAAATGTTGTGAATGTTTGAGGGTTTTGAAATTGAGTAAACGTATTTATTTCGGAAGTTCGATTATAAGGCCCGTTGTACATTTCAGCTAAGCTAAGCTAAACGATTTGAGCTATGTTCATAGCTCTGTTTGTAAATAAAGGGTTTTAATGAATCGTTGCACACATGAGCTAAGCTAAGCAAACTATGTTGTACTGTTTTCAGCTATGAAAATAAACATAGCTCGAGTTGTCTTCGCCTTACAATTTTCAGCTATGTTTCTCACATATACAATGACATTTTCCTATACTTTATTTTTGACGCACATACAATGTTATTTAAATTTCATTCTGTCAAAATATTCTATACGAAAGGAAGACATTTTAAATATATAATAATAAAGCAAAAATTTCTTAAACATATTTATCATATAGATAATAAAGTTTATTTTCTATAATTTTTTCTAATTCATCTGCAGACATTATTATGTCGTATTTTCGATGGACAGAATTAATTTGAAGTAACCTAATGGGTGCGTCACAAATAAAATATAGGAGTATAAGGATGTGTGAACCAATTTATTAGCTCAAATGTGCGGATGTCGAGCTAGCGAACTAAACTAAGCTAAACTAAGATATGTTTTATAGCTTAGCTTAGCTGAAATGTACAACGGGCCTAAATTTGTTGTAAAATGTGTGTTGGCTTTCGAATTTTTTTTTTTAATAGCTGCAAATAATTTTCAAATTTGTAAGCTGAGAAGGAAGTTAAACATCCATATTGCTGTATACACTCGGTTATATGTAGTACATTATGAATATTGTAGGATACGAGATGTTCTCCGTAAATTGATGCAAAATCGGTCACAAAATGTTGAAGTAATTTTTGGATTGTGTGTGAATTTTCTTTGCAATCATTTGGATGAGACAACATTCGATACGAGCAAAAAAAATACAAAAAATGTTGATATAATTGAGGCTCAATCAAATCTTTTAATATCACTACTCCAGTGTATAGAGCAAATTGTCGGAGTTCAGTGGCCTTCCACCTAGGTAATTCTTTCAGAGCTCTTGGTTTTCGTTGAAATTCCTTTGGAATGAATTCTTTGAAACTTAAAAGTTGGTTGGACATTCGTAATGAGTTACTTCTCGCCATCTTAAACTTTGATCCGAATTTTGAATCAGTCCAAATATACAATAATTTTTTCATAATTCCCAAATCAAATAAATGCATGGGTTCTACCGGAAACTGGGACACCATACCAATAATATTCTCCAATACATTTTGTTTATTATGAAATTCGGCGCAATGGTGTTCCAGATGTTGTCTGTTGAAAAAGGATTCGTCGGTTCTACTGCCTGAAGTTCTTGTTGAAAAACTAACACGTCTATTAATCCTTAATCCTTTTTGGCAACATTTACCGCAACCATCAAAAGATGTGTGACCTTTCGTTCCCGTCAAAAATGATCTGGCGGGGGCATCACACGTGAAAAGTCGAACAGAAAACTTTTTATTTAATCGACGATTAATTAAAATGCCATTTTTACTTAATACTGTTATATCCTCCACAAAATCCTCTAAAAAATTATTCACGCACAATGGTTTTCCTTGTCCCACAAAGCATCCGATGACGAATGGATTTATATTTGGGAAATCTACTACTGAACCCAAAATGGGCCATAATGTAGTTGAACTACTCTTAAATAGTGGGATTCCGTCAATGCCCACATCTATACAAAATTCATTTATACTTCGTAAAATTTCTTCTGGAAAGCATATGTTGGAAATTGAATTTTGAATTCCAAAATGCATATAATTACCGCCTAATATTGGCTTTATTACAGGCATATTACCAGTGCATTTCAATAATGTTTTAGACGATCTTGCTGTAGTGATTATATTTGAATCGTTTAATATTTTAATTAAATCTTCAAATGCAGCTCTAGTTATATTATGCTGTACAGCCCACGAAGCTAATTTTTTGTCAATACTGACTTTAACTTCAGATTCGCTGTTTGGGCCTAAATCATGTTCACTAGCCACTTCATTTTCCCGTAGAACAAAACAATTTCCATGATCCGCAATAAATGAATCCCCATTATTTACTAATTCTTCTTCACTCGCCACATTATTTTTAACACACTTATTTGGAATATCAATTACACTATCCTCAATCTCAATTTGGCTTTCTAGCCATTGTTCATTTACTAAATCTTCCGAATTTTTTAATTTTCTATAAAAATTACTTTTCGAAAATCCTTTGATATTATTCATACTTACCAAATTATTCACTAACTTACTCTAATGTAATTAAACAGATTAATTTATAATTTCACTTTATTATTTAAAAAAAAAACAAAACATATGAAAAACAAAATGGAGGACTATAGGTGTATTTCAATCAGATACGAACAGAAATTTATTTCTATAAAACTGTTTCTAAACGTTATAATTTTGTTCCTCAGTATAGTTACTAAACTAATTAAATTTTAATGTATATAATTTTGGTTAAATTACCTTAAATAATTATATATTATAGCAACGCTGCAAAAACAAATACACAAATTTCCTTAGGAACGCAAGTAACACAAACTAAATTAATGAAAAATAATACACCATTTTTGGTTTTTATGTTGTTTATTAAATGCGGTGTAATAGAAAGAATGGGATAGAAAAATATATCTGTCTCAGATGTTGAAAAAGTAGATGAATGTCATATGAGATTCCTATAAGACAAGTCATCAGTTTGTCTATTAGTCAACATGCTGTCAATCTACGAAATATAAATATTATCTGTCTCTGTCTTATGTATTGGAAAAATAAGAAAGAAACGAAAACGTATTTCTTTCCTAAAAATTTAATTCATTTGCATGTTGACAGATTTCCTACTGGGAAGTTTGTTGTCTGTATTAAATCAATAAGATTCTTTCGGATTTTTATAGACACAATATATTAACAATAATGGCATTCACTAATGACTAATGACATTCTTAATATATTGTGTCTATAAAAAGCCGAAAGAATCTTATTGATTTAATACAGACAACAAACTTCTCTTTCTATTATTCCTGTGGGCATAAAACATACAGAAATGAAAATTTTTCTTGAGTTTTTCGATTTGGTGAATTTATAATTCGCTAAGTCACTACGTTATTGCCTCATAATTAATGTATGAAGTTGGAATTGTATTTTTGTAGTCTGTGTTTGGTTGTAGCTACCTGATTACCTGATGAGTTCCATTATATCATAAAAGTTATTTGAGGAGTGGTAAGTTTTTGCATGAATAGGGAATGATGTTGTCTTTGAAATGAGGGGTTCAATAATTTAAAACTGATTTTCAGTGTTGCGAAACGTTACCTGTAACGGAACGATATACCGGTATACCGGATTTTTTTCAAGTAACGTCAACAATACCAATATCCAAATTTTTTAAACAGTGTTTACCGGTATTTTTACCATAACAAAAAAAAATTATTTTGGTATTTCGTTACATTGTGGTAAATTATAAATTCGAATTCTTAAATCATTAACTATGATCAAAAAAATGAATATATAAAATAATATAAAAATTGCTGAATTTGAAAATTCTAAAAATGATTGGAAATACTCAACGCAAATAAATAAAGAACATTTAATTAATTAAATAAGCTGGATATTTTTCGTAGAGCAAGTTACATAAAATAAAAAAATAACGTTTTTTAACGTTATAGCATAACGTAACGAAATAATATTTTGGTACAATACCGGAAAACGGAACGATACGAAAATTTTTTATTAGAGTGTAACGAAACGTATAACGTTACACATTTTTTTTCGTTTCGCAACACTGTTGATTTTGCTTTTTTATATAACAAATCTTTTTAAATTGCTTAAATTATTTTTTGTTATATGATTATTTACATCGTATTGGTTGTATTGTGTAGTATAATTTTTTTAACTATGATATTTTTATTCCAATTATTGTATTTTATTATTTTATTAGTATTAGCTATAGGGATGCCTGCTACTGACCTTGTGGGTCAAAAGGCACTTCCTTATTTATTTCATTTTTTTTTCTTCCGTAATTATATGTATATGTGATGTAGTTATAATTTTTGTAATGAAATAAATAAAAATAAATAAATTTCCTATTAAAATTGAAACAAAAATACTAAACCGATGGAACTTGATATATGTGGGTTACCTAAGTTCCAACGATAATTTTGATAAATGGAAAAAAACTTGGAACTTATGAATGAGTTCAATTTTTGCTATTGACGATTGGAGCCGTGGTTTTAGACAACATAATTATAGCCGCTTCACTTTAAAAAATTTCCGCTATACCATATTTTAGTCGTTCTGCGAGCGCTGATGCTAGTTTTTGTATGGTCGCTTCAGTTTTATTTTATTCCGACAGGTAGTGCTTTCTCTACATTTACATACTAAAGATACATGTTAAACCCAAAAGTGATTGACTGAGTTATGACTGAAAGTGATCTGACTGAAACTTTGGGTTGGTTAACATATTTATAGCCACTCCACTTCAAAAAATTTCCGCTATACCGTATTTTAGTCGTTCTGCGAGCGCTGATGCTAGTTTTTGTATGGTCGCTACAGTTTTATTTTGTTCCGATAGATAATGCTTAAAGCACTGGTTGCTAAAAATCTAAATGAAACAAAGCTTTAGTTGTTCGTTTGATTGCAAATTTGAATTAAATAAAATTTCTTATTACAATTTTAATTTATTTTTTAAACAAATGTATATATTTGCTTCAGATTAAATACCTGGACCGAAAAGAAGCTTAACCGAACACTGTGCAGCGGATCACCATCATAAATTTCCGCTTTACCGTATTTTAGTCGTTCTGCGAGCGCTGATGCTAGTTTTTGTATGGTCGCTACAGTTTTATTTTGTTCCAATAGGTAATGCTTAAAGCTGGCACCGGTTGCTAAAAATCTAAATGAAACAAAGCTTTAGTTGTTCGTTTGATTGCAAATTTGAATTAAATAAAATTTCTTATTACAATTTTAATTTATTTTTTAAACAAATGTATATATTTGCTTCAGATTAAATACCTGGACCGAAAAGAAGCTTAACCGAACACTTTGTGCAGCGGATCACCATCATCAATCATCATGTACAGAGGATTTCGATACCCACGAAGAATTAACTATAACAGAGGACCCCAGCATTATAATAAATGAAACTGTTCTGAGCACTGAATTTAAGTCTCTGCGGAATATAAACAACTCGGTTTTTGATTTTATTAATATTTCTTCAATATTAGAATGGTTCTTCAATAAACATGCGTTGGCAAGCTTGGATAGAGGGCTTCGCTTAGCTCAGCACAATTTTAGTAACAGAATTAGTTGCAATTGCAAGAGCAAATCTAATAAACTTTTAAAAAACAAAGCATAAAGCTTACACTATTAAGCTGATATTCATCGAGCAACTGGTAAATAGCGCAAACTAGAATGGGTGGAGGGTGCTGGAATGGCTGCAGCTTGTAAGCACATAGGACCGATTATGTTTGGCTTACAGTATTATGGAAGTACCGGATAGTTCTTAATTAAATCGGCTTTGTTTTGCTTGTTCTGAAAAATGAATTTTTAGGAAAATGAAAAAAAAAGTCAAAAAAATTGTATTTGCACATAAAATTGTTCCCTACCTTTCAACCGAGATTTTATTTTTTTATTTCGTTTAATATTAATATTATATTCGCTTTAATATTTAATTGAGTTGTTTATTGGGATTCGTTCAATTACTAGTAATGCCATCTCTACCTAAGATTCATGTTGTCTTCAAAATTTGTTAGCGATTTCTCTTATAGGTTATTTTAATTTATTTGTTCGAAAGTTATACTTATTTATTTAGACATACTTATTTGCCGCCATCTTAAATAAGTATGTTGGCGAGGCATGATAAACCAATTGAATAGGTATGATTAACAGTTGTTTCAAATTCGTCTTTTCTTGCGCATGTTTTCATTCGGTGCGATAAAATCACCAGGCTTCGTTGTTTTCACAGAATTTTCACAAAAACTATCACCGCAAAACAATTCGATTTGTTTTTGTTTGCTATGAACTAGTGTTTATAAAAAAAAACGTATAGCAAAAATCACCGAATGACGAAATTTTTTAGTGAAAGAGATAGGAATACATGCGCTTGATCATACCTATTAAATTGGTTTATCATGTTGGCGAGGTGACTTATTAAAATAAGTATGTTGCTATCTCTTTCTTACAAAAAATGAAAACTAAAATTCTGTCAAACTTTTCATTGTTTACATTTTGATAACCTTGGTAACCTGTTTATAAAACTATTTAATTAAAATTTATATTTTTATTTATTAAATAAGTAAGAAGCAAGAATTTCTTAGCTTCATTCATTTTTCTAACACAAATTTATTTGTTATGGTTTTGTCGTTGCCCTCCCAACAAAAAAATGTATACGTCAAATACGTAACATAAAAGTTACGTTTACGTACATTTTTTTAATGCTACAGCACTGCCTCTCGTGAGTGGTAAAAAAGGCAGCCATATTTATATACGTAAAAAAATGACAACCATTTTTGTTTTTTTCTCGCTGTAGTACGCAAAAAATTTATTTGTGAAACACCGTCTATTTTGATGCCGCTGATATTCATACAAATTTTTAATATTTTAAGTGGGTATTTATAGCAAATTTTTGAAGCTTTGATAATAGATTTTTTAATATTAATAATTGATTAAGTATTGTATAGTATTAGTAATTAAATAGTTTTATGCTTTATTATATTAAGCGTATTAAATAAATTGGTAATAGTGTTATAAAAGTATATTATAGTATATGTATTATAAAATTAAAACTTTGTTTATTTTACATTATTATTTTTTAAATATATAAATAAAATATAAGTTATAACTAAATCATGTTTGCCTTTTAATTTAAAAAAAATAATTTTTGAATGTGCACGCTACTGTTCATTTATATCAACGCTTGAGTGTAACAGAATTGAACTGTTTTGCTGTAACTTTTACGAATCGCAAATGAGTATCAAATATGTTACATAATTGCTATTCGTAAAAGTTACACAGAAACAGTTCAATTATGTTACGCATAAGCGAATAAAAAATGTAACATTTATTTGTTTCATTTCTCTTGTGACAAATGTTTCGGTTACGTATCATTTCTATTACACAAATACGTTACGTTTACGAAGACTTTAGTATTAGGAAGCCTTCGTAAATGTTACGTTTATGTTACGCTATGTTTGAAGGGTGCTGTCAAAATATTAACACTAGAACTACCAACCCGTCAAAACGTCTGATTTACATTTATTGAAATTATTTTTTTTATGATTATGTTAGAATTATTTTAGAAAGTTTTGTTGAGTTTTATGACAATAAAGTAATTGAATTAAAAATCATCAAAAATTTACAAAACAATTCTAACATAATAATTAAAAAAATGAATTCAATAAATGAAAATCGGTCATTTTGACCGGTGGTAGTTCTAGTGTTAAATAAGTATGTGAAATCAATTCGGATGATTTTACATATACTTGTAGCGTACCGAATTCCGAATTCGGTTGCTCAAAGGGTAAAATGTCAAAATACAGAAAACTACTTCATAGGGTAATTTTAGTTTAGTACATTTTTCCTATTCAGTTTTGTTCACTTTTATAAAAACAGAATATAAAAGAATTAGCATTGTAATTGTAAACTCTCGACAGAGAAGACAAAAAGATAAAAAATAAACGCCATTTTGTACAAGCGCATTTTTTAGCATTAATCACATTACAAAAAATAACTTTTGTAATTTTTAGATTAATTAATTTTGTAATTAATATTAATAAAGTTTTGTCAATAATAAAATACCGTGTCTGTGATTATTCATGTTGGAGAGATTGGTGAAGTACGCGTTCACATATAAACGTTTATCGGCATCTACATAAGCCACAAGTTTTTATATATATAACGCATATCCATTTGTACGATTGCTTGATAATCAAAGCAACGGAGCTTACTAATCGTCACCACGCGTCCGATTAAATCTATGGAGTCAGATTAAACCTAAGGAACGGAGCACACCGGTGGAGGCTGGTCTGGACGTTTCAACGAGTCTAAATCCTGCGGATCTCATCGAGCAATTACGCGAAATGCTCGAAACTTCGCGTTTGACACAAACGGACGACCCCAAATCGCACGACAACGACCCACGTACTGACGTAATTACACAATTAAGACAGTCGGCTGACGCTCGAATTAATCGTATATCGTTCAAGGCACCACAGCTTCTCTATCAGCAAAACCCGTCGGTATGGTTCAATATTCTTGAACAACTGTTTCAAATTTCAAGTATTACGACCGAGGGTACTAAATATGCACATGCTCTTAGCGCACTCGACCCGCGTCTCCACAATACATTCGCGGACCTCATACTGCGGGACAAGGGCAACGAGCCTTACACTACTTTTCGCAATGAAGTAATTCGTGCCCTCGGCGACTCAAATAAAGCGAAAATTAATAACATATTGCACGGTCTTTCGCTCGGCGACAAAAAGCCATCACAGCTACTAAGCGATTTTAAGCTTAACGCTGGCGCGGCGGTGATTTCAACGAGAAAATCATCCGACAGTTATGGATGTCGCGCCTACCGCAACAGGTCCAAATGGTACTTACGCCGTTGGAAAACGACGTCAAGCTGTCTATATTGGCGGAACGAGCCGATGCGGTTTACGAGATAATGTCACACTCGCGAATTAGCACAATTGATAGAATTTGTCCACAGGTGCAGTCCACAAGCTCGGCAGTCAATCAAGCGCCGAACATTGAAGGTTTGCTGGATCGTTTTCGCCGCAGCATTATTGGTGAAGTCAAACAGTTGATTGGGGCTAGCAATAGCCAATCAACTAATTCGCGATCACGTTCACCGGCGAGTTCTAGCCGGCAGGGTGCACGCAGTCGGTCTGGTTCTAGTCGCCGACTCAACGCCAGATACAAAACGTGTTATTACCATTACAAGTTTGGTGATAAGGCTCAAAAGTGCGTCGACGGATGTACTTTTACGTCTGAAAACAATAATGGTAATAACCAAGACCAAGCTCATGCAAAAAAGGATTTTTAAAGTGTCATCAAACGTTGGCGACAGTCAATGATGACACCATTTCCAGTCGCCTTATTATTTTTGATTCGTCAAACAACCTCAGGTTTCTAATCGATACCGGCGCGGATTTATCTATCATCCCCTGCAAAAATTTCAAAACAACAAATGTTACCTCAACTTTAAACCTATACGCGGCCAATGGCACACCTGTGTTAGCGTATGGTACCAAAATGTTAAAAATCGACATTGGTTTACGTCGTGAATTTCGATGGGAATTTATCATCGCGGACGTTTCGACGCCTATACTTGGCGTAGACTTTTTACGACATACGGGTATAATAGTGGACATTAGCAAACGGAAGATCATTGATCCGGTAACTTCACTGTCCGTTACAGGTCTGATTACACATAGGGCAACGCAAAGTTTGTCGTATATTAACCAGGCAGCAGTCCCATCAAAAGTTCACGATCTGTTTAAGCAATTCCCAGAGATAACAAGTCGCTCATTAAGCAGCTCGGCTATAAAACATAGCGGACAACAAACTGGACAACCTATCTTCGCGAAAATACGTCGTTTAGCATCGGATAAACTCGAGATGACGGAGAAGAATGGAGACTGGAGACTATGCGGTGATTACCGTTCGCTAAATCGAGTTACAGTCCCTGACAGATATCCCATACCGAACCTATTGGACTTTTCGTATCAACTCGCGGGTTGTACAGTTTTCTCGACTATCGACCTTGTTCAAGCGTACCATCAAATCCCGCTCGAACCATCACATGTTCCCAAGACAGCAATCTCAACTCCTTTTGGTCTTTTTGAATTTACCAAAATGACCTTTGGGCTAAGGAATGCAGCACAGTCTTTTCAGAGGCTAATGCATTCTGTTTTATTCGGCCTCAAGTTCTGTTTTGTCTACTTGGATGATATTCTTATCGCATCCAAGTCTTTCGAAGATCATCTTGAACACCTCAAGATAGTTTTTCAAAAATTATCAGAACATGGTTTGATCATTAATTCCGACAAATGCGTCTTTGCATTACCCGAAATTAAATTCCTCGGTCATCTAATCAACGAACAAGGCATTCTTCCACTTCCAGACAAAGTTCACGTAATTAAAAACTTCGAACGCCTGTAACGGTTAGTCAACTCAAGCGATTCTTGGGAATGATTAATTTTTACAGACGTTTTATTCCCAGCGCTGCTGAAGACCAAGCTTTACTTAATAACTTCTTCAAAGGTTACAAGAAGAACAGCAAAATTCCAATCGAATGCACTTCAGCATCTATTGACGCTTTTAACCATTGCAAGGAGAAACTATGTCAAGCGACACTACTTGCACACCCAATCCCTGACGCTCGGTTAGCAGTTATGGTTGACGCATCCGATCACGCAATCGGAGCAGTGGTACAGCAGTTTGTCTCGAATACATGGCAACCGCTCAGTTTTTTCTCGGTACGTCTTAGCGAGACGCAACAGCGTTACAGCGCTTATGATAGAGAGCTGCTTGCAGCTTACTCTAGCATTAAGCACTTTCGACACCTACTCGAAGGTCGTAGTTTCACTCTGTTCACCGACCATAAACCTCTAATCTACGCATTTTATCAGAACCCGGATAAAGCATCTCCGCGGCAATTTCGACACCTGGACTTCATCGGTCAATTCACAACCGATATCCAACACATCTCCGGCGTTAACAACGTCGTTGCAGATACTTTATCTCGTATAGATCAAATTTCTATTCCTGAAAGCATTGACTATACAATAATCGCGGATGCACAAACCAACGATGCAGAATTGCGAGAGCTCTTGCATAGTAACAACATGTCACTAAATTTCAAGCAAGTTCCAATAACGTTTAATTCCAATAAACACATTTATTGCGATATTTCGACTGGCATACCTCGTCCATTCATTCCAAAAGGTCGTCTGTCCGATCGCAGGAAGTTGTATTGTTTTATTTTTATTTTATTCTTTTTTTTTTTTATATACTTATGTATATTCATAATTTTCTCTTGGCATACCTCCTACAACTTTTAAAATTGTTTTTCTAGGTAATTTGTAGAAGTGCTTGCTTACATTTTGGCGCAACGAATACTTAAATAAACCAATACTAGGTGAACAATAGTCGATGTTAAGATGACTTAGGTAGGACTGCGGGGTTGGAACTGGGATGGCCCAGGCGCAGAGTTGCTAATTTACATTTAGTTTGAACGTAAGAATGAAGCCTAACTTCGGATAATCCGATTTGGAATTCCAATTTGAACTGCGCTAATGCATATACATAGAAGTATAAATAATTGTGCTACGTAGGAGAAAAGAAATATTAATAAAAACAAACAAAAATCCGGAGCCGGAGTCGGTCAATTTCACATAGCTCCGGCTCCGACTCCTTTAAAAATACGAAAATAAACATAAACTCCACGGCTCCGACTCCGGCTCCGACTCCACAGCGCTGGATTTTACATATACTTATTTAAGATGGCGGCAAATAAGTATGTCTAAATAAATAAGTATAACTTTCGAAAAGGGCCACATATCTCTTGCTGTATTTTGTTGACAAAATTACAACAACAATTGCATTGGATATAAAGCGCCGCAAGATTTAAATAAAGCCAACAAAAATGTTTCTTTATTTAAATCGTAGTAGGTTTATAGGAAAGAATAGGACAAAAAATAAATCAAAACTAGATTTGTTTAAATTTTTCTCAACAAAATACAGCATCTGTCTAATGTGGTTTTCCAGCTGCAACAAATTTGACACATAAAGCATCAAGCATCAAACAGATAAGCGGCGCTCTACGTTTAGCTGCGCTTCTCTTCGCTTCTATTCGTCTTAATGATTTTGTGCAACCACATAGACGCCGCTAATCTGACATTTACTTATATGAAAAATGTTCTTTGGGTTTCGTAAACAAAATATTTTCATACAAAAATATTTGTTTAATGATTTATTATGACTAAATTTATGTTCAAATTTAGAATTGTTTTACAATTGTCTTTCTCTTATGCCCAATTTGGATATTCATTTCAGCTAAAATTACGTGTTTCCAAGTATTTACTATAAAAGCAACAACAACAAATCTAAATGTCATTGAACGCCTCAAAAAATAGAAACTTTGCGAGTTTAGCGCCGCTCTATCCGTTCGCTCTTATGGAAATCCATGTATTCTAAATTAGCGCCGCTGTTAGCGCCGCACATCTGTTTGAAGCATCAAACAGATAAGCGGCGCTAATTTAGAATAGATGGATTTCCATGAGAGCGAACAGATAGAGCGGCGCTAAACTCGCAAAGTTTCTATTTTTTGAGGCGTTCAATGACATTTAGATTTGTTGTTGTTGCTTTTATAGTAAATACATACTTAGAAACACGTAATTTTAGCTGAAATGTATATCCAAATTGGGCATAAGAGAAATAAAATTGTAAAACAAATCTAAATTTGAACATAAATTTAGTCATAATAAATCATTAAACAAATATTTTTGTATGAAAATATTTTGTTTACAAAACCCAAGGAACATTTTTCATATAAGTAAATGTCAGATTCTGCATGTGTGGATCAGAGATCTCTTCTGCTCTACAAGAAGGCAGTGGAAAGACTAGGCGAGGTATGGCCCGGAGCCAGCCTTGCTGTTAAAGCTAGGGAAGAAATCCCCTGTAGGCCAAGAGCCAGGGTATGGATTCCTTCGGAGCCTAGCGATCCGAAGGTGATACTCCAGTTGTTGCAGGTTGGCAACCCAGATTTGCCAACGCACAACTGGAAAGTTGCTAAGCTCGAGGAGCCACGGGCCGACTACAGGTCAGCCGTCATAATACTAAACAGAGAGTCACTGACTGCGCTGGAAAAAACCAATGGTATTGTAAGCTATGGTTTCAGTGCAGTCACACTCAAAATCTACAAGAAGGATGCGGACAAGCCGGAGGCTCCGGAATCTGAGGAAGCTGCAGAAAGCTCATCTGGGTTCCTTGAGGACGGGAACAGCCTGGTGGAAACTATCTCTACTGATACGGAGATGACAATGTCCTTGGAGTTATGGGGTGGGTGTGTGAATATGAAGAGCAGCGCCGGGGCTGGCGTGATATCTCTACTTATCGTATATCCCCAATGTTTTTATTTTAGCGCTCCGCGTCTCCGAACGAAATTATGGGTCGATGTGATGGCGGACAGAAATAAAATGCGTGGAAATAATTTTATGTTTTCAACTTTTATTTAATTCACTTGATATTCACTACATTAGTTGAATTTATTTATTATCTAAGTATTCCACTTGGATGCTTTTTATTGCCACCAAATTTATATGAAAAAACTACTTTTAAATTGCTTGTACAAATTATTTTTTACTTTACGTTTTTTACTACAACTTGTCGATCATGACGCTGGCTAAAAACTGTACTGTAGTATATGTGTATTGAAAAAACGTTTTTTTCCTTTGTTACTTTGTGGAAAAATTTTCGAGTGGCGATTGACCTTTTTCCTCCAAAATTTTTGACAGATAAAATTTGGTGTTTTGTGAACGTGTAGGACAAAGTATAATTTTGAGCTGTGGAATTTTTTGTGTTTTTTAATTAATTAGTGTGATTTTTTATTTATTTTAACTGTGATTTATTTCTAAACTTTATTAGAATTAAAAATTAATAGAAATTTATAAAAATTTCTTGAAAAGTAAGTAGTAAAGAGTGTTTTTTTAAAAGTGTTAGGTTATGTTCTTATAACAAATTTATATGTTTTTAATAATTTTTTCTAAATTTCTAGAAATGGATGATAACAAGAGGATCTCGGTATTATCTAAATATGCCATGAGCCTTTCGGGACCTGAGAGATAGTGGTACGAGGAGAAAATTTCAGGATTCAAGAGTGACCCTTACTTGATGAAGTTTGATGAGCAAAGTCTGCCAACAAATATGACGTTTTTCGAAGTACATATTCCAGTATCTGGTAAATAAGAAGTCATATTACACGTCCAACGAATTAAAGGCGTTCAAGTCGTTAGAGGCCTACAAACTATTGCATATAAAAGCGGTTGGGTCCAATATTTAACCGGTAAAAAGCACCAAAATGCACACATTGTGTTTGGAAAAGTAAGTTCTTTAAAAAAATTACATATTTAAAATAAATAATGTTAAAACTTTTTTGAGCAGGTACTTCCATTAAAAGTATGGAACCATCATGACGTCACGGGCTTAATTCACAACGGACACTGTACTTGTGTGGCAGGATTAGGAGAGTGTTGTTCCCATACTGGGGCCGTATTATTTGCTTGCATGAAGTATACAAGCGCATTTTATTGATTCATGTGATTAAATGAGAATTAACTATATACATATGTGATTTTATACAAATTTATTTCTGAGAATGAATTAACTGATTAAGGCCCGATTGTATGAACGAGGATAAATGATTAATTCTCTGATTTAGCGTAGTTTGCCTTGTATGAAACAATACAAACTACGCTAAATCAGAGGATTAATCATTTATCCTCGTTCATACAATCGGGCCTAAATGAATTTATTATGTGATTTTATACAATTTTAGTTTTATATTAAATAATCTTATTTATAATGTATTGTATTTTATTCATTATCTCCTAAAATTGGTGAGTTCAAATTGAAAACTGCGCAAGATATTTTCATCATATAATCGAAATACATGTTTTCATTAATTTTTTTGGAAATAGCTATAATCAGTTCTTCATTCGCTCATAACTTCTTCATTAGCTCATATCTGGATGTAGAGGTTGTTGATTTTTTCTTATAACCCAAATTTTGAGTTGGAATCCAGTCAGGATTTAAAATACCATCTATTTTAGGCTTTTAGCAGATTTTCCGGATATGAAATGTCTGGAGCAAACAGTAGAGTATCTTAAGGCTGTTTTTTTAAATCTTTCCGCTTAATTGCCTTCACCCAAGCTCGCTGGCGTTCCTCTGCCAGAGTTTTGTATTTTGTGCACCTTTTTGGAATAACAGGAAACCTATAAAAGTGTATTCCATCGTGTTTATCTGCTCTCATTTGGTACTTTAATACACTACACGTTAGTGGCATTTTCACAAAATATAACACTTTTCTATTAAAATATTTTATTTATTACGATTTAAAATGTTATAATTATAATTGTTTTGTTTAATTAATAAATTAAAAACCCTCAAAATTACTAATACTCGCTAATTTAATACTTTTTTACTTCAAATTGATACACTTTTCACTTTATCTTGTCCTACGCGCTCGTTTGACGTTTCAAATAATCTGTATTTGACAGATGAGGAAAAAGGTCAATTGACAATTAGTCAATTACAAAGGTCAATTAATTAAACAAAACAATTATAATTATAACATTTTATATCATAATAAATAAAATATTTTAATAGATAAGTGTTATATTTTGTGAAAATGCCATTAACGTGTAGTGTATTTAAGTGCCAAATGAGAGCAGATAAACACGATGGAATACACTTTTATAGGTTTCCTTTTATTTCAAAAAGGTGCACAAAATACAAAACTCTGGGTGAGCTTGGGTGAAGGCAACTAATCGGAAAGATTAAAAAAAAACAGCCTTAAGATACTCTACTGTTTGCTCCAGACATTTCATATCCGGAAAATCTGCTAAAAGCCTAAAATAGATGATATTTTAAACCCTGACTGGATTCCAACTCAACATTTGGGTTATAAGAAAAAATCAACAACCTCTACATCCAGATATGAGCAAATGAAGAAGTTATGAGCGAATGAAGAACCGATTATAGCTATTTCCAAAAAAATTAATGAAAACATGTATTTCGATTATATGGTGAAAATATCTTGCGCAGTTTTCAATTTGAACTCACCAATTTTAGGAGATAATGAATAAAAGACAATACGTTATAAATAATATTATTTAATATAAAACTAAAATTGTATAAAATCACATAATAAATGCATTTAATCAGTTAATTCATAATCAGAAATAAATTTGTATAAAATCACATATGTATATAGTTAATTCTCATTTTATCACATGAATCAATAAAATGCACTTGTATACTTCATGCAAAGCAAATAATACGGCCCCAATATGGGAACAACACTCTCCTAATCCTGCCACACAAGTACAGTGTCCGTTGTGAATGAAGCCTGTGACGTCATGATGGGTCCATACTTTTAATGGTGGTAAATTTACTGACTGAGAATGAAGTACCTGCTCAAAAAAGTTTTAACATTATTAATTTTAAATATGTAATTTTTTTAAAGAACTTACTTTGCCAAACACAATGTGTGCATTTTGGTGCTTTTTACCGGTTAAATATTGGACCCAACCGCTTTTACATACAATAGTTTGTAGGCCTCTAACGACTTGAAAGCTTTTAATTCGTTGGACGTAATATGACTTCTTATTTACCAGATACTGGAATATTTCGAGAAACGTCACATTTGTTTGCAGACTTTGCTCATCAAACTTCATCAAGTATGGGTCACTCTTGAATTCTGAAATTTTCTCCTCGTACCGCTGTCTCTCAGGTCCCTAAAGGCTCATGGCATATTTAGATAATACCGAGATCCTCTTGTTATCATCCGTTTCTAGAAATTTAGAAAAAATTATTAAAAACATATAAATTTGTTATAAGAACATAACGTAACACTTTTAAAACAACACTCTTTTCTACTTACTTTTCAAGAAATTTTTATAAATTTCTATTAATTTTTAATTCTAATAAAATTTAGAAATAAATCACAGTTTAAAATAAATTAAAAATCACACTAATTAATTAAAAAACACAAAAAATTCCACAGCTCAAAATTATACTTTGTCCTACACGTTCACAAAACACAAAATTTTATCTGTCAAAAATTTTGGAGGAAAAAGGTCAATTGCTATAACCCAGCAAACGTGTCTTGACAGACACTTACCAGACTAATAAGTAACATCGATCGGTAACAAACACAAGACAGTCAAAAGACAACTCTATACATTTTGAGACACTACGTCTTGTAAGACTTGTTGTGTGGTGGTTTTTACCTAAACGTATGAAGGTTGGAATTAATAATATGTTCGGCGGTTGTATTTAGTAATATGTGTAGTAATAGTCTTTAAAAACCTGTTTGGTGGTTGTCTTTAGTAACTTGTTGATTTATTTTTGTTTTGTAATTGTATAACGGTAGTCTTTGGTAAAAAGTATGGTGGTAGTATTTAATAACATGTATTATGTTTGTCTATGGTAATAAGTATGATGGTGGTCTTTAGTAATATGACTAGTAATCGTAGCTGGTAACTTGTCTAATTGGCGTTTCGCTCTCGTTTTAGGTGAAAAAAATATATAAAAAATTCAATTTAATTCATTAAATTTATTTTTAATCCATTAAATAAATTTATGGAATGAAACTATATATTATTGTACAATATGTTTTTAGTATATAATGTTTAAATCAATTCAAAATTAATATAAATTCAATAACATATAATATAAAGAGATCATAGATTAGAAAGTATAAATGTTCAACAATTATAATCGTTTTCGTGAGTTATTGATTCTTTACCAGCAGCTCGATTTTTCCGTCTGTTTTCTCTGTTGTGAGAATCGAAAATTTGTTTTTTGATGCTCTTTTCATATTGAGCATATTCGGTGAATTTAACTTTCCAGGCTTCTGTGTAATTAAATAAAAATATATTACATAATAGAAAATGTACTTAAAATTAAATGAACAAATTACCAAATAAAATTTTGTTAAAAAGTACAATGTCTTTTAGCGGGAGCTTAAAATTCAAACCATCCCAATTGTAGTCTTTTAGGACGCTATCGGTGATAATTTTGCTTAGGCCGGTGCAATGATGCTTTCCGTTAACCGGTGCATAAACTGTTAAATGTTTAGTCTGAAAATAAAATAAAATTTTTAGAAGGAACCAAATTTTATTGCTTAGGTCGGCCGATGAAAACTCTGCAGTGTACGCGCACTTTAAGGGTACGGTTATCGTGTTAGCAAAATTTAGTTGAACATGCCATCAGCCGCAGTCTAAGGAAGTATGTATAAATTAAATGTGAGTAAGCATACCAAATTTTGAGAAAACTCATCGTCTTTTATTTTTGAAATAATCTCTTCCAATTGCTTCTGTGACTGAATCGGTAAATCGATACTGAATGCGTTTGCCGGTTTTAAGTATTTTACAATTTGGGTTATGTCCAATTTTATTGAGGCTAATTGTCGACTGATGTATTTTAACTCAGGAGTTACTACAATAGACAGAGATACATTTTTAAGTTGTTATTGTTATACAAGTAGAACTTGTTGCAAACAGCAAATGTACTTAATTTATAAGTTCAACCTAAAATAATTAAATTCTATGATATATTATCCATTTTACCGATTAAATTTGGACTTTTCTGTTGTTGTTGATGTTGTTTTGAATTTCCTATTATTGCATCAACTTCTGTGTCAAGAAGAGCATTCTGGTTTTCTGGGCTTCTGGAACTGGGGTATTCTGGTAGTTTCATGAAAGTTAATAAAAATTGTTTTCTACAAAAAAAAAATTAAAATAACCAAATAACTTACTAAAGAGTCGTTCCACATGCCCTGGAATGGTTTTGTTTTGGGTTTTTGAAACATGTGTTGACGATGTTCCTGGAGTGTTATGCTGGAACAAAATTTCCGCTGTATTAAAAATGTCATTATCTGTTAAATTTGGAGCTTTCTTGTGTGTTGATGCTACTATTGGAGTGTTATGTCCTAGCTGGGATAAGAGTTCTGCTGTGTTTAGTGTATCTTCATTTATAGTTATAGGTGAAGGTGGTGGTTGCGTATACATACTAATTTCCGAATCTTAAATTAATCGCAAATGAAATTAATGCATAACGTATAAATAAAACAAAATAAATATGTATACTAACTATCAACTTTAGAAGATAGATTCCTGTGAACTTTTATTAGTTTAATTTTTTTAAAGTTTTCGGCCTTCACGAAATCGACTCTCTTTCCATTATTATTTAAATTCATTTTATGTGTCTTTATAAAAACTATTGTATTGTAAATATATAAAATGTTCAGATTACTTAGATTTCCAAATAGTTTTCACCAATTCAATTAAATCTTGTTTTTCTGATATCCTCAATTTCTTCAAGTGAATAGTACGTTTAATGTATATGAATTAATTTATTGCAATTAAACTTAATTTGTTTTAAAAAGATTTAAAGAGACGAACTTTTAATCGAAACAACAGGAATTATTTTCACGAAGCATTGGTATTAAAATATATTTATTTTTTGGAATGTCCAATGGTAAACGACAGTATTTAAATCTAATTTTCGAAACCGGAAAAACTTCATTTAATTGTTCGAGGTCGCTCACAACTACTATGCCGAGATCAGTTTTAGAATCTAATGGTTTTTCAAAATACGAATAATAATTATGAAATCTTCTACCCCGTACTACTTGAGCATTATTCTCGGTTTCCAATACTTCAATGAAAAATGGAATTTCTTCTGCCTTATCTACAATACAGCAATAACAATCCTTAAAATTAATTTTAAATGTATACGAATCAAATTTATATGATTTATATCTGTTGCAATCTTCAAAACGATCAATGTTACCCAACTTATTTTCTAAAATGAAATTATTTAAGTTTTCACGTTCGAATATTCGGTTAGCCGATTGCTTTAAAATATTTTGTGGTTTCTTAATTGTTTTTTTCAGTTCCTGTAGATAATTTTCATAAATGTATCCAGAGAACGAATCTAATGTACCATATAATTTTACATAGCTGGGTAAATGTAAAATACTATGGACGTTGTAATTGACATGTTTCATTCCATATATCTGAGGATATAGTGCTACAAATTCATTTAACAATATTTGTGCATTATCTGCATTTTCTTTATAAGAATTTTTATCTGATAAAAGCCGGAGACTTCCGACTAATAGCAAAACATGATAATACACATTGGAATCCACAAAATCTTTCAGAAGCGGTATTACTCCATATAATATAAAAAATCTAAATTCCGTTGCTTTCCATCTCGGAATTTCAATAAAATCTCTTGGTTTCCTAGAAAACTCCAAAGGAACATATTTAGAATAAGATTCATAAAGGATTGACATTAATTTTTGAGTATTCGGTTTCATTTTATCTAACAGACGAATTAACAATTTTTTCGCAATGCCCAGATCTATTAAATGCATCGAGTCCAGTGGAAATTGACTAACCATATTAATTCCACATTTTTCTAATACATTTGGATCTGTTCTGTGATGATGTTTAGGATCTATTCGATTAGTGAAAGATGAATCAGTTCGCAAGTTTCCGGGTACTACAGTATAAACAGGAGTACTACAGATACGCATCCCAGTTTGGTCACATTCATGACACCCTTTAATCGCGTTGTGGTTTAATACCGATTTACAGAACGATTTCGCCGGTGCATCGCAAGTAAATGCACGCAAAATAAAGGCTTTTTTTATTGAACTGTTTCTAATTAAAATGCCTTCATTTTTTAATTTTCCCAACTCTTCAACAAAGTCCTTAACCCTTTCAAACGCCTTGTACAATATATTGTACATCAACTTTCATCGCTTCGACCAACCGTAATTTTTAATTTTTGTCTCATTTCTCTTGTGCGATTGTTCTCTTATGTATTTATGTTCACACTACAGTTTTATGAGCAATCCCATATCATAGCAGTGCATAATTGTGCTACGTATTTTATTTTTGGAAGAAAGTCAATTTTAAATTGCGTTTGAAAGGGTTAAAAAAAATATCAACAGATATAGGATGCCCTTGACCAACCCAAGCACCTACAATGAACGGTGGACGTTTACGGGCGTTTGGAAAAGAACCCAGAATTGGCCACAAACTTGTTCTAGAACTTTTATATAATGGCAAACCGTCGACATTAAAATCACATACGACATCTTGTAACTTGGATAAAAAATCTAAATCATACCGGTTGATAGCGTTTTCTATTCCAAAATGAACGTATTCCCCGGGCGGAACTTCTCTTGTTACAAAACTATTAGACGAATTATTACTGTTTTGAAATAAACCACTTCTCGTTTTAGGCAGACTAATGCCAAATTCCCTCAAAATTTTTAATAAATGTTTAACGGAATTAACTGATACATTATGTAAAATAATCCATTTAATTAATTTTGTCCTTAAAACACTAATATTATTTGAATGATTTAAATTCTCAGAAGCGTAAGTTGTCTCATCATCCGACGAATCGGAAATAAGAATATTTTCAAATAAATAACTATCTTCTGAAATAGGATAATCAGGTACAACAAAATCATCCTCGAAAGGCTCACGATTAGAGTCAGTTTCTTGAGAAACATTTACCGGAATATTTAAATTGTATTGTAAATTTAAACTGCATTCTGTATTCAAACTAGTTTCCGCCATTTCAGAAACAATTCGATATCGTTTGGCTCTTGATATGTTATCTATATCCATCGCACTTATTGCACAAACGTAATTAAATTCAAATATAAATACAAACGTAATAATATTATAATAATAAAACGGTATCTATTGGCCGAAAGTTTATTTCTAATTAATCAAATTAATTGCAATAAAATCATTTCGTATTGTAATATACACTTACAGGATTTATGGGTTATAATAATTAATAATTATACTTTTGCAATTTTATTATTTTAGTGATGACTTTTTAACACAATTTATTTTATTTTATCTTTATTTAGCGTAACACTCGTCACTTACGATTTTTACTCGAGCACTGTTGCTGATTTAATATTAATACAAAACACAAAAAACAAAACAAAAAATAAAGTACCTAGATCGAAATTCAAATTTAAATTTTCGCATTATTCTTCTCTCAAGACTAAGACACCCTAAAACATGTTACGTTTATTTAAACATTCAAACACTAGAAGCGTTGCGAGCGACGTCACGTACATGTTGTAAGCAACAACTACCAGACAACCTAAAGACATGTTACGCTTATTTCAAAATTCAATCGCTAGGGCCGTTGCATGTCACGACAGTTACATGTTGTGAGTAACACATACAAGACAACCACAAGACATGTTGCCAATGACATTTGTCTCTTTTTAACATTTGTAATTTCATATTTTTTTCTTACTCTAAGACAAGCCCCAGACGTGTTACTAACAACAAAAAATTTGCTGGGAAGTTATTCCAAAATGACACGAGAGCCGTGCACCGGTTTTAGTTTACGTGAATTTTTAGAGCTGTGAACCGGTTTTAATTTCATTGCTCGTGCATGCTATGTTTTGTGTTTATTTATGCTGCCACATTATTTATGCAAACGTTACTCATTAAACCTGCTAGGACGTTTTATCTGACGCCCTGATTTTGATTTAGACGTAACAGGGGGCAATTGACTAAATGTTACTGTTTTGTTTGGAAGTGACCGTTGCTCGGCTTCATCCTGGATAACTTCTTGTGGAGTAACTGAAGGAACGTCAATTGGATTGTGCGCGTAATCATTCGAAAAACAAGGCTTAAGGCGATTTATAGAAATGTTTACTTCCCTATTCCTCATTTTTATTGTGAAATATTTAGGATTCCGTTGAATTACCTCGAATGGTCCTTCATATGGCAATTGTAGAGCTCCTCTAAGTGAGTCTACTCTTACAAAAACGTGTGAACACACATTGAGTTCTTTGAAAACGAATATATCATTGTTACTGTGCCTTGTTGCAGGAGTAGGCTGAATGCTATTAAAGTGTTTACGAAGTTCTTCTATGAAATCGGACACATTTGCGTTTGATTTGGATTTCACAAAAAAATCTCCCGGCAATCTCAAACATTCACCGTATACTAATTGTGCGGGGGACACCTTTAATTCCTCTTTCAATGCTGTCCGAAGGCCTAGAGAAATTATCGGTAAGACCCTACTCCAGTGTGGGTTATTATGACACATTATAGCTGATTTTAAGCTGCGATGCCACCTCTCTATCATGCCATTACATGCCGGGTTATATGCAGTTGTTCGCTTGTGTTTAAAGTCCAAAAACATGGCTAATTCTGTAAACAGCGCTGATTCGAACTGTAAACCTCGGTCAGTCGTGATGCTGGATGGCACTCCAAAACGGCAGATCCATTCTTTGAAAATTGCAGTTGCCACTGTGGTTGCTTTTATGTCTGCGACTGGAATTACTTCCGGCCATTTCGTATATCTATCGATTAAGGTTACGCAAAACCTGTTTCCCTCAGATGGCGGGAGTGGACCAATGATGTCTAAGTGGATCTCGTCGAAACGCTTAGATTTGATCAAATATTCTCCTATCGGCGATTTGACGTGTCTAGATACTTTTGCCTTTTGGCATGCTACACACGCTTTGGACATGTTTCTGACGTCTTTGTTGACTTCAGGCCAAACAAACTTTTTAGTCACCATTTTAGTTGTTGTCCGAATACTCGGGTGTGATAACTTATGCACGCTATCAAAAATTACCCGTCGAAAACTTTCTGTGACGTATGGCCTTGGAGAACCGGTGGACGTATCGCAATAAATTTCGCTTTCCGTGCCAAATATCGGGAATTTTTGAAATATTAGGGATTTATTTGTTTCCCTCAAATTTGCCAACGTGGTGTCTGTGGACTGATCTTTTGCTAGTTTCACATAATCGATTGAGCTGTCAAGTGTTATGCTTTCGATTCTTGACAATGCATCTGCGACAAGATTATCTTTACCGGAGATGTGCCTTATATCCGTTGTATATTGAGATATGAAATCTAACTGACGAGGAGATGCCTTATCCAAATTTTGCTGTAAAGCAAATATCAAGGGCTTATGATCCCTAAATAATATAAACGATCGGGCTTCGAGTAAATGTTTGAAATGCTTTATTGAACTATAAGCTGCCAATAATTCGCGATCATACGCACTATACTTGCGTTGCGTGTCGTTTAACTTGACTGAAAAAAAACCAAGTGGCATCCACATGTCCGGTATGCGTTGTTGTACTACAGCGCCAATGGCTGTATTGGACGCATCAACCATGACTGATAACTCGACTTCCGACGAAGGATGTGCGAGAGTAACAGCGTTTTTCAACTTAGTTTTGCAGAGTTCGAATGCGTTACTACTTTCGGTAGACCAATCAACTTCTCTTTTATCGTTTTTGCGACTACCCTTTAGAAGATTGTTTAAGATAGCCTGATCTTCCGCGGCGTTCGGAATAAACTTGCGATAGAAGTTAATCATACCTAGGAAACTTCTCAAAGCTTTAATCGTCTGAGGTTTAGGAATGCTATTAATAGCTTCCACTTTCGCTTCAGATGGTTTGATGCCTTCGCTTGAAATTTCGTGTCCTAAGAAAATAACCTTAGGCGAAGCAAAAACGCATTTGCTAACGTTAATGATTAAACGGGCGTTCTTTAAACGCTCGAATACGATTTTGAGGTGATCTAAATGCTCTTCCATAGAATGGGACGCGATCAATAGATCATCTATGTATGGAAAACAAAACTCTAGGTTTCTTAAAACTGAATGAATACACCTTTGGAATGACTGCGCGGCGTTGCGAAGTCCGAAAGTCATCCGCGTAAATTCGAACAGTCCAAAGGGTGTACAAATTGCGGTTTTCGGGATATCCTCCTCGTTAATCGGAATCTGATGGTAAGCCTTGACTAGGTCTATCGTTGAAAATACCGTCGTTCCATGTAGTTGATAAGCGAAATCCGTTAAAAATGGAATGGGATACCGATCAGGTTTGGTTTGCGCATTCAGCATGCGATAATCGCCGCACGGACGCCATGATCCGTCTTTTTTGCGAACGAGCTGTAATGGGCTGGACCAATCTGAGTCAGAAGGACGACAAATTCCTTGCTCGAGTAGTATATTGAACTCTTTCTTTGCGATTTCCAATTTTTCGGGAGATAATCTACGAACTTTTAACGCGCATGGATGTCCCGTGGTAGCGATAACATGAGGTACTTTCAATATGTTAGTATTAACATTTAATTTATCCACTGTTATTGCTTTGAATTGGCTTAATAATTTAAAAATAACCGGGTTTAGCGATTCTGAGGAGATTGTCTTCAACTCGGAAGATAGACCTGTTATTGTTCCCTTTGATCGAACGTACATTGATGTCAATGGATCTAGTAGTTGTTTGCTTCTAATATCCACCAATAAACCAAAGTGTTTTAAAAAATCAGCACCAATAATTGCTTTATCGACATCTGCCATAATAAATTTCCAAACGAAGTCTCTACGGAGGTTTAAATTTAATTTTAAAATTTTACTTCCGTACGTATTAATTTGAGTGGAATTAGCGGCAAACAGTTTAAAATCGCTTTTCTTATTTTTTTCGTAAATGTTAGGGGGAATGACGGACACATCTGCCCCAGAATCGACTAGAAATTGTACTTTACTAGCAAAGTCAATAACTATAAGACGACAATTATTATGGCAAGCGTCATTGGTCGTCATCAACGACGAGCCTACTGGTTTTTTGGTTCATTGCTATTCAACGCTTGCGACTTAAAATTGCAAGGTGTCGTGCACCTATGAGCCTTATCACCGAATTTGAAGTGGTACCAGCACGTTGGGTACTTCTGTTTTCCGTTATTATCTTGCCCTACTTGCGCGTTATTGCTATGACAAGGATTCGATGATCGCCCTGACGAACGACTTCTACTTCTATGCTGAACCTTCATGAGGTTATTTAGCTGGTTAGAAAGTAAATTAACTTGCTTTGTTAGGTTATCCAATGCGGAAGAATTGTTTGGGGAAATTGAACAAACTTCCGTTACGGATTGAACTTCGGCAATTTTATCTGCCGTGGACGCTAATTTGTCCAAGCTACCTTCTTCTAAGCTAGTTAATATGGATTGAGCGTGGGACAGCAAACGTTGAAGCCACAGATTTTTTAAGACTTCGTCCTGCATCTGTGCTCCTGACAAATTCTGCATTTCCCTTAACAATTGCGATGGTTTTCGGTCACCTAATTGAAGTCCCTTAAGTAACCTATCCAATTTAATTTTCGCCGAGTCGCTTAATCTATCTATGATAGTTTGTTTAAGGTCGTTGTATCTGTCTTTTGCCGGAGGTTGCTTGATTTTTTCCCTGACGCATTTGACTGAATCGGCGTCGAGTGCTGCTACTAGATAGCTGTATTTCGTTTGGTCCGTGGTTACATTTGAAATACTAAACTGTGCCTCTAGTCTAGTTGATGAAACCATATTTCAGGATCATCCCTATTGAATGGAAGAGCTTTAACTGCAACTCTAAACGTTGATTTTGAATTTTGTTCGTCGTCGGACATTTTATTACAAAATAAACAATGCATGCAACAATTTCCACCTTAAACTACACTAAAACTTGTAAACCACTCTCGCGAATTTGGAATATTTTAACTTAGTGTGCGCGTACGCGTATAAATTACGACGGAATACTTAAATGCGGTCTGGTACAGTTTTGCCAAGATCACGTTACAATATACATATATATATATATATATATATATATATATATATATATATATATATATATATATATATATATATATATATATATATATATATATATATATATATATATATATATATATATATATATATATATATATATATATATATATATATATGTGTTTGAATATAATTTTATAAAAATATTAAGAGCTACTTTAAAATTTATTTCCAAGATAAAACAAAAAAAAATTAATTTTAATCGTGACAATAAAAAATGTGGACACTTACGAATGATCTGCTTTTGTCGCCCTGGATGAATTTATGCTTCTTAATATTTAAATGCGTGTTGAAATTGCGGCAATATTATTGTAATACCATTGAAATATCGTTGCAAACCAATAATGATAACAGCCGTTGAATTATGTTGCAAATTGCAATATATATTACCGTTGGTTTTGCCTCGTTGAAATACGTATTACGTGTAACGTTTCGTATTGTTGATTTTGTATCGTTGTACTGTGTACTTGCGTATATCGTTGTACTATATATTTATTCCCACGTGTTTTGAGTAGTCGAATTGGAAGTATAAATTTTTCAAACTTTTTATTTCGAATAATTCCGTTTAATTTATATCAGAAGTACTGCAGATTCTTTTTGTCGTGGTCACCAATTATGGGGTGGGTGTGTGAATGTGTAGAGCAGCGCCGGGGCTGGCGTGATATCTCTACTTATCGTATATCCCCAATGTTTTTATTTTAGCGCTCCGCGTCTCCGAACGAAATTATGGGTCGATGTGATGGTGGACAGAAATAAAATGCGTGGAAATAATTTTATGTTTTCAACTTTTATTTAATTCCCTTGATATTCACTACATTAGTTGAATTTATTTATTATCTAAGTATTCCACTTGGATGCTTTTTATTGCCACCAAATTTATATGAAAAAACTATTTTTAAATTGCTTGTACAAATTATTTTTTACTTTACGTTTTTTACTATAACTTGTCGATCATGACGCTGGCTAAAAACTGTACTGTAGTATATGTGTATTGAAAAAACGTTTTTTTCCTTTGTTACTTTGTGGAAAAATTTTCGAGTGGCGATTGCTATAAGTTATTCCAAAATGACACGAGAGCCGTGCACCGGTTTTAGTTTACGTGAATTTTTAGAGCTGTGAACCGGTTTTAATTTCATTGCTCGTGCATGCTATGTTTTGTGTTTATTTATGCCGCCACAGAGTCATTAAGGAGAATCTCAGAGGACTTCACATTATCAGGGGAGGACTCTGATGATACAGTGGTAGAGAAGGAAGTCTAAGAATGGTGACGTTCTTGCAGATCAACCTACACCACTCAAAGGCAGCATCAGCTGCTCTACTTTTAAAAATTGAAAAGGAAGGGCCGGATATTGTCTTGATCCAAGAACCTTGGGTCGCTGGTGACCGGGTACTTGGACTCAAGACACCCTGTTATAGATTAATGCACACGGAAAAAGAAGGTAGGGTTCGGTCGTGCATTCTCGTTAAAAATAATATAAATTGTTTTCTGCTATCAAATTTCAGCAATGAAGATGTGGCAGCGGTCAGCATTGAGGTCAATAAACGAAACCTCTGGCTAATATCAGCCTACCTAGCCTATGATGCAGTGAACATTCCACCAGTCATTCTGGGTGAGGAAATTTTGGAGGCTCAAAAGCGCAAGGTTGGAGTCATCCTGGGGAGTGATGCAAATTCTCATCACACAATCTGGGGAAGTACGGACACAAATGAACGAGGTGAGTTACTCCTTGATTACATTCTAAGTACTAACCTTCATATATGTAACATAGGCAATAAGCCGACTTTTATAACTAGAAATAGACAGGAGGTATTGGATATTACACTTGTCTCAAATTTTTTGATGACTAGTCTATTAAACTGGAAAGTGTCGGAAGACCACTCTTTTTCTGATCACTGTTATCTTCAATTTGAAATGAGCTTGGTCTTTCCGAACAGCTCTCTCTACAGGAACAGGAGAAAAACCGACTGGGATATTTTCAGAACTATTCTGGGAAATTCACTACCAGTGCAGGTGCCTGAACCTCCAAAAACTACGGTAGAACTCGATGGCTTAGTGGACGAACTGTCCAGCGCTTTTAACGAAGCGATACTAGGCTCTTGTCCTCTTAGTAGGCCTAGGGGCAAATCTCGGCCACCTTGGTGGTCAAAGGAGATTCAACAAATACGTCACCGGTGCAAGAGACTCTTTAAAACAGCAAGGAAAACAAAAGCCGCTGTAGACTGGGACTCCTATAAGGCAGTCCTCAAAATTTACAAATATCAGCTAAGAAGCGCAAAGAACAGATCTTGGAGACTATACTGTGGTAAAATTCAGGAGTCTTCAGAGATGTCCAGGCTGCGTAAAGTACTATCTACTAGCCCTTCCATCCCAAGCTTCCTTCAAAGGCCGGATGGAGCATGGACCACAAATAGTATGGAATCGCTGGAACTACTATTGGAGACTCATTTTCCTGGTTGTTCCGAATCTGCACCTACTATATCAGCAGGTAAAAGAGCAAGTAGCCTCGTAGGCCAAATTATTAGCAAAAGAAAGATTCTGTGGGCGATAAGCAGTTTTAAACCATATAAGTCGCGAGGACCTGATGGTATTATCCCTGCGGATATACAAAAAACTAACCCCGCAAACCATTCCCTGGTTAGAGGTAATTTTTAGAGGCAGCCTAGAACTATGTCACATTCCCAGTAAATGGACGGAAGTGAAGGTTGTCTTCATACCTAAGGCGGGAAAACGCTCACACTGCAGTCCCAAAGACCTTAGACCGATCAGCTTGTCTTCTTTCCTTTTCAAAATACTGGAAAGACAAATAGAAGCTCATATTAGAGGCACGATTGTGCCAGAAAAGCTGTCCAAATCTCAACATGCCTATTGGAAGGGGAGATCTGTAGAAACTGCTCTTCATTCTCTCACATATTTTATTGAAAAATCTTTCGAATATGGAGACTACGCGATGGTAACCTTTTTGGACATTGAGGGAGCCTTTAATAACGTGCTAACAGGGGCTATAACTCGGGCACTTTCGAATCTAGGAGTGGATGATTCTCTTAAGGACTGGATAGATCAGATGCAGGCAGGATCATAAATGCTAGTCTGGGGAAATCCTCCGCCAGAAGATTTGCAAGCAGAGGCACGCCGCAGGGTGGCATACTGTCCCCCCTTCTCTGGAACTTGGTCATAAATGATCTGTTGCTGAGGCTGGAGGATAGTGGCTTCAAGGTGGTTGCCTATGCGGATGACGTCGCTATTGGGGTTCGTGGAAAATATCCCGGGACACTTAGCGAGCTTATTAAAAATGCTCTGGGTATACTTTTATTATGGACCAATGGTTGTGGGCTAAATGTGAACCCACAGAAAACCGAATTGGTTCTCTTCTCTAGGAAATATAAAATTCCTCATGTCGATCCTCCTACTTTAAATGGTTTCAACTTGGCTTTTACAGGTGAAGCAAAGTTCTTGGGTCTCGTCTTGGACAGTAAATTAAACTGGAAACCGAATATTATGGAAAGGGTAAAGAAAGCTACGGTAGCGCTATACTCTTGCAAAAATTCAATTGGGAAAGGTTGGGGGCTGGAGCCCCACATGGTCCTTTGGCTATACACAGCAGTAGTTAGACCCATTCTTCTGTATGGAGTCTGGTGGCCTGCTCTGGACAAAACTGTCAACCTAAAGTTGTTGACAAAAGTTCAGAGAACAATCTCTCTGTGGATCAGTGGTGCAATGAGGAGCACATCCACTCAGGCACTGGAGACTCTGCTATTTCTAACTCCTCTAGATATCTTGGGAAAACAGTGGGCAGCTAGCACTGCCATACGACTGAAATCCACGTTAATGTGGACCTGCAATAATACAGGGCACTCATCTATACTTTGTAACAAAGGGCTGCCCAAGACCACCGACTATACGTTCCCGTCACTATCTTTTGATAGAAGGTTCCGGATTATTATCCCATCCAGAAAGAGATCCCATCCCACTGGATGATGGATGCAGTTTTGGAACCAGGAGTTTTGAACTTCTTCACTGATGGTTTAAAACGGGATAGAGGAGTAGGGGCTGGGGTGTTCTGCGAGGAACTCATGTTAAACCTCTCCTTTCGTCTCACTGACTACTGCAGCATTTTTCAAGCTGAGGTAACTGCGATAAAGGAAGTCGTGGACTGGTTGAGGTATAATGTAATATCGACTTGTGATATTCGCATATATACGGACAGTCAGGCTGCCATTAAAGCGCTTCAATCACACCTTCTCACGTCGAAAGTAGTCCAGAACTGTCTCTCATCTCTTAACGAGATGACAGATCAGTTCAACATCCATATCATATGGGTGCCAGGACATTTCATTAGTACGGGGAACATTAAAGCCGATGAACTGGCTCGACGTGGTACAACGGACCACATTTCAAACAGCAAAGAGGATATTGAAATGCCTCTTGCGGTATGTAAACTGCTGCTTCAGGAGGAAGCCAGTAAGTTGACGAATGACAGATGGTCAAATAGTACCTCATGCGTAATAACTCGGCAGATCTGGCCAAAGTTGAACTTGGCGAGATCCAACCCGCTGATCTCACTTCAGCGGAGTCAGATCAGTGTGGTTGTTGGAGTGATTACGGGGCACTGTCTCATAGGCAGACATGCGAGTAGGCTTGGTTTCTTCTCACATGACTACTATCGTAGTTGCGAGGACGAAGAGGAGGAAGAGACAGTACTTCATCTTCTTTGCACCTGTCCTCGTCTGGCACGAAACAGACTGAATTTTCTAGGAGCACCCCTTTTCAACGACCTGGCGGAGCTCAGCGAGAAGGACGTCAGGAGTATCCAGGAGGAAAAAAAAATTTTAATTTGTGGTATGGCTACGGACCTTTTTGTGTCTATGCCTGTCGACCGCCACCCAAACCTAACCTAACCTAACCTAAAATGTCAGATTAGCGGCGTCTATGTGGTTGCAAAAAATCATAAAGACGAATAGAAGCGAAGGGAATCGCAGCTAAGCGTAGAGCGCCGCTTATCTGTTTGATGCTTCAAACAGATAAGCGGCGCTCTACGCTTAGCTGCGCTTCTCGTCGCTTCTATTCGTCTTTATGATTTTTTGCAACCACTTTACTGAAGTTACATGTTGAACCGAAACATGACCGACCTAATTGTGAACTGAAAATTGACTGAACGAACTTTTCACTCGAAAGTTACATGTGTTTTCTATTTTGTGACCGAGATGTCGTATAAATGTCAAATTGTACAAAAACAAAATTAAACTAAACAAAATCAAAAGTAACACATCTAGTAAAACATTCACTTCTTCATCTGACAACAAATTTCTTTTTTTTGAACTCATTCTGTGTTTTATACTTCAATTGATGATTTATTATTCTAAGTTTAAACACAGAAAAGAATACTTTTCTATGGTTTAAATTTCTTATTGGAATGTGGTATTCTTTTCTGTGGTTTAAACCTAGAAATAAGCTCATGAAATGTCATTTCAGTCAGTCCGAAGCAGTGTTGCCAGATTGTCAGATTTATCTGAAAATCTCAGTTTTTCTAATAGGACAAAAGATTTTCAGTTTTTCTAAGAAAATTCAGATTTTGGTCAGTTTTTTGTTTTAAAAATTATTTTCATTTAATTTTTTACAAATTCCGAAATAATGTATTTAGCAATTCCGAAAACCATACTGTTACTCAAAATTTTGACTATATAAAATGTTTACTATTTCTTTTGTTTGTTTGTTGGGGTTGTATGCAATTTTGTTTGTGATTACGGATTTTAGGGTCTGTTTGTCAAATTATTTGAGGTTATGTGAAATTATGAAAATGCTAGAATTTTTTATTTTTTGTTATGTTAGTTCATTTTAACTGATAAGATTTGCAATAATAAATAATACAATTTTTGTAATAAAATTACTTTTTTTTTGTTTTATTTTTTTGTCAGATTTTTTTTCTCGAACTCAGTGTATTCAGTTTTTTTACATTAAAATCAGTTTTTCTTTCAGTTTTAAATAAAATAAATATGGCAACGCTGGTCCGAATCCGAAGTTACATGTTACACCGAAGATTAAAACCGACTCAACCAACCGAATGTTAACCGACTGACTCGGTCATTATTTCGGTCGCAATTTCGGTTGGGTTGCGGTTGCGGTTTACATGTTAGACTTTTCGTTAATGTGATTTTCCAGCTGCAACAAATTTGACAGATAAAAAAAACTCGGGCGAAAACGGGGCGGCAGCAGCTGTCATCCGTTGCCCGGTAAAATTTTTCGGGGCGATTACTAACACAATTACATTTCAAACGTCATTTAAATAAAAAATAAATATAATTAAATAAATTAACACGAAAAAAATCTTTCATTGCAAAATTAACGTAGAATTGTCAAAATAATTTGACAATTAATACGTATATACATGCAAAAAACAAGAAACCGCATATTTTGCTGTTCCAGTTAAAAAGTCAAAACCCTAACCCGGTTTTGCCCCGGTTTCGCCCCGGTTTTTTTTTTGTGTAACTGGAAAACCACATAACCCAAGTATAACAAATCTGAACTCAGTTGTGAGTTCCATCATTTTTGGTAAGTTATACAGGAACTTGCTTGCGTATAGGGAAGATACTATAAATGTTCATAATTTTAATATTTTTTACAGCCAAGTTTAATAGGAATCGATACGCAATACAGGACACAAGTAAGTTCTTGTTATATTTTATATTTTTGAGGTTTTAATAGTATATTAGATTAACTATATAATTTTTTATTAATAATATAAAAAAATAATAATTAGTAATAAGTTTCATTAAATTTCTTTTAAATTTTATAGTTCGCTTAAGGTTTCCTGTTATTCCTGGATCCCACCTACTATATTTACATGTACATATATAAGATAATCTTACATTTTAAGGTTGCATTCACAGTATTGTTTTCGCCCTGCGTTTCGATGTTGTTTTCAGATTTTAGTTTTTGTTGTTGTTTTTCTTCACGATATTAGCAAGGAAATGCTCCATTTCCATATAAAAAACTTATCGTTTGCATGGAAAAAATCCAAGTTTTCTACCAAAAATGTAGTGTCTCTAGCGGTGAAGACGACTTCGAATCCAAGCAAAATATGTCAACCATAGTAATTTCTGGTTGTTTTCGTAAAAAAAATTCAAATTTATCGACACATCGATATTTATAATTTTACATTTTTATTTTAATATTTTTTTTTAGTAAAATTATTCTCAAACTGATTGTGGATTGTATTAATGCATGTTTTAACTTTTATTTTATTTTATTTACGCAAAATCTTTATGTATTAATCAAAAGTAGAAAGGAAAACAAATGATCAGTTGTCAAAACTAAAAATAAAATAATTTTTGTTGTTGTATCACGATAAGCCCAAATCAACATCGAAACGCAGGCCGATAACAACACTGTGAATGCAACCTTAGTTTGTAAATGATTATTTTATAATGAGAAATAAATAAAATGAAAAATAAAAAAATTTAAAAAGATTATTTCATTAAAACATATTTTACCAATAAGCATTAATCGATATTTTGAGAGTACCCAATGAGCCCACGAGCAATTTTACCCAACAAGCTCGATTCTGAGTTCCATCCAGTTCCAGCTTCTCGCGACAAGTTTCATAGTGTTTCTTATAATAAAATGGAACTCAAATGGAGCTTATTCTGAACTAAGCTCAGATTGAGTACTGGAAATTCGAGGTAAAAGGTTGAAGTAAAAATACTTGGGAAGTTTCAGTCGGTTATCATTTCAGTTCAACATGTAACTTGAAGGCGCCCGTATGCCGATAGACTTCAGGTTTTTTAACACGCAGTCTACACTAAAAGTTAGTTTTTTTTATCTTTTTAGTAACTTTAATGACCAATGTACCAATTTTGTTTTTTTTTGCTTTTGCTCCAAAGAAATATACACAGAATATAATGCCAATAAACAAATTTAAATTTTTTTTTTTTTTTTTTTTTTTTTTTTCATTTTATTTTATTACGACTGAGACTGCGCTCATCTAGCAATTTTTCTTTCAAATACAAATTTTTATATATCTAGTAAAATTCACGTTTGTTGGGGTGTAACCCACTGGTTAGCCCCATAATCAATTAAACCTATTTACTAATTTTAGTTTGGTAAGTTCACTAGGTCAAGTGGCCTCGTTCTTTGGAGTCTTCTTTCAACGACAGGGTTATCTATCATATGGCGAATATAGGGGTTTCCATGTTCCTGGAGCCTTATTTCGTGTTTTGCGGCATGCATTTTTATTTCCTCTTTGATGTATTCCATCCGTAGGTCCCTGTGAAGGTCTTCATTTCTTGCGTACCACGGAGCATTGACGATGCTACGAAGAACCTTGTTTTGAAACGTCTGTATCATTTTGGCGTTTGTTTGCTTGGTACATCCCCAGAGTTGTATACCGTAGGTCCATATCGGCTTCAAAATTTGCCGATATAGCAGCAGCTTATTGTGAATTGTAAGCTCAGAGCCTCTACCTATGAGCCAATACATTTTTCTGAACTTTATGTTAAGTTCTTCTTTTTTCTTTTTGACATGCTCTCTCCATTTAAGCTTGGCATCGAGGGTCATGCCAAGGTATTTAGCTGTATTTGCATATGGCACGAGTCGCGAGTTAATTTGTATAGGTAGGTGGTAAGCCTTTTGATAAGTAAAGTTAATATGCGTGGATTTTGTCTCATTAAGTTTGATTCGCCAACGCTTTGTCCAGTTACAAACCGCATTGGTCATCCTCTGGAGTTTGCTCGTTGCATCAGCGACATTATTTCCAACTGCCATAATTGCTGTGTCATCTGCAAAGGTGGCTATGGTTCCTTCATTTGTGGTTGGTATGTCCCTTGTATATAGTAAATACAGGATTGGTCCTAAGACACTCCCATTGGCTCCCAAGGCTCGCATTGATTATGTGTAGTAGCTTACGAAATCCTTTGTTAGGTAGAGCTTTGATAATTTGGCAAGTAATCAAATCATACCCTGGGGCTTTTTTAACATTCATGTTACTTTTCACTTCTTCTTTTAATTCTTTGAGAGTTACTGGCCGTATTTCAAACTCATCCAGCTTGTGAATAGATATTATATTTTCATTGGCAGTTTGTCTTGGTAGTGGTTGGAAGGTTTCCTGGAGATACTCCGCAAATAGATCAGCCTTCTCTTTGTGGCCTCTTGCCCAGGTTCCATCATCCTTTTTAAGTGGAGGCACTTGCATTTTGGGTCTTTTGAGTCCCTTCGTCGCCTTCCACAGTGAGTAATCAGAATTTTTTTCATCAGTTAGGCTAACTAGATATCTGTTGATTGATTCATTTTTAACTTCTTTAAGAAGGGATTTGAGGCTGTTACATAAATTGTTAAGAATTGTTTTGTTTTCCGGTGTTCGATTAATTTGCCAGGTTTTACGAGCTCGTCGTTTTTCTCTTACCAACTCTCTAACTTCCATTGGGTAGGATATGTTAAGCGTCTTCTTATTTTGTAAAATGGGAGTGCTTGCCAATGCAGCATAGTGAATTATTTCATTGAGTTGCTCCAATTCGTCTTCCAACTGTCGAGAATTTCTTATCGGTACCTGGAGATTGATTTTGTCCTCCATTATTTCACGAAAGAGATCCCAGTTTGTACAAATTTAAATGAAAATATTTTCACGAAACGCCAAAAATGCGCTAAAAAGAAAAACAAAATCAAAATAAAGCAAGACCAAAAAACCAAAATTGGTACATTGGTCATTAAAGTTGACAGTGTAGGTCAGTGTAGACTGCGTGTTAAAAAACCTGAAGTCTATCGGTATACGGGCGCCTTCAGTAAAGTACTTTTCATACCAAGCGCCTCGGCTTTGAGCTTCGAAAATGAAAATTCTTTATTTCAATTTTGAATTATGAAAATTAGTTTCATTTGATTGATAATGTTTAATTTTATAGTAATAAATTCATTTTCTTGAAAAATAATTTATTTTTAAGTGATAATTTATTAAAAAAATAAAATATATTGCAATGAAGTTATCTACGAGGCCAAGGCAATGCGTTCCACACTCGACTGCGACTTTTTAAAGTAGTACAAAGCGAAGAGCTTTGTCCACATAACCTACAAATCACATTTTTGTCACAACTGTTTTATATTTACCGAAAAATCTAGCTCATATGTAGCTTACAAATTCATAATATCTCGTTTCTTGCTATAATTCACGTGTAAAATGGACCTAAATAAAATATTTGATATCAACCGAATGTTCAAAGCCGACGCCACCGGTATGAAAGAGTCTCAGCTTCGTATGTGTGGTAACTAAAAATTTCGAGGCGAGGCGCCTGGTATGAAAAGTACTTAATAGACGCCGCTAATCTGACATTTACTTATATGAAAAATGTTCTTTGGGTTTTGTAAACAAAATATTTTCATACAAAAATATTTGTTTAATGATTTATTACGATCAAATTTATGTTCAAATTTAGATTTGTTTTACAATTGTCTTTCACTTATGCCCAATTTGGATATACATTTCAGCTAAAATTACGTGTTTCTAAGTATTTACTATAAAAGCAACAACAACAAATCTAAATGTCATTGAACGTCTCAAAAAATAGAAACTTTGCGAATTTAGCGCCGCTCTATCTGTTCGCTCTTATGGAAATCCATGTATTCTAAATTAGCGCCGCTTATCTGTTTGATGCTTTAAAAAAACGCGAAAACGGGGCCACAGCAGCTGTCATTCGTCGCCCGGTAAAATTTTTCGGGGTGATTACTAACACAATTATGTACATTTATAAAATGTCATTCATGCGTCAAATAAAAGTCAAGAAAAATTTAAGGAAAAATATATTTATAAAATATTAAAATAATTAATTCATAATTTTTATGTTTTAAGAAAAAATATTTGCTATGGGAAAAGAGAAATGTCATAAAACTGTCATTTTTCAACCCGGTTTCGCCTCGGTGTTTGTTTTTTTATGTAAATGGAAAACCACATAAAAGCTATTCGTGAGCAAATAAATTATAAGTGATTGTTCACACCAAGCGCGAGTAGCGAATTGCGAGTAACCATTTTCCAGAAAATTTTGACATAAAATACACATAAACACAATGTATTTTTCGATTTATAATATAATTACGATTACTTTATTCAAAATAAACTAAATTGAGCCCTAAAAATTCTTTAAAATAAAAAAAATTACTAAATTCGTACAAAGATGAAATATTCGCACATTCGCTAAAAAATAAAATTACGTTCCACTCGCGTTCTACATAATTTTTATTCGTACGAGTATTGACATTCGTACGAGTATTTTTTTATAAATCATTTCAAATACGATCAAAATCATTTTTAAAGATTAAAATAATATTATTTATATCGAATTATGTATTATAAACTTTGTTAAAACGAATAATATAAAAAAACAGGTTTTGGAAAAAATTACCGTATTATTAGAAATATTTGATCATAGATGGCATTGATTTTGACATATAAATTCGCTCGCGTTTAGTGTGAATCAAATTTGCGAATTCGTGTTTGGAATTTATTCGCAACTCGCAGTTCGCGTTTGGTGTGAGTACCCAAGTATAACAAATCTGAACTCAGTTGTGAGTTCCATCATTTTTGGTAAGTTATACAGGAACTTGCTTGCGTATAGGGAAGATACTATAATAATGTTCATAATTTTTATTTTTTTGACAGCCAAGTTTAATAGGAATCGAAACGCAATACAGTACCCTGATTCTCTAAAAATCAAGATAAATTGTAATGTTTAAACGTGATAAAGATTAATTTTACACATTAATTTATCTTGGCACCCTTAAATCGTATTCTGTAACAATAATTTTTACCCAAGTTAAAATTATTGTCAGCACCTTTCAGCAAGATAAAATCAAACGTCAAAACCGCAATTTTTGATGTTATTTTAAGAAAATGTCAATGTTTACAGAAGAATATTTATGTCGATTTCGATTCACCTTTTACCAAATCTTTAAAAGATAACTCTCAACTGCTGGTGAATCGAACAGTTGCTCGGTAAAATATATGTGTGTGTGTTTGACGTTTATATAAACATAACCTATAATTTTTATTAAATTTATTATTTTTATTTTTATGTTTATTAATTAAACACAAATTAATTCTTTAATATAAAATATTTAATAAAAATAAACAAAAACACAAAAAAAAACACAAAACACAAATGATGTTTTCAATAAACACAAATCGAATGAAATGTCATTCAAAATGACAGTTCTATTTGTGTTTGTGTTTGTAAATCTGCCAAAAAATCGAGATTCGCAAAACAACAACAATTTTGTTCGACCGAGCGACTTTTCTTGATGAATCGAACAGTTTGACAGCAGAAAGAGCAAGTCGGCTTGCTCTTTTTTAGCGAATCGAAAACCACATAAGATTCAACTTGTTATTTGTGCTCTATTTACAATTAAACATTTAAAAATAAGATGGAGATGTTTTTAGGGTCTTAAAAATTCAAATAATTTTTTTTTTCAAATTTAAAGCTTATTTTTGCAATAGAATTTTTTTTGCATTTTCAATATTTAACCATCCATTTTTTTTTTGTTTTAATTCCAAATCGTTTGCTCATACATAATTTAATATTTTATTTAAGATATGTATAAAAATGAATTATTTGGTGTATTTTACACAAAATATGTACCTAAATCTAATACCACTGACAGACTAGGGATTAGCTAAGCGCGATTAGTGAAACGAGATTAGCTAATCAACCACAAATCCATATGCGTTGACAGACTAGGGATTAGTTTCTTGGAGAGAAATAAAATATTTTTATGGTGATTCGCTGAAATATAGCTAGTAAATCAGCTGAACTCATTTTTTAATTCAATATTTCTAAGATGTATACATTAAAACACACTAGATTTTCTTTTTACTCGAAATTTATTCAGCACAAATTTTTTAAGATGTCATTGATTTTATAACTTCTATCGTAAATTCACGCCACTTGCATTTTCAGCAATGTTTAAATAATTATTTCACATTGTAGTGCCACTTGTACCATCACTAAACCCAATACAACGAGATAAGCTCGAAAATTTTCAAGGATTAGTGCACTAATCTCGATTAGTGACTAATCCTCAAATAAAAGGAGATTAGCTAATCTTCAACTTGACACACTATAGCTAATCTCGAAAAAATCACTAATCGCGCTTAGCTAATCCCTAGTCTGTCAAGGGTATAATACCACTGACAGACTAGGGATTAGCTAAGCGCGATTAGTGAAACGAGATTAGCTAATCCACCACAAATCCATATGCGTTGACAGACTAGGGATTAGTTTCTTGGAGAGAAATAAAATATTTTTATGGTGATTCGCTGAAATATAGCTAGTAAATCAGCTGAACTCATTTTTTAATTCAATATTTCTAAGATGTATACATTAAAACACACTAGATTTTCTTTTTACTCGAAATTTATTCAGCACAAATTTTTTAAGATGTCATTGATTTTATAACTTCTATCGTAAATTCACGCCACTTGCATTTTCAGCAATGTTTAAATAATTATTTCACATTGTAGTGCCACTTGTACCATCACTAAACCCAATACAACGAGATAAGCTCGAAAATTTTCAAGGATTAGTGCACTAATCTCGATTAGTGACTAATCCTCAAATAAAAGGAGATTAGCTAATCTTCAACTTGACACACTATAGCTAATCTCGAAAAAATCACTAATCGCGCTTAGCTAATCCCTAGTCTGTCAAGGGTATAATACCACTGACAGACTAGGGATTAGCTAAGCGCGATTAGTGAAACGAGATTAGCTAATCCACCATAAATCCATATGCGTTGACAGACTAGGGATTAGTTTCTTGCAGAGAAATAAAATATTATTATGGTGATTCGCTGAAATATAGCTAGTAAATCAGCTGGATTCATTTTTTAATTCAATATTTCTAAGATTTATACATTAAAACACACTAGATTTTCTTTTTCCTCAAAATTTATTCAGCACAAATTTTTTAAGATGTCATTGATTTTATAACTTCTATCGTAAATTCACGCCACTTGCATTTTCAGCAATGTTTAAATAATTATTTCACATTGTAGTGCCACTTGTACCATCACTAAACCCAATACAACGAGATAAGCTCGAAAATTTTCAAGGATTAATGCACTAATCTCGATTAGTGACTAATCCTCAAATAAAAGGAGATTAGCTCATCGCCAACTTGACACACTAAAGCTAATCTCGAAAAAATCACTAATCGCGCTTAGCTAATCCCTAGTCTGTCAAGGGTATAAGAGTCTTATTTTATGGGGATTAATAACACAAATAAGAAGAAAATACCATTTAATTAATTCTAAACCTATGTGTAAACAGTTTAACCCAAAAAAATAAAGCGTGTAAACTTTACACGATTATTTAACATGGCGGGTTACAATTTATCTTGACAGAACGTTAGAGAATACGAAATTCATGATAACTTTTCGTTTACACGTTTGCACATTATCTTACTGCTTAGAGAATTAGGGTACGGACGCAAATGTAAGTTCTTGTTATATTTTATATTTTTGAGGTTCTAATAGTATATTAGACTAATTATATAATTTTTTATTAATAATATAAAAAAATAATAATTAGTAATAAGTTTCATTAATTTTCTTTTAAATTTTAGAGTTCGCTTAAAGTTTCCTGATATTCCTGGATCCCACCTACTATATTTACATATATATAAGACAATCTTACATTTTTAGTTTGTAGATGATTATTTTATAACGAGAGATAAATAAAATTAAAAATTTAAAAATGTTATTTCATTAAAAAATATTTTACCAATAAGCATTAATCGATATTTTGAGAGTACCCAATGAGTCTACGAGCAATTTTGCCCAACACGCACGATTCTGAGTTCCATCCAGTTCCACCTTCTCGCGACAAGTTTCATAGTGTTTCTTATAATAAAATGGAACTCAAATGGAGCTTATTCTGAACTAAGCTCAGATTGAGTACTGGAAATTCGAGGTAAAAGGTTGAGGTAAAAATACTTGGGTAGTCTCCCAAGTATTTTTACCTCAACCTTTTACCTCGAATTTCCAGTACTCAATCTGAGCTTAGTTCAGAATAAGCTCCATTTGAGTTCCATTTTATTATAAGAAACACTATGAAACTTGTCGCGAGAAGCTGGAACTGGATGGAACTCAATACCATGTTTATTGGGCAAAATTGCTTTTGGGCTTGTTGGGTACTGTCAAAATCTCCCTTTGAACATTAGCAAGGTTTTTTTAATGAAAAATAACATTGTACATTAGATTTTTGTTTTATTTATTAATTAAAAACATACTACATACATGTAGTATGTACATATTATGAAAAAATCAGCTACAACCTACAAGCTAAAAATTCAATTTATCTTACGTCGTTTTTGATTTACATGAGAATATCGTTGTAGATGTGGGAACTTTAGGAACATCAGAGAGCAGCCTAAAATTTATTAAAAAAAATATTTAAACCTTTTATTAAATATTTTATATTATACAATATTATTTTTATAACAATTATTTAATTAATATAACTTATTACTTACACTCTTGATTTAAAACTATAAAAATATTAACATAACTAATAAATTATAATGCGCACTGTGCAGTGCACATCAAATGTTTATTTCTTATTAAAATAAATATGGCCGACAAAAAAATAAATGATGAATATTTTGTCACTAATTTCCCTATATACAAACAAGTTCCTATATAACTTACCAAAATTGATGGAACTCACAACTGAGTTAAGATTTGTTATACTTGGGCTCTAATAACCTATAAGGGAAGTCACTAACAAATTTTGAAGACAACATGAATCTTAGGTAGAGATGGCATTACTAGTAATTGAACGAATCCCAATAAACAACTCAATTAAATATTAAAACGAATATAATATTAATATTAAACGAAATAAAAAAATAAAATCTCGGTTGAAATGTAGGGATCAATTTTATGTGCAAATACAATTTTTTTGACTTTTTTTTTCATTTTCTTTGTTCAACGGTTAGTGGTGCCATCTTTACCCAACGCACTGATACTAGCATTTTAATGCACCCCAACAAGCAGATGTTTGCTTCAAGCTTTAAGTACTTTTCATACCAAGCGCCTGGGCTTTGAGCTTCGAAAATGAAAATTCTTTATTTCAATTTTGAATTATGAAAATTAGTTTCATTTGATTGATAATGTTTAATTTTATAGTAATAAATTCATTTTGTTGAGAAATAATTTATTTTTAAGTGATAATTTAATAAAAAAATAAAATATATTGCAATGAAGTTATCTACGAGGCTAAGGCAATGCGTTCCACACTCGACTGCGACATTTTAAAGTGGTACAAAGCGAAGAGCTTTGTCAACATAACCTACAAAATCACATTTTTGTCACAACTGTTTTATATTTACCGAAAAATCTAGCTCATATGTAGCTTACAAATTCATAATATCTCGTTTCTTGCTATAATTCACGTGTAAAATGGACCTAAATAAAATATTTGATATCAACCGAATGTTCAAAGCCGACGCCACCGGTATGAAAGGGTCTCAGCTTCGTATGTGTGGTAACTAAAAAATTCGAGGCGAGGCGCCTGCTATGAAAAGTACTTTACTATAGTCGCTTTCACACGCACATAATCCACTACCGAAGTGGATTTGATAATCCGCTCTCATATTTCTTTTCACATGCATCAAAGATTACTAATTTGACAGAAACGCAACTAGATATTCAAAAATATGTTTGTAAACAAGATAAAAATCAATTATATATTTTTAAAATATGAATTTAACTAAACATAATATAAATAATGTTCGATAAACTTTCCAAATTCAACTAAAAAAATATTAATTAATCAAAATCCAAAAAACATCTATTCAGTTTTGAGATTAATATCTGTCATTCTTTTCACACGGTAATTCAGTACCACAGTGGATTACAAAATACCGAATTATAAAGTGTATTTGATAATCCACTTCGGAACTAGATTTGCACATTTCACACGACCATTTTTCGGATTATGTAATCCAGTTCGGTATTGGATTATGATACGTGTGAAAGCGACTTATGAGAATTATGACTAATTTCCCTTATAGATATTATAATTTATTTGTTCGTAAGTGGTTCACTTTTTATGTATACTTTTTTGCGCCAGCAGGGATATTATAATCAAATAAATTATAATAACCTATAAGGGAAATCGCTAGCAAATTTTGAAGACAACATGAATCTTATACGGTAGACAGACACAAAGTTAATCGCGATTTTCATTTATCCCGATTGTCAAAAACCGCGTTGTGAAAACGAAATAATCCAGTTTTTTGTGAAGATTGTGTAATGACAGTCGTCTGTCATTACACGATTTTCACCTAAACCGGATTATTTTGTTTCCACAACGCGATTTTTAACAAAAATGACAACTGAAAATCGCGATTAACTCTGTGTCTGTCTACGGTATTAGGTAGAGATGGCATTACTAGTAATTCAACGAATTCCAATAAACAACTCATTTAAATATTAAAGCGAATATAATATTAATATTAAACGAAATAAAAAAATAAAATCTCGGTTGAAAGGTAGGGAACAATTTTATGTGCAAATACAATTTTTTTGACTTTTTTTCATTTTCTTTGTTCAACGGTTAGTGGTGCCATCTCTACCCAAGGCAGTGGTACTAGCATTTTAACGCACCCCAACAAGCAGATGTTTGCTTCAAGCTTTAAGGCCTAACCATACTTGGAATAAAAAAAATAAAAAAAATAAGAAACTGAACGAAAAGCGAGAACCATAGTTAGAATAAGAAAAATAAAAAAAATAACTTAAGAGAGCGAGAAAGGAGATTTGTGTGCATTTGACCATACTTGAAATAAAAAACTTAAAAATTGTTTCGATGGGTTCGTTAAATTTTAGCCGTCACTTAAAAAACTTAAAACGAGCGAAATTTTTCGTGTAAACTTAAGAAAAATAAAAAAAAAGACAAAAAGCAACAACAAACAAAAAATAATTTTTGACGTGAACAAAAGCTTGTCTGCTTGTAATAATTTATTTTCTTAATTTAATAAGTTTTAAATAAAAATAAATCAAAAATACAATTTATAAATTAATCAAATAGATCATATAAGAACTAAATTTACCAATTCATATATTATTACAAATCTAACACTAAAATACCGCAAATATTATAAATTAAAGTCGTAAAAAAATTAAATTAATCTACCAAACTATCTGATCCTATCTTTAAATTAATAATCCTAAGTAATTCTAGTATTTTAATTTATAAATTAACTTATTAACTATCATATTTATCCAAAAACCCAAACATAAGCTATAAAAAATTGAATATAAGAATTAAACTTTAACTAAAAATAACTGAATTTGAAAAAACTATATACATTTTTACTAAGTATCCTATCTATCGTTATTAATAAAATCTAAACTTTTAATTAATCTAATTAATTTTCCACAAAAATAAACAAAAAATCACAAAAATAAAATCGCTGTAAACTTAAGAACTTAAGCAAACTATGGTCGAACTGTCAAAATGAAATAAAAAAAATTAGGTTTCGTTCAGTTTCTTATTTTTTTTATTTTTTTTATTCCAAGTATGGTTAGGCCTACCTAATTTTTTTTATTTCATTTTGACAGTTCGACCATAGTTTGCTTAAGTTCTTAAGTTTACAGCGATTTTATTTTTGTGATTTTTTGTTTATTTTTGTGAAAAATTAATTAGATTAATTAAAAGTTTAGATTTTATTAAAAACGATAGATTAGATAGATTGATTCGTGTAATGTTTCAACTGTTCAACCAATATAATATTCTTTAAATCGGTGATCATTTCCTGCGTTTGATTTTGAATACGCTAGCACATTTTGTATTTCAACGCTTTAATATCGTGCGAAGATGCTACACCCACAACACTAGGTTCATCCATTGTACCAGTTGGATGGCTAAAAAAACAATTAAACATAAATATTTAAATCATCAGCTGTACGTAAAAAAAGTGCAAAATGGCGTAAATAACTAACTATACATAAAATACTTACATAAAAATCACAAAAATGTTTTATTTTCCTTTATTTTATTAATTTATATATATTTTTTTTTAATTTTTAAAATAAAACATATTAAATTAAAAAACAAAATTACGAACAACGTCAAAATTTATTTTATGTTTGTTGAACTTTGTATTTTTTTTATTTTTCTTAAGTTTACACGAAAAATTTCGCTCGTTTTAAGTTTTTTAAGTGACAGTTAAAATTTAACGAACCCAACGAAACAATTTTTAAGTTTTTTATTTCAAGTATGGTCGAATGCACACAAATCCCCTTTCTCGCTCTCTTACGTTATTTTTTTTATTTTTCTTATTCTAACTATGGTTCTCGCTTTACTAGAGAATTATGACTTAATACCGATTTTCCATCGTCATAGTATAATAGTATAATAGTATTTTGCTATTATACTATGACGATGGAAAACCGAAGTTCATAGTATAGAGAACTGTCGGTAGATCTGGTGGAAAAAAATTGAACCTTGGTTAGTATATTAAAATATGACATTTACAATTTGTATACAAAGCACAATATAAATTTTACAAAAAGGCCGGGTAAATATTTATTAATTGTAAATGAAATTATGTTATAATTTGGAAGTGTTCGATTATATTCTATTAACAAAGATATAAGCTCTTTAAGATACTTGTTATAAATACATAAGAAGCGGTGAAAAGTTGAAGAATCTTTATAAAAAAAAGTGTATAATGTAGAGGTTATGTTTTTGTTAGTTCGAAAACTTATTGAATTTATTAATGAAATTAAATAGATATACAATCGTTATATCAACATGAGTGATTTGAAACATCCATTTCATCTATGGAAAAAATGAATAAAAAATCATTAAGACACTGTGGAATACCGCAATGCAACAATTACCAATCAGCAGAAGTGTCGATGTATTTGATTCCAAAAATAGTGTTAGATTCGATGTTGGAGCTGGCAAAATGGTCGGTTATTTTACGGATGTGGAAAAATTCCCCAAATTTTTTGTGATATGCAATGAGCATTTTAAAAGGGGGCAAATTTTAACAGCTTTCCCGAGTGGTAAACAAAAATTGACGAATGGCGCTTTGCCAAGTCTTAAGTAGATGTTGTAATACCAAACCAACTATTATTAGAGAATTAGTGCTGGAGTTTGAATCAATCCCAACAGGTTGAATCCAGCCTGCGTTCAATATCTCCTCACTCTCACGAATGGACTTTTTGAAGTGCCAAAATATTCAATTATCTGCGTGAGCGAAATTGTAATATTCTCACATAACTCTACATTTGGACAACTTGTCGTAGACATTATTGCAAATAAACCTAAAATTCAAAATGAATATTTATTTATAACGCCCGAATTGCTTACAATTAGAATAATTTCATTAATAAGTTCAATAAATATTCGAACTAACAAAAGCATAACCTCTTAATTTTAGATTTGTTTACATAAATATTATTCTATTTTCACTGCCTTTTATAAAATATCACATTTGTATAACATATCTTTTAAAGAAGGAAAATAATTGTTAATTGAACATAATTCAGCTTTATGAAATTATAATAGAATTTAATTTAAAAATAATGAATATTTACGCGCTATTTTTGTTGAATTTATATTACGCTTTCCATACAAATCATAAATGTCACATTTTGATATACTTACCTAGCTTATTTTTAATATTGATAGATGTCACTACCCCGAACATTGATAGTTCTCAATAATAGTATAATTATACTATTTCGTTATTCTAGCTATCAAAAATATAATAGGTAGCAAATTGTGTTTTTAACATTGTAAATTTATCTGACAGTGTATTATTTTGACGATTCGCAAAATTAGCATTCGATTAAATATTATAATGGAATTTAAAGTTATTTTTGTGAAATTAACATTGTGAATATCGGCATTTATTTCTAAAAATCATGGAAAATTGTTTTTTTATTTATGAATATACGTTAAAATTTTCAAAATAGGAATTATACCTACGTTCACTTAAAAAGAACTATAATTGGTGTTAACTTCATCGCGCGCGATGGAAAACCGACAAGGAATAATAGTATAATAGTATTATACTATTATGCTATTATACTATTGACGATGGAAAATCGGTATTATTTCCCTTATAGATAGTATAATTTATTTGATTATAATTTATTTGGTTTATAGGGAAAGTCAACTCGCGTCGTTTTATTTACATTTTACATTGCTCTTGTTTGAAAAATAGATGGGACGCATTTTTCTATTTTCATTCTTAAATTAAACAACAATAGTTCGAATATAAAGTACATCGTCATCGATAAAATGATACCAATTAATTGTATTAAAGTAGGAAATATATTGAATATTTGTAATTCTTTTCGAAATATATTGCTAATAAGGTAGTTGCATGTTTTGACAGCTTTATAAAAGTGAGGTTAAACTAATTTCAAATCCACTTGCAGAACGCAAAATGTCCAGTTCCCTATATGTTCGTCATTTCTAAGCACAAAATCCGTTGAAGAAAAGTTAGGATTGCCAGAAAAACCCAAAAAGCCATTAACACCATATTTTCGATTTATGAAAGAAGTTCGACCTGCGGTAGCTGCGAATAATCCACAAAAACCTCTGACAGATATAGTTAAGCTAGTAGCAAAGAAATGGGAAACGGTTGATGCCAACAAGAAAAAACAATTGGAGGAAGAATATAAAAAGGATCAAGTGGAATACATAAAGCGACGGGCTATTTATGAAAGTAAACTAACTGATGAGCAACGTGAAAGCATTAAAAATTTTAAAAATGAATTATCTGAAAATCGAGAGAAAAAATTACGTAAGCAGCGTATTCGCGATTTGGGCAAACCAAAGCGGCCCGCATCAGCTTTTATAAAATTTTTGAATTTTGAGCGGATCGATGAGAAAGTTGATAGTAATATAATGTACAAAGAATGGCAAAGGATTAAGGCAGATAAGTGGAAGAGGCTTTCGGATGCCGAGAAAGAAAAGTATCTTAAATCAGCTAAAAATGATGTCCAAAAATACAGGTACGAAAGCAAACTTCCAACTATCAGAAGTTTGATTTTATTTTAAATTTCCAGAGTTGAACTATCAAAATGGGAGGAGAAAATGATACGCTTGGGCAATATAGATGTGGTGCGACATGAAGCGTTAATCGAGACTCCACCAGCTAAAGTTCGACGTCGAATTGCGACATCAGAAAAACCGCAGCAGAGTCAAGAATAGGGATTCGGGTGTCCTTACCCTAATAATTCAGAATCAGTTTTTTCAGTTAGCCCTTTAAGTTCAAACCAAAATTTAGGAGAGACTCCCAGTGCCAACGACACGAAAACTGGAAAAATTGATGGAATTATTCCGGATAGGGATACGAGTGGCCATAGTGCGAATATTAGTGATAAGGCTAAACAAACGAATTCCAATGAAACAAAAAGTAAGGGTGTCATGGGTTCACTAAAGAGTTTATTTAAATTTTAATTTAACAAATAATTTTGTGTTTTTGTATTAATTTAGTTTTCTATTCATAAATATTGAAATGATTGAACAATTACTAACGCTTTTTAATCGTATTGTTTTACATCAGAAGCTCCCCCCAAGTAACTATTTTTTTATGTTTTAGCCTGGAAGCTTGTATTAATTGGACTGTTCGAACCAAATTATGAAGAATTTATAAAAGATTTTTTTTCTTAAGTCAATCATTTTATTTTTTATTTAAAAATTAAAAAAATAAATAAAAAAATGTGTAACAATTATTTCCCAAGAATTTCTATAAACGTTTTAGGTTCCGAACTACCAATATATTCCCATCCTATATGAATGCAGACGAATACGAACATAAAAATGGCTACATCTTTAAAAACTTTGTTCATCGTGCTTAGAGCACTAGAGACCAAATTTTTTATTTTGGGATCTAGATTTTTCAATAATAGCGCTGATGCTAATCCAAAAAGTAAACTTCCGTTCGCTTTTGATCTTGGCTTGATGATGCCCATTTCTGCTAATTCCCACAGTAGCAAATAAAGGAAAACATTATTAGATGTGTACATTTGGTTTCCAGTGGCAAAAAGCACATAGACTACCGTAGAAATAACGACGATGTGAATTTTTGTATCGATTAAGCGTTCTATAATAGTCGTTCCCCTTGTTGGATTTATACTAGTACTGGATGACGGTATTTGTTGTGAAACATTGAAAGATTGTTGTGTAAAGAGATTATTGCCAGGCGCTTGGAAAAATGATTGTAAAAATTCGGTTTCAATATTAAAATTTTCATTGCTGAAATTATTTGTGGTTAAGATTGGTGAAGGCCTCTCATATACATCACGTTCAATTTCTGGATCTTCGTGAATTTCGTTTATTGGTGGAATTTCGCCTAAAAAATAAAACTAGTTATTTTCGATTACGATAAAATTGTAACCTTTGTTGTTACCAAAATCATCTCTAGTAACTGGCTCTTCTGTGTGTGAACGTCCAGAAATTTTTTCTAAACGATTCAAAGAATTTTCCAAAATACGTTTACGGCGTGCTTCTCGTTTTGCTTCAAGTAACAATGTTCTTTTTTCTGAAATATTTGGTTGTATTTCAGCTCCGTTTTCCATTTTCTCGATGTAATTTAATTTACTTGGGTAAATTTCTCAACATTTTCTTCAAATCCACACACACACAACTTTTACAAATGTCATGCATTTGATCCCTACCCTCCAGACCAGGTGTATCATAAACGTACGGTTTACGAAGACTTTGCTATACTAAGGAGTTCGTAAACGTTACACTAAAACAGTACAAATGTAGTACGTAATGTGTACTTTTGTCACATGAGAAGTGAAACAAATTTGCGAAGACTTGTGTATGTATTAGTGTGTATTAAACTGTTCGTAATGTGTACGTCGAAACGTAACGTTTACGAACTGTTTTAGCATAACGTTTTTGAGCCACATAGGTGTAACATTTACGTACGGTGTGGATTATGTCACAAGTATATAATTTTAAAAGAAATCAATATATGTAATACAAATAAATTGTGTTTTAAATAAAATTTATTTTTATTGTATTCAAATATAATATTTTCGAACATATTTTTCATGGGTTGAATCCATAGAGTTAAAAGGAATAGAGCAGAAATAAACAACTGTCAAGTGTAAGCAAAGCGGTGGGAAAAAGAGATACAAATAAAATAGAACAGGGCCATATTTAAAATTTTATTCAATGGAATGGGTTGCTTAAAATAAAACAATTAAAGTTTAAAAAATGTTTTTATTTTAGTTGCAAATACACGGATAGTTATTATTTAGTTCAATTTTCTAATAAAATTAATTTTATTATTTAGAATAACTTTTCTAAAAACGCGTAATTATTTTACACTTTTAGTGCGGATCTGGTAAAAAAAAAAAAAAAAAAAAATGGTAAATTTGTTTACAAATCGTACCTTTCCAACCAATCCAACAACAACAATATTTGTTTTTTTTTTTAAATTATGTAGTAAATTTAAATTAAAAGTGCACTTTTTTTATCACAAGTTACAATGTTTACATCACAATTTTAATTTCGTTTTATGTACACCAGAATAAAATTTCTCGATGAAATGAAATTCCCAGTAATTTGTTGCGAGTATTGTTACAACATTTTCTGATTAAACACTTCATTTTTCATAATTTTTTTTTAATAATTTTCCACAAATAATAATTAGTTATATGTATTATGTATACACTTTTTGTAATTGTTTTGTTTTATTTGATTATTTTTAATTTTTTCTTAACTACGCAAAACCACAATAAAAACTAAATGGTTTGTTTACAAAAAAGAAAGAGCATGAAAGATAATAGATATGTAATCCTCTCTCTCCAACTGCTTACATGACAGAGAAAGAATTTCCTGTGTTAATTTGTTGTTGTTTTCACTTATTTCTGGTCTATCTTTTTGATGTCTATGGTTGAATCCGATATACCTCCGATATGTTGTACCTAAGAAAAATTAATTAAATATTAGTCGGCATCACAAGACATAACGTGTCAAATTTGTTAATGATTAATCCTTCTGAAATGAAATAAAATGTTTTAATCATACATAGATTAAGTTCTACGAATATTGCTTAAATACCTTTTAAAATATTTATTTTTATGATTTTTATACGATATTATGGATATCATGCTGCTCATACCGCGAAAATTTAACAATAATTGTCAAAAGTTTTTATAATTTCACAATACGGCAACTTTAATTTAATTTGTACAAACAAAATTGAAAATAAAACAAAGCTGCGAGATATAATTTACAGTACTGTGTTTAGAATGTAAATGTAGTAGTGTGTTATAAAAAAAAGCGTTCATAAACTGTTCGTAAGCTGTACAATTTTGCTGTATACATTTTTGCGCCGGGAGGGTAATTAACATATTTATAGTAATATTTCTTTTGCCAAATAACAACTACTCATACTCAATTCCATTTTGGAATTCGTTAAATACGCTATTCTGTGTTCCATTGGAAGCAATTTGCTACTGCCAAACAAATAATTGTAATAAATGGGAAATCGCTATCAAATTTTTAGCGTATTTTGTTGAGAAATTTACAACAACAATTGCATTAAGCACAAGAATTAAATAACTCCAAAAATTAATTCGAATAGATCGATAATTTGACAGCCAAAATATGTCAGATTTTTTTGAGTGTTAAGGAAAATAAACAGCAGTTTATATGAAGCTAACTTAAAATGTTTGAAAATAACTTAATTTTAATAAAAATAACCATAGAAAAAACTCAAACGGCACAAGATTAAACCTAAAGAATACGAATTTGCCTTCTTTTTATGTTTTAATTTTTCACACGCTTTTCACAAAAAAATTTACTTGCTTAGCTTAAAATGACATAAAATGAATACATTTCAATTAAATTTTTATTAAAAAATATTTAATATATGTCTGTAATTATAGAAATAAAATTACATCTGTGCCACTTCATACAAAAAGATATGAACAATATTTTGACGTTTATTTGTTTTCCTTAACACAAAAAATCACAATGAAGTTGTCTAGCATTCAATCTATTATTTAATTCCTTCCTAACTTTAGTTAAGATACCTAACACCAGATGTACATATTTTGTTAAGTTTTAAAAGTTGTCGTCTTGATAACTTAAATCAAAACCGACCAAACGGCGCAGTGGTTAAAGCTACGGCGGTTGGATCGGGAGGTACCGGGTTCGAATCCCTATAGGGGCGGGATGCAAAAGGGATTTTTCATCATCTGATTACGATCGGTGATGACGATGAACACATCTATGACCCCCCTGTTGAGAGTGCGGAATCCATGGGCCGACCCACCTTTTCATGTCAGTACTATAAGCTGGCATGAAGCAATGCAATGTGCAGGTGGTTTAAACAAAAGCGGGTCTATAGCCGTACGTCCTCGAGTTGGCTGGCAACGGCGTAAGGTAAGGTAGGACGTTAAAAGGGAACTGCGAAAGAGTTGGGAGTGCCTACAGCCCCAGAAAAGATTGCAGAGATTGAGACGAAAAAAAAAAAAAAAAAAAAACTTAAATCAAAACAAGTCAATTTATTTTGGTCAGTAAAAAATTTTTAAAATATTTTGCAGTTGATTTTTTTTTCATTAGTGTACGTTTCGACAGCAACCCTCTATGCAAAAACCCAGATCCATTTTTTTCAAATATAAATGATTTAAATTGTTCCTCATTTTTAACTCAAATATTTAATTCGTATTTTATGACTCATTAATAAATCATTTTTGATTCAGTAAAAATGACGCCCATGTCGTTGACTCAAAATTTCGCCTCATTTTTAATAATTTACGAATGATGCGTAAATGAAATTCAAAAAATAATCAATTATGAATCAAAAGTAGGAATCATAAAAATAAAATCGAAAATGAATCATAAACGTTCCACTAAACATGAAGAAAACTCATCAATTTTTATGAATTTAAATAGACTCAAAATTCAAATTCAAAAATAAATTATTTTTGAATCAAAAAATCTAATTCGTTTTGTAGATCATTAAAAATGGAATACCTTTCTTCATATTTTTTGATTTAAAATTGATGTTTCAACGGACTTCGAATTCATTTCAACTATAAGACTTAAGCTCAGTATGCAGCTCGCGCTAAGAGAAATTTTCCATACAAATTTGGCGTAAAATTTAGCTAGCTAAATAAAATAATTTTTTTTTAGCTGACAATTTCGCAGAAACTTCATTCAAAAACAAACGAATAAAAGTCAAACAAAGTTAACAAATTTATCTCTACACAAATTATTAGCTTGACGATTTATCTGTAATTAAATGGAGACTTGTGGAGACCGCGGTAAAATTAGCTCGAGCTGCATACTGAGCTTTAGAAAAAAAAATTAAAAAAAAAAAATACTACAATGGTAACACCGGCTAATATTTAGGAACTCAAAGCCATAATTATTTTTTCAATTTTTGGTTTGTTTTGTTTACAATTCAAGATATGTGAAATTTATGAACGGGTTTAATAACTTGAGATACATGTTTAAGAACCATATTTTTCTTTTATAGACTATCGCCGAAAATATGAGCCGCTAATTTTGAAAGTGGTGCAAGTCCATTTTTCAAAAAATTTAAGTTAATGATAACAATAGACAAATAAAAGTATAATCTTTCTAACGGTGAACAATTTATAGTCAAAATAAAAAAAAAAAATCCCTAATACTAAATAAGAAAATTCAAAATCCCGTATATTTTTGCATTTATTGTTTCTCTATTCCTTCATTTTCTCGTTTGAACAATGTGGACTTGCCCTATTTTCAAAATAAACGGCTCATATATTGGATAGTGGTGGAGTTTGCCCAATTAATTTCTCATCATCCTCATCAGATTTTCCGATTCTGATGATCTCGGTTTGACTTGTAGAAGTCATGAAAATTTATAATTTTATGGAGACGATTGATAATTATAGTGACGAGACCTTCAGAAAACATTTCCGACTTTTTCGAGAGACGGTTGCGTCGTTAGTAGGTAAGTTTGTTTTAATCACAATGGTTTTTACCTCAATTTACTTTATTGCAATTTTTTTTTTCAGAGTTATATGCCTCAACAAATATGTGTCCAAGCCACAATCAAGGGGGTAATCCAAAAGTTGGACCCAAAAAGAAAATCTATATGTTCCTATGGTATGTGGCGAATACCGTTACCTATAGACAAATGGGCCATCTCTTTGGAGTAAGTGATTCCACGGCTTGGAATGTTGTCAATTAGGTTGCATCGTGGTTAGTCAATGTTTCAAATGATTATATTGTATGGCTACGTTCCGCTCAACATATCCAAAAAACAACGGGATATTTCGAATTATTGGGAGGAATATCAGGCATGTTGGGTGCTATAGATGGCACCCACATCAATTAAAGAGATTAATCAATTAATCAAGAAAGAGATATTACAGTGTTCTCTTGCAGGCAGTGGTAGATGCTAAAAAGCGTTTCATCGCCGTATACTGCGGTGAGCCCGGCTCGATGCACGACGCTCCAGTGCTAAGATGGTCTCCGTTATTTCGCCTCGCCTCTCGTGGTGAATTATTTAATAATCAAACATTTTTGTTAGGAGATTCTGCTTATCCTTCGAATTTTTGGATTGTGCCACCCTATAAGGATACAGAAAATTTAAGCGAACTACAACACAAATTTAATAAGATCCATTCATCGACAAGAATCGTCATCGAAAACGCCTTCGGTTTGATAAAATGCCGTTTTCGCAGGCTTTTACATTTCACCGAACACTGCGATTTGGGAATTGTGAAAAAGATCATCGTAGCATGCTGTGTTCTACATAATGGCCGTGTTTTTTTTTAATGTCGGAGAAATAAAAGAGAACAGATAGATAATACATCGGAGAAATCCGATAAATATTTTCTCTGATGTATCTGAGAAAAATAAATGATAGTTTTGTTAGCGCCGTAGAAATTAAACGTCAGTTTAAAATTGTCAAATAAATATTACCGCGATTATTTTAAATAAATGTCAGAGAAAAATGATTCAATTTTAAAATTATCCGAGCGTAAAAAAAACGACACAGAGAAATACATTTTTCCTCGGATACTAAAAAAAACGCGTATCTGTATTTTGACAGTTAAATTATTTCTCAGATTACTTCGATATCAAAAAAACATGCCCATTGGCCCATATGTATAAATGCTGCTAGCGACCCTTGGGATGAAATGCCGGTTGAAGTTCAAGATACGACCAATATCCTTTCGGAAGGTGAGCAAACCGAGGTGGATAATCGACAAACAGAGCTTCGGCAACAAGTAGTAAATGACTTGGTTTCAAAAAATTTGTTGTAAACAATAAAAATGCAAACATTTTAAAATTTCAATACGTATTTATTTTTGAATAATTCAGTTAAATTATAAATAGGTACATAGTTAAAATAAATTAAATTTACTTTAATTATTTATTTTTTAAAACATCCAATAATTCAGAGGGCCACTGCTTCCTTTTTTCGTGCCATTTTCTTTGCTCTTCATGAATTTTTAATAAATCCTCGTGCCTTTTTTGTTTGCTGTTCTTTGATCTTTAGCTGCTTCTCTATTTTTTAAGAATTCTAGCTTCTTAGCTAAAGCGGATTTTTTGGGCGGTCTGTTTTTTTTTTTCGTGGTTGAGACGGTCTTTTAATATTCTTGGGTAAAGATATTTCTATTAAATCGCCAACATCAACTTGGCTTTGGCTTTCTTTTTCTAAGGCCCATATTACACTATTACATTTCTACGTCGTTGAAATAGTTCATCACTTTTATATGACATAAAGACTGTTTTATAAATACTATTATATATTTTGCTATATTACACTATGTCGTATTTTTCAATCACATTTTTATCATATTAATCGAAAAATGGAGAAAAAAATATTATGTGCTCGCGCAGCTACAATATCTGCAATTTATGTTATGGCTATTTTAAAAAACATTTCAATATTTTCATATTCCATAATTATTTTTTTGGTAATCATCATACTCCAGTCATATTTTTCCGCCATTATGAGCAGCTGTCAAAATGTTTTTGGTAATCAGCATACTCCAGGCATACTTTTCCATCGATATTATAATATTTAGCTTCATGAAGCTAAATATCATTAGAAAAATACAACGTCTAAAAAATATTATTATATTTCCATATTACACTATCATATAAAAGTAATGAAGTATTTCAACGACGTAGAAATGTAATAGTGTAATATGGGCCAATATGATAAAAATGTGATTGAAAAATACGACATAGTGTAATATAGCAAAATATATAATAGTATTTATAAAACAGTCTTTATGTCATATAAAAGTGATGAACTATTTCAACGACGTAGAAATGTAATAGTGTAATATGGGCCAGGCCTGTATTACATTATCACTTTTATTCGTCATATAAAAACTTCAACATATTTATATGATAGTGTAATGGGGATATATAATAGTATTTTTCTGATGAAGTATTTTTCTAATGATATTTAGCTTCATGAAGCTAAATACCATAATATTTGTTTTGACAGCGGCTCAAAATAGCGAAAAAATTCGATTGGAGTATTACGAACGAAAAATTGAAAATAAGTGAATTTTAATTATTCCTTATCATTTATAGTTAATTATTACGTTGTAAAATTAAAATTCTCGTGCATCATTGTACGTAATTCTACAAAACTAAACGCATTATTTTTTAAATTTTCAATCCATTTTTGGTTTAATATGACGAACAATGTTACTTGTAGTGTAATACAGCAAAATTATTTGTAGTATTTTTCTTATCGTAGTTTTATGTCAGAAAAATATTAATACTTTTCTATGACATGCATATGTGATAATGTAATACAGGCCTAATACCGGAGAAGCTGTAACTGGAAGTTGGTACGAAGTACCGGCGACTTCTGATGAAATGTGATATTCTTTCATTTCTAATGGAATCTGTGTTTTTATAGATCCAGTTGCAATTTTGGGCGGCATGGATTTTTTTTGTGATTGGGGCGATCTTTCAATATTTTCGGGTAAAGATATTTCTATCAAATCGTCCATGTCTACTTGGCTTTGGCTTTGTAATACCAGAGACGCTCTAACTGGAAGTTGGCATGAAGTATCTGAAGCATCTTTCCTTACTACTGGAATTGGCGATTTTATAGATCCAGCTGCAAAAGTCTGGAACTCTGACAGTTCAGCTGGTCTCTCTGTATCGTATAGATTGAATACTAGACAACTTCATTCAAATTGAACGTCAAAATTTTGTTCATATCTTTTGTATGAAGTGGTACAGATACATTTTTTATTTTAATTATTACCTACAGACATTTATAAAATATTTTATAATAAAAATTTAATTGAAATGTTTTCATTTAATCTCATTTTAAGATAAGCCGGCATTTTTTTTGTGAAAATTGAGCCCAAAATAAAAATATAAAGAGAAATATATCATAATCTTTAGGTTAAACCTTGTGCCATTTGAATTTTTTCTGGCATTCATTTGTATTAAAATTAAGTTATTTTTAAACATTTTACGATAGCTTTATGTGAAGCAAATTCAAAAACCAAGATGGCCGAAAAATCCATGATGGCCGACAAATTTTCATTTTTTTTTTTTCAGTAGCGTCGCATATTTCTTTAGGTTTTATGCAAATACATACATAGTAATAATTTATGTAAATGACGTAGGGTAAATATATTAAAAGGAGAATAATTAATATAAAAAAAGTTATTGTTATAAGTGTACCAACATAATTATAATAATAATACTTATGTGTGTTGTGTAAACAACATACATAAGTATGTATTATTATTATATATAATGGTTTACAATTACTTTAATGAACATAAAAATACCAATTTAGAACATAGCTAAAGTATTAAAACTTTTAAAGCTTGTAATAAAGTCATATGAATTGCAAGATCTGACCTCTACAAATTTAAAAACAATCAATCAGCTTGTAATAAAATTTTCTCATATGTGATTTCGTTCATTAGACTCCCCTAATATTGAATATAATGGGACGCCTATGGTTTTTTTTTGCTTTCATCATGTTGCCATGACGATTCGTATGCGTACTGCGTAGTCAAAATAAAATTTTTGTGTGAATGAAACTTGAAATTTTTACTTTAATTAAAATTTTATGAAATAAATTTTTTTTAATTTTGTATTTTGATCATTTTAAAAGATTTGGCGCTGAATTTCATTTGGCGTCGACAAGGGAAAGTTTAGCCTAAAAATTTACTTACCGGTGAAATGTAATCCCTTTTTTCTCAATTTTTACTTTATATATGGTATTTTTGCACTTATACACATAACACTTATGCATGATTTTAACAAATAAATTTATTTTTTGAAAGAACACTTTAATTTTTTATTCAAGAAATGCCTTATAAACTTTAAAAACTAAAACCTCAAATGACAAAATTTCTCTAACCAATATGGCGTTGGTAAATATAGAAAGAGATAAAAACAAAAAAACTGGCTTCAATTGTTTTAATGATTTTATATGGGATTTTTGTTTTATCTTCTATCCTTTTGTTTATTATCTGTGTTGCGAGTAGATATACAAGTACTTGTGAGTAGTTTACTCACTTAACTTTTTTCCTCGAGAGGCGCTTTCTCTACTTTTACAATCGTCTGGCTCATCCTTATCATGTAAGCACTAAAGCACGTACGTCATGTGTACATACATCGAACTGAAATGAATATGAAGTTCATTTTCGAAATCGAGTGTCAGAATTTTATTTTTATTTTGAGACATACATTTTTTCATTTCACAAGGAAAATAAAAAAATTAACTTTTTGTGCTGTGCAAAGTGAGTTAAATATAATAAAAATGAATCATAGATACTTGGAGCAAAACAAAAACATTCAAAATTTATAACAAACGAACAAACAACGCTAGGTCGTATTTTATAATGTAAATTTCCTTTTATTTTTTTTTTGGATTTTAGCTAAAGAATACGCGGAAGTTTTCCACATTCCAAGTCGAAATTCGATCGAAAAATTCTTTTGTGAATGAGAATTATTATTAAGTTATGGACGACGAATTAGAAGACAAAGTTCTTTATCAAACTTTTGTGTCACATATGAAGATATTATCAAAATTTGCAGTTGGGATTCCTTCCCTAAATTCATCGTGTGGTTATTTATGGAAATTATTTCGAATTTATTTGCTGCGTCCTGAAATTTTAATATGTGGGATATTTGTGCTAATATTATTTGCATATTTGCAAGCGGCCGATATATGGCGCCGTGGTTTATTCAGTCATATACAAAACACACTCGGCTCACTTAAATCGACGAAAGCAACAAATTTGATTTTGACATCAACTTCGGTGGCCGAAAAAGAATGTTGGGAGATTAAAAAGAATGTGAGCGCGGTGTATGCGGTTCAAGGGCGACGTCCTAAAATGGAGGATCGATTTGTGGTAGACGAGAATATCAATAAAACAGGAATATCAATGTTCGCAATCTTTGACGGACATGGTGGTGAATTCGCGGCTGATTTTGCAAAAGATATATTAATTAAAAATATTTATAATAAAATTGTGGAAGCTTCGATTGCATTGCACACGAAAGTCGAGTTGAACGATGAAGAATTCGATACGTACAATCGGGATTATAAGTCAAAACTTAATAACGAAAAAGATGATTCAAAAAAGGTGAATGAACTTTCAAATCGTCTGTCTCAGCGCAAAACTAAAAAAGCGTTCAGTATGACAGAGGATTGTATAAATAAGGAAAATTGCAAGAATACGCCTCAAGAAGATTTTTTGCTTCTGAATAAGTTATCGATCTTTAATAAGGATAGTCTGTTCAACCCATCTAATATTAATATTGTTATACCGCAAAGAATGGAAGCTAAAACGTATATTGATAATGGAAAAATAAATTTTGGAAAACTGTTAACAGATGAAGTACTGGCGGCAGATTATAGACTAGTCGAACAAGCTAAGAAAACTGTGAGTAATTGATATTTCTTTCTGAGTTTGATTTCATTTATTCTGGGCCGAAATGCATTATTTAATTAATTTTAACATGGTTGTTGAGATAACTTTGGTTCTGCTGTAATAATAAAATTAGACAGTACATATTATGAAATTCAGTGATATGTTCGTTATTGGAATTATCTACGACTAATTTTAGTATTTGGCATTGTTTCTAAACTTTCCGATTCTGAAATTGTTTGTGCGCAAATATGTTTAAGCAGAGTTCTGGTTTACAAATTTGAAAATGATTGCGATTAAATTTCTACTTGCCGAAAAAGATTATAAAGGTTTTGACCATATATTTTGATACTGTAATCTCGATCTTTATCACGAGCATTTTATCAGATTTGTCAGGTTTTTTTATTTAAAACAAAAAATTCAATTGTATGTAGAATTTTGTAAATACATATGTACATAAGTTAAAACTTTTTTTTAGATAAATGTGGCTGGGACAACTGCACTAATTGCAATTATGCAAGAATCAATATTAACCGTGGCAAATGTTGGCGATTCAAGAGGTGTTATGTGTGATTCAAAAGGAAACGCAATTCAATTGTCGTTTGACCATAAACCGCAATTATCGCGAGAAAAGAAACGCATTGAAGAAGCAGGCGGATTTATCGCCTTCAAAGGGGTGTGGCGAGTAGCCGGTATATTAGCTACATCACGGGCATTGGGTGATTATCCGTTAAAAGAAAAGAATCTGGTTATCGCCGATCCGGATATTTTGACCTTCGATTTAGCTGACCACAAGTAATACAATTATAATTTTTTATATCGATTTTAAATTTTAACCATTTTTCATATTTGCAGACCAATGTTTTTAATTTTAGCATCAGATGGTTTATGGGATACATTTAGCAATGAAGAGGCTGTTACATTTATAAAAGAACATATTGACGAACCACATTTCGGTGCTAAGAGCATTACATTACAATCATATTATCGAGGTTCTGTCGACAATATTACAGTTCTAGTAATCGTGTTTAAAAATGGAAAATATAGGATTGGTTCGTCTCATACCGAAATAGTTGCATCTTAATACTATAGAATAGCTAAGAAGAAAATAGTTTTTGAGAACACCTACAAAAAAAAATTCCAAATAAAATTAAATCCTAATTTTTTCTATGCCATTTAGCTAAAATTAAATCCAAAGAGTTTTGTTTTTATTGTTATATATTACCAAATTAATGTTTTTTTTATATCAGTGCTTTATTACTACTACCTATATTTTTTAATTATTAACGGTATAAAAAATTTGTTTAAAACGGCAATATTGTAAGGCTTGTTCCTAGAACAATGTCAAAAAATGTTTTGAGCTGTGATACAATATTTTATGAAAAAACACATGTACTACCACTTTATAATGTTAAAAATTATTGTTATTGTGTGCCAACTATTTAAATATAGTTTTCTATTTATTTATATTCAAGGCAGCTCTTTATAATATTTTACGTAATCAAAAATTATATGAATTGACCACACTAATTTTATGATGATTTATCCAAGAAAAAAGTTAAAAATGCCAAAAACCATTTGTATAATTCACCAAATATATTTACACATAATTGATCTTATTATTACGATGATTTTTGCATGAATCTTATTTACTTTTTTTAAATATTTAATATATATATAATCCGGGGTATAAATATCCTGGAGTCGCCTGATTGACACATTTAACACTTTGTTTATATTATGTATAGATTTTGTTATTATTTTGAAATAAAATTGTGTTTCGAGGTATTTGGTTTTGATTACCATTTATCCAGGTTTGACTTAATTTAATTGGGTTTTATTCATTTTAGATACCTTAATTTGAAGACATTTTTCCCCAGGGAGTTTTTGATTTTTTCTAAATCAAATCAAAAATGGTTTAATTTGTACCTAAGTTGTAAGAAAAATGGAACGAGGAAAAATTAGCACCAAAATTTTGAAACCATTAATATGCATGTAAAAAAACAATTACAAAAAGAGAAAATGTTAAATTTTCCAATACTCGAATGAATTGCCTCATTTTCGTTTAAATTCCTTAACCCTTCTATCCACCTATTTGAAATTATTTTTGTTTATCAAGGAATTTTCAAAGTTTAAAATTTTAATTGAACCTTTTTGCGGCTAAATTCTGAACTAGAGGTTGTGCTAAATTCCGTTTCCCCCCCCCCCCCCCCCCCCCAACTTAATTGAATAATGGAACTGCGTTAACTTACCATTCAATACATCAAATTAATATTCGGTTTCTTCAGTCTAATCCAGGGGCGTCCACGCCAAATGAATATTTTTGACAAATTTTCGAAATAACTAGAGCATTAAAACTGCGATTAGAATAAAAGGCCAACTGGACAACGCGGTAATTATTTATGTATCCAGTGCCAAAGAATTTACCGCTCCGGAATAGATGTGAAGATCACCGCATTAGTTGTTACATATTGCAGCATGCGGCACGCGGGCCGCATGCCTCAAAGTGGAATAAAAATTGCGGTGGTCTTCACACTCACCCCAGAGTAATAAATTCTGTGGCTATGGATACATAAATAGTTACCGCGTTGTCCAGTTGGCTTTTTTTTTAATCGCAGTTTTATTGCCTTAGTTATTTTGAAAATTTGGCTTGGACGCCCCTGGTCTAATCTAATTCTTCAGTCTAAAAGCTATTTTCCCTAATATTAAAAGTTAAGAAAACTCAATGAGTGATTTCAAGTTATGTACATATAAGAAAATATTTTCCTCCGCATTTAGTCCATATCGTATTGTGATAAATCACACTTTGGTCATACAGGTTGGTTGAAAAGTATTGAAAGCAAAACTGAAAGAATGTGAAGTTTTTAATGAAATTAGTTTTTTTATTCAATATACTTCAATACACTTATTCCAATGATCCTCCAATAATTTAATACCATCTCTGTAATGATTTTCCGGAAGCTCTGCAAAATACTGTTCCACGGCTGCAATAGCTTCTTCATTAGACGAAAAACGCTTTCCACGAAGGAATTGTTTCAGGTTTCTGAAGAGATAGTAATCGCTGCGAGCCAATTCTGGTGAATACGGTGGGGTGTTCAACCAATTCGTACTTTTCGTTCAATTTAGCCATCATCGTCAAAAGACTCGTGTGAACACGTGCATTGTCTTGATGAACAATTATTTTTTGCTTCTGTAAAGCGGGACCTTTTTCACGAATTTGTTTATCCAACTGGTCCAAAAGGTTGCGATAATATTCAGAATTAACTGTTTTACCTTTTTTAAGATAATCAATCAACAAAATCCCTTTTGATCCCAAAAAACTGATGCCATGATCTTTTTTGCCGATCGTTCTTACTTCAGCTGTTTTGGAGCTGAACAACCAGCTTCAGTCGACTGTAACGTTCTCGTTTCAGTTTAAGGATCATGGTAGTAGATCCAAGTCTCATCCATATATATAAATCTACGCACAAAATCGGTTTTATTCTGCTTAAAACGCTTCAAATTACGCTGAGAAATTTGTTTTCGATTCAGCTTTTGTTGAAAATGCGGCACCAGTTTTCCCAGCAGCTTTCTCATACGTAATTCTTCATGTAAAATATGGAGTAGGTACTCGTTCGTCTGAGATGCCTATCGTATCAGCAATTTCACGCTTAGTTAAACTTGGATCAAACAATATTATACAATTGCTGAATGATTTCTGATGTTGTTGCACTTTTTGGACGTCCACTACGTGGTTCATCTTCAACGCTTGAACGACTACATTTAAACTCTAAAACCGATCGATGCACAGTTGGAAATGAAGGAGCAGATTCCTTAAATACTTTTACCATTTTTGTATGAATTTCTGTTGCTGATAAACCTTTCAAAACAAAAAATTTTATCACTGCACGATATTCGGTTTTTTCCATTGTAAATGAATCCATTTACACGTCAACTTCTAATGGCTTGTAAACAAAGAATGAATTGATAGATCGAAATAAAGATTTTCGTGTTCAAATGAAAGATGAAATATTAAAATGCCGTATAAAATTCGATTCCTCTACTGGTTAATACAATAGGGTGTCGCTTTCAATACTTTTCAACCAACCTAACTGTAACATAACTTCTCTTTTAAAAATGCACTGTAACGTGTATTTAGGAAGAGGAAACGATTGTATCCCATTGTGGTTTAATAAAATATTCAAATATTTTGGTTTACAAAAAAAAAATAAAAATAAAACTTCCAGCTAAATGCAAATCAATCTTATTAAATAATAATGATAGTGATGAGGCTTAATACATATTGCACTATAAACTTGTAAAATAGTAGTGGATGAATATTAGTAATTTAGTACATAGTACACAATAATATTAAATGTTATTTTCTCTTAACAGTAGCTTTAATTCTTTCTGCAAATTTTCATTGCGTTGGCATTCTTTCGTCAATTGTTTAACAGCCGTGGCATATTTGCGCTCCTGTTCTACTAAACCTAATAAGATCTCGTTTAAATTATCACGTTTTACGATCTCGTTATCACATGTCGATTTGACTTTTAACTTGGTTTGATTGATGCCTTCAACGATTTTCTCGAACTGTTGTAAATATTCGTCCATGGTTTGTTGCGACTGCATAGCTCTAAAAGAACAAAACGTTAGTCTGGTACAAATTATTTATTTAACAATTCACTCACTCGTTATAATTATCGTAAATTGAATTTAGAAGTGTTAGCTCCTTCTTGAGGTATAGTTTTGTGTCGTCGAGCGTATTATAAAGTGTATAGAATTGCTTAGTTTCTTTGTGAGTTGCACTCACTTGATTATATAACTCTATGAACCGTTTTTGATACTGTGATAATTCTGTACGATCGGGTACATCATCGATTTGCCGCTGGATAGATAATATTGCTCGATTTAATTTAGCCAACTTTAATCGTATTCCTTGCAGTATTTCTTCCTCGTTTCTTAATCGCTCCTTTGACTCGTCCAAATTTTGTTCAATTGATTTACTGTGCGTCGCCTGTTCAATTTCATCTTGCAAACGTGCCATTTCCTTCTTACAACTATCTCGAAATTGTAATTCCTCTTGTTTTAGAGTGTCACTATGTTGGACTAAATTTTGAATTCGTACTAAAATCTCATCATTATCAGTACTATTTCGAGTTAACTCGTTGATTTCAGTCTTTAGGAGAGTTTGTTCATTTTTTATTTTTTCTATTTGGAGCTCCTCGTCTTTAAGGATTTTTTCAATTTCTACATTTTCTAACTCTAAACGTTCTAATTTTTTTTCTAGTACGGCTTTTGTGGCTAATAATGCTTTGATTTGATTCTGCTCGGCTAATTCTTTGCTATCGATTAACATTTCTGATTTTAGATCAGCAAATATTTGAGATATTGTAGATTTTTCCATTTCACTCAGCTCAAGCTGCTCGTTCAAATCCTGATATAGGGAGAGTATTTGTTAGAAATTATAATAAGGTAATGAATTTACAACACAAAGCAAATTAATGGTTTAATCAAACTCAAATCATAATTGTTACCTCTTTTGTTAACGAAAGTGTTTTAAGCAGCATTTCAATATCGACCTGCAAAATGTTCAAAAACCAAAAACAAAAAAAAAAAAAAAATCATGCAAAATTATAAAATAACTAAGCTAAACTAAATCCTAATCTATAAACCTCTTCAGTTTCCAATTCATCCGTCTTTTCCTCGACCGGTTTGTCCTCTACAGATTTTGAAGGTGTAGAATTCACTGAATTTGATTTGCTTAGCGCAGCTGCCTGATTTCCATATTCGAGTAGTGTTATCCGAATACGGGTCATTTCATCATCGTCAACTGTCTCTTTTCGTCGGTACTGCCTCCGTGGACCAAACACCGAGTATACTTTATTCAAATTTTGTAGAATTTTTAAGTTTTCCTCCCTCACTGATTGATCACTTTGCAACTGGAAATGATTATGGAATTCACCCATTGCAAATCGCTTAAGTTTTTCTGATTTTTCAGCCCGATTTTCGACAGACCGTTTGACTAGCCACTGAATTACTGGAAATATGTTTATGTAGTCCAATCCCTGAATTTGATGCGGTTCAATTAAATACGGACATTTCATTTTTAATAGAACAGCTACAATTTTCTCGGTCAGTGAGCTAAAAATATTTACAGAGCCGCAGTGCATTTTTTCAATGAATTAAATCGCTTAGAATTATATGGGTACTTACATCTTCTGACCGATTGTTAAATTCTCATGAAACAGCAAATCGATATCTACATCAAAATCGCATGCTTCTATACACCAAGTCATACCGCCCACAATTTTATCAAACTGTGATATTCCTTTGATTTTTGCCCTAAAATATCCAGCCGCCACTAATATATCGAATATTTCCAACTGTTTTCGATTTTGTTCCTCATCTTCGCGTATCTCGACCTATACATAATTGTTAAGAAGCCAGTGTTACGACACAAAGTGATGATATTCGACACATTGAACTTACTTCAATTTCACGTCCATCTGCATCAAAACGTGTCGCCAATTTAATATTAGGTAAATGTTTTGAGAATATGTCACGTCCAGACATAATTAATTAATATTTTAATGGTATTTTTGGATTAAATTAGAAAAGCTATTAAAACACCAAACCATAAAATTAAATTGAAAACAAATAAATTATAGTAAATGTGACAGGTCTATTGTCAAATTTGCACCCAACAAGCAAGATTTTATTGTGCAACTATTACACGATTTATACAATTCTTATTGGATTTATTTGAGGTAACCAGGCAACCTATGAATAGAGTAGCGCACGGAAGACGGAAGACGGGCACTACGTACTTTTAATACCGGACGCCGCGCCGCGGCTTTGAGCTTCAACAATAAAATTTCTTTATTTCATTTTTGAATTATGTAAATTAGTTTCATTTAATTGATAACGTTTAATCAAAGTTGATGGGATATTATTTCATTATCTTTCCAGGAATTATTCCATCATCTTTGATTTAATTGTATAGAAATAAATTCAATTTGTTGGAAAATAATCGATTTTCAAGTGATAATTTAAAAAAAAAAAATCATAATATACTCATGGACGAAAAAACGTATAATTCTTTCTTCTTCAATTATAAGGAGAATTCTAAACAAAATATCTATTATAAATAAAATTTGAAAGCGTTAAAGTAAAGAAAATAAGTTAAATTTCACTTCGTATCCAATACTAAAAGTTTTCTGTTTAATTATTGATTAATCTTAAAAATTAGAACCGTGTGCTACCTCCTCCCTCATTTTTAACGCATCTAACCGTCTCTGGCATTGAATTTATCAAATTGGAGACATTATCTTGAAAAATAAGCTTGAATAACTTTGTTGATCAGTTCCTGTGGTGAAGAAAATGCTACATTGGCTCCATAAATTTGTCTACTGATTATGTCCCACATTATGGTCTATGGGATTAAGGAATGGGTTGTAAGCAGGCCAACGCGTTACTAGAGCATCCATAGCATACAGGTACCCCGTTACTGCATTTGCGGCATGTGGACGAGCATTATCATGAATAAACGTGAATTTATCTCCGATAAATGGTGCATAGGGCATCACATGAGGTTCGAAACACTCGACGATATATCTAATGCGCTCATGGTGCCGGGAGAAATCGGTACCAACTCATTTCTTGCAGTAAGTGATATTTCACACTAAGCCATAATCGAACCTCCGCCGAAAGCACATTTGAAACATGCCGGTGCAAAATGCTCACCTGGCCGACGATAATCTCTCATCCGATGGTCTGATGATCCAAGTCAAAATCTAGACTCGTCGCAGAACAATACATTGGCCTATTGTTCCAGGATTCATGTTCGAGATCGAAAAATGATCTCTGGGGTTTGCTGTAAACAACTCTGGACACATGCCAGGCCTTCTTGCAGTCACATTGGATTCCTTGATTCGTCGACGCTATCACTAATGGTGGATGCATCTGATGATCCTAGTAGTTCTGTTTTGATGCTACGTTCAGTTAAGAATGGTTTTCTCAAGCAAGTTAATTTAATATATCTATCCTCAGCGAGCGTTTTACATAGATTTCTGCCACTACCAATACGACGATTATACTGTCCATTCTATTGGAGTCGTTTGAGCACTCTTGATATTGTGAATTGGTTCTTTCTAAACAATTGTGCAACGTAAGGCTGAATTCTGCCTTCTTTTACCAATATAATGGGCCTCACGCAGTCCTCAACACTAAAATCATTTCTTCCGGATGATAAGTTATTCATTTGTATTTGAATTTATGGAATGATATCAAACGGCCGAATGTCGAAGGGCCGAATGTCGAAGGGCCGAATTTCGAAGGGCCGAATGGGTCGAAGGGCCGAATGGGTCGAAGGGCCGAATGTTGAAGGGCCGAATGTCGAAGGGCCGAATGGGTCGAAGGGCCGAATTGGTCGAAGGGCCGAATGGGTCGAAGGGCCGAAAGGGTCGAAGGACCGAATGGGTCGAAGGGCCGAATTTTTTTGTTTATTTTTTTGTTTTGTTTTTAGAAATATAATTTTTTAAATTTCTTGTTTTAAGGAATATTTTGTAAATGTACTGAATTTGATATTAAGTACAATAATTTTTATTTATTTATGAAAAACAATAATTATTTTCCAGATATCAATACCAGGTTGAAATGTTGTTTGTCAAAATGACTCATATCAAAATAGGCAATACATTTCAGTTTGAAACAATATTCAAAACAACACATAAGACAACAATATACTTTAAAATAAACAGTTTCGTTTAATTTAAGTAGACATTGTGGAAATTTTGCCTTAAACTGTAATTTGTTTTTATAATTATGTAGTAAATTGTTAGGAGTATATTCACTATACATATTCCCATAACTAAATCACAGAGAAATTATTTTATTCGTCCAACTAGAATTTTCCTTAACCCTAACGAATAAAAAATGGTCTGATTTTTATGACATTTTATGACAAAATTCTTTTTTGGTTTTGGTGAAATACCTATTATGTACAAATATTTTTCCACTTGATAATTACAAAATATAAACAACAAAATTAATACAATATTTTTGCCGATAGAATATCCAAAGATTAAACATAATAAAATATGTATAAGCTCAAAATAAATTAATTTATATTTGATAAAAAAATTTACAAAATATTCCTTAAAACAAGAAATTTAAAAAATTATATTTCTAAAATCAAAAAATAAACAAAAAAATTAGGCCCTTCGACCCATTCGGCCCTTCGCCATTCGGCCCTTCGCCATTCGGCCCTTCGCCATTCGGCCCTTCGCCATTCGGCCCTTCGACCCATTCGGCCCTTGGACACATTCGGCCCTTCGACATTCGGCCCTTCGACCCATTCGGCCCTTCGACCCATTCGGCCCTTCGACATTCGGCCCTTTGAAATTCGGCCCTTCGTCCTCATTCCGAATTTATAGACTGAACACCCAAAATGCTCAAACCTATGCTACTCGAATTCAACAAAATAAATGGTAGATTTTTGTTAAATGCATGTATATTACGGTGAGAACTTTCTTTATAGATTTTAACGTATATATTAAAAAAATAATAATAATTATTATTATTATTTATTATATTATATTCAATTATTGCTGTTACACATTTTGTTGTTTATTGAACAAACAAAATAAAATACATTAACTTACAAACTAAAAGTAACACAAATAAATTGATTAAAATTAGGTTAGTTCGTTAGATGTCTATTTTGAACTACCTTCATTAAAAAAAAAACAGTTAAAATTGTTAAGAGGACCATAAACAAAAAAATTAAACTATATAAAATAATTATTTTAAAAAAATAACCCAAATCTATTTAACAAAAATAAATAATTAAAAGCAAGACAATTTGTAAAACAAACAAAAATTAAAATTAATAAACAAAAATTAAAATACAAAATATCTAATGGTGCCTTTACACTATGCGATTTGCTTGCAATAATTAATGTACAATAGGGAAAATAAATCGTATACAATTTTCCCGCAATTTTGATGAGATTTGAATTTTTTGTTGTCTACACCGTACAAATAAAAATTGAATGAGCTGCCCACAAAAAATTATAATAGTGGTTTAATTTTCTACTTATTCAGAATGAAAAACTAATCAAATTTCATGTTAATCGGGTTAAGCGCAATTACGATTGTAATTATTAAAAACAGAAAATTAAAGCAGAATAAAATTAAAAATAGGACGATGTAGGGAAGGGGGCTACAAAGGCGAGATTTTGGAGAAAAGGATATTCAAAGTCTCGCTTTTAATGAATTAGGATTACAGTCGAACTTGGTTATAACGAACCTCAAGGGACTAAAAATTTTGTTCGTTATAAGGAAGAAACGTTATATCCAGAGATCAATTTACCTACATTTGTATGTATTTATCGAAGTTTGGGATTTTATATAAGTTCGTTATAACAAGACGTTCGTTATATCCCGATTTTTTATATCCAAGTTTGACTGTATATGGTCCTAAAATGTTTAAAAATTTGGCAAGAATGACTTCTCGTCTTTCGAAATGTTATTAAAAAGCGTAAAATCACAAATACTACAACATCAACAAGAGACAATTTTAAGGTAGCTGTCAAAAATATTATATGTACACACATTTTATGAAAATGCGGTTGGTTGCAATTTCAACGAAATTTACCTGCAATTTGATTTTCTGACGTTTATACTATACACGATTCCCACACAGCAAAATATTGTACAATAAATATTGCATGCAAATCGCATAGTGTAATGGTGCCTTTACTATTACACTATGCGATTTGCATGCAATATTTGTTGTACAATATTGTGCTGCGTGGCAAGCTCATTCAATTTTTAGTTGTACGGTGTAGGCAACGAAAAATTCAAATCTCATCAAAATTGCGGGGAAAATTGTATACGATTTATTTCCCCTATTGACGATTGTAAAAGTAAAGAAAGCGCCTCTCGATGACAATAGTTAAAATGATGCACCTGATAAAATGACATTTGTCACAAATGCGACGAAAGAAAATTTAGCATTGCGGTAATTAAAAATTGTTTTTATAGTCGAAAATTGGAATTATTTACAATTATTAGCAATCCGGTAAGTAAAAATTGTGTTTACAGATCAAAAATCGAATTTTTTACAACAATTTCGAACGTCAAATTATCAGGTAGCTCAGTTTAAAAATATTCCACTAGGTGGAATCCGTGATGCTCCAATCGTCAATTGTACAATAATATTGCAAGCAAATCGAATAGTGTAAAGGCACCAGGGACATCAACAAAATTTTAAACTAATACATCAAAAAGAAATTCGACATTCTTGTTCATAAATAACCAATCTTTAACAGAAGTTAACAACTTTTTAAAATTCATTTCAGTTCTGATCATATTATTTTTCCTCAATGCATATAGGCATTAGGCATGAAATGATACCGTATATGGTTGCCGCAAATAACAAAATATGTATATCTTTAAAACTTTAAAAACGTAAAGGTGCCTGAGCAGAAGAAGTGAATTCGATGAAAATAAAGGCCAAAATTCCGCGAACTTCCGTTTAAAAAACATAACCTAGATTATAAACTTTTGAGCTAGAATGACTGGTTTTATAGTACTTAAACTGGCTTTACACCGTAGATAGTATAATAGCAAAATAGTATAATACTATTTTACTATCTACCGTAGTCGGTTTTACACCGCATAAAATATTCATAAAAAACAGAAAATATAACAAAATAATGAAAAAGAATCATTTCAAAATATACTAATACGTTTCTAGACTAATTTATCAATAATCCACTGTCAAAATTTTCCTTCTACAATAAAATAAAATAAAATGTAATAGGTATTAAAATTTGGTAGCTATCAAATCAAAATATTATATTTTATTTTTGCTATTATACTATCAAAACATCGGTTTTACACCAGATAGCAAAATAGTATTATACTATTTTGCTATTATACTATCTACGGTGTAAAGCCAGTATAAGGTAGGTGCCACCCCATAAACAAATACCATAACGTAGTCTGGAATCAACTGCATGATAAAACATTTTGAGAACTGATGGTGGACAGTGATCTCTTAATATGTAGATATATTTTCCTAATAGTATAAATAAGTTAGGTAGCTATTGCTTCAACATGTAATTTTCAATTTAAAAAACAATCACCCAACAATTAGCAATTCTTAACCTACTCGTAATTTCAAAAATATAGATTATGCGTTTTTTTATCTTTTATTTTAGGATTCGCCGTAAATACAAATACACAAATGTAGGTCTTTGGGAAAACATAAACTGATTTAGCATTAAATTTAATCTGGTGGCCGTCTTAAGCAAGGTATAGCAAAAATGAAATACTTATGTCGCTCCTATCTCTTGATAACTAAATTTGTGTGCGAAGTTTATTTAGTAATTTAGTAGACATGTTTTATTTAACTTTAAGGAACATTAGTACACAAGCAAAAGGGATTCGTTTATAGCAGGGGTGTCCGAGCCAAATGAGTATTATTGACAAATTTTAATCAGCGCTTTTAATCAGAATCCGGAAAAAGCATCTCCTCATCAGTTTAGACACTTTGATTTCATTGGTCAATTCACAACCGATATCCAGCATATCTCCGGCATCAGTATTGTCGTAGCAGAGACTCTCTCACGTATTATGCGATCATCGCAAATGCTCAGACCAACGACGAAGAACTTCAAGAAATCTTAAGGAGTAATACTGTTCTCAAATTCGAGAAATTCCCGGTTGATTTCAATTCAAAAATCTTAATTCATTGTGATATTACAACTACTACCCCTAGGCCATTCATTCCGCTAAAATTTCGAAAGCAAGTTTTCGAAGCGTTTCATAATCTGTCTCATCCTGGCGTCAAAGCATCAATTAAATTTTTGACTCAGAACGTCATTTGGCCATCGATTAACAAAGACGTCCAGAAGATGGCGCAAAACTGTGTAGCTTGCCAAAAGGCTAAAGTCTATCGACACACCAAAACTCCACTTAGTACATATAAATTAACTTCTCAACGCTTTTCGATTATTCACCTCGATATCATTGCTCCGTTACCGGTTTCTGATAATCAGCGGTATTGCGTCACGTTGATTGATAGATACACCCGTTGGCCCGAGGCGATTCCAGTTTCTGATATAACCGCTGCTACCATCGCTTTCGTGGTCTACTCTCATTGGATAGCTCGCTTTGGTGTGCCAGAGTCCATTGTCACGGACCAAGGCATGCAATTCGAATCACAACTTTTCCACGAACTGGCTAACTTAGGATTCGAGCGAAGGAGAACAACTAGTTACAATCCAAAATGTAACGGCATGATCGAGCGATGGCACCGCGTGTCTGCCATTATGTGCTACGATCGAACAGATTGGACCAGTCTTCTCCCTTCAATCTTACTAGGACTACGGACAACGTACAACGACGAACTGAAAACCACGCCTGCTGAACTCGTATACGGACAAACGACGCGAGTTCCAGGAGCCTTTTTGGATACAACGAACGATCAAATTTCACAGTCAGATTTTGTAACAGATATCAAACGACACTTTGAAAAAATTAAACCTGTACCGGCTTCGCGACATGCAACGGACAAAATTTTTATTAGCAAAGATCTGCATACTTGCTCGCTCTTTTTTTTACGGACTGACGCAGTACGCAGATCACTGCAACCACCACATACAGGACCGTTTTTAGTTATCGACCGTACACCAAAATTTTACACGTTAGAATTGAACAGAAGACACGTCAAAATTTCCATCGACCGACTTAAACCTTGTTACACGGACAATCAAGACACACAGACTACACAAACTGGACCATCCTTACCGACTCACGAACCAGAACTTCCTATTCCGGCTGAAGTACCTAAATTACCTACTGTGGAGCCGAAAATTTACAAGCAGGTTCGCTTCGATCTTACGCCAGAACCGGCGCCCAAAACTACGAGGTTGGGTCGGGTGTCCAGGCCACCCATTCGTTTCACGGATTAAAGTACGATCGATCTTCGATCGCTCTGAGAGGGGAGTATTTGTGGTGTCAACCAAATTAGAATCATCCCGACTTTCGCCGAGCAAATGAAAATCAGTCCAAATTTCGATAGCTAAATTAAATCAGTTAAATTTATAAAATTAACTGCACTGGTAAGAATAGTAAGTACAAAATCACAAATAATGTAGTAGTTAGTGAAAACTAAAGGCCGGTCTCCACTCGCCACGACGAAGAAAAATTGGCACGAGCTTGTGCCAATTATTGTTTATTTTGTAAAATTGGTATGAATACATAAACAAAACTGATGGACGAAGAGAACCAAAACATCACAATATCCATCTTTTTTGAAATTTTGTCGTGACGAAGTGAGCGTAATTTGTGTTTTACTCTCAATTATTTGTGCTAATGCTAAAAATAGTTAATAGAGAATTAATAATAATTGTAACAAAACAATAACAATAAACATAAATGAATAATTAAATTTTGAAAATGAAATGTTACTTTTGAATTATTTTAATTCAAAATTGTTTTTGTAACAAGACTTGGCTCATACATAAGTTTAATTTGTAATTTCAGTTAGAGAATTTTATTTGATCGCTATCGGTGGCAAAACGCGCGACATTGATGTTATTAAAGGCTTATTATACATTTCTTTCAGCTTGTCAGCAGCTTGAATTTAATTACTTAAATAAAATAAAAAATCCTAAAAACTGCAAATCTAAATGGGAGACAAGTTTAGATTTGGTATATTTTATTATCTCACTATCCAAAATGACATTTGTAAATAGATTTGCATTTTATAAACAAAAACAGAGAAAATATAATTATTTGTTATGTTAGTAGTTGTAAGTATAATATACCAATTTTTTCATGACATCCTGACAATTTTAGTTCGTCGCGATACAATTTCAGTTCGTCGTGGCGAGTGGAGACCGGCCTTGAGCAAGCAAACAGAAAACGTTTGTTTGGAGAAAAAAACAATAACAAGAAAAATATAGACTACGTCTTTGTCTCATAAAGCTTGTTGGTAGAGAAAATATTCTCGAGACCAGAATATAAACCCCTAAATAGTATCATTAATATATAATACGAGCTGAGTTACCCGGCGTTGCACGGGAGGTATATAATTCAACTACCTTGATTGTTATGCAAGAACTCTCCCTTTACATCGCTGTATTTGAAAGCATGAGTTGTGTTTGTATGTCTGGATAACTCAGTAGTTCCGGAGACGTAAGCTAGAAGAGGTTCAGGTGGATCATCCAGAGGAGGCAAATTCACTTTTCCATTTGAACAACACATTCCAGGCGATCCATTGTGAAACTTTAAAGCATGACAATACAAACAAATGTTTTTCATTTGCCCAATTGAAACATTGTAATCATAGTCTTTCTCGTAATTGAATGCTGCTAACTTTAAATCACCTCTAAAAGTTTCTATTAATCGTTCATATCGTAACCGATCGACTTCCAGCCGGGCCTCACGATGTTCAATGGTTTCAGTAGCTCTAGAAGAAGACATCCTGCTTCGAACATTTTCAAGTCGTGTTTCAAGCTGTTCAGTTGTTTCATCAGCTCTTGAAGACGACATCCTGCTTCGGACGTTTGCTGGTCGTGTTTCACACTGTTCAGTTGTTTCATTAGCTCTAGAAGAAGACGTACTGCTTCGATCATTTTCAAGTCGTGCTTCACGCTGTTCGCTTGATTCAGCCACCCTTGCGGCTCTAATCTTCTTCGACTTTGCAGTTACCTGCCCAATTGATCTTTTTTTCGGTGGCATTTTTAAGCAAAAATGAAACGTGTAGCTAATTAATCAGGAACGACGGGCATTCAAAACAGAAATTAGTATTAATTTATCAAAACGATTTTAATGTTCCCTTCGATACGTTTCACCGCGAACTGTGTTTGAAAATGTCTTTACGGAATTTTTTTTAAGCAAAATCAAATGTTATCTACAATCAAAAAGTAATCATAGATTAACACGTTTATAAACTGAAAACTTAAATCTAATAAGAATGCATATTCACTTGAAATAATATTTAATACCTGGAAAATAATCACCAACAATTATTTTATTGCAATATAGCTAACTAATCGAGAACAACGGCATCCGAAACACAAATTAATATTAATTTATTCAAAACGATTAAAACTACGTCCACTTCGATACGTTTTACCGCGAACTGTGGTTGAAAATGACATTTCGAAAAACAAAAGAAGTTTTTTCAAAGTAAGGCAATTTTACACGTACAATAATTTGAATCCAAGGATGTTTCTTGTAGAAGATTCTATTTTCAAATATAAAACGCTAGTACTTTTCAAAGTAAATCAGTTTATACATACAATATTTTTTAGTACCTTTCCTAGAATTGATTTTATGAAACAATCATTGATTTATTTAAGTAATAAAATAAATAAAGTAATAAACTATTGGCGTTTAGTATGAAACTACTATTTTCATTAAAAGCCGCCGGTTGCAATAGTGGATTAAAATAGAATGTTAATTATTTCTGAAGTTATGTGGAAATTAGAACTCGCTGACTATGGTACATTTCAAAACAGGATATGATAAATAGGATATCATTAAACAGTACATGTCAAACCAGTAAAAATGGATTATTAGTATGGATAATATAAGTGTTCATAGATTTGTCTTCAGTTAAAGTGATGAAAGATTGTCTTAAATTTAAATTAATAAAATTAATTTGAATAATTAAATCAATTATAGTAGAGGTATGATTTGTGTATAACAGTCGCACGCTAGATGTCCTTTTTGGTGTATAAATTTGCGGCTAAGGCGCTATTTCGGAACATTTAAATAATTGTATCTATACATGTAAAATTGAATTCTTGATCCAGGGCAGACTTCCGGATTGGAGCATGGCACTAATTTCATATAACCCCTTTCCTAAAGTCATTCCCGTCAAAAAAATCTTAAAAAAATTGAAATTTGAGAAAAAATTTGTACCGCAGCCCCTAGACCCCGGGGTCCAGCCCCTTCAAAAGTATCGTGTGCTTGGTCCTGAACATGCAACATATATGTACATGGTAAAAATTTCATGGCGATTGGTAAAGCGGCTAAGGCGTTATTTCAGAACAATCAAATAATTGTATCTTTAAATGAATTTTTGATCCAGGGGCGGACCTCCTGAATTCGAACATGTCTCTTATTTCATATAACCCCTTTCCAAAACTCATTCTCGTAAAAAAATTTAAATTTTTTAAAAAATTTGTACCATGGCCCCTAGACCCCGGGGTCCAGCCCCTTTCACAATATCGTAAGATTGGTCCTGAACACACAACATTTGCATGGTAAACATTTCATGGCGATCGGTTGAGCGACTGAGAAGTAATTTTGAAATAATCAAATATTTGTATCTATACATGTAAAAATTAATTTTTGATCCAGGGCTGGGCCCCTCGAATTCGAACATGTCAGTAATTTCATATAACCAGCCCCATAAACTCATTTTCGTGGAAAAACTTAAAGAAAATTAAAATTTTCGAAAACATTTGTACTGCAGCCCCTAGACCCCGGGGTCCAGCCCCTTCCAAAATATCGTAAGGTTGGTTCTGGATATGCAACTTGTACATGGTAAAAATTTCATGGCGATCGGTTGAGCGGCTGAGGCGCCCATTCGGAACAGACAAACAAACAAACAAACAAACAAACAGGAATTCATTTTTATATATATACATAGATACATATTATGTTCTAATAAAGATACCTGAGAAAAATAAACTAGTGAGTTGTTATTTATTCCTGTGAACCGGTGTATGGGATCGCCGACATCCAAGAGGACCTTCAAGTGGTTGGGCTAATCCATCACACACAGTCGCCCATCGCGAACGTACAAGGAACACGCTAAAGATGTTCAAAAGCGATTATTGTAAGTTAATTTGTCAAAAATAGATAAACAAAAACAAATAATAATATAATATCGATATAATCGATAATTTTTGATTTATTTATCATATTTTATTTATCAATCCTGGATAAAGCATTGCTTTTCTAACCCACGCACATACATATTATAAGAATACACAAAATTAAAATTTATTCTTAACAAACAGGAACTTGATTAATGATTATCTGATTATTTTATAGAGGAGTAATAATGATCTATAATAATTTTTTTTTTCTCTAAACTTGGCAGAGTCAATCCGTTGCCGTATCTGGCTATGTAGTTCAAAGTAACTTGTAAAATATTCCTCGAGTTACAATCACAGCTCGTGTAAAGAAATTCACAATAGTACTTGGGGGACTACCAACGTTTTAGCTAATAAAATTCTAACGGGTTTACGACAAATACTCTTATGGAGTTTCAATCCAGATAATGAACAGTTAATTTTACTACATAAATTGATAATCTGGGAATCCCACGTCATTCTGTTGTTAATTAATACAAATGCCTAATTATTAACGTGGTTTTGAAATGGAATTATCTTATTATCAGTTAAATATCTGGGATGACTAAAAAATCACGCTTTGAAATGAAGATCGCCAGAGTCTTTGAAATATTCATTGACATTCCATTAGATATATGTAGACCAGTTTAATAAGTTGAATAAATCATTATTAATTTTATTAAAGGTTTTATTTGTTATACAATAAAATATTATAGACACAAAATAAACATAAAATAATAATAATAATAGACATAAAATAACAACATGTCGTTCACTGAGTTTTAAAATTACATCGACTGACACCGATGTTTATTTGACATTTCTAACATCAAACCACAATGGCAACAATTTTTGCAGTGAACACAACCAATGACGAACGGTTTAGTGCGAATTGTAGAAAAGTTGAAAGTGTTAAGCAGATTCGCATGCAATTTTTTAATAACGCGGGCAAGGAACAAATCGCAGGGGTGCGGCACCACCTTTCCAGCCGCTAATGTATTAAGGTCAACATAATATTGTGCCCCTGTCTAATAGAACCGCTCTACTTAATTTAGTTCACCAGGATTATTTTGAACGTTTAATCAATAGTGTAAAGATGGAATCTTCGAAAAGGTTGCCGTGTATGAGTATAATGAAATATTTTAATACGGCAGGTTTAGATGATTAGATTAACCCGTAAAGAGCGTCGTGGAAAAAGGTGCATGGAAAGAGTAGTGCGTTCCAATTATTTTTTTGAAAAGTAGAGCGGTACCATGGACTGCACAACACTTTTTACAGGTTAACAGAACTGTATTTTGCTCATGCTCACCGAGAGATGGCTAAACTGAAGAATAAGGCCCGAATCGATAGACACAACTACAACTTTTAGTTATAGTCACTCTTTTTTCGAAATTGATGTTCGAAAACGGTATTTTTAAACCAGAATAAAACAGCAAATTTAATCAGAAATCTAGTACAATTTTCAAATAATAAATTTTTCCAAATAAATTCTAACTTTTTCAACGCCAAAATCACAATAAAAATAATATTAATTGATTAATTATTGCTAAATAAAGGTATTTTGTTTATTATTATTTATTATGACCTAAAATAAATAAATTTACATCGAAATTAGAAATGATAAATTCGATTTTAAACGTCAATTATATTCACTGATTGTAGTCGCCGATATCCACGACTACAACTTCAATCTACACTTTAATCTGTGATTTTATTGCAGTTTAAAAATACCAAAAGAGACAATTTAGTCGCAGTTGCGAATTAATTGTGGTTTGTCGATTTGGCCCTAATCGTTTGTATTTTTCGATGCTAACAAATTATCGAAATTCTAAATTTCAATTTTTATTTCACGATTAATGTTCGTCCTCCAAACCCAAAATAGAATAACTTATTGACTATATGAAACTTAATTTAAATACTGAGCATTAAACACTAGTAACTAAACAATAGCCGTTTTTCAGCAGGGGTTTTTCAGGATTGAAGTCATTCAATAGATACTTCTACAAACAGATTTTCACATAAATCTTTTGCGAGTTGAGCGTGAGAACTCGTTCGCTGTTTTTTTTAATATGAAAATTGCTTAACAACCGAGTATTTGTCCCTTATAGCTTTAAAGAAACGAAGGTTTAATGCTTAAATTGCTTTACATTTGGAAATATGTAGATTCATTATAGATTTAATAAATGACCTGGTTATTAAACAAACAAATTGATATTTTAATTGCTCGCTTTTTTAATAATTAAATTTTTTTTTAAACGATATACATATTTCAAATTTATCGGCCTTTTAATTCTAAACGAGCTTCAAAACTTAAAAGTTATGTTTATTTTATGTAATAATATCATTTAATTAAAATCCCCACATTCCATACCACCAATAAAAATTTATTGGGATAAGGGCCTATTAAAACAAAAGATTAACGAACAAACATCATAATTATGTCAATCAAAATTCTGTTAATTAATTAATTAACTTGTGTGCCTACTTTTCTCTCATTGTGGAATATTTACCGAGTAACGGAATGGTGTGACTATAATTAAATACATCAGTTAATTTCGTAGAAAAACAAAAAACAAACTAAATATGTAGGGCCGATCAATAAAATGGTGAAATGGTTTGTCCGAGAATACTTACTATTATGATCGTATAGAGTAATGGGTTTTTTAACATTAATAATGGACGACGTGTTTTTTATGTATAAATTATATAAGATCAGTTTAGAAGATATGCAACATATGTGGACGGCAATTACACGTTTATATTTTGTCCCTCTATGACTCTGTATGTAAAAATACTGGAATGAATTTCTTAATTTTCAATTTCAACTTTCTAGGGAAGTATAAATAAATTTATCGAAGCATGAATATGTAAATTTTGTTTGGTTCATTAATGGAGGACCGTTAATTAGAATTATCGATAAATTTTATTTCTTGTATGTAATTTGTCTCTTTGGATAAAAATGGTAAGTGGCTAGGTGTAGGGAATGAAATTTATCGCTGTTGACAGCTAGTATATGTATCATTTAAAAGAACCAAGTGAAAAACTCAAGAATCAAACTTCCGCTGTTTGTTTAACTAAATTATATAAGTGCCACCTATTTTACCTGAGGTGCTATAGATAGATTAGTTTATAAATAGTTACTACCGTTTTTATTGCTTTATGAGAATTAAAATAAACCCAAATTGAACCGTGAAATATTTTTTAGAGAATGAAATACACACTTTAAACGAACATCGATAACAGTAAAACAAGTATTATGGTTTCAAAAGAAAAACCGATCATTAATTGATTGTCGATCAATTTAAAATTGAATACCTTAACAGCCATCATTGTCATTATAATCGACAGAAATCGAATCGGTTGTAAATTTTAGACAGGCCCATAATCTTATTAAAGCAACAAAAACAACTAAAAAAGACACATAAATAATCAATAGTCTAGATTTGATTGGTCAGGCCGAAACCTGTTGTTCGTATAATGTTAATGCCATTTATATTGACGTTTAAATGTGAAAATTAAATGGTTCAATTAGTATTTTTTGAGTTGAACATTAAATTAACAGTTACTATTACGAGCATCCCATGTTGTAGGAGTGACAATTTTTTTTTTCGGAAATGTTACCAAACAGATTAAAGTCTGCGGTTATTTTAGCCAATCTCAACCAGTGTAAAGGTAATTGTTTAAATTTTAATCTGTTAAATCCTGTCAAAATTCTTCTTTGGTTCTAACGAAACGTTTTAGTTTAAAGACAGGTTATTTTTTTAACAAATGAGTTAGCCTGTACGATAACAGTAGCGGAATTAGGAAATACGGGCCCCAGGCATGCTTTCATTTCCGGACCACCAGAAATAATAGAAGAAACCGGGCCCAAGCTAAAGTTTCGGTTCCGAACGAGAAATTTGACAGTATACTATAGTATACGTGTATGCATACTTCCTTTATTAATATTTCATATTCTGCATTTCTTAACAAATAAGCTTTGTTCACACGTGAGATGAATATTCTCCCGGGCTCCTTTAAACCTTTATATGGTCCGCTATGTATCTTTACGGAATGCTACTTCAAGTGGTTAGTCTTAATCATGAGAAAATGGTTCCAGGGGTTGAACCGGGTGTTGGTATGCTAGCAAATGCATTCTTCTGAATATATACCATGAGATCATAAAGAGAGCCGCTGGTATTACTAAATAAATTGCCAAGTAGTGATGGTAATCGTGTATCTTAACCTTGGTTTCAAATGTCTCTAGTGATTTTTTGTGGTCTTGAAAGACGGCCTCAATTGCCTCGATTTCTGGGAATTCCGAAGGTGAATTTTGGTTCATTATGTCTGTAACATTTATCATCTCGCTCAAGTTGAATGACGGTAAAAAGGAAAGTTTAAACTCGCTGCTGAATGTCTTGTATCCTGACACTGTAAATGTTAAAGTTTGGCAGTTTACCTGCAGCTCCAGAACTCCCTCACTATGAATGGATGTAGGTGTGGTTTCAAATGTGCCATCGATTTCGTGTTCGCAAATTACATTACAATTTGTTTTTGAGCTAGTTATAAAGATCCATGCATTGTATCTGGGTAAGGGAATCCAAATAGTGGTGATTGGCCTCTGAAGTATCGGACTGCTTGGTGGTATTTCGTCATCCCACTAAAGTAACTGCATTTCACATCTGCTTTCATTAGAACTATAGTCGTAGAGTGGCTGACGTATGTTGCAGAGATATTCACCATTTAAATAAGTGCAAGCGTTGAATTCATGAGCAGAGAGTGGCATGTATTTATCCTGATGGCTTGTTACCATCAAATAACTTGAATACAGCTAAATATATATACATACTACGCTTGATGTAGCGTGGGTACAGGTATTATATTATATAAGGTGTATAGGGTTATCTGTACCAACGGGATTTTAACCTCGAAGATTATGATTTCTTGAATTTTTATGGTTTTGACGATGGCGATTTTATATATAGGAGCTATACCTTTATTACGATATGGTATGTCTTCGCTTGGTATGTTCCTGAAGTTGGTGTGGTGTCAAGATGAGCGGACTAAATTTGCTCTGGTGTACTTCTGTTACAGTATCGATTACTGCTTATTGGAATATACGGAGTTTCATCATTTCCAACATTGTGTGAAGAGCAATGTCAGTGAATTCTTCGTGAAATAAGAGGTCTGTCATTATTTGTTTGAGTGCTTCAAATCTCTGATTTGTTTCTTCGTTATAGAATTTTTCGGCACGTTGAGCATAAGTACGCCAAATAGCTCATTGTCTACGATACCAATGAAGTCAAACGGTGATCTTTTTTGTCGGGCTCTTTTATTTCTTCCTAACATATTCAGTATTTCGTTTTGCTCTTCTAAGTCGATGTAGAGGTTGCGCATTTCGGATGAGATTAATCCACAGTGTATCGTATGTATATACATATGTAGACTTGGAGTGCGGTATATTTTTGCATAATTCATTTGATTGAGCTCTGCCCAATAGTTGTTAGATTAAATTATGTTATTTCCATTCGCCATTGATCAAACTGCTTTGGCCAATTTGGCCAAAGTAGTTGGCAGGATGAGACGAGAACTTAGATATGTTATATTTGGATGTTGTTTCTGATACTATCATTCCTAATATACAGAATATTAACAGCGTGTAAAGTAAGAGATTTGATTTTGTGCTTACTCTGGTAACTCGTCTCTGTGGTGTTTTTGTGTTTCCTTCTGGTTTAAATCATCTGTGATCATGCCGTATTGTTCTGTCGCTTGTGGCTCTCTACTGGTACAACGGATATTTAGGTAATTGCTCTTTTATAGAGAGCATTTCCCGGGACACGTATTGAAACTACACGAACTAATCCGTCTGGTCCCGGGTGTGTTTCAACAATTCTACCTCTTACCCATTTTGTGGGAGGTGGCTTGTCTTCAATTAAAATCACAAGATTGCCTAGTAGTTGTAGCCTTGCTTGTAGCCATTTTGGTCGTTATTATAGTCTTCGCAGATAATCGTTTCTCCATTTTTTACAAAAATCTTGTTTCAGCTTTTGTAGCACCTGTCATCTTGACAAGCGATGTATGTTCTGCTAGGTTTTTTTTCTAGCACTGCAGTTAGTGATGAGTCGATTAAAAATGCCCACGTGTTAGAACTTCAAGGTCTGCTATATTGGACATTGGACATATTGGCCTTGAATTTGGAATGGCATCCACTTGATTTAACATCGTTGTTAATTCCTCATAGGTGAGAGTTGAATTTCTCATGATCTTTTTTAGGTGGGTCTTACTGATTTGACACCAGCTTCCCATAACCCACCAAAATGGGATAAAGCAGGTGTTTGAAAATGCCAAGTTATTCCCTCTGTTGTCAATTGTTGAGCGACAATATTGTTGAAGTTAGCTGTTTGAGTTATTTGTATCCTTTTTAGCTGATTGTTAGTTCCACAAAATTCGTGCCATTACTGCTCCCTACACGTAGAATTCCCTATGGATCCAGAAATTGATTTAATGACAATAACTTGCTTTTTTATCTATTGAATCATTTCTCATTAGCTGAGTTATTTCCGCGTTATAACAATTTCGTTGTGTATGCTTCATGATGATCTTCTCAGCCTCATTTAAATCATATTTGTTCACCTTGATTTTTCTACACCTTTTTATAAAATTTATTACAGTTTTAACAATCCTCTTTAATTTAGTGAAACTATGGATATTTTATTTATTAACTGAACTATCCTGTCATCATCATCCTCAGTGGTGGTAAGTTGATATTTTTTAGTTCTGTTGTTTGTTGTTCTTCTGGTTCAGAATAGTTTTGTATGTTTGACGGGTTGTCGTGCTTGTTTTTGAGCCAATGTGGTCCTGATCACCAGAGCTTATGATTTATCAGTTCATCAACCGTTATTCCGCGGTTCGCGTAGTCAGCTGGGATGTTTCCTGGATTGATGTGGCGCCATTGATATGGTTTGGTAATATTCCTAATCTCCAATATTTTGTTGGCAACATAAGCTTTATATTTCTGAATATCTCCTTATATCCGTGACAGCACTATGGTTGAATCGATCCATGCGATAGTTGATGCTTTCTTGCAACGCGTGTTTTACTTCTTTAAGTAATTTAGCCAACAGAAGATTGCTATTTAGTTCCAGCATTAGTAAAGCTATTTTTGATGTCGTCGGGGCGACTTTTTATTCACTGCTTCACCTCCAACCTAGGTCTTCAGGTAATTGATCGTGTGTGTGTTGTTAAGCGCTTGGTTGTTGTGCACTAATTATTCAAAGACATCATGAAATGCCATCCATTTTTTTGTTTGTTCTGCGTGCTGACCTGTACTACTATTTCGTCATACGCTTTTTATATTTCGTCGTAGTATTCATTTATGAAGTATTTGGTTGTTGTTTTTTTCAGTCGTCTCCAGGCATATGGTATCATGAAAGTCTGCTACTTGATTCATCATTCTCTCCATGTGAGTTAATGATAAATTTAATGCGATGCTTTAGCTTCTCCATGTTGTAATTTGTTTTTTGTGGATCTTATTTCTTTGTATATAAGCTCCTCATTTTGATGTCTTGTTGTTTAAGTATTCCGCTGAACGTGTTCTGCTTCTCGGGTGGTTGTGCTGTGAACGAGAGGGATGTTCCAGGTTTATTATTATCGTCCTTTAAAGTTGGTGTGGACGGTGGGCCGCTATTGAGACGTAAGGCTGGTGTACATCGTTTATTAATGCGTATTCAAAAACCAAACGAATCGATTGCGAATGACGCAGCCGCAATTCGAGGTTATGTGTCAACAAGCAAATTTAATTGTAAAGGGTGTTCCACGTCAATTGCAGATACATTTTTATTCTCACAGTTCATAAGAGGGATTAGTGATAATGCAATAAGAACAAAGTTGCTACAATCAGGGAAATTGGAATTTAAAGAAAATGTTGATTTGGCTCTCGCATTCGAAGCTTCCCAGATAGATAGTAAAGAAATGTCAATTCAAAAACCAGAACAATCGAATCATTCCAGTAACGTGAGCAAAATTACAAATAGTCGAGAACCAGGAAGTCATTTCCAGCAGCGAAGCAATAATGCTCATAGTTCCAGTTACAGAATTCAGTCAAGATCCCGTGGTCGAATCGACTATCAAGCATTGGGACTGATAGGTCTTTGCTTGCGCTGTGCACGCAACAATCATGACACTCGCAATTGCAAAGGTGACAAAGATAAACTCTACTGAAAAAAATGCAAAAAAAGAGGACATATTGAAAAAGTTTGTATTACGACTCTAATGAATAATCGCAAATCAATAAACGCAGTGGAAACTCCAGTAGAGGGAAATTACGTTCAAAACGTTTATGACATACATATACGCAAATCAGCCAGTTTCCAGTAATCAAGCGGAAAATTTTTACACAAATATCAAAATAAAAGGAAAGTTCCAGCAATTCGAAGTTGACTCGGGAGCAGGGGTCACACTAATTCCAAGGAATACATTTGAGAATCTTAATATTTCGAATCCTATACGTCAGACTAATATGAAATTTCGTTCATATCTCAAGGAAATCTTTTCACCCCGAGCAGTAGTCACTGACAAGCTCTTTTGGGTAGAACGTGGATTAGGAAACTCAACGTAAATTTGCAAGATTTAGATAAGGAAGATTTGAGAGATTCAACCAATGAAATTTTATCGACAGAAATTATTGAAAAGACATCAGCAACATTAAATCAAAGTATAGAAAAATCTTCGAACAAAAAATTGGAAAAATTCCAAATCTTCAGTGCTCACTAAAACTTCGAATAAATGCCAAGCCAGCATTCCATAAAGTACGCGAAGTACCATTCTCACGTAGAGATCAAGTCGAAAAATAAATAATTGCTTTAGAAGAAGAGGGCATCATTAGAAAAATACCTCCGACTGGGGTTCCCCATTGGTTTGCATTCCAAAACAGGATAAGAGCGTTCGATTATGTGTCGTTTATAAAGTAACAAACGACTCAAAGATGCTCACTACCCGATTCCCAGGATTGAGGAAATTCCCAACAATCTATAAGAGATTCAAAGTATTTTTGTACGCTGGATTTATACAAAGCGTATCATCACGTTCAGATGGATGAGGAAAGTACAAAAATCCAAACGAAAACTACTCATAAAGGAACGTACAAGTTTAACAGGCTCGCATTTGGTATTAAAACGGCTCCAAGCGAATTTCATCGATTGCTCGATCAGGTGCTCCAATGACTTGAAGGAGTGACAACCTATTTTGACGACATAATAATTCAAGGTTCAAAATACAATGAGTGCTATCAACGGCTAATTGCTTGTTTTGAACGGTTGAAGAAATACAATCTTCACGTTAATGACAAGAAATGCAAATTTTTCCAGACAATAATTAATTATCTTTGATACTAGTTTGAACAAAGTAAAATTTCAAAAGCACCAGAAAAAGTAAAAGCTGTGTTAGATGCACCACGTCCAAAAACCCTCATGAAGTACAACAATTATTGGGGTTAATCACATACTATTCGCCTTCTATTACTAAAGAGCGCAAAATTTCAATGGACAGCGAAGTGTGAAGCAGCTTTCATGAAATTAAAGGCTGAAATAGCATTTGACCAAGTTCTAGTGCCATTTAACCCAGCATTGCCCATAACTGTTGTATACAGCCAATTGGATCGAGAAGCGCTGGCTATCTATTGGACTGTCAAAAGGTTTTATATGTACTTATACGGCCAAAAATTCAAGCTGCGGTGACCGATAATAAACCATTGACACACATTTTTAAATCTGACATCAATCTGCCTTCGATCACATCCTAACGTCGTCTGCTACGTTATGTATCATTTCTATCAGAGTTCCAATACACAAACGTTATTTTGGTTTCCGCTGACTTGTGATCTCAACTAATAGTTGTATAGTACAGATTATAAAAATACTTTATTATGATCACAACATTTATTTACAAAAATTTTTAACAAATTTTAAAAAAACTAATTATAATTTCGCCATCTATGATGGCATTCTCAGAGTGTTTATAATAAAAGTACTAAAATCCACGACATCGTTGTTTGTATTTATACTCCAAAAATTATTTTGTATATTTGAATAAAATAGAGTGAATCGGTCCTTGTTCCGCATTCATTATTTCTCCTCCCAATTTGCTAATCTCCATACTCTCCAAAACATCTAAACGTCGTCGGTCATAGCATTCATGTACTAGTCTAATTGTTTGTGTGTTGAAACAGTGGTTGTTGTCTCGCATATGATCGGCGACCGCTGATTCTCAATACACAATAGAGCATAGGAAAGCAGAAAATCATCAAAATGTAGATTACTTTTCAAGAGCACCGATTCAAGAAGTTCCAGTAGATGCTGATGACACACACATCATGAACATACAGACGATAAACGCGATAAGTTCTCTGATACTTACCAATAAGAATATCGTGCTAGAAACAGACATAGATCCAGTTCTGTCAAGACTCAAACAGTCGCTTCTAAATGGCGAAACAAATGTAAATACCATCTACATCTAAGCACAATTTTTCGAGGATGTATAGTGATAATTCCAGAAAGCCTTCGAAACGAAGTTCTACAAGAACTACATCATACGCATCTTGGTATTTGTAAAATGAAAAATCTGGCTCGACGGTATGTTCATTGTGGAAATATCGATATGGACATAACATCGTTCGTTAAAAGTTGCAATGCGTTTGCTAAAAAGCAAAAAGAGCCCAGAAAAGAAGAAACACATCACTGGGAAGAATCAGAAGAAAACTTCGAGCGTATTCATCTTGACTATGCGGGTCCGTACAAGGGACAATTTTTTCTAGTAATGGTTGATGCTAAATCAAAATGGCCGGAAATAGCAATCACAAATTTCAGTCCAACAACGGAAATGACAATTGAAAAATTAAAATCAATTTTTGCCTACCATAGGTATCCAAAGGTGATCGATTCAGACATCGAAACCATTTTCAAAAGTCAAAAATTCATCAAATTTAGCACGGAAAGTCGAATTTTTCAAAAGTTTATTGCTCCGTATAATCCAGCTACGAACGGACAAGCAGAACGTTCTGTTCAAACTTTCAAGGGGAAGCTTCAGGCCATGGAAAATGAAAGTAGTTCCAGTTCCGACAAAATTCGTGAAATTCTATTTAGGTATCGGGCCACACCTTTGAATGATGGCAAAAGTTAAGCAGAGAATTTGTTCCAGCGGAAACTAAGAATCAAACTCGACGCAATTCGGCCATCAAAAATATGAGAAACACGGCGAATGAAAACATCAAAGTCAAACGTCAATTAAGCGTGGGAGACAGAATACTCTCTCGTAATTACATCGGTCAGGAGAAATGGCTTCCTGGTATTGTAATGCACAAATTCGGACGTCTTCATTATTTAATAAAGCTTGATACAGAATATTAGTTGAAAAGCATTAATCAATTGAAAAACACGGAGATAGCGATTAGTCCAAGACGCCATAACCTACTTTTACTATGGAAAAATTTGGACTAATTTTTGTGGACTTCATTTGAAAATACGGGAGGTTTTATAGTGGTTTTATCATGTTTTGATCGATATAGTGGCTTTGATGTCAAAACATGACAGTGTACAAAATGGCGAAGCTATATAGTTGTCAATTATAAACAAGTAATAATTAATTAAAATATATAAAATAAAAAGAAATTAATAATAATACAAAAGATAATTATGTATCTGTAAATTTTGGTGTTATTAACAGTAATGTTTGAACCAAATAAATAAATTAAATCATAAAAAAAAAAAGGTTGCACGGCTTAGCGTTTGCTTGATTAGCGTTATTATCTAATTAAATTACCGCTGGTGGGGTTTAATTAGATGGAGAATTAGAAACTGCACTTTTGGTGATTAAGTTTATTCTGATCCTTTTTAAATATAGTAAATTTCGAGTTTAAATACAAATTTAGAAAATGCTTAATACTAAGTTTTTATAATGTTGTTTGTAGCTTATATACTAAAACATCTTGCATAGTTGACAAATAACGTGTATGCATACTACCTTTATTAATATTTCACATTCTGCAACCTATGCGTTTTGGCTAGAAACAATAAACAACTTATTTATTTATTACTTAAAATTAAAATGATGACTTAACAAATAAACCCTGTTCACACGTGAAGTGAACAGTCATAGTCTCAGCTCGAATATCTGCAATAGGTATCGCCTAAAGGCCAAATATATTTTTCAGTGACCAGTTTAGCGGATGCAGAACCTCCCGGTGAGCCAACTCATGGATTTAATTAAAACAATTTTTTGGAACGCATTAGGTATGTTCGAACGAATTACTCCCTTTGAGGTTTCACAGACGATACTTTTGCCGGAATTTGGTAAATTAACTCTTAAGAAAATTAATTGTTTGCTCTTTTCCATGAGATCTTTTAACTCGAAATCGTCACCACTCACCGTTGTACCTCAGCAATCAACATCGAGATAATCAACGGTCGAGATTATTGTATGTCTCTAAGTTTGTTGGCAATTTTTTATGAATAATTATGTTTTTCGATATTACTCGAAATTAGAGAGGGTTGAGTTGTGTAGTATATCTTAGAATTAGTAATATTTCGGGACTTAAAATAAAGTGTGTTTCGGATGCAATAGTGAATTTTGGTTGCTTAATGTAATTGGTAAGGCCATTGGACATTTTTCAGTCCCTTTTAAAAATGTATTCCATTTTATTTACAACCTTTCTAAAACCTCATATCTAAAATTTCAAGATTCAAGATCCAAGATTTTTTAAAAAGCAAAATCAACCAAAAAATGTAAAGTTTTTATTGGAACAATAATTTAAAACATTGATTATATTAAATCATAAAAGAGCGCTTATGTAGTACTCTAAACATTTCAAAAACAACTTCCTCTCAAATAATATTCTCTCTTGCATGCACAATTGACATTGCCTTTTCTCTATTTAAGCAGCGAATATAAGTGTTTGCTGCTTATAAAAGCATGTTGAATGAAAACGGAAACGAGAGATGTTTGTTGCCTAAAGGTTGTTGGAGATTATTTTAATTGGAAATTAGATGAAGAGAAAATCAAACAAAATTTCTCAATTGCTCACGCACAGTACACCTGGGAAATGGTGTTGTTAATGGTAAAATCTCGATCCTCTTATTATATTATATTATTATTTATCATTAATTCTGAGACTACAAAGAAACAAGACCTTTGCTTTCATATGCGGCATGGGTCTCATAAGTAAACATTATTTGGCCAAATTACCCAGTCTCTTTTACGTTTTGCTATACAAACAAAATTTAATTAAACTTCCGGGTTTATGTTAATTTTCACCGGTAACCCTATGATTGCATGTATGTATATAGGACAGTCTGCGTAACAAAAGGTTTCATTATAAATAAATGTGGTATTGCCGAAAGTTCTCGTATGTTTTATTGGCTTATATTTTCGTTGAAGTAAGTAACTTGAAAAAGAAATTAATTTTTTTAGCGACCTCAAGATCTTGATTTTGTAATTAGTACCGACTGCGACGCCAATTAAGTTTATTCTGCCAAACGTCACCATGAAGATTCCTTTAACCTTATTGTGCTTAATATTTTGTTATAACACTCTACTTCTACTTATATGCCTAACAGTAAGTCGAACCGATTAAAATGATCATGGCCGTGGAACATACAAAGTACTAGTTTTTATGCGTAGGTAAATTTAGTTTAGTTTAGTTTGGACGCGGTGGTTAGATCCCTACATGTTTGAACATAGTAACTTGGTTTATATTTTGTGTTAGCATTTTTGAATCCAATTAAAATCTCTTTAACAAAAACACACACCAATAGAATTATTTACATGTACATGATACCAACAAATTTTTCACGCATCATTCAGGAAAAAATCACTTTTCTTTATTTACTATTTCCTCAATTAACGCTAAGTTACATTTACAAATGTATAATTACAATGCGCAAAAATATAAAATTAAATTACCAACAATAAACCATAAAAAATTAGCATGGAATTATCTTAGGTGTAAGTAAACACATTGTAGTATCTATATAAAACAAAATATAAAATAATTGTTGTTGTCGACACGAAGCGCACCGCCGATACCCATCCAAAACAACATTTCTCCCTGTATACATAAATGCGGGTTAATAACTTATATAGTTTTCTACATCGCGCGCGCACTTTTAAGATATGTAGAAAGGAAAATCATTCATTTTCTTTCAATAAAAACATAAGTGATACGCGCCGACGACGATGATAGTACAATCTGGGGGGTTTGCATCGCAATTTTCATATAAAAACATAATTTCATTAATGAATTGAATCATAAAGAAATTACACTTTCTTTCATAACAACGCATCGCATCTATTGTGATACCTTAAGTAAAATGGATACAAAAATTGCGGTAAGGATCTTCATAATCTCAATAACTTACTAATATTGTAAATTTTATTTTTGTTTGTTCAAGTTGTTTGGAATTGTACTCTGCATAGTAGTAATTGTAATTAATGATACTGAAGCAGGTGGCCATCATCATATACATAAGAAAGTAAAACTACATGTACCTGTTATTATCAAGAAACATAAGCATACACATACAGTTACAAAAAATATTCATCATCATCATAAGCCGACTGTGATTAAAGAGGAAAAAATAATTAAACAAGAAATCCATAAGCCAATAATTCATAAACAAGAAATTGATCATGAACATTTCCATCATCATTACAATCATGATCATCCCGAAATTAAAGAAGAGCATGAACATAAACATGAAGAAAAGGAAGAACATCATATAACATTTAGCGAAGGACATAATCACGAATTAGAACATCACCATCATCATAAATTCTAGCTGCGTGTGCTTGGCTGGCGAGAAGCGCGATTCTTTGTAGAATAAATTAACGATGGTTGTGTTGAATTTTTGTGGTTAAATTTTTTTGTGTACATTAGTTACTAAGTAGAATGTTTATATTTGCTAGAATTTTAAATAAATTGGAGGTAGTACATTTTAATTTGAGTGCTTTTATCTTGGCCTGAAATGTCACAAGTTATGTTAAAATACTAATATTAAGCAGGGATAGGTGATAATTTAATGATAAAAATAATTTAATTTCAAATGAATTTTAACTGTCAGCGAGATCTACGATTTTCTATATTCAAAATATTCAAAGTTTTTTGCAGATTTAGTTTTCTACATTTACTAATAAATCTTTGACTACACGCTTTAATCCCCAACTTACTGTTGAAATCCCAAACTTAGTTGGGCTATGCAAGAGTATGATATATAATATTTTTCCATACTTTTACTTATTACAAGAAAGACGCCAACTTGTGTATTTATAGGTTTTGGGGTGTTTTCTTTGTTAAATTTGTACATTTTTTTGTTGTAGTCTTCGAACATTACATATATATTAGCCGAATTTTGATTGATTCTACGAATCAAGCGGTACGACACGATGTTAACATTTTCAATTTCGTAATCTTAATTTCTTGATTATAAGACATTTCTTGCAGGGCCGGCTCTTGGGTCACTAGCGCCCCGATGCAAAACTTAATTATGGCGCCCCTATTTGCGATGGTGTCTTTTTTCGAGGGTGGGCATTTCTTTTTCGATTTTCTGCACCGGATAATTTTTTCTTTGATTCCATAATTTAATAAAACGCATAAAATAAACGAAACTGCAAAACTTAAAACTTTTCCTGCAAATTTTTATTTTGATTTTCTAACCGCACACTGCACATTACACAATAAATTATTATTTTTTAAATATCTACTTAAGTAATTCGGGTAACCCCACGATACAATTTGTTTGATTTTATCTCTATTCAACTAAGTTTGACATATACCACGTTTCCATCTACGAGGTTGAGTTAGGTTGGCTTTAAATTAGGTTTTCGTTAAATTCCAAAATGGCGTCGATCGTTTCCATTGAAGTGAGTTAGGTTGAGTTGAAACTTTTACAGGCATTTATTATAATACATATATAAATACACCTAAGTAGGACCTTTGTATAGCGTTTTTAATTTTTTGTCAATATTTTTTGTTGTATTTAATTATTGTAATATTTTAATATGGTGCCATGGTGGTAATAATGAAAATCCTTAATATATATTCGCCTCGCCATTTTGAATTTCAATTCTACTCAATTCAGGAATATTCGTTGAGTTCGAATTAACTCAACGAAAATCCAACTCAATCCCGTTTCCATGAACGCTAACATAGGTTCAACCTACGTTGAACTCTACATAGAAACAAACTAATATTTTGATCAACTCAATTACTCAACATACATTATTTTCAACCCAACACACCTAATCAAACTCAACAGAACTTGGTTTTATGTGTTTTTTTTTTTTATTATCAATTTTTTTAATTGGGTGCAGAGCGGACTTATTAACGGTCCTAGCTCCTTGTAACTGTCAGAGCTTCTGCACCCAATGCACGATCCTGCAAGTAAAGATTAATAGCTACCTTAAATTTATTCATTTTATATTCCTTCGGAAATTTGAAATGTATTAGCGAATTCCACTTTTTTGATGTTCGGTATATAACTTCGCGCTTGATTTCTTCAGTTCGAGGTTTCGGGAGCTTCACCGTAAACCTATGTGCATTGGTTGTTCCTCTTGTTACTCTTGTTGTTGTAACGAATGGTGGTATTTTTTCCGATAGTTCTGCAGAACATTTACCATGTAAGCATCTGTAGAAGACGCAGAGTTCTGCAACATCTCTGCGATGCTGTAAGCTGTCTAGTTCTTGAGTAAGTCTGGGATTCCGTATTATTCTGATAGCGCGGCGTTGAACCCTGTCCAATAAGTGGAGGGTGGTACCAGACGCACCTCCCCAAACTTGACAGCAATACTCTATACATGGTCGGATGAAGGTTTTATATATCTGGAGAACTTGATGCGATTTGAAAAACCTTCTGCATCGATTCAGGAACCCGAATTTTTTTGAAGCTGATTTAGCCAATGCAACAATGTGTTCATTCCATTTGAGTTTGTTACTTATTTGAACACCAAGCAGTCGAATTGAGTCGCAACCCATAAGGATATGTTTTTTTTATTTATTATGGTTTTGGTCGCGATTGTTTACTACTACGAAAACATTTGTGTATATATTTTGGCGCCCTTTTATAAAAGCGCCCGGATGTTTTGCATCCCTTGAATCCACTGTAGAGCCGGCCCTGATTTCTTGTTGTGTTGGTTAACTCTTATTTTCAAATTTGCCAACCTACACCTTGATTTACAAAAATGGATTTATTTTCTCTTCAAACGCTAGACGAGGAAGAACTCCTAGTAGAATGTATTATCGGAGACATTTATAGTGATGTAATTGACTGGATTGAATAAATGGAAGCTGAAATTGAATCGGAAGACCGAGAGCCTTACAGGCGTCAAGTACGCATGCAACAAATGTTAAGGCCGAATTGAAGCTAGGCAAGGAGGTGGCTGATTTATTTGAAACTAAGCTCATGGAGAAAAATTTCTTAGAAGAGCTACGAATATTAAATACATGGGCAGAGATAAGAATAAAGAGATAAACTATTGGGAACAATCCCATGGCCCCGCACTAATTGACTGATAAAAGCGACAATAGCAATATAAGCAGTAGCAGAAACACAACTCGTAACCCGACACATCATGCCATCTAGACGAAAATAGTAAATTTTTTATTTTTGCTATCACAGGCAGCAACAAGAAAAAAAATTGGTCACATTGTATATAATTATCTCCACTACTACATAAACACACCCCTAGTAAAAAGCAAAAATATGATGAATGAAAAAACGATTTTTTCATGGTTATTGTTGTTGTAAAAGCGGTTTTATGACTATTATGTATATGTATTTGGTTATTGGTCTTATTTTTGTCTATGCATTTTTATGTATCCGATGAATGAATATAATTTTTTCAAAATATGACCTCAAAAGGTCATTCACTTTTCTAATAGATCGATAATTTTGCAGATTTGTTATTTTCGAGGTACCGAATTAAAAAAGGCTTAATTAAAAAAGTTTTTTAAAAATGAATTGAAAAAGTTGATTTTTGTATTGAACACCTGCAACTTTTTTAATTCATTTTTTTAAGAAATTTTTTGAATTAAAAAAGTTATTCCCTTTTCATACGATAGCTATTCACTTTTTTTTTTCATTAATAACATTTTTAATTCATTTTTGAAGAAGTTTTTTAATTCAGCCTTTTTTAATTCATGTAGCCGTTATTTTCTTGTAGTTATAATAAATATTTAATTTACTGCAAAAAAGTGTTATCATGGAATATATACATTTACGTATATATAAGAATAAGGCGATCTTCAAATCAAAAGTAAATAATTGTATTTATAATACATACACAATGTATGGATATGTAGTATAATATTTGTATATAGTATGTAATTATTTTTCTTATCTAAATTTCGCCTCGTAAAAATTCGCAGAAATTTAAGGGACGTAAGCTATCCATTTGGATCGACAACAAACGCCTAGTTCCAGAGGCATTTTTGTGTGATATGTAAGTCTTGTAAACAACATAAAAAAAATTGTTGTGCCATATGTGGGTCTCTTTTGGGACAAGTTTGGCACACCACAATAATTTTAGGTTCCTACCTAACGTATACCAAAGATTTAATAACATTATTCACAAAATTTTGCGTTTTTATTACAAACCAGAAAATTGTGTTTCATGATTTAAATTTTACAATAGTTTTGTTTACAAATTGAATTGTATAGTATTTAGTCTAACATAATAACAGCTGGGGATTTACTATAACAGATTAATTTAATAGGCCCATTTGTACCTATAAAGCAAATTGGGGAAATTTATTATCTTTTGTGATTGTGGCTTGGTATTGGAACAACACACAAGAAACTGTTGTCGTATGTGAGTCCCTTTCGCGCCAATTAATATCTTTTATTTGAGTTAGTAAGATTTACACACAGCACAATAGATTTAGACTTCTAAATTTAAATTCTGGGCTCTAAAATTTAAAAAGTGGACACAATTTTTTACTGATTGATGTTATCATCTAAATAAAATACTTCTCATAGAAAAATATTTCATGGTTTTTTTGACCTTCTTTATGAGTTTTAATTTCTCAGTCATCAAACCGGAATCGCGTTTCACGAGTTTGGATAAAATCCATATATGAGACATTTGTCATCGAACCGGAATTCGGGTGCTGATGTAGTTTCGCCCATATTAGTTTTGTTGGTTCTATTTGTTCGGTTAGTTTTGGAATTTTCGCTGAACGGCTTCATTACCCGAAAGATGTCTCTATGCCCTGATCATTTAACTGCGTTATGATTTCACGACCCGATTCCCGAAATCGTCCTAATGAAGAGTGCATGATTCTTCAGTCTGCACGAAATGTTATCTTTCTTAGTTTTTAATTTTATGAGTCAATTAATATTTATCAATTAAACAATTTTTTGCTTTATGATTTAATTTGTAGCATTTCCAAAATCGATCTTTATCTAAAATTTTTTTGTTTCACGAGAATTTGTATGTTATCTATAAACTTATTTGGTGGTTTGTATTTTTCAGATGTCGTGTAAGTGCACTAATGCTTAAATTTTGATCTTTATTTATGTCACTTTTTTTGTTGGCAAAATCTTTTTTCTGAAAATTGTTTCGTCTGTCCTGTGTAGGTAGCGTTGCAACTACATTGTACCTGATAAACAACGTTTGATTGTTTCTTTAAAGGTATGTTATCTTTAATTTTAGAAAACAAGTTGTTATTTAAGCTTGTGGCTGCACATCCTATAATTTTAAAGTTAAAATTTTTGAAAGATTTTTGATTTCTTCGTAAAGATTTTTAACGTAGGGAATGGCAAAATAATTAGTGGTTTCATTTATTGATCGAGAAATACAATTTTTATGGGCATTTTTTTGTTTCCATAATTCCATATTATGTGGTTTATCAATTTCTCCGGATACTGGTTGCGAAATAATGTATCTTTTAGAATTTTTAAATTTTTATTGTGAATTTTCCGATAGAAAGTTTTAAATTTTTTTGGGTCAGAATTTTAATGGTAGTAATTTTATAATTGTTGGGAACCCAAGAATGAAAATTTAAATATCTACCAGACCAAATATTTGTATGGTACCAATCACAAAAAATTTTGCCATTTGGTTCGTGAATCAGCTAAATGTCCAAAAATGAAATATTATTATCTACTTCTTTTTCTAAGGTAAATTTAATTGTGTTGTTTTTCGAATTAAATGTTTCCAAAAATGAATCAATTTTGTTTATTGGTATTGCCGTAATTATATCGTCCACATATCTAAAGTAAAATAAAGTTGAAAATCCAAAGAATTTAAACCGAATTTTCCAAATTTTCAATTAATAAATTTGTTATGATATGACTTATTGGTGAGCCCATAGGTGAGCCAAAAATTTGTTTATACAATTTGTTGTCAAATGAAAATCAAGAATTGTTCAAAACGATATCTAAAACAGTGAAAAATTGAATTTTTGTTAATTTTGATTTAGCATTTTTCTTTATATTTCTCCAAATCTTGACTTATAATATTTTTAACAATTTGGCTGTCGACGTTGGTAAATGAAGACGTAACATCTAGAGAGATTAACAGAAAATTTGGTGGGATTGTAACGTTACTAATTTTATTTTTGAAATTTTCGGAATTATATATAAGAATTTGTCTTTCCTACACTAGGTTTTAGATTATTGCCAAAAAATAATGGTAACAAATATGTAGGATCATCTATGGAACTTACAATTGGTCTATATGGCAAATTTGGTTTGTGGATTTTTGGTAAACCGTATAATTTTGGAAGCACTGCGGTGTAACTTGTTAAATTTTTTCATATTTTCAAATCAATAATCCCAGATTTCTCCCATTCTTTTACCATTTAATTTATTATCGTCTGTATTGGTGTCGATAAGTCTCTAACAGTCTGTACGTAAGTGAAATCTTCATCTAGTATGCTGTACATTTTTTTCAGGTAGTCCGTTCGTAAAGTTGAAACTGTTACACTGCTCTTATCTGCCCTCGTGACCATTATCCCTGGAATATCTTTTAAAAAGACTTTGTTTGTTTCATATATGTTAATTTTTTTTTCAACAGGCGTTAGATTTTGAAATTTTGTACTATTTTTGTAATTTGTCAAAATGTTTATAAAATTATTCCGAATATTTACACGATCTTTGTCATTTAAACCAAAAATTGCACTTTCTACATCTGAAACCATTTTGAAATATGGAATTGAAGAACCGATGGTTGGAGGACAAAATTTATTACCTACACTTAAAATAATTTTTACATGAAGCGGAAGTTCGATGTTTGAATAATTCACTAGCCAATTTTCACATGTACAAATAAACTATTCGTTATAGTATTTAAATTATCATTTAAGATTTATTCAAATTGTGCTTTTTGCCACACCTTAATTTCATTAAAATAATAATTGAATGTACTTTCCGCAAATCGACTGTTATCTTACCTAAATTTTACAGCCTTTCCTTTCTCTCCCACAAGATACAAGTCCTGGTTCAAAATTTTACGTAGGCGCAAACAGTGGCTTACCTCTCAAAGCTGTTCATATTTTCCGGATTTGCACCAATATTGGCTCTGAACCTATTCGCTGGCTTTTCATTTTATGCCTAATTTCAGGAATTTGCGTTAAATTTTGATGTCATCTTTGTAAAAATTCTATGATGTCAATTGGTTCATTTTCTAACCACAAGTCGCATCGTGATATCGTCCACGAAGAGTGATTATATTCTAACGATAGGGTAAAAAGTATCGGGAGCAAATTATGTCCATGCTGAACCCTGTAGTATATGTTGCAAAATTACCGATAGCTTGTTCCCATCACACAACATAACATTTTGACTCCATTTCTACTCGCAAGGTTTCCAACCCGGTCGCAAATAGTACACCTGACCTAGGCGAGAAATTGTGAACTATTATACGGTAATTCCAGTAAATACTTTAAGTGAATTACTGTCGTTGTTGAGTAGAGCTCTTACCATATATGTACCCTCAGAAATTCTATCTTTCATCATTCACGATTTTCTAGGTTAGCACAAGAAGTCATATGTCTGCTTAAAAATTTTAAAAGATTTCAAAACGCGAACAAAATTACCGGGAGAAATTACTAAAAGTTCTGGACAATTAGTTTTTGCATTTGTTTTTAAGGCTACATAACCCACAAAATATCTCATAAATGATTTTTGAAGTGGAACATCCAGATTAAAATATTTTCTAACAAACCCGAAATTGTGTCGATGACATCTATCTTATTTACGCTCTTTTCAGGTGTTGATGAATTTATTTCGGTATTCCGATCTATATTCGGCATACTGTCCGTCGTTTCAAGCAAATGAATATCCGAATCGTATTCACAATTGGACAAGTTTGAAAATGGTGTCAATATTTTAGTGGTGGTAATTCTGGCAATATTGTGATTAAATTAAACTCATTACAATTTTTGATCCCATGATGGAATCAATCACAAGATTTAACCAGATGTTGTTGTAAGGATATAATTAGTTTCGACGCTTCCTGTACTTCTCTGATATAGTTTTGTTAGTCATTTAAAGCAATAAAAAATGTTGCCATGTATTTGGATCTACAGTTGAGACAATCGAATAATTTATCAAAATGTTCAATAAAATTGTAAGTAGGTAGCTAGGTCTCGTTGCATTTTGTTAAGTTGGACTGCGGTTTTAATGGCCGAAGCAACGTTTCTACTTAAAACTTGAGTAGCTAAGTGTACTCTCATTAATTCAAAATTATTCGGGTAAAAACGCATGTCGGCATGTATGTAATTTTTGGGTAACATTTCATCATTAAATTTTATTCTAATTTCTTTTGTTCTATTCAATCAGTACTTTCCAGCTCACTAATACCCTTGACAGACTATGGATTAGCTAAGCGCGATTACTAATTTTTTCGAGATTAGCTGTAGTGTGTCAAGTTGAAGATTAGCTAATCTCGTTTTATTTGAGGATGAGTGACTAATCGAAATTTGTGCACTAATCTTTGAAAATTTTGAAGTTTATCTCGTTGTATTGGGTTTCAACATTGCTGAAAGTGCAAGCGGCGTGAGTTTATGATAGAAAGTTATAAAATCAATGACATCTTAAACAATTTGTGCTGAATAAATTTTAAGGTTATGTTTATAAAAAGGAAAACTAGTATGTTTTAATATATAAATCTTAGAAATATTGAATTAAAAACCGAGTCCAGCTAGTTTACTAGTTATGTTTGAGCGAATCACCATCATAGTATTTTAATTCTCTGATCTCTGCCTAGGAAACTAATCCGTAGTCTGTCAACGTAAATGGATTTGTGGTAGATTAGCTAATCTTGGTTCACTAATCGCGGTTAGCTAATCCCTAGTCTGTCAAGGGTATTAGCCATCTTGGCATCGAATATCCGGATTTCATTAGTATATTTCTAACTTATTTCAATAGATGTGGCGTGTCAAAGATTACCATTACTGTCTGTTTATTATCAAGGAACAGTGGTAAAACCACAGAAAACTATAGTATATTCCTCTGTGCTAAAACCAAAAAAAAAATTGTTTTTTCGTGAAACAAAATCAATTTTGAAACAAACTTAAATTTAATAATAAATTTCTGCCTATATTTACGCAAATCTAATATTTTTTAAAACTGCTAAAACATATTTTGCTTTATATAATGTGACTGTTGTTGTAAACTAACCAAAGCAATACGCGGAAATTGCACACAAAAAGTTGTCAGTTTATTTGGCACCAATACCAATTTGGTAAAAATAAAGTTGGTTCAATTTTATATAGAACTTTATTTTGGTAAATGACTGTGATCTTATTCAATATAATGAAAGATGGAAAATGATTTCTCTTCAACCTTCCCTTTGCCCTCTAATCCTTCACTTTGTCGATAATACTACCGATATCTCAGTCAAGGTGTTAGAAAAACAGTAGAAATTGTAAAAAGAAGGTAATATTTTTTGTTTTAATTTTCCTTTAAAACAAAAAAAAACTAGAAAATTTAGTAAATGAGTCTAAACGAAATTTAATTCCTTTAAAAAATCACAGAAATATTCAATAGTGAAAATTTAGATCTATACCCGGGTATACACAATCAAATATCAAACTGAAGGTTAAAACAAGTTCAAACAGAAAACTGCCAATTGTAAGCGAGATATAAATTCTATTCCAAAATGATTTTCGAATCCCGTCTTCCCCAAAACGAGTTCAACAGTAGCACACTGGCGTATACAGAACCCATTATAAAAAATCATTTTTAGAATTGAACGATCACTACACGTGTAGCTCGAAGAAAAACACAAAAATCCTTAGACAAAAATTATTAACCAAATAATGATCATACTGGTTTTTACAACGCCAATAAATGAGTCATGAAAAATACAATATTTCTCATTCATTCCTATTGTGTTTTGTTTGTTGTGTTTTTTATTATTATTTTTTTTTTCTTTCAATACGAAATTACGAAATGCTATGTATTTTATTTGTATGGTATGTAGTAGTAGCTACTCGTATATTTACATATATATGTATGTACATAGCTACACCAAAACCAACATTAATGTATTACAAGCCTGACTATCCTAACTGATTTTTCGCTTATACATGAAAGTATTGGTGATCGGATACACTATATAAATTGCAGGCAAAACAAAACATACGAAGTTTCCCACCAATACTTCCAAGTATAAGCGATTTAATGTAAGAAGATATCTGTGTACCTCATTACGGAATCAGGCTTGTAGTACATTAGTGTTGGTTTTGGCTACACACAAAAAAAAAAAAAATGAGGAAATCTGATTCGGTTTGGTTTTTATCTATTTACAAGTAGATGGCACAGTTTTGGGTTACAGAAATAAGCTTTGATAATATAAACTGAAAATAAAAATGGAACCACTGTCGCGGGCCAAATATTTGCTCTGTATAATCTATCTCTTTATTCTTATCTCTGACATGGGTATTATGAGAGCCTTCTAGAGTATAGAGCCATAATCATACGTCATATTTTTTTAGAAGCGTTTTTAGTGGTATAACTTTTAATATTCTACATATGAATCCTTTATAAAAATGATGTGTTTTAGCTCAAGTTTTTCAAGGAAAAAATCTAAAACCTTATTGACGATTGTAAAAGTAAAGAAAGCGCCTCTCGAGGACAATAGTTAAAATGATGCACCTGATAAAATGACATTTGTCACAAATGCGACGAAAGAAAATTTAGCAATGAGGTAATTAAAAATTGTTTTTATAGTCCGAAATTGGAATAATTTACAATTATGTATTAGCAATCCGCTAAGTAAAAATTGTGTTTACAGTTCAAAATTGGAATTGTTTACAATAATTTCGAACGTCAAATTATCAGGTACCTCAGTTTAAAATTTTTCCACTAGGTGGAATCCGTGATGCTTCAATCGTCAATAAAAACGTTTATATAAAAATTTTCTAACTACATATATTGGTATTAAATAATTAATTAATTAATAATTGCAGAAATATTAAAATTAAATTATGCCTAAAATATATTTTTCGAATTTTCATTTTGAAAAATAAAACAAAGTTGGCTTAGTTTGTTGTAAAATAGTAGATGTACATACATACTTGCTAAATTTTTCTTTAGTTTTACTAGTGTACGTCAGATGTCTTCAGTTGTCTATAGGAAATTACGAAAACAAATTATTTATACCACAAAATTTTCAAACGTTCTTAATATTTTGTGAATTTCTTTTGTGTTTTTTACAATTTTTGATCTTAGTCTATATGGCTTTGTATAATCTAGGTTGCTTTGGTATTATGTACATTGGTTTAGGCCAGGGGTGTCCAAGCCAAATGGGTATTTTTGCCAATTTTTCAAAAAAACTACAGCAATAAAACTGTAATTTGCAAAAAAAATATTGTAAAATGGAGCTCACCATTATTTTTATTTTCATAAATAAGATCGTTCAGTTATTAATTTTGTCACTGAGAATACAGGGCTGAACTTCTAATTAAAGAAGTCTCCGTGGATTCATTTATTGGGCTGAACAATTATGATAAGAACTCATTCATTTCGATACCAGTTGTTGAAAACATGACAGTCATTTTAAAACAACAATAGTAAAAAATTTGACGTTTAAGTATTATTAAATGTCATTTCTGTTGATATTATGTTATTATGAAATGTCGTTTAAAGATAGATTCCTTTAATTTAAAAAAATATAAACACCTAATTCCCTTGACAGACTAGGGATTAGCTAAGCTCGATTAGTGAAACAAAATTAGCTAATCCACCTCCATTTGCGTTGACAGACTAGGGATTAGTTTCCTAGGCAGGGAAGTAAAATAGTTACTATTATGATAATTTGCTGAAATATAGCTAGTAAGGCAGCTGGACTCATTTTTAAATTCAACATTTCTAAGATTTATACATTAAAACACACTAGATTTTCTTTTTATAAACATAACCTCAAAATTTATTCAGCTCAAATTGTTTAGGATTTCATTTATTTTATAACTTCTATCGTAAACTCACCGCCGCTTGCACTTTCAGCAATGTTGAAAGAATTATTTAAACTTTAAAATTTTAAAATATTAGTGCACTAATCTCGATTAGTCACTAATCCTCAAATAAAACGACATTAGCCCAATCGTCAACTTGACACACTATAGCTAATCTCGAAAAAATCGCTAATCACGCTTAGCTAATCCCTAGTTTGTCACGGGTATATAGGTATAAACAGAACAAGAGCGACAACGACGAGCGCCGACGAATAAAAACAAAATATCGCCGCGATATCGCTGTAGTTAACATAACAAGAGCGGCAGTGCATGGCGATACAAAAATAACAACAAACGACATAACCTAAATCTTGTGTTTTTGGCACATGCATATCATAATTTAATATTGCCAAGTAGACGTTAGTGGGTATATACTTTCCGTTTTATTTTGTGGGTGACGCTGCATTTCCGTTGAAGAAAAACATAATGCGCCTAAAAAACCTAGGGTGTTTCTTTTAAACTGAGACGATCAAATATCTCGAAAAATAGCCACTCTACGGAAAAAATGTCCATAATCAAAATTTAATCATACCGCGGGGGAAATACATTAGTGCAAAAAAATAGTCCCCCACCCCCCGCTTTGTAGGTGGGGCGGGGGTAACTTTTAAACTAAGATAGGAAGCCATATTTTTTATTGCAGATACGGATTCAACGACTAAAAGTACGTATGATTTGAATGAAATATTTTGTTCGGTTCATGATAGATGGCGTTGTAATCGACGAAATTCAATATTTTCAATTTCTTCTTCTTAGAACACACGCATTCGATTCTGCAATACGTTTGAAATAGAAAACATCACGTTTTCTTTGGAAATACTCGAAATTCGTCATCAAAACAATTTATTCAGTTTTGTAAATCACATTTAACGTTTGTGTTATTTCTTATCTTCATGTTTTTCGTAATTGCAAAATAAACGATAAAATACTTTAGAATGGACCGTTTAACTGTGCCAAGGAAAATTGAAATGGTTCTGGTTTATGGAGAAGCTGGCAGAAATCTTGAAAATGCTGTTGCTATTTACGCTCAACGTTTTCCGGATAGGATTCGTTCACGTGCGTCATTTGGCCGTACTATCAAACAATTTTTGCTGATGGAAATGTTCAACCGAAAAACAGGACCCGTAGAGCAACAGTCACTGGAGAAAATAATGAAATTGCTGTATTGGCTGCAGCGACTCATAATCCTCATGTTAGTACGAGAAATAGTTCGCGATTCCGGATTGTCCCTCACCAGTGTTTGGAGAATTTTAAAACGGCACAAGTATCATCCATATCATGTGTCTTTACACCAAGATCTTCATGGCACTGATTTCCAAAATCGGGTAACTTTTTGTCAATGGGCACGTGAACAAATACAACAAAACCCCAATTTTTTTCGTTGCGTAATGTTCTCTGACGAATCGTCTTTTACAAACCATGGAACGGTTAATCGACACAACATGCATTATTGGAGTGTTGAAAATCCACACTGGCTTCGCCAAGTTGAACATCAGCGCCCTTGGACTGTCAACGTGTGGTGTGGAATAATTGGCAACCAACTCAGCGGCCCCCACATTATTGAAGGCAACTCGAATGGTCAAATGTACCGAAACTTTTTGGAAAATAAACTGCCAATATTACTTGAAAATTTGAACTTAGAATTGAGACGGAACATGTGGTTTCAACATGATGGTTGTCCTGCACACTATTCGTTGGTAGCACGTGAGGTACTTGATCGTGATTTCAATGGTCGCTGGATCAGTAGAGCTGGTCCGATAAATTGGCCCGCCAGATCACCAGATCTTACTTCGCCAGATTTCTTTTTGTGGGGCTATCTCAAAGACAAAGTTTACAAACAAGAACCAACAACACGTGAGAACATGATTGAGCGAATCAGAAATGCGTGTGCTGAAATTCAACCAAACACACTTCTCAGTTGTGTACAATCATTGGAAATGCGTATTAATAAGTGCATTGAAGTCGCAGGCCATCATTTTGAACACTTATTTTAAGCTAAAATTATTTTATTCACCTGCCATTTACATTAATAAATTGTTTTGATGACGAATTTCGAGTATTTCCAATGAAAACGTGATGTTTTTTATTTCAAACGTATTGCAGAATCGAATGCGTGTGTTCTAAGAAGAAGAAATTGAAAATATTGAATTTCGTCGATTACAACGCCATCTATCATGAACCGAACAAAATATTTCATTCAAATCATACGTACTTTTAGTCGTTGAATCCGTATCTGCAATAAAAAATATGGCTTCCTATCTTAGTTTAAAAGTTACCCCCGCCCCACCTACAAAGCGGGGGGTGGGGGACTATTTTTTTGCACTAATGTATTTCCCCCGCGGTATGATTAAATTTTGATTATGGACATTTTTTCCGTAGAGTGGCTATTTTTCGAGATATTTGATCGTCTCAGTTTAAAAGAAACACCCGGTATATTTTTATTTTATATAATGTCATCAAAAAATGGTTAAAAATGACAGCTATCGTATAGCCTACTTAAAAATATAAAAAAACAGTTGGCAACATTGTATCGCCGGCGATAAAATTGGAAATAGATTCAAAAAAAGTTTGGCGTTATTGTCGTCGTCGTCAGCGATATTGGTTCTGTTAGCACTGTATGGTTTCTGTGTATTTTAATTTGACAGGCGTCCAAAATTCCAAATAATGACAAGGAATTTAAAGACGATTTAGCTGCATCGCACAACGCCAGATTTAAGTTGTGGCATCCTCATGTTATGAAAAATGCCAATGGATTTTGATCCAAAATTCTTTTTTGAACTCCACTGTGTTTGCATTTCATATTTGCGCCATTGTCGTATCCTTGACCTCGGCAGTACTTGTATAAACCTTCACCTTGGATAAATCGTATTGAATAAACCTTCAACGCTAGCATCAGTTAACGCAGTAAAACCTAAAATTCTCTCACATATCTCGACTTAATCATTTGATAAATCAACAAATCTTAAAGTCCGAAATAATTGATCTATATGACTGATATCCGGAGTACAGTCAGCAATGATGGAAAAATACTTTGCATTTTGAATATGTACTTGAAATTATTTTTTGAGTGACTTTTCAGCCATCAATTCAATTATTTCGTTTAAAATATTTTTTCCACAATAATGAACAAATAACTCGTTTTTTAGGGTTCGACGAACGTGTTCTGCATGGCGGGGTCAAATTTGGCAAGTAATTCAATTAGGCCTAAATATTTTCCGTAGTTCTTGGTATATAACGTATCAGAAAAACCGAGGAATGCCATATTATTTTGATCAAGATATAGAGTGATACTCATTAATCTATTGAAAACATTTTTCCAGCGCTCTGTTTCCTTTTGAATTCTAAATCGTTCCGCTCGATCGATTGTTGATTCCGTTTCTACCCACGTTTCATAACATATCATATGATTTGGGCTAGTTTCATATAAGGATCCAATTATTGTAACCTACATTTGCTAAATTTGATTTCGAATTCGTACCATCGTTCGTTATTAGAAAGTACACTGAAGTAATGATTATTGGAGAAATGACGGTAGGTCGCATCTTTAGGATATCGTGTAAGTTAAACTTGCCTGGGATTTTGAACGACCAAATAATCATTAATTTTATTGGTAAGAGTTTTAGGCCATAAAGCTGGATCTGAAAAATGTATTAAGTTTAAGTTTGCAGAATCGTCAACGTTTAATTGGTCGGATATAGATGGGATTTCGTTAGAATTTTCGATCGAAGGAACTTCTGACATATTCGAATTATGAATTTCATAAACCTCAACACATTCAAAAATTTGTTTTACCGAAATACATATGTGTATTTAGGAGTGACACGGTGACATTAGTTAGAATGCAATACATGATGATAAAAAATTGTCTTATTTTATATTCAACATTTAGCAAGTTCCGTTAGAGTGTAAAACACAATTTTGCGCCCCTAAAAGTTTTGCGCCCTTCACGGCCGCACACGTCGATCACCCCTCGAGCCGGGCCTGATTATAGATACAGGTGATACACTATCAATTTCAAATTTTATATAATTTTCATTTACTTTTCAATTTAACCAAATTTTATTTCTATCGTTAACATCAACAATATTACAAACTTCTCTAATATCAATAAAATTTGTTTCTGCATTTGTATGATTAATATTAATTTTTGATTTAGCTTTACAACAAACTTTTCTAAATAACCTTTAATATTACAATAATTGCATTTTGTATTAATGTATTTACATTTATTTGCTAAATGTGTATTATTACCACAACGGTAACATTGTGTTTTTTTAGAAACAAATTTTTTATCGTTAATATTATTATTATTATGAAATGTAAGGTTACCTGAATTTTTTGTATGCTTTTTGTACTTTTTATCTTCGACCACATGAACACGCTGTTGCTGTTTCGATAGCTTTCTGTAGTGTTAATTCTTTGTATTCCAGTAGTCTATTTTGAATTTTGGATGATCGTAAGTCAAACACTAACTGGTTTCGTAAAGCTGTATCCAGGTAATTACCAAACTTGAATGTCATTGCCAATTTACGTCATGCATTAACAAATTCACTAACTGTTTTTCCATCATGTTGTTTATGTAGATGATATCTAAAATTTTCCACAATTTCTAGTGGTTCTGGTTCGTAATAATTACTCAATATTTGAACTATTTCGTGGTATGTTTTTGTATTGGGTTTTAGCGGCGCCAATTTATCGGAAAATATGTCGTATGTTTCATTACCCATGTAATGTAGCAATAATTTTTTCTATTCATCAATGTTGGTGATTTTGAAAATTCCAAATGCTGTTTCCAATCTTTCTACCCATCTAGACCACTTTGTATTTTTGTCGTAGTATTGAATTGTTAAAACGTTTAATAATGACTTTGTCGTCATGTTGAGATTGTGAAATTGTAATTTGAGGTTATGTAATTTTTGTACATGTGTATCGTGTAATAAATAGTAGATTGTTCTACAGGTAAAGAAAAGTGATAGTTTTCCCGCGAGTGTAATTGTTTAATTCACGAGCGAGCGCTAGTGAGCGAGTGGATTAACAATTTAACGAGCATGGAAAACCACTTTTCTTACGTATCAGACATGCTATTTTTTCGTGTATTTGACGACAAACCAGGTGAAAATAGAAAAGGTAGATCCAGTTTGGATCAAAGTATGTATGCATAGCGTGTACATAACAATCGCAGCAAGCAAATAAATAAAAGTCTCCAAAAATCATTTGGAAAAAAAGCGTTTCTATGAAGAAATGTGTTGCTAAGGAGAAAAGTAGCAGTTTTCTTTACTGTTTTCAGCCAAGAAATGACACTCTTTGCTATTAAGTACACGAAAATAGTATATTGTGTAACGTGTAGGAAAAACGATATATTCCCGGACGAGTATGGAAGTTGCTGGGACGAGGCGTCAGCCGAGTTCCAGCAACCATAAGAGTCCGGGAATTATAGTTTTTCCACGAGTTGCACATACGATTTTTTCTCTAATCGGCAGTATATCAGATTATCCATTTTATTCATTATATTCTTTAAAATACGCAAAATTTTCCAATTTATATTTTCAATAGATTGCACTATCAAAGTTACCTTAGAATTATAACAATCGCGTGCGATTATACATTATCATGTATTTCTTAAAAACAGATGATAATCAGTACTAGAAAGTATTCTCTGCCTAGGCAAGGAATACTTTCCAGTACTGTTTTTAGTAAGTTGCCTAGCAACGATGTAGTGTCGCGGAATACTTCATTTTGCTGACAGATAACAAACCAGAAAACTGACGTATTTTATCCGATTTGAGAAAAAATTGTTTTTTCCTTAAATTCTCTTAAATCCTCTTACGTTCTCTTACGTCCTCGTCGCCAATTGTTGTAGCCGTTGTAATTTGTAATTGTAATTTCAATTGTAAAATAAAATACTTTATAGACTGATTTATTATAACGTGTTTATTCACTTATGGTTTTATTTGAAGTGTCATTATTTTAGTAGTTTTACATATAATAAAAGTAATAGAATAAGAAAGTAGAAAGTATTAGAGGAGGTAATCGTAGTTCAGTGGATATAACAGTTTTATTAAATTCATATGTAGTGAATGGTGATTCTAAAATAGGTGCCGCTTATTTATGGTGAAGTGAAAATCTAATAAAGGGTGAATTAGAAGAATAACTGGACTATCGTTATTTATTCAGGTATCTCATATCACATATATGTATTGGTATATGTGATATGAATTGTGTATAATAATAAAAAATAAAAAAAATAAGATTTTTTGTTGTGGTTTTTAAATATGTATATTAAGATATTGTTTCGGGAAGGAGAATTTTGGTTTTTTGTTTATGTTCATAAAATCAAAATGTTCTTCTTGATATTATTAGGGCCAACGGCCAATACATAGGGTTTGATTATTTATTATACATAGTACGGCAATGTTGTGTGTTTGTTTGTTTTCTGTTTCATTCTCGGTATTCTCGAAAAAAGAAAATACGTAAAACCTCGATATAATGGACCCCGATATACCGGGCTTCGGATAAACCGGACATTTTTTTAATTTTTATTTTTATTTTTATAATTATAATACATACGTACTTATATTTATATACAACTTCATTTATCTAATTCAAAAATACTACTTCACTTATCCAATCAATGGACCAAGTAATAATCCTGGCCACCAAACGTATACCATATACCATAAAAAATTTCAAGAGGAAGTGGTGATTGTATTGTGCTACTAGATAAATTTGATGAAGAAGAAACTGGAAGACCTTACAAAATTTATAAAACTATAAAGTAAAATCAGCAATTTTTCATTTTATGGTAGCCTGGAATGAAGTGAAAGTTCCAACTTTAGAGAATGGTTGGAAGAAATTGCTTAACGATGAAGAAGCCGACGTATGTAGATTTAGAACGGCTAGAAGTAACCGATTACAGCAGATTGTACAGAATAATGGTGAAAATGGGGGTGAAAGATGTGTCGAAGTGGTTGGAAGAAGATGAAGGTGATCCGGAGCATATAATGACCGAAAGAGGTAACAGCGGGTGAGGTGATGGTGTTGCAAGATCAAAATGGTAGTGATGATACCGATGAAGAAGCATTAACTCGGCCAAACACAAAATTTTCAGTTTTAAAATCTCATCTCGACTATATATGTAGAAGCGTTTATTGACTATTCATTAGATAAAGATGTTCAATTTTATGAACACTCCCATTTTCTGAATTTAGAGAGTTAATTATCATATAAACAGCGGATAGCAAAGGTGCAATCGGAAATTAAAAGTTTTTAAAACCTGTACCGCTTCAACCTAGGTACACGGATGTACTCGGAGTATAGAACTTGTGATAAAAATATTAGAAATAAATTTTGCTAATATTTGGTTGTTTTATTTCGATTTAGATCACATAGGTAATAGTTTGCAAACAAATAAAAAATTTATATTTTTATATAACGGACAATCGGCTATAACGGATTGCCCTCGTCCAAATTAGTCCGTTATCCCTTATGTCTATGGTGGGTTACCCGGGTAATCTTTTCGACTTTAATCGATAAAATTTCTATTTTATCATTGGAATTTTGGCTCTAAGATGTAGGAATGCCAAAATCATTTAAATGTAAACATATTTTGATTTTAAAAGTAATCGTCCCTATTTTGGTACTTCAAATGTTTAACGGTTTACAAATTACTCCTTTAAATCAATTACGGGTTACCCGGGTAACCTTAAGCAAAATAGAAAAAAGTAGAATTTTATTTCTTATACAAATGAAAAATCGGTTCTAAAAGTAATTAACATTTCATTTTACATATTTAAAAAATCAAGATAATAAAAATTTTAATTAAAAAAAACCAAAAATATTGATTTATTCGGAACAAGCAAGACACACACTTCGTTGTAAGAAGTGTCCATTATAAATGGGAAGATTGCACATCGTACAGCATTTTCGAGTTTTCTCTTGGGTGTTGATTGTTGAGTTTTTACTGATAATACATTCTCCTATTACTGCAATTCATCCCGAAGCATCCCTTAGAGGGCTTGGCTTTCCAGCCGCTGATTAGAAATTGGTTTACCTAACATTCACTCTATCCCCGATTATGTTGAAAATTCTCTGATACAATTTGTAGTGCTTGATCTACTGTAATTAGAGGGCATCGCCAACTATGGTCTTATGGAAAATTCTTCGTCTGTGGGTTACGGCCTGAGATTAAGGATTATTTTCCCGGCAAATTATGTTGGCAGCTAATGCTGCAATGTCAACTGTATTGGTTTTCCTTTTTACCGTGTGATTCGATTATGTCTGGTTTATTGAGTGAGCCCGACGTTTAATCACAATGGTACATCTTCGATAAAAGTATAACGGCTTTCTTTTTTTAGGCACACTCGAACGTAAGGTACAATTGTCTGAACTAAATCCAAATACCGATGACATCTCCGGACGCGATTTAGATGGAAGCATTTGTTTAGGTAAAAAAGGTTTGTTTTTTTACCGTACTAAAATTTGAAAGGCTCCATGACATCAAAAGCCGAGCTAAGAGCAGTGTAGTAAAAATATTAACAGTCATTATATTCCTTCCAGATCCTCTGAATTGGTAACACAAGTCTTTCAAAAAGATAAAGAGGGCCATAATTGTGTTATCCATTTGGAAAACCAATGTTTGTTGAATAGGAATTTCGCGGATGCAACAAAATAAATCTTTATTTTCTTTCCACAAACACAAAATGCAAAAGCACAAAGAATTTCAAAATCAAATATGAAAAAATATTTACATTTTTAAGTGATATTCGAATAAATCTGATAAGGTTACCCGGGTAACCCTTAATTGATTAACGTAAGAAAAAAGATGCATAGACACAAGGGTTATATCGAGGTTTTAATTTGTGTATATTAGCCGTCTTCCAATGGGCAAAATTTGCCACTTGGAAGTACTTGCGAGTAGTTACCCAATAGATCGATAATTTGACAGCCAAAATATGTCAAATTTTTTTGAGTGTTAAGGAAAACAAACAGCAGTTTATATGAAGCTAACTTAAAATGTTTGAAAATAACTTAATTTTAATAAAAATAACCATAGAAAAAACTCAAAACGGCACAAGATTAAACCTAAAGATTACGAATTTGCCTTCCTTTTATGTCTTAATTTTTCACACGCTTTTCACAAAAAAATTTACTTGCTTAGCTTAAAATGACATAAAATGAATACATTTCAATTAAATTTTTATTAAAAAATATTTAATATATGTCTGTAATTATAGAAATAAAATTACATCGGTGCCACTTCATACAAAAAGATATGAACAATATTTTGACGTTTATTTGTTTTCCTTAACACAAAAAATCACAATGAAGTTGTCTAGCATTCAATCTATGGAACGAGAAATTGAGTAACACAAGTAAAACACAGCCTTCTGTTTAGTTGTTTTTTTTGTCTTTTGTAAAGTTGTTTATTATAGTAATGGCGATATTTAAAATTAGATTCAAAATATGACAAAAATAAATGGACATGTAATAAAAGGAAAGCATTGATATTTACCGCATTGATATTTAAACACATTTTTCTTAAAAATGTATCATCAACAACAAAATAACTTTGTATTAATTTTGACATTTTACATCATCAAAAAATAAAAAAACTCGAACGTAATAAAAACTCTCGAAAAATATCGAAAAAGGTCTAAAAGCCATCTATTGGAATTTTCGCAACTAAAATCCACTAGTGCAAATTTTATGCGTAACTACTTCTGTTTTCTACACCATCGTATCAAACGATGATGAGCATGGGTAGTTGTGAGTAGATACAAGTACTTGTGAGTAGTTTGCTTTCGCCAATGGAAGACGCTTAAGTACTTTTCATACCAGACGCCTCGCCTCGAAATTTTTAGTTACCATAAAAGCGAAGCTGAAACCCTTTCATACCGGTGGCGTTGGCTTTGCACATTTAGTTGCTATCAAATATTTTATATAGGACCATTTTACACGTGAATTATAGCAAGAAATGAGATATTATGAATTTGTAAGCTACATATGAGCTAGATTTTTCGGTAAATATAAAACAGTTGTACCAAAAATGTGATTTGTAGGTTATGTTGACAAAGCGCTTCTCTTTGCACTACTTTAAAATGTCGCAGTCGAGTGTGGAACGCATTGCCTTGGCCTTGTAGATAACTTCATTGCAATATATTTTTATTTTTTTTAAATTATCACTTAAAAATAAATTATTTCTCAACAAATTGAATTTATTTCTATAAAATTAAACGATATCAATCAAATAAAACTAATTTACATAATTGAAAAATGAAATAAAGAATTTTTATTTTTGAAGCTCAAAGCCGAGGCGCCTGGTATGAAAAGTACTTTATTGAGGTAGTTTACACCGCCATATTTAGTCCCGGACTGTACCCTATATTCGACCTAAACTGGATAGGTCACATGGTGTAAACGCTAGTTACCTAAATTGCGTTAGGTAAGTAAAATGTGTGACCTAACCTAAAATAGGTCAACTAGAAATATGGTGTAAACGGTTCGACCTAAGGAATTTCGATTTTTTCAATAGATGCGATTTGTTAATTATCATTTTTATAGCACAAATAATGAATAAAAATAAAAATATTAAAATTAAAATCAATAAATGCGAAAATGATATAATATTAAATATAAATATAGTGAAAATAATATCTCAGCGAAATTCTGACAGCTCTCGCGCATCAAAACAAATGGCGTAAACACAGCGATGTATTTAGGCTAATTTGTTTACATTTTGAGATTAGAATTTGTCTATTTTGAATTATGTTTTTCCTCAAATTTATTCACAATAATTAATGTAATTTTAATTTAGATAAGACATTAGCACTAGAACTTTTGATAACATTTAAGATAATTTTAATTTCATTAGCTTGCCTCGAACAAATTGAAATTTAAAATCGAGTTTTTTTATTGTTTTGCTTTAACACGAAAAATGACATTTCTTTCTAAATATGCCTAGTTCGTACCTTAAATGGGTATAACGTTACATATCCAGTGGTGTTGTTACTATTTTTTATATTTTTTAATTTCACATGTTATTTTAGAATTTACCTATAAAATAATGAGAATTTTAATTATTTTCCAATATAAAATACATTATGTAATGGAATCAAATTTCACATATCTTTATTTATAATTTTTTTTGTTTTTAAAACTGTTACTCAGGCGACCCTTCTCTGAATTTTAATTTATTTTAACTACTTCACTGTTGGCTGCGCACAACGATGAAAAAATGAGTTTCGCTGAGATATTATTTTCGCTATGCATTTATTGAAATATTTTAATTTTTGACGTTTGGACTAAATGCGACCTATATTTATTGCGATGTAAACGGTTGGTAAGTGGACTAAAATAGGTCACCATTTAGGTCAGTCCACTAAATATTTCGTGGTGTAAACTACCTCATTGTATAACCATGGAGATAAAGGATGTAGAGAGGAAATAAACAAACGTCAAGCGTACAAAAATTGTGCGAAAAAGAGAAACACTAAAGTGGTATAGGGCCGTATTTGGAATTCTACTCAATGCATGGAGTGGATTGTTGCTTAGGGTGAAACAATTAAAGTTTAAAAAGTGTTTTTTTTTGGTTGCGGGTGCACGGATGGTTGTTGTTTGGTTGAATTTTTTAATAAAATTAATTTTATTACATTAATTTAAAAAATTCTTAAAGTAAGACTACAATATAAAATCAAATTACCGAATATCAGCTAACTGAAAACTTCTTCCATCACAACAATTCATTCCAGTCATTTCCCATTTGTACGCATATACACATCCCTTAAGTATACATGATTACAAATGGGAAATGACTGGAATGAATTGTTATGATGAAAGAAGTTTTTAGTTAGCTGATATTCGGTTATTTGATATTATATTGTAGTCTTACTTTAAGAATTTTTCCAACAACAATGCCGTGAATTTGCATGCCATTTGGAATATGTAATTTTAAATCGAGTTTTTTTGGTGTAAAATTATTCTAGTAATAATTTTGAAATTGTTATTTTTATTTTTATTTTATTTTATTTAATTTTTAATGTCAAATATTAGAAGTAAAAGAAATTAGTTTCGATTTTTGTTTGAGTATAAACTATAAATTCTTTTTTATTCTTATAACAATTACTATTTCAGTTACCAAAGTAAGTCTTCGGATATATTGGGTTTTGCAGAATTACAGTTTAAATGGTGACGGGCATGGAAATAGTTGTAGTCAAATCATGAAACGACTACCTACAGCAGAAATATAAGTTGTGTTATCTATCTTTATACTTAATTAATTGTGTTTTTATTTATTTATTTATTCATTAGGTGGAGGATACTAATTGGATTTATTGTACTAGGTCGCATCTGAGCCACGGTTCTATAAGTTTTGAATGTAGTTGAATAAATGATGATAACTTTCTTAGAAATAACGAAGAACGGTTTAATTTTGATTTAAATTTTCAGAAGTATAAATGACCATGATGATGAATTTAAGTAATTACTTTTACTTTAGCAATTTTAACAACTAAACCAGGAGGATTTCAGAGTTTAATAAGTTTTTATTTTATTTTTAAAAAATGTAATATTTAGTAATAATTAACTAATTTCGAGGATGATGTCATTAAAATAGTTGGCCGATAATAATTGAATTTATTATATTATCTAGTTCGTCTCTGAGCTATTGGTTATATGGTTTAAGTGAAATTTAATTTAATAATGATTACGTTGTTAAGAAGTGTATAGAAATCTGACCCAGCAAATTAATAAATGTTTTTTCAGAATGCAGTTGTTTTTCTAACAAACTACAAAATTAGATTTAGATAGTTCTTAAGCATAACAACAAATTTCCAGGAACAACGTATGTTATCTAAAACAGTCAAGAGAATCAGATTACTAATATTAACATTAAAATTATTTTTAGTACATAAAGATGAACTCATAACATTTTTGTAAGATTTAATTTATTGTATCCGATTTTAGTTATTCTGTTCATTAATGTAGATTAATTAATTTAGTTTAAAGATTATGTGAAGGGGTCGCTTCCTTGATTTGCTGATAAATTGGCCAATTTGTCAGAATACAACATACAGTATAGCTATATTTAATCATTATTGTTTGGATGAAGACTAATCGAGAGTTTCAGAATTAAATAATGAAATTATTAATAATATAAATGTTGAAGTATGCAAAGGGGTTATCCTTGTCACTGAAAAATAACATGATGCATTTCAGAACAAGTGTATATTTACATAGTATTGTTCATTTAATTTTCCAAAAAATAATCTGTCACGTTTAAATATTTTTCCCATTGCGAGATGACATGTTTATATTAAATTCTGTACGATCGGATCGATTCGTAGGTAATTAAAAAAAACAAAATTATTTTTACACATTAAATAAAATTCTTTATAACAAAATAAAAAAAAATATTGGTTTACCCTAACACTTCTTTGTATATAATATAATATTACATCTTAATTTCACACTTTTGGTTATGTCTATATAAAAAAACAAAAATTAAATATTTTTTTATAAAAAAAATCTTAAGTAAATTAAAAATAAATAAAAATTGATTAAAGTGAAATAAAAAAAAAAAATTATATTTGTCTGAAACTCAATCAATTTGGGTGGGATTTTTCATGGTTATCGTCTATTTCAAATTTTAATTCAAATATCTTAAGAAGTTTTCTTGCCCGCTTGATTGAATAAAATATTTTTGTTGGTTTTTTTTTTGTGTTTATAAATAATAATTATATATTTATATATGTATATACTTAAAAATAATTAATTATAATTTTTTTTCTTTCTACTTGCTCGTTTTTTTATTTTATTTTTTATAAATTATTTACGTTACTAGTTTTTTCGTCAACTGATAGAATTGATATTGAATCGTTACTTTCACTTGTCACTAGTTCATCGGCTCGTTTGTCAGCTGATAAAACATCGGGTGATGATGATACGGTGACTGTTACGGGACACATGCATGGTACAAATTGTACGTGTTGCACATTCATTGATGGTGCGCTGGGCATGTATTGCAAATTGTATGAATCGGATTGGCCGCTAAACATTGGTGGTGCCGGTGGGGATGGTTTTAATTGTTGAGATTGTGGTATTTGTTGTTGCATAAATTCGGGTTGCGGTTGTTGTAGTTGTTGCGGATGCTGTGGCTGTTGTAGCTGTGGCTGCATATTTTGTGGTTGGAACGATTGGGGTTGCATTTGTTGTAGTGGCGACATACCATTTGGAACGAGTTGTGTCTGCCTTTGCCAATTACTTATTGGATTATTATTTGGATATAGCCTAGTCGTTACTGGATATGCTTGCACTGAGGTATAAGGTGCTGGCGGATATGTTAATGGTTGATATGTATAAGTTCGGAAATAACTTAGTGGCACTTGTTTGTAAGAATAATCACTTTAAATACAAAAAAATAAAAATTAAAAATTATTTTCGCACAACTAACGATCACGTTCGCTATACAAACAAAACTTACTTTTGGGGCTGTACCGCCTGTTGTTGTAATGGTGCTTGGTTAGTTTGCCAAAAAAATCCATTGCATGAAATCGCAAATGACAATAACAGTAAAATATTTTTTTCTGTTAACATTTTTAAATAATTTATTGTTAATTTAAATTAATAAATTGTTCACTAGTTTCCACAAAACACTTTTATCCAGTAAATTAAATCCCAATAACGATATGTCGGTCGGTTTGGTTTCGTAGAAAAATCACTTCACTTTATTTAAAATCTTTTTCTTGCATTTATTCCAATACTGTGTTGTTGCACATTAACCACTCAAATGAATTTTCAATAATATTATGTAATAGAGCTACTTCGGTCATCTGAATTTATATTAAATTTAGATTTGCCCCCACCAAATTCAAATATATTAGATAAAATTATAGGTGATCATCAAAAGAAAAAAAAAACAATAAACTGTGTTAGAAAAATTCTAATGCTCTATACATACTTATGTAGATACATAAACAAATAGAACTGCCCGTACATCTTTCCTCATATACGTTGTATATGTACTCGTATATGTGAGATGAACTCAGCGTCGAAATTGAAATTAAAAGGAATACACGCAAGATGCAACCCTTTCTTACACATACTCTTATATCTATGTACATAGTTTCCTATACTTTCGATACAAGTTATAATATTAAAATTAATTTTTAAGTTTTCTCGTGGTCATAGCACCATCAATGATATAACCTATTTGAAATACAATGAACACATATTGTAATTTGATTAGCGTACTTCTTACAAGGGTTAAAGGAATTGAATATGTTGAGAAATTGAATAAAAAAAAATCTTTTGAACAATTTTATGGGTCAAAATCATAACATGAAAACCAAAAGACACAACATAAAAAAAAAAAAAATTAGATGAGAAATCTATCACCGTTTGATCATTGTAACAGGTTTCATGTCCAGTCAGTCTGTATTTATACAGGCATCCAACCTATATGATTATTATTTTTTATATGGATTTAATGTCCTATAACATGTTTTTATCTAGAATTAAATCTTTAAACAAAAACGTCTTATGTAACATGACTTTTAAAAAAAAAATGATTCAAACACCCAAACTTCCGATGTAAGTATAATGTATATATAGCGGGGCGTATGTTTGATACAAAATTGAAGTGTTTGTACGCAACATAAGCAATTTAAGTCACGTACACTTATAAAAAATAAAAATCTTATAGAAAGGGAATTTATGTATACGATTAAATTTATGTAGGGTCCCGTTTCAATTGTATATTTGGCTATTGTTTGGCGAATCTTTCTAAAAATTCTAATTTAAGAGGCAAACAAATTTTGTGTGTACAAGTATGATAATTGACGTTCAGTATGAGTACTTAGCGATTACCGAATTTCATAATGCCATGATTGAGTGTTGTGTCGTAAATGTCCTAATGACGAAGACATCATTCATCTATATGTATATGTATATAAAAAGAAGTGTACATTTTGATTGTCACTCCATAACTCGAGAACGGCTCAACCGATTACCATAACATTTTTAAGGAAGGTGCAGGGAGGAGTGGTGATGGTTAGTTGATTTTGAAATCCAAAATCGGTCCAACCATTCTCGAGTTATGATTTTTTTCCTGAAATGAACTCGCTCTTTGTAAAACAACAACAACAAATACCCGTAAAATGTAAAGGTTTACTTAGGGCCAGCAAGGCGGACCGGGCTCAGCTAGTTAAATTATAAAAATTGAAGTCTGGTTTTCTTACTATGTATTTTAACCTAAATGGCTTTGGGATTATTCGCAACCTATTTTATATTTTTTCACGTAGATATAAATTTGCTTTTCTACGAGCCAGCGTAAATTGCTGCTTTCGATTATGATGGTTTGTTTATGCAGAAATTGTTTGGCACTATCGGTGGAATCTGGGAAGAAAATTGCTTAACTTAACCTAACTCTCTACCATAATCATAAAAAGACATAAAAGTACGCTTTGCGAGAAATTGTATTGCAAAATGTTACAACGTGATTTCTAAATTGCATCACGACTCAAATATAACGGACCTTCAATTAGTTGTGACTTGTGAGTTCCATCATTTCTAGAAACCTACTTAGTGTGAAACTTATTTGTCGGGAAAATATTAACGGGTTGAAAAGGCGATTTTTTTGTTTTTTTTTATTCCACGCAATAATTTAAGGCTGTTAAGTTAGAGATAATGAAATTTTAAAATTTATAAAAAAATTTGTGTTTACGTCACCCGATTATTTGATAAGATTTTATATTAAATTTGACTGAGTAAATCTTACCACCCCCATACACTCCCTTATTAATGCCCTTTATTAATCTGAGTTTTAAAGATAGTAGGAAAGAATGAACATTCAAGATCATGTCTTCTCGCATCAAGTTCTGTCATTTAAATCCAAGTGCCCCGATGCTGGAGTAGCCCGTATCAATAACTCGGCTTCTGTTGATTTTTTGCTGAACATTCTGTCATTTTGCCAACAAGAAACTAAGTCAGTTCCGTATTTACTTTTGCGACTAGGACATATGGAGTGAGCCGCTATATGGAGTGAGCCGAACACAGAAGGGGAGTGCTACATATGCATGACTAGATTCAATGGTATATGTTTACAGCTAAAAATGTCCTATATACAGATGCTTTATTTAACATTTACACCTCCCATTTTCCAGGATGATCATGAAGATTCGGTAACTACGATAAAATGGACGTTATTGATCATCCGGTTGCGGAAGAAATTCAAATGAATATTAATGAGCCAACAGATGATTCAAGCAGTGTAGAGGACGAAAGTGAGGAAGAAAGTGAGAGTGGTTGGCGAGAAATCGCTCTATGAAGCTATGGGATCAAAAGAGATTGAACGATATGATAATGGATTTGGGTTTACAAAAGATGATGCAGATATCCCGCGTCAAACCTTAAGAAAGATAGTCATTTAGCTAAGGAGACTTCTGTTACTTTTTACAGACATCGGCAGAAAGAATCCCTTCCCTTTTTCACGAAAAAGGAGTCTCTTGTTTATTGCAAAGTTGTTCGAGGACTTTATGATTGTTTGGAACCAAGCATCTACAGAAATGAAGAATGGAGACTATTTATTGACTCTTCTACACGCAGCTTACGCAACGGTACTGTTGCACAACACAAATAAACTGGCCTCCATACCCATAGCACATTCCGTTAACATGCCAGATTACGCTTTATGCGCGAAAAAATTCATTATAATGATCACAATTAGCAAATTTATGGAAAGCTCAAAATACTCACAATTGTCTTGGGGCAATAAAAGGGGCATACGAAATATCCGTACTTTTTGGGTTTGTGGGACAGTCGTCATCATAGAATCACTTTACATTGAAAAATTGTCCTATGAGAAATACTTTAGTTCCTAGTTTAGCTAATATTCCGCTGAACCATTGATACCACCTGAAAGGGTTCTTCTTCGTCCATTACATATAAAACTCGGATTAATTAAACAATTAGTCAAATTATTTAAAAGAGAAGGGGATGCTTTTAGTTATCTCCAACAGAAGCTTCCAAATAAATCCGAAGCCAAACTTAAGGAAGGAGATTTCGACGGGCCGGGAATTTGGAAACTCCTTCGCGACACTGAATTTGGTGAATCAATAAACGCCCAGCAGACAAAAGCTTGGCTTAGCTTTAAAACTATAGTGGAAAACTTCTTAGGCAATAAGAAAAGTCCTAATCACAAAAAAATATAGAGGGGTTACTTGAGAACTACAAGGTTGCTGGCTGTCTTATGAACTTGAAGCTCCATTTCTTCAATTTCCATGTAGACTATTTCCAGAGAACCTGGGAGACTATAGCGAGGAGCAAGGTGAGAGTTTCCACCAAGATCTCAAGGAAATGGAATGCCGTTATCAAGTTAAGTGTCCCACTTAACTTGATAACGGCCCGTCAGTATATTGGCGAACTATTGTTGGAATCTGAAGAGAGATGCACCAGAAGAGGAGAGAACCAGTAAGAGGAAGCCCCTCAGAAGGTCCTTCAAGAGCAAGACAGTCCGATACTATAGAGCGCAATAATTGGGGAAACAGGGCCGGTGAGATACTTTTTCAACTTTCCAAGGGGTATTCGTGTGAAAACCTACCAGTTCGTGAGAAATAAGAGGGTTATTTTACTTCGTGTGCAAGCTTTTTTTTTTGTTGAATTGTTTTGTGCTAATAATAGTTTTTAGAGTATCAGAGAACCGCTCGAACGAAAGCTTCCTCATCATTATAATAAATTAATTGAGTAGTACAACTTTAAAACAATTATCATCAGCCTTAGTGCATACGCCGCAAAATGAAGAATCTCCAGTAGCAGTAAGGAAGTATATTAACCAGAATCCTGCAGACAATTGTCAGGACAAAAGTTCATTGTTAATTTCATTGTTAAAAATAATGGTTCTCCTTGAATATATTTCTTGGTTATTCAAAAATGTTAGGGCTTTGAGAAATATAACACATACCTATGATCTTAGTGAATTAGGAGGAGGAATTTCTTATTACTTCGGTCTAAAAATACCAAACTCTCAATTATCTCGACGTTTTGAAAGTCGCTGAGTCTGAAAAAGCGGCAAAAATTTGCCCGGTACCCATATTATCTCAAGAATGGCTTGTCCAATTTGGAATTTATTTTCGCCAATTTGGGTTTATGGTCAAGGCGGAGAAATGAATAGATTTTGGAATCTGTACGTCAAGAAGGTCGGGTACCTGCCATACGAATTGACCCAAAATCACATGGTTATATAATTATTTATCAATTTTTTTATATATGAAGGCTATAATTAAATGAATTGAACGGCACTAGCTAGAAACATGAAACAATAACCAAATTCAAGGTTATTCAAAGGAATCCTAGAAAATATTACCATAGCATACTTTGTCTAATCATGTGGCTCAGTTTTCTTACTTATCCCACTATATAAGGTTTTTAGCTAAATATTCAAAAGTGAATACCTCTTGAACGAGTCGAAAATCATGTCTTGAGAATTCCCACGTTCTTGATTGACTGCCCTTGAGATTTATTTATCGAAATCGTAAACGCTGGACGTACTGGAAATTGTATGCGTTGTAAGATAAAAGGAAATAGGGTTTCCTGTGATACAAACTGAACTTTTGAAAACAGAACAGTAGTCCCGATTTGTTTACCATAAAATTGTGGTTTCAATACAATATCTATATGAATTTTACGTAGTATTAATCTGGTTCCATTACATAAGCCATTATTTGGGCTGAGATTACGTAACAGACAGTCGTTCTGATAACCATTTTCTAATAACAATTTATGAGGTGGTATACCTGTCAAATTCTGGTTCAACAGTAAACTTCCATAAAACGTTTTCGTTTATTTCATCAACTTGACCTATTTTGGTGCTAATATCGACCAAATTTGGCTCATTAAAATTTGGGAAAATTTTAGAAATAAAACTATTCTAATCTTGAGCAATACAAATAGAAGTTGGGGAAATTTACTAAAGGTACCAAATTACCATTCCCGACATCAAGGAGAAATTTTGAAAATAATTGCTGTTGTATTGCATCTTACTTGGAAAGCGCTTTAATTCTCATATTTTGTTGCAATTTAATAGTTTTTATGTCCTATGTTACCCATAGGTATGACCGTTTCATGCAGGCATTCATGTTTTGGGAATTTTGTTATATCTCTTAAACTTTTATCAAGAGCAGAAAAAGCGAATTTATTTGCCATCGGAGCCTCATCCCATATAATTAATTTGGTTAAACTTAACAGTTTTGCAAGGTCTGTCTGTAGAGAATTATTACTTGTAGAGTTTTCGACCACCATCTAACAGCAGTACGACCACCATCTAACAGAAGAGCCGATATGCCTGAAGATGCAACAACTAAACTAACGCTATATCACCTTTTTGTCGTATTGCCACAAGTAATATATTATATAAAAATGTTTGATTACTTGATTACTGTTGTCAAGACTATTAATTACTACATCGAATACTTTTGATGGGCAAATTATTCTTCCATTAATCTTACCTAACTGGGCTGTATTAATACATTTGTCATTATAGGAACTGGCATTGATGGAAATTTTGATAGTGAACTTCCATTTATTTGTAATAACTTTTCAATTTCTATTGACGATTGAAGCACTACGGATTCCACGTAGCGGAATTTTTCTATACTAAAACTACTATCTATCTATTGACGTTTAAAATTTTATTTCGTTGCTGAAACAACCGCAGTTCCTTCTTTCAATTTGTGGTTAAGTGTGTATCACATATTTCACGTAACACAGTAAACTTAATTTCGAATTCAACACAAACTTCAAATGGATAGTTTTTTTAAATAAACAATTTTTCCATGAGAGGCGTTCAGCCTACTTTTACAATCGTCAATAAGCCCCGAATTTTCCATTAAGGTTCTATGATACCAAGCGCGGCGCGTCGTTTTTTTACTTATGTAGTGGTATGAAATCTTTACTTGAACAAAAAAAAATTATTATTCATAAAACAATTTACAAACTTTATATTTTTATTAGAAAAATTACAATTTTAAGAAATGTATCGAATGAAGTTGCATCTGCCGCCGCGAAATTATGTTCCACACCCAGCGGCAAAAAAAATCTCTCATCATCGCGAAAATTTTAAATTTAAATAAAACCAATCGAGTTATTTCGTATCGCACAACATTTTGTTTGTTTGTAGCACAATATTTTCAAAACAATGAAAATGTCAAATATTAATCAATTTCATATAATATTTGGGTGAATGATCAAAGCTTACTGCGATAATTTTCTTCAAATGTGGGTACGAAGCTTTTTTTTGGCCGATAGAGCACACAGTATAATCATCAATAAAAATAATCGTGCCGCGCTTGGTGTGAGAGGATATGTGTGGTATATATTGTGGGTTATGTGGAACATGCCGCGTCGCGCTTGGTGTGATTGAACCTTTAATGCATCAAATTGAATATTAATATTGGTTCTTTTTATTATCAAGAAAAAATCATAACACAAATATAATTTGTGATTGTTCCATAGGCTTTTCGGATTTTGGGGCTCACGAAATAATAATATTGTAACAAAAAGTACGCACAATGAAGATTTGAATTTTAAAAAGCCGGCCTCTTCTAAACACAAATCCCATTCATTGTCATTTTCAATCAAGCCTAGAGAATTAGCTGCCTCTTTATAGCTTCAATAAATGATGCAGTTTATTGTGCAAGTATTTTCAAATGATGTTGGCCCTTTCACATTATTCAAAAGCATTCGCAAGTAGTATTTTCCCCTTCTTTTGGATGTGATGTATGTATACATTCGACCAACCCCCGACCATCCCTAAATGTAATTTTCTTTTATTCCACTTTTTATTGCAGTACGTAAAATATTTTGAAAATTCCGGATAAGTATAACATTGTGCTTCCGGACATAAACGTAGTTTCCAAATAACCTGTTAAAGTTGCATTTATAGGTTATCGTTATTGATTGCTTTTACACTTTCGATCTTGAAATTTTTTCCAGTTGATAATTTTTGGTTTGATTTTGGCCTGTACCACATTATCATATTTCTACATCCTAGAATAATAACAAAATTTTTTGACATAAAAATACGATGACAGAAATGTTACAAATCATTTTTCTATATTACACTATGCATAATATTGTTCACGATAGTTATCGAAGAATGGAGCAAAAGCGAGTCTATAGTTGTACCGCGACAATTTCGGCAATTACAATTACCGCTTTATTGAAAAAAAAAAACTAAACTTAGTTCTTGTATTCCGAAATTAATATTTTTATCATTTTCATGCTTCAGTCGTATTTATCATTTTCGGCCATTTTTGAGAGCTGTCACATAGGTGTTGCAATAGTTAGCTTCATGAGGATAACTATCATCACAAAAACGACACAACATAAAAATATTGCAGTAGATGTATGTATACATATTACACTAACGTAAAAATATATTGAACCATTTCTACGTCGTTCTACGATAATGTAATACAGTAATACCTCGATATAACGGACCCCGATATACCGGACATTTTTTTTTTTTTTTTTTTTGAGAAATGCAAATTGTGACACTTATAAACATTTGTACACTTATAAACATTTTTTTTTCAGGAGATAATAAAAATAATTTTTACTCTCCTTATCGTCTACAAGCAAACTCCAAATTACTTTCTAAATTTCTCCCCTTAAGAAACTTTAATATTTTATAAATAGCAATCGATGCAAAATGTTTCCCTCTTTCGATTGATGCGAAAAAAGCAAATTAGAAAAAATGAACTTACACATTCTGCATTTCTCGAGTACGATGTACAACTTCACTTCACTAATCCAGTACCAAAATACCACTGCACTTATCCATCTAATGGACCAAGGAATAATTCTGGCCATCAAACGTCTATACCGCAAAAATCTCTAGAGGAAGTAATGATTGTGTTACCAGGACAGCGATTTTGGTCGCAAAATGAGGATTGATTTGAGGATTACCGGAAGGCAATTGGATTGGTAAATTGTATTGGTGTTGAATGTGCATTTTTTCTTTCAGTTTTTCGTTTAATATGATGCAAATAAAAGAGATAAAATGACGCGAGTAATAGGGATAACATGATACAAATAAGAGGAATAAGCTCAGAAGAGAACGATTGAGAGGATGTATTAAGAGAGACTGAGACAGAACAACAAATTCCGAAGAAAAAAAAAATAAAAATATTACGAAGCGAGAGAGACTCTCTCTCGCTTCGTAATATTTTTATCTTTTTTTTCTTCGGAATTTGTTGTTCTGTCTCAGTCTCTCTTAATACATCCTCTCAATCGTTCTCTTCTGAGCTTATTCCTCTTATTTGTATGGAGAGACTCAAAATAAAAAATATTAACCAAAAAAAAAACAAGAAAGGTAAAAAACAAAACGATTTTGTTTATTTTGTTTAGTATTGTGTTGCAACTTGCAACTCATGATGGTCGTTGCTCCCATACGTTGTTATGTCCGAGGTTGGAGAAATTTTATTCTAGCATATACACAGCAAATAAAAAAGCGAGATGGTTTATTTTGTTACTTTCCTGTTTAACTTGCGTAACCTTTTTTTATATACAATTTTTTTTTGTTTAGAATAAAATTCCCCACACTTCGACATATCATCGTAAAGGAACAACCCTCACGAGCTGCAAGGCAACACAATACTAAAAAAATAAACAATAGTATATTGTGTAACGTGTAGGAAAAACGATATATTCCCGGACGAGTATGGAAGTTGCTGGGACGAGGCGTCAGCCGAGTTCCAGCAACCATAAGAGTCCGGGAATTATAGTTTTTCCACGAGTTGCACATACGATTTTTTCTCTAATCGGCAGTATATCAGATTATCCATTTTATTCATTATATTCTTTAAAATACGCAAAATTTTCCAATTTATATTTTCAATAGATTTCACTATCAAAGTTACCTTAGAATTATAACAATCGCGTGCGATTATACATTATATCATGTATTTCTTAAAAACAGATGATAATCAGTACTAGAAAGTATTCTCTGCCTAGGCAAGGAATACTTTCCAGTACTGTTTTTAGTAAGTTGCCTAGCAACGATGTAGTGTCGTGGAATACTTCATTTTGCTGACAGATAACAAACCAGAAAACTGACGTATTTTATCCGATTTGAGAAAAAATCATTTTATTTTCTTACTTTCTGTTTTGCTTCCTTTGTTCAAAATTTAAAAATTAAAAATATTACGAATGGAGCCGACGAAGAATACATAAATTAAAAATCATTCATTTATGTTGCTTTTTGTTTTTTTTATTTGCGAGAAGTTGTTTTGGTTACGTTTATGTATTTTGTTTTGGTTTTTTATTAACGAATGAATTCCACTAGTAAGAAGAAAGGGAAAAATAACTCAAGGCGAGCGTAAGCACCAAAAATTTGAACCGATTCACCCGCTTGGCCTGTTTTTGATACTTACCCCATGAGAAAACGCATGAGAAAATACACTAATACAATACAAATTTTGACGGCACACAATAGCAAAATGTATATTATACACCGTGTACATATACAAAATTCTCAATCCTCAATCCTCATTTTGCGACCAAAATCCCTGTACAGATTAATTTAATGAGGAAAACACTAGAGGGCAGCGTACCTTATAAAATATTAAAAACTATAACCTAAATAACAGCAATTTTTCATTTTGTAGCAGCCTTGGAATTAAGTGAAAGTTCGAATTTTAGAGAATTATCGATTTAGAAGGGCTAGAAGTAACCGATTACAGCAGAATAATACAGGATAATGGTGAAAATGTGAACGTGGAAAATGTGTCGCAGCAGTTGGAAGAAGATGAAGGTGATTCGGGTTATCATGTAATGGCCGAAAGAGAAAAATATATAATGTACATGCGTTTAATAGACTTGTGCTATTATAGTTATTTAGGCCACAAGGGCGGTAGTTGTTGCAGTCCGTTTTTGACGTTTATGAACGAGTACAGTAATGATCATTCAACGTAGAGTTTTGAACGAGTACAGTAACGATCATTTAACGTACGTGTAACGTACAACGTTTTATTTCATACTGCATGGGACATTAATTCGATTTTTTCATTTAAAATTAAATTTTAAAGTAAAAACATGAGTTTGAAATTATCAAGTTACCCTAGTTATTTTTTATTTGTTTGGTTTTATATTTTTCTGTACTGTAATAGCTCGTTTTCCGGACACTTTTTTTCTGAACCATAATGATTCATTTCCCGGACAGAAATCAATCACGTAAACATTGTTTATTTATTTGGTGATTTTCGGTACAATGTGTTTCGTCGACAAGTGACCGGCCGGAATATTCGGAATATTAATGTAAAATTATCACAAAAAATCTTTTAAAGTGGGGGTCTAAATGTAAAATTTTGCAAGTTATTACGTTTTCAATTTTTTGAGTAATGTTGGTGACCCCTTTTCACATTTTATCATATCTCCCAAGTTATGGGCTCGATTTTAATTTTGTTTGCGGGTTTTGGAAGCTTATGAGTCAGTTTATTGGTTAATTTGCACACTTAGCCAGGTTTTTTTTTAAAGAATGTAACAAATTATGGGAAAATAACATAGCTATTTTATACACGCGTTTGCTTGAATCAGTTTCACTGTTGTTATTTATCTACGTGTAAAAATCCTCTAGTTAGGACGCGTTTTAAGTTAATATTTTTTTTTGTAATAATTTTGACGTGAGTGAAATAATTTTCTCTTCCATATTTTGTAATAAGTTCGTTTGCGTCCGAATACTGATATAATTTTGACGTACTAAATTTGACAGATAATGCTTGGAGAATAAAACAATAACACTAAAGTAGCGCCTAGATCATTTTTTTTTTTAAATTTTAACCCTAATAAAGAAATCTATGGATCACCGGCATATTTATCATAGAAATTAATGAAATTTTAGGCGCGCTAAACGAAAATTTAGCATTTTTAAACAAATAAAATTGCAAGTTGATCAACAATATTTGTTGTATATTAATAATCTAAAAACCATAATTTAACGATGTAATGGCAATGAATTTAGAAATTATGTACTTATAAGGTGAAATTAGGGCTTGCTGATAATATTATTTATACAGTATTACAAAATTTTTGGTGCAGCACAAAAATGAATAAATTACTCACAAAATGATTAAAAAGGACAGAATAAAAGCACGCATGATCACTTTTTCAAACGATTGTAAATTTATATGATAACTCGTAAATTTAATTTCATCAATGCAAAAATCTTTTTACTAAAATCAACAAAAATTATTTCGGAAACGTCAAAATTATAATACATATGTAGTCGCTGTAATAAAACTTCGGATCCGTCCTTAAAAAGAAATATGTATGTATTTTTGTATATAAATATGACCTTCGGAAATTTTATAAAACTTTTCGTTTGTGTTAGTGCAAAGAAACACAAGAATCACAAAAAAGTTTTGTTGAAAAAAGAATCACAAAAGTATGACCTTCGAAATCAGTTTATAGAGAGAGGGGTAAAGAAACGAGGAAAGAAACTTATGCAAGAAAGCATGTGTAAATTAGCTGATTAAACTTCATAGTATGCTATATTTGAAACAATAAAACAATAGACCTTTTTCCTTACGGGTCAGAAAAATTGAGGGTTAGCCAAAGATATCTGTAGCCAATGTAATATTACATTTTCGGTAAAGCAAACTAAGGCCCGATTGTATGAACGAGGATAGAAAAAATAAAATCCGAGAGTACAGATATATATCTTTATCCGAGAATTTTATTTTTTTCCTATTGTATGGACAATTTAAAATATTTTTCTATCCTCTGTTTTATTGCAGTTTTAGAGCAGTTTTTATTTGAGTGGTAACACCTTTTTCTTTGAAGTTTAGGTAATTGAAAATAAATTTTCATATCCTTGCTTTTTCATATATACAATAGAAAACATTTCAAAGTTTCATCACTGAAGTACACTACGGCGTGTCGAGGTATTTTCTCTACAAGTGGTATTAGTATTAAACATAGATTCTAAGAGCACAATTGAAGGACCTTTTAAAATAGCCAGATTGATGATGACGTCATTTAAAAATAGGAAATCTTAAGTGGAACCAATCTCCATTGAAAATAATTTTACGAGTAATTGGAGTCCTAAGGCAGAAATTTTTAATAATGATGAAACGGGAACCAATTACAGCCAATTCCTAAAAGAAGTAATGGATGGAGTGAATAAACAACAAGCAAGTACTGATAAGAGTTTATTTTTCCGTAAAAGTTTGGGTACGCTTCTTATTAATAAAATTGTGAATATTTTCATGTGAGAATGATCGAAAGCTATAAAACCATTAAATAAAATGTCTTACAAACGGTAGCTCTATATATTCCCATATCCTTAGCAACATAAGTTTTTTCTACTCTTCCAGGAGATGAACCACAATCAGTGTGATAAATTTCTTTTTACCATCACCGGGATCCTGCGGGAATAAAACACAAAAAAAATACCCTGAGAACCCTAAGTCGCAAAGCAAAGCTTTACATACTGTACTCCGAGGGCGACAAATTTTGATATCCAGGATCACTTAAGTAGCGTAAAAAATTAAAATTTGTGATATGAACCCAGAGCTCCACCAGTAGGGTCGAATTTTTTAACCAAAAAATACCTCTTAAAATTTAAAAAAATAACCCCGCTATAATCTTTTCATTTTCAACGATCAAACGTCCAAATTTGCGTAATTTTGATTAGATCCTCACATATCCGGTATTCTTGATAATTTTTCATTTTTTGAATATTAATAATTCGGGCCATTCTTAACAACATATATTTCCAAACTAAACTCATGTCTCCTTGTACCCAACCTTGTAGAATTCAGCGTTCTTCAAACTTTATAATTCCGTGAAACCGTTTTTCTATTCAAACACAAACAAATTTATGACGGAACCCTCCTATGTTAAAAATGTATTCAATATATAAATTTACATTTATTCAGTCAAAAAAAAACATAAATAATTGTTTAGTATTCCATATAATGTACATTTGGTGGAACTCTAGGGTTCCACGGAACCCTAGTTTGAAGAACGCTGTTGTAGATCATCAAATAAGTATACGGAAGAAGTTAAGAATTTGCTTTTTTTATTCACAGCTTTTTAATTTAATTAGGTACTATGGATAATTTTTAAGTGTTTGCTTATAGAGAAAGCAGTTACTTAAATATCAACTATCCACTACTGCTACTCCATCAAGATTATAAATCGTATTCACCTCAAGCACATACTTGAAAAACATAAGTTAAAGCTCTTGTTTTTATTCACTCCACCCAATGAAAACATGTACTTCGACTATATGGTAAAAATGTCGTGTGCCGTGTAGTGTTTAGTTCGAACCCATCCATATTAGAAATTTGCGAATAAAAAATTACTTTATATTACGCTAAGGCTGTTTTCCAATTACCTACTTATTTTGTGGGACCTAACTTATTTAAATAAGTAAGCTGGCGAGGTAACTTATTTTCTGTTTCTCTCTAGCAAAAAAATCTAAATTTCTTCTGTCAAAAATTAATTTTTTGTTTATCAGTTAGATGCGCGTGTGATAAAAATTGTGTTAATAAATAATTCAAATACGCACATTAAATATAATTAAAAATGAAAAGGAAAATCTACAATAACCGATGTAAGTTATTTTTTATTATCTTTAAAACGATGACAAAATATTTTTAAATGGAATCGAAAAATTACCACAGTTCAAAAAAACTTCAGTTTAAAAGTAATTTTGAAAAATTTAAATATTTTGTTATTCGTTGATCTGTGATAATTATTACAGCATACAATTTTTTGTTGTGATCAAAAATGTGTAATTAATACAATAAATTGTATTCTGAAAAAATTTAAAATAATTCAATTAATATAGTAGTAAATAAAATTTAATAAATTTTATTACAGGGAGTGATGAGGAAACCTTTGCACTGATCGAAGCAAGGTCAGCAAAAGACGAGCAATTTAAAAAAAAAACCTGTCAACCTTCAAATATATGGGCGTAAGTTTTCTGATTTTCGTTTATTATTACATACATATAAGGTTTAATATATTTTGAAAATTTTTAGGGCCATCCATTCATCGAGGGAAGAACTCCATAATCGCAGCTCCCAAGAATGTTCCAAAAAATGGAACAACCTTCTGGACCAATATAAAAAATTTAAAGATCCGAAAACCGGTACCGCACCCACATCAATCAATGCCTCCAATTGGATATTTTTCCCAAAAATTAATGATTTGATGGCCTTAAAACACACTATCGCACCAAACGACATTATACAAAGCGGCACATATAACGCCAGTGTAATTGATACGAACTCAGACGATTTAATTGAATACGACCCAATTTTAGAGGATAGTAATACCCGATACGAGGATAGTTCACCGGAACCCTGACCATCAACATCGTCATCAACAGCCGAAACATTTCGAAGACACATAACATTACATACAAATAGAGAACCCCCAACACAAAAAAAATTTTAAGGAACGACTGTTGGAACATATAGAAAAGAGGGATGAAAAAATAATTAAATCCATTACCAAAAATAATAAAACCATAAACAAAATTTGTAAAACATACTTTCCTGAAGTAGAAATTTCTTCGGATAGTGAATAATTTATACAATGCCTTAATTTTTATTGAATTGTATTTTATATTTTATTGAATTGTGATTTGTGATACCTTTATTTAAAAGACTGAATTTTTTTAATGAAATATAAAATTTATATAATGTATTTACTGTTTTAAATGAATTAAATTTATTAGATATGTATATAAATAATAAAATGTTAAAAGCTGCTTATATATTTGCGCATAATTGATTTCTGAATTCCGAAACGCTTGTTTGAAGGTGTTCAGTTCCTTCTACACGGGGAATGTTAATTTCATTTTGAAATTCCTCATCAATATCAATAAGGTCTCCTACATCTAGACATATATTGTGGAGCATGCAGCAAATTGCAATAACTTTCTTGCAATTTTTTATATTTATTTCTAATGCACGAAGAAAAATACATCTCCACCTGGTCTTCATTTCTCCAAATGCTTGCTCAATTGCAATTCGGGCCTTACTATGTAAGTGATTGAACTTTTTTTGTTGGCATGTCAAAGAGCTGTTTTTGGTGAAAGGGGTGATGACTGCTATGGGTTCTACCATTAATTGGTATCCACTATCACCAAGTAAAAAGTATCCCTGTGGTGGATATTTTTTATTTAAATAGACGTCGCTATTTCGGAGCACTCTTTGGTCATGAACTGAACCTGGCCACCCAACGCATATATCTAAAAATTTATGGTCAGCATCACAAATAGCTAAAAAAACAGATAATTTTAATATATTAACTTTAATATATAGTTAAGAAAATGCAAACCTTGCAATTGTATGCTGTAATCCAACTTTCTATTTATATATTCACTATGGAGGCCAGTTGGGCATTTTATTTTTATATGCGTCCCGTCTAACGCGCCTACGGCTTTATCAAAAACTGGTGATCCAGCTCGATTGGCAAACTTCATACCAACATCTTCCAAATTACCTTGCCTAGGTAATAAAATAATTTTCGAAATGAAACTTAAAATTATTTCCATCGTTCGCTGAACTATATTATATACTGATGTTATCGGTATATTGAATGCAGTGTTGACTATACGATACGACATTCCGGCTGCTAACCTAAAAAGTATCACCCCCAGCTCAATCTGAGCGTTATAACCGTGCCGTTTAGCTGGAAAGAGTTCCACTAATTTTTGGAAAGCTTCTACCGATACTCTTAGATGTTTCTTTATTAAAATTGCATCACGAGCTAAAATAGCATTTAAAATGAAGCTGTTTTTGATCGAGCAGTATTTTAAGCCATGCAGTAATTTGAAATTACATTAAAAAACAGAATATAATTTTAAAAATTTATCTTAAAAGTTTTTACCTTCCGCATTTCACGTTCCTCCAGAAAATGAATTAAATCTTTATCGCCATCGATCAATTTTTGATATAATTTAATATTTTTATTTACCAAATGGCCCAAAATTAACAAATGTTTCTTTCTGTTCATTTTTAATTCACAATAAAATTTTATTGACGCAATTTTATTTTGTGTTTTTTATGGTAGCTGCGTCAAAATAAGTAAGTAAAATGAATTGGAATGGTTTTACTTACTTATTTAAGATGGCGGCAAATAAGTTAATAAGTTTGAAATAAGTAAGTAATTGGAAAAGGGCGACTTATTTCTTAATTCAATATATTATGTGTATTGCATAAAATCAAAGCTTCTATGTTACGTTGGTCAATCTGATTTATTATCATCAATATATTATTCCACTAATATCTAACTAAAGCTAACACATTGTATTAAATCAATATAATTAAATCACATATTTAATTTATTGTCTCACAATATTTCAAGTTATTACATGACAGTACCATCAATATGCCGTAACATAAGTGGCCGATTCCTAAAAAGTAAACATGTATAATAAAGTGTAAATGAGGGTAGTTAATAAAATCTTAGAGTAAACAAAACGGTACCAAACCTGCGAGGCAGATGCAATGTGATTTTATGATGATACCATTATCATTGTCGACTTGTAGTGGTTTTACACCCTAAAAGATGGTGAATTTTAAGTCTGGGAATGCAGCACTTATTGAGAATACAACTTTGGTGGTTTTTAAATTACAAATTTAATATAAAATTAAATACTTTGCCAAATTCGATGCATCCATTTAAAAGGTTTTTCCCATCTGAATTTTGAACTCAGCCGATTTGGTAAAAACATAATTTTTCTTACTTGTACGAAAAATGTCGGATAATTTCTAGTTTTAATCATTAAATAATTAAGTTCTCTCTTATAAAACAAATAAATTTTAAAATAATTAAAACAATTCACAAACATAAAAAATCACAAATAATTATCTTACACACAAAAGCTGTATTGGCCTACAGATATTTTAACAATTGATTTTATCTGTCAAATTTTTTTTGCGAAAAAGGTCTATACAACAATGAAAATTAAATAAATTTTCTAACGTTGGATGTAACTTAGAAGTAACGTATTGCATTGGACTGTTCTCAAGGCATTTTAGTTTCGTTTTTCTAATTTATATATTTTGACGTGATTTACACAGCATGTTCAGAAAATTGACACGAAACTTTGCCTTTGATCGTGTGCAATTACTCATCAACTGTAAGCATTACCTTTAATTTAAATGTATGATTTCTTAGATTGGTCCTTAGGCTTGATGCCTCGCGCATAATATTATCGCAATGACGTCATCAGGCAAGCCGCGCCGTGAACCTCTGATTTCGCGAGATTTAAATGCTTGAACAACTGTAGCAAAAAAATGGCTCATCCGATCCGGGTAAGAAATGAAATTTAAATGTGATTTCATTGGGTAATATTCATAACGGATCAAATGCAATAAGGGGTTCGTGCTATGTCATCGTGAAAGCATTTTTATGCGAATTAAAATAAAATTTTTAGCGAATATATTAAATTAGTAATACAATTATTGCAATCACTTGGAAATTACGATACACAATTAATCATTTTTTCTATGTGTCCATAGGACTGTTAATTGGGAATAATTTTATATTTTGTGTTGTGTTTGTTTTGTGCAGTCGGATTTTAAGCAGAATAGCCATAAGCAATTATTTATTTTAATTTTGATTTTGGAGGTAATTTTTGGGCCAATAGCTTATGCTATAGATTTGGAAAGGAATTTTATAGGGTTCCAGATTTTTAGTTTCTGATTTTAGAATTTTAGAATAAATATTATATAAAAAAAAAAAAAAAATATTTAGTGTTTAAAATATGTATTCATAATTTAGAATTAAATTTTTTTTTTGTGTGATGTCCACATGCAAAATCATACTTAAAAGCTTTACTCTTTGGTTTAAAGTCTATTTAAGGTACAATAATCCTTAAAAGCCTTTAACCTGAGCTATTCCTACTTGGCTAAGAAATAACGGATAAAAAAACATCAAATGGTCAAAAGGTGATTGAGGCAGCGGCCGCTGGACATTACCATTTTATATTAATGTATTTGTATCCATTCTAGGATGGGCTGTATTCCCTAGCCCATCTATAGTTACCACACGATTTATAGAAAGCTTTTATTTCAATTTCACAGAATGCCATAAAAATTTTAGTTTACGTAAACTAATTATTACAAGAAAATGAAAGCGCTTTTCATAGCCGTTGTTCATATATGTTGAAATTCAAACATTTAAGTAAATATCTCAGAGCTCATAATTAAGAATTTGTAACGTTTTCAAAAAAGTGATTAGTTTAAGAAAAGTTTGGATTTTTCCTCGTTCCTAATTCCTTTGTTAAATCAATGTTGCTTGGCCGTTAGTCGTACTTTTGGTTATTACGTTGTGCCGTAAGTCTACTTAAATAATATGATGCTGATGACAATATATCCATATAATTATGTTGTATATACATATATACGTAGTGACAACAATTTTAATATTATACAAGTCTATAGTATTAAATAACATAAATAAAATATATAAAATGTACCTTTAGGCGAACCGACGACGACACTGGAAAGCCGCCGAAATGAAATATTTATTAATTTTATTTTAAACAACAGTGAGGCTTAATAAATAACATATATAAAATAATAACAATAAATAATCACAGTTTTCATTAAATATCCGATTTTTTGACCGTCTGCCGCTTACTCTCTCGCCTCTAAATTATTATTATTAATTATTTAATTCTAAAATTTAACGGTAATCAAATTATATTGGTTTTAATTACAAAATGTAGAATTGTTTTTCTAAATTACTTACTCGTCATATAAACGATAAAATGTGCACGTTTTTGTTAACTCAGAAGATGAAATAACACTAATTTGGCGATTCACGTTTTTAACTGTCAAGAAAAAGTAAATCATCAACCTATGCTTTTTCAGAATACAGTCGCAGCATTCTCAAATAAAAGTCAGTTGTATGTAACTGAAATGCGTGCTTAATTTATTTTTCATTTTTTTTCAGCAAAGCACTAATCGGTACTATCGAAAATATTCCTAAATATTCGTCAGTACAAGAAGTACTTCAACTGCAAACCAAACAGACCAATATCGTACATATTTTAGGCACAGAATTCTAACACTAAACAGTTAGAATCGCAGCAACAAAATCAACAATCTGTCACTCTAAATCTATTCATTACATCGAACTATTAATTGATTTTTAACAGAGTCAATGAACAAATAAGCTTGATAATTTACAAATAATTAAATTTGTAGTTACTATTTTGATTGTTAAAATAAATAGTTCTATTACTAGTGAGTAGAAACATATAATTATTTATTATGTGGAATTCGATTCCATATGGGTCGGTGAACTTTTCATTGTTCCTGTATAAATTCCATTGTTATCTTCTTCGTTTTGTAACGTAAATCTTTTTATTAATACGTTTTATTAAAATTTTGTGTTTGACATTAAATCCTTTTGAAACCAATCAAATGTATGTCGACCTTTTCGTTTCCGAAGATAATATGTGTATAGCACAGGTACAATAAAAAATGTCTTCTATTTATCATTTATAGTTCTTCTTAATGATTATTTATACAAAAATGTATTTTGTTTTAAATTTTTTTAAATCTTGAAATTCCTTTTTAAGGAATTCTAATAAATTCTTGTGTATGTCAATAATTTTAGTAACATTTAATTTTTTGTTTTATATATTAAAAGGTATATTATGTATTATAGAAAATTCTGGTTTGGTTATCAATTTTATTGCTCACCTACTGATATTCTTGTTTTGAAGATGATTTTAGTGCATGTAAAGGAAACTGTTAAGACATAAATCAAGTTTCAAAATGATTCAAAATTTTAACTCTAAACAATATTTGTGTTCGAGCCAAGCAGTTTTAAGAAAATATTGGTCTTAATTAAGCCAATTTTTTATACCGAATGTTTGGCGGTTCAAGTTCTCGAATTAATTTTTCTCCCAAATTCACATCCAGTTTGTCCGATGTTAAATTTGGGACAATCGTCACAGGTGTCTAGGAAGGGAGTATTTATGTTACGTTGTTTGAGTCAATTCCCTAATTTGTGGTTTGGTTTAAATGCCATCGTGTATCCATGTTTTTTAAAAAACCTTCGTTATATTCTTTTTGATGTTATTATACTCTGTAGCTTTTCGTTTTGCTTGTTTAACGTGGTCATCATACTCGGATGTTTTTTATAAAGGTACCTATCGTTCATTTTGTCCATTCAGTTCATATTGTATACGTTTTTTGTTACTATGTAGTTCTTCCATAAGTCCTGATTGTTCATCGGAGTCGTGTTTAGTCTGTTTATTAAAAAATTAAAAGCCGCATGAATATCAACGATATTCCTTAATACCATATTCTGAAATCTTTGAATAATATTTACGTTGCTCTGTTTGGTACAACCCCAAAGCTGAATACCATACGTCCAAATCGGTTTCAATATTTGCTTACAAAGTAGAAGCATGTTTTATGTTGATAAACTATAGAGTTCTTTCCCATCAGCCAATACATCTTTCTGTATTTAAGACCTAGTTCTTCACTTTCTTTTTTGACGTGTGCGTATTTCAGCATCCAGGGTCATGCCGAGATACTTAGCTGTGTTCGCATACGGTACTATTTCGGTATTATTGAACTGATTTGATTTGAGACATGAGATGAATTTTTCAGTTTTGTGGAGTTTTTCTGTTGGATACGTTGGAACTGGCGTTTCCTGGAGCTCGAATCGCTTTGGTTATTTATCAAATTTATTTGTGTTACAGTTGCTGCCACTACTTTACGGTAGTATCAATTACTTCAATACTGTTGACTGGTTTAATTAAAGCTTTAAATTTTGCAACAATTCCTTGAAGATTTCGTTTAGCTTCTGAAGATGAGTGACTATCTCGAATTACAATTTTGTTTACTTGAACTGAGTGTTCTTCCTTGAGTGGAATTTTGATATTTTGGATTCCAGTCAAAATATTATTTTGTCGGTCGATGTTCGAGTTTTCGACTAGAACATTGGTGGTTTCTGTCGAACAATCCTGTGTCTGCTGATCACTCATCATCGAAGATGTTATATGATATTAAGTCCGAATCGCCGTTTCCTCTAATCTTCTGACATGTTGCATTATTGCTCCATAAATTGGTTTGTCGCGGATAATAGTGTAGTCTCGTAGAATGTCTCGACATTGTGCACCGAAGTAGTGCATTGGGTGAGGTTTCCTTTGAATTGTTGCAATTCCTTTACAATTAAACCAAAACCACTTTCCTTTAAAACTAAATCAAAATGTTTTAATTTTGTACATAGCTTAGTAAAATTATACTCAAATAACTAGAACATGCTTGCATGTTTTCTTGCATGTGTTTTCCTTTATGCTGATTCGGTATCTTTAGATGGTGCGCATGTTTGTAATTTATGTTGAGTTACAATTTTAGTTGTGTCAATTTATATGGCTCAAAACGAAACGTCTCTGATTTTATGGCTGCTCATTTCAAATGTAGTTTTTTATGAGCTATTCGAAATTGCTTGTTCTCATTTCATTAATTTACATCCTTCAAGGATTATTTCAGATTTCGAACTAGCTTCAGTTTCTGCACTAAAAAATTTCTTGCCGGATGTAATTTTTAAGGGTTGTTTATTTCATTTTACCCAAATTATTTGGGAATCATCAATAGATGAATTTGGCAAAGAACAAATATTTATTAAAAACCGAATCGACAAAATGAGATCTGGTGAACATTTATTTCCAAATAAAATATCTATAAAAAGAAAAAAAGCTTAAATATATCACGATAAATCGACGGCCTAAAGAGGAAATGTCTTCCCTTAAAGGCATCGCAAATAATATATAGCTCTTTATAGATTTGTAGCACTAATCCATTAAATTTAGTTTAATTTTTATTATATATTTTCAAACATAGCTCAAGAAGAGAAATTAACATGTGAAATTATAATTTTAAATAAAATGTGTGTATGTAAATTAATTATTAAAATTTGTTTTTTATTAATTGAATCTGAACCTTTATCTTAATGCGCATAAATGCCTGCTCATGTGAAAAATTAACTTAAAATAAGGGACTTAGAACAACTGGGTTGGGTATGTAATATTGCATTACAAAATATTGCATTTGCATTAAAAAATTTCGCATACAAAATTTTGCATTACAAAATGTTGCATAACAATTTCCCGTACATTTTTTTCTCTATTGTGAGGAAAATAAATTGAAGAAAAATGACATCGACTAATTTAACTTAGAATTGTAGAGGCTAACGGCTTCGGTAACTCTCATGGGCACGCGAGAGGTCGCTGCGCCCCCCCCCCCCGCTTAACCCTCCGAAGGGCTTTAGATTTGAACTTTGGGGGACGTAGGAGCCGGGATCAGCAAACATGTCGTACGGTGTGCCGCACGTATAGGAGTGGATTATATAGAATCTATTAATGACATCTACTAAAAAGCAAAATAATTGCACTTATTATGCAATATTGTGTAATTGTAAGATTTTGTAGTTGCAAGATTAATAAAAAAAACAATATTTTGTTAATGTAATATTTGATATCGATCCCAGAAAAACTATTTCACTAAATATTCATTATTTCACTATAAAATAATCAAAATAATTATTTCGGAAAACAAAATTTTAGTAAACTATTTTTTATACGGTAAGAATTCAAAAAACAAGATTGAACGGCAAAACAAGATTTTGTCTTGCAGGGAAATACCCCGATCGATCCCAATGGTATATGGTACAATAGGGTATAAGGTACACTACTGGATGTATGATTTGATAAATTTTAAATTTAAAACGTTTAATATTTTTTTAATTTCTAAACCTGTATTTATCAAAATGTATCCATTTGAATTACAACGAAATTCTATTAAGCGACAGAATTTTTTTTTAATTAAAGAAAAATTCTAATAGGTGAAGGAAAATTTAAGTAAAAAATTGAGGTGTGGCCAACACACAACTTTCTTTTACGAACAGCGAATCTTGAGAAACTTTTATAATTCAAATTTCTCGCAAACTTAATTAAGATTGTTTTTATTATTTCATGTTTTCTGTAAATTGTATATTTTTGAAATATTTGCAAAATAAATTTTCTGTTTCACGGAATCTGGGAGCTGGGAGCTGGGAACCCAAAATTTATGTAAAAAGTTTAAACATGAAGTTGCAGTTTGATTGGTGAAACCATCTGGACTATAAACTGACAGACATATATACCAACAGACACCACTTCGAAACCCAATTTTTCAGACTCATTATTACACACGTAAAAGAAATAAAAGGTGATACTTATGAATTAAAATTTTTTCTTTTAATTTTTTGGAATTTGTATAAGTGATTTTTTTTTAAACCTTATACATTTTAGGATATATGCAAAACACATTTTCTGGCCCACTTCCAGTTGACCGATTTGGCAATTTAACATACATATATGTATGCTAAAAAACCGGAAGTTCGTAGTGTGCAAATTAATTATAATTAGCATAATTGGGCTAATACACACAATAATTAAAATGACAAATGCAAGAACTGCTGTAACTCCCTGTAGAAAAGTGTGGAGGGGGGAGGGCGAGTTGCGAAATATTTTTGCAATTATAAAACGATATATATATATATATATATATATATATATATATTACATACTAAAGGACCACAAACCCTAATAAGTCGTTAAAAAAGTTAGGAAACATGAAAAAATGATGCACATTCAATGATGTAATATTTGCAATAAAAACCGGAAGTATGTCACTGTAGTGTGCAAATTAATTATAATTAGCATAATTAGGCAATACACATATATTTTTGTGTTGGCAAAACAATAATTTTATTTTTTTTTTATAAAATTTTTATTTAAATTTTTTTTTAAAATTTTTAATTTTTTTTTTTTTTAATTTTTAATTTTTAATTTGTTTATTTTTATTTTTTTTTTGATTTTTGGAAACATTTTGTATTAGTATTTTTTTGTAAAGCTTATACTTTTTAAAATATTTGCAAAACAAATTTTCTGGCCCAAGGGAGTGGCCACTTCCGGTTGACCGATTTGAAGTAAAATTCACTGGAACCTCCCAATTTATCAAAAAAAAAACCGACGAGCTTGTATCCGAGACACGACCTATTAACGTAGGACTACGTATAATTGAGAAAACTTTAAGTACAAACTTGTACAAATACAGTTTGTGAAACCAAAATTTAGAAATTCCAAATTCCAAAAAAAACTTTTATTGTCTAATGCTGCTATCTTATGCAGCATTAGGCTGTATCAGCCTAAACGTTGATTACCCGCTGTACATAATTTTTATCATTTTATATATCGTCGTTATAGAAGAAAAAGTAATCATCTACATACATATGTATTTATGATTTCGAGTATAAAGGTTTTAGTTTTAACTTTTCTATACAATAATCAAACTATTTAATTTAAAAAAAATGGATTTTGAATAGAAAAGTTAAAACTAAAACCTTTATACTCGAAATCATAAATATGTAGATGATTATTTTTTCTTCTATAACGACGATATTTATTGTTTACAATACTAAATTATATATTTCTCAATTCGTTGTCACAATGAAATGCCGTTTTTAAAAAAAAAAAAAAAAATTGTGGCTATCCGGCTCCTCGTACAACACTTTTCCCTCAAAGCGTCCGTTAAAGATCACCAAACCAACCATTTATATTTTACAAACATTTTCTGTTATTTTAGGCAGGCATTTTCTTAAATTTAGACACCTCTTCCCCAATATCACATTTGGTCACGGCAATATATTTCTTCTACTCTCATGCCGCCAAATCACGGACTCAGAAATAATCTTACAAGCGAACGTTACTGTCAAATTCAAAAATTTATAAAAACTATTCTAAGTTGAAGTCTTCTGTGAGACAATAACGAAACCATTTTTTTTTATCGGCAACCAGGCACTATTTGGGCGTTTAACCACCCCTTAATATGAGAAAAAAAGGGAAGTTCGTTTCGTACAAAATAGAAATGCAACCCTTATAATATAATTTACTAGGTTAAATTAAGGGGTGGTTTTAACACGTTAAAAAAGCTTGGTTACCGATAAAAAGGGTTTCGTACAGAGTACTACAACTTAGAATACTTTTTATAATTTTTTTGAATTTGACAGTTTAAAAGGTTTCCTTGTTAGATTACTTAGAACTGACGCGTGTTTTCATCTTCTACCTTTAACAATTAGATTCAGTTATATATCTCTAGTACACTGTTGAAAATCCTTAAGAATTTAAACTACTCTGCTTAGAGAGCATCCACAATGTTCAAAATTTCTTTTCTGAAAATTTGTGCCGTTTCACAATGTTATGTGAGCAATGTCAGAATTTACCGATATGATTCTTCGCTCAGTGTTTGGCATCACTGTGAACCATTCGAGAATACAAAATAATAAAACACAAATAATACAAAATCAGAATTAACGTTAATTATCTTTTGTCACCGAATCCCACCTCCTCCTGACATACCTACCATTTCATTTTATGTATCTCCCAGCGCCTTTCTCCAAAACTTGCTCCACCATAATGGCGTCCCATAATAATTTACTATAATGGTTTATATACGACCTTATACCAAGAGAATTGGTTTCTCATAAATAATACCTTTAAAGGTCGCTGCACGAGTATGGATATAAATCCGTACAATCTGAATCCGGTCTGAAAATATTCCCCTATTTCTCCTCTCGAGTTAAAATTATTTCAACATTTAGCAAAATATCCTCAGAAAACCAACATACGAGCAATTTTTCCCCCATTTTTTTGTTTGTTTGCTTATTTCTGACTTTTCGATTTTTAAAAAAATTTGTTATTTTGTTATTATTGAAGTTATCATAGTATAATTGAAACTAAAAGCAAAGAGCAGTTGATAAGTAAAACAGACGAATTTATTTAGCAAAAGGTCAAATAAGTTACTAACTTCGTTCGGATGCAGATTGTACGGATTTATATCCATACTCGTGCAGCAACCTTAAACGCGATTTTAATAAAGCATTCACAAATAATATGTCGATCAATATATCGTTGAAATTTCAATCAGTAAGATGTCACAAAAAGTCAATGAAACGTCACAGAAATGTCAATGTCACAGAATTTGCTATTAATAAACGCTTACTAGAAACTTTGAAGTCCCATAATTCGCGAACCTAGACAATTTTCGGCCTGATCTTTGCACTATATATTTTTCTAGGACTGCACAGGTTATACAGCATATAAATTCAAAAAATGTACGCAATATTTTACATAATGAAAATAAAAAAATTTTGAACATTTTATTTTTATTTTATACACACAAAAAAATAAAAGGTCACCACAACACCGAATCGGTGTTACATAGTGTCCCACCGATCGGATATTTATAATTTGAATCCAATCGGATATTATAATAAAAATGGCATAAAATACATTTGGATAAAAACTTTTACACCGCATAAAACCCAAACAGGAACATTCATCTTTAGGAAAACACCTAGAGGTGCATTTTATTAAATCCAAAAGGAGTTTTTATAAAAATTTATCTTTTCGGATAGATACAAATATTTATCCGTTGATGCGTATTTCATTTTATAAAATATATTCAGTTGGAGAAAAATAAAATACTTTTTCGGATAAAAAACCAATTAACACCGCAAATTTTTTGAATGTATGGTTTTTATCCCATTGGTATTTTATTTTAATGTATATGATTTTAATATGTTCCGAAGATTGTAAGAGAATTGAATCTTCTCATCAGGCCGCTGCGACTAGACTGATTGTATCACAATTCTATTATACAGAAGGAATATGCAGGTTGCTTTAGCGAATTTAACTAATACAGCCAAATTCTCTTACAATTTTACTTTTTCATAAAAACTCCAAACGGTGTAAATATTTACTCCGATAGAACGAAAATAATCTCTGGGAAGTACCTTTTAAAAAAATCCGCTGTTGACAACTTTTGCGTTTACTCCGAACGGTGCAAAAGTATACTGTTCGATCCTTTTGGATATTTTAAAATTTGTACCCGATCTTGCGGAGTTAATATGGTACTATTGGATAAAAAATAAAAGTTTTTTTCGGATAAAATACCATTCACACCGCAATATTTTTTTGTGTGTAGCTTTAAATCAATATGGCGTGTGGCATGTTTGATCAAGTTCATCACTATTTAATTAAAGTTGAAATTAAAATATGTATATATTAATAATTTGAGGTTTTAAATTTTTTTCAATCTACAAATTCTTATTTAACTTGGTTTAATTTTTACAGTTTTTAAAACATTACATTTATATTTATTCAGAGACATTACTTTAATCAAATAAATCTCATAAATACGTCAATTCCGTGACGCGCGACATCACATTGAAATTTGGTTTACCCCCCATATATAATGAAAACAAAGACGTAGTCCTACGTCAAAAGCTTAAATCTGAAGTTTCAGTTCGATTGGTTAAGCCATCTGGGCTGTAGAGAGGACACAGACTGACAGACAGACGGACAGACGGACAGACAGACGGACAGACTGACAGACAGACATCATTTCGAAACCCACTTTTTCGGACTCAGGGGACCTCAAAACAGATAAATCTTCAATAATCTCAAGGTCGAAAATTTTCATGATTATATACATACTTTATTTTACTTACGTAAAAGAAAGTAATAAAGGATATTTCTACTAATTGAAGGAAAATTCTGTTAAGTGAAGGTTTAAAGGAAAATGCATTAAGTGAAGGAAAATTCTATTAAGAGAATGGATTTCAGCATAATCGGTTAAAAATAGTCAAACTTCAATCTAATTGACAACAACCTAGAGTTTTATCACAGAGAATTAAGAAGAAAATTCTCTGTGGTTTTACCTAAAACCTTTAGAATCCTATTTTCGTCTTATAAATGAGTTCATACTAGTGATTTGAAAAAAGTCATTACTAAAATTATAGATATTAATAAGCACTTCCCGATTATATCTTTATTACCAATATTTTTATTTCCGTGTGGAGAATAAATTTAATTGAATTAAGTGTAACTTTATAAGTTGATGAAAAACACCATTTTAGAATCCCATTTCCATCGTACACTCAGAACAAAATACTGCAAAATTAATGGGAATTCGTATTTTATCAATAGTTTTTTACTATTATTTTTGGTCAATGTGTTATGCCGCATTATTATAATAATTTCAATATTATTGTTTTTAAAGTAAGCACTCTCTATTGTATCAAAACTGGCAAAGTGTTGAAACAATAATTCGTAACATTAATTTTTAATAGTATCATACATTTATTTAATAGGACTGATCATTAAAATTAAAAGGGCAAATCATATTAAAAACTAAAGGTATATGAAATGAAAGAGGCTATCTAATTAGAATAATGTGATGTTATTGCAAATAATAGGATGATCGGTATTAAATTTGACATTTTTAAAGGGTTGCCCAAAATCGATATACATACCATCAAATAAAAAATATTTATATTAAATTGTTTTTTTATACTTGTATATTTTCATAAATTATTAATAAGTTGAATAATATTATTTACACACTTATTTTAACATACACTATAGCATAATAGAAGCTGTGGGCTAGCGATATTTACCTACTAAGCTTTGTTAGAATTGCTATATTTGAAAAGATCCATTTTCCAATCTATAATTCCATTCTCTTTATGAAGTTGACATCAGAAATTATGTTGGTCTAAGTATAAAAAAATGTACCTCCCGAGCAACTGAATCGACTAAAACCTTAAGCGCTCACATAAGGGCGATTTTTGTTAGAACAGTCAAACCGATTTTCATAAGACATTATTTTTTTGAAAGCCTGATACTTTTGCTTTAAAATGACACTATTTTTATGAAAATTCGTTTAGTACTTTTTTTTGTAATGAATTTTGAATGAAAACGCAACCAAAATTGATGATTAAGTAAAAAATATTGGGGGTGTTTAAAATTAAATTACAACAAAAAACTCAAGCAAAACAAAAATAATTTTATTGGTTAATAATAAGTATTGCCCCCCCCCCCCTCCCCCTTGCGTCTACAACGGTTCGCATGCGGTTCCCCATTGACCTTATTAAGGTTTTGACAAATACTTGGGGGATCGCACCCCACTCCTCCTCTAACGCAATCTTCAGGTCACTGATGTTAGATGGTACCGGATTTCTAGCTCGGACCCTCCGTTTTAGTTCGTCCCATAAATGCTCAATTGGATTCATGTCTGAACTGAGTGCTGGCCATCTCATCGTCTCGAGTCCGACCTCATCCAGGAACTGTCGAGTGGTTCGAGCTGTGTGACACCGGGCATTGTCATGCATCAATATGAAATCTTCCCCTATATATCCTGCATAGGGCACTACATGATCCAAGAGAATGCCCTCGATATATCGTTCAGCGGTCAGACCTCCTTCACGGTCTCCACCAGATACGAAAACAAGATCTGTTTTTCCCTCAAACGATATGCCAGCCCACACCATACACGAACCGCCGCGCCGTCGTATGAGACTGTTTCAGCAAAACAGCACTGCAAAAATCGCTCTCCTGGACGCCGGTAGACCCGGTCTCTCATATCACTACCATGGAGACATATTCTGCACTCTTCAGTAAATAGAACGGACGTCCATTGCTCGATGTTCCAATTGATGTGTTCGCGAGCAAATTCGAGTCGCTGTTTGCGGTGGCGTGTTGTCAATTTTGGGCCTCTAGCGGGTCGTCTTGGAGCGAGGTTGGCTTCCTTTAAGCGTCTTCTTACTGTCCATTGACTAGCAGCTACATCTCGAACTTGTCTTAGCTCCTGCTGCACATCAACGCCCGTGAGATGGCGATTTCGCAGTGAAGTTAAGACGATAAATCGATCGTCCCTCTCTGATGTACACCGAAACCGGCTGGTTTGTGGTCTTCGATTGAAGGTACTAGTTTCCTGAAACCTTCTGAATACTCTTGAGACAGCAGACTGGCTCATGTGTAACGGGAGCGACTTAGTTCCAACTAAGGTGCGATCATTATGCAACAACTCAGATGGTGGATTTTCGCCCCATTAGCAGAATTTCCCTGTAACTCTCACATTGGTGACTGCAGCACGTTTGCTGGCTAGGTGCAGAAGGTGGGCGTAGTTCTTGTCACCAGTTACAAGGAACTAGATGTGCTGCTATGGAGTGTACACACATTAACGACCTCAGGAGAGACAAACAAACATGGAACGTGCCTCGTTAAACTAGGTGATATTTTATACCATATCACAGATGAGATCACATTTTTGTATTGATTAAATTGTAAATAAAATAAAAATAACTAAATTAAATCACAGCCATATTCCATGGTGGTCAGATGACGGACCACGTGCTCACCACCCTCCGCAATGGCAATACAAAGCACTTATATTTAGTATGCCCCATTATAATTCCACTAACGTATGCTAGTCCATACTATCACTAAAACTATTCACACATGGTGATATTCTATTAAACTAAGAACTTAAACAAGACACTGTGTAAAGAAAATAAAACAAAAAAAATTCGCGACAATCACTTGGATGACGTAATCATAGTACAAGCGGAATAAAATAATTAAATAAACAAACATATGATTTTTGGTATAATTGTAACATAATTATTCATATAATCAATAAAAAAAAAATAGCAACAATGAATTACAATCATAAATATAGGTAAATTTGTATGAATAAATATGTACTGAATAAATGTGTAAATGTATATGTAAGTATATATATATAAATATCTATTAATAATTATGTACTTATAAATAGTTGAGCATTTCTAAATTTATTTGGGATCCGCGGTCCATATTTTAACTAAACCTGAATTGCATTTTTATCAATGTGAATTATTCAAAAATGAATGATTTGATTTTATATAACAATAACAATATAAATTATAATATAAATAAATAAAAAAATATAATATAGTAGTGGTTGAACCACGTAATAAAAACTTATCTGGTATTTATGATTCGATGGTGATGGTATAGCGGTTACATCAAATTTTGTGACCTTTCCCGAACAATCTTGTGTGTTGTTGTGTGTTTGCTTTGATTATTTACCAAATCAAATTTGGACCAAACAATTAAATTAACGCCGCGGAAATACTCGTTGTGCGGCTGGTTTTCACGCGCACTTTTAACGATGTCCCTTGAAATGGGGCTCTTTCTTGTTCTTTTATTTCCGCGGAAATATTCGTTGTAGCACCGTATATACTCCAGATTTATTGGAACATACATAAAACCGTATGTTGATATTTTAAATTCCACTAATTTTAATTTGACCATATATTGAATTTAATTTAATTTAATGTAACATCCACAAATATGGCGACTATATAATATTTTGTACTGTTTGGTGAACAAAAGAAACACTTCACTGGTACACTGTTGTTTTATATTTTTTATCTTTCACCGTCAACAATACACAATCGAATGACTGATTGCATTTTGCATACGATTATTTTCAATTTTTGTTGTTGTATAAGGGGAAAGAAATATAGAAAACAACAATCCAAACAAACAAATTAACACCACCATCTATCATATTACCGGAGACAATTACACCAACAATCAGAAATTGGCCCGCAAAGCCACATTTAGGGAATCCAAAATAAAACGCCAATGCGTACAAATCACGTTCCATGTACCAGACACATCATCCAAGACACAGAAAAATATTGACAATAGAAAGGCGAGAAATCCCTAGCCTAACAGGAACATCACCAATGTTACAATCGTGGGGCAGCCCCACACCCATGAGAAGGTCTCTACAAGCCAGGCATAAAATCCAAGATTTAAACTCGTATTATTAGAAACAAAAATTGTTAACACCCACTAATTACTACTACCATTTATTTTATGGTGTAAATCATTTATTTTATATCCTTAGCGTGATACATCCCAAGGACTTTGCCATTCTCGTCTTTAATCTCATATACTACTGTACCGTGTCGTCTGGAAATCACGGCTTTGATGAATTTTGGGGCAAGTTTTCCACTAAAGTTCTTTTGAGCATTGCTTTGGGCAAAGTTGCGTACGTATACAATATCGCCTGGATTAAACGTTCGTGTTCTACTTCGCAGATTGTAGTTTGAAGCGTTACGTTCATAGGCTTCTTTTAATTTTCGAAGAACGATATCCTGGGCTATACTCAAACGATCAGCTGGTGATGAAATTTCTACATTTCTATCCTCGAGTGAATTTAGTTTCCGAAGTAAATCGTACATTGACCCATGTGAAAGCTTGTGTTGTCCAAACACCAGGTAATGCGGTGAAAAACCTGTAGAGGTGTGCACGACATTCCTTAAGGCACCGGCAATCTCGTCCAAATGACAATCCCAACTTCTATGATTATCTTTAATATAAGACCTCACAGCTGCTAGTATCGATCGATTTACCCGCTCTGATACATTAGATTGGGGAGCGTAAATAGCAGTATACTCATGCTTGACACCGTATTTTTGTAGCAGGTTGGCTAATATTATGGATTTAAACTGCGGACCATTATCTGAAAATAATATTTCCGGTACACCAAACAACTGAAAAATTTTTCCTTCCAAATACTGGCACACTTTTGTAGCTGAGGCAGAACGTAAAGGCTCAAGTATTGGAAAGCGTGTGAATTGATCCAAGATTATCATTATATGAGTATAACCATTTACCGTACGTGGGTAGGGACCAAGAAAATCAATGAATAATCTTTGAAACGGTCTAATGGATTCGATATATTTTCCCATTTTCGGACGCATTGCAAAGTTAACCGGTTTGCACGTTTTACACACTTCACACTTCTGAACGAAATCGTTAATCTGGTTAGCCATGGAAGTCCAATAAAATTGCCGTTTTAAAATCTCGAGAGTTTTCGCCACTCCTTGATGTGCTGAAGATGGTGGATTATGCGCTTGTCGAATAAGAGTATCGGTCAGTCCTGCTGGTATCACTAGCTTCCACAATGATACATCCGTTCCTTCGTGAGCATTACCATTAATTTTTATAAATAATTTTCCGTCGTCTACTTTATAGTTCGTCACTACTTTTGGATTATTAAGGACAGCTTCTATCTTTTCCTTGTACTCTGGATCCTCAAACGCTGGTGATTCTAGGTCGATAAACAACGGAGCGTCTTCATTCATGTTACATTCTTCGACATTGACTCTTGACAGACTATCAGGAACGACGTTTTGCGTGCCTTTTCGGTATTCTATGGTGAATTTATGTGGTTGGAGCTTTAATGCCCATCTAGCCAAGCGTCCACTTAGATCCTTTTGATCCATTAGCCATTTTAGACTGGAGTGATCCGTTATAATGGTGAATGGATAGCCTTCAATGTACGGCCTAAATTTTTTAATGCTCATCACCGCAGCTAGACACTCCAATTCTGTGACAGTATAATTTCGTTGCGCCTTATTTAATTTTGCCGACATATAAGCAATCGGGTGCTCTCCTTCCTCATTCCTCTGGAATAACACACTGCCGACCCCAGTTGTGCTAGCGTCACACTGAATATAAAAATGGTTGTTGAAATTCGGATTTATTAAAACCGGGGCTGATATTAAAGATTGCTTTAACTGCTCGAACGAGTCTTGCGCTTGCTGATTCCATTTAGGTTTAACCCCTTTCTTTAATAGATCAGTAATAGGTGCTGCCAAAGTAGAATAATTGGAGATAAATCGCCTATACCATCCTGTCAATCCCAGAAATTGCCGAATTTGTTTAGTTGTGTGTGGTGTTGGGTATTCGGCTACTGCCTGCACTTTGGATGGGTCCACTCTAAGGCATCCATCACCTATTACATAACCCAGGTACCTAGTCTCCTTGAGCATAAATTTACTCTTTTCCACATTTATAGTGAGTTTTGCTTCACGCAGTAATCTCGCTACTTCAGAGAGTAATAATATATGATCCTCGAATGTCGCCGAAACGACCAGAAGGTCATCAAGGTAGACAAATACCCGGTCATGCAACTGGTGAGGGATCACCTTATGCATAAGTCGGCACATCGTCTGGGCTGCATTGCACAGCCCAAACGGCATGACGACAAACTGGTAGAGTGGACGTCCAGGGACGGTGAAAGCTGTCTTATCCTTTGACTCTGGATCTAGGGGTATTTGCCAGAAGGCGTCTTTTAAATCGACTGAACTAATGAATCGGGTTTGATCCAGTCGGCTTAATAGCCCTTCGATCTGAGGCAAAGGATAAGCATCAGTCACCGTCACCGCGTTTACTTTTCGTGCGTCCAGGCAGAGCCGAACCTTTCCATTGGATTTGGTAACGATGCTCACTGGGGACGACCAAGAGCTTTGGCTTTCCTCAATTACTCCAAGTGATATCATTCTGTCTAGTTCCTTATAAATTTCCGCTTGTTTAGCTGGTGAAACTGAATAGTAACGTTGTTTTACTGGCAGCGCTTGACCCACATCTATTTTATGCGACAGTAGATGTGTTCTACCTAAACCTAATTTTTCACACGATGGAAACTGGTTAATAACACTGTTGAGGATGGTCTGTTGACGAGTATTCAGGACATGCTTGTTTCCTTCATCTGCTATTGCTGGAGTTGAATTTTGGACTTCATCAACCATCATGGGAACTAAACCAAAAACATCCCAAAAATCTATTCCCAAATACAATGGTTGACTCAATCCTGGTGCAATGTGAATCCGCAGTGATTTTGTTTTACCTCCGAATGATACTTTTGCAATGACATGTCCTATTACCCGTTGTATCTGGCCGCTTGCAGTGCAAAGGGTTGAAGGAAGACCAATGATCGTCAAATTATGCTCTTTCACAAACTCTTCTGCATTTCGTCCTAATACTGTCACATTTGCTCCACTATCGAGCAGTCCCTGATATGGTACACCGTTAACCAGAACATCTGCGTATGGTCTTGCGTCGTTTGGAGTAGTGATGACAGATTCACACACCATTTTCTTTATCAACTTTCGCAGTTTAAAGTATTTTAAGGATCGTCCAAGGCGCGACAATTTATTTGTTAGTGCTCGCTCGGCCTGACGAAACATTTGAACTATTGGTCGGTGGTTTTGGGATTTCTCTTTAGAATTGTGTTGTACAATTCCGGGTCCGTGTTCGACGCCGCTTCTTCGTATATTGTTCTGGGTTGTAAGTTCATGGGTCCTCGGGAGATCAGATTCCCAGACTTCCTGACATCCCTCATTGCGTTTCCCTTTTGGAGATTTTTGCAGTAGGTACACTGTGACTTTAACACTTGTTGAGCTCCACAACCAAAGCAAAACCGGTGGTTGATAGGTATTGTGCAATCTTTGAAGTAGTGACCAATTCCAAAACAATTCCAGCATGCATTAGGTGAAAATATCTTTTGAAAGTTAGATTTGCTCTGCCGGTTGTCGTAAGTAGTATTTCTGGCATTAGAAACTTCACACACAGAATCGACGTGTCTCGGTTGCTCAGCATGCATATAGGCAAAGGGACCATCAGGCTCATTATCACCGATCACTTCCAACTCGTTGACTTGTCGCGGTCTAGCTTGATGATATATTTCCGGGTTCCATCCTAATCGGTTCCAAGTGTCCTCTACACTCACACATTTGTTGATCATTTCTCCTATTCCCATAAATTGATGTCCAGCAAATTTTGCTTGCAATCCTCCACGCATGTTTCGGCATAATAGGTTTATAAGCTCATCATCTGACATTGGTGTTAATAAGGAAAGAGATTGACTACGTAGGCTGTGATAAAAATCCAGGAATGGTTCCTTAAATTTTTGCTTCCTTCGTTCCATTGATTGTCTGACATCATGATCTGTTCTCCTCATCTTGAATCGTTCGACCATCGCTGCGCTCAATGTTTCCCAATTCTGCAACCCGTAAGTCTCTTGGTACTCCCAATACCAGTTGAGTGCTCTGTCCCTCAATAACACGCTGAAGTTAGCCACTAATCGGTCTTTGACTATTCCATTTGCTGTTGCCATACATTGAACTCGGTAAAGGAACCGTTCTATTGGAAGTTCATCCTTTTCGTCACCATGGTAGCTTAACTTCCAGTTGTATATTTCCAGATACTGTTTAGCCATCTTCACATTGGGGTTTGGCTGTGAATAGTTTACGTTTTGATGTTCTGGAACTGTTCTATAGTGCGGTGGAGGTAAATTTGGGTTGAAATTAATTGGTAGTTGGACATTTTGATTAATCGTGGCCTGAGTATTTTGCTCAGCATGGGCTTGGAAAGCCGCGTGATTCAATTCGTTTCGTTGTGGTACATCTGAAAGGCTTAACTTTCGGTATATTCTGTCAGCGATTAGATCCAACCTTTGATCCTCAGTTAACTGATAAATTTCTTGCTGGTCCACAGAAGGTGCTAGTTGGTTATACTGCTGTGATGCTCCGGCACGGGGTGTTTTTACTTCAGTTTCTTCCCTTGGGTCATCACTGGAATGGTTCTCCTCAGTCAACGGATCCCCTGCAAATTCCTCGAATACCTGCTTTAGTGAATTTTCCATCTCCGCTGAAACTATTCGTTTGGTACAAATGTCTTCTAAGTAGGTTAGAAGTTTTTGGCAACTGTGAAACATTTTTGCCGCGACTTCTGATACTGCTTTTGAACTGCTAATACGTCCTAGTCGATCACCGACATGCAACACCCTAGTCATTAACTCGGCGACTTTATCCGCTTCAACCTCATCCTCTTCAGACATTAATTGAAGCTGATTTTCGATATGCCTGAATTTATCGCCGCACAGTTTGACCTCGCGTTTTGGACTTTTTAATGCTGCGGAATGAGCCTTAGTAGGTGGATCAACCTGTTTTGCGATTTCTCTTTCTAGTATTTCTTGTAATTGGGTCATTTTGCTCGTAATGTTGCCGGATATATTTCGCACTTGGCATTCAACAGCGAGCTCATCACAGTCTAAGTATTTCACTTCCATTTTTTTTTTTTCTTTTACGATTATATAAGAATGTTCTAACTTGCGCACTTGCATCTAGCAATAACCAAATATTAATATTATAATTTCTCACAAAAACAAAAAACAAAAATTCTATTAATCTATTCAACGATACTTAACGACACGATACTATATAAAGTTAAATTAAATTTTTGGCTTGACTTGTAAAAATGAATATAATAGCTGGACTAACATACATTTTATTGTAGAAAAAAAAATAAGTCTAGAATAGGCTGTAACATAAATAACAGAAACTACTATTAACGATACTTGGCGTTCCACATTTGTTTTTAATTTATGGTTGAACCACATTTCTTACAGGCATGATGTCACGATACACGTAATTATGTATCAACGCCTCCCGGCGGATTTCATGACTCTTTGAAACGGGTTCAAAATAATAAACAATAATACATACATACATCCCCTGTTAAGTCTAGCAATATAATCAAAACTTCTAGAGTGAACACACTGCGAGTATACAAAACAGGTATGTATGTAACAAGATTCAATTAATCGGGACTACTTACAAAATAGCATACCTCTGTATAATGCTAGTATTCTCGGTTAACATTAGTAACCAACATTTTCTTTCTGAAAACGGAAAACAGCAGGAGGTACTAACATGCATTCCTGGAGATTCCGGATCATAAACAAACATTGCCATCAAAACGCAAAAGCGGAAAACAACGCGAAGATCCGAAACCGCCAAAATAAATAATAAATTAATAAATTTAATAAAATTATAATTCAGAAACTAAAATAAAATAATCGTCAATGTGTGTAACGTCCTCAGAGATGAAATTAATACTAAGATTAAATAAATGTACTGGTTTTATCATAATAACAACCAGTTTAGTTGGTTTCATCAATTGGTTCTACCAGCATTGGGCGCCACTGTAACGGGAGCGACTTAGTTCCAACTAAGGTGCGATCATTATGCAACAACTCAGATGGTGGATTTTCGCCCCATTAGCAGAATTTCCCTGTAACTCTCACATTGGTGACTGCAGCACGTTTGCTGGCTAGGTGCAGAAGGTGGGCGTAGTTCTTGTCACCAGTTACAAGGAACTAGATGTGCTGCTATGGAGTGTACACACATTAACGACCTCAGGAGAGACAAACAAACATGGAACGTGCCTCGTTAAACTAGGTGATATTTTATACCATATCACAGATGAGATCACATTTTTGTATTGATTAAATTGTAAATAAAATAAAAATAACTAAATTAAATCACAGCCATATTCCATGGTGGTCAGATGACGGACCACGTGCTCACCACCCTCCGCAATGGCAATACAAAGCACTTATATTTAGTATGCCCCATTATAATTCCACTAACGTATGCTAGTCCATACTATCACTAAAACTATTCACACATGGTGATATTCTATTAAACTAAGAACTTAAACAAGACACTGTGTAAAGAAAATAAAACAAAAAAAATTCGCGACAATCACTTGGATGACGTAATCATAGTACAAGCGGAATAAAATAATTAAATAAACAAACATATGATTTTTGGTATAATTGTAACATAATTATTCATATAATCAATAAAAAAAAAATAGCAACAATGAATTACAATCATAAATATAGGTAAATTTGTATGAATAAATATGTACTGAATAAATGTGTAAATGTATATGTAAGTATATATATATAAATATCTATTAATAATTATGTACTTATAAATAGGAGCATTTCTAAATTTATTTGGGATCCGCGGTCCATATTTTAACTAAACCTGAATTGCATTTTTATCAATGTGAATTATTCAAAAATGAATGATTTGATTTTATATAACAATAACAATATAAATTATAATATAAATAAATAAAAAAATATAATATAGTAGTGGTTGAACCACGTAATAAAAACTTATCTGGTATTTATGATTCGATGGTGATGGTATAGCGGTTACATCAAATTTTGTGACCTTTCCCGAACAATCTTGTGTGTTGTTGTGTGTTTGCTTTGATTATTTACCAAATCAAATTTGGACCAAACAATTAAATTAACGCCGCGGAAATACTCGTTGTGCGGCTGGTTTTCACGCGCACTTTTAACGATGTCCCTTGAAATGGGGCTCTTTCTTGTTCTTTTATTTCCGCGGAAATATTCGTTGTAGCACCGTATATACTCCAGATTTATTGGAACATACATAAAACCGTATGTTGATATTTTAAATTCCACTAATTTTAATTTGACCATATATTGAATTTAATTTAATTTAATGTAACATCCACAAATATGGCGACTATATAATATTTTGTACTGTTTGGTGAACAAAAGAAACACTTCACTGGTACACTGTTGTTTTATATTTTTTATCTTTCACCGTCAACAATACACAATCGAATGACTGATTGCATTTTGCATACGATTATTTTCAATTTTTGTTGTTGTATAAGGGGAAAGAAATATAGAAAACAACAATCCAAACAAACAAATTAACACCACCATCTATCATATTACCGGAGACAATTACACCAACAATCAGAAATTGGCCCGCAAAGCCACATTTAGGGAATCCAAAATAAAACGCCAATGCGTACAAATCACGTTCCATGTACCAGACACATCATCCAAGACACAGAAAAATATTGACAATAGAAAGGCGAGAAATCCCTAGCCTAACAGGAACATCACCAATGTTACACATGTTACGCTGACGAGCGACTTCTTGTTGATTGCATCCTTCTTGCAATAAAGCAACAACTTGTGCGGATTTTTCTGGAGTGGTATCCATGATTTTAAGGAAACAATGAATTAAACTGGTAGAGATTTGTTCAGGTCAGCGTCTGACTCATAAGTGACGACAAATATCGGTCAACGTGGCATTATACAGGAGATTGCATCACGCCAATTGTTTTCACCGAAACATCGCATTTTGCTAAGACTGCTTTAATTTGAAAAGTACTGTATAAATTTTAATGATAAAGGTATCCTTCAAAAGATAAAATACTAGGCTGTCAAAAGAAGGTTGTTTTTCGAAAATCGATCCAGCCATTTTAAAAAAATATGTGTTTTGATGGTCTAGTCGATTCAGTTGCTCGGGAGTGTATATCAATATTTCAATAATTAAATTCAATATTATAAAAAATAATCTTACAAATATTTTTTGCAAATCCATTCATGAATTCCCAACATTTTTATGGGATCTAATTAAAAAGCAATAATGCTTTCATTAGCCACCAAAAGACATAACATAAATAAGTACAAACATCTTAATATCTGAAATTTAAAAATATAAAAAAGATTATTAAAAAGTGAATTTTGCTACTTGAAAATCGGCAATTAAATTATAAATGAATAATTACCATTTTTGCAGCAGCTAAACAATTAATTTACCAAACTAAAACGTCAAAATAATTGTTTCCATTACACCAAGCTTACTATGTTTTTTTATATTCCTTTTATTAATTTGATTTTTGAAACGACATAAATTAACTTTTATTCTAAGAAGTTTCCACTTTTAAATTAAATTTGTTTCGTTCGCAGAATTAGATAATTCTAAAATTTGGAAGGACCCACAATTTTTTTTTAGTTCAGCAATTACTTAATACGCTCAGTAATAAGAACAATAATTTGTACTATTAAAAAGGTTATATATACGATCTTATTGAATCAATAACCTAATTTAGTACAAAATTATTAATTTAAAGGTATTTTCATATTAATTAGTACCTTTTGAAATTAATAGTCGACTTATTAACTATTTAATATGATGTTTTTTTCTGAGTGTACTGTTGAGTTTCATCATAATCGGTTAAAAAATAGCCGATTTTCATTCGAATTGGCCTTATTCCAGAACTTTATCTAAAATTCATTTAAGAATCCTATTTCCATCATATTTGTCGAATTTCATCATAATCAATTATGAAATAGCCAAGTTGCATAAAAATTGCCATATCTCAGAACTTAATCTAGAAACCATTTAACAATCCCATTTCCATCACTCCTTCCAAATTTCATCATTATCGGCCAATAAATAGACAAATTCTATCAAAATTAACCATATTCCAGAACTTCTACTAAAACTCATTTTAGGATCCCATTCCTATCACACTTGTCGAATTTCAACATAATCGTTTAAGAAATACCCAAGTTCCATCATGATTGGCCATGTTCTAGAAATTCACCTAAAATTCTTATAAGAAGACCATTTCTAACGTATATGTTGAATTTCATCATATTCGGTTAATTAATAGGTAAGTTCCTCCCTAATTGGCCATATTACAGAACTTCGTCTAAAATCCGGTTTAGTATGTATTCCATTTTCATTGCACTTGCCAAATTTCATCATACTCGGCTAAGAAACAGCCAAGTTTTAGAAAATGCCATATTATACCATATGCCATATGAAAATATGCCATCGTGTACTTTATGCCATAGTGTACCATATGCCGTTTTAAAATATACCGTTTTGAAATATGCCGATAGTGTACCATATGCCATAGCGGACTATATGCCGTTTTTAAATATGCCCTTTTGAGATGTGCCATAGTGTACCATATGCCATAGTGTACCATATGCCATAGCGTACCATATGCCGATTTGAAATATGCCATTTTAAAAGATGCCATAGTGTACTATATGTCATATTTTCATATTTCCTTTTGAAATAGCTATTCCGTTTTGAAATATGCCATGTTGAACAGATTCGATAATAACCTATACCTTGAATCGGTGTATTGTTTTTGAGCAGGAAGTAACTTTTATTGTTGGTAGTCACTAAACGCTTAATCTTTCGTATAAGAATGATGAATTTGGAGGAGGAGTTGGAGTTACGGTCCGAGTTTATCCTTCGAAGTGGATGAGAATCTTTTAATTTTCGAAAATTTCATTTGTCTGTATCATGGAACCGAAATGTTTTTCGTTCCGGTTTTTGGTTTAGTTCCAAATTTTTAAATTTCGGTTCGGTTCAGTTCCGGTTCGGCCATTAAATATCGGTTCGGTTCCGGTTCGGCTCCAAAACCATTTCAAGAATTGTTTGTTAATAAAACATTTCTATTTATGATTCCAATATTTCAAAATATCGGCGTTTGTTGTTTCGCGAGGTGAAGTAAAAGAATTTATTTGTGAAATCAAATTCATAGTCCTCAGCGGCATTTACATTTAAGTTTAGCAAGGATAGCAAAAACTTGAACCGGAACGAAAATTAATTTCGATTCCAGTTTCGGTTCAGGTTCAATTTTTTATTTTATTTCGGTTCGGTTCCAATTTTCGGTTCATTGTAAATAGCGGTTAATTACGTTTACGGTTTTCGGTTCAGTTTCGGTTCCAGTCTGATGAATCCAGTCTGTATCCAGTTTGATGAATAGTTTAGTTAAAAAAATAAAACGCCAGTTTGATAAGATAGATGTAATTTACGTTAACTGAATAAGTGTTAGAAAAATAGATTGTGCATTGTGTGTTGTCAGGAATAGAAATTAGATGATTATTACATTTTTGCATCGAATTTTGTTAAACTGTTGTCCAATACAGTATTATTCCACTATTCCAGTCAGTGGTACATTCTAATTATTATTTCGATTTTCTTAAATATCAAAAAATCGTTAATTCGTGAATTGCTGCTACATATCGGCTCTCGCTAGGTCTATATTGAAAAATGGGCTAGGTTGTCAGGATCCCAGTAGGCAGCGTTTGTTTATTTTTTTTATCCACTGCAGCTCTACATTAATCGTTTCCACCGCTTACGGTGGTCTCCCTGGAAAGAGAAGAATATGCACCACGTGTCTTGTAATTTTTAAAACTGCAATTCCACTACTGGAATAATGTATATTTTATTAACATAATTTATTTTATATATTCTGGAGAATGCCGCGATTTAAAATCTTGTTTATTATTACAAATGTAATAAATACGTCTAAGGTGTAAATGCACAAATAACCTTAAATAAGTTCACATACATTTTATTTAGTAAACAATTGAAGTCAGTAAGCTTAACTCTCACAATCATATTTCACTAAATATTATAATTCAATGTTAAATAATACGTACATAAGTATATTGTTAAAATCTAAACACAGAAACCCTTCCATATTTTACATTCACCCAGAGACAAAAATCTTTTGAAATATAATATGTGTGTGTATTTATGCAACATTCTAACAATCTCTCGTCCATACTCTCAATATTCATGTACATATGTAAGAAGTACCACATATTAAGACACTACAGTAGTTAAATAAAAATTTATATCTCAATTGCCAATCTAATATCTGTGTTTGGTTTTGAGGTACATATAGTACATAAATTATATGTGTTTTAATACTGAATTGTTATACCTGTGGCATAGGTTCATAGAAGCATAACGATATTGAAAACATAAAAACACTCGTACATAATATTATAGATAAAAAATTAAAAGTGAATTTGGATTGTTGTTTCGTAAAATCTTATAAATGAAAGAGAAAGTTTTCTTATTTTTTGCGAACGAAACGTGCTTGTGTATTTTATAAAAATTTTACCAAGTAATTTGAGAACTCTATAAATTATTGTAGTTAATAAAAATTAGTATAGGTAAGTTGTAATTTATTTATAATAATGCAATTTAATTATATGTACCTTGTTTACCTTACAATATATATTTTTAGACGAAATGAAGTTAGGCGAAATTGTCTTGTTTTCAGTAACAGCAACTATGATGTTTCTTCAATGTTATGGTTACGATCCGAGTGATAAAGAAATTCCAGTTGTTATACCACCCGAGGGTACATTTGAAGCATTTTATCCTCGCGAAATGAATGGTATACCAAATAGTGCGGCACGACCTCCACACGCCCATGGTAGTTTTTATAAACATCGTAATCCAGCGTTGGTGGATACTAAAAATGCAGCCGCCTACGGATTTCGTTTCGATGGAAAACGACGATTTAATTTTGATTAATCTTAATCGTTTATATCAATATAATTAATAACGGTGATTTGTGTGATTAAAGGTGTTTATTATACGGTGAACAACAACAACGTTAAATTGTTTCAATATAAGAACTTTTTAGTTAATCTTTCACGTTTATTTGTTATACATAATTATGTGATATGTGTGTTGTATGTATATGGAATGCGTTCAAATTATTCATAAACCATAACTATTTTTCCATTCCAACTATACACAAATACACATTCATTTATTCAAATTTAAATTTATAACAAAAATAATTAATTCTTGTCTATACATTTACGAGTATATCGTAGAATATTATGACTTATTTTTAAACATCTTATATGTACCTTTAAATAGGAAAAAAAAATTGAAGAAACATAAATTATTGAATTAATTTTAAATTCTTTTAATCCCGCTGTGTGAATGCCTGCCTATCTCTGATATAAAGTACAAGAAGGGAGAAATCGTTTTATTTTTGGGAAAAAGACTGTTTAAGGTTGGTATTTAAAGTTTCTTAAATCATTATATAACTTTTAAAAGATGAATTTTGTTTAATAGGCCGTAGGGTAAACGAATAGGGATACTTAACCGGGAGCTAAAAATGTGATCATTAAGTACAAGAAGATTAATGATGTTATTTCTATTGTCTGGGATCACAACTTCGTGTACATCAAGAGAAATATTTAATCCAATAACATGTCAGACATACATCAACCTTATGTCACAACTCATTAATTGATTATTTATTTTACATCACAAAAGAAAGAAAACTTCTCAAACTTCTATTTTCTGCATTATGTTGACTACTCGATCGCTCGTTTCCAAACCAATAGGTTTGTTATCCCCATTGTTGAAATATTTTGCACTGCTCGATGTGCTTTCTTTAAGTATATTACTCGGGTGTTAAATTATGATCGGGCTGCGGTTCTGCTCTCATTGTTTTGAGATATCTCACATTTATGGGAGGTGACATCGAATACATACACATTTCCTCTTATTGATTCATATACAATTTCAATTTAAATAATTTACTAACACTTGATTACTACTTCGGTAATTTATAAATTCATTATTTTGTTCATACAATTTGAAAAATAAAATCATGGTATTTATTCGTTTTGCTTCGGTCTAAAAAGACCAAAGTATTGAAATCCTGTCAAAAATGAGCAAACATTTGGTTGGTCCAAAACCACTTTTCTCGACGTTTTGAAAGTTCCTGAGTCTGAAAAAGCAAAACAAAACAATGTCCTCCTTCCGTCTGGTTGTCTGGATGTCTGTACCCGTGGTATCTTGAGAACGGCTGGAATTCGATTTTTTTTTTCACCAATCAGTTTCTATCCTCAAGACGGAGATTTGAAAAGCTTTACCTGTACATCAAGAGAATCGGATACGCCATACTAATTGGTCCAAAATACCTGGTTATATAAATATTTACCAATTTTTATATATGAGTTTAGAGTTGGGCATTGAGTTTTGAGTTAAGTTTGAGTTAATTAGGGGTCAATTTGCGGGTTGCGTTGAAATTGAGTTGGAGTTATATTGGGGTTGCATTAGTATATTGTGAACAGTTGAACAATTTTTTAAATATACTAGTTTGAGGATTGAGTTTGGCGTAGATATTGCGGTTGAGTTGTGGGTTGAGTTGGGTTCTGTTCGCGGGTTGAACTGGGGTTCGGTTGGGGTTGGATTAGAGTTTAGTGAGCAGTTGAGCAATCGATATACGTGTGGTTCAATAGATTACCGCCACTCAATTCTGAAAAGCAAATTCAATTTCCAGCCGGTGCGTGTGAGATAGAAAAAATTGTGAAATAGAGAAAGAAAGAGTATTTAGTACTGAATACAATAGCAAAAAGCAAAAATCGCAGACATCAAGATAACTATTGTATGTTTTTGTTTTGTTTTGAAAAATGAGTCAGAAACCGCCACTTGAAAAATTACATGAAATAATAGCATTAGATATGTGCGATTTCTTTCCGAAATCGTATTTTTTTAAAAATATAATTTCGAATATTTAGAGGAACTTCCATTATTCTGAATAACTTCAAAAATACGATCCTTAAGTGAGTCGTAGAATGACTTCAAATAATTGAGTGAAATTTCTCCCCAGGCCGCTTTAATCCCTACTATTTTCCTCCTGGACATTTTGGCTTGTGATGTACGACTTTACAACGCGAGCTGTGTGTATTGGCGCGTTATCTTGTTGGACAATCCATGAGAGTGGTGTAAAAAGGGGACGGATTTTAGGGAAAACAGATTCCACTAACGTCTTGTAACTGTTTCCGGTCATGGAAACAATTGAAAACATTTTTACTTCTTGCATGTAATGCTATTCACTTAAGTGACGAAATTTAGTCGTTTATTAAATTGTTCGTTTGTGATAAATAAGTGATCTAAATAAACCAAGGATACCAGTGATCGTAGTAAACTGATAGTAGGTAGTTATTATTGATAGTATCTAGTGAAGTTAGTTAATTGACAAAAAGTTTCGTGAGTGTTATTGAAGTTGTTCTCATGATGAATATCCACATTGTGAAAACAAATAAAGGGAAAGAGAAATTAATTATCGACGGATATGCGTACTATTTACAAAGAAAAGGCAATACTTTCCAATGGATGTGCGCCGACACAGAATCTCTAATATGTAAGGTAAGAGTGGTGACCGCGATTACAAATGGTTCACATAATATAAGAAAGGGACCATCCAAACATACCCATGACGCCATGGGTTCAGGCGCAAGGTTTTGTTACCAAATATGGGAACGACGAAAATTTTTCTTTACAAATTCGAATGCTAAAAAGTTTAGCTTTTGTACCAGCAAATGATGTTATGGTGTATTACAGATACAGTGAACTAAATAGATCGATTTAATTCATTTCAATATGTAAATATTTAAAGTAAATTGAACATAGAGTTCCAAATTTTTTTTAGAATAATATTACCTCGTATATTTTTTGGAGTTAATTACAAATTAAATATTTTTGTTTTCAATTATTGTGTTAAACAATTTTTATCGTATTTTGGACAAAATTTCTTAAAGGTGTGACAGCGCATACAATGACATTATTTTGAACGCTACAAACGGTAAGAACGTATCAATCGCCATTGACAGACTGAAAGCTGAAACCCATGTACGTGACGGACGATTTTAAAATAAGCGTCAGTTTGCGTGAACCTCACGACATGCGACATGTTCACTTTTAGAGAAACATGTTGACTTTCTAATCGATGGGGACCGCATCTGTGGGGTTTTCCAAAAACGCTATATTAAATAATTAAAGTAATAATAAGTTACCCACCGTACACACGGTAGTGGTAATTAAGTTAGAATCAGAATTATTTAATAGTGAAGTTAAAGTTTTTATCGGGATTAGGGCCAAGTGCATTATTACGACACCTATATACCACTGCAAACGTGCTTTTAGGATTATGGCTAAAAACCTATACTTTAAACTGAAGCATCAATTATAAGCTAAAACGGAGAGGCAAAGTACCTCTCAACATGTTTATGTTGACCTTCGATACTGATGAAGATATCGAAAAAATTTATCAAATTAAGTACATCATGGGGTGTAAAGTGGTTATTCAGCCTCTAAGACGATCTAAGCTTATACCACAATGTAAACAATGTCAAGCCTAAGGACATACACAAAAACCTCAAAAATAGGAATGTGCATTGCTAAAAATCGAAGATTATTCAGGCAGCAAGCAGTTAGGATAAACCAATCCGAAGTAAATCGTAGAGTGTCGGTAGGGTTCCCAACATTTCGTTGTCCAAAGAAAGGACATTTAACAAAATACTAACGCTAGGTTTCTCGAAAAAAGACTAATCTCCAGTTAAATAAAATTTCCTCCCTTTCTTCGTTTAAGAAATTGTAATTTGCTGCATAATACAAATTCAAAGCAAGCTGATTATAGGTATTTTTTAATATAGACATATTTGTCCTTCAGTCAAATATTTAACTTTCGTTACAATATTTATTTAAAAAATAATTAATTATAAGAAGGACTGATTAAATTATTGTTAAATGGTTATAGAAACATTCAGCCTTTTAAATATTTTTAATTAAAATTCGTGTTAGAATTTTACAAAATTTTTTATTTATACTATGTCGATATTTCGAGCCAATTGCTCATTCTCAGGTTAATAGAATAAATTAAAAAATTCCTAGTTATAGGTATTTTTGGATTCTATTATTTTAAGCAACACTAAAGACATTCACTTACAGAGCTTAATTTAATTTATTATAAAATATCTCTGTGAGATTGTCATTTATTAAATTTCAAAAGGTTGCCTTCTTTGCTGAGAGAAGAAATGCATATAATTAGGATTTTTTTAATTTATTCTATTAACCTGAGGATGAGTATTTGGCTCGAATTATCGATATCTAAATAAAAATTTTTATTAAATTCTAACACGAATTTTAATTAAAAATATTTAAAAGGCTGAATGACATGTTTCTATAACCGTTTAACATTAATTCATATAAAAAAGAAATAAAATTTTGTTTGAAGAAAGAAAGAGAGGAATTATTATTTAACTGGAGATTTGGTCTTTTTTGTGAAACCTGGCTTAATTTATGTAAATAACATAAACAACATAAATTAAACGTGGTTTCACAACAATTCTCTTAGTCGAAAAATTTGGAAAAACTTTTTGTTGGCTATCAACTAAAAACTTCTTATCGATCATATGCCTATAAAATCATTTGTGTTTTTAACTGTTCTGGATTTACAAATTTCTGTATTTTTTTTACGCATATGTAGTGATCCCATTTTATTTAAATTGGAATTATCTGGAGCTGATAAAATTAGTTTGAAATTTCGAAAAGATATTATTTTATAACGATAAAATTGAAAGTTTTGATATTCAGTTTTTTCAGTGAAATCAAATCTTTTTTTCAAGATTTTATAGAGATTTCTATTACAAATTATTGAAATCTGTTTGGTACAGTGTTTTGCAAGTGTCCTGGATTTTTATACTTTTTGTTTACTTTATCAGCTATCTTTGTTTAAAATTATTGCAAGATTCGTAATATTTTTTGGTGATATGTACAACTCTATTACATATTTCGCATGGCAAAATTAAAAAACTAACACAGAATATAATTAAACAGAAAAAGGACATTTTCACAAAATAAAGGACATTTTAGCTCCCAGAAAGTGGAAAGGACAAATTTCACAAAAGAAGGACTGTCCTTCCCAAAAAAGGACGGTTGGGAACCCTAAGTGTCGGCAACTACTCATGGACAGGGTAAAATAACTTATGCTCAAGTAACGATGAGTAACGGAAATCCAGGAAAAGCTGTTCAAAATGACGATACACTGAGAGAAATTTTATTGTCGCATTGATAAAATGAAGTTGTAATTTTACCTATATCATCCTACTGTTGAATTGAAAAGATTATTTTTTCAATAAAAGTTATTTATTAGTATGATAGCAATTCATCACTATGATAGATAACTTCTGGTTATAGACTACCTGTGATCTACATTAACAATGTACTATCAATTGTTGATAGAAGTATTTTTTAAAACGATATAACTTTTCATTCGAAATTATTTTTGATAAATATGATCATCCATTTTATAAATGTACTATCAATATAATAGTGCACTAAATTTTTATGAAGGAAAGCTATTAAATGATGAATGGTTTCTGATTATCCGTTGTCGGTTATATTAATAAATGTGCTATTAATTATTAATAGTAATATCATTCATAAGGTAAACTTTTCTTTCAAAATTATTTTTTTATAAATATGTTCATCCACTTTATAAATTTTGCTATCAATATGATAGTGTTCATTATTAATTTAAAGGCAAACCTTTAAATGTTTCGAACGATTTCTGATTATTAACTGCCGATCTCTTTAACAAATATACTATCAAATGATGATAGTAAAATTTTTCCATATGATACAACTTTCATTCAATATTATTTTGAATAGATTATAATCATCTATTTCACAACTTTACTACCAATGTGATAACGAACGTTATTGATGTGAAAAAAGTCTATTCGAGAAATACTGCATTACACACTGAAAAAAATGTTGCATATATTCGATGTTTTTGTAATTAATTTCATTGGTTTTATGACTTGTTTTCCAACTTTTGTTTTTTTGGCCTTAACGTAATGATGTGTGGAACGAAACTAATGTAATGAAATGAACATTGAATTTAATCGGATTATACATAGAAATGTAACTTAAACCTTACATCCTTTCATTGGTTTTATGAAAAAATACATTATTCACTGTCCTTCAAACTTAAAATTTTCGATGGAATTTCTTTAATTGAATGATTTTTTCCGTGATTATATACTCAATAATCCACAATTTTATTGGTAACATGCATACATGTATGTTAGTTGAAACATTAAAATTCAGTTTAACTAACCAAACGCTGAGGTTGATTTACATAAAGCTTATATCATGTGTAAGCATAGATTTGAGAGTGGCTCCTTAATCTATGGATCAGTATATCCTAGATTCATGGACATAAATGCTATCCGTCAAAGCAGATAATCATTAATATAATATATTGTAGTATTCTTTGTGATCCAAAATTAATAAAACAAAAATTTAGCTTATTTCAATTTAATTTATTGTAATTTAAGTACTAAAACTATAGGTAACCATATTTAAATACATATATGTACACTTTCTTCATTTTTCATTTAATTACGCGTTATTTACATTAAAGGTGGCTTAAAACAAATTTTAGAGTTAGGTAATGTATACAACAGAAAGGGTTTTAAACTCATTTCACCCAATTTTACAATATCATATTCTAATTTTAAGTTTCCTACCATAAATGCTCTCAAATGTTTGTCGTATAATTCAATCACGCGACATTGTGTGATTAGGTATATTTCATTGTTTTTTATTAAAATATCATTAATTTTCATTAATTTATTCTTAATTTTGTCAAATATATAAAAATTAATTTTATATAACGTATTACGAAAAGTAATAGAGGTTGCCAACTGATAAAAGCTGGAATCTAAACAAAGTTGTTCACCAATTAATGCAAAATATGGATTTTCAGTAATTTGTGAAGCGTTTCCTAATCGATTTATTACAAGTGATTCCTTAAAACCAATATTTTCTAAAATTGTGTATGCAAATTTTGTCAAACATTTTTTTCCTATAGACACTGGGAGATTTTTTCGTGACACTGTAGCATTTGTGTAAAATTTTATCTCTCGGTGTTTCGATTCGAATCTCATACACCAATATTGAATAGGGGGACCCGATTTTCTAATGATAGAGGGATAATGGATTAGAATATGGTGTTTCGGTTTTAATTGATCATCGAATAAAGCATTATATAGCTCGTTATGTAATGCTATTTTATTTGCCAATTCATTCAATATTTTATCATTATAAGAGTCATATAACAAAAGATTAACAACTTCTTCAAGCAAGCAAATGTATTTCCAAACTCGATCGGATATCGGTACACTATCACCAATAAAAAGAGTAAAAAAATGTAATAATTTAAGAGATTCTCTGGCAGATAAATGAAGTTTCCGTTTTTTTATGTGATCGAGCTTTATTATAGGGATTTGATTATTATTTTCCAGCTCACCATAATCGAAGTATTGGATACGATTATTAATTTCATCTAAGGTAAATAGTTTTTTACCTAAAATAAAATAATTCAAAGAATTAGACAGACCGTATTTTATTACACCTTCAAAACAATCGTGCATCACATCTACACAAAAATTTTGTGTTACATGAAAACTTTAAGGTATTAAAAACTAAATTAAATTTTATCCCTGATTGATGATATTCGTCAATACTCAAATCATGATTAAAATTTTGTATGTTTCTAAGCTTTGTTTTATCTTCATAATTATACTTGGCAATATCGTTTTTATCAATTTTGCAAAATCTACAAAAAAATGTGTGATTAAATGATTCGCTAAATCCTAACATGGAATTCAGAGCCAAATTATCGCCAACTATGTTTCCCAAAACAAAGAATACTTGATATTTGGAACCATTCACATTTATTGTTAGCCCATTAGATTCTAGATAATTTAGTATAGCTATCAGTGGCTTCACACATCTATTAAATCCGTATGTTTTTATCACCGAACTTTTTATAAACATTGCCGGAAATATCGTTGAAAATGATGAATATTCTAAAGGAATCACTGGAAAATTAAAATAAAAGGCAGCTATGGATTGGCTTCCCGCATGACTACCAAGAGAATCGCCAGTCTCAAAATTATCATAATATAAGTTAATTGGTATGATATATTCATGATGAAAATTTGTGATCTTTTCTTTCCAGTGATCTCCTTGCATTAAACTAGATACATTGGAAGTACGATTTTCTTGAAGAGTTTTAATATGTGTTAAAGTTTGTAATAAAACACCAGGCATTTCAAAAAATTTACGAATTTGGAATTCGATTGGCATTAAAACTCCAATTGAGACATTCTTGTTTAATTGAGTAATACCCTTTCTAATTACTTCTGATGTTTCTGTGTGAATCACGAATGTTTTTATTGGTTTATATAGGTCTAATTCTTTCAAATTTTTTAAAAGTAAAAACTCACTATGAATTCCTTTGAAAGGCTTTTCACATACATCAAATAATAACTGGCAGTTGTTTCTTTTTTCTTCGTCAGTTATACAAGGCAATATTTGATGTTTTAACTCGGTAACAATATTCTTAACAACTATATTTGAAACGTCTGATACAATACTGTTTAACAATTTTGTCGTCACATTGTTTATACTATTTAATTTACAGACAAATAGTAACATAAAATCAAACAACTTGTTCTGGAACATGGAAGGATTAATCACTTGAAAATATTGCTCATTATTAGAAACATGATTTTGAGTTGAAGGACTAGTATCAAATGAGTTTATCGAAAAAGTATCTGGAAGGTCACAATTTCCGCTTCTTTTCTGTTTTTTTACATTAGTGGCAGCCTCTATATTATATTTTTGACAACTATTGTAATGACGTTTTAGACGACTTGAATCGGCAAATGTCGAAATACATTTATTATTAGGGCACTTATAACTGAAACAATTAGGTTTAAATCTGTGAACCAATTTTAAATGTTCAATATACACATAAATATTAGAACTAACAAAATTACATTTATCACAATTCATTTTTATTTATTTAAAAAAAATAATAATAATAAAATTATTTCGAGAAGAAATTCATATATATTATATAATAAAGTTACTTGTTTAACTCTGCAATTAACGTTGAAATTTCTACGTCCGGTTTGTCTGAAGCAGTTTGTATATCAAAAAAATATTTTTGGATGAAAAGCCAAACTTTGTAGGATTCCATGGAATAACTTAAATTAAACGCGAAGTGGATTTTGAAAGTTGTCGTTAAACAATCTAGAATATTATTAAATTTATAAAAAATGTCATCGTAACATGTCGAATATGCACTTTCTTCCAATAATTTTATCATGAATGGTTGGAGCGTCATTGCGTATTGCGAATATATTTCCTTTCTCTGATTTATGACATTTCGTAGATTATTTATAGGTCCCACTTCCATTAAAAATGACTCAATGGAGTTTTTAATAGATATTTTCCAAATTTTCTTATCGTTTTTTCTGATTGTACGACCCGTTGGCTTCAAAATATGGTGCAATGCTTTTAATATAGTTAAAATTTTAGAGTCTGAAAAATATTATGTAAATAAAAACAAATTAATAAACTAATATTAAGTACATAAATTATATTTTGTATATTATAAAGTTTGTGTTGGTATATACATACGTTAATTTATCCAAAAGGTAGATCATTTTAAGTCGACTTAAGTAAAACGTACTTTGAACCGCTCTAAAGCATATTGCTAGTATAAAACTTAAAACGGTGTATATACGAATTTCTGCAAAATATAGATAAGCCAGTTTACAACCTCCTCATAGACTATTTTGATCTAACTGTTCCAGAAAGATATGTTATGACAGTTTAAACACATTTTTACTAAGTCGACTTAAGATGATCTGCCTTGTGGGTGGTATCAACACATATTACATTATAAAAATTAGTTGACATTTTTAAAATAATATTACGGTATTGCAATTTTTATTGTCATAAGCCATAAAAATTAGGGGTATACGTTTGCACTTACCATTATCAGTATAGGAATCCAATTCTTCGACAATAAATTTATCCTTAATTTTCTTTCTTAATATTGGTAAAATTGCTGTTTCAAATTGGGTCCATTTTTGTTTTAAACAGTGGTCCTTTCCTGGATATAGTAATGAAAATTCAATATCAACCTGCAAATTGAAATTAGTTTATACAAACGTTCTACAGTAATAATAACAGTATCTAAAATATTTTTTTTAAAAATTGGTCTGTGGCTAAATTTTTTAAATTTTAGCTAGAGCTTTTTATAGGCAAATTAAATATTTGAAAGTCGATAGTTTAATTTTCTTTATATTTCGACCTGTTGGTCATCTCCAAAGGTTATGCCAAATTATTATAATAATTTTTTTATTACATATTATATTAAATATGTAAGAAAATATTTTTTAATAATTTAGTATAACATTTGAAGATGACCAACAAACTGGTCGAAATATAAGGAAAATTAAATTATCAGTTTTCATATATTTAGTTTTTCTATAATAAAGCTCTTGGCAGCTAAAATTATCAAAAATAAAAATGTCATATTCTTACCAGTCGATGACCATCTTGATGTTGATATATCAACCATTCCTTATAAAATTGTGCGTTGTTATATTTTTTTGAAGTCAGCTCTTGTTGTCTTTCGTTGAAGGTCTCGGTAAATTTAATTTCCACCGTATTCCACGGTGTGTTCATACATCCAAGCCATTCTTTATTCTTTTATGCCTCGTCGCTTTTATACTCGTTTTCTGATGATGATTCTACATAATATTAATTAATTAGTAAAATATGGATAAAAGTAAAATATGTATGGATCTTAAGTATAATTGTCTGTTTTTCAAAAACTATTTTGTACATATTAAATTATTTGTAAGCTTTATTTGCAATACAAGTTTATTTAAAACAACTGGTATATAGCCAAAGTTTTTATAATGTTTATTTACATACACGTTGACGTTTCGAATGTAATTTAGATTCATCATCAGAACTTAATCTCGAATTTAATTAATATAAATAAAAATAAAACAGAAAATTAAAAATAATTAGGAAATAAAAATATATTGGAACTCGCAATAGTAAGTAGGCAACAAAAAATAAAACAAATCAATTTATAAATTATAATTGAATATAAATTTTACCAGAGCCTTCTAGAGTATAGAGCCATAATCATTATGACGTATTTTTTCGAAGCTTTTTTAGTGGTATAACTTTTCATTAATTTCCATAGGAATCCATAGTAAAAATGGTGTTTTTTAGCTTCAAGTTTTTCAATGAAAAAAGCAAAAATGTTACAAATTTTTTATACAAAAGTGTTCTACATATATTTAGCAGCAATATACAAGAAGGGTATATTGGTATTAAGTAAATATTAATTGAAGAAATTTTAAAATTAAATTATTTCTAAAATATATTTTTCAAAGTTTCATTTTGAAAAATACATCAAAGTTGGCTCTGACGAATTAAAATAATACTTGCTAAATTTATCTTTAGTTTTACTAGTGTACGTTAGATGTCTCAGATTTATACAGAAAAATACGATAAAGATTGTTTAATCACAAAATTTTGACACGTTCTTAAATATTTTGTGAATTTGTTTTGCTTTTCTTACAATTTTTGAACTTAAATTTCCCTAGGTGGCGATTTTTGGTACGGTTTTTCAAAATGTTTACTGCCCACTGCCATCTATGTATATTGGCTTAATGCACACGATTTGTAGTAAGCTTTTCTTTTTAATTTGACCAGAAAGCTGTTGTTATGAACTTTTTTTTATATTTTGGTTTAAATAAATCAATTATTACAAGAAAATGCAAACGATTTACTTAAACGAGATTTATATACATATGTATGTTGAAATTCAAACATTTATGAAAATATTCTAGAAATCATAATTAAGAATTTGCAACGTTTTCATTTACAAATTTGTCTTAGGAAAAAAAGTGATTTCCCATATGTTTTATGTGTTTTACTATGGAAATTTTGGTTTTTTCGTCGTTTCTAATTCCCTTAAAAAAGCTACGTTTTTTAGATTATGGCTTGTATAATCAAGGTTGCTTTGATTTTACTCGAAACGTGAGCTTATGTAAATAAACTTTACAAAATTTTAGGCAAAAAACCAGTTCCAAGCCTAATAACCTATACGATTATAAAAGTTTATTTATTTAGTGCAAGCATTTCGACTGTGTTTGCCGTCATTTTCGAAAGGCAATTCTTGGAAATGTCAGGAGTTTATTAATTAAAAATTAATTCAAATATAATTTAAGCTTAAAACAGTGTGAAATTATTTAACCGAGCATGACCAATTTCAAAACATATTTGAGTTCCAATAAAGTCAATGCTACCGAGAGTTGATAATTAAGAAACTCACTGTCAAAGTTTATATTGAAATTATAACGCCAATGTTATACTTGGGCGATGTAGTAATATGGTGATTTGCCGAAATGATTTTTCCAAGCGAAAATCACTTCAATAGTTTATGTCAATCAATTTGATTGTCGCTTGGTTTCTAGTTTTCAAAATATTAGCTATATGTATTTCATTGAAAAACTGGAATATAATTTAGCTACGATAAAACAAAAACTGCATACAAATACATCCAAACATTTTAAAGAAATTCAATTTTTTGGGGTTTATTTAAATCGCGTAATTTGCTTTGGAAGAAATAAATTATCCCAACTAAATCATATTCCAAATTTTAAAAAAATACGGCTGATGCATACAAAAGAAACCTGTAGGTAAATTATTATATTCTGCTTGAGTTTGTCAAACAAATTAAATCGTGTAAAAATACGTCGTGCAACAAATCTCTCGAAAACAGTATATTACTGATCAACTGATACCATGTTATGTCACCCCCACAATAGTGGCATATTACATTATTATATATTACATCACCATAACTAAATCACTCAATTGTGACGTCGGCTTAAAAATTTAAAACACATTACCAATTGCTTCTTTGTCGGCAAAATTTTTCAACCGTTTAGGTGTTCCATAGTACCCGATTTTATTCAAACGAGGAGCCTGATTTCGGTACTTATTGTATAATCGGCCTGTTGGAAGCTGTTTATCAATGCGATGGTAATACCATAGACATTCATAATAGATTTCTCATTTCATAGTAGCTAAAGGAAAAAAACAAAAACTTCTGATAATTCCAATATATCGTTGTGTTGTGTATTTTATAAGGCAATGATTTTAGAATGCGTTGCAAATATAATACGTATATGCAATACACCGATAATATTTGAATGGAAAATTTTTGTTTTTATTTTCTGTTTTTAGTCAAATGAGAAATCTATTATGATTGTCTATGGTAATACCAATCCTGAAAAAACAATCAATGATAATTTATCAAGTTTTCAGCGAGTAAATAACCAGCTACCTTGTTTTCTCCCAAAAATGTTGCTTCGATATCATTCGCAATTCTATCAAAGTCATCATATACCATACTTAATTCATAGTATAGTGGTATTCTAAAATGCTATCTACTAACATTTTTTTTTCGTATTCTCCTAATTTTGTTGGACATGTGTTATGATAACATTGAACGATTTTGCGGCCACGCTCTGTGTTTAAAAAATGCTTTAAATCCTGCAATATAAAGAAGAGGCTTAGTTACTAAAAAGTTATAATTATGAGAACAATAATATTGTAGTTAACAAAGAAATGCATATGGACCGGTTCATTTTGAAAGTGGTGTAACAATATTTTCTTGAAATGAGATAATGAAAGAATTGAGAATCAATAAATAAAATAATATATGGGATTTTGAATTTTCTTATTTTTTTGCATAAGTAATAGACATTTAAATTTTGTTATTTAATTATAAATTTTTACCGATAAAAAGATTATACTAATTATAACTCTATTGTTGTCACTAACTTAATGTTTTTGAAAAATTAACTTACACCACTTTCAAAATAACCGGTTCACATTGCACTTCTAGGAATACACATTATTAAAAAAATAATAATAATTATGCTTACAAAACGTGAAGGTGAATTTAGGATAGCTGTGACTGGCGACTGAGGCATTGTTGATGTGTTGTTTTGGGTTTCCAACCAATTATTAACGGAAGTAGTTACCGATGCCGTTGTTCCAGACAAAAGATCGACTTGCACTTTAAAACCCTAATACATAGAATATGAAATTTATTTATAATTGATGTTATACGATATTGTAATATCTAGATAGATACATTATTTTCACGCCATTCGGCAAGTTTCTCTCGAAGTCTTGATTTCTGGCTTAATTCTGATTTAATTGGAAACATGGTATCCAAATCGGGTTCTGCTATTATTTTGAGATCAGTAACTCGATCGTATCCATTCGCTTCTCGTTGGTATCCCATATAAAATAGAAATTTTAATATTTGATAAATTTTAATATGTGATGTGTTTATTGTATTTTAAAAAAAAAAAAAAGATTACCTGCAAATTTATCTTTTAGATGTAAAAGATTCCATTCTTGTAGCATCAATTCTAGTTCGTTTAATGATTCCTGGTTAGATGATGCCTCTTCTGGGTTTTCAAATATTACATGTAAAATTTGTGTTTGAGGACATACATCTTGTAATGTTAATTGTTCACTTTGAGAACCCATGTTGGGATTAGCTTCGTTAGTACCACCAATATGTACTACAATATTTTTATTGGCACAAAACTCGCCGAAACTGACTAGTTCACCATCAATAACGGAAGCTTCTATAAATAATAAATAAACGGTAAAAATATCTATAAATTTGAACATAATATTAATCAAGCAATATTTTTATTGTGTAATTTCCAAATAAAAAAAATATTAATTTACCTTTGTATTCACTCATAACAGATTGTGTATAATATGTAATAATAAATGGCTAATTATTATGGCTTATAATAATAAAAAAATTATTAAAAACAAATGTAAAATAAATAATATGCAATATATGTATATCCATTATATGTATCTGTATATTGTTCGTGACGAAAATCGACATACGCCCAAAAAATCTAAAAACTCGAGGTAAATCGAAGAAGGACGTATTACATTTTCTAAAATTTAACAGTGATTTACTCGAATTTTATAATCAAGGAATACTTGCATTAACATTTTTATACACATTACTTTTATGTATAACCATATTGATTCAAAACCAACACAAATGTCTATGGCTATACAACCGTGCTGATGCCAAAACCAACACTAATGTACTACAAGCCTGTTGAAAATAGTACATAGTTGAAAGTGTTAGTGAAAAAAATATATTAAAAATACTCCAATCTCACCGTTTTTGTCATGTATTGCATATTTCATAAATTATTTTCTCTGCGCAATTCGTTTGTTTCGCTTTAACTAAAAATTTTATTTATATTTTCACTCATTTGTGTAGTATATCGAATCTGGAAATAAGATGAATAAGTTTAGCAGTTTTTCTTTATTAACATTTATGTAACAAAACCGTTAGTTATATTAACTTGTGTGGTTAAATTTTAGACAAAAAAATCCTTAAAATCTATGAAATAAAGTTTGCTTTAATTTTAGGTGTGTTTTATTAAATTAGATGTTTATATCCTAAAATTAATGATTTTTTTATAAAACTAATCCATATTTTAATGAAAATAACATACATCAGAGAATGATTTTTTTCAACTGAATTTAATTTTGATCGATGCATATTTTTAATGGCGTTTTCCATAAAAATTATGTGAATTCATAGTTTTTTGACTTATTTTAAGGAAAAATAAGATTCATTGAAGTGAAAATGATGAGACATCAAGTTTATGGTCAAGAATTTTTTCAGTGCACAATATAATAATATTTAACGTATTTTCTGTAACTTAATCACAGTAAATCGATGTGTTGGCAAGCAAAGGTTATGGTGCAGTTTATATGGCATAATCTTATGCACAGCTCATCCTTTGAATGTGTGGAAGGCTCTTGTATTCAAGAATTTCAAAACTTTAATGTTTTCAAGCACCACTTAAATCGTATTCACAGTAATAATGGTAGCCATTCTAAAAGATTACAATCTGAAACAGAAATCAAACCACCGAAAAATCATCACCTATAATGTTGATTTAGTAAGTTACCATTGATGTTTGATAGTACTACTAATATATCCAGTGAAGTTCCACCAAACGACATAAAAAATAGCCAATTAACTCACACTAGTCTTAATTTACCGTCATTTGGAAGTGTAATTAGGCAAGCTGAATTAGAAGTGAGTATCTCCCTGCACAGTTAAAACAGATTTACTTTAAAACCAGTGCAAAATTTAATTACCGAGGAAATTCTCAAACCTATTAAAATTAATATGTCGACGCGATTGGTGAATTTAACTAACGATGTATCAATAAAACAGGAAATTCTAGAAATACTGCAAGTTGTAACACACAGTACGCACTTTTCGATAAATTACGCATAGCCGATCTTTTATATGAGTTTATTGCTTTTACAATCAGACATCACATACACTGCGCCAATTAAAAAACTGAACAAAAATTTTCTTCGAAAAGTATCCATATTTGAACACTTATATCTTGGTGAAATAACACCTTTCAAATAAAATTTTTGTTTTCTAGTTGAAGGAAATTTTGTCTTCTTTTCGATACTGGAATTTGTTTTATTTTATTTTGCTTTTTAATGACATTTTTGAGTAAAAAAGGTGTCTAAAAAAAAATATGTTGCTGTTTGAAACTGTAAACGAACTTGCCCGATAATTCATTCAAAAATCCAAATCGGCCATTTTATAGAGAATTTAGAAACCTTGAAAATGATACTATGGAAATTTTTGCGCGGATTCTCCTTGTCGAGTTAGGGCCGTTTTAGAGACAAAGTATCAAAAAGCGTAGAAGTAAATTTTTTTATCTTGTAAACTTAGTACTCTACGATAAAATTTTAAGTCACTTTAACACTAAAACTTTAACACACTAAAACTTCAATAACTCGACAAGGAGTGGTCGCACAGAAATTTCCATAGTATCATTTTCAAGGTTTCTAAATTCTCTATAAAATGGCCGGTTTTGATTTTTGAATGAAATATCGAGCAAGTTCGTTTACAGTTTCAAACAGCAACATATTTTTTTTTAGACATCTTTTCTTTCGGCACGAATTAGGAAAATTCATTCACATAAGGATCTTATTATTATTTAATTTCGGTATTTACAATACCTTGTTTTTTTTCAGATCGATCTTTTCGATCCAATTTTTTCTTTACTTCTCTCGAGCCCGATTAATTTTTTTGCTTTTATAGCTCACCCACCATCACCCGATATACAAATTTTTTGACGTAGGACTACGTCTTTGTTTTCATTATATATGGGGGGTCAACCAAAATTTTAATGTGATGACGTGTGTCACGGAATTGACGTATTTAGGAAATTTATTTGAGTAAAGCAATGTCTCTGGATAAATATAAATGTAATGTTTTAAAAACTATAAAATTCAAACCAAGTTAAATAAAGATTTTTGGATTGAAAAAAAATTTAAACAACTAATTTTTATTATGTATTTTAATTTCAATTTTAATTAAATAGTGATGAACTTGATCAAACATGCCGCACGCTATAATGATTTGAAGCTATAAATAAAAATAAAAAAGTTCAACATTTTTTTATTTTCATTATGTTAAATATTGCGTACATTTTTTAAATTGATATGCTGTTCCTAGAAAAATATATAGTCGCCAATATCAGGCCGAAAAATGTTTAGGTTTTTGAGTTATGGGACTTCAAAGTTTCCAAGTGACCGAAAACTAATTGGATTTAGTACGTCATTTGAATCGTCAATATTCAAAAATAAATTATATCTATTATGCTTTTGTTAATAGCAAGACATTCCCATTTCTGTGTCATTGACATTTCTGTGACGTTTTATTGACATTTTGTGACATTTTAATGATTGAAATTTCAACGATATATTGATCGATACATTATTTGTGAATTGCTTTATTAAAATCGGGTTTAAAGATATTATTTCTGAGTAATAAATTCTCTTATTATAGGGTCGTAATACTATGTAAACCTTAATAGCAAATTATTATGGGACGCCATTATGGTGGAACAAGTTTTGAAGAATAGCGCTGGGAGATGCATAAAATGAAATGGTATATGACGAGAGGTGGGACTCGGTGCCAATAAAATAATGTACAGTCAGAAACATTCAGATGTATACGGCAAATTAAAATCAACGAAACACTTTTTTTTTTTTCTTACTTTTTTTATTTTAAAAATACATAAATATGAAGTAAATATGTATATGTGATAACATTATTGAAAAAAAATAAAATTTTAAATATGATATCTTCTGTTTGGTTTTTAACTTTATCTTTAAATTTCCCTCTAAATATGAGCCGTATACATCTGAATGTTTCTGACTGTACGTTAATTGTGTTTTACTATTTTGTAATCTTGAATGATCCACAGTGATGCCAAGCATTGAGTGAATAATCATATCGGTCAATTATTACGTTTCTCAAATAATATTGTTGGATTTTCAGTACAGTATACTAGAGGTGTATATTTGGATCTAATTGTTACAGGTCGCAGATGAAAACACGTTTCAGTTCTAAGTAATCCAACAAGGGAATCTTTTGAACTGTCAAATTCAAAAAATCATAAAAACTGTTCTAAGTTGTACTCTTTGAGACAATAACGAAGCCTTTTAATTAACCTCAAAAAGCGTTTTTTTTTTTGGGTAGGTATATCTCGACTTCTACTCCACTTTTTTTGATAAAACAAATTGGTAATTATTCCTCATAAAAAGTACAACAAATTCATAATAAATTAAATTATAAAGGTTGCATCTCTAATTTTTAGGGGATGAAATTATCTTTTTTTCGCAAATTAAGGGCTGGTTTTAACGCCTAAACAAGGCTTGGTTGCCGATAAGACAAATGGTTTTGTTAAGGTCTAAGAGAATACTATAACTTTTATAATTTTTTGAATTTGGCAGCTCGAAAGCTGTGATTTGGTGGCATGAGAGTAGAAAATTTATATTGTCGTGCACAATTGTGATATTGGGGAAGAGGTCTCCAAACTTAAGAAAATGCCTGTGCAAAACTGACAGAAAATGGTTTTAAAATATAAATGGTTGCTTTGGTGATCTTTAACGGACACTTTGTGGGAAAAGTGTTGTACGAAGAGCCAGATAGACCCCGATTTTTAATTTTTGTTTTAGAACGGCATTTCATTGTGATATAACGAATTGAGAAATATAAAATTTAGTATTGTATAAACAATAAATATAAAAATTAAGAAAAATCTGTACAATGGGTACTCAGGCTATTACAGCCTAATGCATAAAGATGGCAGCATTAGATAATTAACGGTTTTATTTTTAATTTATAACTTCTAAATTTTGGTTTCACTTAAACTGTACAAATAAAGTTTTCTCAATTTTACGTAGTCCTACGTTAATAGGTCGTGTCTCGGATACAAGCTCGTCGGTTTTTTCCGTTCGTTTATTGCTTTATTTTTGTTTAAATAACTTGTTATATTTTTTTTTCTTTTCCGCGGAAACATGTACAACCTTTGCTTCATGGAATTCGTTACAGAGTACAAGTGAAATTAAATGTTTTGTATTCATTTTACCTCTCATTATTGGTGATTTAGTTCCAGCCTTCCAGCAACTGATCCAGTTTTGCAAATTTTTGTTATACTTAATTAGTGATTTTCTCAAATATAATTGCAACGCTTGCTGACTGGCGGTTAAAATATTTCGTATGTAGTTTTATATGGTCAAAATGTGTCTTGAATGTTTCATTAAATTATTAATTTCGACTAAATTAATTTTAAAATTTGATATTTATTATTAATCGCAACATACTCATCTTTATTAATCATAAAAAAAAGTAGGGGGACATCCACTAATTTAGACAAGAAACTTGTATTTGTAAACATGATTTTACGTGTTTTTGCATGTAAAAAAAAAAAAAGTAGTCAGCGCTGCCCAAGCGTGGGGACAAATGAACTAAAATCGATATTGGGAAAGTCCCTCATTGACTTAATACATAGATTTTCTGATGTTCAGTTGTTTTACTTGTGATATGTCAAACAAGATTAAAATGATCATTAAGAAATATAATTCCCTTTACATATCACTTTTCAATGACATTTTAAAACCAAAACTTCATTTTTTTGACCAATTATCAAAAGACATAAGCACAATCTGCCCCCCCCCCCCCCCCCCCCCCCCAAATATTTCTGGTGTTTCCGCTATGAAGCAAAGCAGCGAGAATTTAAAACTTTAGATTAAATATTTTAGTTAGTTTTGCTAAAAAAATTCAACTAAAGTTTTCTAAGTTCCTGTTTGAGCCAACATCAAAAAATCTAAAAATTAATGAGAGACACATAATAGATTAATAGTAGGCTACTCAAATGAGAAAATAACAAATTTAGTTCCGTTAGATAACATTACGGCTTATACTGAAGTTGAATATAAAGGAACTAATAAATCTGGATACTTTTTAGCGAATAAAACCGAAGATAAAGTTCACTTATATGAAATTTTTGCAATATGTGTTATTATGTGTTATTTTGTTTAAATGATATTTTGATTAAAATGTTTAATAAACATTTGCTAGCATTTGAAATAGAAAAAGAAAAAATCTCTATGTCAAATAACCTAATATATGATATAAAACGTTTCAAAGCACCACCGCGGTTTAATTTATATAAATTTCTAAATGATACGGTATACGTATTTCCGTTTGCCGCCAGATTTCTAAAAACATTAAACTGTTTCTTTCCTAAGTGAAAATTTTAGACGCATTTTAATTTTTTTTAAATTTATATTTTGAAGCCACAAATAAAATTTTAACCTAGTCTAAACTAATTATCGTTCTAATTTATAAGCGATTCATAAGCAAATGATAATTTAAACGAACACAAATAAAACAATGGACTCTGAACAAGCCGATTTTGAGTCAGATACATCACCACATATTATTCAGTTTATATTAACTGATTGCTCACCTAATAACAGTCTTGTGGAACCAGTTGCAATGACATCAATAAATAATCCAGCGCTTGAAAGTGTTGTTTATAAAATGCCACTGTGCTCTAATACATCTTCGCAAGAACATAAAAGGGCGCCAATCGTTAGGCCGGAAATAATAGGAAGAGAAAAAGAAGAATTAAAAAAAATATTGCAACAATGGAAATTTTAGTTTCTCTTTGAGATGTTCCTAGGTACGTGCAGAAAATATCGTTTTAGATTATTTTGTAAATTATTTTGTTTTTGTTTTATGGCTGATCCATATTTACCCTAAATTAACATTCGATTTAATTTTCGTTTAATTATACATAACATTATTCAGTGTATTTTTAAGCGAGTAACGAAAGTTAGCTTTTAAAACATTTGTTTATTTTTGACAACTTGAACTTCCATATTTCGCAATCAACTGAAAGTTTCATGAAAAAAACTTTACAGTTTTAAGTATTTTGTATATTTTTTCAGATACAAACGTTCTTTACACCTTATACCACCAGTGTCGAGGATTATGATGAACAATCCGCATTCATCGAAATAAACTTGCGTAAAATATTCAATAAGAGACTCACAAAATTTTATATTTATTTTTGGAGTATCGGTATTGAAAGTTGAAGAGAAAATTCAAAAAATAAAAAATTTAAATATGCCGGTTCAACTATTTATAATCGTTCTTGGGATACCTGTTTTAAAATATTTATGACGAATAACTTGCAATATCTAGCAGTGTCTATTTTAGTTTGGAATTTCTTACAAAAATAATTTTAGCAATATCAATCTTATAATTAAAAAACTATCAGATACAAATTAAAATTAGTGACGTACAGTAATTTATTTTTAATGTAGCTAAGAAAGCTTTTTTTTTTTAATTTTCAATTTAGTTCAATTAGTCAGTGGAATTTGTGATAATATTGTAATTTAATAATTTAATTTGTTATCTTTAAAATAAAGAAATATAAATTTAATTGCTCGTCCGTTTTATTTATTTAATTTTGAGGAAAGTACAAAAATGCATTGCAATCCTATTGATAGTTTACTGTCTAAATGATAAATATTATTAATATTAGGATTACCATTTAACATCAAAAACTAATCAATTCTACTCTCAAATATCCAGTATTTCATTATTTCATATGAAAATACATTCTATCAAATGGGAAGCCAATAACCGTTCATATGAAAAATGTGTTCTATCTATGTGAAAATTGTACAAACAAATTCTATCTTTGCGAGAAAACATTTTATCTCAATGAGGAAACAATCTATTTGTAAGAAAAAAATTCTATCTAATGGAAGAACCATTTTATCTATGTGAAGCAACATTCTATCAGTGCGAAAAACATTCTCCCTGTATGAGAAAACATTCTATTTTTGAGAAGAAAGCTTCCACATATTGGAAGAGCATTCTATCTATGTGAAGCAACATTCTCTCTGGATGGTAAATATTCTATCTGTGCGACGTAATATTCTATTTATGTGAAAAATAGTCTGTCTATATGATTAATGTATCAAAATGTGTCCCTGATAATTTATAAAAGTTTGTCAATATGATATTATATGATGATCGAAATTTAATAGTAAATTCTATTGTATTATCCGAATTTGCGATCGGTTGATTATTAATAGTAATTTTTACTGTGATTGGATTTTTTCAATGAGAATGTATTTTTCTCTCAGTGTATAAGTCAAACATTTAAATTAATGTTATAATGTTAAGCAGACTCAATACGTTTGATGAGTGATTACAGAAACTATAGTACATCACTAAGGGAGCCATCCCTAAACAGCAAAATGGCCATTGCTCTTAGCATCTTATGTTGGAATGTCAATAGACTGGTACTACTTCAAAAATTAACTTACAAAAGAAAGAAACATTGCAAAATAATAATGTTTTTGTCCACGACTAACGTATAATATGCTCATTACACGTTTGTTTCATCAGTTATCGTAGGAAATTACTCATCAACTGTAAGCATTACTTTTAATTTAAATGTACTACTTTTAGGTTGGTCTTTAGGCTTCATGCCTCATGCATAATATTATCGCAATGATGTTATCAGGCGGCGAAGCACTGATTTCGCTCGATTTATATATAGATTAGGAAGGAACTTGGGCATTTCTTAACCTATAAAGATGAAATGTACTTTGGAAATGGGATTCTACAATGATTTCTGCATACAGTTCTGGGATTATATAGTGAGTTTTAGATGGAGTTCTGGAATATGGTCAACTAGGAAGGAACTTGGTGGTTTCTTAACCGATTATGATGAAATTCAGCATGTATACGATGGAAAAGGGATTCTAAAAAGAGTTTTAGATAAAGTTATGGAATATGGCCAATAAGGATGAAACTTGACCGGTTCTTAACCGATCATAATAAAATTCACGAAGCATGATGGAAATCAGATTTTAAAATAAATTTTAGATGAAGTTCTGGAATATGGCCAATTAGAAAGGACTTGGTCATTTCTTAACCGATTATGATGATATGTAGTTCCAAAATGATTTTTATATGAAAATCTGGAATAAATTCCGAGAAATAACCGAGTTTCTACATAATTGGCCGTATTGCATAACTTTATCTGAAACTCTTTTTAGAATTTTTTTTTCTTTCGTACATGCTGAATTTCATCATAATTGGTTAAGAAACCACCAAGTTCCTTCCTAGTTAGCCATTTTTCAGAACTTCAATGCTCCAGAACAAAATTGGCCATATTTCAGAACTTTATCTAAAAATCGTTTTAAAATCCCATTTCCATCATACATGCTGAATTTCATTAACATTGGATAAGAAATGGCCAAGTTCCTTCCTAATCTATATATTGAGCGAAATCAGAGGTTCGCGGCGCGGGTTTCTTTGCCGCCTGATGACGTCATTGCGATAATATTATGCATGAAGCATGAAGCCTAAGAACCAACCTATGAATTCATACATTTAAATTAAAGGTAATTCTTACACTCAGAGAAAAAATATGATAAATGAATGATTGCAATTATTGAATTATGATCCAGGAAATCATATTCAACTAAATTTGATATATCCTATAATATAATATAATAGTAAATATCATTTATCTAATTACAAGAATTATGTATGATAGATTTTATTAAATTATGATAATTGCAATAATCTTCAACTTTAATGATTGCAACAATCATGCGATATGATTTAATATGATCGAGGCAATCATAGTATGGTTTTATAATATGATCGGTAAAATCTAAATATGATAAAAGCAATCATAATTTAATAGGGTTTATCATATTAGAATTAGGTCTATCATAACAAAATAACGGTTTATTAGAATTTATTCATACCTCGTCGTGTTTGCTACGGTCATATCGTATTGAGTTTTTGATCTAACAAGGTGCAATTATTCTCGTGAGTCATTTTAAATAAAAATATTTTAATAATTTAAAAGTAAATAATTTTATCTAATTACTCTTAATTAAGAGTTAGTAAAGTGTTTGTGGTATCAGTATCTTAAATCTTAAAACCTAGTTCTAGTGTGAATTTTTAGTGGATAAATACATACTATATAACCTTATAAGAGGGTAATTTTTTCTCGCAGTGGAAAACTGAACGCGTAAGTACATTTTATTTTATACTACACAACATTAAACACCGTGTTCATTATTTAACAGTTTCGCTAAATATTTGCTCGTTCAGTGATTTTATTATTAAAATAAAGGGTGTTTCTAATTATTTAATACGTGTAGTGTAGATAATAAAATTTCAAGAAATTAATTGTACACAAATAATTTTCGAAAGTTACTGTACCTACTACGCTATAATGGTAATGAATTGAATTTTTTTTTTTAACATTTTTGTCTCAGTTGTTATTCTTTACACGCTTGTTAAATATAATATCAATAATTGGAAACCCCCTGTATATTATTGGTTACATATTTTAATTTATTCATTTTTGTTGTATTTCTAACAAAATCTGTCACCGTTTGTATGGGGGTAGAACAACAAGTCGTACATAAAGACCAGGAGTAATTCCATCGATAATTTGAATTCAATTTATTTCCTATTTTTTTATTTGTATTATTTTATATTTTTGGTTTAATTTTATCCATTTAGTAATTTGAAAACATGATGAACTCCACGTTATTGGTTTTACAATATGAAAACGAAAAAAAAATGTTGTTAATAGAACACAGTGGCCCACATTTAGAATATGTGGACTTAATTGATAAAGGTGCGTTACTACGATGGACCTTTACACTTTTATTATGAAAGCGTCGCCAATAATTGTTATCAGATCGAACATAAGTAATAATATACATACAGATGAGTCAATACAAACACATTTGGGCAGATATTAATCTAATGCATCTATCTTTTATATTTCTTTTGAGAAACTATTACAAAATTGATCCTTAATATGTACATTATTGCTTTGCTATGGTACTTTATTATATCGTGTAATGAAATATGTGTAATATTATTTCAGACTTAGCTGATACTATTTTAACGATTTTTTTAAAAATAATGAAACTAAAAATTTAATACCTAAAGAAACACGATTTGTCACAATAAAATAAAATAGTTATTATGAATCAATCTTAATATTACTTTTCAATTTTCGAACGGAAATGAAATTCTAATAATATGTTTCTGAATTTTTAATAGTACAGTAATAGTATTATTTCAAATATTTTAATAATTTTGATCGTTTCTAAAACATTACAAAGGATTTGCCAATAAATCAAGGTTTCGCTTATATTGACTCACTTATCTGTACCTGAATTTTAGTAGAAGAATAGGAATTGAGAAAGTTTCATATATGTAAGTGCAATGTGTATAATATACTATGTATATTCAATTTTATTATTGTGTGGTTATTTATAGTTATTTTGTTTGGATAGTGCGAAGAAAAAGATGCTAAAAATAGAGCAAAAACTACGCCACGCAATAGCTGCAATTATTGCCTTTTGATCTGATCTGGATCAAATCATATTTCAAGAAATTATAAAGGAATGCAAAGAACTGCTGGAATCTGAATGTTGATCAAGAAACGAAAATTGGTTCAATTTTTATTGCTACTTTTAATGTAAACTTTGTGTCAAGAAATGTGGCATAATTAAAATTGAATATTATTTACATTATATTTACTTATATGATTTTCTCATTTCTCAAAACCTATTTTTCGTCCTACATTTGGGTACTGGTATAATTAATGTATCATTTGTTCTGTAAATATCTAAACAAGTAGAAAGGTCTATTGATTTATTTAAAAGGATTTATATTGTACGTGTATAATGTACATACATTATTTTTATTTAGCACGGCTGGAATTTGGATTATTCGAAGGCAATATTGAAATAAACGACGGAAAAACCAATTGTCCAATACCCTTAAATTTATTTGAAGTTTACTGCCGCAAACTCCAAGAAACCGGTATCTTACATTTTAGTGTTACCAGAGTAAATGAAGCTCAAAAGACGTTTCCATCAAACACCGAATTATTTTTAGATAACGACACAAACCTGTCGGAAAGCGTTATCATATTCAACGAAGACACCAATACAACCCAAATTCAATCTTCTACAATAAATTCGAAAGAAGTAATATAAACATAATTAATTACGTTTAAAATTTTATTCGTCTATACAATTTTTTAGGACTTAGAACAAATTTTGTTGTTAAACTATCCAGCTATTTCAAGTAAAATCGGCAAACCAATTACGCTTACGACAAAGGAACGGAACAACGTATCTGCGGTGATAATTAAACATATCATCAATCGCGACCCAAATAAATTGTAAGTAGTTTTATTAGAATTAAATTATACATATCATTAAAAAAAATTAAAATCAAATTTATATGTAATTGAAATGAATTGAATTAAATTATACATTGAGGTTTCTTTAGGCTTTGTAAGGACGACTTTGCAACATTTGCGAAACTTGTGCAAACCTTATTTCCAAAAGAACTGCAGGAGACGTACTTTATTCCATCTTCCGGAGGTTGCATTGCCAAAGGTAATACAACGTAATTTGCATTAAAGTAAATTATTACAATATTGTTATTTTTATTTTCAGGAAAATTATTTAATGTTTATAATAATTACCGAGCCGACCTTTGTCGTTCTGGAATAATAAAAAGACGGTCCAGGTCATCAACTACTAGCTCAACCATCTCAAATAATAGTGAACTATCGAATTTAGGTAAATTGATAAAAAGCCCTTTAGTTAATAATTACTTACTTTAATTTATTTTCAATAATCTGCTATAGACCTGATAGATGCCAGTTTAAATGATGATATTGATTATTTAAAATCCCATGTGGATGACTGCGATGAGCTTTACGAGCGATGGAAAAGAAGCAATAGTTATAGAATTAATTTATTAAATACACAAATGCCAACATTTGAATATCTGGAATTGTTTCCCTCATTAAAAACGGAATTAATTTCGAAACTGGTTGGTTGCATAAATTACTTGCGCCTTACAACAATATTAATAAATATTTTTCTACTAATTTCAGATGAGCATTGATGCTACTCTAAAATATCCAAATATTGGCACATCCGAGCAGTGGAAACAAGTTTCCGAAAAAATCATTGATAAGTCCAGATCATCGAGAGACATTTATGTTAAATATTTGTTAAGCCGAATTGACAAATCCCAATACGGTACGAATAGTTGGCTGGCCTCACAATAAATTAATCTGTTTTATAAGTGGTTTATTATAGATCAAGAATAATTTATTAAATTTGTGTTTAATAATTCGTTCTTTTAAAATATTAAGGCAAAAAATTAACGTACATTTCTCGTAATTTTTTGCCATGAAGTGGTTTAAAATAAAAATAAAAAAATTGGGACAATTTTCATATAATCATTAAATAAAAATTTAATAAATTATTTTTGGTCTATAAGTAGTCACTTATAAAAAAATATAAAAATTAAACACCATTTTTGAATTGATTAACCAAATTAATCAGAACGTTTTATTACTGACTCTTTGGTGGTTATCAAATAAAGCTCATTCAAACTAATTTTTAAAAAAATTTAATTTTTTAAGGCAGCCATACTTTTAAAGTCCTTTTGTATAGCCAGTTTTGACTAATTTATCATAATTAAATAATATTTCTATTTACAGACGAGCGACTAGCGCTTAGTTTAATCCTTTTGCCGTATATTCTTCCACACCATGGAAAGAGGAATTACAAAGGAAATTTACGTCTTTCTAAAAAAGAAATTCAAAATTCGTTCATAACTTTATATAAGGTAATTAGGCTATGTTTCGATTTCAACAAAAACTAAAACTTATTTTTTTTAAAGACACTAGTTGAAGCGGCCGAAACGGAAGGAGATCCGAAATTTCCCAAAATTATTTTTATTGGTGAGCCATTACAAATAATCCATGTATGTGTTGCGGGGGAAACGTATATGTTTACGAATGCTTTAGAAGCATTAAATACATGCTTTAATATTTTTATGGGTATAAATATTAAATATCCAGCGTGTTGCGAACATGTATGGCTCTTCATACAGAAAGCTATATACAACGTCACCACAGACAATGATCCAGTGATTCCAGCTGTAATTACATTAATTAACGATATAGCGTCCAAAGTTTAAATATATACATATAGTAAATGATTTTTTTTAATTATCTTGAAGGGTATCTTCCTATTTTTCTACCGAATTAATAAATTTCTTAACTTTAAGTTTAATTCTTAATTATTTCTACCTTATATAAAATGTTTATTTGCAAATTTTGTAAAATATGCAGCCAAAATTATAAAAAAATTTTAGCTCATATTAGTTTAAATCACAGAGATCCTGAATTCTATGAATGTATTTACGAGCAATGTAATCGAAAATACAGCCTCTATAATTCTTTTTTGAAACACGTAAACTCTCATTTCATAACAGACACCCAGCCAACACCGACTTATCAAACATCCCAAGCAGATGTAACATCGGATGCCACATGCAATAAATTAGTACAAATTAACGATGGTTTAAGTAAGTGTGATGATAACAATGCTGATAGTTACTACAATGAGTTTTTGAAAATCATTGTTAAAACGTACTGCGACAAAAATATTTCGCGGAAAAAAGCATTCGAAATTGTGAAAAGTTTGTCTAATTTTTATAAAGCTCTCTTTTCGAAGTGTTTAGAAAATGCTGATATTGATCTCACGTTGTATGATAAATATTTTAACAGTAAACTACTTCGATCAGAATACCTCTTGGTAAAGGAATTAGAGACATCGAACTATTTTATACCTAATCAACGTTTTACTATTCATCTAGAACAGCAAACTTTTACGAATTCCGTCAATCAGGCCTGTTTAAAACGCATCGAATTTACGATGGAAATAATCCCTCTTAAAAGAGTTTTTGAAATGTTATTCGATAACCCAAATTACTTAGATGCTATTTTAAGATATATTAAATGTTTAGAAAACAAGAAAGATGGACGAATAACAAATTATTGGCAAAGCAATGGATGGTTAAATACCCGAAAATCTTTAGTTGAAGACAATACAGTATTATATATACCTTTATATTTATTTTATGATGACTTCGAACCTAACAATCCTCTAGGCTCTCGATCTGGAGACAAGAAAATAGGTGGAATATACGTCAAATTTGCCCCACTTCCTAAATTTTTAGTTTCAAAATTGTCTTCCATTATTCTTGCTGGATTGGTGTATACAGAGGATAGAAAACAATTTGGAAATGAACGCATTTTCAAACCTATACTAGAACAATTACAAGAACTAAGAGAAAATGGCATCTTTATTAGCAAAAAGAATCTTACGGTTAAATTTATATTAAGCGGTGTCATCGGGGACAATCTAGGACTCAACTCTGTGTTAGGCTTTACAGAGAGCTTTATGGCAACGTTTTATTGTCGTTTGTGTAAACAATCCAAAGAACATAATAAATATGCATGTGTCGATGATGAATGTCAAATACGAACTATACAAAATTACCACCCCGACGCACACTTAAATAATCCACAGCTAACGGGTATTAAAGAGACCTGTGTTTTTAATTCATTAGGAAATTTTCATGTGGCCGAGAATTGGAGTGTAGATATCATGCATGACTTACTTGAAGGCGTCTGCCATTACGATTTTATGGTAATATTAAAGTATTATATCGTTGATAAAAGGGTTTTCACAATTGAAGAATTGAACTTTCGACTTCAAAATTTTAATTATGGTAATTTCAATGTAAATAAGCCACCACTGTTGGCTTCTGATATTTTAAATAAAGAAAAATTTAAAATGACTGCAAGTGAAATGAAAACATTCACTAAAATTTTTGGAATTCTTTTAGGTGACCTGATTCCAAAAAACTGTCCAGCCTGGCAATTATATATTTCATTACGAGAACTAATTTCAATAACATTTTCAAATTCGGTTCATCCTCGTGAATACCTTTATTTAAAAACTGTAGTCCAAGAGCATAATTTGCAATTTATTAAAATATCTAAATCACACTTACGTCCAAAACATCACTTTCTAACACACTACCCAAGTGTTATGGAAAAAATAGGTCCTTTAAAACAGTTTTCAACTAGTCGATTCGAATCATTCCATCAGAGTTTAAAAAATATTGCGTATACATCGAAAAATAAAATTAATACTATTTACACAATAGCATCAAGAAATCAAATTGTGTTAGCTAACGAACTAATGAATTTGGCTCACGATACTGGTTTTGTATGTGGCAGTCTAACGGAACTAAAAACTTCAGAAATTTCACAGAAATATAAGTTTACGTGCCAAGAAAAGTTGTTTAGCACTAATTTCATAGAGTTCGGAAATATTATTCTAAAGAAAGGATCAGTAATACACTTAGGCTGGTATCCAGATGGTATTCCTAAATTTGTTCTTGTTAAACAGCTACTGAAATATAAAACAGGATATTTTTGTTGTGTTCAACATTTGGAAAATTTAGGTTTCAATTATCACTATTACGGCTTTGAAATTGATTTTGTAGAGAAATTTAAAACAATAACATTGACTAAAGGTCTTATGAACAATTTAAAGAACTTACATATAAATAATGTTTCAAATAAAAATATAAAAATAATAAATAATTTCGTATAGACCTCTAATTTGAGTATAATTATAATAGGTATTCGATAAATGAATTCAAAATAAATGTAAATTTCATGAACTATAAAATATGTTTTGTTATTTAATTAAAATATATAATATATATGTATATATATATATATATATATATATATATATATATATATATATATATATATATATATATATATATATATATATATATATATGGTATGATAGCTACTATCAAAGCATGTAGTGTACTCCATTAATTGATATGGTATCAACTATCACAACATCTGATTGTCTTTATCAGTTCCATATAATAAATTCAATTAATTTATTGATTCTTTCCATTATAATAACGATACCTGTAATCATAGTTATGGTTAATTCAATAATATTTTGCATGATAACGTGTATTATTTATTTGTAGATACAATCATTCTATATATAATTGTATACATCAAGGTATGATACTCTTAATCATTGCATCTCATCATAAATATGATGGTCACTTTTATGATTAGCTCAATCATATTTTTTCTCTGAGTGTACAGTTGATGACCAAAGGTAAATTTTGAAATTGTTTAGTCCCATTTCGAAATTGTTTAGTCTCACTTTGAAGTTGTTTAGTCCGAATTTGAAGTTGTAAAGGTATAGATTTAGATCTTTAAACTCCAATTTTCCATTTTTACCTTCCCAAATTCGCAATACTTTTATTAAATTCTAATATCCCCAGAATACAAAACTTCTAAATTTTCCTAAATTTCCTAATTTCTCTTCTGTCCAATCTACGTTACAAAATTCGTTAATTTCTAAAATTCGAAGTTCTGGAATATGGCCAAGTACGATGGAACTTGCCTATTTCTCAACCGATTGTTATGAAGTTAGGCATAACGGTTGGAAATGGGATTTTAAAATTTTTTTTGATGAAGTTCTGGAATATATCCAAGTATGATGGAACTTGTCTATTTTTTAACAGATTATGATGAAGTTCGACATGTCTAAAACGATTTTTGGAATAAGTTCTGAAATATAGTTAATAGGAAATCGGATTTTAGAATGATTTTTCTAGTTGGCCATATTTGAGAATTACATCCAAAATCATTTTATAATCCTATTTCCAACAAACATGTCGAATTTCATCATAATCGGATGAGAAATGGGCAAGTTCTATCATACTTGGCCATATCCCGGAACTTTATCCAAAAACCATTTTAGAATCTCATTTCCAACACATGCCAAATTTCATAATAATCGGTTGGGAAATAGGCTAGTTCCCATCCCACATGGCCATATTAAGTTAATCCAAAAATTATTTTAGAATCCCATTTCTATCGCGGATGTCAAATTTCACTAAACTACGTTATGAAATAGATAAGTTTTATCCTAATTGGCCATTGTAGAACCTGTATATGTGCAGAATATTTAAACAAATGCACACACCTTGGTTGTGCTGAAGACTGATTTAAGAGATTCCGTTTGGGATTGATTTGGGAGTAGACTTATTTTTGAAAACCGAAGTTCTGATCACCTAATGAGGTTTCAGCCCGTTATATTTTTTATTTTAGTTACTGATTTATTCAACAAACAAATAGTTCATTTAATTATGGCCCACCCTATAGTATAAACAGTTCTTACAAAAACTTTTTTCAAGTTAACATGTTTTGTTGGAAAATGGAAATTATGATGGTTTGTTTCTTCAAGTTTGATGTTGCATCTTCAGCACTTCATAAAGTGATCAATAGTTAAAATGCCGTCTACAGAAGAAGGTCATAAATTATATTTCTGGTTCTTATCGGGCAAATATATACTGTTTCGAATATAATTAATTTTACTCTTTTGTCGACTAAAAAATTTACATTTGATTTCGATTAAAAAATTCTTACGTACCAAACTTCCAAATTGCCTTTTGATTAAGTCATTAAATGTGTAAATTACTAACTTTATTATCAGTTGTATAGCTATATGGTGGTATGGTGGGCATGAAAAATTTACATAAATTTCTTCTTAACAATATACAAATTTCACTTTTTAACTGTAACCGCTTCTTTATGTTTCATTTTGGGTGTACAATTTACTATCGAGCATATTTTAATATCACATTATACAATTCTAAATATTACCAGTGAGATAGAGTCTAGTTTGTAACAATAACATTGTTCGTCTGTCCTAAAAGCAGACTTTTTTGTTTTATAGCTGGCATAACCTTTGGTATCGTTTTTTTGTAAAATATTTTATTAGACCTGTTTAGGCTTTATTATGTATATGAAACAGATTACATATATTTAGAGATAGATGGATGTGATTGTGAATCATCTTGAATGAATTTTAATAAAAGAACAACAGTTGTCTAAATCTTGAATAAGTACCAATAGATAATATTACTTTCTTTGCGACATGTAAGTTTGTACCACATATATCTTGGAACTAATCTCAATTTTACAATTACACTTTAACATAATTTTCAATTTCACGTTTAACTTGAATATAACGAGTACAATGTGTTGAAAATCGGTCACACTCAAAACTAATGTTTATAAAATGTCATGTACACTCTTATTATTTTGGTAATTCAAGTGCAACCGTCGCCGATCAGACTTACATATACGATACAAGGCAGTATGAAGTATTTCGTTATTTTAATTTTCTTTCAATTTGTTCGTTTAATTTGTGGTCATCGATTTGATGCAAGTGCTAATGTGAGTGACGTGAATGGTGAAAAAAATGTGATCCAAAAACGATTTGGATTGTTAAAATATTTATTTGGATTCGGTTCTAGTGATGATAATACTGGTGCAACAGTTATAATAGATAAGCGATTCAGAACGCCTAAACGGAGGCGACGACTAAGAAAGTGTTTTCTAAGAGGACGGCGATATCGGCGTCCAGCTTATGCTTCGGTTATTGGGCGCCGTAATTTTAATTCAATACCAAGATATATTGGTACGTTGCCTGCGTTTAAACAACCACCTGAAGACACGTTCTACTATACATTTCGAAATGGTTTATTAGATGGCGATATGAATGTAGATATGTATGAACCAGCACCCGGCGATTTATTATACCCACCGATGCCTCCAAAAATTAGTCAAAACACTAAATTTAATTTACATCCAAAAATAGGAAGACCCGAATTACAACCATTCTACGAGCATGAAGCTATACATTTATTACCAGGACCAACAACTTCATACGACTTAAATACAAAACCATTCTTAAACCACAATGTTGTAGTGCCACCAATGTATAAAAATGTAATTTTTACACCGTCACCGGTAGATCGGAATATATTAACCCTTTCAAAATTAATAAATGATCGTAAAAAGAAAACTATCCATCAGCAGCAGTATCCACAACAAAATTCTCAAGAAAATTTAATAAATTATTTAAAAAGCAGCAGGGGTAATAATACAGTTATACCGTTAAAGAGGACATCTAATCCAAGTACAACAATTTTAAAAGAGCCCCACCAATCAAATTATCATTATTATCCAGCAACAAACCTATTTAAAAATCCATTAAATTCATCTAACCGTGATCTAGTCGTAACCGGCAAGAACAAAAATGTAAAATTAATGATTACGTCGGATGATCGGTATCAGCAGTATGCTAATGGTGATTATAATACTAAAACGACAAGGGATGATCATGATCACAACCACTACTATGATACATATAATTTACAGAATACACGTACACAAAACAATAAAATGATGCAGTTGAATGATGGTGATCGTACGCGTTTGTTATATACGATTGATGATAAAAGAGGTGTTCATGATGATCATCCTATGAATATGATGGATCAAGTTAATGATGAAGGGAATTATTTAAAAATTCATAATATTGAACCTAATTATAATTGGGTTAATGTTGATACAAAGACGTAAGTATACTTCTTTTGTTATTTTTATAAATGAGTAATTGATTATATTCTATAAACTACCTACCTACCTGTAAGTAACTATGTGTGTTTGGAAACCAATTAAAGGAGGTTTGTGAGAAATTTCTTAATCGTTTTTTTTTTTGTTTAACTTTCGAGGGGAAATAATGAATTTTGTGTTGTGATTGTGAGTTTGGTGGGAACTGATTCTAATCTTTAAATTTTGTATAGTAAATCAACCTGTTTTATAGGTATTCGTACAACTGCTATATATCGAAGCATCACCACATCGCTCATTCCCTAATAATAAACTAAATTGATGATAACGTGAGTCTTAAATACCAGTCATAACGATGATATTCGCTTGGAAGGTAGTTAGAACAGCTTAAGAACCCTTAGTTTGGCCGATTTTTATCAGTAGTTTGAAGATGAAAATGAGTTGGAGAATTTTTTTCTTTGTTCATACTAATGAAGTTATTGTATTGTAATCGAGTGAACAATTGTGTTCCAAATTTTCTTATTCCTCGACAAAATCGTGTCAAATGGGAAAGGAAATTATATTCATTGTATATAGCTCTTGTATATTTTCCCGGTTATATCGTTATTTTTTAATCTATTTCCGATGTCGCTGTTTTTGTGAACGTGCTTGGCTATGAATTTAAGTGTGGTTACTTTGTTGTCCAGTTCCGTTGCCAGCGTGGCAGATTCCGCTAAGAGCGTTGGGATAGGTGTAGTTTTCAGCATTCCGGTGCATATTCTCAGATTGCGGTTTATGATTGTTTGTTATATTCTTAATGTGCTTTTGATGTTTATCGGTGTGATGAAGTCTGCGTATTTTGTTCTTGTCTGTGTTATTGCTTTGTATGGTATTTTTAGTAAATTTGTAGCTCCGACTATTTCTTTATCTAGTTTTTTGCAGAGCGGCAGGAGTGATAATTTGTTGTTGAATGTGATTCCTAGAAGATTGCTTTTTCTTCTTTTATTGTGATGTTGTCTATTTTCAGCTCAAAATCCGAGGTTTTATTTTTAAAAAGTCTCATGTAGTTACATTTATTGGGGTTTATTATAAGATATCGTTGTGTTAGATTTTCTTTAAGTTTTTTTAGAATTATGTCAGCTTTTATTTGTCTTTCTTCTTCATGGCACGGGCTTAGACAGCTTCCTTGAGGAATTCCCTTGTTGGTTATATGTTTCACTGTCGATGTTCCATTGTTGTATATGATATTCTGTTTGTAAGGAATTGATGTTTCCAATTAGTTATGTGATTTGGTTCTTCGATATTTATCAATTCCTGTATTAACTTGTTTTTATTGACATGGTCGAATGCTTTTGATATACCCGTCGTTATCAAAATTTTGGATTTCCAGTTGTTTTTTGCTATGTATTGTTATTTCGCTAAATAGATTTACGAAATAGTTCATTATGTTGATTTCCTTCCTAAATCCATATGAGTTATTTGACAGGATTTTCTTTTCTTTCAAATGTTCCTTTAGTTCCTCCTGTATGACCTTGTTGTAAAGTTTGGCAAATGTGTTTAGTAGATAGATCAGTCTGTAGCTCTCAGTTGCGTATACATCCTTTTGCTGTTTTGGGATTGCTATTATTTTCCATTTTTCTGGGAACTGTTGGTTTTTGTATATGTTGTTAAGGTAGTTGACTAGCATATTGGTTATACTTTTATTTATTTCACTTATTGATTTTATGACTTTGTATGAAATTTTATTTTCACCTGGTGCACTGTTTTGTTTGTGTTTTAATATATCTGTTATTATTTTATTGTTGAGGTGGGAGTGTTGTGTCCTCTATGGACTCGGGAAAATTTTCATTCATGATTTTTTTTGCCATTTCATAGTCTTCCAACAGGTTAAAGCCTTTTTCTTTTTTATTTTTTAGTCTGTTTATTTTATTCCAGAGTTGCTTGGTGTTTAAGGTAGGATTTATACCGCTGATGAACAGTTCCCAGGAGTTACGTTTTGCCTTTTGTATTTCTCGTTTTAATATGGTTATTGATCTCATGAGTTCTTGTGCTGTGTATAGATTTTTGTGTCTGTTGTAACATTTTTGTCTGTTCCATTTAACATTTCCCAGCCTCTGGAGTTTTTCGTTCCACCATGGATTCGGTACGTTTTTGTTGTTGATTCTTATCACCTTTGTATTTGCTGCTATTATTTCTTCTATTCTTGTTTCGATGTTCTCGGCATTGCGGTCTGTGTCCTTTATGTTAGCTATTTCCTGGGTTACATTTTTCCAAATGATGATTTCTTTGAGGGTGAATCTGTTTATGTTCATTTTTATTAGTATGGGAAAATGATCTGATCCAATGTTCTCAACAAGGCAGTCCCATGTTAGCCTGGGCGCTATGTCATGAGTGCATAAGATGATATCTATTGCTGACGTACTGTGGTTGCTCATATTTTGTCTTGTTGGCTTTTTATTGTTAAGGATTTGGATGTTGCTGACTTGCTGTTGAAGATTATTTCGGCAATTGTTTTCTCCATTCTGTCTTCCTTGCTATTCTGCTCCCATACACTGCTGTGTGCGTCGATATCACCTGCTATTATTGTTCTGTGATTGTTTTCAGCGTTTTCTATTAGTTTACGAAGTTCTTCAGCTTTCTCTGGTATATTTCCGTTAGGCGGGTTGTAAAAAACTATTATAAATATGTTTTTGCTTTCATATTAGATTTGTACTTGTAGAGCTTCGATATGATTTAGATTGGTGTTCAAATCTAACGGTTTGCCGCCTATATTATTTTTGAATAGAATTCCCACTCCTCCGTATCCGTCGTCTCGATTTTTTGTGATTAGTTTATAGTTTTTTATTGTTGGTTGATTTTCTTGATGAGTCCATGTTTCATTAAGAATTGCAATATCTATTTCTTGAGATTGTAGGAAGGTTTGTAATAGATCTATGTTGCTTCTCAGGCTTCTGATGTTGGATTGATTATTTTTAGATGGCTGGTCATATTATTTTAGTTTTAGGTTGTTTGCTAACGCTTTGAGATCTATGGTTAGCAAATCTGATTCCGATGTCTTGTATGCTTTATTGCTTAGTTCAATAAATTTGTTGAGTGATGTTTCCAAACGTTCTATTTTTTCTCTCTGCTCTTTTACTATTTGTTCCTATTTGCTCGTGCTATCCAGGCATTTGGGGTACTAACTTCTGCGTTTTTATTAATTGACGGGAAATTTTGTGGTTCTGTTTCATTATTCATCTTATTTTTTCTTGGGGAGAGTGCCGATATTGTATCCTTTATGTTGTTTTATTTTTGATCATGTGGATTTTGATTTTATTTTGTTTTTTCTTTTCTGGACAGGATCTGGAGTTTGTGTAGTAGTGCTCCATGCCTTCGCGAAATCTGCATTCAGGGTTTTCTTTGCATTCGTGTTCTTGATCCGTTATCATTGGTTTTGCACATTTTGAACATCTCTTGATGTGGCCATAGCTGAGGCATGTCGAACAAAATTTTAGTTTAGGAATGTATATATCAGTGGTTACTTTTATGCCGTAGAATAGTACATATCTGGGTAAGGCGCTCGTTCTAATTTCAATTTTTAAGATATTTTAATTTTTGAGTACTCTGTTTGCTCTATCCCATGATTTTATTATTTCATAGCTGGCTATCGGTTGCTCCTGTTCACATGTCATATTTTCTTTTATCCCTTCCATGTCAAATTCCCCTAATATTCCTCGCACTACACCTTCTACATGGGTGTAGGCTTTTGGTACGTAGCATTAAAAATTTTCGCTACAATTATCGACATCATTGTTTTTGGAGTATTAGCACAGATAAGAATAGACAGATGTACATCTTGTTTGGGCCAAATTTACATTAGAAATTTCAATACCAAATTCTAATCTAATCCTTTTAGAGCAGGACGTATATGTATATTGTAAAATACAATTTTGTTTGAAGTTGGTTTATGTTTGCTTTGACATAATCAAAATAGCCCGGCCATGTTTGCTTTGATATAATCAAAATAGCCATACGTAAAAAAGATAAAAAGAGACAGAAATGTACGTCCTGCTCTAAAAGGATTGGATTGGAATTATTGTATTGAAATTTCTAATGTAAATTTGTAAAGCTTGAGTTAAAAAATACTTTAAAGATGCTTCAGAGGCTATAAGATTATTATAATTTATTATCAAGGGGATAAAAGATAATAAATTAATTTCTAATCCTATTCACAAGATGTACATCTGTCTATTCTTATCTGTGGTATTAGCGTCAACGAGTACATAGTATGGCCCTTTATCAGATTTTTTGTATATATTTTGGGTGTTGTTGCTATGTGTATTTGTAATTGTTTCTGTATTTATTGATTGTTGTTGTTGACTCCATTTTTTCTTCTTGATTTCCCTTGTTTTTGATATTAAATGTTTTATTATTATCACTTTTAGGTATTTTCATTTTTATTTAACTGTCACTTTTATCGTTGAATAATTTACTTTTGTATTTTATTTCATTATCATTATATCCCCTGAAAAATGGATCGGATGTTATTTTTACTTCGTTTAACTCAACTTAGTTGGCTTGAGCCGCCATTTTGATTTTTCGTTTTGCTTTCAATTTTTAGTTTCTTAATTTTTTTCACGCGCTTTTTTATTTTATAATCTCTTTTGAAATATTATTATTCTCCAGAATTTTCTGGTTTTTTACCACTTTCCGCTCGAACTCTAAATAAATCACTTAAAAAAACTCCTTTTCAGGATATATGTGTTACCACTTATACGGTCACAAGGCGAATCTATTACAAATCTTGTGCATTAAACCAATATACATAGATGGCAGTGATGGCAGTCAACATTTTGAGAAATCGTACCAAAAATTGCTACCTGGGGAAGTTTCAAATTAAAAAATTGTAGGAAAAACAAAACAAATTCATAAAATGTTAAGACCGTGGCATAATTGTGTGATTAAATAATTTTTTTTTGTATTTCTCTGCCAACAATTATAGACATCTAACGTACACTAGTAAAACTAAAGATAAATTTAATATTTTTAATTTCAAAATGTAAGTTTGAAAAATATATTTTAGAGATATACCCTTCTTGTATATTGCTGCTAAAGATATTATGTAGAACACTTTTGTAAAAACATTTTGTAACATTCTTGCTTTTTTCAAGGAAAGCAGTGAAAAGTTATACCACTAAAAAAGCTTCTAAAAAATACGTCATTATGATTCTGGCTCTATACTCTAGAAGGCTCTGATACTACTTTATATACATTCAAACAAAATCATTTTTATTCATTCATATGCAAAAAAACATTTGAACATAGTATGTATTCTATTATGTACTTTTATTGTTTTTGTTGTTTTACGTGAATGCGTTGCAAAAGAAATCTTTACGCGTCTATAACTTTGGAGTCCGACCACCTAAAGATCTTAGCCATACCATTTTTTTCTTATCTAATCAAGGTCTATAAGTCTGTCTTTGTTTCATGAAAATCGGATAAGTACTTTTCAACTTAATACTTGTTAACAGACATCAATAGCAGGGATATAAGGCATCTCTCTCGCTCTAGCGCTTTGCTTGAGTTGAGATGCCTAAAATATAATACAACATAGAAAGTAAAGAAAAAATAACTGAATAAATGAATGTCATATCCAAGAGCAACCATACACCATAATGCTCTCAATTGAAAGGTCAGTAATTTATATTATACCATTATTTTCCGACCAACATCGGAAAGTCATCCGGAAGCGTATTATATAGTGATATACCCGTATATAATACCCCATTTCTCTCATATATATTTGTGGTTTACTGTGTAGTTGCAATGTACATCTGCTTCCCCTAGTTTCATGCCAATGTGTACTGGATATCTCTTAGTGGAACAGAGTTACGTCCGCTTTCAGAGTATTCAGCAGCAAATTCAACTAGACTCATAACATTCTTTACCTCCACAAATTGTACCCTCTTAGACAAGTAACTATTAATCAGATTAACTGCCGACAAGTCAAACCCAATGTTATATAGTTTTTGTAGCAAACATACTTTAGTGAGTCAAATGCACGACTAAGATTAAGAAAGAGTGCTCCAGTAACCAGTTTCCTACTCGTATCTGCGACACATTCTGACGTTGTATTCGAAAGTTGTATAAAACCAAATTGGGTTTTGTTTATTGTTTCAGTTAGTTGAAGGTAATCTGAAGTTTGTTGCTGTATAATATATTCAAGAGGCTTTGACAAAACTGGGGTACACTTATGCATCTGTAGTTATTCGGATTATTTATATCAATTTCTTTAGGTATGGGAGTAACTTTATCTATTTTAAGTTGGTTAGGAAATTTAGAAACATTAAACAACCCATTGGTTTTAACGGTTAGAGGACCACTAATATACTCCGCAAGACCCTGGATAATCTTTTTAGAAATAGAATCATACCCCGGGGAACCATTCCTAATTTTTTTTATCATACTCCTCAAATCAATTTCAGTAATCGGGGTAAAATTAAATTTGTTTAATTTAAACAATTTATCTAACCCAAGATTCTCGTTATCAACATTAAGCCTTGTTTGTAATACTTCTAAATTAAAAAATTCCTTATTTAATTCGTTCACAACTATTTGGGTATTCCTCGCAGTCCCCTCACTAGTTGCTATTTCCACGGGTATTTTAATTTCAGTTGCTTTATTGGCTTTATTATAAATAACCTTATTGAAAGTTTTCCATATCCTTCCTGGGTTACCCAAATTATTTTGTATTATATCTGAAAAATACATCTTTCTGGCACTTTGGATTTTATTACAGGAACCGCCTACTTGCTTTGTAAAGCTTATTCTTTTAATGAATCATTTCGATAACGGATTGTGTAATATTATGGTTTATTGCGTTTTTTTTTTACTTTTAATTGATAAATTTATGTGTGTTGAGCAATCACTGACCTAAACAATTCTAGCAATTCATCCAGCACGACCACTACGCTCTTGCACAACTCGATACTGATTGACTTTCAGGTATCGCACTGTGATAGATCTAGGCACTCTCATCTTCTGTAGATTCAATACAATTGAATTGTGATCAGCAATGAGTTGGCTAATTATAGTCAGAGAGAATTTACTCCCCACTATATTAGAAAATACATGGTCTAGCATTGAGCTACCATTTAAATTAGATCTTGTTGGATACGAATTGTCATAATTGTTACTGAAGTTAAAAATAACGTTCGCGAACACACCAGACCTTACATAAATGGAAACACCTCCCCTCTTCCTTAGTGGCTTCATAGCCAAATTTCTAACCGAAATGGAAGCTATCATAAGAGTCGAAATTGTAGTATTTTATTTCATAATCCCGTAGCCACGTTTCTGCAACTACAAGAACCACTGGACTAAACATAGATATTATAATATTTAGTTTATCAAAGAAATTTGGTTTGGTACCTTGAATATTGACATATAGCATCCGCGTTCCCTCCTTATTCTGTTTCAAATGACTTGTTGGACAAGAAATAAATTGTTGCTCGATTTCTGTGAGGTCAAGCTACGCATAAGCATCATCTACCACCATAAGCATAGACCATCCATCCCCAGTACGGAACATAGTTTCCTTTTAGCCTCATAAGTGACTTGTTACTCTTGGACATGAAATAACCAAAATTAAATATTGAAGAAAAAATACACTTATCATCTGATAAACTATAAATATAAAACAAAGAATTTAAAAAAACAGAAATAAATAACATCGAATTTTACTTTATAAAGATAATACTAGGAAGTGATACAATAATCGGAAAACTATTCTGTATTACACATTTCGACAAGCTGGGTGATGTCTTCAGCTGACTGGACTCGGAACGCCTGATTTCTGCCTTCATCTTTCCGCACAAAGATTTGCCAGAAGTTGCTGTTTTTCCGGCACCATGAATTCACGCAACTTGATTCCAATTTTGCCGCTACCATTTCTGTAAACATTGTTACGACCCCTCGTTTTTTTCTCATTAGCGGCCTTCTTAAGAAAATTGTTCTGTTCCACCGAAAAATAATTTTCCTTTTTTTAAATGTGACAATCCGTCATCTACCTGTTTGAAAACTTGATGTCAATTGAAGCAATGTGTTGAGTCATTTTAAAAAGAAACTGTAACCAAATTTTGTTGAACTGGTTAAGACTTATTGACTGAAATTTCAACGCCATGTTAATCCATAAACTATTTGTGAATTGTTTAATGGAAACGTCTCTAAAGATATTATTTCCAACCAATAAATCTTATTAGCAAGTCACTACGCAACACTCTTAAATGATATCACGCTGTGATTACAGAAGATAGTCAAAATTTAACTCTATCATAAAGGAGCGATAAATCACATTAATTCAGATTTTTCGTACGAATGTTATATTTGGAAGGGGCGTTACAATTTAGGAGAACAGTTTATGGACTTCTCTTCTGAAAATAATAGAAAACTACAGTAATATGCCAAACTAATGGCGAAATATGAGCCGTTTATTTTGAAAGTGGGGCAAGTCCACATTTTGTTGAAACGAGAAAATGAAGAAATAGAGAAACAATAAATGCAAAAATATACGGGATTTTGAATTTTCTTATTTTTTGAACAAGTATTAGGGATTATTTTTTTAAAATTTTGACTATAAATTGTTCACCGTTAGAAATATTATACTTTTATTTGCCTATTGTTATCATTAACTTAAATTTTTTGAAAAATGGACTTGAACCACTTTCAAAATTAACGGCTCATATAATTACATTTATATAGGACGACAATTAGTGGGAAAAGTTTCATGCAAGGAGTCGGATAGACCTTATTTAACTTCGGATCAAAAGCACCAAAGCTATTGAAATCCTGTTAAAATTGACCAAGAATTTTGATCGATCAAAACCACTTTTCTCGACGTTTTGAAAGTTCGTGAGCCCGAAAAAGCAACAAAAAAGAATGTCCGTCCGTCTGTCTGGATCTGGATGTCTGCATGCATCCGCATGGTATCTCGAGAACGGTTTGTTCGATTTGGATTATTTTCGTCAATCTGTTTCTCTGAATTTAAAAGCCGTTTGAAAGCTGTACGTTAAGGGGATGTATCTGCCATGCGAATATATAAATATTTACAAATTTTTTATATATCAAGGTTTGAAGATTGAGTTGGGCGTTGAGTTTGGGGTTGAGTTGGAATCCATTTGCGGGTACGATTGAGTGACCAGTTTGCCGTGTTGATTTGGAAGTTGAGTTGGGCGTGAGTTAAGGGTTGTTTTAAGGTCTTTATTGTGGGTCGAGTTAAGGTTGAGTTGGGATTGGACTGGGGCAGAGTTATGGTGGAGATGAAATTGAGCTGGGTTTGTTGCGTAGGAGTCAGCGTTAGATTGTGAATTTATTTGTGGTTGCGCTGGAAATTAGCATGAGTTGTTTTGAGTTGAGCTCATGTACATATATATACGAATGTACTTTTCCGAGCCGCATTGGTTTGAAGATTGAGTAGGGCGTCGAGTTTGGGGTTAAGTTGAGGGTTTCATTGGGGGTCGAGCTAGAGATTGAGTTCATAGACAGGCCGTTTTCGAACCGTGTTGATTTAGGTATTGAGTTTAGGGTTGAGCTGAGGAATGAGTTGGGAGTTGATTTGGGGTTGAGTTGTGGTTGAATTTGGGGTTTAGTTGCGGATTTGTCTGGAGAGAATTGTGGGATGGGTTAGAATTTAGCTTGAGTTGAGTTTATGTGCGCTTCTATTCTTTCGGGGGGTTTGAGTAGAGCGTTGAGTTTTGGGTTGAGCTGAGGCTGAATTTGTGATCGAGTTTGGGTTTAGATCGAGTTGGGGTTTGTTCATCCGTTCAGTTGGGGGTTGATTTGGAGGTAGAGTTGAGATTTCAGTTAGAAGTTAACTGGACTCTGGGTTTGGCGTCTATTGGAAGGGGCTCCGTAAACTTCCAGTAGGCACAGGTGTAAGTACTGCCTCCTCGTGGCAACCACCGGTAACTGTAACCATTAGGCTGAATGTGGCCTTTGGTGACAGGCTAAAGTACGACGCTAAAGGAGAAAACCTTGACAAAAAATCCCTAATCTAAGGTGGAACAGCATATGCCGATGGATGAATGGCTGATAGGTTAATCAGTCTATATATGCGGACTCAGGATACCAGGCACCCTCCAGTTTTATTTAGCCTTCCTGTAGTAAACCTGGGTGACCTACAGGCGACTTTTTTTATTCCCAGCAACTCGCAAGAGTAAAATCAAAACGGTAGACGAGGCATGGATAGGAATATACGGGAGTGGGTCTGCCCTCTCGATATCCTTGAGTCCCAATGCTACCGCTCTTCTAGCAGAAGTAAATGTTATTACATCTAGGAGTGAGAGCAATGAGCCCAGATAGTATGTATCACGTACCGTTAGGCAGTATTATCAGGTTCATTAAGAGCTTGAATATTGACTGGACGGATAATTAAGTAGGGCTTAATGCACAAAAGATCTTTTAGGTCGCGGTGCGGGGTGGCTTGAGCCCCCACATGGCCCTCAAGTAATAATAATAATAATAATAACTTGACTCTGAGTTGAGTTCACGTATGCATATAGTATTTGGGGCTGTATTAATTTGAGGATTTATTTGGGCGTTTAGTTGAGGGTTGCGTGAGGATTAGATTGAGTTTATTTGAGCTTAGATCATACATTCATTTAGCTTTCGAATCGAGTAGATTTCGGGATTAAGTTGGCCGTTGAGTGTGGAGCTAAGTTTATTTGGGGTTGAGTTATCTTGCGTAGGAGTTGAAAGATGGGTTCGGTTGGGCAATTATTTGGGGGTTGAATTGGGGTTAGGTTGAGGATTGATTTGAAAGGTGATTTGTTTTTTAATTGGTTGAGTTGATGGTTCGGTTGGCGGTTCATTTGGTGATTGTGTTTAGGATTGCTCTGCGAATGTGTTGGAGGTTGAGTTGTAAATTGAGTTGGAGGTTGAGCTGAAGATTGAGTTAAGGGGTTCAGTCAGAAATTGATTGGGAAGTTGAACTGATGTCCACTATAACGGTTTTAAAATTAATTATGCAAAACTTGAACTTTATAAGTTTATATATGTAGATGGCCGAAAGCGCAGCCTGATTATTTTTTGAGTTAGTTTGGGAGGATTACAGAGCGATTTCCGAGAGTATTTTCAGTGGGAGATTATTTTAATTTCAATATATTCTTTGCAACAAATCTTAAAGTTGCAAAATAGTCAAATGGTTTTATGATCTTAAATAAAATGTGTTACAAATTTGGTCATAGGCCATAGAAAAAATGTTTTGCCTTAATGTCAAATATCTAAACTGCGAACGTTTGACAGAGAAGTACAATATTTTAAAAACTTCTATTGTATCTAGAGTTTGAAAAACTTAGTGAGATTTGTATTCGCCCAAATTTCGACATTCTAACGGAAACACCAAAGAGTTAGTTTTGGGATTCGATGCATAACAAGAAACGGGTACAGATAACCAAAAAGATTTCGCTTAACATTGATGGATCAATAGTTGACCAACCAAGGTGGGAGAGGAAGAGGTGACTCAAGTCTTTCAAAATCTGCAATCAGTTGCAGCTTCTGGAAGGGTTAAGATATCAAGTAAGTTCCTTCAGTTTTTCCATGAAATATTGAAGAGCACTTTATCATAACTGGTCACTTGAACTAAGTAGTTTTCAGGAAAAATTGAAAATGGCAAGAGTTGTTCCAGTGTATAAAGATGGGGTGTACTGATATGATATGATCATATGATACAGGTACAACATATTATGCAGGCCAACCATAGATAATGGTGATTCTAAGTATGTGTAGCATATTTCTGGAATTTTTGCAACAACACATTAAATAAATATCTTGGAGCTTATCGTGTTCCAGAATTATGTAGGTCTAGTCATCCTTGACTCAAATGGTTTTTAGGAACTATTACACACATACTATAATCTTACGTTCGCTCAACCAATTACAATAAAACCAATTTACCTTTGTAAAGGCACAACGTTTAATATACAAGTGATGTCGTTGTTGCGGTCATCCACCATCTTGTCGTAATGAAATAAAATCGATTGTTGAACCAAAATTATATTTCGATTTGAAATAAACCTTAATTCACCAATCCGATAATAAAAGCCGCCAGAAAAAAATCGGCAGAAAAATGTTGCATTTATATTTTATTATCCACGACCATTCTCGTACTTTTTTTAATAACCGCGCGATGTGGGCGACATGTCGCCGTATTGAAATTCGAGAGCAGACTAAAGAAAGCAAATCAAAATTTTTTTATTTTATTTTGATTTATGTTGTCTCTTCATGTGGAAGAGACAGTAGTTCAAAGGTTACATGCGTTTGTTCCGAAGTAGTGAATACAATGTTGGGCGGCGTGAGACGTTGCATTGGTAGTTGGGTGAACTCAGACGCCAATGTATGTGAGTGGTACATTGTGGCGGAGTAAAAATGAGTGAGCCGCTACAGGACTCTACCGCAAGTGATTTTTCCTCCCTGCGAAACATGGTTGGATTCGGTATGTCTGTGTATTCAGATCATTTGAACATGGCGTGGCTATTGCTCTGTTGAAATTTCTTTGCTGGTAAGATTCATAAACGGAGTCGATGTGCCAAGGCAGAGTGAAAGGAAGGAGAATGTGGTCGGTCGATGTTTGAGTCAGTAGCTATGAAGGAGGATGTTCGTCAAGCCCCACACCTGATAGGATGGGAGCAAGAGGCATCGACCAAATATCGGTGGGTACCTCTAATTATTAGCTGATCCAGTACCACGAACAAAGGACTCTTTTGCGTTCTTATGAAGTGCAATTGTTTTTGTATTCGCGTTATATCTTAATAACTATTCCAGGTCATTGTGCGATGAACATTTCGAAAACACATGTCAACATTGTTTGGTGCAATATCTGGCATAGCTTCTGCTAAAACCATCCAATCATGTGGTTTCAACTGTGCTTCAACAAAAACATCGTCGACATTCTCTTTGGCAATCTCCATATGCTATGCGTCTTTAAGATACTCACCTCATCTCTCCACGATTTTTTTTTTGCAATAAATTTCATCCGTTTCAAAGCTTTTACCAAACATAACTTTTGGGATAATTTACACTAATCTTTCGTTTCTGTAACAGCTTCCTTTTGCTGAAAACTTGCTAGCAAATTTAAGCAATAAAAGAGGGCTTAAGTTGATGTGACAAACAGTATAAGCAGCAATTAATTTATTTGCAGTTTGTTTGCTTTTCATCCTGCTTTCTTGTTGTTACAGTAACAAAAATGGGGGGGGGGAGGGGGGGGGTTATTTGGTCGAACTTAGCGGCTTAACAAACGTTTTAGTTGCATGGATTAATATATGCATCATTTCGCATATGGTCTTCATTAATAACTTTATTCAAGCTTTAGATGAGCGATCATTGTTGCTGATTTCCTCTGCAATGCGATTGAAAAGTTCTTTAAAGTTTTTCAATTGGACTTGCTCTTTGACATACTTTGTGATGTAAGTGAGGATAGCATGGTTTAAGGCAATTATTTGACAATCTGTATTAGCTCTCCATAGTTGTGAATTTATTCGATTGTGAATATAAAATTTCCATTCAAAGGTCTGGCTAAGGATGAAATCATCAAGCAAGGCTTTGGAAAGCCAAATCTGCACTTCAAATTGTTACCAGGACCTCGTAGACAACAAGTCTTGGAACTAATTGTACTCTATTTAATAGCTGTGAGTTTGGCGTTGAGTTCGGCAATATCGATTCAGCGGTATCAATGAGTTCGGTATTTATTGAAAACAGCGAATTGCTCATTTCAATTGCATATTACAGTGAGATTTCAGTTCGAGCTCATTGGTGGCGGCACTTTGTTCAAACATAATTTTTATCTTATTTTCCAATTACGATAGGCTAACAAATATATTTTTTCTTTCATTTCAGTGTATTAGGTGACAAAACACCAACACCACATAAATATTCATCAAGTATACCGGCGACTGAGAATCCATTAAAAGCAAATACAATAATAGATGAAAAAACAAAAATTTATTAAACAACAAACTAAAAGATGAAAGAACGAAGATGACGATGATGATGATGTAAACACACCGTCTTAATATCAAATTTACTATATTATTGTGGTGGATAGCCACCTGAATTCAAGTTATCTTTATACGAGTGTAGTAGGTACATATAAAACTACGAATCATCTTATGAAAGACATAAAAGAAAATATTTTGTTGTACGATATATTAATGTAAAACTTTTAAAAAGAAATCATTATAAATATTTTTGAATAATTTAATTGATTTAGACAAAAAAAAAATCTCATCTGTATTATTAATTCCATAAGGAAATAACAATTAAAAGATCATCAAAGTGAGTATCTTATATAGGGGAATGCTAGACTCAAACACGCGATCACTATAATTTTGAAGCGATATGATTGTCCTCAGGGAAAGGATGTTCACTTTTGATTTAATCATTGGATATTTACAGCATCCGTTCCGCTTTGCTCGAAAGTTCATTGAACTATTTCTAAATCTAAATAAGGGCAAGGAATTTTCATTGTTTAGTAAGCGCGCTTGATAAATGACTCTGCACATCAATAAAATTTAATGAGGATTATATTCTATTAAGCCTTTAGTGCCACTTTCTGTACCTTTATCTCATAATCATAAGTAATGATCTAATAATTCATCTTTCAGAGCATTCTTAAGAAAAGTAATATATTGTTTGGTTACAAGAGCATAAATAACGAGCACACAAGAAAAGAGGACAATTTATATATACATCGCAATTGAAAATGTGAACTAAGATTAATCGCAGGATAACAAAAACCCAATTTCATTAAATACAAATTGATTAAGATGATTCACTATGGAAAATCCATTTTGGGCATTTTACCACAAAATTTTCAAAATAAAAATAATAAACTACGAACACGAATAATGAAAGACATTTCCTGCCCTCAAGAAGAAGATAATTTTATTGAGATGGATTCATTTTTCAATGAAATTGGGATATTACTGTCAATAGAAATCAAAAAATTGAGTTATTACATTCTGTTTTGATTTGATTTGATTTTAATTAGGTCTATTCATTTTATTCTCCCCGGTAGTTTATGGAAGGTTATACTTATCGAGATGAATGTTTATTGTATGTATTTATGTTGAAATATGAATTAGCCTTTGAGCTATTACTGATACAAATAATTTTTCATTTTTATTAATCCTGTTGGGCTGAAGAAAAGAAATAGTTTTGATGATTGGAAAAATAAGAATAAGTAGTTAAACCTTTCATCAAACCACCAGTTACCGGTGCTGCTACAATAATTATTAAGTCTGTAGTTTTCATCAATCATCACATATCTAGCTCTATTGGTGATTCTGATGCATTCCGGCAAGAGTACTTTAGGTTTAGCTATTAAAGCTAAATTTTCTTGAAGCCAAAGATTCCTATAAGAATCACACCTTAAAATTGATAACATTAGAATGCTTTTAGATGAATTTAAATTTTACAATATGTTATTCAAAAATCTTTCTTTATTGTAATACTATGCTGTTAAAAAATTTAAGATTGAGAATCGCGGTAACAACATCATAGTAATGCTACACGAGTTTCGATTCAAATTTTTTATGATCTTCCTGATGTTGTCATTATACGGTTTTCGACTAATTTCTAAATGTCAACTGTTTAACTACAATTACGCAGTGTTACCCGATTCAGTTTAAATAAGAATCTCCAGCAAAAAAAAAAATCACCCACAAAAATTGCACGATCCTACTAGGAGAACCTGTGCAACTTTATTATTTATGTGGAATACTACCGCCAATAAATACAGATATTTTCTCACTACAGGTTGCTCCGATGAAAACTCAAAGGTATCGAACTCTAGTGAAATATAACTCATTCAAGATTTTGAAATAATTTGATAATATTTTTATTTTCAAAGCTTTAACTCGAAGTGCAATGCAATCAGTCACTTTGGCAACTGCTTTAAATAATTCTATGAATTGCGGAAAATTTGCGGACACAATTTTTAAATGGAGCAATTTGCAACTTAAACACTGAAACATTCGGGGTTCACAAAGGTTGGTAATATTGAAAACAACAGTATTAAGGCTCACCGAATCATTCTTAAGATGATCATCGTTGTTATCGCTACCATTTTGGTTTATTTCTTTCTTTATGTTACAGCTACAATACATGGGTAATGGTGCTACAAAAAAAAAAAATTAAAAAATTAATTTGTTGTTAAATCTTAAAATAAAATTAATAGACCAAAACCAAAATCAAAAATGTAAAATTTAAACACTGAGCAAACAGAAGCCGTCTATCTGCATTGGTTTCTCAGGCCCATCGAAAAGCTTGAAATGATTCAATATAGATACTTATACATAAAGTTTTTCAAGTAATTCTTTTGTGAGTTGAGCGTGAACTCGCCCATTGTTTCATTATGCTTTTATGCTCTTACTCTGTATTGATCAACACTTAAAAAAATTATTTCGCTCTAAAGTGATTTACATTTTTATTTTTAATAGTGCTCTAGAAAGAGGGAGCGTAGAAGTTAAAAATATAGCTCCCTCTCAATACTACAGAGCGATTGAAGAAAATATATTAGGGAGCGCGATATTTTTTATAACACTCGAATTGCTCTTGAATGCAAATTTTACCAGAGTTTAAAATGGGATGGCATTTTGCTCTTCGCTCTTCATTTTTTTCAAGAGTGATAATAAAAAATATTAAAAAACTCTTCATATGGAACGCTATTATAAAAAAAATATCGCTCTGCAGAATAGGACCAATATTTTTATTATAATGGGCTGTATTAAAAAAACAAATACGCTCTACTCTGATGAATCAAAAGGTCATTAATTGCTCTTGCTCTTGTATTACGACAAACGGTTAGATACAAAACATTCTAAAATTCTCTCTTTAGATAGTCCGATTGTTTTGTTAACGAACAGATAAACTTTTAAAAAATATCTACTGTTCTGGAATATAGCCAACTAGGATGGAACTATTCCTTAACCGATTTTAATGAAATGTGGCAAGCGCGATGGAAATAGTGATTCTAAAATGATTTTTGGATACAGTTCTGTAATATGGCCAATTGACATGAGCGATGGAGATGGGATTCTAAAATAATTTTTGGATGAAGTTTTGGAATATGGCCAATTAGGATGGAACTTGGCTATTCCAGAACCGATTTTAATGAAATTGGTCATGTGCATTGGCTATTTCTTAAAAGATTTTAGTGAAATTTGACAAGCGTGATGGAAATGGGATAAGTTCTGAAGTTGGCTATTTGTTAAATTTTTATGTCGTATGGTGCAACCTTTAGTCTCAAAGAATGCCCAAACAAAATAGGCAATAGGATTTAAATCCGGAGAATACGGTGGTCGCATATTGTATAATATAACGTCGATAAAATCCGGAAATTTGCAATTTTCTTCAGTAGTGCGAGCTTCATATTGTATAGTTGTTTCATATTGTATATACGGATAGTTGTTAAGGTTTTCTTTGGCTATTTTCCGAACGGTTTTGGGGTTTACTTGAAAACCCCTGGCTATATGACGCATCTTGATTGGCGGATTTCGGAGAATCCGATATTTGATGATGTTGGTGAACTGTGGAGTAAAACGAACTCTTCCTGTGCGGTCCGAAGAACAACCTAAATCCCCGAAGAACAACCTAACGTTTTACCGCTTTGAAGACTGTTGCGCATGGAAAACAAAGATTTACAATTATTTTTTTGCGTAATTTCCAGCTTCGTGCAGTTCGATTATTATTACTGTAAGGCCATGTGGGCATTCAAGCCACCTCGCACTGCGACCTAAAAGATCTTTTGTGGTTGGACCTCGCTTGGGGTGCAGTTCGATAATAGTTAGACGACTTTTCGTAGGTTTGATAAATCAAGAAATAAAAGGAATAGAGAACTGATTTTTTTAAATGAAAATACTTTATTTTAGAGTATATGACGTTACTGTCAAAGTGATAAAGTGGTAGTTATAAATAATTACCGGTCATTAACTTCACTAAAATATTGGAATTATATATAATAACCGATGATTGTAGCTACATAATAACATAATAGCATATTTTGTAACATGTAATATGGCTAATCCGTGGTAACGCTTAAAAATTTGTAAAGGGATTAATTCATTTTCCCTGGTCATATACTAAACGTTTAACAAACATGTCAATTGAAAAGCGTTAATTGATGATTTCTTCCAATTATCCCTTATGCAAACTACCTTCCCAAATTTTTCGTTGGTGCAGCCTTCTTCATAATCTACAAAACTCTCGATGTAATCTTGTTTAACGTTGTACATCAATTTTTTTGCAATATGCATTTCATCAAAAACAACATAACTTGCTTAGATTGAAAAATGTTCATTTCTGGATTTTATTTCCAGAAACAGGAACAATTTCTTGCAGAGGGAACCATCTGTAAATTGATGCAAGTGATAGTAGTTTAAAATTTAAATTGTCTCGTAAGAATAAATAAGCTGCTGCTGATTTAAAGAAAAGGGCTAATGCCAAATCTTTTTCATCATCCGTATATTTTGTTTTATTAATAATCATTTCAGCAAACGTGTTGGAATGCTGATGTGCTAACTAACGATTCTTCAATTTGTTGGGAAACAGTTGGCTTTTAAATTTAAGTAACTTTAATTGTGTGGTAAGCCTTTGATTGCTGATTTTCTCTAGTTTCATTTTTAATTGCTTATTGAGTTTGTTTAGGCGTTTATTTTCTTTAGTAAAAAATTCTTTCTGCAATTTTTTCCATTTCTCTCCTGTAGAACGAACAATTTCGCTCGCTGGTGAGCCATAATTGGTGATCAATTTGGTTTTATCAGGCATTCTGCAAAGTGAGCTGAGCCTGAGCATATCCGTATATTATGTATTATACAATATAGCAACCCCATGCCCATACAGAAATTTCTAATACATTGAATTTAAAATCTAAAAATCCGTAACTTGATCGATGTAACAAATGTGAAATGTTTCAATTGCAAATAAAGACTTCAGAAAATGAAGACATATAGTCAGAGCTGTAATAGTAAGAGCTGACCAATTTAATGCCAAAGCCAACAAGTCACTTAAAACATATGTACACATTTGACTTACAACGGTATTTACCTACACCGATGTTATGCACATCAATTAGTAAGTTTTAAAAAAAATACAATAACACTTTAAGTAACAAATTTACAAAACAATTTAAATTATTAACATTGAGCTTTGGTTTTAAGCAAATCAGTTCTTTTACAAGTAAGCTATGTATATTGCAAATAGTGAAGTAATAAAACTTTCAAGCCAAATAAACCAAAAACGCCTGTCAAATGCGAACCAGTGTGCATTATAAAATCAGTGATTGTGCGTCGCATTGATATCGCGAATTAAATTGTTGTGGAAAACTGAATATACCGAGAATAAACTTGTGCAGAAAGTGGTCGCCTCCTAGGTTCTCTAACTATGGCTACCACATTCGTTGCAATATTGATAACCAACCAGAGACTGAATAGATCGAATCAAGATCGAACAGAAACTTAAATCATTGTGGGAGGAATTTTATAATATTGAAGACGAATAACTCTTGATCCAACATCAAACCTGGAAGGCTGATGAATTCGAAACCAAGTTTTTTATTACTGAAGCTGCCTTGAGGCCTGGATTAAGGAAGCAGAGGCCAATTAAATACTCCAACAACGACGATTTGAACGTCACTTTAACCAATATATATTATTAAATTCGCAACGAAGCTGATATTTTGAATCATTGCACAACATAAGCATGACACAAAGCAACTAAGCCAAGCTGCCGAGAATAAATATTCCGCCCTTTAACGAAAGGTAAACACAATGGCCGTCTTTTAAGGATATGTTCCAGGTTAATGTGCATTAGAACCACTCGATATCACACGTCTACAAGTTCCTGTTGCTGAAGAGGTCCTTCAAGAAAGCGCGGCTCGGCTAATAAACCAGTTTTTAATAACTGATATCAGTTATGGAGAAGCATGGAACAAATTGTAACAATGGTACGATAAGAAACGTACTATCGTAAGTACCATAATTAAAACTTATCTATTATAATTCATCAAAGTCACTCAGAAATCTCACGAAAGAAATGGATGTACTGCTTAGGGGATTAAAGGATTTAAGGCTAGAATGCAAACATTACCACCAATCGATTTTACATATGTTACTCAACAAAATGAACGATGAAACGAAACAACAATGGGCACTACCATATGCATGAAATCATCCACACCTATACCTGTTAGTATAGGTGTGAATGATTTCATAAAGTTCCTCCTTCAAAGATGTGATGCGTTGTAAAGCTGCAACATCACCATGCAAACGTCGTGCGCATGTTTTGTAACAAGCCACATCCATTACAAAAGGGCCATACATTTCAAAGATGTGCCATGGAAGCAATTGTCAAGTTGATTAAAGGTGCTAACTGCTAACTCTAAGTTATCAGTAAGTTCCGATTTACAAAACTACACAAACACAAATGTTACAGTTAGCGGAAATAAGCAAGCATTAATACGAACGGTTATTATGTTAATAATGGATATGCTCGTACCCGGAACCAAGGGACAGGTTAACCTAAAATTAAGCTCTCGATATGACGCAACCCAATTAGTAGTAGTAGATGCTTTATTGTTAGGTCAGCTAATTAATTGTTTACCTTCTCAGGCAACTGTACTACAAGAATACAGTAAGCACCAACTGAATGGAATTTATCTAGCTGATCCAAGATTTTACGAACCAAATTCGATCGACATGATTCTTGATATTGACGTTTTATATGAGATGCATTAGAGGCGGGTATTACTGCAGCCAAACCTATACATTTGTTAGTAGTTTATTTGGTTTCTGCTACCTAATTCAGATAAATAATGTAGATATTGGTCAAGTATTGCAGTGGTTTTGGGAACTGGAAAAAATCTCAGCTAATACATAAGTCATGACAAATGCGAAGAACACTTTTCCAATATGCATCAATTTGTAAACATGCGCTATATGGTCGAATTATCTATAAAAGAAAATGTTGAGCATTTGGGCAGCAGATTAAAGGCAGCAACAGCTCGAATCATAACCATGGAATGCAAATTCAAGAAGGACGTGCAGCTCAGGGAGAAATATACCAATGACATCACCTGAAATGATAGTATATTTAGCAGGTGATGTCATTTTTCACTTTTCGGGTTAGGTACAATTTTTTAAAGAATAAAATAAAAAGTCTGCCTCGACAGATTCGTTGTAAATCAATTAGGCTTTAATTTAAAGAAAAAATGATGACGTGTTATGTGGCTCTTTGCGCTCTGTGTGTTATTTTCTCGACGCTTGTGCGACGCTTTGGCACAAGAAATGTACGAATTTGGTGTGGGAGGCTTTTATTTTCAACAAAACGTAGTTCTGTGAATGTGAATACCCACAGAATATTGGAAAAATTGCGACTCTTGGGTATACAATGGTTGGGTTTGGGTATTTAAAAAGGCAGATGGGAATTATTATTCGTGTTTGGAACTTGATATTGTACTGATAAATAGAGCGATGTTAAATTGTGAATATGCAGTGTGAAAGTGAAGGATGTGTCTTTTAATGATTTTGTGAATTAATTTTGGAATAATTGTGTAGTTTGTAAATCACTAAATTTGAGTTATAGGTTGAATCGGTTGTTTTAATCACAATGCAGTGATTCGAATAAGGCAATAAAGATGTAAAACCATATTGTGGCCTAGTTCTAAACGATTTTTTATAATATGGCCATATCGTTAAACTGAAAAGCAAAAATTTGGTCATGAAATATTTGATGTGGACCTCGAAAAATCGCCATAATTTCAATTCTTCACAAACAGGAAACCGGCTCACAAAATAACCGGCTAGGCATTTCCGCTGAATAAATTCGGATTAATTAATGAAATTAAAAGTTTGTACAATATTATTATTATTATTATTACTTGAGCGCCATGTGGGGACTCAAGCCACCCCGCACTGCGACCTAAAAGATCTTTTGTGCATCAAGCCCTCATTTATTATCCGTCCAGTCAATATTCAGGCTCTTAATGAACCTGATAATACTGCCTAACGGTACGTAATACATACTATCTGGGCTCATTGCTCTCCCTCCTAGATGTTTTAATTATCCGTCCAGCCAATATTCAGGCTCTTAATGAACCTGATAATACTGCCGACCGGTACGTGATACATACTATCTGGGCTCATTGCTCTCCCTCCTAGATGTAATAACATTTACTTCTGCTAGAAGAGCGGTAGCATTGGGACTCAAGGACTTCGAGAGGGCAGACCCACTCCCGTATATTCCTATCCGTGCCTCGTCTACCGTTTTGATTTTACTCTTGCGAGTTGCTGGGACATACTATCTGGGCTCATTGCTCTCCCTCCTAGATGTTTACTGTTGGAAGTACTTCTACACGCGATACATACTATCTGGGCTCATTGCTCTCCCTCCTAGATGTCTACTGTAGGAAATACTTCTACACAAGTTTGTACAATAAAACTTTAACTAACTCAAAACGCCGGAACATATAATTTAGTTCGCTTACATTGTAAGTATTTCATCCAATTATTTCGAACTTCGCATTGACAGTGATCGCAATAATTACACTATACAGAGTAGAGGAAAACTAAACGACGGTTGTAGTTGGAAAAAATGTTTAATGGTACGTCGTTAGATACGAAACTGATAATCATGATAGTTTGTTAGATAGACTCTATACGACTCAAATTGAATCATAACAACATGAAGATTGCAAATATAAAAAGTGCAACTAGATTAAAATGGGATATACGATTATTATGAATTTGAGATGATCATCTACATTATTTTCACTTTAAAATAAAATTATATGCTTGATCGACCGTCTTAAATCGTATTTCTTGTTATGTTCGTTTGTGTAGTTATTAATGAATGTAATTATAATATATGATCATCAGTAATTTAAAGTTTGTTGAATATCTTGATAATATAGTGTGCAGCGCCACAACAAAAACTTAAAGTCATTACAGAGCGCACAGCCACAGATGGATCAATTTTATATATAAATCAGCAAAAAATGCAGTACGCAATGTGGAAAGTAAATTAAGTTGGTTGAATACCCTTCCCTGAATGCAGCGTTTTTTATGACTATGGAAGTTAAGTTTCATTTTTATTTATAATGGGTAATTAAAAATGGTGGACAATCTGTAATTTACTAAATTATGTACTGCAAAATGTTTAAGTTATATCTTAAAAGTTAAGGAAGTTATCGTTAAAAACCAATCGCGTTTTTCGTTGAAATATTCGGATTGCTCTCTTGCATTTTTTAGATGAACAATCAACATTCATTTTCAATCGCGAATAATCCGAAAAATATTGATTTATCAAAAAAACTTGATAACACGTTTTTGCTTAGAATTCATCCTTGATGGTACTAAATTCCGCCCCAATAAGGGGTGACACCCACCCTAAAAGTAAAACCACACATCGGCACTACACAAGTTCTGTTCCTTGAGCCGTTCCCTACTTACTGTTCAAATTTCACGTAAATCGGTTTTGCCCGTAAGAATTCTGAGACAATAATCTATTTTTACCGTCAAACCTAAACTAAAAGTAAGGGTTGTTATTAAAAATTTCACAGATCTCAAATTTCTTACGCAAACACATTAGACGATCCGAATTAAAGGGTGATATTTTGAAGCCGTGAGAAGGTCTTATTATATAAAACTGAGTCAAGCAATATTGTCAAGTGCGGTGTTAAATGTCGACTGGTTACCTTTTCAACCAGCTACATATAAATTATTGCATTCTTTAAAACGTCTACCTTTTTAAGTAAATTTAAAAGTTAGAACCGAAATTTGTTTAAGAGGTTTCGATAAAGTTCCGATTGATGTTTACTCTTTCTTATACCTAGAATACAATTTTACTTCCTCTAAGAACAATTTTCTTATAATTATCTATAATATCACTAAAGATATGCAATTAATTGCTATTAAATATAAATTCGGCTAACATCAAACACAACCAACCCATCCCATTCACTTTACTACAAAATTATATTATCTCTTAAAATCAATTACAATTCGAAAAATCTAAAAAAAATTAAAGATTTCCTAGTACCCTAAATAATAAACCTGATTCTCTCATACATTTTGTTTTGTTTAGTCCTTCATATCTTAACTCGATCCATCCTCCAATTAATGGATCGAAAATGAATGAAAAAAAGACACTTTTCTTCAACGTAATGTACCGAAAAGCCCCAAAACCTAAAATATTTTTTTATTAATTTCAATTTAATATTTCAACATGACCTACATTAACATATTCTTGATTGAAATAAATTCTTGATGCCTGACATGCGATCATATTTTATAATTTCATAAGAAGATAAGTTGTTGTTATATAATCCCTTACAGACTATTTATAAAAAACAAAAAAATCAGAAGACAACAAAACCAAATCTTTTAATTCATTAAAAAGAATTGAAGAAATTTTTTTTTTTTAATTTCTTACATACTTATGATGATATACATATGTGTGTGTGTGTGTGTGTAACAGAAATTTGTTAATGAAATAATAAGTCAAAATCGTGAGATATTTGACTTACAAACTTAGACGTCGGACCATGACGTATATGCATCGCAATCAATGATAACTTGCCTATACGTTACACATTGTGCATGTCCATGCACAATATTAATACGATTTCATGACGAGGGTTCCAGACTCACTGATCCAAATTATTTAATTATAAATTAAAATAGTTTTGAAATTCAATATTGCGATATTCAAATTAGAAACAAGAAAAAATTTAAATAGAAATTCGATCCATTGTTGTGAAAAGAAAGGTGAAATTGATATAGCAATTCATTCAGTAAGAACTAAAAAAAAAAAAAAAAATCTCAAGGTCTCTTCTCTATATGTGGATCTGAAACAAAAGAAGATGACTTATTTGTAAACACACAAATTTCAAAAATTCCAAGCAATTACACGAAATATGTAATTATCGAGTTGTAATAATGCAAATACTCTGTATGTAAATAAACTTTATGCAATTGTAATTTTGAATTGTAATGAAAGTAAAATGATTTTAATTTTCTTGTGAAATGCATCCAATTATTTTTATATTTAGACCAATTGAATTTGCGCTTATTATAGTAAATTACAAAAATTAATTAAAACCGAAATTAGTTTTAGATATCCATCGAGTATATAATAGGGAAGAGGAATTATAAGCACGCAATTTGTAATTTTAATGATGGTCATTTAACCTGATGTTGGTTTTGTTGTTGCTACAAAATATATAAATGATTTTTATGTATGTGGTCAACGCATCATAAATTTCACTTTAATGGCCAATAAAATCAATGAATCAACAAAGTGTTTTTTTATGTTGTGGTTATTTGTAATTTGATACATATAGATACACCTAAGAGTTTTATCGATGTTTAATTGTCTGGAATTGACCAATTATAGGGAAATTCAATTTATTGAAGTTTTGTTAATTAATCTAATAACAGGTTAAAGATTAACATGTAAAAATACTGGAAAATGGGACGAAATACTGATTGAAATAAGTACTTATCATATATTATGTTACGCCGAATAAAAATGTAAAAAAATAATTTTAACGGTTATAAATAATTGTAATAGTGGCCCACTTTACCTGAATGTTTGCTGATCCTCGCTCCTAGGTCGTCTAGAAAAGGGAACTATTTTCTGTTGTGTTGGGTTAATAAAACTATTGTATATAAATAGATTAATAATAATATTAATTAATATGCGTGTACTCTGTGTCACGATAACTAACTAAAACCAGAGCCTACTGTATAAATAAGAGCCTCCAGTATCGACTGTATTTTGTACTAAGCTTAAAATAAGGTACATACATACTTACAATTTTTTCTTTACTATGAAACTAATGGGAAAACGGTTATTTTCATTTACAGTTGTAGTTTATTAGAAATATAAGCTTTTGTTTCGCTTTTATACGAAAATGTTCATAAAACATGTAATGTTATTTGGTTGAAAAATCGAGTCTTGAAAATGTTTATTTCTTAGTGAAAATTGTCATGAAAAATAAGTTATTTTTGAAATTTTCAATATTGTTGTTTTTGTAATATACGTCATAAATATAACTCTATGTTTATAAGCATTACAATAATCATCTCTTTCATTGCCCCCATTCAAATTTGAATTTGAATGTTTTCTATGGTTACTAGGGGACCCCAGTGCAATTGCACAATTTTATTATTTACTAGCGGCCCGCTCCGGCTTCGCACGGGTATAAAATATATACCCTATGTCACTCACTGAAAAAATGATTAAAATCGATCCAGTAGTTTTGATTTATTCATTACTGCCCGTGGCCCGCACTCGTTAAATTTGGAGTAAAACAATTCCCCTTTCCCTATACCATGAAGATTTCCTGCTATCTTTGGAATATTTAAATTCATACACTACATTTTTACTTATTTACTTTTTACATTTTTACCTATTTATTTTATTTTTACAACAATTTATATATTACAGAATGTCTTTATATACAACGTTCACAGCTTTCTTGTCATTAGACAATAGAAACATGTTTTCTCTAGTGGTTACTCTTGAAAGAGCGACATACAGTTGGCCATGTGAAAAACAGTCAACGCTCAAATCTATAAGAAGCATTTATTTCGTCAGCACGTGTTCCTCGAGTCACAACTGGTAGGATTTGATGGAAATCTCCTGAGAACAGAATTGTACATCCACCCATAGGTGAATTTTTGTTGCGCAAATCGCGCATTGTCCTATCCAGTGCTTCCACAGACGTCTTGTTTGACATGGTAGCTTCGTCCCAGACTATTAATGAGTAGTCGCACGCATCAATTTTCCTGTATTGCTCTGTTTAGAAACACTACAGACGCTGTTATTATCATATGTGGCGATTTTCAGCGGGAGCTTGAATGTAGAGTGTGCGGTTCGGCCTCCTTCCAAAAGCGTAGCGGCAATGCCGGATGACGCAACAGCTAACGCAATTTTTCCGGTAGATCTCACTTTTTTTAAAAGCAGATTGATTAAAAATGTTTTTCCTGTACCTTCTGGGGCATCAAGGAAAAACAATTTCCCTTCATTGTTATCAATTGTTCATAGTAATGCAGTGAATACTTTTTTCTGATCGATGTTTAATCGTGGCTCATCTAGAGCTATATTTTGTAAAAGTCTCGTTTGATCGTATGATGTTTCTCTTGTGTATTCGGCATTGTTAGTTAAATCTGAGTTAGTAGTATTAGCTGGCATCGGCAGCTCAAAATCCTTGATCGATTTACCCGAAAGTAATTGCACTACTTTGTTCAATTCAAATAATGCTTCGTCAAATATGTTTTGATCATATTGTACATCATCTGAGTTTAACTCTCGCCGTCGCCGAATCAGAATATCACTGGCCATATTTTCTTGAAATTTATTCCATAGATTAACAGAATCAGTTACTTGACAAAACGCTACTATGACGGAAAATAAATATCTTAATGATGTAGCTGAACTACAAACAGCTGCTTCTGATAATGTGTTTTCCCAGTGAGAATTGTCTTCCAAGAGACCCATAGCTTTGCATGCTGCTTGATAAGTATTGTAAACAACACCTTGTACAGTTCTTAGGTGTGCAAAGGATGTCGGGCCTTTTACAATATGCAGTAACATTCTCAGATAAAAGCATTCGCTGTTGTTGGGATGAATCACGTAGACTCTGCCAAGAGCATCCGTTTTTTTTACTCCGGGCAAACATCAACCGCAGTACCTTGTTTTCGCCGTTGAAAAGTTTTACAACTCTGGTTCCATGTATAGTAACTTGGAACTCTGCCATATTATGTCAGTGTTTTCGCGAAATGATCTTGAGCACATAACTTGAAGAATGCTGTCAATGTTGTATCCCGCGTGTTATTAACAACTTCTTGTATATTGTTCTCAGTGAAATATACTCTTTGTCCATTTTCTAAATGAACTGCAAGGTGGACAATTGTGGGAGCCCGGTCGTGCACTTCGAATGATAAAATCCTCCATACAGCTTCAGAGCTGCAGATGTAACGTCCAGACTGATATTTTTTCACTTCATTTGGTGATTGTATGCTGAAAGTGGCTTGATCACTGCGGATTATAGGGAACGATCCATCGGTTATCAATATCATGGTTTCGGACGGTAGCATTTTGCCCACCCTGTTCTGGCGATCGTCGACGATATTTGGGATATCCGTCATCGCTAGTACTTGTTTGAGTTTGGAACGACTTCGGCAATTTTTTGCTGCATTTAGAATCTCGCATACATTTCGGGTTTAAAGTCCTGCAAGGGCCGTGTACCATATGCTTCTTTACGATTTCGTACAGGATAGGATCTTCATCTTTATCCGGTAATTCAGCTGAAATAACCCTGTCAATTTGGTTTGGTCTAATTTTGTTCACTAACTACACCAGCAGGTGTACATGTGGCAAGCCACGTTTCTGCCATTCTATTGTGTACATATGACAGGGACAGCGCGGCGGACCGAATATATGAGACTTGTTAATGAGGTGCAGGAGTTTCTGTACTTTTAAATGGAAGACTCTGTTAACTATATCGTATCTGTCTTAAGGATTTAAATTGGTGTTAATATTTTCTTTGATTTCCGGCCAATTTGGGTTACATGTTGCAGTTATAAATAAATCAGGTTTGTCGTAATTTCTGACGTAAGTCATGGCGTCTTGCGATTTTTCGTGTAAATATCGAGGTCCACCTGTGAATGATGAAGGTAGTATAACCAACTGTCCAATGCCGTTGCGGTGTTCATTCGCCTGTAAAGCATCCTGAAGATGAACGTAATTTTCGGCTCTCAATTTAGTTTGATTATTACGGATGTAGGCCAATCTCTCAGATTCAATTTTCGCATATTGATATACCAAGTATTGGTTTGTTAACATTCTAAGCAAAGTGTTGAAATTGTTACGTCTTGTCATTATACGGTAGCAATAGTAGTTCATACATGACACTGTTTTACGCAGAGGTGTACCACCGATTGGGTCAACTTGAGAAATATTAATGGCATAACCATTTTCTCCACGACATAGCATCAACGGATATTGTTAGCTGTCATAAGATCTGTGTAACTCTGAAATTTTTTGCAAATTATCATCACGACTATGCAATACAATATCTCTTTTGTCAAATTGCTGTCCAGCTATCACCACTGCTACTTCACTCGTGGAAGGCGCATTGTATCGTCCTCTGTGTTCTCCAACAGGAACTTTATTTGCATGGATTACGACGTTAAAGTCAGGAGTATCTGCTGGAACACTCTCAATCGCAGTTTTGAAAGACTGTATGTAGCAATTATGAGAATGTAACATATCTTGAAGAGATCTAATCAAATCTCTATCAATTGGCTGTGCAACACTTGAACACCGCGTAGATGCTTGTGTATCTGGATCTGCAATAAAATATATTTGCAGAAATTTGTGATCATCGGGTCGAAGTGGTAGCAAGCTCCCAGCTAAGTGGTACACTTGCCCTTGAATTTTAAATGTAGGCATGAACCCACGCTCAACGACTTGCTTACTCTTAAAAGAGGTCATTTGAAATGCGTTATTATAACGGCGTATATTGCGCATGAATTGTTTGGATTTCTGATGATCACCCGTAAGAAGAGAGTGAAGTGGTTCAGGTGAAGGGAGAATTTCTTCTAATTTGACTTTTCCTTGTAAGCAACACATGCCTTTCGATTCGTCCTTGAATTTCAATGCCAAGCAATGTTCACACACTACTGACATAGTACCTATTCTATTGATACTATACGATCGTCCTCGTAAGAAATCGAAGGATCGTAATTCATGGCAGAATTTTCTTTATTTACCCATGAATTAGTAACTCGTGCTGATGATTCTCTGGCTCTCTGTATTCGATGTCTATCCCTATCTCGGCTGCGGCGAACCTCACGCTCTACTGAAGATTCTTTCTCTCTCAGCTCTATATCTATCCCGAAGCTGACTGAGTCGAGCCTCACGCTCTACTGATGATTCTCTGTCCCTCTGAACCGTATGCCTATCTCGATCCCGGCTGCGGCGAACCTCACGCTCTACTGAAGATTCTCTCTCTCTCTCAGCTCTATATCTATCCCGAGCCTGACTGAGGCGAGCCTTACGTTCCGTTGACGATTCTTCATCTCTTGCTGAACGTAATCTTCTGGCATTCACTGTACTACGACCTATGTTCGAACGACGACGTCTTCCAGACATGACTTTATAATTTCTGTACAAAATTTACTCAGTTCAATATGTATGATTAGTGATTACCAATGCACAAATTGACATATTATAAGTATGTGCCGCAGTAAAAATATCTAAATACTTACCATTTAGAAACAAATGATAATCAATAATCATAAAAAACAAAAGATACCTATTCTATTCAGTTCTTTTTTTTAACTGAAATACCTCAACTTAAACTACGATTTTAATTAAATTAAAAATACTTAAAAAATAATTTGCTATTCGTGCGACTAAAAACAAAAGATAATCAACAATCATCAACAACAAAAGAGAAACGCTACGTCCCGTTATTTTTAAATCATCACTACATAGTATAAAACAAAGTCGCTTTCTCTGTCCCTATATCCCTATGTATGCTTAGATCTTTAAAACTACGCAACAGATTTTGATGTGTAAAAAGTAAATGACAAAAAAATGTTATTGTGGGATATCCATAAGAGGTAGACATATACCATCGCGGAGTTTTCTGTAGACCTTTTCAATGTGTACAATACTTAGTACATTATTTTGATAAATCTCGTAGGGTTCAGCCTGCGTTTGCAATGTAAGCGGAAAAAATGTAATTATTTACGACATCACATTAGAAACCTCAAAAATAACAGTATTTCTCCACTATTTAATGGATGTTATTATACATATAAACCTTCCGCTTCAATCACTCTATCTATTAAAAAAAACCGCATCAAAATCCGTTGCGTAGTTTTAAAGATTTAAGCATACATAGGGATATAGGGACAGAGAAAGCGACTTTGTTTTATACTATGTAGTGATGATGTGAAACATTTTTGCCATAATAAATACAAACATCTTCTGCAAAAGGAATACTTCGAAATTAAAAAAAGGATGTACTGTTAATAAAGGCCAACATAAATCTGATAAAAAACAAAAATAATTACATTAAATTGAAAAAAAAAAGACGATATTATCGGGAATCGAACTCGACACCTTCAACTTCATAGCGCATCGCTCTAACACATGAGCTATTGAACTATTATTTTCATTTGATATATGAAATGGAAATTTATAGCTTAAGTAAATGTTGAACATTCTTGTATTTTATATAGGTTTTCAATTTCAAATTAAACTTTTTAAAGTTTAATTAAAACTTTTTCCAAAATCAAACAAACTTTTTCCAAACTGAATTAATCCTTGTCCAAAATAAAAAAAACTTTTTCAAATTCAAATAAAACCTTTATTTATATTAAATAAAACTTTAAAATAATTCAAAACAAACTTCAACAAAATAGAAAAAAACTTTTTCAAATTAAAAAAAAACTTTTCAAAATTCAAAAAAACCTTTTTTAAAGTGTAAACCATAACCAGTAGTTTTATGGAAAAATTAATGTAGTGGCTGATTATCGACTGCTTGTGGGAGTTTCATTAACATATTTGTTATGTAATTATTACAGTCATTTTGGCATACAGTTTGTAAACCTTCATTAATTACATGGACCAAGTCAACATTTGCTCTGTCTTCAGAAAGTATCCTTCTTACAGCTATTTTGACCTGTGATAAAGTATATATTTTTTATATATTATTATTCTTAAACAAAATTGCATTATAATAACATAAATATTACTTACTTTTGAGAATATGTACTTGCTCTATAGGATTTAGCATTGGTGAATATGGTGGGAGGAATACAAGTCGAGCAGAACTTGACTCCACGAGCTCTTTCACCTGCTGAGTTTTGTGGATAGCAGCATTATCCATAACCAGCCATCCATTTAACAGATGCTGAGATTGTATTTTGTCAAGGAGCTCTCTTATAAATGAACAAAACCGTGCGCTGTTACAGTTGACATTTGGTAGTATATTTTGGTGTATTACCCCTTCCACACTTATAGCACCTATTAGAGTCACATTTCTGCCTCGTACCGTAGGAACGACAACAGTTGCACTGGTTCCCTGGCGAGATCTTGCGCGAGTCCGTCTTAAGTGCAAGTTAAAACCACTTTCATCTAAAAAAAATATATTTTCTCGGTTTTCGGGTGCATTTTGTGTGAAATATAAGGCATAGTCCTTCCTTAACTCCAGCGTTCTGGGTTCATTTACCCTGTCCAACTCAATCGATGCTTTCTTTAAGGTTATTTTTAGTTTTTTTAACGAATTAGCGATCGTTTGTGTACTTAAATTTATTTGTTTTGTTTCAAATACCAAGTCCTTCATTTGTCTCAGGGTTAGACAAGGGTTCCTCTCTATCTGCTCCTCAATAAAATTTAGAGTGTCCTCTGTAACCTTTGCCTGCCTGTTACCACCTCTTCCTTTGATTACCAGTTCTTCGTCCGCCTGCTTGTACTTGTACAAAATCGTTTTTCCCGTATTTACTTTTATATTAGCGATAGCCGCCGACTCAGAAATAGTTTTTCCTTCGTTGTAAAGCTTTATAAATATTTCTTTTTGTTGGCAAGTAATACTCGAATATTTACCACGTGTTGCAACGATTTCATTTTCACTTGAACTATCACCACTCATGTCACTGAGTTTAATATTATATGTATTTTATATAGATTATACGTAAAATTAAATTAAAACGCAAATTTATTTTTAGAATATTTCTGTTTAAAAGTTAATGTTCCACTGAATACAATTGTATTAAGTAGAGTATTTGATAAAATTCATGAATTTACCGATATATAATTTACAGAAATCGTAAACTGTTAAAGATAATAAAACGACATTGCTGGTTGGATCGAGATATTCGAATTGTGTAAACAAAATTTAAATTACAACAATATTCATACTACGGGCAAAACAATTTTATTCAGTTACAAGGGGATGAAATGGATTAAAAGTAAGAGTAGTAAAAGGCAACAAACTCCCCGGGACTTTAAAACCTTTATTGAGGAGCGGCATCCTTGAATAACATTGAAACGATTGAAACTACAGGGTGGGCCATCTGTTAGTCCTTCTTCATTTTGTAAATAAAACACATTTTAGGATAAAAAGTCAAAATTTTTTATTGATAATGAAAGGTAGTTCTATGCCATTTATTTATGAAAAACAATATCGTTAATATACTCACCGGCTTCGTCTACAGGCCTGTGTCCGAACATCGAAATGTTCGATGAATTTTCCAATAAAAGCGGATCAATGACCTCAATTTCAGCTCGAATTTTATTTTTAAGTTGTTTAATTGTTAGTGAATGATTAGCATAAACATTATTTTTCAAATAACCCCACAAAAAATCAACCCCACTAACCTTCATTTCATGCAAGCATCCAATTAACAAAACAACGACGATTTAAATGGTCTGGTGGCCTCAATTTTTGAGTTAGTTGAATTTTGGATGGATGCAAATGGAGATCAATATGCAAACTACGTCGTAATGTGGTTCGTGAAATGTTTAGTTCTTGTGAGCGATGTCTGATTGATGTGCATGGTTCATTACAAACACTTTCACTAACAATCGCCACTGTATCAGGAGTACGAACTGGATGAACGAACTGGAGGAGTACGAACTCCCACTGAACCAGTTTCTTCAAAATAATCAATAATTTTGCCAATTGCATGCTCAGTAGCACGTCCATGTCGACCAAAACTCTCACATAATTTACAAAATGCGTTGTTGTGTTGTTAGCGACTCCATGATGATAAATGGCATATTTTTTACTTTTCATATGTTTGTTTTATATATAAATTCATTGATTGAAAAAAGGATCAACAAATGGCCCACCCTGTATTATGTATCGAAGCAAAAAATGCGTTTACCTAAACTATTGCCACCTCGTATAAAAGATTAAAGGAACATATTTTGAGTTCGGCAAGGTAACCGAATGCAGAACGCTGGATTAAAGGAGAGACTACGACGGGAATTTCATCCAAATGTCCCGAAAATCACGAGAAGATACTTTTTAGTGGTCAAATTGGTTTTAACCCTTTATAATATTTACTTTTTAAAAGAGGTTTTTTTTGAATTTTGGAAAGTTTTTTTCTATTTTGTTGAAGTTTGTTTTGAATTATTTTAAAGTTTTATTTAATATAAATAAAGGTTTTATTTGAATTTGAAAAAGTTTTTTTTATTTTAGACAAGGATTAATTCAGTTTGGAAAAAGTTTGTTTGATTTTGGAAAAAGTTTTAATTAAACTTTAAAAAGTTTAATTTGAAATTGAAAACTTATATAATACTAGCTGAGTTACCCGGCGTTGCACGGGAGGTATATAATTCAAATACCTTGATTGTTATGCAAGAATTCTCTCTTTACATCGCTGTATTTGAAAGCATGAGTTGTATTTTCGAATATTTTGTAGAAAATGTCTGGATAACTCAGTAGTTCCGGAGACGTAAGCTAGAAGAGGTTCAGGTGGATCATCCAGAGGAGGCAAATTCACTTTTCCATTTGAACAACACATTCCAGGCGATTCATTGTGGAACTTTAAAGCATATGACAATACAAACAAATGTTTTCCATTTGCCCAATTGAAACATTGTAATCATAGTCTTTCTCGTAATTGAATGCTGCTAACTTTAAATCACCTCTAAAAGTTTCTATTAATCGTCCATATCGTAACCGATCGACTTCTAGCCGGGCCTCACGATGTTCAATGATTTCAGTAGCTCTAGAAGAAGACATCCTGCTTCGAACATTTTCAAGTCGTGTTTCACGCTGTTCAGTTGTTTCATCAGCTCTTGAAGAAGACATCCTGCTTCGATCATTTTCAAGTCGTGCTTCACGCTGTTCGCTTGTTTCAACCACCCTTGCGGCTCTAATCTTCTTCGACTTTGCAGTTACCTGCCCACAGCCCAATTGATCTTTTTTTCGGTGGCATTTTTAAGCAAAAATGAAACGTGTAGCTAATTAATCAGGAATGACGGGCATTCAAAACAGAAATTAGTATTAATTTATCAAAACGATTTTAATGTTCCCTTCGATACGTTTCACCGCGAACTGTGTTTGAAAATGTCTTTACGGAATTTTTTTAAGCAAAATCATTCCTTACCTGGAAAATAATCACCAACAATTATTTTATTGCAATATAGCTAACTAATCGAGAACAACGGCATCCGAAACACAAATTAATATTAATTTATTCAAAATGATTAAAGCTACGTCCACTTCGATACGTTTTACCGCGAACTGTGGTTGAAAACGACATTTCGAAAAACAAAAGAAGTTTTTTCAAACTAAGGCAATTTTACACGTACAATAATTTGAATCCAAGGATGTTTCTTGTAGAAGATGCTATTTTCAAATATAAAACGCTACAGTCTTCCCTCGAATAAAAGGACTAGTCCTTTTATTCGGGAGAACACTAATTATCCATTTTTTAGAAATTATAGAAATTAATTCGAATAAAAGGACCTTCAAATAGAAGGACCAGTTCTTTTGTTCGAATTAAAAGAATCCTGATTTATTAAAACGAATAAATATGGAATTGTTAATATTGACTAATAAAACAAAATGAGTAAGGTTTAGCTGATATGTATAAAAAACAATGTTGTTTCATTCTTAAACTGCATATTTTATTATAACATAATTTTCAAAATTAAACATTAATAAATGTATGTTTAAAAAGAAATTTAAACTTCATGTAGAATCTTTGGAAATTAAATTATAATTATTGTTGATATGTTGTGTGATGTTGAAAGAATTTGAATGCTACATAAGTTCAAACTGGCCATTTGGTTCCTACGTGAAATATTATGACCACGTAGGTTGATTTGAGTTGAATGTTTGAATTCCTAATAAATCTCATAGTATATTGATAATAATTATAATTTAATTATTTTAAATTTTCAAACCGAAATAGCCATCCATATTTACCATGATGAGTGAATTCTCTGGAAAATCCCGTTCAAAACTGGTTTCTGATAACTTGGAACATTCGTTGTCCAATTCAATTATTTTTATATTTAAATAAAATCAATTTAAACAAATTTATAATATACAATTAAATATCTATGTAGGCTTTGTTTTAAGATGGTTTATTCCACTCGAATATAGGAACTAGTCCTTTTAAACGAATAGAAGGACCAATGGTCCTTCTATTCCATTAAAAGGACTAGTTCTTTTATTCGAGGGAAGACTGTAGTACTTTTCAAAGTAAATCAGTTTATAAATACAATATTTTTTAGTACCTTTCCTAGAATTGATTTTATGGATCAATCATTGATTTATTTAAGTAATAAACTAAATAAAGTAATAAACTATTGGCGTTTAGTATGAAACTACTATTTTCATTAAAAGTTGCCGGTTGAAATAGTGGATTAAAATAGAATGTTAATTATTTCTGAAGTTATGTGGAAATTAGAACTCGCTGACTATGGTACATTTCAAAACAGGATATGATAAATTGGATATCACTAAACAGTACATGTCAAACCAGTAAAAATGGATTATTAGTATGGATAATATAAGTGTTCAGAGATTTGTCTTCAGTTAAAGTGATGAAAGATTGTCTTAAATTTAAATTAATAAAATTAATTTGAATAATTAAATCAATTATAGTAGAGGTTTGATTTGTGTATAACAATCGCACGCTAGGTTTCCTTTTTGGTGTATAAATTTGCGGCTAAGGCGCTATTTCGGAACATTTAAATAATTGTATCTATACACGTAAAAATGAATTCTTGATCCAGGGCAGACTTCTGGATTGGAGCATGTCACTAATTTCATATAACCCCTTTCCTAAAGTCATTTCCGCCAAAAAATCTTAAAAAAATTGAAATTTGAGAAAAAATTTGTACCACAGCCCCTAGACCCCGGGGTCCAGCCCCTTCAAAAGTATCGTGGGCTTGGTCCTGAACATGCAACATATACATGGTAAAAATTTCATGGCGATCGGTAAAGCGGCTAAGGCGTTATTTCAGAACAATCAAATAATTGTATCTTTACATGTAAAACTGAATTTTTGATCTAGGGGCGGACCCCCCGAATTCGAACATGTCTCTTATTTCATATAACCCCTTTCCAAAACTCATTCTTGTAAAAAAATTTAAATTTTTGAAAAAATTTGTACCATGGCCCCTAGACCTCGGGGTCCAGCCCCTTTCACAATATCGTAAGATTGGTCCTGAACATGCAACATTTACATGGTAAACATTTCATGGCGATCGGTTGAGCGACTGAGAAGTAATTTTGAAATATATGTAAAAATTAATTTTTGATCCAGGGCTGGGCCCCTCGGATTCGAACATGTCAGTAATTTCATATAACCAGCCCCATAAAGTCATTTTCGTGGAAAAATTTAAAGAAAATTAAAATTTTCGAAAAAATTTGTACCGCAGCACCTAGACCCTGGGGTCCAGCCCCTTCCAAAATATCGTAAGGTTGGTTCTGGATATGCAACTTGTACATGGTAAAAATTTCATGGCGATCGGTTGAGCGGCTGAGACGCCCATTCGGAACAGACAAACAAACAGGAATTCATTTTTATATAGATAGAAGATTTAAATTTTGAATTTGCAAAGCATGCTAGATTGTTTTGACAGACATGGAGTTGTTTGCTAGCGATTTCAGAAAAAATTATTTAACTGGATTTAACTTTTAATTCATGTTTTATCGTCAATCGAAATCGCGTTTATTCATACAAACTCTATGAAAATAAATGAATTTTTAATGTTTCTATATCCCTTATTTTGGTGGTTCATTATTGATTTTCAATCGATATAGACGTGTTTTTTTTAAATCAAAATTAAAAAAAAAAAAAAAGTAAAACAAAGTATATTTTGTTTCATTGAAGTGTATAGTATTTCTCTGTAAAGAATCGGAAAATAAAAGTGTTATAGTTGGTGTTAAATCTATACTAAGTTAGTTTTATCTAGCTTATGCAGAAAAGACAATGTACTGATAACCCGCGTTTTGATAGTGATTATAGCCCCAATCACAAAAAAATTGCAATGGCCTATCCAAACACAAATAATAACGGTTTAGGTTACCCGTTAACATATAAATTACCAATCAATAATACTTTTTCAAGTTTTTTACAAAACAACAACAATGTCAATAATATTGGTAGAAATGAACGTAGCGGTGTATCAGTAAATCAAGCAAAGTCATCAAAATTACCTCCAATCGTCACCAAATTGAAATCGGTCGAGGTCAGAGCAATCATGAAGCAGCTAAAAATTGAAAAATTTGACATGAAGCTCACATCAATTGGCTTAAAGATAACCGTGTATGATTCTTCACAGTATAAACTGTTTTCTGAGGAGTTAAGTAAACAGAAAGCTGAATATTTTTCGTTTACCCTTGAAGAAAATAAAACATCTCGTTTTGTTTTATTTGGTTTACCATCAATGCCTATTGATGAGGTGGAGGCCTACATTAAAGAAGCCGGACTAAACCCGTCCAAAATATCTAAAATAGAATCAACAATAAATAGATCTAAAGATACTGCAATGTATTTTGTATCTTTTCCAAAATCTACAACACTACATCAGCTTAAAAGCCACCGTTATATCGGCCATATTTCCTGTAAGTGGGATGTTCCTTATAAAAAGCCAGAGCGCCTCACTCAGTGTCTAAATTGCTATATGTATGGGCATGTTACAAGCAATTGCAATATGAAACAGCGATGTTGTTTCTGTAGTGTAACTCACGTTGATGATTCAGAATGTCCACTCAAAGAGACAGTAATAAAACACCAGTGTGCAAATTGCAAAGGAAACCACACTGCAAATTCCGTGACGTGTCCCAAGCGTTTGGAATTTCTTCGTATACGAGAGAACATGAATCAAAACTCCGCAAGGAGAGTAACTCAACCTTTTAATTTTACATCATCAGACTTCCCTAACGCATTAGATAATCAGCGTAATCATAATATAATGCCAGCATCTGTAAATAATAAGGATCCTCAAGCAACATTTTCCGGCTTGTTCAAGCCCACCACACAATCAACTAATGTACATTTTGCTGAAACTAATAATATAAATAAGTTATACTCGGCTAGTGAACTTCTTATGATTTTGGACAGCGTCATGGAGGGGCTCAGGAGTTGTACTACGCCAGCCGAACAAGTTAACGTTATTCTCGGTGCCGCAATTAAGTATGCTTGTAAGTAATTCTATTAATATTTGTACCTGGAACGCTCGTAGCGTTAAAAATAAAAAACATGAATTAATCCATTTTTTAAATAAATATGATATTGATATTCTACTGTTAACAGAAACTCATCTTAAATCCAGCATTGATTTTCATATTCCACACTATATTGTACATAGGCACGATCGACCATTAATATCTGGCGGAGGTGTTGCAATCATAATAAAAAATTCAATCAACCATACTCTACTTCCAATCCCTGTTTTTCAAAGTATCGAATGTATTTCGATTCTTTTAAGACTTCCGTGCAATACATTAAAGGTTAGTTCCTGTTATGTTCCTAAATCTAACCATCAGAACTTTAGAGGTGATTTAAATAGATTAACCACAGGTAACTACTCATATATAATTGGAGGTGATTTTAATTGTCGACATTCGTTTTGGAATTGTATGAGATCTAATAGGGGCGGTCGAACCTTGTTTGATTTTCTGAATTCTAGAACGAATTGCGTTTTACACTTTCCTGATGATTCTACATACCACCAGAACACTAGAACCAGTAGTACACTGGACTTTTTTCTTACAAATGATTTAGTTCCAATTAATTACATTGCAACAAAAAACGAGCTTAACTCGGATCATTTACCGGTTTTATGTTCGATTAATTCAACAATAGCACATTCACCTCCATCTACACAGACCTTTAATTTTCAAAATGCAGACTGGACTACTTTCCAAAATATCGTTGATCATAATCTCAATAGATTCTATCCACTTCCACTGAATATAACTAGCAACCAAATAGACAATGCCATTGACAATTTCACTTCATGCATTACTCACGCCGTAGATTTCTCAGTTCCAATTACAACAGCGTCCAGCAAATACAAATTAATTTTAACCGACGAAATTCTATCTCTGATTAAACTTCGAAATATTAGACGAAGACAATGGATAAGAAAAAGGCATTCTTACCTTAAAAATATAGTACAATTGTTAAATAAAGTTATCAGGGACAAAATATATCAAATCATTAATGCTAAGTGGCAAGATAAACTTAAAAATTTGATCAAAGGATCTAAGCCGTATTGGCAGGCTATAAAATGTTTGAAACGTAAGTTTTCATCTATTCCACCTTTAAACAATCCGCTGGATGGAACTAAAATTATTGAAAATAATGGCAAATGTAAAATTCTTGCCGAAAGTTTTCAAACGGCCTATGCAATTTCCGCGAATGTAATTGAAACAGAAGATATCAAAAAGAGTATTTCCGTAATTAATAGCTACAACGAGCCAGATTCTACAAATTTCCTTGTATCAATCCAAGAAATCAAAAGTGTAGTCCAGTCTAGTCGTCCCTTTAAAGCTCCAGGCCCTGATCAAATACAAAACATCCTCTTAAAACACCTACCTGAATCTGGGTTTAGGTTTATGGCGAATCTATTTTCACGTTGTTTTGAACATTCATATTTCCCATCCTGCTGGAAAACCGCCAAGGTGATTGCAATTCCTAAGCCTGATAAAAATCCATCTGATGCTAAGAATTATAGGCCCATAAGCTTACTAAGTTCGGTAAGCAAAATATTTGAGTGCATCATTAAGGATAGGCTTTATGATCATATTGCAACTAATAATATTTTAATACCTGAACAGTTTGGATTTCGATACCAACATTCCTCAGTTCATCAAGTTCACCGCATAATAAAACATGTTCAAAATCAAAGAGTTCTAGGAAACTCAACGGGTATGGTGCTTCTTGATTTAGAAAAAGCGTTTGATTCTGTTTGGTACAATGGCTTACTGTATAAACTTCATAAATATAATTTTCCACTTTATATCGTTAAATTACTAAAATCTTACTTTGAAAATAGGAAATTTTTTGTGCAAATTAGGAATTCTAAATCGGAACTTATCAATATTGGATCTGGTGTTCCACAGGGTTCTGTGATTGGTCCAGTCCTATTTTGCATCTTTCTAAACGATATACCTAAAATCCAAGACTGTGAAATTGCGCTATTTGCTGACGACACTTCAATATACACATCTCACATGTACTCCCAGAATATTATAAATAGTTTGAATACATATTTAAACATTCTAGTCGAATATTTTCATAAATGGGGCATGCAATTAAATAAAGACAAATCTCAAGCAGTTTACTTTTCACGTTGTAGGATGGTATCTAAATTGCCTCAATCAAGCGTACTTATTGGTGGCAGTCGAGTAGTATGGCAGAAGCAAGTACGGTATCTTGGCGTTCTCTTGGATTCCAAGACGACCTTCCAGAATCATTTAAATTTTATTGTAAAGAAAGTCACTAAATTGTTTTTTGTATTATATCCTATGTTAAATAGGAAAAGTTTCCTGTCTTTTGAAAATAAACTATTGTTATATAAATCTGTGGTTCTGAATGTAGTTTTGTATGGTTCCCCATTATGGTGGAATGCGGCCAAAGTTCATAAGAACAAAATTCAAATTATTCAAAATAAATTTTTAAAATTAATATTAAATGTTCCGCAACGTTATCGTACTACAAGGCTACATAGGGAAACCAATATTAACCTAATAAATGATCTTGTTTTTCAGAATTACCACAAATATATAAATAAATTACCTTACGTTGATAATGAACTAATTAATTGCCTTTCATAAAAACTTTATTGTACATATGTATAAATACTCTAAATTCTAGTTAAATTAGTTAGTTTATTTAAGTTTAGTTAAGTTTAGTTAAGTTTAGTTAAGTATATAGTTAAGTTAATACAAATGCGTAATCACCTTATTGTAAAATCATTATTATAGACTACCTTCGTCTGTATTGTATATTCACTAATTCATTAGATTCCGTAGCAAACAAATTGTAAAACTCGGATAAATAAATTTATTATATATTTTGAATTTCTAATAAATGCAAATAAAAAAAAAAAAAAAAAAAAAATATCCCTTATTTTAAGTTCATTTTTCACATGGAGGCTCTATTTACTTCAAGATGGTTCTGCTAAAACTAACTAACTCCAAGCCTACTTCATACTATGTGTTGCAATCACAATAATCACAACAGTACTGCCATCACTACATCTCTGATCTCTCTCCATCTTTTATGACCGGTGATATACAGCTGTGCGTTTTGAAATTGAATTCATTTGTATTCTTAACTTGGGTATTCGGGGCTTTTCGACCCGAGCTTGTGAATCCTCGTTATATGGTGATTAACTGTCGAGATCGTAGTCAGATGAATTTGCATCTAGTATATTTTCTACTCGATGTTTTCCTTCTCTTAAATATTTCTTCATATGCGCAACGTTCCGCCGTATTACTACATTGGTTTTGGTGGATTTTAATGTAACATCTCCGTGGTATTTATTCAGTACTTCATACAATTCATCTTTGTAAGGTGTGTCGAGTTTATTTGATTTTTTTTTGTACAAGTGCCAAATCCCCTATTTTGATCTCAGATAATTTTGCATGTCGGCGTGTGTCTGCATATTTCTTCATTTTTGTTTTGGAAATCAGGTCATTTCCGCGAGCTTCGTCATCTGCGTGGAATCGATGGAATTTTGGTTCTTGTTGGTCTCCCGAAGAACAATTCCGCTATTGAAAACTCAGTTGCTGAATACTCCATTCCGGTCCATTAAGAGATAAGCTTGTAAATCTTGTTGCCAATCTCTATTTGGGATGCTCGCACTGATTCGTAATCTTTTTAAAATCGAATTATTCTGTTTTTCGCGACGAGACCATTCGCTTGTGGCCAATAAGGAGGTGTGGAGTGTAAATTTATTCCGTTCTCAACGCAAAATGCCTCGAATTCACAACTTATATCAGCTATTTACCATTATCGGCTGTAATTGTTTGCGGTAGACCAAATAAAGCGAACACTTTCCGCAACTGCGCGATGGTTTCTTTGGACGTGATTCGTTCCATCACAATTACCTCTTTAAATCGACTGTAATAATCGATTACAACTAGGAGGTAATGTCCAGAAGGAAAAGGTCCGCAAAAATCGATTGGGATGTTTACCACGCGGCAGTTGGAAAATTTCGCGTTTTCATTAGTTCTGGAATACTTGCCACCATTACCAAATTACATTCGTGACATTTTTGGACGTAATTCTTAATATCGCTGTCTATTTTAGGCTACCATACCTTCCTTCGCATTGACTTTTTCATATTTTCAATGCCTGGGGGTCCCTCGTGGCCTAGCAATAATATTCGATCTCGAATTCTTCCCGGTATAACAATTCGTGTGCCACGTAACAAAATATTCTCATGGAAGCAGAACTCGAAGTTGAATTGCCTGTATTATTGAATTAGTTCCTCACTCAATTCATTACCGTCGATGGTAAAATAAACATTTCAATACCGACAACTATACATCGGGCTTAAAAATACCGAGCGTCGGACACAATTACAAAAACAACAAAAATAATTTACCGAGTGTCGGACATAATTACAAAAAACAATTTATCAAACAAAAGAGAAAATAAGTCAAATTCTCAAAATTTTTACAGTTTAAAATGTTTAGTTTCTTATTTTAATTTTAACGAAAAGTTCTCAAATTGCATTTTTCAATACTCTCTTAAAAGAAAAAGAGTGGGACAAATCACAGTACACATAATAAAGGTAATATACTCCGATGTTCCATTTTCGTTCTTTCTTGCGCATCCATGTAAAAAAAAAATTTAATATGGCGGAAATTGTGACCAAACAAATCGTGTTTGTTAGTTTTGCGTAATAATTTTGAGTGTTGAGTCAATATAATTAAAATTGTGTGAAAAATTATACTGACTTTAATTCAAAATAATTAACAATGTATCATTGTTTAAGTAGTTCATAAACATTTCAGTCACAATCTCCGCCATTGTTGTTGTTAAAATTTTATGACATCCTGCGCAATATATTACCTTATATATGTGTACTGTGGGGACAAATAATCGTTTTGGTCGTTTTCTATATATACCGATCTTTAACTTCGCTTTTATTTCGGAAGTTATTTTTGTATTACAGTGATTTCATTTAGTCAAGTTGTAGCTAGAAGCGAAGGACCGAAGGTCAAAAGTAAAAACAAAAAAATCAATCAGTGCACAATTGAAATAAACAAAAGTTGTTTCAATAAAAAAAGGTAGCTAAGTCAAATTTTAGTTTTTTATTTCAATATTAGTTGTATTGCTTTCGCCAAAACAAAAAAAAATACAACAACAATCGTACTAGATAGACCAAAAAGTAGTTTAGCTAACCAAAATATAAATTAGTGGTTAAACAAATCTTAACCAAATTTTTAGTATTAATACTTGCCACAAGAGTCAAATTGACAAGGAGATACACGAAAAAAAATTAAACCAAAATTTGGTTAATTTTGCTGTTGCTTTGATTAGCCGTTAACCAAAAAAATACCTAACTCATTATGGTTGAAAGCAATACGCTTCTTATTGGCTTTGTTCGGTAAAGAATATTTTTTTGTTTTTCATTTCAATTAATAATTATTACAAGTTTTTTTTGCCATTATTTCGCGGTAATTTTTTGGGTTTTATGAGGTAAATTATTATTTTTTTTTTATTTTGGATTTCGAAATTATGCGTAGCGTTTTTATTAAATTTCCTCGGTAATTTTATGGACTTTGTTCGGTAAAGAATATTTTTTTCTTATTTATTTCAATTATTAATTATGCATTACAATTTTTTGTTTGTTTTTAAAGTAAGAGTTAAGTAAAAATTATTTTTTGATTTTGATTTAGTATTTGTTTCTTATGTAGTTAAAAAGTTCAATAATTTTTCAAAATTTATCAGAATCTTATGCAAATCCATAAGATTATCGATAAATTTTGAAACAAATTTTTTATTTATAGTAATGATTAATTGAAATAAATAAGAAAAACATATTGTTTACCGAGCAAAGTCCATTAAATTACCGAGGAAATATAATAAACACGCTTAGAATAATTTAAAACCAACCGTGTGTGGTTTCAAAATTATTCTAAGAATTTTTATTACCTCGGTAATTTTATGGACCTTGTTCGATAAAGAATATTTTTTTTTGTTTCTTATTTCAATTATTAATTATTACAAATTTTTTTGTCATTATTTCGCGATAATTTTTTGGTTTTTTGCGTTAATTTGAATTTTTTTTCCATTTTTGGTTTCAAAATTATTCTGTGTTTTTATAATTTAGTACAGTTAATTTTTATTCGAATTTAATACTAATCGTCAGTAAGTTTACGGAATTTATTCGGTAAGATTTTTTCTATTCCTCTGTATAAAAATAATATAATTTATTGTTCCTTTTGTTTCTATTCTTCTTTTCTATATTGTACGTTATTTGGCTGAAAAAACTCTGTTCGGTTTTTCATATTTTTGTTCATTTGTAATTTAAATTATTAATAGTTTAAATTCACTATATCTCAGTCATTTTATGTATTTTTTTCGGTAATTCCTTGGTTTTTTTTTGTATTTTGTCGTGGCGTTGTTTATACAAAATTATTGGACGGTAATTTTACGGTTTTATCGGAATTTAATATTTTAGTTCGTTCGGGCTAATTATTCATAATTTCCAATAATTACTTATTATTTATTTTTTGTTTGATAATTTATTAATTTTAATTTTTTCAATTTGTTATGTTAAGCAAAATGATGGCTCATCAATTCCAATTTAATGTGGCCCAAACATACGCCAAGGCATTCAAAAATATGAAAAAGCGGGTTTGGATTGGGTAGCATCTAGCTACAAAATTCTAAAAAATTATATCCGTAAATATTTTAACTTGTTTAAGTTATTTTCCTATTTTGATTTTGTGCAATAATAATTTAACAGAAACATCAGACGAAGCAGTTAGGGCAGAAGAAGTGTACTGCACATACTAATTCTGAAACTGAGAAAACAGTTGTTCTAAATAAAAACAATAATCCATATGGCATATTAAAGTATACGTAAATGTTCAGTAATAAAATCTGATATTTTATAGTAACCTGGAACCACAAAATTACCGAATCGGTAAAATCGGCCTGCCCAAAGAGCATCAAAATATGTTCTTTTGTAGGTATTCTGTCAGTACGGTATTTCCTAGGTAATTTTGCAGGTCAAAAGCTACAAAATGTTTGTTGGGATCTATACACTCCCTGATTAATTTAATTTCTTCGTCCTCTTTTGATATTTCATCAATATCATTCAATGTCTCATAAGTTATTGTATTTATTTATTTATTTATTTAACCTACAGTAAATATACAATCGGTATGCAAAAAAAAAAAAAAAGATCAATGCAAACTATAAAAATATTAACAGTAGTTATACAATATTTTAGCACAAAAATAACATTTAACCATTATTTAATAATAGACATAAATTTAAACAACTCATTTCTAAACGAATTTCTTGTTAAGTTAAAATCGAATACATCATAAACCGAATTAAAGAGTCGCGACATTCTCAAAACTGGTTCCGAGAGTGCAAAGTTTGTAGAGACCGGATCAATATGTAACAAACAATGACGGCGCAAACAACGTGTAGGAGCGTAAAAGTTGAAACGAACCAGCAAATCGACACAGTCTATTCGGGAAGTCAGAACATCTTGAACGAAGATAGCAGATGCAACGTCTCGTCGGTGGTCTAATCGTTGTAATTTTAATAATTTACAACGATCATTATAAGGAGGAAGTACATATTGGTGCACTCGCTCCGTAGGTAAGCCGCGAAGCGCGTACAAAAGAAACTGCTTCTGAACGCTCTCAATTCTGTATGAATGGCAATGATAAAATGGTGACCAAATCTGAGAAGCATATTCCAGAATGGAACGAACAAAGGACACATAAAGAGTTTTTAGTGTGAGTGGGTCGCAAAAGTCTTTACAATTGCGCTTAATGAAACCCAGCATAATATAAGCTTTTGAAATAATAGAATCAATGTGTTTGGTAAAAGTAAGATCATAGGAAAAGGTTACACCTAAGTCGGTTATGACCTCAACTCTGTCAATAGCGGTATTGTATAGAAAATATTGCTGAAGAACAGGTAAGTGTGTACGAGAGAATGATAAAATCCTACATTTACCCACATTCAACAACAATTTGTTTTTAAATGACCAACTGCAAAAGTTACTCAAGTCATCTTGTAATTTGACACAATCAGAAACTCCAGTAATAGGAGCAAATATCTTCATATCATCTGCGTAAAGCAAACATTTTGCGAATTTAAAACAATCAACAACATCATTGACAAATAATGAGAATAAAAGAGGACCAATGTGGCTACCTTGAGGAACTCCAGAGGTAACTCGAAATAAGCGAGAACTAAAATCATTTATCTTAACAAATTGGTAGCGATCAGACAGGTACGAATGCAACCACCTGATGGGGATAAACTGACAATTTAGTTTATCCAGCTTATCGATAAGGATCGAATGATCAATTTTATCGAAAGCCTTCGAAAAATCGGTGTAAACTGCATCCATTTGTTGCCCACGTTCCAATCTACTATATAAATGTTGACAAAAACTGACTAGGTTAGTAACCGTAGACCTACCCGTGTAAAAACCGTGTTGAGCAGGAGAAATATAAATTTTTGCATGAAAAAATAAGAATTTCTGTACCATTGATTCGAAAAGTTTTGGTATGGCAGAAAGAATAGCGATTCCGCGATAATTGCTGATATCGCTTCTTCTGCCGGATTAAAAAATCGGACGAATGAAAGACAGTTTCCAGGGATCCGAAAAAATCTCAGTACGTAGGCTCTTATTAAAGATTAGAGTCAGTGGATGGGCTAAACTCTCAGCACAATTCTTAATAAGGATAGGTGGAAAACCATCATGACCTGCCCCCTTATTACTATCAAGTTGAGATAAGCTATCATAAACTTCTGCTTCAGTAAACTGTAAAAAATTAAAATCAGAGCAATCGCGATTATTTATAAGCTTGGTACCAGAATCCCCAGATACTTCATAGACGGACTCAAAAAATTTTGCAAATAGATTAGCGATATCAGAGGGTTGACTTGCGGAAGAGTTCTGAAAGGTCATTGGAGTAGGAAACCCAACAACCTTCTTTTTACCATTTATGAAATTCCAGAACTTTTTTGGGTTGGAAGTCAGATCCTCTTCTAATTGCAAAATGTAGTTGTTGTAAAGGAACCAATTTAAAGTTTTGAACTCTTTACGAGCTAAGTTGAATCTGGAATAAAACTCAGCGCCCTGTAACTTATACAAAGAATGAAACTTATTCCGTTTTTTTTTCAAGACGTAGTAGTTCTTTGTTATACCATGGCTCACGAAACCTAGGTCCGTTTTTATTTGATGGAACATACCTTTCAATACCAGTCTTGAGCAGCCCGTTGAACAACAAAATAGAATGGTTCAAATTTTCATCCCGCTCGAGAAAGTCCCAATTAGAACCGACAAGAAATTCGTTTAACGAATCGTAGTCCGCAAGCCTAAAATCGAAATGCAGAGAATTACTAGAAGTACACGTAGTGTTGCAATTCTCTAAAAATATATATATGGTAATTGGAGTGTGGTAAACGCTCGAACATCCAGTAAAATCTTCGCAAGGTGATATCTCCGAAAACATAAGATCAGTTGAATAAACCAAATTGAGAAATATTCCCCGACTAACTGCCAACTCCCTTTGGCCAGAAGAAGAGGATGTGAAAATTCCATCAACATCAAACCAAGCAATATCTGGAAGATTGAAGTCTCCTATAACCATTAGTTGTTCCTTAATACGAACCAATGGCATGACCGCAGAACTGATGAAATTAACAATTCCCATGTAATATTCCAGAGTAGATCCAAAGGGAACATATACAGCCACCACGAGGATAGATGACTCGGATACATTAATCCGAACAGCTATTACATCATAAATTGGATGGCATGCAATGAGCTCGTTTGGGATCGAACTCTTAACAGCAATCAACACCCCCCCACCTTTAAGGCTGGTACAAAAATTATGTCGATCTTTTCTGTGGACAACGTAGTTGGGTGGGAAATATTCCTCTGAATTAAACACTTTAGTAAGCCATGTTTCCGATATGATAATCACATCGTAATCGTTATCAAGAACGCCAAGCAAGAATAACTTAGCTTTCCTCCGAATAGTAGAGGCGTTGTGATAGTACATCGAAGTGAAAGTAATTTGTCCAAAACTTTTGGACCGACGCATCCCCTTTGACCCTGCGTTATTTAAATTTCGGCAGAGTTGACTACTGCAGCTGGTATCCGGAATTTCACATTTGAGGCTCCTGTCCGAAAATTTTGCTTATGGAAGGGCCTAATAAATACATCGGTAGGCCATGCATCCGAATTTAGAGCCTTATCATGAAGCTCAACGTTGATCCCCAATTTAAAGCACACATATTCTAACTCATGGATATCTTTATCCTTAGGAATTAGTTTAACTGCCTTGTAAACACTCGGACCTAAGCATTTGCTAGCCAGAGCCACAATATCATCCTCAGTTGTAAGAGTATCGAATCTTGACAAATGAAGCCAAAATTTCGGTGCAATAGTTTTAATATAAATATCAGGTCGATAGTTCGTGATGATGACAACGATTTTTTATTAACATTTGGACCGCACGATATAGCAATACTGTTCGCTTTTGCAGACGTACTCGCAACACTCGAAATAACTGCCGAAGATACCACATCAGCAAATGTGCCACCAGACACATACGAGTTATTAGACACAGGCTTGAAAGATTCAGCACATGAATTTCCACCAATTATATTGGTACCAAAGATTTCGGACTTAGCGGCACCAGGCAAAACAGATGCGCTTGAGTCTGGAAAATCATCAGCGATGATGTGATCTGGAGCAACCACAATGCAATGTGTAGTGACTGGTAGAGTAACTGGTTCTACTGGATCAGAAGTAAGCGCTTGGGCTTGCTCTTCCATTTTTTTTAACGTAATTGTCTATATTTCTGATTGTACCAACCAGTTCACTTAAACTATTTACTTGCACCTTGTAGATGTCTTTGCACTTGTCACAAAACCAGAAAATGTTATCAGAATTGCAAATCAAGTCAAATGCATTTTTCCTGAAACCATATCATTCAATGTCTCATATGTTATTGTATTTAAATCCGCCTGCCGCATTAATTATGACCTGCTATGGCCAATATGTTTCATTGTATCATATAATATTTAAACAAGAGAAATGCAATTAATTTCTGTTTAAATCGAAGTTAAATTGAAGAAAAAATTAAATCAATTACAATAGACTCTCAAGCATTATTTTCATCATCGGAGAGAGACAGCGAAAAAATATCTGATAACAACATGAGCTTCAAAAATATTGATTTGCTTGTGCTAAGCGTAGAAGAAGCCCCTAGAAGAAGCAAATAGTTCATTAGTCCTAGAATATTGTCAGCCTTGGTTCAGGGGAAGATTGCTGAGCGTACAGCATTGCATTTAATCTGTGCCGATGCCGAAAGTCTTGTTCATTCTATTGGTGAACTCGGTTTGAATCGAATAACACTGAGGCGTCTTCGTGAAACAAATAGAGTAGAAATCAGTTAAATCGATTTTGAAGTTTACAACAGGCGTAGTACATTGGGAAGAGAATTTACTTAAGGAAACTGGAACGGAGACTGTGATCATTTGTCAGTGATTATTTCCCATATAGATGGAGAACAATTATTGGGCGTTCCCAAAATATCAAGATCGGACCCAAAATATCAAGATTGGAATTTCTCCACAGGTGACAGTCTGGTTGAAATATGAATGGTTTATATCATAGAATGTTTGCCATTCTGTGATATCACCCTTGAATTTTGGTATTCTGAGTTTCGGCAATTTTACCTCAGATGTATCACCAACACTACCGATTGCACTACACTACTACAGTATTCTTCATACTCATCATCAGGTTGTTCAGTGTCATTTAATTCAAAAATGCGAGATTCAATGGTAGTGAACTCTGATATTAATTCTTTCACACGAGTCAATCTTGCCTGCAAACTTTCTGGGGATGTATTTCTTGATTTGATAATAAAATTCTAACCGCACCGTTTAATATTCTCAGAAAATTCTAATGAACAATAAGACCGCAGATGATTCCGAACAGCTTATCACCAATAACCACAAACACTTATTAATTTTGTAGACTGATGTCACGGCTATTTATTTAGTGGCATTGCATCAGGCATTGATTCGACTCTTCGTAGAATAATGTTCTTGTTGTATCTTTGTAAAATGTATGTTGATTTGATTTCCATTACACGATTTGTTTCCGAATAAAAAAATTTAAGTTACACTAATACACATTCACGACCGTCACAAAATTTCATTTCAATATTCTTTTGTTTTTTTTTCGAATCATACAGATGACAAAAACTTTTGTTCGTTATGTTAGAAATTCATACAAATCTTGTAAGTGAAAAGTAAAAAAGTTTTTTCATTGTGATTTCGTTTATACCCTATAACCTAAAAAAGTTTCACTTCAAAAATATTTTAATCGAGGAAAATCTAAACTAGATAATTATATTTAGGGAGATAAACGGCGAAAAAGTGTCGCGAGCCAAATAAAAGGTGCCAGTAACAGTAATTCTAAAGTAACAATAAAAATTAATTCCCCTACTCTAATGATTGTGCGTTTCATCATTATGAATGAAGATTTTTTTATTTATGATTTGCATGACGAATAAATATTTTTGTTCCCTTTTTTGCAATTATTATTTTTATATCGTAAACTTTAGTTAGGTATGATATAATTCGCTAGTATTATTAGCACATTTATTTTCGTATAAATGGTACAAAAAATCAAAGACGCTTGGGGTGGTCCGAAACTTCAATGTATAAGAGTATGGTCTACTTTACAGACGATCAAATATTAAAATGATTGAAAAGAATTTGTTCTTAGGGAACTTACTTGAAGTGTGTACAAATTGACTATCCTTTTTGGACGTTTTGTTTGTTCGTTTGGCTACAACAAGGAAATATCCAATTTATCCACGGATTTTGTACTCCGATATCCGTTTATTAAAATATCGAATTTCCGTTTATAAAAGGTCTCTATATGTAAATAACAATGTAACTTAAACCAACCACGTTATAGATTATAACTAACATTTCACAGCAGCTCAGTTTTGTTTAGGTGGCAATGTTTGATAAAGCTAGAAAAGGAAGAGTCACAAGTTTACGAAGATAATAAAATACTTTACGATATATTTTAAAACTGGAAGTTTAAGCTTTAATTAAACAGGCGTAAGTCTTTTTGATGATGTTGGTATTCATTTTATTTTAGGAAATAAAATGGGTCAGCTTTATTTTTAGAAGTAAGCAACGATTTATTTAAGTGAATTGAAATTTCAATTGGATTGCGATTCCTGTTGGTCCTGGTATTCCAAATATCGATAACAAAAGTGCATTATCGTCTATATACATTTTTGATATTTTTATAGGAGGTGGGAAAAGCGAACGGGTTTGCCGTACATGTATACACAGTACAAGAGACTACCTAAATTAAAAAAGACAACTAGCGATAAATCATAATAAAACTAATTTGAGAATTTTTTTAGATATACGGTTATGCACTTTTGCCATTGATATACAATATACATATATTGTAAATTTTGTTATAGATGTCTATTATATTAGGCGGTTTTCGAATAGAAGTTGACTTAATGAATCCGTAAACCTGTTGTTTGGAAACTAGGCTAAGAATATCACAGTTTAAATTGGTTTACGAATCTTATTGAGGACGGATAATAAGAACAAGAAACTAAACCCGAAATTAAACGAATCTTATCGAAGCAAATGGATTCAGTATTTTAAAGGTTTAGTTTGATTTTCCATATTAAAGTAGAGTTAAAATGATGATGCGATGGATACTCTATAGTATATTGGTGAAAGTAATTTTTAAGCCGGATCCTAACTTCTCGCGCAAAGGTGTGTTTTTGGGGGAATAGAATCGGGTGAATTTGGGGAAAACCGTCGATTACAACTAAAATATACTTGTTCTTGCTTTGGGTTTCATTAAACGGTCCAAGATGGTCTATGTGAAGCATATGGAAAGGTTTACTAAATTTTTTGTAAATGTCTAAATGACCTTTCGTTTTTCCATCTTTAGGTTGAAAATAAAAATGTAGGCTCGTTTTTATAAAATTATCGATTTTTATTTCAATTTCGAAAACCAGTATGAGTTATGACAACTTAAGCATAGTTGGTTCCAGAATGACCAAGTTGGTTGTGGCTAACACTACACTTTGTTCAAGTATTTCTGGGACGTACAGCAAGATTTTATTTGAGTTTTTTTTCGGTACAATAGGTTGCCCCAAATCGTATAAAAGTTGTTGTCATTATTGTTTTTTAGAGTCTTTTATCTTTCGGGTTTTTTCACCCGACATTTGAGACGAGCAAAGAATGTACATTCGGTTAATTCCTGGTGCACGATTCAATGCGTCGCATGTTGCATTTTACTAGGTTCACGTTGTACAATGACATAATCATAATTAAGTAACAGTAATAGTGACCATCTCCTCATCTGACTATTTGCATCTTTCTTTGCCAAAGATTTGGATCGTATATCTTTAAAATTGGTGAAGATCCCAATTTCTGTTGAAGTTTCGAAAACGGTAAATTCGGGTATCTGGAAATTAAAAATAGCTTCTTTACGGTTGTTTAGCAATCAACGAGAAATTACATATAAACCTAATAAGGAAACGATGGACATCGTGAATATTCTTCGTTGTCAGGAAATATTACTGTTGCTGTTTCGAATGATACCTCTTTCCAACAGGTTCTTAACCATTTCGTCGAATATTTCTTTTTCTTTGAATGACATACGTTTAGGTGAACAATAAAAAACTATCACTTGTTAAATTAATCTTCATTTCATGCTTAATATCAGGTTTGGATTTCTGAAGTAGTTTTATGTAAGCTTCGATAAGCTCAATGTACTAGGGGATATTTCGAAATCTTTCTCCGAGACACTGAGGTACTCGAAACTACTCAATAGAGAGATTGGTCGCCCAGAAATTGTTACCATCTAGGTTTAAAGATATTAGGTCCCTTCATGGCTTACTGCTTTTTAATTAAAAACCAATAATAAAAAATTTTAAAAGCTCAAAATTTGTGCAAGTTCCATAACCGTTCAAACGTATTTTATACCGACTAAAAAATGTCAAAAGTGACTTAATTGTTATTACACAATCATTACTGGTTTGTAATGTATTTTATAATAACATTCCAATTCAATAAATATATTTTCACTTTGTTGCGAAACACTTAGCTTATTATACATAGTAATTAACATCAACATTTTTTCGTTTAATATTAAACAGAATATTTCTGGCCAATTATGAATATATAAATCTTAACGCCTTAGTGAACACCATCATAAGGTTGTTTTGTTAGCGGTTTTATAAAAAAGACTAAATAACAAACTACACCTTTATATAATAATAATGTAGTAAGCAACCTTTAGGGTATGTCTGTGGGTATTTTGTTCTGTGAAATTACAATCGTTTACATTAAATCTAAGTTGCAATTTTAGCTGCAACAATTATTTCAATTATTCCAAATAAAACAAAAAATAGATTTTGTTCAAATTGTTATGTGCTTCCGGCAATGAAAACCACACAAAATTTCCAAACAAAGTCGGAAGCCGTAAATAATTTTCACTTTACTTTATTATACATTTTATTAATTCTACTGTAATAAATTGATTTATTATTATCGTACGTGTATAGTACGATAAGTGTAAACATAACAATAAAGTTATCATAACATGACATAAACAATATTGTTTTCATTTGCCGGGGTTTCGATTTCACAAAAATAAAATTGTTGAAGATCACAGAATAATACATTCCACAGAAAATGTAACCCTACCACTCATAAACTGTGGTCCAAGCGTACCCCACGAGAACTTTGAACTACGCTCCTGAGCTAGCGAGCACTATTATTGATTCCTGATCTGAGTTATAATTCAATTCGAAGGTCTATGAGTGGTGTCAGGTCGGTTGCAACTTCAGTTGAACGCTGGCTGTTACGCAGTTTGTTATGAAGTGTGTAGAGTGTGTACGAACCCCAGTTGTGAGTTGACGTTTAACTTTTATGACGGTAAATTAATTTTATATTTTACATTTAAATCAACATTTTGTAAACAGGGTATCCGGGTTTGGGATGCTAATCCGTTAAGGGGTGATTCCTTGGTTCATTCTGAGAAAAAAATCATAGGGAGGAGGGAGGGGGTCAATTTTTGATATCCTTTCAATGGTATATGTGCGAGAATCTACATAAAATGGAAACATCATCAAAGAGGAGTGGCAAATCGTTTTGTAACAATTGTAAATAACGTTCACTATTTAATCTCGATAGTAATATGAATGGTCCAATTAACTTATCTCCAATTACACCAGCCCATACGTTTACACTGGTGCTGAAATGATGTTTGTTTTTTCGAATGAGGATTTTCGGCAGCCCACATGTGTAGATTGTGATAGTTTGTTATGCCATCTCTTGTGAATTGAGATTCACCCGTCCATAGAATACGTTTCACCGAACTAGAATTGTCCAAATTCCTTCCCATTAACAAATAACAAAACTGCAATCTTTTTTTGTGGTGCGTCAGAAATAGTTCTTTAATGGGTGTTGTATGTTATTGATGAAGAATCTCCTAGCGCAATATTTGATGAATTCGATAGCAAGAGGCGTTCAATTGTAAAGCGAGCCTCATTATGCTAATAAAAGGATTTGCTGATGCATTACGAATTATTTCTTCGTCGATATCCAAATAATTTGATGAGACTGAATGGGCCAGCTGGGTATTTGATCTCTCTCAGTCTACTATGATTACTTCTAAATACTCCGAAAATAACAAACACAGCTTACATCCACATTATTAACAGCTCCTAAAAACTACATTAACTACAAAATCTACATTAAAGACATAAACTACTTGACTACAGTAGTTAATGTAGTGTTTTGAAAACTTCGCGTAATTTAGCATATCTGGCCAGATCGATTGATTGATTTGAATGTAATTTATTATTTGTCGCTAAATACTACTTTAAATTACACTACCCTGCAAACTTTTGCCCCTGGAAATGAATAGTTGTTTCCGAAGTAATTTTTCACGCTGAATCCGAATATGGGCTCAGAATTGCTCTATCATGTCAGGTTTATAAGATATTCTAACCTAAAAGTGCAAAAAACACTGTTTTTTTTTGACATATTTGAGGTTATCTAGCATCGCGATTTTTTTCTTCTTCAAAAGTACATGTGTGGGATCTTATAGTAAAAGTCTTCTTCTTTCAAATGCCTTTGAGTTTGCTCAAATATGTTTTTTATTCGCCGAGATATCGCATTTTTAAAATTGCATGTTCGTGAATTTTTCGGTATACGAAAATGTTATACCGTATAGTGTATTATACAGTATGCCCATATTCGGATTCAGCGTGAAAAATTACTTCGGAAACAACTATTCATTGTCCAGGGGCACCAAATTTTTAAAATTTTGCAGGGTAGTGTTATTAAAACCTCTGAAATCCTCATATTCCAGTAGTTTACTGAATCAGATTTCTGGGCACTTCTGAAAATCGTAATCATAATTAATTTAAATTTAATTTACAGCATACAAAACAGAAAATTTTAAGACGCTAGTAAGTTCTTAAAGTATGAATTCCTAGCTGAAATGCTTGTACGTTAAGAAGACAAAAAATCAATATAACTTAATTTCTAAACTACGTACCCATTGGATATTTAAAATTTTTGGAAGCTGAATCAAATTCCTCAGAATTCTTTGAAAACAAAATTAAAATTAACCCATTAGTTCAATTAAATCTTTTTGTTAGGCATATACGATAAATTAGTTTCCAGTAATTGATAAGTATGAACATCCAAACAATGGTGAAAACAACGTAACCATACTAACACCAAGGATTGAAACCGAGGATATTCATCGAGCTTTAGAAGTATTCGGAGATGGATGTGGTCCTGATGGCATTCCAGCTTCATTATTGAAAGATTTCACATCGTTGGTAACTCCTCTGTGTCTTCTATTTAATCAATCATTACAACTAGCCGTATTTCCAACGAAATGGAAAGTAACAAGAGTAACACCAATTTTCAAAACAGGAGCAAGAAATGATGTCTCTTGTTACAGAGGAATTACATCAATATCTTCAATACCCAAATTATTTGAACTGGTTGTATGCAACTCATTCAGATCTTTGGTTCCTCGATTCATCTCACAGTGTCAGCATGGTTTTATACCCAAAAGATCAACATCATCAAATCTTATTGAATTTACCAGCAACACCATTAAAGAAATTGAAATGCATAAGCAAGTTGATGTGGTGTATACTGACTTTGCCAAAGCCTTTGACTCCATCAGTCATTGTAAAACGTTGGAACAGTTATACAGATTCGGTTTTTCTAAACAGTTTGTTGCGTGGTTTAAATCATATTTGAGTAATCGCATTCAGTATATTGAGCTTAGTAATAGAAGATCAGAATCAATTCAAGCTACTTCAGGAGTACCACAAGGCTCTCATGTTGGTCCTTGGATCTTCATAATTTTCATCAATGACGTTACTGAAGTAATACAACATTCTAAGGTATTAATGTTTGCAGATGATCTCAAAATCTTTAAAACAGTAGAAAACATCGGCGATACCCATAAGCTACAAGAAGACATCGACAATCTAGCGAAATGGTGTGAGTCTAACCTCCTCAGTCTCAACATCAACAAGTGTAAGAGTTTATCGTTCCATCGAAAAGTTAACCCTGTTACACAACAATATCAAATAAATGGCGTACTTTTACAAAAAGTATTCGAGATTAAAGACCTAGGGGTTACTTTCGTTGAAAACATGTGCTTTACTAAGCATATTGAACAATGCGTTGCTAGAGCCAATTCCATGCTTGGTTTTATTAAGCGTTGGACTGGGGATATTCATGACCTAGAGACAATCAAGATCCTGTATTATGCCTACGTGAGATCTCAACTTGAATATGCTGTCAACATCTGGTGTCCTTTTTACGACGAACCTATCAGAAAAATCGAGAGTGTCCAAAAAAAGTTTATACGGTATATAACGTGTAAAGACGGATGGGATTATGACCATGACTTACCGCACCACGTTAACCTAAAGCGATTACCATCATATGCTACTGGATGCAAAACCTATCAAATGACAACATTGGCAAATAGACGAGAGCTTTTAAAGTGTTCGTTTATTGGAAATATTTTACTTGATCAAATCGATGCACCATCCATACTGGAATCAATTAAAATAAAGGCACCGAGTAGGAATTTAAGAGATCATGAGTTCCTTCATCTAAATAAACACAGAACAAACTATGGTGACAATGAACCGGTAAACATGATGTCGAAGAGTTTTAATAAAATCGACCATCTGTTCGACTTTTACTTAAGTAAAAACAGCTTTAAACGTAGGTTAAACAGCTTTAAACGCAACATTTTGCTCCAACCTAAAAATATTTTTATGTCAATTTTTATTCTTTTTTTTGTTTAATTTAATTTTTATTCTACCATGTTCAATATGTTATAAATTCAAGTCATATTTGTAGACTTTTCTCAATATAAATAAATAAATAAATAAAGTAATCCGGTTAGGTTTTTCAGGTGTTTCTAAATTATAACCACCGACTAACCACCTATGCAGTCGATAGCCAGTAAATTTGGTAGAAACACATATAGTGAATTATGTAGTTAGCATAAGGCACAAATTCTAGACTATTTGATTATTTACTTCTTGTTGTTCCTGGAAAGTGAATTGTTAAAGTACAAGACTGAATACAATCTCATGCTCTACAGCGTTCCCCTGTTAGAGCCGCAAGTTCTGAAAAGCAGTGAGAACTTACAGAAGATGGTCAACTCAATATGAACTTTTGCTTTGCAAAACATTTTTCCGTTATTTCCAATATTTATTATTTTTCATTTTATGGTATTTCAATTGTGCAATTATTTGTTATGCATTGGAATTTAAAACTAATCTAAACCACAATATTTATATTAAAATTATTATTTTATGGAAGTGTTCTAATGTCGTGTTCGGTTGATTTTTTTTCCCTCTATGAAAAGCAATCTCAATTTCGGCGTCAATCGAACAAGAAAATTTCTTTACTCTTCTATGTTTGTGGGTTATGTCAAAATATAAAAAACTAGAAAATTGCAAATATAAAATCTAAAAAATTTGTTTTCTTTGCAATGTTGAGATTAATTTAATGATATTTCTAAACAATTAATAGCCGTAATAAGTTTTCAAACTGAAATCAAACAGAATATCGTTTTAATACACTAGAAGCATAAAAAGCAAAATTTTCCCTTTCAGAGCGCTTTTTTTGATTCAATCGAAAACGACTTAAGTAGGTATACTTCCTAGCGTAAGTAAATTTTTTCTTATTCCCCTTACATATCTAATTTTGCGTTTATTGAATCACAGTAGTCGTGCGATGAAAACAAGATATTTCTGAGGATATAAATTGGTACGTAACACGACTATTGCAAGGAACCGCCTTAAGACAATGTAAAATTGCCGAATGAGGCATGCTTATAGTTTAAATGTTTGTCACTATTTTATAAGGCAGCACCATATTATATCAAGAATGGGTCCGGGTCAAAATGCCGCGTTTTAAAATGTCGCGTTTCAAAATGCCGCGTGGTACAAAATGTCGCGTGGTACAAAATGTCGCGTCTTAAAATGTCGCGTCTTAAAATGTCGCGTTTCAAAATGCCGCGAGGTACAAAATTTCGCGTGGTACAAAATGTCGCGTCTTAAAATGTCGCATTTCAAAATGCCGCGAGGTACAAAATTTCGCGTGGTACAAAAAGACGCGTTTTAAAATGTCGCGTTTCACAATGCCGCGACGTACAAAATGTCGCGTGGTACAACATGTCGCGTTTGTGAAGAAGGAAAAACTCTGGTCTGACAGTTCTCGAGAACCATACAAATCAAAGTGGTTCGCGTATAATTGCCATTTGAAAAGGGTTATTTATTTAAATGGTGCACAAAAATAATATTATAATATTATATATATACATATATATATATATATATATATATATATATATATATATATATATATATATATATATATATATATATATATATATATATATATATATATATATATATATATATATATATTCGTTTATAAATGAGATGATAAAACGTGTCATTTTGTACCACGCGGTTTTTTGAACCACGCGGTTTTATGAAACGCGACATTTTGTACCACGCGACATTATGTACCACGCGGAATTTTGAAACGCGACATTTTGAAACGCGAATAGAATGACAATTGTCATTTAGTTGTTGTATAGAAATGTATGGCGAAATAAATATCATGAAATTATTTTCAGGAATACGGTTGATTCACGGCGCACAATTCAATTTTCAAAAGTTATGTTGAACAATTCACGCTTTCCACACAATTAACGATGCAGAATTCACAGCCTGCATAATTAATAATTCACATTTCACTTTTAATTGTTTTTATAAAAAATTCACGTTGTGCCGTGAATCAACCGTCTTACGTTCGTAATCGTACTGGTTACACGAATGGGTTACGAGTGTACTATGGCGAACAATTCTCTTCCCGCAATTTAAGAAGAAGCGAAATTCACAGGGTCAATCAAACTACATAACCTAATTTGTTATAAGCGACTGCTTTCATATATTCTAATGGTGGGTTTTTATTAAAATTATATAGGATTCGATTAATTCTGCTGTTGTAGTCAAAGTAATTTCGTTTGCGTGGTGGCCCTGCAAGCATTTGTGTGCGTATCATTTCATTTTTTGAATGCTCCATTTTTAGGCTTTCAATAAAACTTAAAATATTAGAATGGTCCATTCCTACCGCAGAGCTGAATTTGCGATTCCCTTCTTCCGATACATTATTTGTTTTATCGCCTTGTGTTAGCACGGTATTGTAATGATTCCATTTTAAAATCTCAAATCGTGCAATTCTTGGAGCTTTATCGTCTATAAATCGTCCCACAAACTTATCCTTAAAGGCTACAACAACTACAACAACGTTAAAATAAATTTTCAACGACTTTATCGGGATTAACAAACATTAGTGCTGCCAGCAATTTACAATTCATGGCGAAAGTGTCTCGATGTCATATTTAGGCTTGAATCCATGAGAACATATATTTCTATAAAATGCCTGGAGAAAATGGAAATAGCACAGCTTTATAAAAGCATTTGCGAATTATATTTCAAATGCATAAGACTTCAATATTTTCAAATGGGTTGTAAGTCTTGTATACACTTTTTCCGATATTCCTGGTAGCAAAGCATATACCTACTACACAAAAATCGTGAATGACATAGAGTTGTTATGAAATAATAATGAAATGCGTCGAATCAGACGAAATAATTCACCAAACGATTAGGTAACACAAAACGCCGTACAGAATACGTTTATGTCGACTATAATTTTATTATAATTATTTAGTTCAATTTTTTATTTTATTTGACACGTCAAGCTCAAGAAATCGACAAGTAATGTTTTATTTTAGTGTTTTCAACAAAATTACAATTTTAGTACAATAGCCATTATGATTTAGTACATTTACAGCAGATTAAACACGTTTGATTTAGTACAATTACAACAGATTTAAATTTAATGGCGATTAACAGATGTCGCCATCAACTGTTTAAAGAATAATAAAACGTCAAATATTTTTGTTTTCACATTTGGCAGACAATATTTTTGTGACAAAAATAATAAAATATAATATATTTTGTGTATTGCATATAGGTACGTATTATATTTGCAACGCATTCTAAAATCATTGCCTTATAAAATACACAACACAACGATAACATTGGAAATATCAGAAGTTTTGTTTTTTCCTTTATAAAGGAACTATAGTTATAATGAAATGAGAAATCTAGTTTGAATGTCTATGGTAATAGTATATTGTATTACAAGTGAAGAAAACGGGTCATTGCAATACGAAAGTGAAATTTGCAGCCTGAGCGATAGCGAGACAATATTTTTGTCCACCAATTTTGCGCCAACAATTTGACAAAAATCATCATCCTCTACTATTGTTTTAACGGCCTAGATATTGGTTTTAACAAAGATACCAACACCGCCATTCCATCTCCACCGTGCCGATTCGAAAAAAGCTATTAAATCATTTTATTCATTGGAAAATCTATTCTCATCTTTGGTAATCCAAATTTTCGAGCCAACAAATATATCGACGTTATACTGTACATATATCCTTAATCAATGTCTCAATGTCAATTAATTTATTTCTCATACTTTGCGTATTACAAAATATTCAAATCTGCATTATCGAATTTACTTTTGTTTTGTTGTAAATCAATTTTGTGTTTTACAGAGTTTTCGTATTTATAAATTATAGTGTTTGCTAAATAATGCTCAATATTTACTACAAAAAACTATTAAATAAATTTATTATCTAATTAATGCATAAAAGTCTCAGTTTGATTTTCAGAAAACAATGAAAGTATTATAAATGTCAAACACTACCAACTGTTAAAAATAAATCACGAAAATTGGTTGGTTATTTCTTTTGACCAATATTGAGTTTCAATTCCTTGGTCAAATTAAATGTCACTCATAACAATTTGATGCGAAACAGAAGCAACTATACAATGACTACAAATTGAATCTGGTTTAAAGCAATGCATTCCAGCAATTATAAGATTATTTTATATTGATTTTTGCTGAATAGTATCCAGGCTTTGTTTTGTTCTTTCATTTCTTTTATTAGTTGCAGTAATTCTTTATTTTCCGCGATAACTTTTTGTTAATGAGATCTCATTTTTTCAAATTTTTCGTATTCGAGTTCTTGGGATTTTTGTATTTTCACAATCATTGACTTAATTTCTTCAGACTGAGAATCACATTTAACTTCGGTCTAAAAAGACCAAAGTATTGAAATCCTGTCAAAAATAACGAAAAATTTGATTGGTCCAAAACCACATTTTTCGACGTTTTGAAACTCACTGATGTCTGACGGCTTATCCGATTATGAATTTTTTTTCGCCTATCTGTTTCTATGGTCAAGGCGGAGATTTGAAAAGCTTTTGGAGGCTATACGTCAAGAGGGTGGGGTACCTGCCATACGAATTGACTCAATATACCTGGTTTTATAAATATTTATGATCCTTTTATATTGTATAATATGCTGGTTTGATTATTGAATTGGGCATTGAATTGGGAAATGATTTGAAGGTTAAATTAGCGGTCAATTTTCGGGTTGAATTGAAGTTGAGTTGGAGTTGAGTTGGGGTTGGATTTGGATGTAGTGAATAGTTAAAAAAAATTTTATATGATGGAACTTGCCTATTTATCAACGGATTATTATGAAATTTGACATGTGTGATAGAAATGGGATTCTAAAATATAAAGGGCTGAAATCTCACGATGTGATCAGAACTTCGGTCTTTGGTATCTTCACTAGGGATAGTATTCACCTGTGTCATAAAGTTGGTGTGACAGTTTTGGCAGTATTGATTTCTATTTTAACCAACATATATTTACTTATACAACAACAGCCAAACAGGTCAAAAGCTTCAGTAACATGGGTACAGTCGTACAGACATATAATTTAGCACGAAAAATCGTATTCTAGAACTTTATACCGAAAGTACAAAATTATACTGATATTTCTAACCGTGTATCTGACCATATTCCAGAACTTTATCAAAAAATCATTTTAGAATCCCATTTCCACCATACATCAAATTTCATTATAATCGGTTAATGAATAGCCAAGTTCCATCCTACTTGACCATATTCCAGAACTTCCTCCAAAACTTATTTTAGAATCTCATTTCCAATACACATGTCAAATTTCAACATAATCGGTTGAGAAATGAGCAAGTTCCATCATACAAAAAATTTGTTAACTATTCAGTACATCCTAATCCAACTTCAACTCAACCCGAAAATTGACCCTAACTTAACCTTCAAATCAATTCCTAATTCAATGCCCAATTCAATAATCAAACCAGCATATTTTATAAAAAAATCGTAATTATTTGTAAACCAGGTATTTTGGGTCAATTCGTGTGGCAGGTACTCCACCATCTTGACGTACAGTCTCCAAAAGCTTTTCAAATCTCCGCCTTGACCATAGAAACAGATTGGCGAAAGAAAATTCAAAATCCTACGAGCCGTTCTCGAGATACCAGTGGTACTGACATCCAGACATACAGACATCCAGACAGACGGACAGACATTTTATTTTTTTTTGCTTTTTCAGACTCAGGAACTTTCAAATCGTCGAGAAAAGTGGTTTTCGACCAACCAAATTGTTCGTCATTTTTGAGAGGATTTCAATACTTTGGTCTTTTTAGACCAAAGTAAATGAGTTTTGGGTGAAGTTCTAGAATATGGTCAAGTAGGATGGGACTTGCTCATTTCTCAACCAATTATGATGAAATTCGACATGTGTATTTTAAATGGGGTTCTAAAATGTGTTTTGGACGAAGTTCTGGAATTCCAAAACGATTTCTGGATGAAGTTCTTCAATATTGTCAAGTAGCATCGAACTTTCCCATTTCTCAACCGATTATGATGAAATTCGACATGTGTATTGGAAATGGGATTCTAAAATGTTTTTGGATGAAGTTGTGGGATTCATAAATGATTTCTGGATGGAGTTCTGGAATATGGCCAAGTATGATGGAACTTGGCTATGCCTTATCCGGGTATCATCAAATTTGACATGTGTGTTGGGTTGGGAATGGAATTCTAAAATAATTTTTGGATAAAGCTCTGGAATATGGCCAAGTAGGATGGAACTTGGTTATTCCTTACCCGATTATTATGAAATTTGACATGTGCGCTGTAAATGGGATTCTAAAATGAGTTTTGGATAAAGTTCTGGAATATCGTCAGTTAAACGGTTAGAAATATCAGTATAACTTTGTATACTACTTTCGGTATAAAGTTCTAGAATACGGGTTTTCGTGTTAAATTATATGCATGTACCCATGTTACTGAAGCTTTTGACCTGTTTGGCTGTTGTTGTATAAGTAAATATATGTTGGTTAAAATAGAAATCAATACTGTCGAAACTGTTACACCAACTTTATGACATTATTGAAGATAACAAAGACCGAAGTTCTGATCACCTCGTGAGGTTTCAGCTCTTTATATTTTACAATTTAGACGCACATTCATTACTACTGGATACCTGATTCAAGATTTTTTCCTTCAACTTTACTACATGTATCCGAACAGTTGTATCATCATCTTATTTTGTCTATCATCACCATGTTTTCCATCCAGTCTCCCAAATTTGTATTAACCAAAGCAAATGTTGCTTGACATTGGTGTGGTATAACTATAGTTATTCCGTCTCTTCTCTCTGGTCTACTCGCCCCCAACTGCCACTAATATTGTAAAAGTTCGTTACCGTTAATATACCCGTTACCAAAATTAAATTATCAGATGCTAATAAGTTCCAAAAGTATAAAGACCGAGCTGAAATGCTTATAATTCAAGATGAGAGCTGAAGACATAAAATGAAGATATCATACTTTCTGTACTCCATATCCATTGGATATTTGAAATTTATGAAAGACGAATTGAGTTTCTCGGGAATCTCTCAAAACAAACTCAAAACATTCAAAAAATTAACTCATTATTACGAGTACTAAATATTTACTTCTTAATTAGCAGAATTTAAGTTCTATAAGTAACGATCACGGTATCCGATGTTTATAATTATTGATAAGGAGCTGTTAAGAAGAGTTTCAGTTAAAGCTAGAAAATCAAATTTGTATAACTCTAACATGATATGATAGTAATTTCATTAAAATGTTTTACCAAACAATTACGTTTTTTGTTTTTAGTTGTGATTATATCATTTAGATCGCTAAGAAAAACCACCATCAGAACAACCAATATATTTATTATCCAACACGGTGGTAAACTGTTGGTAAATTATATAAATTACAAAAAAAAATAGCAACCATGTTGACTAATGTAAACCAACGCAGGTTGATAATTTGACCAACACCAACACTAACTATTTCACAGCTCTATTTCAATCTTATGCTCAGGAAATAAAGTAGCTGGCTACTTTATTACTCTTACTTAATTCACGATTTAATCACCAAGAGGCAAGACTAAGAGCTGAATAATAAAATTCCGCTTGAATAAATTTTCTTATAAACAACAACAAAAAAAAAATTCTCACTGTCAAACACAACCATAATATTGTTAATTTTCAGTAATTTTCTCTTTTATTTTTCGTCCAATAGCAGTGAAATTAAGATAAAATTCTAAAAGATAACAACAAAAACAAACGATTTTCTTTCTGCGTACAAACGATTTTGCAACTTGAGAAATTCATTGGGGTAACGATAAAGACGTAAGATTAAAAAGTTGTAAGAGATTTTGTTTTCTTTTGTTTTTTTTTTGTTACTTTGATCTTTAAGATTGAGATGTTGATTATAAAAATCATTTGTAATCATTAAGACAATGTCATTTCTAATCAAACTGTTCAAGTATAAGGATTAATTTTTTTTTTGGTGTGCGTGTTATTATTTGTGCGCTACTTGTGTGATTTGCCCCGAACAAAATAATGTTACTGGACGGAACATATTTTTGGATTTTAAATTTATTTTTATTAGTATTTGTTATAAACTCAGTGTGTACGGATGGTCGATCTGGTGAACAGTGAGTTAAATATTATTTTCTATATAGCTATTAAGTATATAGACTAAAGTTATGTGTATTTTACAGTGTTCATATTAAATTGCATATACCGGAAGTATATAAAAAACATACCCACGTTCAAACTATCGTGAAACATCATTTTCATCCACCACCATCGCCAAAACAAAAAAAAGTGCACCACTATCATCATCATCACCATTCGCATAAATCAAAATCAAAAACAAATTCACATTTTCATTTTGAGAATGCGCCCATTCATTCGTCTCACTCATCATCACATTCACACTACGAAATTCCAACGTACAAGCCGAAAAAAATATCCCCCATTTACAATACGGAATATCATTTCGCCGGTGGCTATAAACCAATGAAATCGGCCCCATTAAAATATAGCGAAGAAAGTTTTCGGCCATCGATTCCTGTGTATTCGGTAGACGAGGATGATGAACCTATATCCGAATACAGTTTTAATAGTGATACGCATGACGATTTAATGGAGGAACCTGAAAATGACTACGATGAAACAAAAACAACTCCATACTATACAGCTCCGTCATTAGGACAACAGCCACTGCACACAAATTTTCAAAGTTCATCGTTAAAGAATGACGAAGACAACAATGATGATGGCATTGCATCACAATGGAATGGTTTGCTAAGTAAAAAATATAAATCGAATGATATAAAATTAGAATCACCACATGATACAACATGGCCGCTGGCAATGCCAAGCGAGTTGGAAACGTATAGCACAATATCTCATTACATAAAACCGAGTACGAAAAAAAATCCAAAATTTGTGTACGATTCGGATAATTTTGAGCTTGGATATACAAATGCGGATTATTCGGCGACATTTGGAAGTGGAAGTCGTGGTGGTAGTACAAAAATTAATAAGAAATGGCCAATTCAATATTCGACGCGACTAATCACAAAGCCAAATTATGAAGACTGAGTGATAGAGAAAATATTTAAATAGTTAATAGTTTTGTTTATTGTTATTTAGTCGTTGTTTGTTAAGTTGTTGTATAAAAAAAAATTATAGGTTTGCATACAAATTAGAAGCGCATTTTTAATTAGAACAAAATAACGATTGAATTAGTGTTCGGAAATTGATTTTCAATGGTTTTCGTTTTTGTTTTTGTATTTTCAGGTGAACCATAAACAATTGGGGCATGAAATTTTATGTATTTTGAGATTGATGGGAACTTGGGCGCAATAATTCATTAAACGCGTGTAACAGAAATTGATTAACATTTTTGTTTACTTTTTCGATCTTTATAATTTTTTATCTATCTAAACGATCTTGATCCTCACCTCAACTATAAATATTTTATTAAGAAGTAAAAGTGTAAATAAATATTATAAAAATTAATTTGTCACAATTCACAACCATTGGCTTTGGTCGGATGAGTGCATACACCATCTAAATTTAATCGTTTTTTTTTCAATATTGCGCTTCATTGAATGATTTTTTTTCTGTGAGCAAATTAGCTTGTTATGAATAATGTTTTACGTGATCGTGCAATTAGAAAATAAATTGAGTTATAATTTTCTATTTTTTTCTTCTAAATAGTAATTACGGCATGAATTCACCTGCAAATTATACTCGTAAACATAATTGTGTTTGTTTTAATAAATATGTCGATAGTGAATTTTATTATTTATAATATTTACGATTTTATTTCAATAGAGCTGGTAGCACGAGCGTAAGCGATAAAGCTCAATCGTCGTTTTGATGACACTTGGCAGAGAGGACGCATCATGAAAAACGGTGCGTCCAACTTAAGTTCAAAAAACTATTCTCAGCTGTAGGTTGGTATGAGTCAGGACAGTGTTGATGAGTTCAAATCGTGAATTAGTATTCATTGAGAAACCCAGGTTTTATGGTGGTGTATCAGTTTGGATGTTGACGTTATAAGGACATCATCGGGCTAATTTTTCGAAATGAGATTTACTTTTTCGGTTTATTTCATCTATCAGACATTAATATGACAAAGATCGGTCTTTAATTTATTTATTTATACATACCAACACAGTAAAAAAAACCTAATGAGTAGTGACATTAAAATATCAAATCTCGAAATATTTTAGAAAATAAAATTTAACTTAAATACAATTTACAAATGTATAATCAAATTACCTAGACTTACATACCTAGATACACCTAGGAACGCTTTGGTATAATACAGACAAAAATTGGTAGTTAAAAATCACATCATGGAAAATCTCTCTTGACCTCGAAAAATCGAAAAAAGGATAATATTCATTAAATATTATCTAGACATAGAAGCTGTTGGTTCATTACAACCATATTCGGTCCTGTGGCATGGGACTTGTAAAAATTCCCTTTGGCGTAGATTTCGTTTGGGAACATAACTGCACCAGGTAGAAGATGGGCACCAGGTAGATGTCTAAACAATTAAGAATAGCAGAAATATTTTACGGGCGTTCACAATGCGGCGTTAACTAATCGTGTGGAGTTTGTCAACTTATTGTACATTAATGTGCATAGTTTACAAAATAAACTCGATGATGTAGTAACTTTGATAAATAGTCTACCTTTCGGTGCAGATGTTGTCGTGTTAACTGAGACTTGGCTTTGTAATGTTAATATGCATTTCTTTAATATTTCGGGTTATAATTCATTCCATTCAATTAGGCCTGACGGTTATGGAGGATGTAGCGTTTTTGTTAAGAGCAAATGGAATACAATTTTGTCACATAACGAAGAGTACCTATAGTAAATGTAATTTTATGGAAGTTAATATTCGAAGTTTAAACATAAGTGTTTGCGCAGTGTACCATTCGCCCAGCTGTGATTTAAAGTTATTTTTACCAAAATTTGAAGCAATAATATCAAATCTCAATAAAATTATTATTGTTGGAGACATGGATTCTGAGTCTGACAATGAGGTCTTGAAATGCATCGAAGTTATTACTTGTCACGGTTATGCATTGTTAAACAAATCTGAACGAATATATACCGCCCGAATTAGTAATCGATAGGTACAGTTACTCTTCATGTAGCAACTAATCTCAATAATTTTAAGTATGAATTCTGTTTAGAAGATACTTACATATCAAGCCACAAATTTATTTATTTTAGATTTACTAAAGATAAAATTGTTGAGCTACCTTATGGTAGTGAGAAGTTCTAAATTATGATCTAGTGAATAAAGATGCAATTTGGAACAGAATAGACAATAATGATAACTTTGAATTTCTCAATGAGATTGGTGATTTGAAAAATGTAGCCGCAAAATAAAATTGCAAAGAATCAAAGTAGTAGTAGTAGCTTCGGAAACGGCAAGATCAATTTTGATAAAATTTGGCGAGGGGGTTTTTAAGTGCCAGGAACCGATTGCGACTGGCTTTGATTTCTAACATCACTTTGGATTCGTTTTCGATAGTATTTTGTCTCTTGTAACAAGAACAAAATTGTACTCTATTTCCTTTTTCATTACGATTTTTCTAATGCGATCTCAGCCTATTGTATATACTTACTCTTTTCTTCACTTCGATAAAATATCGTAAACAAAAATTTCAATGATAAAGAGTGATGAATGAAAGTAGAAATAGAATGATGTTTTATGCGAGCATGCTGAGATCGCAATAGAAAAAGCTTAATTCAAAAGTCGAAATAGTATACAATTTTAGGTCGAAATAGTATACTAATTGAAAAGAGAGACATGAATACTTGTGGCGTTTTGGCATTTGCACGACATACAACCAGCGCTGTCGCGCTGAAAAATTTTTTGGTGCCACGAAACTTATTTTTGAGTGCATTTCGGGTGCCCTATTGAAATTTTTTCCAAAAACAAAAAAAAATCAGTTCTTTTTATTTACATTTCAATACATATCTTTGGAATTTTAGGTTCATAGATTTCTGCATTTTAATTTATATACATTTATATAATATTAGGACTAACAAAATTTGACCACAAAACTCCTCTAAATTTTGAGTTACTGGAACAAATTTTTGGAAAATTACTGTTCGGAATTCTTCCTCAATTTCATCTATACTTTTCTCGTCACATAATTGGGGAAATAAATTGATTAATGGTTTAACCTAGCTGTTCAGGGTTGATACCTTGAATTTGGGTGAGCGTTTCATCATTAAAATTAAAACGATTAATAATTTGTTGACAAAGCAATTCAAAGCATACTTTCTTGAGGTAAATTAAAATGTCTGATAAATATTATGTGTACCGAATGAAATTTGTGATTTGTACATGAAGAATTAAAACTAAACGGCAATATATAATCATTATTTTTTTGTACTTGTTCTATTGCACATATTGTACAGTTTTTAAATAATCGTATTCATTCAAACTTTTTGTTCATTTTACGGCGAACATTCACCTTTTCATAATCCCATTTATTATGTATGGATGTGATCTTAAGCCGCATTGGCAAACTGCTTGCCAAACCATATGTTTTTTTGCCAAATTTTTCAACAGCTATGGTAGTAATTGCTCCGTCCAGTTCTTTACCTTTCTTTTTGATGTAATATTGGGGACCTGGAAGTGTCGAGAAATCCATTTTGACGTAGGTCTCGTCGTTCATTACGAAACAAGAATCTTTTCTTTCGTTCAACCATTTGTTGTGTTTCTTTGCTCGATTGATCCCTCTATTAAATAGTTCAACACTTCTTTTGGGGATTTTTGACTTCTTGTATGTCCGTAGATTATTTCTGGTTTTAGCTCGTTCCACAATCGATTTGGTTGTTTTGGTTTTTCTGACCAAATCTCGCACAGACATCGAGGGATGTTTCGAAATGACTCTTACAATTTTCTGATCCAACATTTTATTTGGAGCACCTGATTTTTCTCCGGATCCGGGCTTGCGTGATACAGAAAGATTGATTTGACATTTTTTTTTACATTTGTTACCATATTATTGGAAACACCGGCCAATTTACCAATTTTTTTATTGGTATACTCGGGATGATCATTGCACAATCTAATTATTAAATCTCATTTTTCTCCTTATGATGCGTCCATTTCGAAACAAATAAAACAAATTTCCAATTTGACGTTTATTCGTTTTTTTAAATTGTTTTTCTACAAAATAACGGTACCAGTTTTTTTCTTTTGCGTAGTAACCTATGAGATAATATAAATTTGGGAATCACAAATTTCATTCGGTACACATAATAGTTCCGCTTTTGGACCTAAGTAAACCGAATTTAAATCTATAAATCTGTGGCAATAAGGCATAATCTAGTCGGCTTAAAAAAAATTGAGGTATCAATATTCTCCATTTTATATCTATCCTGTAACTTCACCAAATTTGACTTAAGTGCGTTAGCCTTGTGGCCAAAGACTGTAGCCACAATACGTGATGACTTAAGTCAAATTTGGTGGAGTTACAGGAGAGATAGAAAATGTTGAATATTGAAAATTTAATTTTATCTTAAGTCGACATAAGCTACTATGTCTTATTGCCACAGAAATATAGACGCGTTCTTAAACGTGATAGTATTTAATTTCATTTCATCTATATTGATTTAACACAAAATTGTATAGAACTAATAAAAAACAACGGGCGAGTTCACGCTCAACTCGCAAAAGAATTATGTGAAAACCTTTAACTATTGAATCATTTCAAGTCTCTTCAATGGGCCTGAGAAGCCAATGCAGATAGACGGCTGCTGTTCGCTCAGTATTTAAATTACACTACAATTTTGGTTTAAAAAGTCAATAAGTTATTCTATTCTGGATTTGGAGGACGAATCTTACCGACATTAATTGTTTAATTTAAAATTGAAATTTATAACCGACTATATTTCAGTCTAGCCATGTCTTCGTGAGCTTGAGCAAAGTACAGTTCCGTTAAGTTAATCATCTAAACCTGCCCTGAACGCTTTAAAATTCATCATTACTTGTACACAGCAATTGTTGAAGATTCTATATTTAGATTTTTGAGAATGGTTACGGCAATCTATATGAACAAAGCAAAATGGCATCGCTGATTTGATTGATTTAAACTAAAAGGCGCTATTTTGACTGTAATATTATAGCAGCTGGAAAGACGGTAGCATGACTCCCTGCAGCTTCTTCCTTGCGCGTATCTTTAGAAAATGGCATTCGAATCTGTTTACCATTATTATAGTTTTTGTTTTCTATATCCCCCACATAACCAAACTCAGCAACAGCATGAGCAATACTAAACAATAAACATAGCATACCGATTAAACAATTTCAAAATTATTATTTTATTATGTATCAATGTATAAGTGCCTTTTTCACAGCTCGCTAAGATGTATAATATTTAATATTTAAAGTATGGGTACATTTGTCTTTGTTTAACGTACTTCCATTTCAGATTTTTTTAATCACTTGTACTACACATGCATACTTTTGGTGTCTTTTCATTTTAATCTGACGGAAATTGCAATTCGAATTATATCGTATGCAAGTTCGGTGCATTTCGTGTTCGTTTTTCTTGTATATAATTTGCAATTTCAGTCGTACCGGATTTTCCGTTCCTTTTTTTACATGAAATTTTTGACTTACCCCCGCTAAAGATGTTTTCACATCAATAAGAAACATTTTACAAACGGCAGAAGTATCCAAATTTTGGGGCTTTCACTTTGAAATTCCATATTTAAATTGGTCGGAAATATCACAAGCTAAGTCTTGAAATAAATTTTTATTTCGAACTTCTCGAGAATAAAAAAACGTTTAAGTGGCTGCCACTGCTCTATAATGCGTGAAATAATACCTTCTAGTGATAACCATCTAGTTGTAGAAGTTTTCATAATTTTGTGAACTGGTACATTGAAATTTTTTTGAAATGACTAGAAATCATTTTGTCGTTTTGCACTATGGGAAAAATAATAATATATGTTACATTACGAGCTAGCTTTTCTATGTAATCTGGAAGATGTTTTACGGCATGTGACGGGCACAGATGAAAGGAATGGCCACAAATGAAAATAGCTAAGGTTTTTTTTTATCTTTAAGCAATGCCTGAACCCCGCCAATTTTTCCCAGAATGACACTGGCATTATCTGCTCAAATCCGATTAAATTATTAAGTGGGATTTGATGATTGACAAAAAATTTTAAAATGCAATCAAATACAGATTAGGCATCAGAATTCTCTAATTCTAGCATAGCGAGAAACTAATCTTTAGTTATATTGTTTTCATTGTCAAAGTATCTGGCTATTAGTGCTAAACATTTTTTGGAGCTTACGTCCATTGTCTCATCAATTATAAGAGAAAATGATTGATTTTTTAAAATAATCGTTACATTTTTGAAACCTTCTTCGACAAATATTGTTGTAATTGTATCGGTTCCCTTAGTTCGACCAAATTTTAATTTTTGACAAATAGTTGAATCTGGATCTCTCAATTTGATTGAATCCACTAATAGATCGATTATTTTGAACTAAAAACATTAAACATTTTAAATTAGCGATTTTATGCCTTGATCTAACATCTAACGTTTTGTTCTCACCCAAACAAACAACAATGAAAGATATTCAGCAAATTAATTATAATTACCCAAACAACACAAAAAACGATAAAACAATAATTCAAATCTTTTTCGGTGCCCCTAAGTGCCTCTTAATTTTTCAGTGCCCCATTTTCTTGATAAGTGCCCGAAAGGCACTATAGTGCCCCTTTCGGCAGCGCTGCATACAACATACGTACTAACGAAATTAGAATGACAAATTTGACAGCTAATGACAGAGTAGCCCCGAATTATCTGCTCCTTTTATTCACCTCAGCGGGCAACAATGCCATCTATCCGCCGGTCAGAGAAGGGTTGATTAGTGGCGAAAATATATGTACATATTAGTAGTTTCAGATTTTTGCCGAATCGATTAGCCATGACAAGAAAACAAATCGATTGGTATAAAAGCTTTTTTCACAGAGAAAAAACAACAATCATCGCACGACGTCCAGGACACGAACCACGTCGCCACTAGCATTAAGAGGGCAATCAACCATCAGCCGTTGGGTAATTCAACATCCACATTTAAATTACCAACGGCGCATTATCAGAATTATAACGTTTTTTTTTGGTTAAAATAAATAAAAAACTGTGTTAACATTAAAGGCCGATCGGTGTCGATGTATTAATTATTTGTTGCCCGCAGCCCACGCCATATATGGTTCCTGCGTAAGCTTCGCAAACTCCTACAATAAAAACTTTATGGGGCAAAGCATTATTTGCCAACCCCTATAAATTGGTGACCCCGACGTGATCTGAAGTAACAGATCCGTTAAACAGGAGCAGCCATAGCCGTGCGAGCAAGGGCCGGCTTATTTAACGAAGAAGCAGTCCACCAGATACGAACGGTAAGTGCCACTGCAACCGCAGTCCGCACCCTGGTATCATTATACGAGTAAACAGTGGAACGAGGACCGAAGATACTAATAACGGTAAGTGCCGCTGCAACCGCAGTCCGCACAAGATTCTCACCATCGGAATACGTCTTGGGAACGAGGACCCAAGGCCTTAACGGTAAGTGCCGCTTCAACCGCAGTCCGCACAGGAGTATCACCATCGGAATACGTCTTGGGAACGAGGACCCAAGGCCTAACGGTAAGTGCCATCGCAACCGCGGTCCGCACACCAGCATCCGAGGAATCAGGCTCCATTGTCATAACGCAGGAGCGCAACCAGTGGTAAGTGCAAAGATTGTTGTTACTGCTGTAATTCTATTGTTGAAAGAAGCTTCTATACCAATCGATTTGTTGGTCAGAAGCATCAAAATATATTTAAAAATAAAACCAAGCCCAGAGAGATTATTTGCTCCACTAATCAACTCGTTGGGGGACAGTCAGTTTTGTGAATTTACTGGCAGTTTTTCACCCGCCAGATATAAAACAACGTAATCAACAGGGGCGTTGTTGACCGCTGAGGTGAACGTTCGTGGGGGTTATCGTTGTGTTTTCGTGGAAATTCTGATTAATTTCCTTTTTTATTCGTTATTTCGTGTTATTTTTGTTTTTTTGTTTTCGTGTTTATTTTTGTTTTTTTTTGTTTTCCCTTTTGTTGGGTTGCTAACGGCGTACGGTAATCACAGTTACGTTCTTAATACAAGTTAAATAACAAGTGAAGTGAGTTGGTTTTTTTTTAAAAAAAAAAAAGGGGAAACCGTCGAGCCAAATTGGGGCACGAAATGGCGCACGGCGCCGGTAGTCACATGGGCCTGAGCAACGAGGGCGAGGACCCCGAGGGCGACAGCGGACCATCCAACACAGGCCGCGGCGAGACAGTTGATGAACAGGTACAACGAGGTATACGAAGGGCAATGCAGGAATACGCGGCAAGAATGGGGAACGAGCCATCTTCGAGCAATACAGGACCGCCGGCGACTCAAATGGCACCTCTATCGATTAAATTGGCCCCGCTAACTACCCAAAACACTCGATTATGGTTCCACGTGATAGAATCCCAATTTGCACTGGGACGCATAACGAGCGAGTCGACCAAGTTCAACCATGTCCTGGGGGCTCTCAACGAGAGAACGTTGAATGATGTGAGCGACATTGTAACGGGCACACGGTCGGCGACCCCATACACTGATCTAAAGGAAGCCATGCTGAGCAGGATGAGCGAATCCAAGTCCACGCAAATACACCGACTAGTACAGGGCATCGAGCTTGGGGACATGACGCCGTCTCAGCTACTGCGCAAGTTACAGAGTAATGGGGGCCAGACCGTCAGCGACGAGTTCATTAAAACAATCTGGTTGAAACGATTGCCGAACAGGGCACAGGAGGTGCTGGCTACGACGGCCGACGCATTGACTGCCACCCAGCTGGCCACACTGGCCGATAGGGTTTTGGAGACCATGACACAAACGCAAGTGATGGCAATAGCTCCAATACAAGCACCAGCAAACACCCCTACACGACACGCGGCGCACGATGCACATATGGCCCAGCAAATTAGCGAAATCATGCGCCGGTTGGAAAGCATGGATCGGCAACTAGTCAGGAACCAGTCGAGAAGTAAATCTCGAAACAGACCGAGAACGAGTCGTGACCCCACGCCAGCGCGACCTACTAATAGGGACGGCAGTAACGACGGGCCACGACTGTGTTTTTACCACACAAAATTTCAGGAGGCTGCACGGAACTGCAAGACAACCTGTCCTAAGTGGGAAGAGTTCAAAGCAAAAAATTAAGTCCTCCGGCGTAAACAGCGGCATGCGACGGAGCGCAAGCTAATTGCCGCCTCAAAATTTTCGATAAATCGTCAAACACTACCTATTTAATAGACACGGGCGCCGATATATCCGTGTTACCCCACACCAAAGGCGACCACAGGAAGCCCAACCCGGATTTCACCTTACACGCGGCAAACGGGTCCATCGTTAAAACGTTTGGCGAACAACGGATCCATCTGGATTTGGGTCTTCGCCGACAATTTACTTGAACATTCGTTATAGCCGAAGTCACGATGGCAATCATAGGAGCGGATTTCTTGAATCAGTCAGGACTCTTGGTCGATATCCAGCACAGCCGGTTACTCGACCCGTTGACGTCAATTTCCGCGTTAGCCACAAAAACTTGTGTATCGGTACAAACCATCCGTGTGATCAACGCAGTCAATATCGATCCGCGCGTTGTCCACCTTTTAGAGAAGTATAAGGAGATTACTCACGAACGACAGTCATGGCCAGCTGCAAACCCTGTTACACACCATATCGTTACTCGCGGACCTCCAGTTTTCGCAAAAACCCGCAAACTCAGCACCGAGAAACTGATAATCGCAAGAAAAGAGTTCGAATACATGGTGGAGCAAGGTATCTGTCGGCGTTCAGATAGTCCGTGGGCGAGTCCGTTGCACTTGGTTCCCAAGAAAAACGGAGAATGGAGACCATGTGGGGATTATCGCGGTTTGAATAACGTGACGATACCCGACAGATACCCCATACCATTCATCCACGATTTCGCGCAGCAACTATGGGGAACAACCCATTTCACTACGATCGACCTAGTGAGGGCATACCATCAAATACCCATCGAAGACTGCGATATACCAAAAACAGCCATATCCACGCCATTCGACCTGTACGAATTTACGCGTATGACGTTCGGATTAAGGAACGCGGGCAGTACTTTTCAAAGATTTATGCACTCGGTATTGCAGGGCCTAAATTTTTGTTTTTATTTATTTAGTAGCTTCCCAAAATATTCAGCAACACTTTGAACACCTAGAAATTATTTTTTCAAAATTAAGCGACGCCGGACTAATCATCAATATTGATAAATGTCACTTCGCCCAGACAGAGGTAAAATTTCTAGGACACGCGGTTTCGGCAGAAGGGATCCGACCCCTTCCAGAGCGAGTAGACGATATAGCCAGATTCGAGCTGCCGAAAACAATTAACCAGCTACGAAGGTTTCTAGGCATGATCAATTTCTACCGACCCTTCATGCCCAACGCGGCACATAACCAGGCAATACTCAACGAGTATTTGAAGGGCAGCAAGAAAAACGACACGCGGGCAGTGGAATGGTCAGAAGTGTCGAAACAAGCGTTCGAATTATCCAAGAAACAACTTTGCGAAGCTACGTTGTTGAGGCACCCATCGTCCTCCGCGAAACTCGCCTTAATGGTCGATGCCTCCGACACGGCGATCGGAGCAGTGTTGCAGCAGCAGAGCGAAGAGAGCGGAAACGGACACGAGATCAAATGGGAACCCCTCCAATTTTTCTCCGCCAAGCTGAGCACAACACAACAAAGGTACAGCGCGTATGACAGGGAGGTCCTAGCTGCATATTCCGCGGTAAAGAAATTCCGTCATATGGTCGAAGGGCGAATTTTCACGCTGTATACGGACCATAAACCATTGGTTTACGCGTTCACACAAAACCCGGCTAAGGCCTCGCCACGCCAGTTTCGACATTTAGATTTCATCGCACAATTTACGACTGATATCAGACACATAGCGGGCAGCGAAAATGTGGTAGCCGATACGCTGTCACGGATCGAACCACTAGAAATCGGGGAATCCATAAACTACGCAGCAATAGCCGAGGCACAGCAATCCGACGATGGATTTAGACAATTCAGAGAAACGGTCTCAGATTTGGAGTTCAAAGAAGTACCAGTCGCGTTCGCATCCAGTCAAACGATACTGTGCGATGTATCCACCGGGAAAATTCGCCCGTACATCCCGCCGAGCTTCAGGAAGATGGTGTTCGAGGCGGTACACAACCTGTCACATCCAGGGGTGCAAGCATCCGTCAAAGCCATCACAGAGCAATTCGTTTGGGACGGGGTAAAAAAAGACGCGAAACGGATGGCCCAGTGCTGCCTAGCATGCCAGAAAGCAAAGGTCGCGAGGCACACAAAAAGTCCGACGGGAAATTATGCACCAGTCGCAAATCGATTCGAGGAACTGCACCTGGACATAATCGGTCCTTTACCAATATCGGAGGGACAGCGCTACTGCGTAACCCTGGTAGATAGATTCACCCGATGGACAGAGGTCATCCCAACGCCGGACATCAGAGCGGAGACCGTCGCTGTGGCGGTATACAGTAACTGGATTGCCCGGTTTGGAGTGCCCCTTAACATAGTTACGGATCAGGGGGCGCAATTCGAATCTGAGTTATTTAATGAGTTCGCCAAGCTACTGGGTTTCGTTCACAAACGAACGTCAGCATATACTCCGAAGTGCAACGGCGCGATCGAAAGATTCCACCGAACACTCAAGGCAGCTATAATGTGTCACCAGAGACAAGAGTGGACACGTATACTACCCACAGTGCTCCTGGGGCTTCGAACAACCTACCGGGGCGATTTTAAGACGACGTCGGCGGAATTGGTGTTTGGACAAAACATACGGGTACCAAGCCAATTGATTTCCGAATACACTAGCACCGCTAGCCAGTCAGAATTCGTGGAGCAATTGCGAAAACATTTCGACCAAATTCGCCCACCACCACCTTCGCGGCATTGTGCCGGAAAAATATTTGTAGCGACGGAGCTTAATTCGTGCCCGAATGTTTTCGTCCGTGCGGATGCCTTACGAAGATCCCTGCAACCTCCATACGATGGTCCCTTTCCAGTGGTGAACAGAGACGAAAAAACCTTCACACTGCTGATTAAAGGTAAGCACTGCAAAGTGTCGGTCGACCGATTGAAACCGTGCTTTACAGAAGACGAACGAGACAATTCACAACCAGACCATAGCACACCGACGCGACGGAGACGCACAACGGAACTACAACAAACACAACAACTCGCCACTTGCCTACACCAACAAAACGGGCTGACGGACAAGCACAGACAAACAGAATACGGTTCAATCTGGAAGACCAATCAGCATCGTCAACATCCAGCAGCAAGTCGAGCGACAATCCAACAACAACCGCCAAGCTGCCGAGAACGGTAACCACAAGAGCCGGCAGAAACACAAAAATACCAACACGCTACGCGTTATCACTCATCGGTGATTCGCTGGTAAGGGGGTGATGTGGCGTTTTGGCATTTGCACGACATACAACATACGTACTAACGAAATTAGAATGACAAATTTGACAGCTAATGACAGAGTAGCCCCGAATTATCTGCTCCTTTTATTCACCTCAGCGGGCAACAATACCATCTATCCGCCGGTCAGAGAAGGGTTGATTAGTGAGGAAAATATATGTACATATTAGTAGTTTCAGATTTTTGCCGAATCGATTAGCCATGACAAGAAAACAAATCGATTGGTATAAAAGCTTTTTTCACAGAGAAAAAACAACAATCATCGCACGACGTCCAGGATACGAACCACGTCGCCACTAGCATTAAGAGGGCAATCAACCATCAGCCGTTGGGTAATTCAACATCCACATTTAAATTACCAACGGCGCATTATCAGAATTATAACGTTTTTTTTTGGTTAAAATAAATAAAAAACTGTGTTAACATTAAAGGCCGATTGGTGTCGATGTATTAATTATTTGTTGCCCGCAGCCCACGCCATATATGGTTCCTGCGTAAGCTTCGCAAACTCCTACAATAAAAACTTTATGGGGCAAAGCATTATTTGCCAACCCCTATATACTATCGAACATCGAAAAAAGTGATGTCAGAACATCTCAGCACTGGCCTAAAAATTTTTAGGTTTGTAAGTTATGGGACTTCAAAGTTTCCAAGTGGCCGGAAACTAATTTGATTTAATACGTCATTTGAATTGTCAATATTTAAAAATAAATTAATCTAATATGCTTTTATTAATAGCAAGACCACTGAGATACACGACATGCAAAATATTTATCATAGTAAACAGCAAAAACGAATGGTACAAGTTTTTTTTTTGTTGTACGGCTCATTTTATATATGCCTCACACTCTAAAAAGCTAATTCCGAAAAAGGGCCGTACTGGATTCGAATATAATTTTGTTAATATTAAACTTGCGCTTGACTCATTAAACATAAAGAGATTTTCAGACTGGTTAACTAATTGAAGCATTATTTGAACTATTCACACATTGCACTACTTATCTTCGGAAAATATTTAAATTATTCTCACTATTTTCCCTTGAAATTTTCAATACACACCTGGAAAATAAATAAAAACAAAAAAAAAAATTTTGTGAAACGTCAAACTTTCGAACATAAACAAACTTGTTTACTAAACATTTGTAAAAACAAAAATGTGAAAGAAAAGAACAATTTAGTGTATTGAAAAAAATAACCAACGCATTTATTGACTCGAAGGTCATAGCCTACTATGTAATTATAGCGGTACGAAAGTTAGGTTTATACGATTTCATTTCCGAAAATTCGAAACCAATTCAAGACAAGAAAAATAAATACGTTCTATGTCACACAGACGCAAGCTCTTTTTCTTCTTCTTCGTTTTTTTTTCTTGTACCATGAATTTTTGCCTATGTCGTATCCATGTATATATCTCAGTGAGCAAGACATTCCCATTCCTGTGACATTGACATTTTGACATTGATCGATACATTATTTGTGAATTGCTTTATTAAAATCGCCTTTAAAGTATTTTATTATTTCTGAGTAATAAATTCTCTTGATATAAGGTCATATATAAACTTTATTATGGGATGCTATTAGGGTGAAACAAGTTTTATCGATACGAGATAATTAACGATAATTATGATTTTGTATTATTTGTGTTTTATTATTTTGAATTCACGAATGGCCCACAGTGATGCCAAGTACTGTGTGAAGAATTATATCGGTCAATTCTGAAGTTGTTCACTAATATTGCGAAACGGCGCAAATTTTCCGAAAAGAAATTTTGAACATTGTGATGCTCTTTAGGCGAAGCAATTCAAATTTAATGAGTATTTTCAACAGTATACTAGAGATGTATAACTGGATCTTATTGTTAAAGGTCGAAGATGAAAACACGTGTCAGTTTCAAGTAATCTAACAAGGGAACCCCCAAACTGTCAAATTCAAAAAGTTTTAAAACTGTTCTAAGGACCTGCTCGATTACTGTGGTAATAATTTTCTCGTTGTAGTTTTTGACATTAGATTTAACGTAGTTCTCCTTTTTCTCGTTACGCTGCCCGAAAAATACAGAATTTTTTTTCTTTGACATTTGTTGTGAAAATTTGATTTAGTTGTAACGTTTAATTGATTATTGTATTTCTTATTTAAATTTGCCCTTAATAAATTAATAAAATGGATGAAAATGATCAAAAAATTATGTTTATGTTGGTTTCTAATTATTTACGTTTTATCAAAAGACGCAATGAATCAAGACGGCTGATTTTCATGTAAATACATGCAAAATGCCGAGGTAACTCAAAAAGAACATTTTTGTAAGTCAGTTATGTATAATAATTCACCATTTTTAAATTTTAGCGATTCACTTATACTCCTAAATCTCATAACCCTATCATCGAACAAATCTTATCGTATGATGAGATTGAAACGAAAAAACATTTAAGGATTTCTTCGGATAGTTTTCGTGAAATAGCCACCTTCTTACCAAGTAAATCCCATGGTTGGATACCGAAAATAGAGTTAATGGCATTTTTGTTCTGGCTAGCCAGTGGCACTAGCCATAGAACGGTCGGCGCACTAATGGAAATGCCTAGAACAACCATTACAGAAATAATTCATAAACTGCTAAATTTTACGGCGGATCACATTATGCAACAGGTAATAAAACTTCCAAAATCAAGTGATCTGGACGATAGTGGATTACAGTTCGTAGAAGAGCTGGAAGTTCAATATTTAAAAATATAATCGATGCAATCGATGGACCCATATTAGCATTTTGTGTCCCGTAAATTTACATGACCAATATATCAACAGGAAATTGGATTATTCCATCCAATGCCAGGCAATTTGTGATGCTAATTTGCAATTTTTCGATATTTTTGTCGGTTATCCGGGGTCTGTTCATGACACTCGGGTACTTTACAATAGCCCAATTTAAACTAAAAAATTATATCCACCTCCTCCGTTTATTATTCTTGGATAACTCCATTTAAACGGAATCAGCGCATCACTTCAGACCAATAAGGGTTCAACAAAATGTTAGATAAAAGTTAGATGGAGAAATATTTTAAAAAAATCGCTGGAGTTGAAAATTAAAAATTGTGTTAAAACTGTGGCAGCTTGCTGTACATTTCATAATGTGTGCATTAAAATCAGAGATAGCATGCCACTTGGACTTACTTTGGAAGTTGAGAATAACATACCATCAAATTTGCCGCCCCGGTGGCACAGTTGTTAGCATGCTTGCTTTAAGCTCCGGAGGTCCCGGGTTCGATTCCCGGCGGGTGATGAAAAAATCACGGCTGGTTAATGTAGGATCAATGAATTGATCACTCATTATCCGTTAAAAAATGATTACGAAACTTCAATATGAAGCGGCCAAATCCCTCTATGGGATGTAGCGCCAGCGAAAAAAAAAAAAAAAAACAAAAACTACTGCCCTTGAATATAGAGATCAAATGGTTAACCAAATGTAGGCACCTAATAATTTAAAGTTATTGATTATATATAGACTTGAATTTTAATTTTAAAGAAATAAATCCACGAGTTGATTTAAATAAATTTCAGCCTTTATTTTTTCATTTCAATATATTAATATATGTTATGTATGTATATAAATAAACAATTTTAATTTAAAAATATCACACATTAAAAGGTTAAAAAAAAGATAAATGTATGCTCCAGAAAATTACATTAAAGTTTATTGACGATTGTAAAAGTAAAGAAAGCGCCTCTCGAGGACAATAGTTAAAATGATGCACCTGATAAAATGACATTTGTTACAAATGCGACGAAACAAAATGTAACAATACGGTAATTAAAAATTAGTTTTATAGTCCGAAATTGGAATAATTTACAATTATTAGCAATCCGGTAAGTAAAAATTGTGTTTACAGTTCAAAATTGGAATTGTTTACAATAATTTCGAACGTCAAATTATCAGGCAGCTCAGTTTAAAAATGTTCCACTAGGTGGAATCCGTGATGCTCCAATCATCAATAGGCTATAAACTGAAGCATGAGAATAATATTATAATACATACACATAAATGAACTTACTTTTACTAAATTGTTTATCCATTTTTAGTTTTTCTTTATATATTTTTTAATATTATTAAACATCAAAACAAATGAATCAATGTATTAATGTATGTATGTAATGAATGTAAACGTTCTTTAAAATTTTAAATTCAAATTTCAAAAAGCGGCAGTTGACAAAAACGTTATAGGTTATAATTCTTCTATTTTATCTATCAAATTCTACCATGGTGCAACGTGCAACACTGTGGTAATTTGGATGAGTGCGTTTTATGTCGTGTTTTACGTCAAAAACTACAACGAGAAAATTATTACCACAGTATTTGAGCAGGTCCTATGTCCTAAGTTGTAGTACTCTGTGAGACATTGGGCCTGTTTGATAATTCACACAGTGCGGTGCAGTGCATACTGTTTTATTTGTCTACTTTGATTTATTTTCTAGTGATGAAATAAAGAAAAAATTGTACACTGCACCACACCGCGCGAATTATCAAACAGACCCATTATTGACATTAGATCATAAGGGTTGCATCTCTATTTTTTTAGGCGATGAAATTACCTATTTTCGTAAATTAAGGGGTGGTTTTAACGCCTTTAACAGGCTTGGCCAAAACAACCTTACAGAGTACTACAACTTAGAATAGTTTTTATAATTTTTTGAATTTGACAGTACAGAAGGTTTCCTTGTAAGATTATTTGTGAGTCTGTGATTTGGCGGCATGAGAGTAGAAGATTTATATTGTCGTGACCAATTGTGATATTAGGGAAGGAGTCTCCTCGTATATATAAAATAATAAAAATTATGTACAACGGGTAATCAACCTTTAGGCTGATACAGCTTAATCCAATTTCTAAATTTTGGTTTAACTTAAACTGTACAAATAAAGTTTTCTCAATTGTACGTAGTCCTACGTTAATAGGTCGTGTCTCGGATTCAAGCTCGTCGTTTTGTTTCTTTGATTAAAATTTGATTTTAGTATGAATTTCGGATGTGGTTCTAAAAATTGGAACTAACTCAGTTCTTCCCAGATTGTCATGAAACTTGTTCTAGAAATTAACTTACCAATTTAAAAAGGCTTGTAATGGCAATTTCGATGGAGTTCAGCCATTCAGACGTGAATTGGAGCGCGCGCTTCTTCTGGCTGATCTTTGACTGAATTAAATCTTTTAAATGCTTTGGAATCTCCAATCAGTTAGTCGATAATTTCGGCATTGATCTTACCTACGTCTTTAGTCTATGAAGCTAGTATAGTTCGATTCTTCATTTCTTTATAGTTGTTATTGGCGAGGCAATTTCTGAACACTTCGTTAATTAGATTGTCATTAGACAGGAATTCTTCCGGTAATTTTATTTCATCAAACTGGTTCATCGGAAGTTTTCCGTCTCCCAATTGCAATAAGTAATTTGCGAATTCTATTTGTTCAACATCGACACGCATATTATACACCAGTGAAAGAAAAGTGAAGTGACTCCAGAAGTTACTTCGTTTAATTGATAGATCCAGCAGCTCCCTACTGCAGGATGCAACTTAGATAAAAGTCTTATCTGCACCACCAGGTCCAAAATAAAGAAACACTTTGGGCTATGGTTCATATTTTTTACTGCGTCCAAGATTTTGTCAACAATTTCGAATTGTTTTCCTTTAAGCATCTCATACATGCGTCTGTCAAGAGTAATTGAATTATCGATGTTGAAGACTTGTTCGTTTAGCTGGTCCGCATAGTCATCAATATTGTCCATACCGAATTGTTCCATCCAGAAGCGGAAATTTCTTCTGATCCCATATGCGCTTTCAATTCCTTCTTCATCAGATTTGCGAGTTCGTCTGGCTTCTTGGATAAAATCTTCACACAAATCTTGTTTAAACATGGCCCATAGGCGTTTTCGGGAGAACAAAGGATCCGTATCTATACGAACAACGTTCTCTCTTGGAATTTTTGAAACGGAAGATTCCTGCAAACCTTCTATCCCCTGTTGATCGTCGTATATGAGTCCTTGGGCAATATAAGCTTGATTGTATGTCGCATATTGAGAGTTATTAAACATTAAAATATAACTGAAACTTGTTGCGTTCTTAACCTGATAACAGTTTCATGTGATAGAGTTCCGGTTGGGCGGAGAAATTTACATTATGAATTCTGCCAATGACACGTAGGCGACGTACCCTAGGCACCCATTTACTTGATGTTCCTACCCATTTATAATGTTCTGGTATCTGTCAATAATAATGGTAAACTATTTCCGAATTTCTATTTAAACGACGGTCTTCTAGTTCTTGTAGTCTAAACGCTTGACTATGTAGGAAATAGGCGTTTAATGTTGAATTCTTCTGCCCGATGTCTGCCAAATTATTTTGCCGGACAAATGGATGTCCAATCGTTGAACGAAGTGACTCTTCTTTTGGATTTATTGCTTACACTACTTCATTGTACGCTCAAGTCATAACCCTTATCAATGTATTTATACAGATATTTTATGGCACGGATAGTTCATACATGCCGCCCCGGTGGCACAGTGGTTAGCATGCTTGCTTTAAGCTCCGGAGGTCCCGGGTTCGATTCCCGGTGGGTGATGAAAAAATCACGGCTGGTTAATGTTGGATCAATGAATTAATCACTTATTATCCGTTAAAAAAAATGATTATGAAACTTCAAATGAAGCGGCCAAATCCCTCTATGGGATGTAGCGCCAGCGGAAAAAAAAAATAGTTCATGCATAGTCTACATTTATATGGCAATCGTACCGCTTTAGTAGATAAGCATTATATGAAGCAACATAACGATTACCCCGTGTTATTCGATGATCATTTTTGTTTTTGCGGTATATCATTTATGATCATGTAGAAATTCGACGGTGTTATATTGATCCAATTTCGGGGAAGTTGAAGGGCTTCTTCACGCATCATCGAATCATCCATTTTAAAACTTGTTCGCAATTCAGAATCATAGTTCTTCTGCATTATGGATCTTGCCTTCAGCGTTCATTATCAGCAGCAGGTGCATGTGTGGGAGACCTCGCTTCTGAAATTCTATTGTATATACTGACTGCAACGACCTTTCCGAAGATTTGAGTTTATCTAGTTGTTCGATGATTTCATAAAATTTAAGTTTGGCAATTCTAGCGACGAGCTCAGGTCGATCTTGGGTAATACATGATGCTGCTTTAATTTCAGGCCAATTGGAATTGCAGTTGATAGTAATGAAGAAATCTGGCGATCCAAGACGGTGAACAATAGCCATAGCGCCTTTAAAGTGTTCTGTGTGATATCGAGTTGAACCAGGGAATGGATGATGGTAGTATTACTTTCTCACTAACAACAGCTTCCTTTTCCTTAGCGAGTGTGTCGATAAAGCGGTTTTTTTCGGCGTAATTGTTACTGAGAAGCTTTTTGATTGAGCTTAACCCACTAAATGCGATTACGTTCCACTCTAATATACGTATCGACGAGGTACTGTGGGAAAGTCGTCCACTAAAATGTAAAGAGTTGAATCTGACTTCGCGTACGTTACTTTCGGATAAAACAACGGATAAGTGAAAGACTCTATACATGATTGCCAATATTCTTTAAAGTCACAAGCGTTTTATCAAGTTGATGAACTACTGGAAAACTTTGATCGGCGATTAGTGTGAGAATGGTACATACTTCATTTGATGCATTTGACGCATTTGACGCATTTAAATCTTCTATAATCGGCACCTTCTGGTAAGGTAAACAGGAGCCGAACATGTGGATGTGGGATACCGGTGGTATTGGCGAGCTAGTAAACTTTTTGTTCTACTTTTCGCATCATCATAAAACCTTACACGAAACTATTTTGAGATCTAATGATCTGCTCCAGCAATTCAATTAGAGCATAACTGATTTCATGGTTAAGCGGATGTCCAAGTCGCTCGGCAATAGCATCATCGGGGTCCAACAAGTACATTTCGCCGTATTGTGGTCGCTTCAATTCACCTTGAGCATTTTGTGTCGGATGAACTACCATATTCAATTTATGGTAAATTTGTCCGCTTACGAGAAAACTATAGATACCTTGATTGTTAATGGTGCGATTGTCGTTCACGTTAAACGAAGCCAGAGCAAAGCAAGCGTTTAAATTTCGGATCCTTTTGTGGTATTCCTCCGCATGTTGAAATCTAAAATAAAATTTTGCATCGGCAACTATAATTAAAAAGTAATATGAGCACAAATATAAAGTATAATAGAACTCCCGAGGAATTCCCGGGACGCAAGCCTTACTTGAATCATAACAACGTCCCTAAACATATATACGAATATGACACTCCAATAGTTACACTTAAACAAGGAACTGGTCGGATCATCAACGGGAAATCCAAGCTCATACACATCATTAACTTAACCAGCTAGGAAGAAATAATCAATAGAATTTTACCTGAAATCAACCATATTGACCGGGAAAGCAACCTCAAACCTCAATTGATCCAACAGGTTGAACAAGTCACTCAACTAATTTCGGAACTCAAAGGTCAAAAAACAAGAACTAAACGATCAATAAATTGGATGGAACAGCATGGAAATGGGTAGCAGGATCACCAGATGCTGCAGACTTGGATCAAATTGTTAACAACATCAATGAACAATATAAAATCAATACTGCTTTAATGAGCGCGGCACATAAAATCCTTAACAAATACAACATAATTGTCGAATTACACGAGGACTCAGATGAAAGAATTCAACAAATAATATTCAACCGACTTACCATCATCAAGGAGGAAATTAAGGAAGTAATTAGAGCCGCACAACTAGCAAAGAGCAAAATAATTAACTCGAATTTATTGGATAAGGAAGAAATCGGACGGTTGATTACAGAAATCGAAACTCTCACACAAATGAAATATAGAGGCTTTAGAATACGCGGAACCTATGATGCTTGTTAAAGATTCCACATTCCTTTATGTAGTGTCAATACCTAAAGCAAATAAACGCGATTATAATCATATCATCATTAGATCGACCATCAAACAAAACAAGCAGGTACACCTGGAATATAAAGAACTCCTCCTAAACTAAGATGAATTATTTGGAATCATTCGGAAATGCAATACTTTCTTTGAGACTGTCATTTGCGAAATGAATTGCCTAGAGATAAAAAACGATTATTGTACCAGCCAACTCAAAAATGGTGTGCAAGCTAAATGTGACTATCAATTTAAGAAAAACCAAATAATTGAAGCCTTGAACGACAGCACAATCTATCTGAGCAACTTCAAGGGAGGCATTCTTAACAACAACAATAACAAACACCTAGGAAATTTTTTGATAAAGTACAACAATGAACCACTAAAAATCAATGACGCTAGATTCACAAACCAAGAAATAAGAACATTCCAGGTCTTACCATCCGTACTTCAAACTAATATTCAACCTAATATGTATAACGGAAATACCAGAATCAGCCACGAGAATCCGGCACAATTACTAAAAAGCTGACTAAGCTTTATTAATTATTATTATTTTTTGTATAATCAACAAACTATGTATCTTAGTGTATAAAAGTAATAATGTATACTTTTGAGTGAGTCTAAATTAGGATTAAATAGAATAAAGAGTAAAATATAATAAATTTTTTTAAACTCTAAGGATTCGTTAACTTGTATTAGATTAACAAGATTAATGTTTAAAAATTGAGCCACTGTTGCTTTGAAATGTATGTATTTATGGAAACTTGTAAACATTTCAAAATTTCTCTAAATTTAAACCACAAATTAATATATACAGATGCTTTATGTCTAAGAAATTTATGAAATTTTACAAAATCACTGATACAAGCGACAATTGTGTGAGTAAAAAACGAAGTTTGCCATGTTACCCATTGTCTTTGCTAAGAAGTATAAATCTTTGCTAATTATTCTTATAATATTCAGTGTCTGCATCTAGCGTAAATATTATTCGTTTTGTCAATGTTTTTTTCTTGCATAGCTCTAACCATTTTCATGAAAAAACCCGATTCATATTAAAACTGAAACAAAGGAAGTGCACGTATGATTTGCTTATGTACGTATTTATTACATCTATAGTATGCATAGATACAATACATACATATTTAGCTTTCAGTGCATTTTGTATTTTACAATTTGGTTTTTGAGAAATTTTCATAAATAAAATAAATGTAGGTATGCCGGATAAAAACAAAACAAAGAATACGAGTAGGGCTAGGTACGTATGTACGCACAACGTATTCTGATTTATTTGAATTTTGAATATTCAAGATAAATATTGTTGTTGTTGTTACGAAAGTAAATTATAATCATGTTCGGAAAGTGAGCGACTCCAAATGTTATCCTTAGTCGTGAGCAATTACTCATCATCATCGACAATAAGCATTACCTTTAAATATAGATTTGGATAGTTTGGTCATTAGGCTTCATGCCTTACGTATATATTATATTATCGAAATGCCACGAACCTCTCATGCCACGAGACCACCTACCCGATGGATGGATGACGTTGGAAGGGACCGTGTGTGGCGTTCTCTTGCGGCGAACTCTAACGATTCGGATGTCAATTTGTGCGTACAGAAACAGTGGCCGGTAATTAATTTTCAATTAAAATAAATAATCGCCACATAAATTTTAATTCAAATTGCAAACTACAAAAAAGCGATTTGCAATGCTTAAGACCACTGTAGCGAAAGCACGCCTCATCTGATCGGAACAATTCTGTGTAAATATTTGCGAAAACAAACAATGGCGATTAATTAATTTTACATTAAAATAAAAATCTACTTGAAGCTAATAATAATATAGATTTTTACAAATAATTATCTACAGACTATCATTATTCTCACTGCGTATAAACGTTACACGCAAACACTTGGCCGTGTAGACGACACAGATTTTTTTAATTTGAGAAGTTGCGGCTATAGTGTGAGCTTGTTCTTTTATTTACACATAACTATTTGAACTACTAATAGACCGCTCGCATTTTTTTGTAATTTCAAATTTGAATGGCAACCCATTACTGCGGGATTTTATACATTAATCCAAGGAATTTTCAACGTTTCTAATTTCAACCCAAACATCCTCGATTATATGACTTAAACCATAATTTAATTTTTGACGTGTAACAATAGAAAGTATGTAGTTTTTTTTTGCCAATAGAACAAACAATAGATGCCAGTTTTTAAGTTAACGAACCATTTTTGGCACCAGTTCATTCAGAAACTCACCAAAATATTAAATGGATCATACTTATCTCATTGCTAGAGATATCCAGATCCTAAACATATCTATCAAGCAATAGTGAAGCCCTATCACCACATCAAGAGTGCGATCCTGAAAGAGTGGGTACGCGCTTACAAATAAAAATAAAAATAAAATCATTAAATTAAAAGAAATTAAAAATGCGTTCATCACCAAATAAAACTACAAATTATTATATTGAGGTTGTAACAGAATTCTCCAGTGCAGATATCGGGTATTTTATTTGGTTTTTGAACATTTTTCTGCGTGACAACTACAATGTTTTCTAATTAAAACTAGAAGAATGAATTTAATGCCGATTTGTTGTACTCGGCGCATGGGTTGGAATCATTTTAAAAATTACCGTATCTTTTTAAAAGAATGCATTGCTTATCAACAGTAACTTTAAGACGTCGTTTTTCATGATAATTTTTGAATATTCTTGCAAACAAACAAATAAATTAGTTCTCTGCAAATTTTGTAAAACGATTCAGTTGGAACTTTAAGTTTACCAAACTCGTTTTCAACACTATAATTTTTGTATTGCATCAAATAATCCGACGGGACATCAAGTATTTGGCCAGTTCTAATCGATACATTGACTACATGATAATTTTTTTGACATGTTGAATGCAACATACACAGTAAAAGAAATTTAATCTTTAATAGAAATTTTGTGAAGTTCTTCTCGTAAATTTACATTGTTACTATAATATTATTACATGAAAACAGCAATAATACTTTCAATATTCAGTAAAATTGGTAATTAAGTGTGTTTTTCAATCAGAATGCAAAAATACAAGAAATTTATCGAAACTAAAAATAATGCTTTGTAAATCGAGAACGATACAGACCTAATAAAAGTAGTATCAAAATGAATTATAAGTCAAAAGTGGTAAACTTTTTAAAAAATCTTGCATAACATAAAATCATAAAATTTTATTTTTTTTAAATATACATCATTAAAGTTTTGCGTACGTTTACATAAATAATGAATGAATTATAATGAAGTTTGATATACATAAATGTACGAAATTTCATCTTAAGAAAATAAATGAAATTAGAAACATGGAGTTTCATTAACCCTCCGAGAACACACAGTGTCGATCGCTTGAAAATATTTTGAAAATTGGCGGGCCTGATTCCTTCTAGCTATAGTTTTCGGTAGTAAATACATGTTAAAATGGTCCCTTTGTAAAGCGTAACACATAGTAGGCGTATGGCATCATTCGAAGTTCGTGCAGGGTCGTTCTGACCCTGTTGTGAATCAAGCATCGGTTTACTCCGAAAAAAAAAATTATTTTAAATAGAGAGAGATTTTGTATGACTAAAATATGCAAAGGTAAATAATTTCTGTCTCGTTTGGAAATTTTGGTTGCCAAGTAGTGAAAAGAATAAATGGAAGAACTTTGTGTACTGGCAAGTATGAAGCGGAAGGATATTTGTCTGCTATGGCTGCTATAAGGCAACTTGTCTTTCACCTACTCACTCCATACTTGTAAGAAAACTAAAAAATTCCAAACTGCGTTCTGAATATTCAAAGGCATTCAGATTATTCTTCATCAAAAACCAGCTGCACCAGAAGATGATGACCGCAATTACAAAAAAGAGCATGATGTTCAATTTGCCTTTACGCGAAGGATAAAAAAACTAAAATTAATTGTCCGCCTTGCTTGCGTCCGAAGTGCGATGAACATCCTACCTATCTACTATATGTATGATTGCGCCGGAAATGAATAAATAAGTTAATAATTATCACACATCATGTAATTCATAGAATATGTACGTGTATGTAGTAAAAAATCAATTTTTTCTTTAGTTTTTTCACAAAAATGTTCAATTTTTCTGACGTTAAAAATCATCTTCGTCACCAAGCAAAATAAATACCTAGAAACACTAAAGCACAAACATTTTCTCGATTATACTACATTTCCAGAACACACATACGGGTCAACTTCTAGCCAGAAATATTGAAAAACAAAAAAATATTTTCGATTATTTTTTTGATTATGTAAATAATTCCATCGGCACTTTTGAATTATGTTAATTGATTTATCAATGTTTTAAGAGCATCTGAGAACTTTTTCAAGCTGATCGCTTTCATCAATTTAAAATGGTAGACGGTCAAAAAGTGTCTAGGGTCAGATTGACCGAGAGTGTTCTCCGTGATTAAAAAACTAGGTGTGTTCTCGGAGGGTTAACTTATTCGTTTGTTCGTATTCTCTACATACAATTCTTTGGTACAATTATAAAAATGTTGGTTCCTTAGTGAAACTGCGAGATTCACTTTGTATACCTTTAAATTTGTACCAGAATATTCATGTAAAATTGGATGAACTTTTACATGCAAATTTGCTAGAAGCACGTAAAATTACCGCTCTATAAGTGTAAAAAAATGCTGGAATTTGTTCGTAAATCTCTACAATTCACGTAAAATTACACGTTTTTTTCAGTTTAGTTGCTACGTGACTTTGATAGTGAGTTTATGGTATATCAATGAAAATTGGTTTTTCAATTTCAATCTAATTTTCCATGAAAAAGTATGGCAATTTTGCCCATTTGCAAAAACACGTAATATTTAATGAAACTATTTTACTGTTTAGCTTATAAAACACCTTATAGAGACTTCTTGTAAATCGACATCCAAATTAAAATTGTTTTTCGGGTTTATCAAAAATATCAGTTTCAATGGTCCCATCTTCTACGAAATCTCATCAATATCATCAAACATAAGCTCGCTGAACCCAAAGTTTGGCTAATTTTCGTTATAAGTTTTATTTTCGATTCATCGGCTACGTTTTTGATTTTGACCGCATATTCAGTAAAACTTAGTTAAACTGTTTGGCGTTTTCATTTATGCTTAAAATGGTCGTTGATATTTAGAAATTTTATCGCGCTTAATTTTCTGGTCGTAATTTTTACATTTTAGGTGTAATAGAAAAATTGGAACACTATGACGATTTCCCCAGATTATTGAAAATTGACTCAATATTTTTCGATGTTAGATCAAAATTACAATAATTTTATTGGCGTTCTATGAAGTTAATGTCTGATTCTGATGTAGCCTTTGAACGGCTGTAAGTCTTTATAAGTGCAATTGGATGTAAATAGAAATGTTACAAATGCTGCTTTCGTTTTGTTATACAATAAAATTGTTGCCACTGAAGAACTACTTGACTTCTCGTCATAACTCTCATAATAGTACTGAGAGTAATTCCAGAAGTAACAGTATGATTAACCGAAGGAGCATTATTAGATGAAATAAGATTGTGGGAACATAATTTCGTTTTAATTTACCCGTAGAATAGCACCGCGGTTCGAAATGTTTGCACATATTTTGACAAATTTCAAGTCGTTATTTTATAAATTACAATTGGAAATTCATTCGTTATATTTTGGGTTTTTGATGGTCAATCTAAATAATCGGATATTATGCCGATTTGAAAATTTACAACCTGCAACCGACACTTTATTCCAGATTTACGCGAATTGAAATTCAATTTCAATTAAAATTTATTAGATTTTATTTACTTTTAACGATCCGATCTCAAAGTTCAATATAAATATTGCATAATAAAAACATACATACTACAAAAGAATGTTTAAAACTAATACAAAATTATTCTGTATTTATGTACATACATACGTATCAATTCATCATTTTAACATATGTACATTATTACATGCTCTGGATTAGTGAATTTTGTTTTGTTCTATATTGAATCAAAAACTAACATGCACCAAAATAACACTTATACCTACTATCGTAAGTAGTTTTGAAAAACTGAAAATTGTATATAAATGTATATTGTATATGTATGTACTTAGATAGAATTTAACCATAATTGTATAAACAATTAATTGAATTTATCCGTAAGTTACATTTTTGATCTAAGTTCATTTTGGAGTAAATATAAGTATTTCAAAGATATGCCTACAGACTTTGATGCTTGACTGTACCTACTATATACACAAACTAGAAGAAACAGCCCGCAATACGGGATAAAAATTTTATTTCTTTTAATTTCCCATAAGAACTAATGTAAATTTGTTCATTTTAACATAAATGTTTATGAACTAAAATTCACTCGAATTGAATAGTATTATTCTATAATTTTCGTCCTCAATATATTTAGAATTAATGATTGAAAAATCGTGGAAGAAAATCTCTCTACATTTTCAGGTAGGATGAGAAAATAAAACCACTATTTTTCACTACTTTACAATCACACAATAACATTTTTCTGTATACAGGAAAAAATTTAAAACAAATCAGGGCTGCCTTGATTTTTGTACAAACACGGCCCTTCACATGACAATCGCCGTCCGTATAAAGTATAAAAAAGTAATTTATTTGATTTTTGTCATCAATTTTTTTGTTAATTTTTAGTTATTTATTTATACTAGATGGCTCTGTTTTATACTCTCTTGGTTGGTTTGTTTCTATTCTATGTCACCCATTTATAGTACAAAAAAATATGCAGCTTCAAAAAATGGCGCTACCAATTTTTTTCATTTTTTTGTTAATCTTAATTCATCTGTATGTAATCATTTGTGTTTAAACATTTAGAGATTAGACAGGTGGATGCGGTCATAACTGGAAACAACAGTACACCAAAACTGGGGGTTTTGAGATGTATGTGGGCGATGAATAGCTGTATTATTGTTAATCCATTTTTGTTCACAATAAATTGTTTTTTAGTATTTTATCTTTGTACCTTTGTACCTTTCTTTGTACCAGAATATCTCAAGTCAGCCTAATTTTTTTCTTCAAAATACCGAAGAAAGATAACACAAAAATGTTTGAAAATTTTAATTATGTGCTAAAATCTTCTTTATACTGTGTTTTTTAAGTGCTTTACCAAAACCAGCAAAAATATTTTAACAAGCCCGAGTAATGCAATACCAAAAACCAACCCTGTAAAAGCCGTAGTAACAAGGAAATTAGTTGGGCACTTATTATTTGTTGTTATCTGCATATGAAAGTTGTACTAATAGTTGTAAATATAAGTCCACCTAAGCCATTCTTGGGATGATGAGATGATTTAGAATTATCCTAGCAAGTTAGCGTATATTTAAAGCTATTTTTTTTCGAAAAATTCAAACTTGAAAGTTGATACAGAAATAGACAATTCGTCATTCACATATCCTGTAATCAACCGAAGGAGGTTTAACCAGCTGCTTACCCAAATATACCACCATGTTCAATGGATAAGTTTTTTGAATTTTTTGGATCACTTACCCAGATTGGTTTAATATGAATAATATGTGGTAATTTATGTATAATTTGCATACAAATTTTATTTTATTTTATATTCAAACCAAATTAATTGAGCGGTGAAACTTTTAAGTTAAAAAGTTTACAAAAAATTTCAAAGGTGACAGCATGTAAACGAAAACCATGTCTATTCGCCAAAAGGTGGCAATATGTGTATAGATTACGATTTTGCTATCAACTTTTCAAACATCAACATTTAGGCGTAATATAATCGGTAAACATAACGTTAAATATTGAATTGAAATGCGGTTGAAATTATATTTTTACTTCGTTCATTTAAGTTTTTAACTTGGTGGCTCTTAGTTTATTGGTTGCGGAATGCTATCAGAATAAACACGGATAGATTCTAACTGCAATATCGCAAATAAGAAACATTATTATGAAACAATGGATGTGTATTGTTTAGTTGCATTAATCATACAAAATTTTCATTTTTGAAAGCTTTCTCCGAGATATTACACATGACGTATCTCACAGTTCACCTCTAAAAGATTCATTCAAACCAATCGAGCTTTCGGTCAACTCAGTAGTTATTTAATTTATATGAATAATCGCAATGAACAGCAATTATTAATTAAACATACAAAGAGCTACGCCGAAACAAATTCTCGACGCAATTTTCTTATAAGTATGTACGAAATACGTTAGTACAAAATAGTTTCACTGAAGATTGGCGATTCTGATGGCGTTACGCCGTTTAGAGCAGTTTAAATTAGTTAAGTATCACAAAAACTCATGTACACTATTTAGTTTTAAGTACTTTTAAACTAAATACTCAGACCTCCTATTACACCTATTTTTTTGCGAGAATGTGTTGATTCGAGATATCTTCCATACTAGATTTCATCCAGTATTGGTTCTTATGATGAAGGAACACGATTCCCAAAACGATTTGAGTGTATTGCCTGTAGTGCTATATAATCGTCGGTAATTGTCACCAGAAACGACAATTGATTCTCGAACAGATACATATGTCCAAGTTTTATGTTTCTGAATGGAACTTAAGTTATGTCATCACCACCAAACAGACTGTCGACTCTGTTCGGGCGATGGTACTGCGGATCGTGAGTGTAATATCAATTTGACGATAGAATGAGATATCATGGTGCTTTTGGTTCATAATTCATTTATTGAAATCGATCATTTCTCGATACCAATTGTTTTTGCATAACCAATGCTAGAGATTGTATGTAAAATTCTCCTCATTATAATGTTCCACGATATCTTCCAATAGGAATGCATTCGGACCAAAACCAAAACATCCTTCGCCGAGTTTACACGGTTCAACCAAACACAATGCTTATTTTTAAAAATGCCGCACCATATTATCAGTTGGTCATCAAAGACATTCTTTTAAGGGTATGTAAGAAGCCTGAATCATGAGTGGCAATGTGAAAGAATATTTCCATCTCCAGAAAACTATAGTAAGATGGAACTTGGCTATTTTTTAACAGATTTGAGTGAAATTTAACATGTCCGTTGGAAATGGGATTCTAAAATGATTTTTTGGATAAAATTCTGGAATATGGCCAAGTATGATGAAACTTGCCTATTTCTCAACCGATTAGAATGATATAAGTGGATGGTACCTACACACTGAAAATGGGATTCTATAAATTATTTTTACATGAAATTCTAAGATATATCCAATTAGGATTGGGACTTGACTGTTTATTAACCGATTTTAGCAAAATTTGAAATCCGAATTGGAAATGGACTTCTAAAATGAGTTTTGGATGAATTTATGGAATATGGCCAAGTATAAGTCGATAGGTACACTGGAAATGGGGTTTCTAAAATTATTTTTAGATGAAATTGTAGGACACTGCCAATTAAGACGGAACTCAGCTGTTTCTTAACCGATTTTAGTGAAATTCGACATGTGTGATGGAAATGGAATTCGAAAATGATTTTTGAATTAAGCTCTGGAATAAAACCAAGTTTGATGGAACTTGAATATTTCTCAACCGGTTATGCTCTAATTCGAAAGGTACACTGGAAATGGGGTTCTAAAATTATTTTTATATGAAATTCTGGGATACGGCTACTAAGGGTGAAACTTAGTTTTTAGCAAAACGATTTTTAGATGAGATGTTGGAATGTGGCTAATTAGGATGGAATTTGGCTATTTCTTAATCAAGTTGACTAAAATTCGTCTTGTGCGATTGAAATGGAATTTTTCCGATTGTATTTTATTATGATTTTTGTATAAAAGACTATACATCAGGACATTTTAAATGGAATGATAAATCATTAATTTTCAACAATTTATTTTTGAATTAAATTCGTATTACCTAAATTTCAAAAACCGCCTTAATATTAAATATTATTTGAATTTAATATTTTAGCAGTAGAAAAAATTTAATACATTAAACGATGCTTTTGGAAGCGCAGATAAATGGATTTTTTCGGCCGTTTAACTATCACCGCGACCATTTAACCCACGTTACCCAAAAATTATCCAAAAATTCAACACCTAATAATTAAATATTATAAAGATATAAATAATTACGATAACTATGGCATTCGTAGTCCTATTTAAACTTCATTGCATTCATCATACTGTTACGTTTTTGCCTTGTCAATCAAGGTTCGTCACTGGATTTTAAATAAAACACAACACTTCAATTAATCACAAACGAATTTATTTATTTAACACCAAAAATTAACACAACACAATTTATTAACAAAAATTCACTAAATCACTAACTTTTGCACAATTCTACTGTTCACTTATAACTTTTATTTCACACTAAAACACTTTTTAATTTCGTTTTTAATCTTACCTTTATCGCTTACCAAAAACTACTGACCTAATTCGAACTCATTCACTCCTTATATACTCCAACCAAAACTTCTCGAAATCCATGATTGTTCCGGTAAGAACAGTTTAGAAACATTTAGAACAGTTTTATCATGGAAAATTCCATAGTAGAACTTTGTGGTGTCAATTAACTTAATCTATTCTATCCTATAGGTGTCACCTTAACACTACCTCCCACCTAAGCCTGTTCGTCCCGAACAGGCCCCAAATCACCTCCTCTGGATAGGGCCAGCCTCTCTAAATGCACCACCTTCGGTTTTCCTCGATGTACCTTCTGAATCCGATAAACCATGTCGTTCATCCTGGTGCTGACAGTGTAAAGTCCTTCCCAAGCTGGTTGCAGCTTCCGTGATAATCCCTTCTTTCGTTGCGGGTTGTGAAGCCATACCAATTACCCTTCCTGGAAGCCTTGGTTATTTGCTCGTATGTCATATCGAGCTTTCATTCAGTCACTTGACATCCGTCTTTTCTCTGTAAAAATTGATGAATATGATTAAGTTCTTATGCTGATGGAACAGCCCCAAATTTTAAATCTCCAGCTAATCGAAGATTATCTCCTTAGCTGGTGTCATTCTGGTCGTGTCATGTATTGCTGATCGATAGGCCATCAGAAACATCGGTATAAGTTAATCCCAGTTGCATTGGTTTTTCTCCACGACCCTTGCTAGATATTTCTCATATGTTCCATTGAATCTTGCCACCATACCATCTGAAATATCACTGATTCAAAATTCCTTCCTTGATCGGTTTGAATCTCCATCTGCACTTCAAATCTACTAATCCAGTTGTTGACCTCAGCATCAACTATTGATCTTGTCTCTTGATTGGGTTTGGGGTACACCTCCGCCATTTGCTGAAATAATCCATTAGCTCCGACATTATGCTCCGACGTTATATTGTTTCATGGTTTCACGACTTTCACGAGAAGATCTTCGGTTCATTTCTGCATAAGTTGTTACAATTTCTTTCTTCCATGCTTTTTCAATCGGTCTTTTCTGTTCACATTTTACTATCGTTGATACCTCGTCACATTTGACTGTTCCTTTGATGGTTTTTGTCTTATTCGGGAGATTTAGAGTCCTAATTGGTACTCTATCGTCGTTGTCTGGTTTAACTAGGGCTTTCTCGATTATAATTTCCTTGGCTCCGCTCTCCTCTTCGTTAGCTTCCACAATACATAACCTGGGTGATCCAGAACCTCCGTCCAATCTGCACCACACGATCGTCCCCGAGTTCGGTGGCAGCTTCTCCCGATGCTCAATAATTATTCGCCTGGTAGTTGCTCCGGCACTGATAGGTTGAAGTGGCAACTTCACGTTATCGTAAGTTAATACTCTTCGTCCAACATCCACCACGAAGCCATTTGGCCTCATGAAGTCCATCACCAAAATGACTTCATCCATAATATCTGCAATCAGCACTTCGTATTGGAAAATTGTTCTCCCGATGTTTGTTTTTACGATCTTTTTACCTTTAATGAACTATCTCCAGTTCCGTTTGTAGCTTCAATCCATTAGCTGGTTGTATACCTCCACAGATCAAATCTTTACGGACAATCATGCGATTTGCTCCCGTATCCGGGGTGATAAGCTGATTGTTAAGCTGTCACCGCCTCTTGCTACTTTTGAAACGCGAATCTAGGTTATGGGGCAATCGGTTGTGGGAGTCAGCTTCTGTCCCTTTAAGCTGACTCTTTGAAGTTTAACGGCTCCATCGCCATTTGTCCCTCTAGCTTGGCCGCTGCCTGTTCTCCACTTGATCGTCGCTGCATAGAAGCTGGTGATCTTCCCCGCTATCTTCTTATTTCTTCACAGTTCCGAGAGATGTGACCGTTTCTAACACATGCCCAACATCTGATTTTTCCGCCTCTGTCCCGATATCTTGGTGCCGACCGCTCGGTATTTATGTTGGTGTCGATTTCTGCTCTGCGTATTTTCATTGACGGTTTGGTGATGGCTTGTGCAGTCTCATTCGTTAATACACCCGCGATGTGTGTTTCTACGAAGGTTACTTTGGGTGACAACATCACCGCTTTGCGTGTCTCTGGAGCTCGAATACCATCAATGAATGCGTCAATTTTAGTCTAATTTTTAAGCCGACGTACTTGTATGTGATAGATGCGCTAGTCGCTCGATTGCAGATGAAAATTCCTGGGGTGGTCACTGCCGTACTTCCGATCAAGCGCCTTCATAATTTCAAGATAACTGTTGCGCTTTATTTCCGAAATGGTTTGTAAAGCCTCTGCTGCTTCGCCTTTGAGAGCCACTATTAACTCCGCGACACGATGTTCATCAAATTGAAACTAGAAAATGACGACTTTAATTTTATTGAGTGAACGGTTTGAACCAATTGTTTTTCCGTTTGTCTTCACTTCAGTTAATTTTGCTCGAGACGTTTAACCTCCGTTTTCAATTTCTCTTCAACTTATTGAACAACCGTTTCTAATTTTTGTTCAACCTGTTGAATCTCCATTTGCAACTTCCCTACTTTGCCATGTATCTTAGTAGCTAGTGCGATAAGTTTCTCGCCCATTCTCTTTTGACCATCTATAATTTGTTCTTTAATTTCCTCTCCTTGCTGTTTCATTTCATGGTTTGACTGGTTTATTTCCTCCAACCGTTACTCGTTTTGTTGCTTTGACTGCTCAATTTTTTCCAACTGCCGCTCGTTTTGTTGTTTTATTTGATTTGGCTGCTCTCATTGTTGCGCCATTATTTGCTTCATATCAGCCATTAACTGTAACAAATCAAAACTTCCAGAAGGTGCTTGTGTTATTTCTACCATTGTTTGTGTTTCATTTCCTTTCTTCTCTATGGTTGCCGTATCCGTTACTTCCACGCCAAAATCATAATAATCTGCGTCTAACCCTTCTCTCTCCATGGCCTTACGTAGTCGCAGTTGTAAAACTGCTTTAACACCATCAGTGGACAAACCCCGTTTCTCTAGTTCCTTCTTTAACTCCGGAACTCTTGATTCGGAGAAAATCATTCCCTTGTTTTATTATTCAAAATCCCACCGCTGTCACCAATTGTTACGTTTTGGCCTTGTCAATCAAGGTTGGTATCACTGGATTATGAATAAACCACTCAATTAATCACCAACGAATTTAATCGATTAAGGAACAAGATAGTTCTATCATATTTGGCCATATGTTTTTAAGGCTTGGTGTCTATAAAACAATATGATGTACCTGTCGATTCGCATCTAATGAAAAAAATATGCCTCTGTATATTATTTGTAATACGAAACAGGCTTACAAAAGACCAGCATTTGTGTACTGCGCTTGACCGTCAATTTCAACAGGCAAATATTAGTTGGAATAGCTAATTCAACCCAATTTTGTCAATTCGTCAAATATAAGTCAAATCCATCGAGACCAAAATGTCTTTAAACTGTGTTCATTTTCTACTCCAGTATTCTTTCACTATGTTGTTAAATCCAACGAAGAAGTTGAATTTTCAGCGTGGTTTTAAACAACTAAATATAAATAAAACTATAAAGCGCATATGTACGAGAAAGGAATTTCCTTGATTGGTCAGGAGGAAAAGCGAACTCTGCACTCTTCTCAAATCAATTAAAACTTGCTATATCATAAATCTCTTACCGCCAGCCAATCTGAATACTAAACGAATCAATTTAAAGTAAATGTTTTAATCCACTCCATTGATTTGTATGCGTAATTTTAATTGACACAAATAAACGTTCAATTAGTTTCGATAAACTATATTGTAGTATAAAGCGAGACTGATTATTTCTATTGTGTGTATAGCGTGCCAGCCCAGTTAATACAAAAAGCAACTAAACTGAAACATTTTAATAATGCTTTAAAATAATTGTTTAGAAATCATAAAATCGATTTGTATTTTCTTATATATTAGCCCGGGCAAACCAAATTGTCTTACACAAAAATCTACAAAGAAAGCGAATGTGCATGCCTCACGAACATCTTGATTATATCTTCTCTAAACTTACTAATTATAGTTTTTTGGTGCAAAAGTTTTGCTCAAAATAAATTTAATTAAAAACAAAATTTAGAAAATAAAAAAATGTAGTGTCTTCTTTCACTTTTCCCAACTTCCAGGTGAAGATTTATGTGTGTTGGACGAAATACAAGAGTTTACAGTTTTTTATACAATTGAGTTTCCACCAACCAGTCTGAATTGATGATTTTTTTTTGTCCGTATACCCATACATCTTGTTCCTGCATCGCAATGTCCGTTACGCGTATATTGATCTCGTAAAATGATTTATAAATAGTCAACATGATTATTACGATTATTTTGTTTATGAGTGTAGATAGTTTTGTTTTGTGGTATGCAATGACTGTGACTTTCAACTTGAACTTTTACTTTCAATTGAAATAATACGCGAAGAATTATTATACTTGAGCGATAATAGTAAATAAACCGTGTTATGCATTAATACTTACACTACCATATTCTATACAATGTACACGTAGTACTTATTTATATAGAAAAATTAGAAGGGCAGGCGTTTACCAATATATGTTCTTCGGTTTGTGTTAAACCTACCAAGTTTATTTTTTGGTCGATCTGTGTCGATGGTTTTTAAAATTTAAATCACCCAAAAATATTTTGTCGTCTTTTTTATCATATCGATATCTCTCAAAGAAGTTTTAATGGGCTATGATTTATTTTAGAGATTGCGTGAGAACTTCGTCGTCGTGTACATACCAGTAAACAGATGCGAATTGAAAGTACATCAATGTTAATTTGAATGAAAGTTAAACAATTTTATGTCATTCATCCATCATCTGTACTATATACTTAATATGTACATATAAAGAAGTAGAGTTTGATTGGTTACGTTCGGTGGTCACAGAAATTATCGGACCATTTTGAGTAAACTTTCATTGCTTGATTTGATGAATGCCTCCAGTGAGGCAATCTAGAATTTCAGAATTATGAGATGTATTGATTGTGCCTTTTAATTAGCCGAGTTATTGCAGAAGTTTCGATCAGCCAAATTATTGCAGAAGTCTGTCTGAGAGACAGATAGGTTTGTTGGTAGACTTCTCTTTTCTCAGAATATGGCTGTATATTCTGTTTTTATAATTTAAATTAAACTTTTAATTTAATCGTCAATGTTAAGTCACCTGTAAGTATAATGGGGTTTGCATTATCGGGACAAGTCCGTGCTTATTTCCTTAGTGCTTTTTGAATATTCCATTTCCTAGAAGCATTGAGGAAAGAGAAATTTCTACAGAAGATAAAAGTTAAATATGAAACGAGGCTTCTGATTCCAAAATACATCTACCTATATATTGCAACTCTAACAGCCTTTGGTTTAGATAGCGAGAGACGTTGTTTCGAAGTTGATGGTTGGTGAATATTAGTTGCGTGTTTTAAATTCGTAACCATCACGATGAACTGCTTAAACAAAAATGTATGCGATCTAGTGTAACAGTGTATTCAACAAAAAATAAATTGAAACAAATCCTAACATAATTCGATTACATTATTATTAATTCGACTTTCCTTCCCTATTAATTTCAACAAAATAAAACTGATTAATTAAATTTTAACAAATAGCAGCCTTATTCTTAAAACTAAATGTGAATCGGCTTCATTCATAATTCTTTTGATATCAATTTTTTACAGTAAATTTTGCCGTACGGATCTCACGAGATGTTCAAAAGGTTTCATCATATACATTAAATAGCTTGATTAATTAGTATCGATATCATCTGATCTGATCAACGGCTAGTGAGAAGCACTCATTTGAAAGATTCTATCTCTTTTTATCTATAGTGTCATTATTTAGTACTATTATTATAGAAAATCGAATATTTTTTTAAATCACTCTAGTTACTTGACGTTTGTAATGGTAAAAATGATAAAAATCAGTTTATTTTACGTTTGAATCCGCGTACCGCTGGAAATAATCACTGTACATACATCATGTACTCCTCATTTTACCTGTTTTCGATAGATAATGACAAGTATTCCAAAAATCTCGTCTGTTTCATTTAAAACAATGTACTAGTTAAACTAGAATTTGTACATCCATAAAGTATATATGCATAGCAAGGCTGAACGAAAGGAAAAATAACCTTTCGAATGGTTATACTATTAAAGTTAGCCGAACGCTTTCAGCCGAAAGTAAAAATATTTATAATGCAGATAGTGCCTTGGCTATCTCAGCCGAAAGTAACTAGCCGACACATATTAAATAAAATAACGTACAAACCGGTATTTTCATGAAGTGATTTTACGGTTGAATATAGGCTCATTATGGTTTGTCACTCTTATAAGTTTCATCAGAGAAGCCAAATATAAAATTTATAATTTGTATAAATTTAATCTTTAAAGTGTCATGTCTGGAAAGAATTTCAATTAGTGAGTCTAGCCAACAGTTATCCCTACCGTAAATTCCCCCTTCCAAAATAATTTTAAAGAATTTCTCTAAATAAATTTTTTCAGAATATGTCTCGGCTCTTTTCCAGAATATAATACTGGAAAGAGCAAAATTTCCCCCTTTTCCAAATTTTTTTTAAGAAAGCACCCCCCCCCCCACTCCGTTTTCCAGAAGATATATATCCCCTCTTTCCAGAATATTTTCCACTTTTCCTTATTATGTATCTAGAAAATAGCAAGTGAATAGCAGTTAAATATAAAATTGAACCCCCCTTCGCCTTTTTCAGAATTTATCAGTTTTTATTATTTTATATGTTTTTATTTGTTTGTTTTTATTACGCGCTAGTAATATACAACGTACGTATAGTGAAAATAATATCTCAGCGAAATTCTGACAGCTCTCGCGCATCAAAACAAATCGCGAAAGGGAGAATTTATTTGTGATTTAGAGTCTATAATAGCTGAATTTTCAGTCAAGTATAATGATGTCATCATCTGTGGTGATTTAAATTGCGATCCAAATGCTAAGACTACTACATCACAAAAATTCAAACATATGCTTGAAAGGTTCGGTTGTAGATGCCAAAATAGTGAACCCACTCATTTTACAAAAACTTCAGCATCGGTTCTTGACTTAATAATTACGAATACTAATAAGATTGCATTCTTCAACCAGATCTCAGTTGGATTTTCTGATCATGATTTTATTTTTTTCTCGTATGAAGTAGAAAATATTAGGTCTGACTTCTCGATTACTTTCCGAGATTTCAAGAATATTAATACATCTAGTCTAGTTGAGAAATGTGTTGAATTACCATGGCATACTCTTTATTCGATTTTGGACCCTGATGATAAGGTTAACTTTTTAATTGATGGGATTCGTAGCTTATTCAACGAGTTCGTTCCACTTAAAACTATTATTATTAAGGCCACTAACCCACCTTGGTTCAACGATTCCATTTTATGCCTTATTAATCTTCGTAATTTCATTTTTAAACGTTGGAAACATACGAAACGTGATGAGCTGTTTCAGGAATATAAACGAATTAGGAACAAGACTAATAATGCTATTAAAAATGCTAAAGCACTTTATTTCGCTAATCTTTTGAACCAAAATCGGCCATCGAAATCATTTTGGAGGCTCCTTAATTCCACAGCTGGACTATCTAAGAAAAAGAAGAGCTTAATTGCTGATTACTCAGTAAACGAATTGAATAATTATTTTTGTAGTCAGCAATCCGTCTCGTCTGAGTTCGTAGATATTACTGAAGCTAGTGATATGGGGTTCTCTTTCAGAAACATTGATATTGTTGACTTAACTGAGGCGTTTAATTCTGTTAAAACTAATTCTGCTGCCATTGATGATTTGCCTTTAAAATTTATCAAAATTTTATTACCCTTCATTGATTGTTTCATACTCCATGTGTTTAATAGTATAATAACGTTCTCTAGTTTCCCTCTAGCATGGAAGCACTCAAAAGTTATACCTATTCCCAAAAAACAGAGTATATCTTGTTTGTCGAATTTTCGTCCGATAAGTTTACTACCTGCACTCGCTAAGGTTTTTGAAAAAGTTCTTCAATCTCAAATTTTGGAATACTTAGAACTTCACAAGATGCTTTCTCGGTACCAATCTGCTTATCGATCGAATCATAGCTCTATTACCGCTTTACTTAACATTAGTGAAGATATTCGTAGGGCATTTGATGGAAAGCTAGCATGTATTCTTGTTCTATTGGATTTTAGTAAAGCTTTTGATAAAATTGATCATCAATTGTTACTTAGAAAGCTTAGAGACAAATTCTTCTTCACTGTGCCTGTCTTGCGTTTAATTGCATCTTATCTGAATGACCGTAGTCAAACAGTATCGATTGGTTCGTCTGTTTCTAATGAATGTAAAATCGTTTCTGGAGTACCTCAAGGATCTGTCCTGGGGCCAATATTATTTATGATGTTTATTAATGATCTGCCTTTAGTGATAAATAATTGTGAGTATCACCTATTTGCTGATGACCTGCAGATATATAAATTTTGCAATACTAGTAATGCTTCTTTTTGTATTGATAAGGTCAACCAGGATATTCAAGCTATTTCTGAATGGTCCTCAATAAATAGACTTGAATTAAACAGTAGCAAGACTCAAAGTATTTTTTTAGCATGTTCTGAGCAGTGTACTGACCATCTTCCCAAAATTGTTGTAAATGGAACTGATATTAATTTTTCTAATACGGTTAACAATTTAGGTGTACATTTTGACAAGACTTTGTGCTGGAAGTATCATGTGGAGAACATATGTAGAAGGATTAATTTCCTACTTAGAATTCTTTGGACTACCACGAAACACCTTAACTCGGATCTTCGACTCCGTTTAGTCAAAACATATATTTTACCGCATTTTTTGGATGGAGATATTGTTATGTTTTGTCTTCAAAAGCAATATTTTGACAATTTACAAATGACCTTTAATTCTTGTTTAAGATACGTATTTGGATTAAGAAAGTATGATCATATTTCTGAGTACACTAACATTTTATTGGGGTGCTCCCTAGAAAATTTCTACAAGTTCCGGGCATGTCTCTCCTTGTTCAAATTTTTGAAACTCGAAGAACCGGATTACATTTTTTGTAAATTAGAGAAATTAAGATCCAGTCGGCTTCATCTAGCTATAAAAATTCCGAAGAACAGTACGAAAATTATGAATTCTTCGCTTTTTGTGAGAGGAATGGGTTATGCTTTGACTTTTGAGTCAACTGGATGTATTTTTATTTTTTTTATTTTTTATTTAAAATAATCAAATTCTAATATTTTAAGAACGTATTGTGCATAACAGCAAACTACTCCCCATCCCCAACCGCAGTGATATTAGTGTTGAATGGATGTGAAAAACTGGTTTCAACCCCGATTCACCAAGTATAGAATAATCCTCTTTTCGGAAATAAGAATGCAAGCATCCAGATGAATATGCAGTTTTGCAGGGATGGTGAGCCAGAATATGATCAAATTACGTTACTATTATCTGGCCTGAAACGTGCAGTTTTTTTTTACTATTTTGTAATCCACCACTTTTGACATAAGCTGTTATGAATGAGCTTTTGCTCAAAATAGTTTGTGTTGAAAAGTTAAAATTTAATATAAATAAATAAAATGAATAAATAAAATATGTAAATATGTAAATATGGAATCAGTTTATGGAATTCTTTACCTAATGACGTTAAATATTGTAGAACAACAGCAGCATTTCGTAATAAATACTTTAATGACATTGTTAAGTAGAGATCAAGGATTGTATCATTTTGTTATTATGTTTATTATTGTTATATTTATGGCTATTGCTTTTATTCTTATTGTTATTCTTATTATTATTATATTTTTTTTAGTATTAATTATATTGTTATTGCCTGTTTTGTAATGGCTGATGTTTATAAGTTTTATAACTTTTTTTACATTTATAATCAGATAAATAAATAAATAAATAAAAAAAATAAAAAAAAAAAAATAAAATAAAATAAAAAAAACAAATGGCTTAAACACAGCGATGTATTTAGGCTAATTTGTTTACATTTTGAGGTTAGAATTTATCTATTTTGAATTATGTTTTTCCTCAAATTTATTCACAATAATTAATGTAATTTTAATTTAGATAACACACTAGCACTAGAACTTTTGATAACATTTAAGATAATTTTAATGTCATTAGCTTGTCTCGAACAAATTGAAATTTAAAATCGAGTTTTTTATTGTTTTGTTTTAACACGAAAAATGACATTTCTTTCTAAATATGCCTAGTTCGTACCTTAAATGCGTATAACGTTACATATCCAGTGGTGTTGTTAATATTTTTTATATTTTTTAATTTCACAAGTTATTTTAGAATTTACCTAGAAAATAATGAGAATTTTTAATATTTTCCAATATAAATTACATTATGTAATGGAATCAAATTTCACATATCTTTATTTATAATTTTTTTTGTTTTTAAAACTATTACTCAGCCGACCCTTCTCTGAATTTTTAATTTATTTTGCCTACTTCACTGTTGGCTGCACACAACGATGAAAAAATGAGTTTCGCTGAGATATTATTTTCACTATACATGTTTTTGATAACAATGGATTAAATACGCTTTAGCTTTCACGTCAGTGGAAATGCTCGAGCTATGCAGATACCATCACAAAAACAGATTCCCAGAAAAGGTTATTTCAGAGCACAACGTTAAAAGTCTATATTGCGTTGATTTTGGTGAAGTTTGCGGAGACATATTCTGGGGTAATTTTCTGCTCTTTCTATTATTATATTCTGGAAAGAGCCGAGACATATTCAGTGCAAGGATTTTGTTCAAAAAATGAGACTTGAGAGTTGCAATTTTTATCGGCTTACTAGATGTACGATAATATTAAAATTAAACTCTCAAGTCTCATTTTTTGAACAAAATCCTTGCACAGGAAAAAAATTGAGAGAAACTCTTTAAAATTATATTAGAAAAGGGGGGAATTTACTGTAGGGATAACTGTTGGTTAGGCACACTAGTTGGAATACTTTCCAGATAAGACACTTTAAAGGTTTAATTCATTCAAATTTTTAAATTTTATATAGGAATTACGGAAATTTGCCCTGATAATTTTTCTATGGATAACTGTTGGCTATGCACACCAAATGAAATACTTTTCAGACATGCCACTTTAAAGGTTGAATTTATACAAATTTTTAAATTTTATGTGGGCCTTTCATTCAAACGAATTTTCCCGGGCTCCCCACATGAAACTGGCCCTGATAATTTTTCTTTAGGAATAACTATTGGCTAGACTCACAAATTGAAATAGTTTCCAGACATGACACTTTAAAGGTTGAATTTATTCAGATTTTTACATTTTATATGGGATTTTGATTCAAACCAATTTTTCCGGGCTCCCCACATGAAACTTGACCTGATAATTTAGAGATAACTCTTGGCTAGACACTTTTATTGAACCACTTTTCAGACATGATACTTGAAGGGTTGAATTTATACAAATTTTTAAGTTTTATATTATGCCTGTATCCAGCCATAAATTTACTATATGGAAATTCCAGTTTATATGTTATTATTTTATGTGAAGGTGATTGTGAATTGACATCATCGATAAACATTGTAACTGGAGAATTAAATATTTATTTTAACGAATTCAAAAATCAAATATTTAATTTTACCGTTAAAATGCCCATGTATTAAAGAAATATAGTCGCATTAATTTTGAATTTTGAAACAAATTGCAATTTCATAAAAGTAGAAAGAGACAAAATATTATTTAATTGCGGATTTGCTGTTTGCTTCTGAAATCGAGCAACAAATTTAGAGTGCCATATTTTAGAGATGTTAGGGGGTAATTTAAGCAAAGAAAAATGACTTTTTTGACCAGGACAGCCCTTAATTTAAAACTACTTTGTATAGTATTTATATTTTTAGTGAATGTTCTCTCACTGTTGTTGTTTATTAAATGTCCTTGATTTTGGCGTTAAGTGCTTTTCATACGGGCTGCGTTGACTTTACAAAATTTACGTTTTGCTTTTAATAATTATCACATAAAATAATTTATTTTATAACAATTTCAAACTATTTCTATAAAAAGGGACACTGTTAATCAAATATAACTAAATTAAAAAACTTTAAAGGTAGAAAACGACTTTACAGTTTTAAAGTCCAAAATCAACGCAGCCGGTATGAAAAGTACTTTATTCGTTGTGTAGAGTGAAATCAATTCAGTCACGCTAGGTGTGTGGATATGGATATTTTGCCTCTCCCCGGGGATCGAGATACAATAGTAAATCTACAAAGCCAACACTATTAAGTTGAATAAGGATTCATCTTTACAAATTACTGTACAATATATACACGGCCTCGTTACAATAACTAGTATATCTTGACGCACATAAATTGCGACCATACCAGATATAAGATATAAGAGATATAAGATTGGTTGATTTTTGGGATTTTTTCACTTTTAAGGTTGGATATTTGTTTTATGAAATTTGACAATTCTAGTCCCAATAAAAATTGAGTTTTCTTCCTCTTCGTCGTCATCATCTTCGTCATCATCATCTGAGAGTGCATCGTGGAGTGCCGGAAATAGCTCATCTTCTGCGTCTTGTTCGTTGTTTTCGTCTTCATGTTCATAGCCTTACGGATTAATTTGTACATTTCTGATAATCTCATCAACTTCCATTTCGATAATCTCGACTAAATCAGAATCAATTTGAAGGTTTGGAAAGATGGGTGCATTAAGCTCACCATGTTGGAACACTTCGCGGTAGACAACATTTCTCGTGAAGACTCGGTGTTGATTTCCAGAAACATTGCGCATCAAATGTCCCTGGCGTGTTCCTTGGTCCTTGATGTAGACTGTAATGTTGCGGCTGTTACGGCTTGTTGATAATGCAACATACAGTTGGACATGCGAGAATACGACATCGTTGAGGTAAATGCCGAAATTCTCGATGGATTGGCCTTGCGATTTGTTGATGGTCATCGCGAAAGCCAGAATCAAAGGAAACTGTTGACGTTTTCGCTTCAAGACAAGATCCATTTTGAAGATGAAGGCTGTCTCTCCCCGTTGTGATTCGCTGATGATTTGACCGATAATGGCATGTGGCAAGAGGTCAGTAATGATGAGACGTGTACCATTGCTGAGACCTTTCTCCGGATCCAGATTGCGGAGAAGCATCTCTACAGCGCCTACTTTCAAATTCAGTTCATGTGGTGGAAATTTCACAGATTCGCCAAATGGCTTCTGGTGCGCTGACATATCTGCAACTGATGTAGTTCTTGAGTTCATCACAAATCATTTGTCCATCAGCGGTGAATTTGAGTGAAGCCACGTTGAAACCTTTGAGTATTTGTAGATGTACTTGATTGCTGATCTCATTCCTGTGACTACTTCGACGTTGATGTGGGCTTTGTATTTCATCTTCAAGTATGGATTGTACGGAACTACAAATTTGTTGCTAACTATTTTCTCTTTGTTTCCGTGAGTCACTGTTTCAGCTGGCATGTTTTGACGTTGATAGACTGGATAGTCGTTTTCCTTGACAACAGTTTCGTTGGCGTAAGGCTTTGGAAAATGCTTGCTACATTTTCCCTCAACGATGCATAGTTCTTCGCGGCATGGTCCATGAATCATCGTTGATGTCTCGATGTCGAAAAGCTGTTAATTTTTCTGGCGGTTTGGAAGTTCGGCGCAGACAATTCGATCGATTGATTCAGCATCGGCAGGTTTGTATCCGTTCTGCAGTGTTATCACGTTTCTGGAACTCAATGGTGTAGATGTAGCACACTACCGGTCCAAACAATCCGCTTTTGATGTCTGCGATGAGTGAATTCAATTTGATTTTGAATACACGGCCGACAATGTTCGGACGATCTGATGGTTGTTCGCCGGGCAGAATGCTCTTGGTGCTGCCTCGATGTTTTGTTGACGGTATCGCCACAAAGTTGTTGAGTGCCTGATAGTTTTGGGCCTTGATGAAGTCTTGATTCATTCTGATCCAGTTCAGATTGTTCGATTCGATTTGAAGATACGAATCCACGATGAATTGCTGTGTGAGGTTCGCAGCGTGGAGAACCGGTCGCCATGGATCCTCGCGAACTTCAAGCAATGCTGATTTGTACTGGAGCATTGGGAAGTGTCGTCCTTCTTGTGGACCTTGTTGTGTGTACAGAACACTTTGCCATATCGGGTGCCATCCCGGTTCGCCGTTGATGAAGAGAAGAGCGTACGTCATTGGATAGATGTGTGGACTTTGTGGATGGATATTAACGTTACGTCTCTCTCGTATTGGATCTGCATCAGAACGCACGTTGGCAGAAAAGTCGCGATGGAAGTTTGGAACGCCATCATTTTCCAAAACAAAGACTGCTGGTACTTCATTCTCGCCCATTGTTGCATTCTGTCGTCCTGGATGAACACCTGGCATCTCATATTCTCTGTTGAACATCAGTTGAATGTTGGCCGGATCCTGTCCGTTTGCCTCCGCCTGTGTGATCACTGCTTGAATGGAACGGAAGATCTCGGCATAATGATTGTTGCGTCTGATGTAGTCCTCAATTTCACGCAGAATTGGCGCGTTGATGTTGGCATTCGCTGGATGATACATGCGTGTATCATTTGCTTCCGTGGAAGAGTCCAGGAAATAGAGTTGCGCATAAGTTGTGGGTTGGTCTTGATTGGGAACGTCGAGGCTGCTCATGTTGTGATAAGTCATGCCAGTGACTCGGAAGCAGTAAGGACCTCGACCTGGTGGCATTGCGATGTTGGCTCCCAGTGACACGAAAGACAATCCGTTGTTGAAGTGATCATTTCTATCTGACAATGCATTTCTTAGCCACATCGGATATGCACGAATCGGATCTGGCAAGCGAAGACGTCCTTTGTGGCAACAGCTGGTGAATTGTCCATCGCGTGGTCGCTCAGAATGTTGGTGGCTCGACGAAGTTGATGTTGGCGTTCGGCGCGATGCCATTTGCATAATGTTGTTGCAAATTTTTAGTATTGTTGATGGCTTGCTGCTGTCAGTTTTGTCGCATTTTTTCGACATTTTACTGTCTGATCTGAACATCACGTTCAGTCTGATCTCAGCAGCACGCTCAGATGGTTATTGTGAACGTTTTTGTCGCATTTATTCGGCATGCTGCAGTCTGATCTCTTCTGCTCGCATTGCTGTTTGTCGTGCGCGATAATTTCTCATTCGCTCTGCTGGAGTCATCGCCTTTGCTTTTGAAATCGTCAGTTGTCCGGTATTTCACTGTCTGAGCTAATCTGCTTCGTCTGAGCTAATCTGCAAACGTCAAAGATGTTGATGGTAACAGGAACGGCCATAGTGGTGAGTTGCCCATTCTCAATGCTCCTGCTGATTGATGTGGACGTGAAGCAGTGGGACGTTGCGGTGAATCATCGGAATCTGAGAAGCAAATATTTTGTCGACCTCGCGTTTCTCTTGATGTTGTTGGATACTCTTGTGCGATGAGACGTGCTGATGGTGTTGGGACATTGATGTTTGATGATGCTTACTAACTACGAAACTACAGCGAATCGCAAATCTCTCGATACCTCCGGCGTTCCCTTTATCGAACCTGTTAATATAATGAATACAGTTGAAAAAATCGTGAAGCATGGAAAAGGAGTTACGGTGTTACTAAGGGACATCGATATTTGTTTTCATAAAAAGTATAAAGCATAAGTAAATACTTATTTATTTATTAACCAACAGCATGTACATGCAAAAAATGGCTTTCATTATTAAAAAATATTATAAAAAGGTAAAAAAATGTATACAATAAAAGATAAGGTTATAACGACATCAATAGATCTAACAATTAACAACAAAACGTTATAAAACAACATTTAAAACAAAAGTCTAGCGATTCGTTTTTAAATTCATCTCTGGAAATATTGAAATCGGAATATTTCCAGAGATGAATTTAATATTTGCAGTCGGAATATGAAGAAGTTTCCGGTGGCGTAAGTTGCGTTGATGTATGACTAAAGATAACGCTCAAATCAGTAACCATATTAACTCTCTTCAAACTAACGTCATTTAGAAAGTAGTCAAAAACTACCGGATACTTAGACCTTGAATAGGTGATCACGTGACACTTATCAACATTCAGAAACATAAGGTTAGTAACACACTAACCGAAAAATGTGTTCAAGTCCCGCTGAAACTGATCGCGATCCAATTCGCATGATATGTTTGCATATTTTTTCATGTTGTCAGCAAATAGAATACAGTCTGCGAATTTGAAGCAATCCACAACATTATTAATGAACAATAAAAATAATAGTGGATCCAAGTGACTACCTTGAGGCACCCCAGATGTCGCAATAAAACATTCTGAGAACGTATCGTTAATCTTGACAAACATTTTGCGATCCGATAAATAAGATATAAGCCAATTTAAGGGAATAATGTCGCAATTAAGTTCACTGAGCTTTTTCATTAATATCCTGTGATAAGCTATCGAAAGCTTTAGCGAAGTCGGTATAAACTACATCGACTTAAACTTTCGGGGTAACAGAATTAAATTATTTTGAAAGACCACTAAATTAGTGACCGTCGAGCGGCCAGGAAAAAATTCATGCTGACGTGTGCTAATATGTTGCTTGGTTTGGAAGTAGATCACTTTGTTAACCATTGACTCGAATACTTTAGGAATGCAAGACAGTATTGCAATTTCTCAATAAGTTGTTACATCACTGCAGGGGTCGCTTTTGTGGATGGGTATGATACTTGATACTTTCCAGAGATCAGGAAATTTGCCTTGGCTGAGCCTCAAATTAAATAGATGACATAAAGAAGCGGCAAAACCGACTGCACACAGCTTCAATAGAGACACTAGAAAACCATCTGGTCCAGGGCCCTTAGGAACGTCCAAGTTAATCAAAGCCCCCTTCACGTTAAGTTTTGAAAAAGCAATTTTTGAATTATCGGAGTTAGCTAATATAGGAGAGAGTGAGCTATCATTAACAAAAAGACTGCTAAAATATTTAGCGAGTAAACCACAGATTGCCTCTAGATTATCTGAATTTTGACCATGGATGGAATTCTAAAAATGACGACAAGCCGTTATTATGCATAATAACCATATGGTTCTTAATTTTGACAAATCAGTTCTTTAGTAAACCATGGGACGTTCCGGGTATGAGATTTACTCATTCATTTAATAGGAACAAAATTATCAATAGCAACCATCAACAATTCATTGAACTGTTGATATCAATGTTTGATGTGCGATCGGCGTGCGGATATTCGAATATGGTACAATTTTTAGTAAAGTTCAAATTATTAGAAGTTTTGTAGAACACATTTTTCAAATTTTTTGTTTTTAATAATTATCACATATGCTAAAATAAAAAACTCGCCAAAGCCGCGTAGCATTAGTACTCGGTCACATTGTACTTAATGAAAATTTAATGCGGTCTTCCTTTTTAACCGGACACCTAACTTTGTATTTTTCGGGAATTTAATTTTTACCAACCAAGTGCCCGGTTCCCCAAGCACATACACTTAAACAAAACAGAGTTTTCGTTTAAAAGGTCAAATACCAGGTTCGAGATACGCCGACCGGCCTATTATTTTAGTATGTTATGAGCTGGCATCGCCCTGTGTAATAGTGCGTAAGGTGGAACATTAAAAACCACCTATAAAAAGGTTCGGCATTCATTGAACCCCAGAAAGAAAATATTACCTGTATAAAGCCAAATAATAAATAAAAAGACCGCAAAAGAGAATCGATGCGAAATCTTTGCAAGTTCTCTTTCTCACAGCTACATCAATCATCACTCTCATCGAAATTGGTATCTGGTCCTTGCAGGTGAAAAAAAATTATGAATTGTTAGTGATGGTGAGATGACGATACAGTCGAACTAAGTCGCAAACTCCACCGGTAATTTGCCGCTGACTCAAACATACTGATTAACGGGTTGTGAATGTGATCCATATCAGGATGAACTTAAGTGTTATCCGGATGACCTATAGGTAGTTTCATTTCCCATATAGCTGAAGTTGTCAAAAAATATTTCGATTTTATAATAACTGGGTTGCCATCATATTCTTAGAATTCAATGTACATATGTACCTACATACGTGCATACACAGTGAAATTCATTATTTATGAGATGTATGTAATATACACACAAAAGAATTAATTTACATAATTTTATTATGAAATGTTAATAAAACAATTTCAATTTTCACGCCAATTAATATACAATGTATGTAAGTAATCTTCATATTTTCATCTTCGTTTTGTTCGTTTGGTTTTGGAATGAATAGTTTTCATTGCGCTTCATTCATCTCAAAATTATTTGTTTTGTACCAAGATGTTGTTTTCATCAGCAAATTAATTGCAATTATGTGTGATGAACTTAAAGATTATAATTCAATTGTTATTAAATGAGCGATGGAAAGTGTATTTAATAAAATATTTAGCGGATAATTGACGCTTGTCAATTGAATTTAATTCAATTATGTTCTCAGAAAGTAGAAGAGATACACCTACAGTTTCGCTTAATAGTTAAAGATTTAAAACTTAGATTGTCAAATTCAACACACGTGATGAAAAATGTAATTAACATTTTGTTTAAATACTACGAGCATAAGCAGAGCCTTCTAGAGTATAGAGCCATAATCATTATGACGTATTTTTTGAAAGCTTTTTTAGTGGTATAACTTTTCACTAATTTCCATAGGAATCCATAGTAAAAACGGTGTTTTTTAGCTTCAAGTTTTTCTTTGAAAAAAAGCAAAAATGTTACAAATTTTTTATACAAAAGTGTTCTACATATCTTTAGCAACAATATACAGGCAGGATTTATTGGTATTAAGTAAATATTAATTGCAGAAATATTAAAATTAAATTATTTCTAAAATATATTTTTCGAACTTTCATTTTGAAAAATACATCAAAGTTGGCTCTGACGAATTAAAATAATACTTGCTACATTTATCTTTAGTTTTACTAGTGTACGTTAGATGTCTCAGATTTATACAGAAAAATACGAAAAAAATTGTTTAATCACAAAATTATGACACGTTCTTAATATTTTGAGAATTTGTTTTGCTTTTCCTACAATTTTTGAACTTAAATTCCCCAAGTGACGATTTTTGCTACGGTTTTTCAAAATATTTGCTGCCCACTGCCATCTATGTATATTGGCTTAATGCACACGATTTGTAGTAAGCTTTTCTTTTTAATTTGACCAGAATGCTGTTGTTATAAACATTTTTTATATTTTGGTTTAAATAAATCAATTATTACAAGAAAATGGAAACGATTTACTTAAACGAGATTTATATATGTTGAAATTCAAACATTTATGAAGATATTTCAGAAATCATAATTAAGAATTTGCAACGTTTCCATTCACAAATTTGTCTTCGGAGAAAAAGTGATTTCCCATATGTTTTATGTGTTTTACTATGAAAAGTTTGGGTTTTTCCTCGTTTCTATTTCCCTTATAAAAGCTTCGTTTTTTAGATTATGGCTTGTATAATCAAGGTTGCTTTGGCATAAGTCGTTTCAATAAAGGCAAATATGATACTAGTCCAAGTGTAATGTCAGAAGGATTTGCATTTGCCAGATGTCTTGTACGCTAAACGCTACCGAATGCTCAATAAATCCTAAGTAAGTTCAAGAAAATCATTTTCAAATAATTTGGAGTATTACCAAAGCAACCTTGATTATACAAGCCATAATCTAAAAAACGAAGCTTTTATAAGGGAATTAGAAACGACGAAAAAACCAAACTTTTCATAGTAAAACGGTATTTGGTAAAACACACAAAACATATGGGAAATCATTTTTTCTCCGAAGACAAATTTGTAAATGAAAACGTTGCAAATTCTTAATTATGATTTCTGAAATATTTTCATAAATGTTTGAATTTCAACATATATAAATCTCGTTTAAGTAAATCGTTTTCATTTTCTTGTAATAATTGGTTTATTTAAACCAAAATATAAAGAAAAGTTCATAACAACAGCATTCTGGTCAAATTAAAAAGAAAAGCTTACTACAAATCGTGTGCATTAAGCCAATATACATAGATGGCAGTGGGCAGTAAACATTTTGAAAAAACGTACCAAAAATCGCCACCTGGGGAAATTTAAGTTCAACAATTGTAGGAAAAGCAAAACAAATTCTCAAATTTTAAGAACTTGTCATAATTTTGTGATTAAACAATTTTTTTCGTATTTTTCTGTATAAATCTGAGACATCTAACGTACACTAGTAAAACTAAAGATAAATGTAGCAAGTATTATTTTAATTCATCAGAGCCAACTTTGATGTATTTTTCAAAATGAAAGTTCGAAAAATATATTTTAGAAATAATTTAATTTTAATATTTCTGCAATTAATATTTACTTAATACCAATAAACCCTTCCTGTATATTGTTGCTAAAGATATGTAGAACACTTTTGTATAAAAATTTTGTAACATTTTTGCTTTTTTCAATGTAAAACTTGAAGCTAAAAAACACCATTTTTACTATGGATTCCTATGGAAATTACGTCATAATGATTATGGCTCTATACTCTAGAAGGCTCTGGTATTACTCTTTGGCGTGGAACTTTAGCGATAGTTTGATTTTTTCAGGAATGAACTACCACGACGATATGTATCAGAGCCTTCTAGAGTATAGCGCCATAATCATTATGACGTATTTTTTAGAAGCTTTTTAGTGGTATAAATTTTCACTGATTTCCATAGGAATCTATTGACGATTGGAGCATCACGGATTCCACCTAGTGGAAAAATTTTAAACTGAGGTACCTGATAATTTGACGTTCGAAATTATTGTAAACAATTCCAATTTTGACCTGTAAACACAATTTTTACTTACCGGATTGCTAATAATTGTAAATTATTCCAATTTCGGACTATAAAAACAATTTTTAATTACCACATTGCTAAATTTTCTTTCGTCGCATTTGTGACAAATGTCATTTTATCAGGTGCATCATTTTAACTATTGTCTTCGAGAGGCGCTTTCTCTACTTTTACAATCGTCAATAGTAAAAATGGTGTTTTTTAGCTTGAAGTTTTTCAATGAAAATAGCAAAAATGTTACAAAATGTTCATACAAAAGTGTTCTACATATCTTTAGCAGCAATATACAAGAAGGGTATATGGGTATTAAGTAAATATTAATTGCAGAAATATTAAAATTAAATTATTTCTAAAATATATTTTTCGAACTTTCATTTTGAAAAATACATCAAAGTTGGCTCTGACAAATTAAAATAATACTTGCTAAATTTATCTTTAGTTTTACTACTGTACGTTAGATGTCTATAATTGATGGCAGAGAAATACGAAAAAAAATTATTTAATAACACAATTATGACACGTTCTTAATATTTTCTGAATTTGTTTTGCTTTCCCTACAATTTTTGAACTCAAATTTCCCTAGGTCACAATTTTTGCTACGATTTTTCAAAATGTTTACTACCAACTCCATCTATGTATATTGACTTAATGCACACGATTTGTAGTAAGCTTTCCTTTTTAATTTGACCAAAGCTGTTGTTATGAACTTTTTTTTTATATTTTGGTTTAAATAAATCAATTATTACAAGAAAATGAAAACGATTTACTTCAACGAGATTGATATATGTTGAAATTCAAATATTTATGAAAATATTCAGAAATCATATTTAAGAAATGCAACGTTTTCATTGATAAATTTGTCTTAAGAAAAAAAGTGATTTCCCATACGCTCATTTGCTGCAAGAGTGACATAAATGAACATGGAAATTTTTGAGTTTTGTTTGGGTTATGGCCCCACACACGCGTTATTAGAGTACTATAACGCTGTCTTTCTAACAACATATTCATTTTAAAATTATTGTCGAAAAGTATTACAATTCAACAGTTTTAAAAGTATTTCTTCAACAAAAGTAATTTTTGTGTTGTGTCATTCTTGCAGCAAATGAGCGATGTTTTATGTGTTTTACTATGGAAATTTTGGTTTTTTCCTCGTTTCTATAATTCCCTTATAAAAGCTTCGTTTTTTAGATTATGGCTTGTATAATCAAGGTTGCTTTGTATGTATCCCATATGGAAGATTAGTTAAAACACCTTAATATTAAATATCCAAATCGATGGGCCGAAACTGATGGAGACCTCACCTTTGGATGTTTTTGTATGTAGGTATTTAAATAATAAAGTTTACTAAACACAGCCAATAAATAAAGATTTTAAAAATAAAATATATGATGCTTTTAGAAATGTTAACACAGATACCCTAACCTAAGGGAATTCACCTCGATTTTCACCATTTCCACCAGTTTTAAGGAAGCATTGACGGGAACCAGTGACGAATACAAATATTTAGAAAGTCGCCGGGAAAACACGATTATGATTTTGTCTTACAAATCCCATAAAAATTTCATCAATTCTTGTGTTGAATAAGATTGCGAAGTACAAATGCTGTGCGGTTAAAAACACATTTATGTGTAATATTAAGCTCACAATCCTGATATTCTCGTCACTCGTTTTTGCGAAACGTCGCTCGTTAAGTGCGTAATTTTTTACAATTTGTGTTGATCGTTATGCGAGGTGCTCGTTAAGCGAGATATCACTATATAAACAAATTCGAAAGCACTTCTTGTGAAACACCAAAAATGTCACTTACCGGTTTTCTACCCAGCAGCCACACCAATCTTGTGTCTGGTAGTAATTTACCTTTATTTTCTTCTTACACTGATTTAATTTTTAATTTATAAGAAACAAACTAGAATTCCAGAGAAAAATTTTAAGCAAACCAACAAAAACAAAATTCGATTACTGATAAAGATTAATATTCTGTAGACTGTAGTGTTTTAACTTAAAAATGAGATAGGGTTTTTATTTGAGTGTTTGTGTATTACGGATAAATACGGAATATAAATTTTTAAAATCATTAACTCATTGTGGTTATTATCAAAGCCCTAAAAGATTTACTATTAATAATGAATTGACCGAAGTAGTTAAAAATTATACTCCTACATTAGCAGAAAGTAAAGTCCAGAGCATAATTTTATCGCTTGGTTTTCAAATGAAAAAAATATTTCGAGTCGCAGAACGTTTTGGATAAAATACTGACAAATATGGAATAGTTAAAATATGTAAAAAATTCTACTTTATTGAATTTTATACATGGATCGGTGTGGAAATCTAAAATAGAACATCTCGGTAAAAAGACAGCTTTCCTTTCTTTCTTAATTTTGACGATTTTGAGGTCAACAACGCCTTAGGATCACATGCTGGTTTCCAATCAATTATAGCTGCTTATTACAGTTTTGCTACCATTCCATTACAAGATATTTCGAAACTGGATAACATATTTGTAGCTGCGTTTTTTAAGAGTAAAGACAAGCAATGTGCCGGCAATAATTTAATATTTCATCCACTCATACAAAAAATTAAGAAATTGACAAACATTAACAAACTTATACCATTTTAGGGTTGGTGTTAGGCGACAATCTTGATTTTAGTAACATTTCAGGTTTTACTTCTTTTTTTAATTCAAACTACTATTGTGCGACCGAAAAATCAGATGATAACCGATCGTTTCAAAATAACGAGCTTTATCAGAACCAAAGAAACGTACGAATGTGATATTAATACTAACGATTCCAAGCAAACTGGAGTAGCCGCAAAATGTTCATTTAATGAGATTCCAACCTTTCACGTTGCAGATTTTAGAAGAGGGGCGCAGGTACGATTTAGGTAAAGTTTTATTACATTACATAGCTACCAAAGTTAAGCAATTAAAAACGGCCGGAGGAAGTAATGTGGTGGGAAATATATAAAGGGTAATTATTAACTAATTAATATTGAATTTAGAATGCCATGTATTGAAAGCAGTAACAAAAGTAATTTATAAAATTGTATCATCCTAAAGTAGCATACACATTATCATTTTAAATGGAATCATTTAAAATGAGGAAAAATTAAATTTTTTTTGATATTCTGCATTTACATAGTATAACATTTAAATGATACTTCATCATTTAAACCGACATACTATCATTTAAAATGTCATTTACGAAAAAATTATCATTTAAAATGATAATGTGTATGCTACTTAAAAGCATGAACTTAACCACAATACTAACTATTGGCCGCCAAGGTGTCTGTAACCGGGTCGATCTCAATCACATTCTAACCGTCCTATGCAACCCTTCCAAGTTAATGTAAAAAGGGGTGTACGGTGAGCCCGGCGTCATATTCAATTACCTGGAGATCCTGCTTAATGATTGGTCGTACACTCAAACTCAATCAATCAATTACATAGATACCAATAGAAATAAGAAATTTATCACCGCTAATTGAACTAACACACATAAAATCATCAAAGTTTAAAATGTCTGCAACTGAAATGTTTTCATTTACTACTTTACTGCCATTAATGATAGGTGATATAATTGATATCGATGACAATGTTTGGAAATTTGTAATCATTTTTGTCGAAATAATTGAAATTGTGTTTTTAAGTGATGTGTCATCTCATTAAAATTAATTCATTAAAACAGCTGGTTGCTGATCATAATTATTTATTTGTAAATTTATTTCATGATAATCTTAAACCTAAATTTCATTACTTCATCCATTATGCTACGGCAATGCAAAAATGTGGCTCTCTAAGGTATTTATGGTCAATTCGTTTTGAAGGTAAACATCTTGAATTTAATAAAATATGCCGATAATATTACTTCAAGATTACATATATGCTTAACTTTAGCTATCAAAGCTTCACTTAGTTTTTCTTATTTGTTATTCGATCAAAGTTTTTTCCCACCTGATTTAGCAATAAAACGAGCTTTGAAAAAGAAAGTCAGTAGCAAACTTAACTCTCTGCCTTTTCTGCTACCTTTTCGATATTTGTTAATATTATTTGGTTACAATGTACAAATAAGAGCAGTTTTAAACAGGCAGTCAACCAACGGGCTATTAGTGAATTCGATTCAAATATATTCGAGTCTTCGAAAAATTGGATTCTTATTTGAATTTAATCAGATTCGTTCGTTTCTTAGATAATTCAAATAAGAACCTTATATTTCGAAGGGGCGAATACGTTCGAATCGAATTCACAAATAGCCCCACGAATTTTATCTAACATTGTTTTATTTACCTTGAATCTAATAACTAATCAGAATGGATGATAAAGTCGATTATCAACAGTTTTTGTAGTTTCAATAATCTGAATCAGACTGAAAAGTTGATTTTGAAAATCCATAATTTAGCCGTGTACCTCGTATATTTTCTTACACCACCGCTCCCAGTTTGTAAGTGTATTTTAAATTTCCAATTCCCTAATTTAACCTTTTAATGCCACAATTTTTTTTTCGAGTCGACAAGTGCATCAGTGTCGAAATGTTAAGCAAAAATTACGGTTTGCAGTGGAATTTTAAGAACCAGATAAGTATATATTGTTACGTTTTCGCCTTGTCAATTAAGGTTCGTATCACTGGATTGTGAATAAAACACGGCACGTCAATTTATCACCAATGAATTTATTTATTAACACCAATAATTAATTCAAGAACAACTTGATTACAAAAATCCACAAAATCACTTATGTATTATACTTTTTGCACAATTCCACTGTTCACTTTTAACTTTTATTTCACACTAAAACACTTTTTAAATCACTTTTTAATTTCCATTTTAATCTTCACTTGTCGCTTACCAAAAACTATACATAAGTTCTAATTCGAATTTGTTCACTCCTTATCTACTCAAACCAAAACTTCTCGAAATTTCATCATTGTTCCGGTAAGAACAGTTTAGAAACATTTAGAATAGTTTTGTCATGGAAAATTCCATACTAGAACTTTCCGCTATCAATTAACTTATTCTACTCTATCATAGGTGTCACCGTAACAATATTTATTGTTAGAAAATATTACTTTAGAGCACGTTAACGGTTATGAAATTCAAAAAGTACAATTTATAGTTGTTGGGTTGCGTAAATTTAAATTATTGTATATTTTTTGCAAAATGCTTGGGTTTCAGATTTACATTTTGCATTTTGTACATCTTTTTGCCTAATCAATCTAAAAATATACACCAATGCCCTTGGTCGTGTCTGAAATTGTCTGGGGTATGTATGACTTCTTTGATTTGGCTGGGGGCGGCGATTCCAAACTGACGTGACTGACCACGTTTTACCGCTAGCTTGAACGATGCCCATCACAAAAAGGGCTTCTGCTCTTCTAGTCTTCTAGTCTTCATTCAAATGTGGTAGCGGTCAACAACAATGTCCATTAGATCGGCCCCACCCATGTGCTTGTTGTATTCTTTAATGATAGCGGGACAATCGATTTGGATCTTTTGCTTATGGCTTTTTGAGTTACTTGCTTCAGTTGTCCCAACAAAGATGGCTTGGCCCCAACATAAGTCGTAAACTCGTAAGTAATCGAACGTTTTACTATCACAACACAAAACTTTACTAATATCCAAACCATAAGCTGTACCAACGTGTTTCTCAGAAAATCCACTCTTAACTTTGTTTTGTGATCTAGTGCATTCTCAGGAATTAAATACATTATTGCCAGTACCCGAATAAATTTCAAAAGCGATCCCCATTTATGTGGTTTGAATTCTTGAAATGTTTTATTAGTGGTCATATTTTATGCAGCCGATCATAGTCCGGCTAATCTTTTGAAATTACAGCTGAATTAAACGCATCTTCTCGAACATAGATCTTCTCGTCATAGATTATCTGACTGCTTCCAATGAATGTCTTCTTCCTTATTACGCTTGAACGTTTGGAAACAGATAAACAGGCACACAAATTATGATCCCGATAAATTATAGAAATTCTGTTTCTTCAGTTATGAATCGTGTTTCAACATTAGATTGCCCAGCATCTAAATTCATTTGATCTGCTAGGAAAATCACTGGTTAAAAAGTAGCGGAAGCATTCATAAGGCGTTTTCAACACCAGTAATTCAGTTGGTATCAATGAAATATTTCATTTACATGAAGTTGTAGCTTTTTCTTCTTCCAAATTATCGATTTATAATCCGGTGAGTCATTTTTGACTTCGCCTATATGGCTATTGAATACACCTAATATTGAAGAATCAGTAGGGCCATCTTCTTCGTGTTGTAATTTTGTTTCTTGAGAGCATTGCTTGAACCGAGAATTATTTTGATGGTGAGTGGATGGTTCGGTAGTAGCTGAAGAAGTTGAAATGTAAGACTCGTTGTCATTCCAATAACTTATCTCGTTTGCTTCCATTCGATTCTGTATGTGTTAATGGGCTGGTCGGTGAGTAATTCTGTCTCAATATTATAATCAGGATCTGCAGTATCATCGTCACTATCAAAATTTTCGCCTCCATCTTCCCTTCCAGTTTCTCGATGAACAGACAGAACCAACTCCATCATAACCAAAATGTCATTTTTCGTCATTCTCGAGAGATCTTATTATGTTTCACGATGTACCACATAACACGAATAAATCATGCATCAAAAACAGTTTCAGTATTCATTTAGTTTAAGTTCACATTGAGGAATACTGGAGAATTAGTGTGTTAATATGATTTACTAATGCCAGTGATTTTATGGGTGCTCATTTTGGTTTGTCTCCGCTTACAATAGAAATTACACGTTAAGTTTCATAAGATGAGCTTATAATAAAATTTAAAAATTTGTATAAATTCAACCTTTAAAATATCGTGTCTGGAAAGTGGTCCAATAAGTGTGTCTAGCCAGTAGTTATCCCAACAAACATTATTAGGTCAAGTTTGCATTTGGGGAGCTCGGGAAAGTTCGTTCGATTGAAAGGCCCATATAAAATTTAAAATTTCTATAAATTCAACCTTTTAGGGACAAGTTCCTTGTGGGGAGCCCGAGAAAATTTATTTGAATGAAGGCCTATATACAATTTAAAATTTTGGAAAAATTCATCTTTTAAAGTATCACGTCTGATGGAAAAATAGACCACACCAATTTGGTTCCTAATTTGCAACCGATGTTGACTTAACTCTTGAAGGTTAGTTGGTAGGGATTATTTATTATTTATTATTTATTTATTTTATTTAAACCTACAGTAAAGTACAATCGGTAATAAGAAATTATAATGCAATACAAAAATATTAATAATACGTTAATGGTACAAAAAATATTAATTATCAATAGCAAAAAATTTAAATAACTCATTTCTAAACGAATTTCTTGACATATTAAAATCAAAAATTTCAAAAACATAGTTAAAAATTTGCGACATTCTCAAGACTGGTTCAGAAAGTGCGTAGTTTGTCGTAACAGAATCAATGTGTAAGAAACCGTCTCGTCGCCGCAAACAACGCGTAGGAGCGTAAAAATTGAAACGCGTAAGTATTTCATCACAATCAATTCGTGAGGTCAAAACATCGCGCACAAAGATAGCTGATGCTATGTCTCTTCGGTGATTTAATCGTTGTAATTTTAATAAATTACAGCGATCTTTATAAGGCAGAAGAACATAGTTATTCACTCTATCAGAAGGTAAACCACGAAGAGCATACAGTACAAATTGCTTTTGAACACTTTCAATTCTATCTGAATGACACTTATAAAATGGTGACCAGATCTGAGAAGCGAATTCAAGAATAGACCGAACAAAGGACACATATAAAGATTTTAGTGTAAGCGGGTCACAAAAGTCTTTACAATTACGCTTAATGAAGCCTAACATAATGTAAGCCTTAGCAATAATAGAATCAATATGTTTTGTAAAGGAAAGATCAGAAGAGAAAATTATACCCAAGTCAGACATGAACTCAACTCTGTCAACCACCATATTATAAAGAAAATACTGCTGAAGAATAGGTGATCGCTTTCTAAAAAAAGAGATAACCTTACCTTTGGCCACATTCAACAACAATTTGTTGTTAAACGACCAACTGCAAAATGTGTTCAAATCACTTTGTAACTTTAAACAATCAGAAATTGAAGAAATCGGAGCGAATATTTTCATATCATCTGCGTAAAGAAGGCAATGTGCAAATTCAAAACACTCCACAACATCATTAATAAATAATGAAAACAGAAGTGGACCAATGTGACTACCTTGCGGTACTCCAGAAGTTACACGAAATAAATGAGAAGCAGAATCATTAATCTTAACGTATTGTGACCGGCCAAATAGATAAGATTCCAACCATTTGATAGGGATGAACTCACAATTTAGTTTCTCTAGCTTATAGATAAGAATTGAATGATCAATTTTATCAAAAGCTTTTGAAAAGTCAGTGTAAACTACATCTACTTGTTGCCGGCCCTCGATTCTGCTGTATAAATGTCCACAAAATCCAGTCAAATTGGTAATTGTAGATCTTCCCGGATAAAACCCATGTTGTGCAGGCAAAATAAGAGATTTCACATGAAAAAACAAAAATTTCTGCACCATGGCTTCGAAAAGTTTGGGAATAGCAGAAAGAATAGCAATTCCTCGATAGTTGCTAATTTCACATCTTTTGCCAGATTTAAAAAACGGACGAATGAAGGATATTTTCCAGGGATCAGGAAAAATCCCAGTCCGAAGGCTTTCATTAAAGATGTGGGTAAGCGGAACAGCTAAACTTTCTGCACAATTTTTTATGTGGATGGGTGGAATACCATCATGACCAGCCCCCTTACTTACATCAAGAAGAGACAAGCAATCATAAACCTCCGTTTCAGTTAATTTTAATAAATTGTAATCAGTACGATTACAAGCTAATGAAGACGTGTTATGTAATGGAAATAATATCGCGGATGGTTCGTACACGGACTCAAAATATTTGGCGAATAGATTGCAGATATCAGGGAGTTGACTCGCCAATGAATTCTGATAAATCATCGGTGAAGGAAACCCAACTGCTTTCCTTTTACCATTGAGGAAATTCCAGAATTTTCTTGGATTGGACGTTAAGTCCACTTCAATCTGCAAAATATAGTTATTATATAGGAACCAATTTAAAATTTTAATGGATTGATGGCTATCTTTAATAAGGTAAAGGTCCGGGCTGCGGTATGGTTAGGTCAGAGCATGAATATGAATCTCTTCTAAATACTCAATCAAAAGCACAACAGTCCTGCAGTGTGGCGCTTGCATTTTTATCCTTCAATAAAAAAATTGTTGCTATAGTATAGTATATGGAACAAATCGTAAGTGGTTCTAATATATACGTAACATTGCGCTGCACATAATGCTCATTAAACGAATTTTTCTGGGTTCCCTACATGAAACTGCACCCGATAATTGTTCTAGGAATAACTGTTAGCTAGACAAATTAATCGAAATACTTTTTTCTAGACATGAGCCTTTAGAGGTTGAGTTTATACAAATTTTCATTCAAACGAATTTTCCCGGGATCTCCATATGAAACTTACACTGATAATTTTTCTATGGTTAACTGTTGGCTTGGCACATTAACTGAAATCCTCCAGACAAGACACTTTAAAGGTTGAATTATCCCGGACTGCCATCACGAAACTTGACCTGATAATTTTTCTATTGATAACTATTACTATTGGCTTCCTGCTATTGAAACACTTTGCAGACCAGTGGTGTAACTACAAATTTCGGGATCCCCCCGCAAAATTTGTTTGTCCCATAAACATGCTTATTGCACCTATTTCTTCTTATTGTCTAGTCTAGCATTAATTAAAAGTATCTGATTTCGAGAGTAGATCACACGGAACATCTTGCAACTCAATGCTCTAAGGATTTCTAAATATATTGATAAAGCATCACAAATTTTGAATATAATTTGAAAAATATCAAGATATCAGTTTTGTTAAAAAATGGTATAAGCATAAAATATGTACACATATCTGCAAAAATTGTCAATTAGTTTTAAGTTTGATAATTAATTTAAATAAGTTTGGGTTTTAACTTAACTTTTAATGTTGAGCCTTCTTCATACTCTTCGGTTTTTACTAAAATGTTTTATGTATATGCAAAAAATTAAGAACTTTTAATTTTATAAGCTTTCAATTGTCAAAGTTATTTTAATCAAACTATTTTAGTCAGAAGTATGATTTTAGTAGAATAATTTTGGCTAAAATTTAGAATATTTGATCTTAAAGTTAATCAACAATCATCAAAAGCTTTTAGTTTTAAAAGGTTTTCAAACCAAACCATTTTACTACGAAATCTGATATTATAAACGGAAAGTAGTATTTTCAGATAAATTTAGAATATGTATTTGTTTTCAGTGAGCTTTAAGCTTAATAATTAATTTATACCTTTTGGGTTTGAACTTCAAATTTTGGAGAATTTTCATAATTTAAGGTTGTCCTTAAAATGTTTTATATGAGCAAAAATTGTGTTTTGTAAAAAATGTTAAGCACTACCTAGTTTTAAGAGGTTTCAATTAGAAAAGCTTTTTAACCCAAACCATTTTACTCAGAAATTCGATTTTACATAGGGTAACGGAATTTAGGGATAATTTAGTATTTGTTTTCACTGTAAATTTTCAAGAGCTTTTAATCAAACCAAACCATTTCACTAGGAAACTTGGTATTATTAAAATCTTTCGTTTGTCGAAGCTTTTTGAATCGAATCATTTTACTCCGAAATTTGGTATTAAAAAGAAGTACGAAATTTTGGGATAAATTTAGAATATTTGTTACAATGAGCTTTGGGCTTGATAGGTATAAATTAATACTATGTACTTGGGTTTAAACTTAACATTTCTCAGACTTTTAATAATTTCAGGTTTTTGTTACACTGTTTTATGTGCAAAAAATATGTATTTGCAAAAAGTTTCAAGACCTTTTAGTTTTAAGAACTCTCACTGATCGAAACTTTTTAAATATGTAATTTATCTCAAAATTACACTTTGTAACGGAATTTTGTGATATGTTTAGAATGTTTGTTTAAAATGAGTTTTAAGATTGATAATTAATTTATACTTTTTGGGTTTAAACTTAACATTTTTGAATCATTTCATAATTTGAGGAATTTTTAAAATGTTTTGTTTTGCAAAAAATGTCGAACTTTTAGTTTTAGGAGCTTTCATGTATCGAAGCTTTTTAACACAAAAAATTTACTTTTTATTCTGAAATTCGATAGTTTGAAAGAAGGAAATACATTTAGAATTTTTGTTTTCAATAAGCTTTAAGCTTGAAAATTAATTCATACTTTTTGGGTTTGAACTTAACATTTTTGAGCTTATTAATAATTTCTGGTTTTTAAAAAAATGTTTTATGAGCATAAATTATGTATTTGAAAAAATTGTCAAGAGCTTTTACTTATTGAATCTTTTTAAACAAACCATTTTACTTCGAAATTTAATAAAACAAGGGATGACGGAATTTTGGGTAGGATTTAGTATATTTGTGCTCAATGTAAATTATTAAGAGCTTCTAGTTTTAAGAGCTTTTCAAACCAAACCATTTGACTTTTAAATTTGATACTGGGATTAATTTAGAGATTTTGTTTTCACTGAGCTTTAAGCTTGATAACTTATTTACATATTTAGCGGTCCGTTTCCATGAAAAGTCGGTTTTCAAAAAGAATTTGTGATTGCCATAGTTTTTTGTTATATGAAGGAGACAATTTGTGCAAAAAATTATTCATTTTGTTTTTGAGAATGAATCCGAATTGGATTCGAAAGCTAAAGCTATAAAATAATTTTTTTAAATAAAGAGCTCAAAACCAATAAAAAATTTGTTAAAATTTATTTATACTTTCTGGGTAATTTTTGTACCTTTCCATAAATTCTGTTTTTCGTAAAATGTTTTAAGAGCTCTCACTTATCAAAGTTTTTCAAATCAAATCGTTTTACTAAGAAATTTAATATAACAAATGGCATTTTTTGGAAAAAATTCAGAATATTTGTTCTCACGGGCTATCGTTGAAAAGTAGATGAAACAGAACATAATTCATTTGAATTGCCTCAAATGAAACGAAACATCTTGCAACTCTATGCTATGACGAGCACTAAATATATCGATAAAGCATCACACATTTCGAATATAATTTGAATAATATCAAGAATTTCGAAATAATCTCAAAAATGTCGAATTTTTAGTGTATCTTCAATATTCTTGAAAGTTCTCAAATATCAAATTATCCGTTGTTATGTAAAACCACAGAAAATCCTATACATGCTAATCACCGCCATGTGCAACGTAAATAACCTGGACATTCTTGAATAATTTCGAATGACCTACAGAAAATCCGAGAGGTATCGAAATTTTGGCTTAATCTCAATAAATCTTTTAAATATCACCATTTAGATTTATATGTATAACTCTGCAAGTTCTTGCAACTCAAAGCTAAGCTCAGAACATTGCCTTACAAAATTCGAATAAATTCGAAAATCTTTAAAAATCTCGAATAGTCCCATGAATGTCGAAAATCTTAAGAAATCTAGAATTAACCGCGGAATAATTTCGATTACGCCAGAAAAATTCGAAAAATTTCTATATTATGTGAATGTCGATTGATTTCGAACAATTTTGAATAGTATCGGAAAGACTGTAAAAATCTAGAAAACCTACGAAAATTTTGAAAAATTCTGAAAATTCGTGTAAATTTGGAATTAGTTGTCAAGTAACTTAATATTACTAGTACTACTAAGCAAGTTAAGGCTAAGCTAAAAAAAACCATATACAATAAGAATAAAACCCTCGGATCTTATCGGGTAATTTTTTAAATATCGAACAATCGTATTCTTCGAATAGGCTCTAAAATTCTCGAATAACCTGACTATTTCATAACCCTGAATCACCAGTTAAGTCTCAAACATCACGCATCGGGAAGCGAGAATTTCCAAAATCAGGAACACCCCACCAAAAACAACCAAAAGTATAAAAATTTGAATTTTAAATGCAACAGGGGTAAACTTGGAGTTACGCAACACGTATAATACAAATAAATCAACGCGGCAAAAACTAAGATTGTTGTCGTTTGATGTAGAAAGCTTTGATTTCAAAAAATTTTTGCTAATTTTCTTCTAAATCTAAACATCGGCGAGAACCTAAAGGAATTTTTACTTCTTTATGGAGTCAGAACAGAGAAGGAATTGTTGAGCCGGTCTTAAGAAAATATTTAATAGTAACAGGAATAATTTCTAGAAAAATTATAAAAATAGACAGGTACATGTGTAGTTCTCATTTCGGAGTTACAAAAACTATTGCAAGGGCAAAAACTCTACTTTATTGGCCTAACATGGAACAAGATTTCGAGGATGAGATTCGGAAGTGTAGAATATGTGAGAAGTATTGAGCTCCAAATGTAAAAGAAGAACTGTTTCCTCATGAGGTTCCACAATTACCATTTCAGAAGGTCGGTATAGATATTTTAGAATATTTAGGTATAAATTATTTAGTTTTGGTTGATTACTTTTCCAAATATATTTAGTAAGGTTAAACAGTAAACAAAATTTTGAAATTATAAGACATTTGAAAAATATATTCTCTATGCACGGAATTCCTCAAACCTTAGTTGCTGATAACATGCCATTTGGTTCAATAGAATTTAAAAAATACAGCGAACATCGAGTTCTACATATCCTAAATCAAATGGTCAAGCTGAAAAGGCAGTAGGAATATGTAAATTAATTCTTAAAAAATCGGCTGAAAGTAATCTAGATAAAGAACTTGTTGAAATATAGAAACACTCCTATTTCGAATTTGAAATTTTCGCCTAATCAGATTTTGATGAGCAGGTTAACTCGATCATAACTACCGATTTCAGACATCCTTTTAGCACCAATGGTTATTCCAAATGTGCACGAGGAATTGATTAAAATTAAAAATAGAACAAAATTAAATTATGATAAAACTGCCAAGGGTCGGGATAGTGAGTTTGAACCTAATCAAAATATGATTTTTGGTGAAATATGAACGTGGGCTCCTGCAACAATTGTAAATAAAACTAATCATCCAAGATCTTTTAGGGATGGAACCACAGACAAGGACTAATTATGATGGAAGGAAAATTGCGGTAATGATGGTAATATGAGGACCAGATACGGTCGTATTATACGTCATCCTGATAGATTTACTCGTTATTTATTGTTAATATATTGTTCAATTAGAATTAATATGAATGTATAATATAAAAATATGTAACACTTTTATGAAACGATGATCTATGTATTTGGATCGAACGGATGATAACGGTTAAAAGAAGAGATCGTCAGTTGAGTTAATACACTGAGTCTGAATAGTGCAGTCACAATAAGTTCATAAAAATAATTATACAAAAATATAAAACATAACATATAAAACAATTAAGGAACATTAAGTTAGCAACAATGGCCTCCATAGGGAACTCAAGGTGAACCTTATCGTAAATGAAATTCGGGATAAAGCGCGGAGACATGTAGAAAGGCTCCGGCAACATATGAACATTAAGGCAACTCAGCTCCTAAACAATACGAATTTAGTATGCAGACTTTAAAGAACTAAACCTTTTGAGTTGGTGTATAATTATGAGGGTAAACAGCATTAGCTGATCTAAAATCCGCTACAAAGATGTGGTTTACTTGAAGGAGCCATAAGTTAGAACTTAGAAATTAAGTCAGAATCAAATTGCTCATTAGTCCAGGAAAGGTACTAATTACATAAAATAAAAAATAAAAAAATTCAAATTTTTATTGTTTGATACCAAATTTTTTACATTGATTCGAGCAGAATTACAGAGCTGCAGCAAAATATATTTTTTCTGCCAAACTCTCAAAATGTCAAAAATTGGAAATTACTACGACTACGCAACAAAAATACATGTGCACAAAATTATATCTCACTAGCTGAAACACCCGGCGTTGCTCCATTTCTTGCTGGCCCCGCTGGCCATGGCCATATTCTGGAACTAAACCCGGCCACGCTTCGATGTGGCTAAGTCTGATATGAAATGAATCAGAAAGTAAATAAAAGTATTTTAGCGAAAACACATCGTTCAATTCAATACCCGGCCGAAAGGAAAAAAATGTTTTCATAGAAAATCATTTTTTATTGAAAAGCTAGTGGATTGACTACAATTTTTTTTGTCCATTTTCTGCATAAATATAAAGATTAGGCGGTTTACCAACTCTGGAGCATAAGACATATAATTGCCCATGAGAGAAGCAATCGTTTTCTAAATTCAAACCGCACACTTGCAAAGATTGCCCTTGCGCTTTATTGATTGTCAAAGTGAACGCAATGCGTATTGGAAATTAAAGTCGTTTGAACTCGAATGCCATGTTGGTCGGAATGAGTGGTATTCGTGGAAGTAGTACGTTTTCACCTTGATGAGGTCCAATCAGAATTGTTGCTTCAATTAGATTGTTCATCAACTTTTTTACTACGAATCGTGTGCCATTGCATAACTTTGGCTGATATATGTTTCGGAGTAATATAATTGGCTTTCCAATTTTCAAATTAAGAATCTATGGCGGTAATTCGAGAACATCGAGAGAATTAAGAAATTCCGTTGGAAAATTTACTACTTCACTTTGGTTCATCACGGAGCAATGAATTTATATGTCACCGTTTTACTGCGATTCTGTTTAAAATGCTGTTATTCATATCGTAAACGTCGACAATGCAGAAATGCAGAAATGTTGTTGCAGAATTTAGATGGGATGGTGATTTTTCCTGTTTCTGGATTTGTAGGTACGGTACCGTTACCGACCTCGAGTAATTGCTTTGAAAATATGTCAACTGTTGTATCGGTTTGAAGCGGAACTCTCATATTTGTTGTTAAATGCATTTTTTTGACTGGGTTCCAAAAAGTTGAATATTTCAAGCAGGCATGCAGACCATCAGCTGGTGTTGAGCAAGGTATAACTGGAGGCGTTTGCCTGAAGTCACCGGATAGTAACAACAATGCTCCACCAAATGAAACTACATTTTTTTGTAAGTCTTTCAATGTATGGGCTAATGCTGCCAATGACTTCTTGTGAACCATTGTACACTCTCATCCCATACAATGATTTTGCACGCATGAAGAACCTTTCCCATTCCTGATGCTTTTGAAATATTACATGTTGGTTTAGTGACAATTTAAGAGCTGAATGCTATGTTCTCCCTGCTCCCATCAACGTGGCAGCAATGTTTGAAGAAGCAAGAGCTAATGCAATATGGCCATTTGAATAGATTTTAGCCAGTTTATATGATGGTATCAATTGCTATCTTTTGTTCTGGAACTAGTTTCGGTGTTTTTTCTTGGACGAAAAGCTGTAAGTAATTTCTATTGTATGATTGCCCTCTGAGCAGTTCTCTGTCGAATGTTGCATTGACCCGATTTGGTGGTGTCAGGCTAACAACTTGCCGCACATTCCAAGATAAATATCCTCAATGAAGATTAGCGCTTCATTGTATATTTCTTCTGTGATAAGCAAGCCATGATTTTGTGTTTCATGACGCGTTCTGTGCAGAATATCTTCGGCCACATAGTCTTTGAATTTCTCCCACAATTGTACTGGTTGTGTCATGTAGATAAAATAATTGAAAATAGCGTGCGTATTTCAAATGGATTAGAAGTAGCGGATGAATCTTCAATTCACTTGTCCCAATGATCGTCGCTTTCCAGCAAATGAAGTGGCTCGCACGCCAATGTTGGACCACAAACGGTGATCAGAAGCAACCGTAAATAAAAGCGCTCAGCGTATATTCCTAAAGCATTTGATGAAAATACTCCAGGTTGTCCAATTACTATTTTGCTTGTCTTCTTTCTTTCAAAATTCTTTCTTGTTGCGTTCCAACCGTTCCGTTTGACATAATAGAAAAAACGCTGTTAATATTGTGTTCGGTGGATTTGTTGCTCTGTCCATTATGTTTTATTTCGTGAAATACACTCTTTGTCTGTTTTCAAGATGGACAGCAATATGAACGAAAGTTGAATCCTTCTCGTGGATTGGAAATCCTAAAATACGCCACACAGCTTCATTGCTGCTGATATATCTGCTGATTTGATATTGAAAGAGTTCTCGCTGCCTTTGTTGACGTATTTACAAATGTATTTTATGAATGCAACAGAATTGCAATACTCAACGTTGATATGTGCTTTGAAAGTTTTCGATAAAAATGGGAATTATGGAACAACCAAACGAATATAGACTTCAATGTCATTTCCTCTCACTTTCAAAGTAATTGATTTTAAATTGTCTTCTGTACTTCTTCGTCGATATAGTGGGTAATCATCATTACCAGTAATTTGGTCTTTTAAACTCTCGACGATGCCGATTAAAGCATTTTCCATCGATCATACACGGTGAATTTGCATTGATTGATCCACATGGTCCGTGTATCATGTTCTTGGTCACAACTTCAAACAACTCATTAGCAATTGTGGGATCTGGTATTTCGTCAGATATTATACTTTATCTATTTCATTTGGCATTATCTTCACAGTAAGCCATATTAGGATGTGCGTATGTAGCAATCCTCTTTCTTGCCACTATCCAACATTCTGTGCTGGTGGCACTAACGATCCGCTTCGATGATAAATTTGCCCTTGAATCTTTAAAATAGAGGGCAATTTTGAATATGATGAGTACAATCGTTCAACATTACCGAAATGATGAACGCGTGATGACGTCATTACCTTATATGTGGGATTGTTGACCGGGTTGACGAACAACAACATCGATTCCAAACGACGTCATGTTAAAGCATTGATTGTACTGTTGCGTGTTTGCGAGAAAATATCTGGATAGCGGTGAATCTTCATAGAGATAAGTACCCAATGGCTCCGATGGCGAAGTCAAAACCGGCAATTTAACTTTGCCATCGGCACAACATAGCCCTGGTGCTTCTGCTTGGAACTTCAATGCTTGGCAATGTCGGCACACGGCAGACAATGCGCCATTATCAACGCGCGAAGAACTTTGTGGGCAATTGTTGAGTCATCGCAGTTCTTTGTCGAGTTACGTTTTGTTGAACCTGAGCTGGTGCCCGTGCAGACCATCTGAATCGGATACGGGCGAAATCCCGTACAAAAACATAATTTTGAATTTTTCGACTTTTCCGGTGGATTTTCCCAAAATTTTCTTTCGTATGAACCATCTCCAGGCAATTGCGAACACAACAAAAGACGATTGAGCCAAATCGGTTCAGCCGTTCGCAACTGATGCGCGCAAATACATTTTTTATACCAAAATTACGACCGTTTGGAAAATACAACTACATACTGTTGTATACAAACATGACAAACATAAGAGGTGATATTAATATTTAGTGCATTTCGTAAACTTTCAAAGTCATTGCAATAGGTGTAATAAATCAACAAAATTGTAGTTTTCATTAATATATATCAGCCAGCTCCATCATACATAAATTTTGCTTTTATAATTTACATCCGATATATGAGTACCATTCACCTTATATCATAATTATACAAATGAAATATGTTTACTTCAACAGACAAATTTGCTTTCATCTCATTATTATATCCCAGCAGACGAAATATATATTGTAGTATTTCAGTATTCTAACTATACATAGACTAGGTATAGTGGCCCAACGCAAACTTATCTAATATCCATAATCCATCCGATTTGTTTCGATCTAATCAAAATTGAAATCTATCGTTCTAGAAACGTTCAAAACAAATCAAAGTCAATCTTTTTTGAGTGCTGAGTGTTCATTTGTGTGATGTGGGGTGAAAGATGAAGAAATAAAGTTAAGCGAAACACAACAACAACAACAACAACAAAAACAACGACCAAAATTACTTTTCTTTGATTGTTTCTTATTTATGTATATGTTATGTATTTTTTTTTGTACCAATGTTTTTGTTTCTATTCTGTGAACAAATGTGTATTTTCCTCTTAAAATTTTGTAGTTGTTGTAATAATTGTGCTCACCCATGGAGGAATGGGTATAAAAATGCAAGACTTTTTATTTTGGAGATCATTGTGCTCTTAGCAATCGATCGAGTATCAGTCATACATTTTACTGTGGATTATAATAAGATTCGAGTGATACGCACTCACATAAATTGGCTTAACGGATTATCAGTCACATTACAAACAAGTTTTAAAACGGATATAATATGGCAAACAAATTTGTGGTAAGACGCAATAAGGATTAACTGGCTTCTTAAGAAGTATCGGGATATAAAAGTGATTTTTGTTTATAGATTCTCGCTGCATTGATTTTATCGGTGGTGATTAGCTTTGTGGCGGCTGGCGGTGGTGGCGGTGGTCATGAACACAAGAAAATTATTATCCATGTACCGTATAAAGTGAAACACCATCATCATACGCATACCGTGTATAAACATATTCATCATGGTGGTGGAGGCGGTGGGGGTGGTGGACATGGTGGAGGTGGTGGTGGTGATGAATACAAAGTGCTTGGATTTACTTATGATGATCATGGTAATGGCGGTGGTGGTTACGGTGGAGGTTATGGTGGCGGACATGGAGGTGGTGGTGGTGGTGGCGGCGGTGGTGGACATGGTTTCGGAGGTGGATTCGGTGGTGGATTTGGTGGTGGTTTTGGTGGTGGACACGAAAGTTTTGGAGGAGGCGGTGGCGGACATGAAGAATACTCAGAAGAACATTAAGTAAACCAAATACAAATTCATCAAAGTTTCAAACTCCATATACTGAACTATTAACTAGTCTTTACATCGTAAAATCACATTATCCAATCATTTTTGTTAACTAATTTTAATAAAAGTTAAATTATATAATTGTACAAAATATAAAAAGTTAAAAATTATAAATTTTATGTTTTTCTTTCCCGGACCATTACTATACTCGACTATACTCGAATATTTCTCAAAGCTGATTGCTTGCCTTTTACTTTCACATACAATTTGTTTTTCTAGAATATTTAATAGTAAAATATCCAATGAAAGGTGTAAATCAAACGTTTATCATCAGATCTACTGTATAAAACAATAATTAAGACACAAATCGAACCACAAACAACTAAAAAAAACCAATCGACCAAATTCTTTCGGTACTAACGATAGAAATTAAAAGTGAACACGAATCGTATTTAAATAGATCAATAAAAGTAAAAGGTCTTTCTCTGTTTGTCTTGAATTTGGTTATGTGATTTTGTTTTGGTTTAGATTTGATGTATGGCAAGAAAGAGTGTTACTAATTTTGTGTAGACCAATTTTGTTTTTGTTTAAGGGATTCGACAAACTGTTGCTGCTCGAACTGTGTTGCATTATAATTCATCTTGTCTGGTTTTCTCGCTTTTAAAAAACATCCTGATACAGGTTTTCAAAGTTTGATTGTTTTTGAATGTACGACCAAGCATTTAGCAGGATCTCCCGGTAATTCTAAGAATTTTTGACGCCGGGTCCACCGTACATCCTTTTTTACAATCACTTGGAACGATTGGATATGATTGTTAGTATAGGATTGAGATCGACTCGGTTACAAACACCTTGACGGTCAATTGTTGGTAGTTACCTACTGAAGCGCTTGTAAATTAAAAAGACAAAAATCCAGACAGCACAATTTCAACTACATGTTCGTTGGATACTTGAGATTTCTGGAAGCTGAATCAAATTCCGCGGGAAACTCTGAAACAAAATCAAAATTAACCTATATTCTCACTAAATATTTGCTACTCCATTAATAGGATTTAACTTAAATAGATCAAGAACTCGGCCTCCAATTTTTTTTTCTTTAATCCTAACAGAATGGTTAAAACTCAAAACCACCAAGCCACGGTTCAAATTCACGGGCCTCACTAGTCACATGCATCATGAGCCGGTTAATTAACTGTTTAAATGCTGCAACCAAATTTAAAAACAAAAATGAAAATGAAAAGTTAAAAACAAGCAATTAACCATAAAATTAAACCAATCAGCAATTTCCTACCTATCTGGAAAAATGGAAATTAATACGCTGATCGAGGATTCACTCATATTTCGGAAAATCCAAATGTTACATTGAAATTAAACTAAAGAATTATTTAAACTCTGGAAACCCGCTGTAGCTCGGAGACAGCCTAACAAATAGATATAATTTATATCAGCCACATATTCTAATGATTTCCACCAATCAATCAATTGATTGGTGGAAATCATTAGAATATGTGGCTGAATCAATTCCGTAAACAACCACCACTCTTAAAGATGCAAACAGCAAAGCTTTCAAAACTCAGCAAAGTACCACTCAACAATCAAAATTGTTAAGATAACACGTGATTAATTGAATTCACCATCATATTCATTATCATTACTGTCTCTGAAAATGTATCTTGAATTAATCGTTATTCGTTATTTGTAAGAGGAAAGATCCTTGGCACCCTAAGTATGTCAATAAATCAGTTAGTGATGGCTGCCCAAAGGTACTTCTTAGAAATTAAGTAATTTAGTAGTTACGCTTCGCTTGATTAGTCATATATGTACTCGAAACCAGTTACATGAAATTAATCTAAAATTTCCAATATCTTTCGAATATTGAAATAGAAGCAAATAGGTTCTTCTAAGATACTCAAAGCAAATAAGTTTGTAAATGCAGAGATATATGATGTGTTACCTGTTACCTAATGTGATAATATGCTATGGAATAATGAGGCTAATTCATTAAAACTATTCATAAAATTAATTAAAATTTTATTTCGTTTATGTTACTGTCATTAGGGTCATCAACCCCAGTCTCTATTCACTCTAATAAAGCTATATGCGGTCAGCTTATTTCAATGGTGTCGCATGTTCCATTTGAGGGCTCGTTATGAAAGTCCCTGACCCCACACTCCTCGCCTTGCAAAATTTGTTGCAAGTTTATATTGGGTGTTTTCGTTTATTCATTCCGGATATTCTGGACATTCCGAAAGTGACATAAACCGTTCTTTTATTTATTCCATTCCTTCTATTCCTTTTTTGACCAATTCTTTTATTTATTCGGAATATTTGGAACGCATTCTTTTTGTACTACATCGAAAGGTAGAATAGAAAGAATATTCTTCTGTCAGATTTTGTGAAAGGTATTACGAAGAGTAAGTAAATATAATAAATAACTAAGTAAACATAATTTTAATCATGAATTTAAATTCAAATAAAGAAAATAACTCTAATGAAAGTAAGTAATTATTTGTTTTTTATTTATTTGTGGTGAAAAGAGTAATTTATATAAATATTTTTAAAAAAATGTGTAGAGTATATTTTTAGGTTATAATTTTTAATTTCAGCCGAGGACAGCTTTAAATGGAGCCCAGGGGATATTTTGTGCTTAATACATAATTATTCCTTAAACATCACCAAATTCGATAGATTCCCGAAAAATAAAATTTGGAACGATATTGCCAGTAAATTTTTATTAAATGTTTTAGTATAATTTATTTTACGCGTATTGATTATTTATATTTTTAGGTGAATTATGTAAAACACGAAAAAAATTAATAACTGGAGAACAGTGCTCGGGAAAATGGAAGGGGTTGAAAGTGATGTACAAAAAAGTAAGAGATTACAATAATAAGAGCGGAAATCCCCACAAAAAGTGGGAATACTTCGATTTAATGGAAGATATTTTAAATAATCGGCCAGAAATCAACCCTCCTGCAACATGTTCCAGTGACGAACCAAATATTAAGATTAATAATCCGCGGATTGTCGCTGGACCAAGTTGCAGTGATGATGATTTTGATTTTGCTGATTTAGTTGAAACAAATTTAAATTCCAACCCCCCGTCTTCATTGCATCGTAAAAGGCACTCATCCGCTGACGATAAAAATAAGCGGCATGTAGAGAAAATGGCAAAAGCTGATAAATTTTTAGATTTATTTGAGAAATTAATTAACAAAATATAAAAATTATTTTTGAATTATGTTTTTATTTATTAATTAAAAATACAATAAATGAATTTATGAAACTAACTACGCCTTAATTATTGAGTAATTCTTCTCAGAATTTCGTTCCTTTTTAATTGTGCATTTCTATCACCACTAACAGATGTTGGGTCACTACTTCCCTCGTCTTCAGAAATATTAAAATCGACCGCTATATTGTCCCCGTTTCGTATACAGACATTGTGTAAAATGCATGCTGCCATAACAATCAACGGTATATATTCCGGACGCCTTGTGCTGAGCCCAGTTAATCGTCGAAATCGCCCTTTCAAAAGCCCAAATGTGCGTTCAATCGTTATTCTTGCTGAAGAATGTGCTTTATTATAAATTGTTTGCTCAGAAGTTAAATTTCCAGTGTCTTTAAACGGTGTCATTAGATATGGCTTAAGACCATAGCCAAGGTCACCTACCATATGCTGATCAGCAGGAATTATTATAGTACCTGAAAAAAAAGTTGCAGTTAAATCATTATTATTGTCTTTAATATGCAAAATTTGCATACCGTTCGAAATTTTTAAAAATAAATTGGAACGTCGGAAAAGACATGAATCGTGAATTGAACCTGCCTCACCCGCGTAACAATCCACAAAACAACAACGCTCGTCACATACGGCTTGAAGTAAAATTGAATGGAATTTCTTCCTATTTATATAGGAGTTTGAATATTCCTTTGGTGCAGGGATAGGGATGTGGGATCCGTCGATGCAACCAATTATTCCTAAAAATAATTATAATTTAGTTGTTAACCTACTCTAATTACAATGTATATTGTAAAATTAACACTTACCGGGGTATTTCGTTTTGCGCAGAAAATAATCAGCTGTTTCGCGGGCTCTATCAGGGGATGGCCAAGTAATAATTTTTTTTTCAAAATTTATTTTTAAAATTTGTTGACACACATCAAATATTGCACGCCAAGAGGCGTTTATGGAAACCCCAAATCTATCTGATATGGATCTGTAATGTGCATAATATATAGTTATATAAGAAACAATGCTTAAAATTTAAAATTTTACCGGAAACATTCGGTGTTAGCCAAATACCACAAAGCCATTAAAATTTGCTTTTCAAGTGAAATTCGTGGATGACCCTGCGAAACATCTACATATTTGCTATCTATTGATAGTATGTTTTGGTACAACAATTCGAACGTGCTGGGTAATACACGAAAATGAGTTTTAAATTGCGTATCGCTTAGCCGGCAAATTGTTTTCTCAATATACAACTCATTTTTGGGGATGCGAGTTTCACTACTATCATCTTCATCAGAATCACTCTCGCTATCAAAAAACGTATCCCAACCAATTTTTGCACTTTGAAGCTATTGAAATTATTTTTCTTCTCTCCATTTCAAAACAAGAAAAATAGCGTTGCAATTAATATTAATTAATATTATTCACTTTTATTTTAATTAAATTAGAATAGACGCACAGAATAAATATCAACTACTAATGCCTGCGATTCTGTCAAAAATGTATTCTTTGTTGTTCTTTTAATATGTTTCGTTCGGAATATTCCGGGGTCACGTGATCAATATTCTATTCCTTCTATTCCTTCTACGGAATGAATAAACGAAAACACCCATTATGTATATGGTTTGTAACTTGGACAAATAATTTGTATTACACCTTTATCCTTCCCTCGGGTCTATTTTGACCCAAGTGAATATTTTATTCTGAATATCTTGACAAATATAAACAATTCAAATGCGTGGCTTTTTCACTTTGTCTAATATGCCCTATGTATCATAAAAACAAAAATTCTAAAAATTATGATTAACCGTTAGAACGCTACAAAAATAGTAACACTCAATATCCTTGGGTCTAAAATGACCCACAATATCTTTTAGTACAAAATATTCTGTTTTATGTTTTTTTATATTTATAGGACCACAAATAGAATTATTTTATTTACGTTTTGTGTTGCTTCAATATTAGTTTGTGTAGTGAAATCTGTATATACTGACATAACGAATTTTTTTTACTGTTTCATTATAACGGATTATTCCTTACATATTTATCGTGCGGTGTTGTTTATTATATTTAGTGTTGTGTTAGTCATTATTATCCATTTTTGAAATAAAGGTGAGTACAATTTTACATTGGAACTAACTTTCGACACTACTTATTGGCATATTATATTATTTAGATGTCAGACGCAAATGAATCGAAAGAAAATGTATCATTCTCGGAGAACGACACTTGCTCAGAAACATCTGATTACGTGGAGTTAGCCGTTGAGTATGATAGTGAGGATGACATAGATAATGAAGTTCCAGCACAGTCATTTTTATCGAAAGACAAAAATATCAAGTGGTCTTCAGAACCATTTCTTCAGAGTGGAAGAGCGTCTTCATCCAATGTATTCCAACTAACACCAGGAATTACACGATACGCAAAAGCACGCATATTGGATGAATTATCATCATTTCCATTACTAATGACGAAAAATATTTTACACATAGTAATAGAGAATACTAATTTGGAAGGGCAACGGGTGTACAAAGAAGAGTGGAAACATTTAGATCAAATTGAGTTGGATGCATTTATTGGGCTGCTCATATTAGCGGGAGTATACAGATCAAATAACGAAGCACTTACTAATTTATGGCACGAACAAAAGGGTCGACATATTTTTCGGGCAACCATGTCTCTGAAAAGATTCAATGTCATTTGAAGCTCACGCGAGCTGCTCGCAGATGTCAAGATAAGCTGGACCCGATCAGGGATTTATGGGATAAGTGGATCGAAATATTGCCGACCCTATATAATCCTGGCAAAAATGTTACGGTTGACGAACAACTTATTGTGTTTCGAGGACGGTGTCCTTTTCGGCAATATATGCCAAACAAGCCTACCAAATACGGTATTAAATTTTGGGTACTGTGTGACAGTGAATGTACTTATGTGTGGAACATCCAGATATATACAGGAAAGGAACGGGGTAGTGCGCCTGAGCAAAACCAGGTACCATTAGAAAGAATAAGCCATCAATTCCTCCAACACTCCTCGATGTAAAAGGAAAACCAGTGTTCTTCTCAACGTTTGCATTTACTCAGAACACAACATTGGTTTCGTACATCCCAAAAAAAAAAATAAGTGTTGTATACTGCAGAGCACTTTCCACAAAAGCAAAGAGGTGGCCGGCGATACAGAAAAAAAGCCTATTATTTTATTGGATTATAATAAAACCAAAGGAGGAGTAGACACCGTTGATAAAAAAATTGCAGCTTACACAAGTAAAAGAAAAACAAATAGATGGCCGGTTGCCGTATTCGCAAATATAATAGATGTGTCCGTCATTAATGCATTCGTGCTATTTAACAATGTCTGCCCAACGTGGAATATAAAAAAAAATCATAGAAGACGACTTTTTATTGAATCCTTAGGTGATTCTTTGGTAAAACCTCATATAGCGAGAAGAGTTTACATGCCTAGAGCGCTAGGTTCTCGGAATATAATAACCTCCTTACAATCATCCACGGAGCATTCAAAGCCAGAAACATCGAAAGAAGCCACCTCTAAGCAAAAAAGAGGCCGCTGTACATTCTGCGAAAAATCGGATAATAAACATACATTAAAATGCCAAATTTGCAGTAAATTTATATGTAAAACTCATTCTAATAGTATTTGTCAGCAATGTATGAAATAAATCAATTGAAATAAGTTCCAAAAATTATTAAATGAAGTCATGTAAATATATTTATGTTCTTGTAATTTGATAAATAAAACAAACAAGAAAAAAAAATCATGTTTTATTGCGATATTTAGTGTAAAATGACAATGGGTCTTTTTTGACCCGAGGGAGTTGAGTGTTATTTATTTTGAGGGAAGGATGAAGGTTAATTGAAATTGGATAGTGCAAAGTTATAATAATATTTTATATTTTAACCTTGACATTGAAATCTTGATCATAATTTTATTTTACCAACTTTATCTGTATTATCATCTTTTAAACTACATTTGGCGAAAATAAAATTGTTTTCTATTAAGAAGTTATAAAAGGGTATGCATTTATTGTATGACACATTAGAATAATGTATATTGTTAGACCGTTTACAATGATGGTTGCGGGACCATCAGGGTGTGGAAAAACTACTTTCGTTAAAATTTATTAAAACATTTGAATGATGGTAAAAAAGTAAATAAAATTGTATGGTGTAATGGAAACTCAAAAGCGATACCACAAGATATCTATGAAACAAATCAAATAGAAATTATAAAAAATATCCCAGACAATTTTGAAAATTGTGAAGACGGAAGTATCATAATATTAGATGATCTAATGACAGAAGCTTATAATAAAAATATTTGCGAACTTTTCATGATTTAAGAAAGGAGGAACGAGTTTTGTCAAAGAGACACAGCAAAATCGACGGTGTTATGATATGGGGTGCAATCATTTAGATCGGTCGAATATTTCTACACGTTTCGTGGAGAATTCAATTTGTTTGAAAATCAACTGAACTATAGCCCACAAATTCAGAGCCACAAAAATCGAAAATCTGCAAATGTGCTCCGATTTCGATGATTGATAGGCATTGAGACCTGTAATTGTCATGCCAACGGCCATTTGTATCGGTCGAATATTTCTATACGTTTCGTGGAGAATTCAATTTGTTTGAAAATCAACTGAACTATAGCCCATAAATTCAGAGCCACAAGCGGGGCGTTGAGACCTGTAATTGTCATGCATACGACCATTTGGATCGGTGGAAAATTTCTACACGTTTCGTGGAGAATTCAATTTGTTTTGAAAATCAACTGAATATAGCCCACAAGTTCAGAGCCAGAAAAATCAAAACTCTGCAAATGTAATCTGTAATCGTTATGCACCACGGTGTTCCTGAATGAACTTTAAATCCGACTTTTACATACTCGAAAATTTCAAATTGGATATTGTTTGGGGACCTTTCAAGAATCATTTAAGATCAAAATTAAAATAATCCGCTTAGCCGTTTTTAAAAAAAGTGATTTTCATTATTAAAAAAACAAAAACATTAGAAAACTTCAAAATATTAAAAAAAAGAAACAATCTTATAATTTTATTTTATTTAGTATAAATTTATTTAACATTACAGAAGAATAAACATTATGATTTAACATTATTTAATTGCCAAAAACTACTATCTGATGCATTAGTCATTGTGATGAGAAAATTTTAGGTAACGTTTATGTTTGTTGTAATATAAAACCAATGAAAATTATTTTTTTGGATTTTCTTTTTGTCTTATTTAATTTAATTATAAATACCGTTTTATTTGATATAAATTTCATAAATAAATTCATAACTGTAATGCAAATAAATTCATTTAAACTTGATTGAAAAGTATTTGTGATTCATATTTTTGATGCATAAGTATTTGTGATATGCAGAAAAATTTAAAAATAATTGGTAAATCAACTAAATTTAAAATTATTTTTGACTAATTAAATAGTGACTAAGTCACTTATATTTGGTGAACCATTGGAACATTTTTATTACGTCTCCATTGCGTCTCGGAATTGGCCCAAAAATTGTGTAAATAAAATCGCAAGGAATCTTATCCCATACGGTTTTAAAGCACCCTATTATACATTTTTAGTCTTGCTAGATTGTGAATACCTTCCGGGTTCATTTAAACCCCAACAAGGACAAATAAAAACTCTGCCTTGGCCTAGGCAACTAATTATGTTCAATATTTTTATTTAATTTCGAGGCAATGATATTTCTTGTGTATTGGAGCGTTATTGTACTGAATAGAAAATTGAGGGTTAACTAATTTTTCAACACATGGGAAAGCTACATCATTCAATAAACCGAAATTGAACATTGGGTTTGAAGAGTTGTAGTTTATAGAACACTTAGCCAAACAGAATATGATTTACTGTGGGAAAATAAAATGTGAACTTCATTATATTGCATTGCCAATTGAACTGATAACCCTGTTATGTCCAAAATAGTGTGTTTTGCCATTAATTAGAAAATAAGGATAAAAAATGAGATATTACATTAGCAGAGAATATCAAATAGGGTGGTTACTTCTTTGCGTAGTATTCTTTCGGAAGAAATAAAATTTTATGCGGTTGTATAAATCACAACACTTCAAGGTCAATGTTCAATTTCAGTTTATTGAATGAGGTAGTTTTCTCAGTTGTTGAAAACTCAGTCGGCCCTTAATTTGCTATTTAGCGCAATAACGCTCCAATACAAAAGAAGTATCATTGCCTCGAAATTAAATAAAAATATTGAACATAATTAGTTGCCTAGGCCAAGTCAGAGTTCCGATTTCTCCTTGCGGGGATTTAAATGAAAGCGGAAGATATTCGCAATCTAGCAAGACTAAAAATGTATTATGGGGTGCTTATAAAACCGTGTGGGATAAGATTCCCTGCGATTTTACATAATTTTTGGGCCACTTCCGAGACGCGATGGAGGTGTAATCAAAATGTTCCAATGGTTCACAAATTATAAATGACTTAATTATTATTTAATTAGCCAGAAATAATTTTAAATTTAATTGATTTACTAGTTATTTTTAAATTTTTCTGCATATCACAAATACTTATGCATCAAAAATATGAATCAAAAATACTTTTCAATCAAGTTTAATTGAATTTATTTGCATTACAGTTATGAATTTATTTATGAAATTTATATCAAATAAAACGTTATTTATAATTAAATTAAATAAGACAAAAAGAAAATCCAAAAAAATAATTTTCATTGGTTTTATATTACAACAAACATAAACGTTACCTAAAATTTTCTCATCACAATGACTAATGCATCAGATAGTAGTTTTTGGCAATTAAATAATGTTAAATCTTAATGTTTATTCTTTTGTAATGTTAAATAAATTTATATTAAATAAAATAAAATTATAAGATTGTTTCTTTTTTTTAATATTTTGAAGTTTTCTAATGTTTTTGTTTTTTTAATAATGAAAATCACTTTTTTTAAAAACGGCTAAGCGGATTATTTTAATTTTGATCTTAAATGATTCTTGAAAGGTCCCCAAAAAATATCCAATTTGAAATTTTCGAGTATGTTAAAGTCGGATTTAAAGTTCATTCAGGAACACCGTGGCACACGACCATTTGGATCGGTCGATTATTTCTACACGTTTCGTGGAGAATTCAATTTTTCTGAAAATCTACTGAACTGTAGCCCACAAATTCAGAGCCACAAAAATCGAAAATCTGTAAATGTGCTCCGATTTCGATGATTGGTACCTCTATCAATAGGCATTGAGACCTGTAATTGTTTAACCAACGACCATTTGGATCGGTCGAATATTTCTACACGTTTCGAGGAGAATTCAGTTTTTTAGTTTCCGCATTAATAACGTTGAATATTTACAAAAACTGTTTAAATAAATATGAGAAAATAATTATGTCATGATTAAATTTTAAGTTAAAAAGCTAAGGTTAAAAAGTTTGTTAAAAAGTTAGAAAGTTAAAATTAAAAAGATAAGGTTAGAAAATTACTCTAATATACAGAATCCCGCACCAAATTTTGTTTCCAATTTGGTTACCATTTTGTATTTTTGTTGTTTGTATTTACCATGAGATTTTTGCAGTGCTGGAAACCACTCGGTTTTCAAAAATGGGACGGTACTTTGGTACAAAACAATATAAAAAAATGGGAATGATACTGATACTGGTATTTTACCAGTACCATTTGAATAAAAACCGGTACTATAAAAAATATGTAGCAAATTTATTACTAAAATAAAATATAATACATATAAATAAATGTACTTATTTATGCGTATTACAATTAATTCGATTTTTTTTTTTAATTTAATTTTATTAATAAGATGTCTTCTAAAACTTATAGAGACATCGAACTTCGTCTGTCACTTAAAATGAACTTTAAACCACTGAAATTTCGTTAAACAGAACACTGTGTGGCTGGCACAGCGAATACCAATTGGGCTATTTCGTATAATGCGGGGTTTAACACCGTTTTATAGTATATGGAAAAAGTTTTCTAAATAGAATATTATTAGTTGAGGGCCATGTGGGCGTTCAAGCCACCCCGCACTGCGATTTCTAAATAGAATAACTTTTCATCTCTCTTTTTCAGCAATTGCTCAATATCGTCGTCGTCTTCTGCATCTAATGATGATGGCGTAGTACAGGAGTGTCCAAGCCAAATGAGTATTTTTGACAAAGGACCCCGCAATAATCTTATGGAAATTGGGTTTCGGTCAAATTTTCTGTCAGAATTCTGATCTGACATCAGATTTGAATTCAGCGACCTCAAAAACATAAACTTTTAAATAATTAAAATATGCTTTTGACATCTAGAAATAGTATTAAAAATGAATAGTTTTGTATCGGATCTGTGGAGTTTTGGAGCTCCGTAGCTGCCAAAATATTGAATTTGGAGCTTTGTGCCCATGGAGACTTTTGTTCAGGATGATAAAATATTCAACATATCAAAAATTCAGAAAATTTGACCGAAACCCAATTTCCATAAGATTATTGCGGGGTCCTTTTCAAAATAACTTTCTGTTGTGGTGATTGGGAATTTTTGTTTGAATAATATTTTCATTGTCTTCTAAGTGCTTTTAATACGTTTTTTAAATTTTCTGTCTTTTAATTTCATTTCACAGTTTGAACATTGACTAGAATCGTCTGTTTTATTATATATTTAAAATAATTTTGCACTTTTTGTATTCTTTCATTTTGAATTAAATTACGAAATATGTAAGAATAAATTAAAAAATTATTGGCGATTTAATATAAGAGGAAAACTGATTAAGAGTGAAGTTAGCTGCAACTATTCATAAATTATCATAGTTTTTAAGCTAAATAATAGGGGGAATAATTGAAGCGCACCAAATATTACTTGAACAAAATATTGAAATGCAAAGCATTTTAATGTTTTTTTTTTTAAATGCAATGTACCAAAAATGTATGGTATTTATCCGAATGGTAATGGTATATTTACATATTCTAAAATTGGTACTGGTTATGGTATTTGGTACACGGAAATTATAGTGGTACGGGAAAATACCGGTGTTGGTATTTCCCGGTTTCCAGTACTGGATTTTTGTTACCATTTTTACCATTTGCGAAAACAAAACGTAAAAATTAGAACGCAAAAACAAAAATTAAAATTTGAATGCGACTCAGGGCCGATTGTATGCACACCGCTAAATGAAAATAAATCCGAGAGTAATGATTAATCACAAAAATTTTAATACACATCAACAAAGTAAACGTCATAGAAAAAGTATTGCCAGTGGCCCTATTCTGGCTATTCCCTGGGAATTGGGAATTGAACTATTTTGACAGTATTCTAGTAGTTTGGAATTATTTTTTCCAAAAGTGTATTCTGGCGATTGGGAATTTTTGAATGTAGGGAAAAATAATTCCATTTATGTAAGTTTTGACGTTTATTTTTCCCTACATTTTTTTTGGGAATTAGATGAAACTGGTTGTTTTGTGTGTTTTCATTATTTTATTTACAACGTAGTATCGGTAAAGTTTTTATTTTAAAAGTATAAAATAAATTTTTTAAATAATGGAGGCTGCAAAATTTGAAATAGTGTTTTTCCCATTGGAAATTATTCTCAATTACGCCAGAATACATTTTTGGGAATTGGGGAATAAAAAATTGGGAATTATTAAAGTTGTGAAATATAGCAATATTTTTCCAATTCCCAATTCCCAGGGAATAGCCAGAATAGGGCCAAATTTATACAAAAAACTGCAATAAAAGAGAGGATAGATTTTTATTTAGCCAACGTTCATACAATCGACGAAAAGTAAAATCCTTGAGTAATGATTAATCATTACTCTCGGATTTTTTTCATTTAGCGGTGTTCATACAATCGGCCCTAATAATTACGTTCGTTTATAAAAATATCTCGTTTGTATGATACACCACATTTGAAATGTCAAAAAACAAAAACAAATTTTTTTATTCTCTGATTCAGTCACCAAAAAGAGAGAATAAAACGGATGGTAAAAATAAATCATCGATTAATTTTCTGATTTAGCATCGTTCATACAAATACAATCGGGCCTTAAAATAGAAATTTTGTCATACATAAACGTTTATGCTGTTATAATTTCCTTTGCATGTGAAAAACAAAAAAAATCGTGGGCGTGAAAAAACAAAAAAATTCGTCGGCCCGAGCCCCCGAAGTGGGTTCCGTGGGCATTGCATAAACGTTTATGTATGACAAAATTTTTATTTTTAATGAAAATGAGTCGCATTCAAATTGTAATTTTTGTTTTTGCGTTCTAATTTTTACGTTTTGTTTTCGCAAATGGTAACAAAATGGTAACTAAGTGGTGGTAAATGGTAACAAAATTGGAAACAAAATTTATAGTGGGATTCTATATATTAGAGTAACTTTCTAACCTTATCTTTTTAACTTTAACCACAGATAAGAATAGACAGATGTGGATCTTGTATGGGCCATATTTACATTCTAAATTTCAATACATACAATAATTCCAATCCAATTCGTTTAGAGCAAGACGTACAGTTCTGTCCCTTTTATCCTTTTTTACGTATGGCTATTTTGATTATATCAAAGCAAACATAAAACAACTTCAAACAACATTTTATTATATAATATATACATACGTCCTGTTCTAAACGAATTGGATTGGAATTTGGTATTGAAATTTAGAATGTAAATATGGTCCATACAAGATCCACATCTGTCTATTCTTATCTGTGTTTTAACTTTAACTTTTTAAATTTTTTAACTTTAATTTTTAACTTTAGGCCCGATTGTATGAACGATGATAAATGATTAATCCTCTGATTTAGCGTAGTTTGCATTGTATGAACGATGCTAAATCAGAAAATTAATCGATGAATTATTTTTACCATCCGTTTTATCCTCTCTTTTTGGTGACTGAATCAGAAAATAAAAAAATTTGTTTTTGTTTTTTGACATTTCAAATGTGGTGTATCTTACAAACGAGACATTTTTATAAACGAACGTAATTATTAAAAATGGACTCAACAAGGAAGAAAATGTCAAATTCGGAAATTGAAAATTTATTTTCCTCTAAATAATGGTATTACGTTACGATACTGGCTTTTTTACGATTTTTTAAGCTCTGGAAAAGTATCGCGCAAAAGTGAAAAATAATGGGCATAGCAAATTATCGAACGAATGAGTGTACACAATATAGGGGTAGTATAGACAAATATAAAGCAGAAATCAATAGCTCATTTTAACAGCAGTTATCATATGCCATTTTAAAAATGTCTAATTATTTGACTTTTGTAAATAAAACAATGTTGTCTCTTTCTACCTCACTATTTCTGTCCTAGTCACCCATTGTTTATTTTTATTGCACTTTTTTCAAGCCAATGTCATAACACCATAAACAAAACAAAAATTTAATAAACATCAACAAAGTATACTAATTTATAAACGTCATAGAAAAAGTATTGCCAGTCATACAAAAAACTGATGTAAAACTGCATTAAAAGAGAGGCTAAATTTTTATTTATGGCTGTATGATACTAACTTTTTTTCATGTGCAATAAATTGTTACAAAACTAGTAAAGCGAAACAGAGCAGGCTAGTGTAGACAACAGTACATATATGTAAATATTTTGAAGTTTCGGATAAACAAAATGTGTATATACAATCAAAAATTTTTTTGTGTATCTAATTTTTATATAAATGGATGTAACATCTCCAATATTTTCTGAAATTGTACAGGTGTCATCCGCAAAGTTCTCCGATATAAATTTACGTCTTCGGCTTCAATTTGCTTTAATAAATTGTGGCTAAATCTATCGCTTTTGCGGTGAAGTAGCCATTGGGAAGAATATTTTTTTTGTTCTTATTGATTCTTTTCGTAAGAAATATGAGGCAGCGCACAATAAATTTGCGTTAGGTGCCGCAAAACATAAATATTTTCTCTATTATTTCAGAAATGTCAGAAAAAAGTATCTAATGTCAAAAAAAGATTCAAATATAATTCTTTTTTTGCTATATTTGCTCGATTAACTGCTAGAAAAATTGAGATACCACTTTTTATTTAGCGTTTCTATATTTTTTTAAAATCTATGTTGTATTCACTCTCTCTCACAAATATTTTGTATATACATTTTTTCTCTCACTCTGTTTGTCTTTTCAAGTCATTGAAAAAGTGGGAAAAAAAGTGAGTATCATACAGCCATTAGCATCGTTCATACAATCGACGAAAACTAAAATCCTTGAGTAGTGATTAATCATTACTCTCGGAATTTTTTTCATTTAGTGTTCATACAATCGGCCCTTAACTTTTTAACTTTAACTTTCTAACTTTTTTTTTTAAATTTTTAACCAACTTTCTAGCTTTAACTTTTAACTTAACTTTAATTTTTTAATTTTAACTTTTTAAATTTTAAACTTTTTTTTTTCTCAACTTTTAGACTCTAACTTTAACTTTTAACTTTAATTTTTTAATAAACTTTTTAGCCTTAACTTTTTAACTTAAAATTTAATTACGACATAATTATTTTCTCATATTTGTTTAAACAGTTTTTGAAAATATTCAACGATATTAACGCGGAAACTAAAAAATTGATTTCTCCACGAAACGTGTAGAAATATTCGACTGATCTAAATGGCCGTTGGCATGACAATTACAGGTCTCAATGCCTATTGATAGAGGTATGAATCATCGAAATCGGAGCACATTTGCAGATTTTCGATTTTTGTGGCTATGAATTTGTGGGCTACAGTTCAGTTGATTTTCAAAAAAATTGAATTCTCCACAACACGTGTAGAAATATTTGACCGATCAAAATGGCCGTATGCATGACAATTACAGGTTTCAACGCCTATTGATAGAGCAGAGAGGTATCAATCATCGAAATCGGAGCACATTTGCATATTTTCGATTTTTGTGGCTCTGAATTTGTGGGCTATAGTTCAGTAGGTTTTCAAAAAAATCGAATTCTCCACAAAACGTGTAGAAATATTTAACCGATCCAAATGGCCGTTGGCTAAACAATTACAGGTCTCAATACCTATTGATAGAGGTATCAATCATCGAAATCGGAGCACATTTGCAAATTTTTGATTTTTGTGGCTCTGAATTTGTGGGCTATAGTTCAGTAGATTTTAAAAAAAAATCGAATTCTCCACAAAACGTGTAGAAATATTCGACCGATCCAAATGACTGTAGGCATGACAATTATGTACAGGCCTCAACGCCTATTGATAGAGGTATCAATCGTCGAAATCGAAGCACATTTGCAGATTTTCGATTTTTGTGGCTCTGAATTTGTGGGCTATAGTTCAGTTGATTTTCAAAAAAATTGAATTCTCCACGAAACGTGTAGAAATATTCGACCGATCCAAATGGCCGTTGGCATGACAATTACAGGTCTCAATGCCTATTGATAGAGGTATCAATCATCGAAATCGGAGCACATTTGCAGATTTTCGATTTTGTGGCTCTGAGTTTGTGGGCTATAGTTCAGTTGATTTTCAAAAAAATTGAATTCTCCTCGAAACGTGTAGAAATATTCGACCGATCCAAATGGCCGTTGGCATGACAATTACAGGTCTCAATGCCTATTGATAGAGGTATCAATCATCGAAATCGGAGCACATTTGCAGATTTTCGATTTTGTGGCTCTGAATTTGTGGGCTATAGTTCAGTAGATTTTAAAAAAAATCGAATTCTCCACGAAACGTGTAGAAATATTCGACCGATCCAAATGGCCGGATGCATGACAATTACAGGTCTCAATGCCTATTGATAGAGGTATCAATCATCGAAATCGGAGCACATTTGCAGATTTTCGATTTTTGTGGCTCTGAATTTGTGGGCTATAGTTCAGTAGGTTTTCAAAAAAATCGAATTCTCCACAAAACGTGTAGAAATATTTGACCGATCCAAATGGCCGTTGGCTAAACAATTACAGGTCTCAATACCTATTGATAGAGGTATCAATCATCGAAATCGGAGCACATTTGCAAATTTTTGATTTTTGTGGCTCTGAATTTGTGGGCTATAGTTCAGTAGATTTTCAAAAAAAATCGAATTCTCCACAAAACGTGTAGAAATATTCGACCGATCCAAATGGCTGTAGGCATGACAATTATGTACAGGCCTCAACGCCTATTGATAGAGGTATCAATCATCGAAATCGGAGCACATTAGCAGATTTTCGATTTTGTGGCTCTGAATTTGTGGGCTATAGTTCAGTTGATTTTCAAAAAAATCGAATTCTCCACGAAACGTGTAGAAATATTCGACCGATCCAAATGGCCGTATGCATGACAATTACAGGTCTCAATGCCTATTGATAGAGGTATCAATCATCGAAATCGGAGCACATTTGCAGATTTTCGATTTTGTGGCTCTGAATTTGTGGGCTATAGTTCAGTTGATTTTCAAAAAAATTGAATTCTCCTCGAAACGTGTAGAAATATTCGACCGATCCAAATGGCCGTATGCATGACAATTACAGGTCTCAATGCCTATTGATAGAGGTATCAATCATCGAAATCGGAGCACATTTGCAGATTTTCGATTTTGTGGCTCTGAATTTGTGGGCTATAGTTCAGTAGATTTTAAAAAAAATCGAATTCTCCACGAAACGTGTAGAAATATTTGACCGATCCAAATGGCCGTTGGCTAAACAATTACAGGTCTCAATACCTATTGATAGAGGTATCAATCATCGAAATCGAAGCACATTTGCAAATTTTTGATTTTTGTGGCTCTGAATTTGTGGGCTATAGTTCAGTAGATTTTCAAAAAAAATCGAATTCTCCACAAAACGTGTAGAAATATTCGACCGATCCAAATGGCTGTAGGCGTGACAATTATGTACAGGCCTCAACGCCTATTGATAGAGGTATCAATCGTCGAAATCGAAGCACATTTGCAGATTTTCGATTTTTGTGGCTCTGAATTTGTGGGCTATAGTTCAGTTGATTTTCAAAAAAATTGAATTCTCCTCGAAACGTGTAGAAATATTCGACCGATCCAATTGGCCGTTGGCATGACAATTACAGGTCTCAATGCCTATTGATAGAGGTATCAATCATCGAAATCGGAGCACATTTGCAGATTTTCGATTTTTGTGGCTCTGAATTTGTGGGCTATAGTTCAGTAGGTTTTCAAAAAAATCGAATTCTCCACGAAACGTGTAGAAATATTTGACCGATCCAAATGGCCGTTGGCTAAACAATTACAGGTCTCAATACCTATTGATAGAGGTATCAATCATCGAAATCGGAGCACATTTGCAAATTTTTGATTTTTGTGGCTCTGAATTTGTGGGCTATAGTTCAGTAGATTTTCAAAAAAAATCGAATTCTCCACAAAACGTGTAGGAATATTCGACCGATCCAAATGGCCGTTGGCTAAACAATTACAGGTCTCAATACCTATTGATAGAGGTATCAATCATCGAAATCGGAGCACATTTGCAAATTTTTGATTTTTGTGGCTCTGAATTTGTGGGCTATAGTTCAGTAGGTTTTCAAAAAAATCGAATTCTCCACGAAACGTGTAGAAATATTTGACCGATCCAAATGGCCGTTGGCTAAACAATTACAGGTCTCAATACCTATTGATAGAGGTATCAATCATCGAAATCGGAGCACATTTGCAAATTTTTGATTTTTGTGGCTCTGAATTTGTGGGCTATAGTTCAGTAGGTTTTCAAAAAAATCGAATTCTCCACAAAACGTGTAGAAATATTTAACCGATCCAAATGGCCGTTGGCTAAACAATTACAGGTCTCAATACCTATTGATAGAGGTATCAATCATCGAAATCGGAGCACATTTGCAAATTTTTGATTTTTGTGGCTCTGAATTTGTGGGCTATAGTTCAGTAGATTTTCAAAAAAAATCGAATTCTCCACAAAACGTGTAGAAATATTCGACCGATCCAAATGGCTGTAGGCATGACAATTATGTACAGGCCTCAACGCCTATTGATAGAGGTATCAATCGTCGAAATCGAAGCACATTTGCAGATTTTCGATTTTTGTGGCTCTGAATTTGTGGGCTATAGTTCAGTTGATTTTCAAAAAAATTGAATTCTCCACGAAACGTGTAGAAATATTCGACCGATCCAAATGGCCGTTGGCATGACAATTACAGGTCTCAATGCCTATTGATAGAGGTATCAATCATCGAAATCGGAGCACATTAGCAGATTTTCGATTTTGTGGCTCTGAGTTTGTGGGCTATAGTTCAGTTGATTTTCAAAAAAATTGAATTCTCCTCGAAACGTGTAGAAATATTCGACCGATCCAAATGGCCGTTGGCATGACAATTACAGGTCTCAGTGCCTATTGATAGAGGTATCAATCATCTAAATAGGAGGCACTTTTGTAGATGGATTTTAATAAAAATTTACTTCTGAGATTTGAAATGTAAAATCGATTGTTTAAGTAGTTCCTAATAGAAAAATAATGATTTCCGGCTCTGAAGAATTCCTCCGGCCATATCATCTGTCGGATTTTTTATTTAAAGCATGGCTGAAATTTACGAAATATTGCAAAACACCTCCAATGATATCAAATGATTAATTATATTCGCCAAATTTATTTTTACATACTGACCAATTCAGACTTTCTTCTTAGTCTCCAGCATCAAATGTAACAAGCATATTTGTTGGCGGATTTTAGTGAAATGTTATATCTGAAATATGTTATAGATATTACAAATAGTTCCTAAAAAACCTATTTTTTCATGGCCTGAAGAATTTTTTCGGCCTTAAGATTGAGCTGGGATCAAATTTTGTATATTGAAACATGGGCCAAAGGTATGATTGTATTTTGGAACACTACTCATACTAATAATATTATGGTCGATATCGTAAATCGAAAACTAGATTTGCCAATTTTGGTTTTCCATTCAATTTTTTCCACCTCCAGTACACACCCAAATTGTCGATGTATTATTATTTGTATTACTATATGGGGTTTAATTTCTTAAAATAAATATTTAAATTGTATGGAAATTTTTATTTTGCTGGCCCCTCGTCTGAGTTTTTAAATATCTAATCAAAATAGCAGGGAAATGCGATTAACATCAGAAAGGTTACTTCACGCGAAGATATTTGGAACTGGAAGTTCTAAGAAGACCTAAAATTCAGAATCGTTATACTTACGATGCCAATTATCGTTTAACAGATAATTTGGCGCACCAGCTGACAATAGCTGAACTAATTCTTTTTCCTTCGACAAATCGTTGTGAATTTCTATTTTTACAGATGAATATTATAAAAATAATTAGGATCCGAATGGCCACAGACAATATATAAGTTATTTTATTCGCTCTCTTTCTATAAAAATTTGCGTTGAAAAACAAAAGTAGAAATCTGGCGTATTATGGCCAGATTCTGTCTGATTTTAATGTTACACAAAAAAAAAAAATTATTCTACGGAATTTGTTTGGCACGCAAAAACCAACTATTTGCAAACACTGCTATAAAGTCTGCACTGATATAAAAACTGTGTTAGATGGGAATTAAATATTTATTGGGAGAATGCTTGCCAATTTAAATTAAAATGTAATGAATTTGTTATCAAAATAGGCCACTTTCAAAATAAACGGCTTTTATTATTATATCAAATCAATATCTATAACTATAGAATTACCAATTCATCACAAGTTAACTTTAACAGACATTTATGCTCAATTTAACCAAGAATAATTTACATCATCAATAACCCTGTTTCATTATTTAAATTGAACGAAAGCTTTCAATTACAGCCATATACTAACAATTAATAATATTTACAAGATTATTAAATTTTTAAATTTTCCTTTCACTAAAAGAGTTTTACTATTTACAATATTTATAAATAAAATGAAATTGATTTTATTCGAATATTAAAAATTGTAATTATCTGCACATAATTGCAAGTTCATTACCATGATACATATTAAGATTAATGAGTATGGCGTTTTTAAGACTAATAAAACGGCAAATTCATGTTTCAGAAATTATACTCGGTATTAGGATGGTATTAGATGTTTATTGACACAACGAACAACATGAAATTGACATAATTATGTTAACCAACAAGTGAAAAGTACTGTTTGTGGTTGTTGCTTTGTTTCCATTCTCTTTCCGCGCATCAAGACCGCCCTGATAATTAACTGTATATGATTTAAAAATTTTGGTTTTGGTCTTGAGTTTTCAGTCACATCATAAATTATATGTAATTCTTGGGCAAATAAGCAGAACGTATAATAAGCACTGGAACAGGAAAATTCAACCAAATGAAAGTAAAATTTGTCTTTGATATTTTTATAAAAGAAAATAATAATTTTGTAATTATATGATGTTTTTACTCGTCATCTACTTGTTGATGGTTGATGAAACGTAAAAGTGCGAAACCGCGAGTATAAATTAGTAGAATATATTATATAGTCTATTTTTGGGCCTTAAAAAGTTTTTAACAAAATGTTGGGCCACAACTTAACCTATTACAAATTTTTATTAGAATTCAATTCATTGATACACGAATTAAAAAGCATTTCCAATTTATGTCCATTATAAATTAGCAACTTCGACCTAACAGCACAACCATAGGTGAGATGAGGCAAAATAAGAGATACAACTACCTGTCTAGCTCCCTTCGTTCCAGATTGATAAATATTTTACGAAGAGGATAAATTGTTAAGAGTTACCAATCTGGAATATACCAGAATAATTTAATGTTTGATTATAGCACCTGCTTGTATGCATTAAATACACTAAAATTGAAATGGTTAAAATGTTTTAAAGGGGAAATATAAAATTCGCTAATATTACAAGTACATGGTTGATTCCTATACGTAGGAATAAATCACAGTAATAAGTTTAGCAGTTCAGTTGCTATAGCCCGATGAGATTTATTGAAACGTGAATTCTTTTTCACAATGCTCTCAGATCGAAACTGAATTACAAACTCTTAACAATTTCTCCTCTTCGTAAAATATTTATCAATCTGGAATATACGAGAATGTTGGTTGTGATTTAATGTTTGAATTAATAAACAAACTATTCGTCGTTGCATGACTGCTGTTCAATGGTCCCAATCTTTTGAATTATGCCTGCATTTGGAATTTGTTGCTAGGGTACCGGCATACACTTTGCTTTTCAAAGGACTGCAAAGAAAGAAGTCTGGAGTTGTTAAATCACATGATTGTTGTGGCCAGTTTATGTCTCCGTTTTTTGAAGCGATTATTTAAAAGCAGAGGCACATATTTTCCCGATCAATATCATGCATCTCCCGTTCAAAATTCCGTCTTAATATGTTTCGATAATGTTGTAAATTCATAACACAATAATACTGTTGCCTAATGTTATCTCCGAGTAATATCTGCCCAATCGCACCTCCTGAGCAAATTCTGCACCAAATATAGTCACTTTTTGTCGATGCATTTTTTCTGGACAGCCCTTTAATTTTCACTGACCCAAACCCGACAGTTTTGCTTATTGCCAAAACCACTTAGGTGAAAATATAAGTTCGTCCGTTTAAACCATTTTTGTCGAAATATCCCCTTTTGCTGCAGAATCAAATTAACGTTTCAAATTGAACAATGGCTTTTTGGGGTTTCTGAACATTAAAAGTATTCAAATCCAAATGTTTGTTAAAATTGCTTGTGTTTGCCGTATGAGAGACCCTGTTAAAGTTAGCTCAAAGTTTCTAAAAAACAAAAAATTTAGTGGGTTTTAGCCGAAAGTAAACCGGATTCATGGATTGCAATTAAAACTTGTGTAAATAGTCTTACGTGGAAAACTTTATTTCACCTACTCGAAGAAAATGTCGGAAAATTAGAAGAAACTATTGGAAAATTGGAATAAAACCAGCCTCTAGACCTTTATGTCTGCAGATGGATTGCACTGATGTGACTTGCCAATAGCTATTGCAGTAAGAAAAAATCAGTTCAAGTATCTCGCAGGAAATCTGGGAAAATTCCATTTTCCAAATATCATTCATTAGACAATCCATATCCACACATAACACTCTCTAGTAGAGGCTGATTTTATAAAATCATTCAAATTTTTTTTTAAATCTCACTTTTCCAGAAAATCGAATTTTTCGGACATTTAATTTTTCCAGACATAACAATCAGGCTGGAATTCACACAAATTTTCTAATTATTATACAGACTAATACTCTAGAGCATTGATCGCAAATACGTGGCACGCGTGCCAAACTTGGCACCTTTAAAATTTTTTCCGGCACGTCAAAAAATTTTTGAATTTTAAAAAATCGACCTTTTTTGCAAATACATATTAAAATGCTACCAAATGGGAATCCGTGAAAGTTTTGGTGTGCTCAGTATAATAACGGTGTCGATTTTGGCCATAAATTTACTAACAAGCAGAGAAGTGTGAGCAGATGTATTATAGTGGTACAATGGCCATGAGCTGTTTCCTCACAAATCCAGACGTTTTATTCGGATCACTTCACGCAAACAGCGTATAAATTCCTGGAAGTACTCCTTATTAATCGAACGACCTAATAACTCATGTTTCACTATTTGACGAGCTTTTTTAGGTCTTGCGTCTTTAGGAAGCTTTCAGTGGGACGATTGAGCCTTACTTTCGATATCATTTTTGTAAACTTCTGTTTTATCACCAGTTATAAGTATAATCCGTTTAAGCAGTTCTGGATCGTCGTTGACTTCATTCAGCAACTTCTGCACTTTGGAACTGCTTTTGGTCGAAATTCGACAATTTTGGGGGTAGTTTTACTGTCACACGTTTCATGCCTGAACTGAAACCCATTTGAAATTATTTTTGTTAAATAAATACCGAAATTCTTCAGAACGAGCAGCCACAATAAACCATCGCAAATTTTAATTATGATACATTCTGATGTGATAACGTTTTACACCGCATGATCAGAAAATTGAGCCGAAATTTAGCCCTTGGTCGTAAGCAATTACTCATCAACTATAAGCTAAGCATTACCTTAAATTTAAAGATATGATTGCTTAGATTGGTCCTTTGACTTTATGTGTCACGCCTAATATTATCGCAATGACGTCATCAGGTAGCAAAGGAACCCGCGCCGCAAACCTCTGATTTCGACCGATTTAAATGCTTGAAGCGGTGTAGCGAGAGCATACTATCTGGGCTCATTGCTCTCCCTCCTAGATGTTTCCTGTATCATTTACTTCTGCAAGAAAAGCGGTAGCATTGGGACTCAAGGACTTCGAGAGGGCAGTCCCACTCCCGTATATTCCTACTCGTGCCTCGTCTACCGTTTTGATTTTACTCTTGCGAGTTGCTGGGAATAGAAAGAGTCACCTGTAGGTCACCCAGCTTTACTACAGGAAGGCTAAATAAAACTGGAGGGTGCCTGGTATCCAGAGTCCGCATATTTGGACTGATTAACCTATCAGCCATTCATCCTTCGGCATATGTTGTTCCACCTTAGATTAGTGTTTTTTGTCAAGGTTTTCTTCTTTAGCGCCGTACTTTAGCCTGTAACAAAAAGGCCACATTCTGCCTAATGGTTCCAGTTACCAGTGATTGTCGCGAGTAGGCAGTACGTACCCTTGCGAATTGTGATCAGGTTACCCCTTGCACAACTGTACCCATCAAGCAGCTGCCTACCAGAACAACTTAGTGATGCGCACCCTACTGGAAGGTTACGGAGCTGGTAGATTAATCTACCAACTTTGGTGCTCCCTCCAATAGACGCCAAACCACCTCGAGTTTTGATAAGTATTTGATAAAGAAAAAAAAAAGAAAAAAATTGGTTTAATGGCGACGACCATCCACTGGGCAGAAAACAGATTTGTAGTTAAATCTCTTCTCGAAAAGTTTTAAAAGCCGCCACCTTGATTCATGTCAAATTCGTTGGTTAAGGCAGATACCAAATGTCCAAATTACAATGGAATTGGTACACAATTGCAGAAGCTCCGTTTGGGGCAGGAATGGAATTCTTTAAATGAAACATGGCCAGAATTCAACAAATATTCCAACACATTGCTAACAATAATTTAGTGCATTAAGCTAAAGAGAAACTTGTTTTTTAAATACATGACCAATTCAGGCCTTTTCTACACTTTCAGCGCCAAATTGAATACGCACGTTTGCCAATAAATTTAAGTGAAATATTATATCTACGTTATTAAGCCGATTCTGTGGTACCTAATATAATAACGAAATATTCACGCTCTGAAGAATTTCTGGGGCTATATCATTTGGGGTCGGATTTCTTAGATAAAATAAGACCCAAATTCAAGAAACATTGCGGAACACCTCTACTAATACTATGGTACCATTAATTAAAAATGGTATCACCAATAGTTTTTTACATGAACAACCAATCTAGGACCGAACTAGGTGGCAAGTTTGTGGATGTATTTTAATAAAATTTTACCTCTGTGATTTGATATGTATAGTCGATTCTTTAAGTAGTTCCTATTATAAAATTAAAATAATTCACCAAATTTATTTTTACATACTGAGCCAATTCAAACTAACTTCTTAACTCTAGCACCAAATGGAACAAGCTCATTTGTTGTAGGTTTTTAGTGAAATTGTATGTCTGAAATATTTTGTTGTTATTAAAAATATTTCCAAATATAAAACGTATTATTACTTGGCCTGGATTTTTTCGACCCTAAGTTGGGGTGAATCAGAATTTATAAATTAAAACATGGCCCAACGGCAAAAAATATTTTGGAACATTACTCGTACTAATGGTGTTACGGTCGATACCATACATCAAAAATTAGATTTGCCAGTTTTGGATTTCCATACACAGCCAATGCGGTCAATTTTTTTCACCTCCAGCACCAAATAGAATAAACACATTTATCGATGTGCTTTTGTGCAATTTTATATTTGAGATATTACGCCAATTCTATAAATAGTTCAAAATCTAAAATAGATTAAGTCATATTTAAAGATTTTTTGGGCTAAATCGTATGGTTTTTTAATTAAAATATTTAAATTGTATGGAAATTATTATTTGTCTGTCCTTTCTCTGAGATTTCAGGGCAATGTAACACATTTTTTCACAAGCAACCAGGATATCTGGCCACCCGTAATTGTCACTCCTGTAAAATTAAAGAAATTTATTCATTTGAATTTGCATATCAATTTATTGAAGAAGCGTTGAACCAAAAGTTCTAAACAAAAAATACCAGAGAAATGCGATTAGCAGAAAGGTTAACGCACATATCGTCGGTTCCAAATTTTTAAGTTTTTAATGTTAAATTTGGCCTAATTTTTTAAATAAAATTCTTGCCACACTTTTTGGGAAGGACTTTATTTAAACAAAAATTAAATCGAAATTAGGATTAACAATTTTAAGGCATGTCCAAAAAATTAGTGATTTGCAGATGTAATACTCTTAATTGGAAGCGACGATATTATAAAAAAAAAATTCAGGTGTGACCAACACACGACTTTCTTTTACGAACAGCGAATTTTGAGAAAGTTATTATGCAAATGTCTTACAAACTTAAGATTTTTTTGATTTTTTTCATGTTTTCTATAATTGTGTATTTCTAAAATATTTGCAAAATAATTTTCTGGTTCACGGAAGCTGGGAGCTTGGACTTCATAATTTATGAAAAAAATTTAAACATGAAATTAGAGTTTGATTGGTTAAACATCTGGGCTACAAACTGACAGACATATAGACCAACAGACACTACTTCGAAACTCAATTTTTCGGACTCAAGGACCCCAAAAATCTCAAGGTCGAAAATTAACTTGACAATTTTTTTATTTTGTTTTATTTATTTTTTTGGGGATTTGAAATATGTATTTGAAAAATAAATTTTGTCGCCCAAGAGAATAGTCACTTTCGGCTGGCCGATTTTCACTAAAATTCACTAAAAACGCTTAGATTTAAGCGATTAAATTTTTTGCAAAAAATGTCTTTGAGGCATTTTGAAATTTTAATACCTTTTTTTAGGTTAGTATTTAATAAAATATAAAATAAAATAGCCAGATCATTTAGTCGGGTCTAAAATATTGCCAGGCGGTTTCAAAATTGAATTTTGTAGATACCTAAAAATATATTTGAGGCAAGCTAAGACTTAGACAGATAAATATATATGTATATACCTAAAAAATCATAACTTCAAAAAGACAGGTCATTTTGGTGGGGCTCTCTACCTGCCAGGTGGTCGGGAATGTACTGAGTTATTAAGAGCTTTTGGTGTAATTCTACTTTGTAGTTTTCTGTTTTGCTTATTCTATTACATCCAGTTATCATCAACACTACTTCTAAAAATGTTCTTCTCGAAATACTGAAGAAAGTCAAAAAATTGCTGAAGAAGTACAGCAGTCTTATATTGAAGTTACTTACGATTTAGCTATCACTAAAGTTGCGATGCAAATCCAAGCTTGTGAGCAGCCATTATTTGATAACATATTTATTCATTTAGGATCTTTTCATATTATGCTTGCATATTTCAAAGCTGTGGACTAATGGATTAAAAAAAAAATTAAAAATATCAAATGGATCTATTGATTCATTCTTCTCTGGCAAGCACTTCAATAGATGTAAACGATTACACCCACTGATGGCAGTTGGATTAGAAATTTAGCATTTTCAATTTTTCTTGGAAAATGAAAAAATAACGATTCCAGAAAATTTACGTACAGAGCTGATGGAATTTAATGATCAAAAATTATCTTATAGAGCTTTATTACAAAATAGTGATGCCTCAAACCTCATATTTTCATATCTTCAACGTAATGAAGCCGGTTTGAATGGAGCTTATGGTAAAAAGCCTCAATTTTATATGACGTACATTTATCTCGTCAATTATTATCAGCTGTTAAGCCTCAGTATCCGGACAAGCGATTTTGATCTATTTAAATTTATTTAACCAAAAATGGCCAATCTTTTCTTTGTACTTAATCAGCCAAATTATTCACGTTGGTTGGTTAAATATCACGATATTTTAATTAAACTAGAACAAACTCATCCACGATTACAAGAATCCATGGAAAGAGGATATTTTGGAATTCAAAGAACAGACAAGTAAAAATCATTCTCTAGACATCCAATTGATCTGACTCTGGAACAGACAATCAACGCAGATACTGTAAGAAGATTAACCGGTTTAGTATATTTTATTAACTCCATTTCTGTTTGGCAGCGCTGATGTAAGAGCCACGAGATTCGATCAACTATTGTATCATACACATACGAGGCGCTGGTCTACGGAAATGGCAACGTGTTACAGCTGATTTCGAAAAATATAATTTAAAAAAAGACACTAAACAAATTCAATCATTTGTCAGTGCATTTTCCAAAATTATGAATCCACTCGATACAAGCATCGACCAGCAAAGACTTTTCAATATTTCGACTGGAAAAACAGCTTTAAATGCAGTACAAGACTTTTTGATAAATATTGAAGAAGTAGGTGCAAAATTACGTGAAAAGTTGATTTCTGAATGCAACAAATCTGCTGATAGGTTCGAAAAATATATTTCAAAGGTAAAAATTATGAATTTTTCTACTTATATATTGAAAAAAACTGTTAAAACAGGTAATAAGGCCAAGAAAGTAGTGTTGATGATAACTAGATGTAATAGAATAAGCAAAACAGAAAACTGCAAAGTAGAATTACGTCAAAATGTCTTAAGAACTCAGTACATTCCCGACCACCTGGCAGGTAGAGAGCCCCACCAAAATGACCTGTCTTTTTGAAGTTATGATTTTTTAGGTATATATATATTTATCTGTCTAAGTCTTAGCTTGCCTCAAATATATTTTTAGGTATCTACAAAATTCAATTTTGAAACCGCCTGGCAACATTTTTGACCCGACTAAATCTGGCTTTTTTATTTTATATTTTATTAAATACTAACCTAAAAGGTATTAAAATTTCAAAATGCCTCAAAGACATTTTTTGCAAAAAAAATTCGCAACTTCAAAATATCAAGGGTTGACAATGCCCATCTACCCTTCAGCCAGGTTTTTTTGTGTTAAGACATTGCTAAAGAAGCGTTACACAAATTTTCATGCTGCCTCAAATACTCAAAATTGTCTATCAGCTCTCCATCTATAATGGATTATGGTTCACCGATTCACTCTTAGTATAAAAAAATCCACTTACAGTTTACGTTTTCTCCTCAGTGCGTGTAGATCTGGATACATGATTTTTCCTCAAGTAATACGGTATGTAAGATCTTATGTGATAATACCTCTTATTGCTCACAAATTCCTTTAGTGACTTATTTGGTTATGATTCCTTTGTGTTCTTTACGCAAAGCTCAGCACGTGGGTATTATTATTATTATTATTAGTTGAGGGCCATGTGGGCGTTCAAGCCACCCCGCACTGCGACCTAAAAGATCTTTTGTGCATGGACCCTACTTAATGAGCCGTCCAGTCAATATTCAGGCTCTTAATGAACCTGACAATACTGCCGGCCGGTATATGATGCATACCATCCGGGCTCATTACTCTCCCTCCTAGATGTTGTAACCTTTCGCAAAAAATGGCTGGGCAATGGCACAGAACATGTTCCGCTGATTCCGCTTCCATGTCACAGAAGCGACATCTATCCGTCGAACTTAGGCCCATTTGCTTTAGGTGATACCTTAAGGGGATGTGACCTGTGAGGAAGCCGGTAAGCAGCCTCAACTCAGGTTTCCTAAGTACAAGACATTCCTTGGCCCTGGCCGACGAAGGTGAAATAAATTCCTTCGCCTGTCGCAAACCTGGAATTCCGCGCCAGTAAGAGGACTTTTGCACATCCTCCCAGCGTTTAACTGCTGCCCTAAGGTGCCCCTTAGAGACGCCGCAGAAGGGCTCTGGTCCAATTAATGGAAAGGCAGATCCCTCGCGGGCGAGGACATCAGCTGCCTCGTTTCCCACAATTCCAGTGTGACCTGGCACCCAAACAAGTGTTACCTTATTTGAGCTAGCCAACAATTTAATAACCTTCAGACAATCCCATACCAGCCTTGACTCAATGGTAAAAGACCTAAGAGCCTTTAAGGCCGATTGGCTGTCTGATACGATATAAACCTTTGCGTCGTTTAGGCCTTTAGATATGCCTATCCTAGCACAAAGTTCTATAGCATGCACTTCTGCTTGAAAGACGATTGCATTGGTACCCAAGGACTTCGAGAGTGATACTCCACTCCCATGTATTCCTACCCCCGCCCCATCTTCCGTTTTTGATCCATCTGTAAACCACACCAATGACCCTCGCTCAAAGGATGGTCCCCCTGTACTCCACTCCTCCCGGTCAGGTAATCTAACACAAAAGGGTTTGTGGAAATCCAGTTTGGCTGGCATACAGTCGGAAGGCATTCCTATAGTGGGATCTGTCTGAAACTCCTTAAGGATCTCCAGATGGCCCACCATATTGCCTGGTTTGATGTTACCCTCCGCCTGCATCTTAAGGGCCATAGTAGCAGCATCCTTTTTTACATGCAGATGCAATGGAGTAAGTCCTAGGAGTGTCTCCATTGCTGCGGTCGGACATGTTTTCATTGAGCCCGTAACCCCAATGCAGGCCATACGCTGAACCTTATTCAATAAAGTTTGCGCTGTCCTTTGTTGAGTTTTAGGCCACCACACTAGCGATGCGTAAGTGATCATAGGCCTAATAATTGTTAGAAATGACCAGTAGATCATTTTTGGTTGTAGTCCCCAAGTACGTCCATAGAGTCTCTGACAGGCCCAAAAAGCCTTTGTGGCTCTATTTTGAATTTGTTGTATATGTTGTTCCCAGTTCAGTTTATGATCCAGGATAACCCCTAGATATTTAACCTCTTTGGAAAAGACAACAATAGTACCGTTTAACGAGGGAGCTACAAGCGAGAGCTTTCTCCTCCTCGTAAAAGGGACAATGACAGTTTTGTTTGGATTGACACTAAGTCCTTCCTTGTTACACCATTGCCATATCAAGTTGAGTGCATTTTGCATGAGATCAGAGATGATCTCATCAAACCTGCCTCTAATCACGATAGCCACGTTATCCGCATAGCCCTGGACATCAAACCCATGGCTATTCAGGAGGACCAGTAGTCTATCAATAACCAATGACCTTAAAAGAGGAGACAGTACACCTCCTTGGGGACAGCCCTTTACGGCCCTGATGGTTACTGATTCGCCACCTAATGTGGCTGTAATATCGCGATATTTCAGCATGGAGCGGATCAAATGCCCCTCAATGTCCACAAAGGCACACAGGGCAATTTCCTTAAAAGCCACCGCTCTTTCAATCTTCGTGACTAGACCACTAAGAGCCATCACAGTTGATTTGCCAGCTTGATAAGCAAACTGGTTCCGATGCAGTGGGTTATTTACAAGGATTTCATTTCTTATTTGATTATCCAGGATTTTTTCCATCGTCTTCAATAGAAACAAATTTAGGCTAATTGGCCGATAAGCCTTGGGCTGGGTGTCCAGACGACCCCCTCCCTTTGGTATAAAGACCACATTTACTTTCCTCCATAGTTTCGGAATATAGTTAAAAGCATAACTTGCCCGAAACAACTGGACCAAGTTGGGGAGTATTTCCTCAATACCTTTTTGAAGTAAAGCCGGAAAGATACCATCCCCTCCAGCAGATTTGAACGGTTTGAAAGAGCCAATAGCCCATCTCACCTTGCTGGGTGTGAACATTTTTCCAGAGAGGCTCCAGATCCTACTGTGGGGTGAATAGTCTACCTCACTTGTATAGTCATGCGGGTCCTCCTGGGTACCTACCACTATTGAGTCCGGAAAGTGGGTACCTAATATTAACTCCAGGGTTTCCTTCCGGTTTTCAGTGAACATCCCGTTTTGCTTCTGAAGAAGCCCCAAACCATTTGAGTGATCCCTAGCAAGGACTTTCTGGAGACGAGCTGCAGAGGGTAATTCAATGATTCCCTCACAGAAGTTTCTCCAGGTAGCCCTTTTGGATCTTCTTAATTCCAGATTATATTCCGTTAAGGCCATCCTATGCTCGCCCCATTCCCCGGTGCGTTTAGCCTTATTGAATAACCTTCTAGATTTTTTCCTCAGCTTACTCAGCGCCCCGTTCCACCAAGGGACCAACTTAATGGACTCTCTTCGCTTAACTGGGCAGCTGTTTTCGTAAGCCGAGTGTATAGAATTATGCAGCTGGTTTGAACAGAATTCCAAGCCCTCTGGAGACTCTATGTTCCCCATTACCGAGGGCATTTCTGATTCGAGTGAAACTCTATAAGAGTCCCAATCGGTCAGTTTTGGAATTCTTATCTCCTGCCGCTGCATGGCCTCGGCCGCCAAATCGAATCTGATGTGCAAGTGATCCGATAAGGAGGCCTCTTCAGACACATGCCAATTTTTAACAAAATGACTAAAATGCGGACTAGCGAGGGTCAAATCTAGGACCTCCTGCCTAATCGCATTTATGAAAGTAGGTTTCCTTCCCCTATTGACAATATCTACATTGTTAGTAATTATATACTCAAAAAGGTACTCACCCCTATTATTGATGTTCGTGCTGCCCCACACCATGTGGTGCGCATTTGCATCGCATCCTATTAGGTAAGCCAGCCCATTGCGCTGGCAATGAGCTATGAGCCGCCTAACTTCGAGAGGAGGTATCATTTCCGAGTCTCCAGGAAAGTAGGCGGAGGCCATTATAGCCTCCTGTTTCCCTCTTTCACCCAGAACCTCCACCATTACCGCCACTAAGTCCCTGGAGATGAACTCTGAAATGGGAATAAAATTAATTTGCGAGCTGGCCAAAATGGCCGCTCTTGGACTCTCAGTTCCGTTACAATAAATCAACTTACCCATTTGTTTTGGTATACCTTTAATTTGGTTACCTATTACCCATGGCTCCTGTATTAGAGCCATGCCAATTTTCTGGCAGATAAGCCTACGACAAAGGACGTCCGAAGACGCCTTTGCATGATGCAGGTTTATCTGTAGGCAGGTTATGTGTGCCATCACTGCAGCGACGTCTGCTGAAGGCCTGGATTAGCCTCCTTGCTCGCACCGCCATTGCCAGATGGCGAATCCGTGTCCTCCATCTTACTGCTGCTGTCCACAGCTGACTGAGAGCCACCAGGCTTCACCAGTGGTTTGCGCGGGGTGACCCCTCGCGGGGCCATTCCCCGTACAACCGCTGACGCCTTCCTCTCTCTTTCCCTCCTTCTCCTCGCCTGTCTCCTGGAAAGGGCCGCCACACCAGTGGTTTTAACAACAGGTGTGGCCCCGATAGCCGCCACAGGTGCGGCCACGATCGCCTTCACAGGTGCAGCCACGATATCCTCCACAGGCTTGACCACTTGGGGCCCGCCCCTGGAACCTGGCTTTCCACCACCCTGGCCCCCCTTGGGGTGCAGTTGGACAATCCCAAACTTAAAATTGATTTTGAAATCAATTTGTTTGAGCTTCTCAACCGAAGAGTGGTCCATGGAGAACGTGCAAAAAGCTGAAGTGCCTTTCGCCTCTCTCCTGACCACTCTCCAGTTGATCGCCTGCATGCCCTCGTTTTGGCTTCTGATAAAACCCAGAAGCTTATCCGTGGGCAATTCGGCACTGTTTGGGAAGGTACCAAACACGATCCTAGCTCGAGGCAGGTTTCCCGCCTCAGCTACAATCAGCTCTGCACCATCCCATGGCTTAATAGTGCCTATGGTCTCCCTGAGCCACTGTACAGTGGCCCGGTCGGCACAGGTCACTACCAGCCAACCAAGCCGAAGCTGACTGCCAAGGAACTTAGGTTTAAGCTCCTTGGCCTCCTGCTCCAGCACCTTATCCAAGATTCCCTCCTGGACAGCTTTAAGCTGCTCTCCAGTGAGGGCAACCTCAGGAAAGCCAGAGGGTAAGATCCCAATGATCTCTGATTCCGCAGCCTGCCTGAAGGTAACTCCAGACCGGACCGCAGAACCCGAGGAAACCAGGACATGTTCTTCCACCCTGGCCTTTTTTTGTGCCGGTGAAGTATCGTCATCCGAGCGGTCCCTCTTTGGCGGTTGGGCCGTCGTAGGAGCGCAAGTCTCCTTCCGTGGCCGCACCGCCAGAAGCCTTGTCTCACTACCGGGCGCTTTGCCCTCAGCTAGAAGCTTCCTGTACCGCTTTTTCGCAGCCCCACACATTTTCACATGAGGAGCCGCAGCAGGTTTGTTGATGTCAACCTGACCCTTCCGACACTCCCCGACGTCCGCACTTCCCCTGTTTTCACAGAGGAGATCCCCCCACTTACGGGGGGCAGTTCCTCATCTCCTGAGGTTTCCATATCGGAATTGAGAAGTAAGTTCTCAAACTCCGAACGGATTTCCCCATCCGATGTGCCACCCATTGGGGATTCCACTGCGGAAAGAGGACCTGAGCCCTCGAACGCACATGGGTAAAAAGCGTACCACGAAAACAGTTATAGATACAGAGAAAATACTCATTATCAAAGTTGCCAAACGGATTAAAAATATTTGTTGATTTTGAATGATCTTACTTATTCAGGACTATTGCCAAGGTGCCTCAAAAGTACGCAAACCTGAGGTCGTTCAAGGTCATCTAAGGTGACCAGACAAATTCCCTTCTTCCGTTTACAACTTTGATAATGCAGTTACTCTGTAAAATTTTAACCAAAGTAAAAGTTAAGATTTTAACCCGTTAGAACGTACCCTGTTCAAGTCTCAAAATTGTGGATTGAAACTGGACGCAAAAGGAACTGGATATACAGGAAAATAATTAATTTAATTAAGAAATTTTATAATAAAATTAAGAAACTCAGAAGCATATATGAAAACTACAAATTACAGCTACTCGTACCGTAATCGGAAACAGAAGAAAAAAAAAATTCGAAGAAAATTATTGCACAGAAATTTAAGGTTCACTTAACAAATCGAAACTTCATCCGAGAACGAGGATTGATCACTTGATCAGAACATTAAAACTATGTATGAATATAGGGTTGTGCCTATTTTACCAATCCATTTACTATAGAAGTGAGATAAACTTGCTTTATTTAATACGGTTTGAACAAATTATGTAAGAAACTATCACAAATTCCATCTAAAATTTAATAAACTATTTAATCATACATAACATTAAAAACCTCTTAAAAGAAACTCAATATTTACTACTTGGCGAGTATCATTCCCACTGTACAAGTTTATTATGGTCAACATTTATAATTGTAAACTTGATTATTAGTTTCTTCAATGTTTAATCATCTACACCACAAAAGAAAGGTGCGCAATGCAAACTAAACCGCATTGAAATTATGTAAGAGTGGCAATCAAAAAGCGTTCCTGTATATGTAAATAGTTAAATCTTGTGGTAAGCGCGCAAATAAACTGCGTTTACATAAGAAGTTGATACCGCGTCGCACACGACGTAGTTAATAGCAACGAAAATAAGAAGAAATAATTATTTATATTACAGTTTTTTGCTCTTAAAAAGAAATTGAAAAGTTTATTTTCTAGTTTTGATGTTTTTTGTGTTTTTTTTTTTTTGGTTAGGTGAATGTTGTTTGATGTACATTTTGAACAGAACACAGGTGTGGACTGCCTGGCATACGTAATTACGCTTTTAGGAGAGTATGTAATAGAAATTGTTGAATAAATCTGCTGAATTTCGAATAGGGAAATTAATTGAAGAACATGTTTTGGGTTTTTTTGAAGCAGATGATTATCGCTTTCAGATTTTTTTTTCTTATATCCATATTTCCTGTGTGAATTTGGTCAATTATGAGTGCGGGACTAATTTTATTATTTGAGCGCAGTATTGAGATTGGTGGACGATTTAGGATAAATGTGTTTGAATTTTCATAACGGTTATGCATTTAATGATATGACGAAAGTTGCTTTCATTGTGTTCAATGAAACAACCATAATTTAATGTGTTTAAAACAATTTCTCCCCGCAAATTCAACTCCTTTATTATTAAAGTGCATCTACCGTTTTTTTTTTTTTGTTATTCTGCAGAATGTCGCTCAGCTGGAAAATTTTATTCATGTGATAATGAATTATGATATACGTACATATACTATATGTTCGACAGGCTGAATAAAATGATCGTATTTATATGAATATAACAAACGATCGTTCAAGATGATCTACACGAATATGTATGTACTTTAATGATGTTATCAGTTGAGTGGAACCGAAAATAAAGTGGAAAATTGAATACATTTTGCAGGCTTAGGTTTTCATTTTATTTTTACTTTTGCCTGTGTGTGCACAACAAGATTTTATAAAAATCCAATGCACTTGGACAAATCGCGTTAATAACGTTTTGGATTTGTCATTTATAGCATTAGCAGCATAATAAAGGTTTTGTTATATTTTTGTGTTTGCAACGAACATAGTTTAAAGTGATTTACACAAATATTAATATGAAACTTGTACTGCTTATCAGTATAATATGTGTACTAAACAGTGATTTAGTGTCCAGTAAATTGTAAGTGTTTAACTGTAAATATAATTCATACGTGCGTGTACATGCCAATTGAAAGAAAAAGTGCTTCAATTTCTCAACAACCTTGTGACTTTCTCATATTTTTATTTATTTATTGTTCGTTCTTTCTTTCTTTCTTTCTGGAGAGAAATGGAAATTTCAGTTTTTATATAATCGATATACCGAAATTATAATGTAACAAAATCATAACCGTACCCTAAAGTGATTTGCCTCAAGCTAAATTCTTATTATAATAAAGATTTATGTTGTTCAATGTCAGTGTTGTTCTGCAATTGGATATGCGTTGCGCGTAAGGCAGTCGAGCATATTCAAAACGAATACAAGATAAACTTTTATTTTAGTCTTAAATCGATTTGCGATTATATGCTTTACAAACAGTGTAAATCGATAAAAAATGGTTCCGATCAAAATGTGCGCAATATAGAGAACTTTATCGAGGAGATTAATACAGAGTTTAGTTTGGCTTTGCAAACTCAAAGCAAATTGTACACATGGTGCCATAGTTGAATTTAACTTTGTTTTACGTTAGAATAGTACCCAGCTTTTATTATTTTCTAGTATGGATATGTAGAAATAATGATGGCACATTAACCCTAAATCCATGAACCAGGGTACAAAAGTATATCTTTTAAAGTTCTCGCCATCATATTCGGATGAGATGATAGTTTCCCTGCATAGTTAATCTGCATAATTACGACCAGATTGGTTTAATCATTGTTTTAGATGTTTCATTTCAATATGTTTTCGACAGGTTAATCGTCGGTCTAGATGGACGCCTAGGTATTTTGCTTCGTTTGCCTTAGGGATTCGTATTCCGTTCATTGTGACCAATGGACACGTAAGCTTATTTAAAATGAATTTTACCTGAGTCGATTTTTCTTCATTGACCTTTATCCTCCATTTTTTTTAGCCAGATTTCGATGTCATTTATATGTTCTTGCAGGGTTTTGGACGCTCTTTGTGGATTTTTTTTTATGAGTATATACGATTGCTGTGTCATCAGCGAAAGTATAGACGTCATAATTTTCGAAGAAGTTGGTAGATCCGAAGTGAAAATCAAATATAAGGTTGGGTCAAGCACGCTGCCTTGTGGTACTCCTGCCAGGACGTTTTTCTCGCCCGATTTAGAGGCATTGTGTTTGACATAATATCTGCGATTTGACGACTTCATAAGTTGGTAAATTTCTGGCAATTTAATATTAGTTTTATAAAGCAAACCCCCGTGCCAAACCTTATCGAATGCCTGAGCAACATCTAAGAAAACTGCAGAGCAGTATTTCTTTTGTTCGTATGCTGATCTTATTTCTGTAGCTACTCGGTGCATTTGCTCAATGCTTTCATGCTCACTTAGGCAATTTGTCAAGCATTTTTCCTGTAATTTAATCATACCCAGGGGCTTTCTTTAATTGAGTTTGGTGAGCAATAATAAACTTTACTAGTGGCTTCTTTATCTTGAATTTCCTCTCAGGTTCGATTGCTACGTCTGTTTGAACCACCGATAATCCAGGGTTGGGAGTGAAAACACCTTCAAGATGATCAGCGAAGACCACAGCTTTTTCCTCGTCACTTCTAGCAGGGTCACCGTTGGGCAGACGAATTAGCGGGTTTGGTTTCTGAGGCCGTTTAAGGTATTTAGTGTCCTTCCATAATGAATAGTTTGTGTCAGAGTGGGGCTTAAGGTAGTTTCGCAGAAAATTCATTTTGTTTTCTTGGAGTAGGCTTTGCAGTTTATTTTTGGCCTGGTTAAAGTTGTCGACGTCCCCTTGGAGTATAGTCATTCTTGAACCCCATGTTTGGCATTAAAGTCTCCGGCGACTATAAAGCGTTGACCCAGAGTTGCAAAAAACGTTTTGTAGATATCTGCCGAAATGTTATTATTTGGAGGACAATATATTGAAGCGATGACTAAACTTTCTTTATCAAAGTCAACGCATACAGAGGTTGCTTGAATTTCTTCAGTGGTAAACTCATTCAGATCATAATGGCAAATCCGATTTGTTATAATGATAGCAGTTCATAGACTTCGTAACCATTTATTCTAAAATTATGTTTATCGATTAAATAGGTTTCAGAAACCAGCATAAGATCAATTTCGTGTTTTGCAAGAAAATGTTGTAATTCTAGATTGTGTTGGCTTATACCGTTTGCATTCCAGTGACATATCTTCAGATAATTTATCGGAGACATTCAAGCTTCTGGATGATAATGGTTTGATTTTGCAGCATTGGTGGTAGCATATTTTGCATTGTTGTCATACTCATTAACTACATCATCACTTGTATACAGTTATTCAGGGTAGGTTCTGAATTTCAGGATTAATCACTGAGAACGCTTGCATATGTTGGTTTCCAGAGATTCACTTTTTGTGGTTGCTTCAAGCGGTTCATGGTTCTATATACATTCTGTATTTTAAATCCAACTTCAACAAGCGCGGCCTAGATTTCAGTTGCCTCGACTTGGACATCGATGCCTTTAATAACGGCTGAAAAAGACTTCAAACGGTATGTATAATAGCTTCTATTGTGAGTATCGTATTAATTAATGACTTCTCTATACTCGTTGACCTCGTGTGTTTGAATTTTTACTTCGTGTATTTTTCCATGAAGTAAATTTGTTACGTGAAATGGTTTTCCATTCGTTAGCACGCTTGATTTTGCATCACATTGTGTGCATCAGCTTCACGCAAGTAGATTGGAGGTGGCTTGTTTTTTCGATTTGCCTGTTCCTGAATGTTTACATTTCCACATCCCTATCGGTGAACATTTCAAATCGGTTTTTTAGCGGTAATTTTTCGACATTTAGTTTCTTACTTGTCAGGAGTTTTTCATATTTTGGGCTATCTCTTTTCCGTTTTACAGTAATATATCGATCGATTGTGTCATATGTAGATTACGTTTAGTGCGCTCTATAAGGCTAGTGTCGCTGCTGTGCTTTCTGAAGGTATATTCATCGGGTTATTTAACAGATCTGGCTCCATATTCGATAATGAATTTATTGAAATTCATCGATGGATAGTACTTGCGGTTGACGATTTTGTAGGCGATCTTGTCATTGAAGTACTTCCTCGGAAAGGATCGCTCAAATTCGTAAAGGTGGAGATATTGCTTGTAGATGTATATGATGTAGTAACCAAGTATTTCATCACTACACCACCGCAGTCACTGGATCTCGGCGACTGGGAGCCCACTTGCTCATTCCTAAGAGCCGCCAGTACTGGGCTTCCGATGCCCTGCACCGTAGCATTGTTTTCGTGGTGTTAACCATTATGTATTTGAATTCAGGTTTCTTCCCTTATCATTTTATACCTACTGCCAGGTTTTTAGTACAGCCGCTCCTAATATGGAGAACGTACGCTGGTTGAAGCCACCTCAAGGCAATTAGCTAGGGTTTTACCGCGCCCATACTCGTGTGGTTATACTTTTAGCGTTACCAGGATGCAACGCGAGGAGCTTGTATAACTGGCGCACCCCAACGAAATATTTAAAAAAAATTTTATTGATAATTATTAATGTTATAGCCAAAAGATGAAAACGACCCTGATTCATTAAATTAAGGTGCCTAAAATTCATGGACTGAGGGTTAATAGCATTAATAGCAATAGGTGACGCAGTTATGTGCACCCCTTAGACGAAGACCTTACCAGGGATGCGTTTTCCTGGTTTCTTTTATGAAAGGGTTGGAAAGTTCTCTTATTAGTTAAAATAATATTTTTCTACATTCTGCTAACTTACAAGGTGACACCTAGAGTCTTTTATCAAAATCAACTCCTAGCCATTTGACGGTTTTCTTTATCTTACCATCTGACAATTAACAGCTCCAAAGGAGGTCTCTTAATATTAAATGAACCTGTCAGTTGGAAGTTGGAACATAACTATTTTGGCGGAAGATCGCACCATCTTGTTTTCGTTACATAATTTGTCCTGAATTTCAATCATACTGCTAACTACATTAAATTCCAGATGTGTCATACAATCTTGCAGACATCCTTTACATTTACACTTTGGGAGGAACTTCCTAAATAAAAGAAAGTCTAATCTTCCTTTAAACGATGGAACCAACATTTATATTTTTGAACAGGAAAAGTCCGACCGAGTTTCTGGCTAAAAAATTGCCAAATTCTAACCTATCAGCAACAATGCCAAGCATAAGTTTCAAGGATGCACAGTAGTTGTAATAATTACTTTAGACATTGAAATTGAAACCAACAATTCAACTGGTCCTGATGGTATTCCCCGGATTGATATTAAAAGTCTTGGAATTCTTTGGCTAATCCCTTATCTATCTTGTTCCTCCGATCCATGACTTTTGGCATTTCCCAATCAATTTTTTGGTGCTATAGGCAACATCAATTTAATTCTATAGCGATAAATAAAGTTTAATTAAATTTGTCGTCAAGCAATGAAATAAATGTGTACATATATAAATGACTTCGCTCGATATCTCAAAAGCGTTCAATCGTATGCGGCACAAGGGTTTTCTGTGCAAATTGGGAATAATGGGCTCCCCAGTACGCCGGTATCTTGGATGGAGCCTTCGTATTTTACTCATGACCATCTAACATCTTATCTCTAAACCTTTTCTTAATGACCCCTTATCCGCGACTCTCAATCCAACTCATGTCCTGACGATCGCAACATCTCCTCGTTTATTTCTTTCCCTTCTTTTAAACAACGTGCTCGCAGAGAGAGAGAGAGAGAGAGAGAGAGAGAGATAGAGAGAGAGAGAGAAGAGAGAAAGGGAGGAAGAGTTGCTATAAAATCTCAACTAGAGCATTATCTTATTGCAAGTCTCAAATAGATTGAGGCAAGCAGGCTTGAATTGAACCTAAATAAGTTTCAGTCGTGTACCATACCTCCATGGTGGCTCCAGTGTGGGCACATCCAATTCTGTCGACATGCTAGGTTTAATATTAAATGATCAAACAAAGAAGGTAACAGAAGAAGCGGCTAAGTGTTTTAGTTATTTACGAAAATGCAAATTTTGGCTGGCGCCAAAGAGCCAGGCTGGCGCATCGAAGATAACCCACCTGGCTGCACTCGACCGAATTCATAAATGGCGGAGCGAAAAATAATAGTGGAATTCTCAGACATTTCATTGTAATAAAAATAATCTTTTGATATCGTCTTGTAACTTGCTTTACAAGTTTTGGGTATTATCACCCTCAGAGTACAAAATCTTCGCCTTCAGAGGTTATGTTTTAACAAAGAAATATTGACAAACCGAAGTTAAAATTGTAACAAAAGTTTATATTGCCTAGGCGCTGACCTGTGCAAGTCTAGACTTGAGCGACGATAATCTGCACAGTTTTAGTTGCACAATTAAACGTTGCGTTTAGAGCCGGCCAAACTCACATTATGTAACTGTACAATTTTTATGTAACATAGCATTTTGCAGTTTTAGGTTTCCCGATGAGCAATTTGATTACGAGGCTCGTATTGCAGTAAAGTAGTCAGTTACTATTATGTAAAGCTTCTTTGTTTAAAGACAATTTAGTAATCCAGATGTAGAGCTACTTTGTTGAAAATTGCGAATAGGTGCTTTGCAGACGTTCCTTAATTACAAGGGCGCCATTTATACATAGCTATGCTGATTAGAAAAACGCAATCTAATCATTACCACCTAAACGACAGCACTGTTAATTACATTTCGGAGAGATATTTTTATTGAGAGCGTTGGGTGACGCCCCTATTTCCAGTCACTGCCAGTAACAATCGATATTGGTTTATTTCTGATGATATCTTGTTTCAAACTCCGATAACGAGTTTCAACTATAGAAACCATTAAATTTGCGTTTTGGGAAGATATTGGTTGTGTTATTGCTCCAGTTTACAATCCATGACTATAGCTAGTTGACGTTGTGTTAACTCAATTCGAAGTTTATATAGAAGATGAGGAGGATTTGTCAATTAAAATTTTTCTCATTTGAAGAGTGTACCTTCCTTGTAGAAACGGGAGTGCAGCCAGCGCCGTTTAAAATTGGAAAATGAGTTATTTCGATGTTATCTCTATGCCTTTGGTGGACAGCCCTCTCAATTTATTAGGGAGCTCTGACAATTTTGCTCTCACTGACCATTTGTGGAACCGTTTGAAAATATTTTGTGTTTTTTTTTTAAGTAACAGCAACAACCTCTGCAAAAAATCACGGCTGGTTAAGGGTAGGATCGATGAATTAATCAATCATTATCCGTTAACAAAATGATTACGAAACTTCAAAATGAAGCGGCCAAATCCCTCTATGGGATGTAGCGCCAGCGAAAAAAAAAAAAAAAAAAAAACAACCTCTGATATTCTGATTTATCTCTTATTTCATCCAGAAGTCCAAAAGAACATGTTAAGTCAATTTTTCCCACAAGCCGTAACTTTTACGTTAATTTGTGGTTAATTATCTTGTTGGTTTATTATCTGGCGAACAATAATATGAATGTGGTCCTTATAAGCGAAACCTGGGAGCGCATGAACAAGACGTTGAATGTGAGGGGGGTACAGATTTATTTCTAAGCCAAGAAAAGATGGTTTTGGTGGAGTGACAATTTTGTATCGTAACAATATGACCCTCAAACAAGTCCCGCTACCCGCGTTTGAATTTGTGGAAGCTGTAGCAGCCGCAACAACTAATTTGGAAAGAAATCTGATACTAGTAAGTGTGTATGTAGCCCAAGTAGAAGAAAGGAAAAAAGCCTTGAGTAGTGATTTTAAGAAATTGTTTGAGTGGGTGAGAGGTAAAAGTGACTTGATTGTTTGTGGTGATATGAATGTACCTTCGAGAATGTGGGGTTGTTTTATCAATTGCGCGCAATGAAATCAGTTGGCCGACCTAATTCAAGACTCTGATTTGGTGATCTTGAATGATGGGAGGCCAACTAGAATGGCGAATGTGGGAGGTAAGGCCAATGCATTAGATTTGTCTATGACAACTATTGAATTGCCCAGTTTGGTCACTTGGAATGTAGAATAAGAGAATTCGGGTGGGGATCATTTCATGATTAAAATGATCATGAATGATAACAGAGTGTTTAAAAAAAAGTGTGAAATTATGAATAAAAGAGGTGGGTGAAGGAGATGAATGAGATGCTCGGAGAACATGAAATAAATCAAAGTCAGTTGGATAGTGAAATAGAATGAGTGGATAAGGATTGTGTTAAAATGGTGGATATGACAGAGGCCAATGTGAATGCGTGGTGGAATAAAGAAGTTCAATTCTGGTATGAAAGGAAGCGAATAGCCTTTTGCGAATATAACAGGAATAAGAGCTGTATGTGAATAGGAGTATGTATGGTAAAATGAATGGAAAGTAGAAAAAGGTTCAGCGAAACGGAAAAGTTTGCGGGACACATAGAACCACAACTAAGGATGTATGGAATTTGTTTAATAGGGCAAATGGGAAACATTAAACATTTTAACGTGAGCAATGTGGTATGTGAGAGCCATGAAATAGGTGATGAATTTCTGCGAATGATATTAAATGTCTGCAATGATTTGAATATGCCAAGTGAAGTTGAAAGAATGGATAAAAAAAATGAAGGAATCGATAGAAAATATGAATGGAATGAGTTCCTTGGAGTGTTAGATAACTCAAAATCTACCAGTCCAGGAACCAACCGCGTGTAAGTTATAAAATGATTCAGTTATTGAGTGAATCAGCAAAATATAATTTGCTCGAGACACTTAACAAAATACATGGATGAATTCAAAAATACCAGATATAAATGGAAAGATGTCAAATGCTTTTATAAAAATTTCAAATGGAATGATGAAAGAACGAATTGAAGCTTTTGTGAATAAAGAACCACACTGCAATCGAGTGTGTGGAAAAGTTCGTATGGGAAGTAAGAAAGGATAATGAAAGCTGTTACGGTATTCTTGGACATTGTGTCGAATGTCCAGAATTTATTGTATATTTAAACCTTAAATTGAAATTATTATTGTGAGTAATTTGGTTATAGCCGCTTACTATGTGTTTACCTCAAATATACCCTCAAATATACTATGTGTTTACCTCAAAATTTGACAATTCATGTCGGTAAAGTAGTTAATGTAAAATCAACAATTTGTAGTGACTGTACTTAGTCTATTTTGTAGTGACAGTACATATTTTTTTTTGTGAATAATCGAGCTGTGACGAACCCAAGCGGTCGCATAAAAAATATTATAAACAAAACCTTGTGATAAATAAATTGGCCATTTTTATTATTTCGGCATATCGATAACTTGTTTTGCTCATTTTGCTTTTTTGTGTGCGTTGTGTGTTGTTTAATACGGATTTGTGCTGCGTCGTTGTGATAAATAAACGATACGTGTTTATAGTGAGGTGCGATCCAAATACCACCAACAAAAATACAGTCCACTTGCCCGGTTTTATACATGGTCCTTCGAGCCGGATCCACCGCCATTTTGTTAAATTTTGTTCAACCAGACACGTGTTGTGAAAGTGCAGAAAGAGTTTTGTAATTATGTCGCAACCAATAGATGTATTAACGCGCAAAAGATCGAGCATCAAAGGCAGCTTCACAAAATTAAAGGGATATATCAATACTTTATCGCCAATTACGGCAAAATTAGATGATGTGCGAGTACGCTTAAAACATACCGAACACCTATTCCAAGAATTTATCGATGTGGAAGAAAAGATTTTCGCACTCAACCCGGAAGATGTATCACAATATGATAATATCGAGCAGCTGTATTACGAATTAATAGCTGGATTGAGCGAGTGGGAACGAAGCACTAGCATCACCATTGGAGCAATCGATACACCGATAAATGAGACAATGAGCGGCAGTAGAATGGTAACACCAGAAGTGAAGCTTCCTGGACTAAGAGTACCCAAATTTAACGGCCAATATACCGAATGGCAAACGTTCTACCAATTGTTTACCACGACCATACACAATAGCACCAATCTACATCCGGTGCAAAAATTCCAATTCTTGGTAAATTCGCTTGGGGAAGAACCAGCACGATTAATCCGCCACATGGATATTACCGAAGCCAATTACATCCTGGCGTTGAACAAATTAAAGGACCGATACGACCGCAAGCGCCATATTTTGAATAAATTTATTCAGATGTTTTTGGATCAGCCAAGTATTTCGAAACCAAGCGCTCATGGTTTGAGAAATATGTATGATGTGTCGGACGAAGTAGTGCGTGCATTGCAAGGACTAGGAGATGAAGCCATGGGGCGCGATGTGTGGCTACTTTACATTCTTGTCACAAAGGTCGATGACACTACTCGGACATTATGGATGCAACATTCAGTTGACGAAGATTATCCGACCCTCAAGGCATTTCTTAAATTTATAACCAATCGAGCGGATGCCTTAGAATACCAGTGTAAACCAGAAGAACAGCCAAGAGTACCAAGGGTCTCCACCGGGTCTAAATCACACAACATTAAATCGTTGCTAACAGTATCAATTAGCTGTCCTATATGTAACACAAATAGCCATCAAATGTACCAGTGCCAGCTCTTTCGGAAAATGGAAGTTCCTAAGCGCAAAGACGTAATCAAAACGTCAAACCGGTGCTTTAATTGCTTGGGTGCTGATCATACAGTACGGGAATGCCGATCACGTCGAAGCTGTCAGATTTGCCGACGACGGCATCATTCACTCATTCATCAGGCGGATCAAAATGAATCAACTCACCATGATGCGACTGAACCAATCGCAACAAACGGGCCAACCAAATATAATCAACGAGATGAAGAGAAAACCGACCGAAATAAGCAAGTACAGGTCAAATCAACTACCATAGATACGCCAACTACATCATCACAATTAGTAATGGCTATGAGCGGCCCCGAACCATTATCAACCATGTCAGTATTACCGACCGCCCTGGTAAAAATACAGGATCGTACTGGACAATGGCAATTATGTCGAGCTCTACTGGACTCTGGAGCAGAGTCTTCCTTCATCTCGGAGCACTGTGTCCAAAGATTAGGTTTAAGTCGAAGAGAAGCCTCTTTGGCAGTAAGAGGTTTGGGCGATCAACGAGTGGGGCACACAAGAGGGAGTACACAATTCCAATTGAAACCACACTTTCCTTCGGAGTTTACACTATCCATTCACGCGTACATAGCACCAACAATCACAAATATTAGACCACCACTCTCGTTAAATCATGTACTATTAGAGAAACTGAGGAATGAAATGCGTGCAGATCCAAGTCCAAGCAACAGCACAAGAGTAGATGTGTTGATTGGGGTTGACCATTTTTGGTCATTGTTATTGGAAGGGCAATTACGCACCGAGAATAAAATCATTGCACAAAACAGCAAGTTAGGCTGGATTGTGACGGGAGCAGCAACCGACAATCAAGTGGCTTCAGTAATGTCAATCACGATTGAAGACAGTATAGACAAAACACTATCAAAGTTCTGGGAAACTGAAGAAATATTCCCAGATGGCGTAGGCGAGAAAATTACCGACCATCATATGTGTGAACAACATTATGTAACCAACTATACTCGAGGCAACGATGGTCGTTATATAGTAAAACTACCATTTGTTGAAGCTTATGAACCGCTGGGAGATTCATTTTCAATGGCTAAAGTCAGGCTCCTGGCAATGGAACGAAAATTTAAGCGAAATCCAAACTTCCACCAGCTATACAAGTCGTTCATGAAAGAATACTTAGACCTCCAGCATATGTCATTAGTCAAGAATCCCGAGCCAGAATTTGCAGTCTACCTCCCGCATCACGGCGTAGTTAAAGAAACTAGCAAAACAACCAAGCTAAGGGTTGTTTTCGATGCGTCGGCTCGAACATCTTCTGGATTATCGCTGAATGATGCATTAAGAGTCGGTCCAACTATACAAAACACCTTGTATCATATTTTAATAAAGTTTCGGAAACACAGCGTAGTATTCGGAGCGGATATCGAGAAGATGTACCGCCAGATATGGATTCATCCTAGCGACCGTAAATACCAACGCATACTATGGCGAGAAACCGAGGAAGATCCAATCGATATTTACGAATTAAATACCGTGACGTATGGTATGGGTCCGTCACCATATCTGGCTACCCGCACACTCCAGTTGATCGCCGATTCCGATGAAGCAACTTACCCGGATGCAGCACGAACTATCAAAGAGGATATGTACGTAGACGACTTGTTGAGCGGTGCGGATAATGTGGACGAGGCGATACGAATTTGCGGAGAGATTGTCGATCTACTGTCCAATGCAGGGATGAATCTGAGGAAATGGAGCTCCAACTCAAAAGAATTATTAAGCAAATTCAACCAGAAGGCATGGTCGGAATCATCCGTTAGCTTTAATCAGCCTGAAGACAGCACACAAATATTGGGGTTAACTTGGAAACCGGAAGCTGACCATTTTATATATCAGATTAACCTTAACGCAAAACCAACCTACACCAAACGCATAGTGCTATCAGAGTTTAGCCGGATCTTCGATCCACTGGGTTTGTTATCTCCTTTCATCGTCAAGGTCAAGATGATGTTTCAGGAATTGTGGATGTTAAAGTTATCATTGGACGAACCAATGCCTTCAGAAGCCTGCAGAAAATGGTCGAAGTTACGTGACGAAGTTCCCCAATTGCAGTCAGTAGTAATACCACGATGGTTAGGCCAATTTAATGATAGCAGCGTGTTGCATGGTTTTTCCGATGCCAGCGCGAAGGCTTATGCTGCTGCCGTATATTTGGTGACCAATATCAATGGAGTCAGGGAGTGTCGACTAATCACAGGGAAAACGAGAGTGGCACCAGTTCAAACCGTGTCGTTACCAAGGTTAGAACTTTGTGGAGCCTTATTGGTAGCTGAGCTAATACAGCACATAGGACAGATTTTAGGCATTCCAGAGGATCGATGGTATGCGTGGACCGACTCTCGCATAGTACTTGATTGGTTATCCGATGTCCCACAAAGATGGAAGGTGTATGTGGCCAATCGCACCACTAAAATCCTGAAAATACTACCACGGGAGCATTGGTTTTATGTTCCATCCGCTAGCAATTCAGCAGATTGTGCAACTCGGGGTTTAGCGCCACGCGAATTACAACAACACCGGTTGTGGTGGCACGGTCCAAATTTTTTATTATCATCACAAGAGCAGTGGCCTAAAATTGACAAGCGACACAATACTGGCGCCATGGAGCTTCGAAAGGGGAAGATAAACATGATGTGCCAGCAAAACGTGGAGGAAAGCTTCGTCTACGAACTACAAGAAAAATATTCGAATTTCAACAAATTTATCATGGTGTTTGCGTATGTTTGGCGTGCGGTCAATACTTGGACTAAAAGATTTACAACTAGAATCAAGGGGCTACTTACTCAACAGGAGATGTCGGAAACCACTGACCGAGTAATTAAATTGATACAACATAAACATTTTAGTATTGAGATTCAGAAATTAGCAACTGGGAAGCCTGTGCCCAATGGAAGTAAATTATCTACACTCGATCCAATTGTCGATGATGCCGGCATATTAAGAGTTGGAGGCAGGATTGAAAATGCACCGATAAGTACTGATCAGAGACATCCAATCATATTACCGTCATTTGATCCAATTGTAAAGAAGTTAATAGTTTATATGCATGTTAAAAACTTCCATTGTGGTCCGTCATACTTATTGCATACGATACGTCAGCGATATTGGATAATTGGTGTCAGGAAAACCGTTCACAGTATATTGCGGCGATGTGTGCCATGTATTAAGCAGAAGCCACGACTAATTCAACAAAAAATGGGTGGCTTGCCTCGTGAAAGGGTTGAACTAGTAAAGCCGTTTCATCGAACAGGGGTAGATTTCTTTGGACCACTACACTCTTATTTAATCCACGGACGTGGGCAAAGGACACGAAAATCGTATGGCTGTGTATTCGTCTGTATGTGTACAAAGGCCTTACACATCAAACTCGTTACCGATTTAACAACCGATGCGTTTCTTGGCGCATTTAATCGATTTGTAGCAAGGCGAGGTCCTGTAACCGACCTATATTCAGATAATGGGTCAAACTTTCGCGGAGCAAGGCGAAAGCTTGACGAGTTAAATCAATTTGTGACACAAAATGCCGACAGATTCGTTTCAACAGTATTGAAAGAGCATCAGATAACATGGCATTTTATACCAGCATATGCCCCCCATTTTGGTGGTCTGTGGGAGGCCGGAGTCCGATCTGTAAAAACACATCTGCAGAAAGTTACCGGGGATAAGGTCTTATCTATGGAAGAACTACATACATTGCTAGTTCAGATTGAGGCTATGCTGAACAACAGACCATTGTACATCAGTGGTCCTGAGGTTCAAGATGTACTAACGCCATCGCACTTTTTATTGGGAACACAATGGGTTGCGTTACCGCAACTTGAAACTAGTACCATAGCCTATAACCGATTGTCGCATTGGCAAGCAGTCCAAAAGATGTTGCAACTATTATGGAGACGCTGGTATAAAGAATATGTACATACCTTACAACAACGATGGAAATGGAAACGTGATGAAGCAAATTTGGAAATTGGTCAAATTGTTTTAATTAGCGAGGAAAATCCGCTACTCAATTGTTGGAGAATGGGCAAAGTTTCTCAATTACATCCGGGTTCAGACGGGAGAGTACGTCTTGTCACATTAAAGACCGCAGATGGTGAAATCCAACGAGTTATTCATAAATTGTGTCCATTGCCCATTCATTAATGTCAGCCTACAATCACAAATACGATGTCAATCCATTGAACATCGTTTTACCGCCGAGATTATCTTCACCCATCAGTCGTCCGCCGTCAAATAACTTAGCAGAGAGAACAAACCAATAACCAGGGAACAAGATGCATTACGTTGACAATCATGAAGGGGAGAAAGAACTACGAAGACTATATACAGTTGCCACGAAGCAGTCTCATACGAATCACCAACCAGCCATGTAGCAGAACTAACCATATTGTCATGTACCAAAATGACAACTAGATGACCGGTCCAACCACCTTAAATGGATCAACCATTAATTGTATACCAGAATGGAAAACCACATTCAGAGAATCATACTTACGAGTAAATCAACTGTAGTAGTCAGTAAAACTATTCTTTCTTCTGTTACCTGACGTGAATCATTTATTATCAAAATTGGAAATCAACTGCAGATAAAGATTTGTTGACACTGATACGTACACAGCCAATCGTCATATGTATCGAACGTCATACGTCGGCAAATAATTGAACTTGAATCACCAGATTCAACGGGGCGGAGGATGTCGAATGTCCAGAATTTATTGTATATTTAAACCTTAAATTGAAATTATTATTGTGAGTAATTTGGTTATAGCCGCTTACTATGTGTTTACCTCAAATATACCCTCAAATATACTATGTGTTTACCTCAAAATTTGACAATTCATGTCGGTAAAGTAGTTAATGTAAAATCAACAATTTGTAGTGACTGTACTTAGTCTATTTTGTAGTGACAGTACATATTTTTTTTTGTGAATAATCGAGCTGTGACGAACCCAAGCGGTCGCATAAAAAATATTATAAACAAAACCTTGTGATAAATAAATTGGCCATTTTATTATTTCGGCATATCGATAACTTGTTTTGCTCATTTTGTTTTTTTGTGTGCGTTGTGTGTTGTTTAATACGGATTTGTGCTGCGTCGTTGTGATAAATAAACGATACGTGTTTATAGTGAGGTGCGATCCAAATACCACCAACAAAAATACAGTCCACTTGCCCGGTTTTATACACATTGAAAGGGCTTACGATTACATGGTTCCGTGGAATGACAATAGATTCTCTCGAATTTTGGATTTTCACGGGAAGTATGTATGTTGATCAAAGATTTTATGACTGAAAGAAAGTTTGTTTTGAATGGAAGTGGGTATATAGGTTGGGGGGAGTTGCGAATATGGGACTTCCGCAAGGAAACAAAATATCTCCAGCTCTGTTAAACCTATATACCAGCGAGATACACCGCATTAATACAGAAAATCAATTCGTTCTGCAATTGCAGACGATTTTGATATAATAGGAAAAGGAAGAAGTATATTGATGCGGCGGCTCATAAAGCTCAAAACGGGATAGAGTGTATAACGGGATACAGGTATTTGGGTATTTGGATTGATAGTCGCATGAATTTTGGGGAGCACATGATCATTTTGGCAGATAACTGCAAGGAACGTAAAAATGTGATTAAACGGGTGAGTAAATCTAAATGGGGCGCTCACCCCGGAGTGACTGATATGTTAAGAAAATCCCTTATATCCTCTAAAATTGAATATGGTATTAGTGTGTATGGAACTGGCTCGAAAAGGGCTTTCAGCCAATTGATGAAAGGAGAGAATGCGTGTGCCAGAGTGGTATTGGGAGCGATTATTTCAACCCCAATATAAATACTCTGTGGTCTGAAATGGGTGATTGACCTCTCGATTATAAGAGAGAGTGGATCACAGTGAGAGAGACAGTGCGAATGATAACAAAGAAAAATGAGTGTTGAAATGAAATGGTAGTGAGACTTCAAAGTAGGGTGGTATACAAGCCTACATAGATACATACAGAGATAGCATTGCACTGGAAAATTTGAACCTGTTTCTAAGTATAGGCAATGCTGGGCCGTAACCCGTTCCTAATGTCTCTATTCTCTAATGATTATTATTTTAATTTTAGAAAGCCCGACTACACATCCTTGAATGAATTTTTTAACATTTCTGATTGGGACTTTTTACAACGCAGTGGAAATTTGAACTGTACGGTGTTGAGGTTCAACGATCTTCTCAGGTGTGGTATCAAAAAGTATGTTCCGCGGGTGAAAACAAATAAAACCGGCCGTCGGGAGCCATGGTATAATAATCAGTTGGTGTGGCTTGAGAAACGATGCAATAAGCTTCATTCCTTGTATAGACTACATGGTGTCAAATACTATCCTGATTTTTATAGAGCTCGCAAGGAATTTAAAAACCTAAACTGGTTCCTTTATAACAACTATATAGTGCGAATTGAGGAAGAGTTAACATCTAGTCCTAAGGAGTTCCGGAAGTTCATTAATAGTAAGAAAAAGTGGCTGGTTTTCCGTCTACCATGTTGTATAAGAGCTCCGTCGCTAGTAAGCCCTCGGACATCTGCAATCTGTTCGCTAATTTTATTGCGTCGATTTACAAACCAGTTCCTCCGCCCACTATCGTGACTCCAGCTTTCCCCAGCTTCGGTCAATTTAAAAACTTCAAATTTACCGAGAAAGAAGTTCTGGATTGTTTGCTCCAGCTCGAGGTTGGAAAGGGATCGGATCATGATGGTTTTCCTCCGATTCTGTTTATGTGTTGTGCTGAGAGTTTGGTCCTCCCGATTACCTTCATATTTTATGAAAGCCTTCGTCGCGGGTTTTTCCCCGATCCTTGGAAGATTTCTTGTATTCATCCAATTTTCAAGGCGAGTAGAAGAAGTGATGTGAGTAATTACCGTGGGATCGCCATTCTCTTCGTTTTACCCAAGCTGTTTGAGTCTATGGTTCATAAAATCTTGCAATTCCATACTAAGAATTTCATTTCTCCGGCACAGCATGGATTTTATCCCGGTAGGTCCACAGTAACTAACTTGGTCTCATTTTGCAGTGATTTATTTGATAGTTTAAATTCCAGACAGCAGCTCGACGTTGTTTATACAGATTTTGCCAAGACCTTTGATATGATTGACCACTCTATTCTTATTAGTAAGTTAGAGAGTCTAAATTGCCAGCTCATTCCTATTAAATGGTTGCGTTCCTACCTTTATGATCGTTGGCATTCCATTAGATTTTTGGGTGAGTTCTTACTCCCAATTGTATCGTGTACCATCTGGCGTGCCTCATGGTAGTCACATTGGCCCATTGTTGTTTTCATTGTTTATCAACGATGTTGTTCAATGCTCTGAGTTTGCTAACTGTCTCCTCTTCGCAGACGACATGAAAATTTTCGCCCGTGTTGCTAGTATATCTGATTGCGTAAAGTTTTAGGAGGACTTAAATATATTTTGCATTTGGTCAATTAACAATAGATTGGCTCTGAACGTGAGTAAAAGTAAGAATCTTTCCTTTAATCGTATACGCTCACCCATTTTTCACCAATATCAGCTGTACAATGTAGACGTTGACCGAGTTGAGTTCATTTCCGATCTTGGTGCGATTTTTGCATCCGACGCTACATTTACTAGATATGTTAACACCATTATTTCAAAGTAGTATATTATGTTGGGCTTTATTAAACGAAACTGCAGGGTTTTTAGAGACCCGATAACTTTGACATCACTCTATGTCTCGTTTGTTCGTTCTATTTTGGAGTATGCATCTCCAGTTAGGGCGCCATCCTACCACTGTCATTCCGGGAGGATTGAGAGTGTTCAGAAACAATTTGTTCTTTTTGCGCTCCGTTGTTTGCCGTCCATGCGTGCTGTGGATTATGTCCTCCCACCTTATCAGGATCGATGTAATCTTTTGAAACTGCAACGTCTAGACTAGCTTCCGCGCTGTTCGTGTGTGATATTATTAATTCCCGCATCGATTGTACCGAGTTACTTGAACGTCTAAAAATCTATGCTCCCGAACGTCGAATGCGGCAACGTGATGGGCTTTTATTCATTGACCCGGTGCCAACTAACTATGGTCTTTCGGAACCTATCCTGAGAACATCACGGATATTCAATTCAGTATTTGAAATGTTCGATTTGCACTTGTCGAGAGATTCATTCAAGAATGTTTTATTTAAACTTTTTTGTATAATTCTAATTAATTGTAGTTAGCCGTAATTGTTTGTACCGATTGTAACCTCTGTAGGTATCAAATAAAAAAAAATAATAGTCTTACTGTATGCATGAATGTGGAAGAATATAATAAGGGAATGAATGAAGTTATCGCCAACATTATTTTTGGGAAAATCAGTTGGCAATATCTGAGACATGATATCGTTTATACAGATGCTAGCGTGATTGATAATAGTGTAGGCGTTGGCATTTTCATGCCCAGTAAGAATGTGGAAAAGTGTTTTAGAGTAGATAAAAGCATCTGAATAATGAACACCGCATTTATTGGAAGATATGAAGGTTTCCAACTGGCTATGAATGAGGGGAATAGGAAGGTAGTAATATTTTCCGATTCCCAGAGTGGTTTGTGTTTGTTAAAATGTGGAGGTGGAAAACAAGGCAATGTGCATGTTGATTTGATTTTTGAATGTGTTCGTATGTGTCAGATCGAAGGGAATGAAAGAGCCGATAAGTTATCGAAAAAGGGTACATTGAATGATGTGGTTCAGGAGTATAAAAGGAAGGATGCAAGAGATGTACTTCGAATGTTTCAGATGAATCTGTGGAGAAAATGGGAGAGTGAATCTAACGAGAAAATTATGGGGCATATACTCGATTGCCTAGCATGTACGCAAGTATCATCAAACCATTCAACAGGTAAATTCTGTTTATTCTGTTTAATGTAGAAAAGTTCATTTCAATTTCCAATCTTTATTTTCCAACACTTCTTCAACACTTTTAACTGTTTCTGTGACGTTATATCATTTGCTCAAACCACTACATCTGCCTTAAAATTTCATTAAGGCCTTCCAAAGGTTGACCGTACCATTTTACGTTAATTACTTTCCGCTATCTCCAATTTGAGTTAACCAAAAAGCTTGATTGTACCACTGATGAATCTCTTTTTGGAAATAAATTTTAACAAATTTTTTTTTTTATCAGTACAAGTGGACTGTATTTTATTTATAATTATTGTTATTTTTAATTTACAAATAAACGTTTTTTTTTACGAAAACCAACATTTGTATGGTCTGTTCTATCGTAAAGTGAAACGGAAGTGAAGCCATTATAAAAATAGGATTTTAGTTAATGCAGCAAAAAGACATACTTTTGACAACCACCATTTTTTTTACTGCTCCATCTATCATTCTACATGATAACTATTTAAATATGTCAATGTCCAAAAAATACATTAAAACTATACAGCAAGTATTCAACAACCACAATGCAACACCTTTCCGCCTAAAAACACATTATGTACTGAAACTCTTTAATTTCTGCAAATTGAGAAACAAAATGATGGTGTTTTTTCGGTTGGCTGTTCGACGTTATTTAATCAGATCAAATTTATTTCTCCACATTCTGTTTATTCTTCCTTCATCTAATATATCCTTCTTCCATTTTAAATCTTAAATCAAATGCTCTGAAATTGAATCTCTCAACATATAAATTGTATTGGATTGCATAAGTGGAAAAATCCTCTTTATGCCCTAAATGGATACCTATAACAAATTTCCCATCGGCAACTAACAAACTTGGAATTACAATTCTGAAAACTCTTCGGCAAATATCCAACCGATCAAACTTATTAGGAGTTGTACTACAATAATACACGCATAGTTTTACTATAAATATATTGACTATATCCATACTTATTGTCTAGATATATCAATATTAATCTATTATCTTTTGTTTACTTTCATTTACGTAGATACCATGAAGAAACTCAACTAATTAATGCACCTGCACGAACATTACACAAACGACAGGATAGATTATATACGGGCATGTCATCCGGTTACATGTATAGCCGTCATGCACCGAAAATGATGCAGACTACCAGCTTAGCTAAGAAATTGATCAACGGTATGAACCAGGGCACACGCATGATTCGACAAGTACTTAAGCGACCAAAAATGATTTTAGTACCAAAAGCAAAGACTCCAATTACATTACGTGTAATTCCCGGGGCGACCACAGCTAATCATCATCGTTTTCAAATGAAATTCCAAAAGAAACCGATTCAAATGCCTGTAAAAGAGGAGGTTCATGAAACGCATCACCATACGTTTTCGGAGGAACATATTCACATTGATGAGGAAGACGAAACTGAGCCAGAAGTAAAGAAATACGCAGACTCTGGGAATCAAAGCAAAGGACAAACAAATAATTATCTCAAAGAAATCGAGATGCGTGAAGAGAGAAAAATTGAAGCGGCTATGGGTCATCAGTTGGATAATTTCAGCCCCGAAATTGTGCATGGTAAACCGTACGATTTTGAGGATGACTGGAAACCGATCGAAAAACCGAAACCAGCTAGTAAACTAAATACGTTTGTAATGGACCAACCGATCGCCAAACAGGTACATCATCACACGCATATTATTGAACTTGAATTTGAGAATAAACCTCAACCAGCACCTAAAATAAAACCACCACCACCACCACCACCGAAGCATTTTGTAAAACCAGCTGCATATTCGATTATTAATTTTCACACATCTAACCCTAAAAAGGAAGAAACTTCGAAAGAAGCCGGTCTCCTGCTAAACCAGGAATCTATTAACGCCGATTATTTCTATAATAAAAAATTCAAGGATGCAGATTACCTTCAGGCGAATCCATCGAATAAAATTCAAACAACATTAAAGCGAATAAATGAGTTGACAACACACATTCCATTCATAACCACAACGCAACGACATCGTGCCGCACCAAACTACAGTTTCCGGATAAATCCAATTGAAATGTCAACAGTTAGTAGTCCCACAGTATCCGGCAAAATCGAAATAAGAAGACCACCGGTAATGACGCAGAGGAAAAAACATAAAAATCTAGTGGCGCAAACTTTAAACCGTGGTGCTATAAAATTCGATAAATCGGAACCAAACTAAATATTTTGTTAAAATAGTTTTTAAAAATGTTTAAGTATAAAATAAATTATTTCTTGTTACTATATATTGTGGCCCAATAATTTTATTGCGATTTTCAAAAGTTTATTACGAACTCTGTTCGAATTTACAATTTGTGCCTGTAATCGCTAGATCGATATTCTCTTTAAATATGCGCATGTTTTTAACATCTGCATTAAAACCTTCATCGTGGAAATAAATTGCTATTCGTGTGGATAATACCCATACGTTTCGATCCGAATCAAGGTCAATATGTATCGGATAAAATAATTTACCCGTTTTGTGCACCGTGGTCAGGTGATAAGAATTCCGAGTGTTCCAGCAGGTAATTGTTGATCGGCCGAATAGTAAATTGACTAAAACCTCTGTTCTATCGTCGTAAACCATTTGCGCAGCATGCCCATTTTTACCAACGTTTCCGAGCAGGGTAAAATTATAGAAATATTTATTTTGAGTGTAAGATTCGTCTTGTAAAATTCGATTGGATACCGAATACATTTTGGTTGAAGCGAGCGGTGCAAAGTATACATCTCTCGATCTGAAAGTTACAAATTTTTTTTGTATTTATTTTTCTTTGAAATTTATAATAAAATTCGCATACTTACCCGTCGGTTTTTTTTTTACCCACCGCTGAAGCAAATACACCATAATTCCATTGGAAATTCAAATGCTCATAGAAGAAATTAGTTTCATGCGGATCGGAGCCTAAATAACTGTGTTCCACTATCCAGGTCCTATCTTTTTTGAACGAATAAACAATGAACGATCTAAACACGTCAACAATGTAGGCATGTACATCGTCGCAACTATCACCCTCCATATCTATCGATAAGCTGATTAAAGTAGCATAAGGATTTATAAATTCGGACGAGATTACAAACCGTCGCAGCAATGTATCTGTCGTCAAATCAAAAATAACAATGGCTGGCGGTGCAATAACACGTTTTTTGCCCCAATAATCCGTAAACCCAGAATCGATAGTCCATAATCTATTACACTTATCGATTTTGAAATGTCCCGAACTTATAATGGACGATTCACTGGTTAAACTGACGGTCAAATTAGTTGGATCTTCATTCACATAATTACCTTCAAATGATGGATACGGAATTAGAATCGGTGACTTAGTCGTCGAATTGAGCGGGAAATAATTTAGTGACGACAAAATGCCTTGCCGAAATCTGAATAAAAATACATTTTAAAATTAACTATTTTATGAATTTAACCAGATAACAATATTACCTGAAAACACCAACGAAAACTTTATCTCGCCATATACCCAGTGAAAAAGCACCGTTAGTTAAGCTTTGGAATAAAACTGCCCGTTGCTAAAGCTTGTTCTCGCCGAATTGGTGGAATCGCAAAATCCAATAAATCCCAGTGGAATATTTCTTTGAGTTGATGGCGATCTGGTTCGTTAGCTTTTATTATGGTTAACGTGGCCACAAATAAAATCATCGCAAGATTCATAATTAATGAGCACTTTTGAAGACACGTTGAGAAATTGACTGACTGCTCAAATATTTATTTATATACATTTTTGTTTCTAATCTATTTCTTATGTAAAGAAATTAAAATATTTTGGTGCCAGAGATCAATCCCCTTTTATTACGCAAACCTTATCAAATTTTCGAGCTATTTATTGTTGAAATTAGTTTTATTTTATTGAGATAATGATTTAAAATTAAAACAAATTTTTGAAATATTGGTTTAGGGCTCTTTTTATTTTTTAAAAAACTTCAGTACAGCTTTAGCTTTCGATTCCTATTTCGAATAGGATTCGAAAGCTAATTAAGTAAGATATAAACATAAATTTGAGCAATAAAAAAAATTTATTTTTCGTATGAAATTTAAACTTACGCTATCAACTTACATATTTGAGAAAGTTTCATGTATTTTCAGTATTGTTCCTCTTAATGTTGATTACCGACGTTAAGCGGTAATATTTTATTTACTTTCGCCTGAATGACGGTTGATAAATAACAAACGTCATACATTTTCAACCACCTATCCGACATCTATCGTAAATTATGCAAACTTAATGCTTAGCTAAGAAAATGTTGTGGTGTGAATCAAGAGAGGTACACTGTCGTCAATGCTCTTTCTAATATAAAGGCCCTTTTACATTCAATCTTTTCGTTCTTTTGCAAAAGAATAGAAACACGAAGAAAAGTGCAAATACATTATAACCATAATTATATAAAAATGGGACGGGCATATTCAAAATTTCATTTTTTTCTTTCAAAATGTTACTTGGATTTTATATCTTTTGAGCAACTTTTATGGAATCGTCTCATTCATGATCATTCATTTTCTCTTGCTCTAATGTGTCGATATGTATATTTGCAGTTGTTGTATTAGTGTATTTAGTTTCTTCATTAAATGTTTGCAAACTTTTTTGGTGCTCATAGTTAACGTTATTGCTGCTGAACTTTGTTTACGTTTACTAGCTATACCTTATAAAACTTTTCGTTTGCAATTTCGCGCATCTCTTGCCTTTTGAAATGCAACCCCTTAAAAAGGGTCAATAATTTTATTGAACTGCTTATAGTAAGTTTGCTGAATGTGCTTAGCAGTAATGTTCCATAATGTTTTTAATACACCTTCTTTATATTCTTCGCCATTCACTTTACGCACATTATAAGCCCACCCTTCTAGTCTTGCACGCAGCTCGTTTTCAGACTTTTCTTCCTTTAAACAATACTTCTTTCCTGTACAAAATTTTTCATTTTGCCGCAATACATACTTTTCAGCTCTTACTGTGTTAATCAGCTTTGTTAAAGATACGTTTCTTTCAAATTCTTGGCTTGATACTGCACCAAATCGACTAATTTTTGCGAAATTTCAACAATATTTATTGTTTGTTTACATTCATGGATGATATGATTACTATTACATAATATGATGTTTGCGGTCGAAACACCACTAGTTGTGTTTCGCGAAACAACTTAGCAACGCAAATAACCGATGTTATACATCGTAACTAAGAAACTACCTTATTGGTCTATTTTCCGATGAGTTGTATAGTCACGCTTATTTACCTTGTGGAATTCAATTCGGACGACAATGACCCTGATTGAATAAACGGAAACGAAAATTGAATCTCAACAAAAACAAATTTGTCTATACATACTGATTAAAGAATGTGTGATAATAATAAAAAAAATGTTTTTATGTTTGTTTACCGAAACTTGAGCTTCCGCAAACAAAACATAAATGAAAAAACAAGTCATATGGGCACGTGCCATTGGAAATATTTGGATTTTACATTAATTTAGTTGTTGGTTATTAATCTTGCTTATATGCATGTTTTAACATGTACAAACAAGGTTATTGTCATATGGGTTTGTATATTTTAGAAGAAAATTTCTTCAAATGTGGGGTACAGTTTTATGTGTGGGTTTGGCGGATTGGAGGATTTTGTAACGGGAATGACAAGCGCCCGTTACAACGTACCTACCCCGTTGTTTTTTCTCAAATGGTAATTAAAACCATCAATTGCCAGTTTAGTTCCACCTTTCTGGATTTCGTTACGGAAATATTCACATTTGTTTATTTATAAGACTAACCGACTAACCTACTCGAAATAAATGAAATACAGACATATTATATAATTATACATATTTTAATACATACTCATACTATTTATTTAATAAGCTTACAATACAATTGATAAATAGGTTTCGAAATTCGATATTCTATATACATATCTATATTAATTTACTGAAGTACTTTTATTAGTAAAATAATTGTGAAAATTATAATAAGTATTATTAACGCAGTAATGCAATAACGAAACCCTCGCGAGATTTTATTTTTAAAAGTCGAGATTTTCAAGATTTTGTGCCGACAGGATTTCGTTGCGTTAAGATTTTATTGAGTCAGAATTTTACTTAGGCGAGTATTTATGGATCGAGATATCGTTCAGTCGGGATTTTGTGGAATGTGGGCAATAATTTCGTGGATTTTTATTTTTAAAATTTTAATAGCAAATCATTATTCCTTCAGGTGACCTTGAGAGGTCATGGAAAATACATATTCGGACGTACAATTGATTGCTCTTTTCGAATCTGATGTCAAAAACTGGAGTTTCCCTATACAAAAATGGCCTTGACCTCACAATGGCCTTGAATATGACGGCCTAGGTCACAACCAAGCTCACCATTAAATTCCTTGTTGAAAATTACCTAAGAATAAACCTTGCTCATATTTTTTTTTACCGAACTCCGCGAAATTTTTAGGGGTTTAAATACTTTTTCCTCACCCTGTATAATTCACAGTGTGCGGCGGAACGCTATGTATTTTTTTATATTTCCAATTTAGATGGTCGAACTATATAACTGAGTAGTTTGAGTGATTTACATAGGTGTTGACCTCTTAACAAGAAATTTCGAATAGAAAATGTTTCCGGTTCTATGCTCACCAAAGTACTTATTAATTTTAATATTTTTTTCCATTAACGGCATTTTATTGTTTCAATACGAATTGTAAAACATAAAATTTTGTTTTGTAAATTAATCATTATAGCTATGAAATACCGTTGATATACTCAATATTATAGATAGTATCACTGCGGAATACAACAACAACTTTCATCTTTTACATGGCCAACGAAGAGAAAATCAATTTTGGTTTTGGTTTAAGAAGAACAAAGCCAGGTTTCATTAAAACAATATAGCTAGAAAGGAATCAAAACAATTTTTGGTTTGTTTGGTTTTTATTAGACTAACACTAAACCAAAAAACATCATGCTTTATAAAAAAAATCAAATGTTTTACTCTTTCTTTCATAAGCAATAAAGAAAATAGTATATTGTGTAACGTGTAGGAAAAACGATATATTCCCGGACGAGTATGGAAGTTGCTGGGACGAGGCGTCAGCCGAGTTCCAGCAACCATAAGAGTCCGGGAATTATAGTTTTTCCACGAGTTGCACATACGATTTTTTCTCTAATCGGCAGTATATCAGATTATCCATTTTATTCATTATATTCTTTAAAATACGCAAAATTTTCCAATTTATATTTTCAATAGATTTCACTATCAAAGTTACCTTAGAATTATAACAATCGCGTGCGCTGTCAATTTATTTAAAGGTCTGTCAGAGCAAACGATACTCGTCGTTAATTTGTGGTTTAGTTTAAATATAATGGACAGCAATTTTGATAATTCAATCCCAGGTACTCCGCCTGGCATCTTGGAGACAGCAAGATTGACTACACTAAATTTGTTGCCGCAGAAGTCGAGGGAGAAATACGAAAATGCATACAAGCGTTTTATGGATTATCGCATAAATAACAAGGCCAATTCATTCTCCGAAAACGTTTTAATTGCATATTTTTCGGATTTATGTCAAAAGATGAAACCGTCAACCTTATGGTCCAACTATTCCATGGTGAGGTCGACGCTTAGCATTAACAATAATGTTGATATATCCAAATATGGAAAACTACGCGCATTACTGAAACGTCAGTCAGATGGATATAAGCCTAAAAAATCCAAAATCTTAACGAAACAACAAATAGAAACATTTATGGAACTTGCTCCAGATGATACATATTTAATGGCAAAAGTATGTTAAGATGTACGCGCTCATAATTTATTTACAAAAAATTTGTTTTCTAGGTTGCCTTAATTTTTGGAATTTCTGGCGCATGTCGTCAAGATGAACTATGCCGAATAAATTTGAATGACATTCAAGATTTGGGAAATAGGATATTGATTACCATTCCTGTTAACAAGACGAACAAGGCAAGATCATTTATTGTAAATGAAGCGTATATCGAAATATATCGTAGATACATAGCATTACGTCCCACTGATTTCGATAACCCTCGATTCTTTTTCAAATTAACAAACGGTAGAGGTAACAGACAAGTAGTGGGCATACATCAGTTTGGCAAATTGCCTCAAACTGTAGCTACTTATTTGAAGTTGCCAAATGCGATAGAATATACAGGGCACTATTTTCGCAGATCATCTGCTACAATATTGGTAGATACAGGTGCAGATTTGACTTGCCTTAAGAGACATGGTGGTTGGAAATCGGCAACGGTTGCTGAAGGGTACATTGATGATTATCTAAATAATAAAATTGAAGTTGCAAACAGAATTTTCAATACCACCGAACAAAATCCAGGTGTGGACCGTAACATGACCGAGATAATAATTTTCAATACTACCGAACAAAATCCAGATGTGGACCCTAACATGACCGAAATAAACGATAATAGTGCATCAGTGGCTACAACTAACCTTAATTGTAATGCATCTGCGCCAATTTTCAACACCTGTACAAATTGTACAATTCATGTAAATATAACCAATAATAAATAGTTGTTAAATATGTAATTTTACAATTATAATAATAAAAACTAAATAAATTAAAATTATATCATGTATTTCTTAAAAACAGATGATAATCAGTACTAGAAAGTATTCTCTGCCTAGGCAAGGAATACTTTCCAGTACTGTTTTTAGTAAGTTGCCTAGCAACGATGTAGTGTCGGGGAATACTTCATTTTGCTGACAGATAACAAACCAGAAAACTGACGTATTTTATCCGATTTGAGAAAATAGTACATTGTGTCATTAGGATTAAAAGTGATACTTTGTTTGACGAGCAATTATATTTGCATGCGAGGCGAAGCGCAGCGTAGCCGAGCAAATGCAAAGATTGCGAGTCAAACAAAGACACTTTTAATCCGAATAACACATACTATTTTTTCTCCAACGAAGAGTTCATGTCGTGTCGGTTGTATATTACTAATTATACGAGTAAGTAAAAATTATGTAATTCAAAATTCAAAATTGAAACTAATTTTGTTAAAATATTTTTTGAAATTAAGGAGACCATGACTTTTGTTTGGTTTGACTATTGCATTGTATTTGACGCGTACAATAGTCAAACCAAACAAAAGTCATGATCTCCTTAGTTTCACAAAATATTTTAACAAAATTAGTTTCAATTTTGAATTTTGAATTACATAATTTGTACTTACTCGTATAATTAGTAATATACAACCGACACGACATGAACTCTTCGTTGGAGAAAAAATAGTATGTGTTATTCGAATTAAAAGTGTCTTTGTTTGACTCGCAATCTTTGCATTTGCTCGGCTACGCTGCGCTTCGCCTCGCATGCAAATATAATTGGTCGTCAAACAAAGTATCACTTTTAATCCTAATGACACAATGTACTATTTCCTTGAAGTTTCAAAAAAATTAAAAAGTAAAATATTAACACGTTGAAGCTCAATTTACAATAGTTTGTTGTATAGTATTTCACTAATATCGATATCCTAAGGAAAATGTATAAACCAATGCTTTATTGTGTTTCTAGTGTATTGTATCTTACACAAAGAGGATATTATGTATTACGCCCAAATATAAAATACTGATGTTGGACGTCAAAGGGTTACACTAATTTTGTTGTAATGGCCCCCGATACGATTTATGAAAAATTCCAATAAATTGAAACACGCACAATTAATTTCACTAAATTTATAATTAAATGTTTATTTATATATAATAAATTCACAATTGAACTTGTCCATAAAACGTTATAATTATTTTTGTTCTTATTATGATTATTCACCACCGTAAATTGTAAATAAAAAAGAAAAATCGGAAAATTTTAGAAATGACGCCGTGTGTCATTTACTTGGAATCTTTGAAAACAATGTGTACTCGTTCAACAAAACCAACCATAACATGTTGAAAAGAAAAACGAGACGATGAATTAATTTTGTTCTCTCGGATGAATCGTTTGTTCGGTCGGTTTTTCTATAGCGTGAAGTTTATTTTATTTTTAGTGTTGACATACGAGAAGAATCGTAATGTCAAATTTCGCCATTCTATTGAACGCGAGATAGAATCACAGAACATTTACAATAGGTGGTAGTCAATAACGCAAAAGATATTAATGCGTTAACCCTGTATGGTAGTGACGAACGAATATTGTATGATTTACATAAATAAATAATTATTTAATGGAAATGAATGCGTGAGTCGCTACAGCTTCAAGATGTTTAAAGCAAACGAAAAGATGTTTAAATCAAATTGCATCACTTGATGTGTTGTTTTTGTTCGTTTTCAGTAACCTCCTTTTTATTGTATTCAGTTGGTTTTTTATCAAAGGTGAATAACATTTTCCATTCCGGCTGTCCACACGAAGTTAACGCTGTAACACATCATTTCCTCGTTTTTTACGTCTTTGCCTATAAACTAACTGGAGGGGAAAATATTCTTGTTGCACTTTTTCATAAATACGTACATTTTAGGTGATGAACAAGTTGCAACACACAAACACAAATATAAAATAATAAAACATTTGATGTGGTTCGGTTCTTTTTTTTTGTAAACTGGGGTGGGATGTTGTAACATCACTTTCGATTCGAATTCGATAGATTTTATGTCTCATGTTTCAAGAATACAATTTTACTCTATTTCGTTTTTCAATTATTCTCTTTTTCTTGCTATCTCAGCTTGCTTGAATAAAACAACATTCTATTTCTACTTATACTCATGATTATTTATCACTCAAATTTTTGTTTAGTGATACTTTATCGAACTAAAGGAAAAGAAAACTACGCAACAAAATGAGATCACAATAGAAAAAGCGTAATCAAAAAGCGAAATAGAATACAATTTTATTCTTGAAACATGAGACATAAAATCTATCGAATTCGAATCGAAAGTGATGTTACAACATCCCACCCCAGGGTTTTACTTCTAATTTTTATTTAAACAGTTAACACCTCCTACAAAAAATAAATAAACAAAACACATACATAAATAAGTAACAACAGCGTTGTTGTGTTGCGTTGCAGTGTTAACTTCATGTGAACACCCCCAATCAGTGTTGCCATATTTTTTTTAGGAAAAACTGAATAAAAAACTGAATTTTGGCTAAAAAACTGAATACACTAAATTTTGGGAAAAAAAACTGTTCAAAGTAAAATACAATTTCTTGGAAACTAATTTCTTTATGATCACATTAAAGAATTCAATTTTAAATTGACATAAATAAAAATATTCTTACATATAACAAGCAAGTAGCCTTTCTTCATAAAATAAAATGAATATGTTCAATGTTGTTAAAGCGTCATTCTGTGGTTAAATAGTAGACACTGACGAGTTAAATCGTCAAAACAAAACCGGAATAAAAAACATACACAATAAATCTAGCATAAAAGTGCGTCACCCTAAATGAAAAACCCAATGAATGTTAAAAAATTTTAATTTTTGAAATTTAAAAAAAAAACTTATTTTTTGCATAAAAACTGAAAAACTTTTATTATAATGAAAAAACTGTGATTTTCAGTTAAAACTGACAATATGGCAACGCTGCCCCCAATATAATTAAATTGTGGAACGAAAGCAAAAACAAAACACGAAAAAATAACGAACACCGAAAGCATTTTACACCAATATTAATCATAGAGTTAAAAGGTATAGAACAGAAATAACAAACGTCAAGTGTAAGCAAAGCGGTGGGAAAAAGGGATACAGATAAAATAGAACAGGGCCATATTTAAAATTTTATTTAATGGAATGGGTTGCTTAAAATAAAACAATTAAAGTTTAAAAAATGTTTGTTGCAAATACACGGATAATTTTTATTTAGTTCAATTTTCTAATAAAATTAATTTTATTATTAAAAATAACTTTTCTACCTTCTACGACCTGGTAAAAAAAAAAAAAAAAAATGATAAAGGCCCCTATGTGATATGTAGTGAAAATTGGGCCCCTCGTTTTTGTACTTTCGCATGAAGATAGAGTCTTGAAATTGAAATATATGTTTAATCACATCTTTCGAAATCTGTCTGTAAAATATGAGCAGCAGCCTTTTCTTCGTTTTCCAGAAACTGAATTTTTACTAGACCAATTTTTACATGTGTAAGCATAGAACAATGGCATTTTACATATGTTCGCATTGAGATACAATTTAGATTTTTCACATACATGTTATATAAGAATCGTAGAACAACATACTAAAAATTCTCTAGCAGCCCCTTCTTTGTTCGCATACAATTGGACTAAAAAAATTATTTTTATGCAAGAGATGTCAGATACACATTACACATTACTCTCAATCTCAATCAGTACAATTTGGTTCATAACTTTTATGTTTATATAACAATCACATATATAACAGACTATACAACTCATTGGAAAATAGACCAATCAGATAGTTCAATTTAACACAACTAGTGGTGTTTCGGCCACAAACAAGTAAATCATATTATGTTATAATCATATCATCCATGAATATAAACAAACAATTAATATTTTTGACATTTCGCAAAAATGAGTTGTTACCTAGGAAACACATCTCGTCCTCTTAACTGTATATTAGATTATTTTCGAACCTCTTGTTGTATAACTACTGTTGTATAAATCGTATTTCAAGTCTTGTTTTGAGTAATAGTAATTTAACTTGTGTGTAACATAATCTTTAGTACTTTTACAATTCGTTAACTTGTGTGTTAAATCATCATTAGAACGGTTTGACTTAACACTAATGGGTCCAGCAGGTAAAATGTACTTTTTATATTTATTTTGCATGTAATCTCATAAAATTGTTTATTGTAGTTGAACGATATTCTCTGTGGCATATGTAAGTCACGCATATTGAAATGGCGAGGAGTTTGCACTTTAGGAGCACCTTCTTTATGGATAAATGTTACTACATACTCAAAAAGCGTAGGAAAGTCATATAATCCAAATAGTTATGCCTGTTTGAAGTGTCATTCAAGATTAAAGTTCAAAAGATATCAATTACTGCCTGGTAATACAGTTGAGGGTAATACTGTGGACAATAATTTGCATGATTATGAAATGGATATAACTCCTGATAGTTCTTGTTGCACTACATCTTCAGAGATTGATTTCCAGGCTTCAACCATGAATAGTACAACTTCATTTTCGACATTAGGAAACACAAGTACTGAATCTCAATCTGAATTTACATCTGAATTTCTCAGTAGTCAAGCTTCTGTAACGTCAAGCAAAGTTTCTTCTGTTCCAAGAAATGGAATTACAGTCAATCTTCCTAGCTGCTCTGGTACACAGAGAAATTGTTTTATTTGTAAAGAAGCTGGTAGATGTAGGATTTCCAAAAAAGCGATCATCGATATGTGGAAAAGAAAGAAAATTCTTATTCCAATGAGCAATAGATGCTGTCGCTCCCTTTTTGACAAAAATGGCTTGTTTAATAAGGAGACTTTAGAATCATTAGTTGCAACTAAAGAAACAATAGTATTGTCCGCTGAAGATATTGAAGAATTTTTCAATGCCGTCCACTTTCGTAAAGCCAACTCATACTCTAAAATCGATTTCGACAACGGCTCTCCATTAACTCCATATGACTATCAGAAATTCACTGGGATTTCACAAGAAAATTTCGATTGCCTTCATGCTTTTGTAAAGCCACACATCAGAATTAGTTGCAACAGATCTACGAGAAATGCGTTAGGGATATTCCTAGTAAAACTAAGGATGAACTTGTCACAGGAATTTTTGGCATATTTATTCAATGTAGATGGTCAAGCAAGAGTTTTTGCAATCTTTGAATCTGTTCGAAAAGCCTTGGATGAGCATTTTGTCCATCTTCATTTAGGTTATAATCATCTATCACGAGAAGATGCAATGAAACATCAAACTAAAATGGCTCATAAACTTCTGGATGCAGATGAAAATTCTATTGTAGTTGTCATTGATGGTACTTATCTATATGTTCAAAAGTCAAGTGATCCTGAGTTACAATTATTGACGTATTCCAATCATAAGCACAGAAACTTTTTGAAGCCCATGATTGTGGTTTTCCCTGACGGATACATTCTTGAGGCTGAAGGTTTTTTTTTGCAAACAACGACAATAGCGATTCAAAAATTTTAGAATACTTGATTTCTACCCCTTATGGATTTACAAAATATTTCTTAGAAAATGATGTTTTACTTCTCGATCGTGGGTTCAGAGATGTCATAGAAAAGTTGAAATTGCTAAAACCTTATCCAATAATGCCTCATTTACTAACCAAGGGACAAAAGCAGTTTTGCACAAAAGATGCTAATGAGTCCAGAGCTGTGACTATGAATCGATGGATAGTGGAAAGTGTGAACAGCAGAATCAAAAAATACAAGTTCTTTGCTTCAACTATTGAAGTCACTTATTTCCCCAAGCTGTCATCTTTAACTAAAATTCCTTGTGCCTTACTGAATGCATACAGTGCTCCTATGTTTATAGAAAACGAAAATCATGCACGTTATGCAGAGAAGGCAATTAGCAAAATGAATGATGACAATTCTCTTCAAAAGAAGATTGAAGAGCTAGGCCTTGAAAACAAACGAATTTGTTGGGAGGAGGCTACTAATTAGATTCAAGACTTTCCATGTTTATCAGAAGAAGAAATTAAAAATGTCACTTTAGGTATGTATCAGTTAGACCAAGGAAAAGATATACTTATGAACACATGAAGGCAGATTCTAGTTACAAGATCTTTATACATAACGAAATGAAGAATTTGAAAAGATGCAAAATTGAAAGTCGTTTTTCGTCAACTCGTATTCATCAGTTATGGTTAGAATTCATTCCTAATGGTAGTGGAGCCGAATCAATATAAGGATATTACTGTAAGTGCAAAACTGGGAGCAGAGTTGTTGGTACATGCAGTCATATAACTTCAGTGATATGGTATTTGGGCTACGCAAGACACAACCCAAATGTATTATCAAAGCACCGCAAAGGTCTAGCAGATAATATTATAAATGCTATGAATTCTGGCTGTCAAATCTCAGACTCCGATTCAGATTGAGTCTCTACATAACTTGTTCTAAAGTTACAATAGTTTAGTAAGGAATGTTTCTATGGATAAGTTTGTTTTGCTTCTTCCAAAATAATGTGAATTTTTTATGCTGCTTATTTTGGAATAAGGTTATTTCTGCGCTTATCCAAAAATTCTCCGATAAAATAAACACGATAATAAATGAAATACCAATTGAATACAATTTTTAGATTTTTTATTAATATTGATCGCACTTCTGTTTGGCTTGGTAGTGTGCAAATTAATTATACAGTCCCGTACTAAATGATAGCCGCACTCCTAATTTAAGATTTATTTCATTTCAAATAAATTCTTTTAAAATTCTTCCTTTGCAAAAATAATACTTTTCACTTTACCAATGCGTGCTATAAATAGAAGTCATTATTCTCTGCGGCGTCATGGAAAATATATGGGTAACCCTCATTTAGTATGGTAATAAAAGATAGCCGCACACAATATTTTATTGTTTTTAATAGGAAATAAATATAAAAAGCACAGTTATAAAAATGATTTTTTATTCCAATTAATATTTTGTGTTTCGGCCATTGTTTTTAATTATTTCGAAAATTCGATTTGGCATACTTTTGTACAAGTTTTGGCATATTAATTTGAAATATTAGCCCATTCGCGTTGTACTGATGACTTTAGTTCATGAACGCTGCTGTATTGTGTTCCTTCAGCATACACAACTCTGCTGAGCACACCCCATATGTTTTCGATGCTGTTAATGTCGAGTGACCTTGCTGGCTGTTTCAAAACTGGTATCTGAGCCTCCGTAAACCAATAATTTACTATCCCGTGTACGGCGGCATTATCCTGCTGGAAAATAAAGTTTGGGCCGCCATTTTGTGCATCAACAACTGGTAATGTTTCGGGATAGCATGGATTTATACCAGTTGCTGTTAAGACGACCGGACATAAACTTCACATCCATTCTTCCTCTATAGCCAATTGCACCCCAAACAATCAGAGATCCTCCACCTCGTTGACGCCTCGATAGCACAAGAAGTTCTTTTCAAAGGTCGTGAAAATAGTATTGCCATTAATCAGGGCTATCCATATTCAATTTTTTTCGTCACTAAAAATAACGCGCTGCCACTTTTTCTTCCACGACATATGTTCCTTCGCGAAACGCAATCTGGCATGATTTGTATATTATCTGACTCTCTTAATACTTTCCTCACATTACAAATCTTTGTATTATCACAAGCTTTTAACGCAATTTGTTGCACGGTGCCAATAAAATTACAGACGTTTCGTAAAATTAACCGTTTTTCTCTATCAATAAGTTCCACTGGCCGGCCTGCACTTTTATGCGAACCGTATAATTGCGAATTTTTAAAATAATTTAGCACTACCTTCTCACTCCAACTAATATTTTCTTTTCTTCTCAAACTACCTTTTCCACCCATATTTAAAAAAATAACAAAAATCGGAATAATATTTAACACAATAATATTTTAAGACACAAGAATATGTTTGTACGCTAACAAGCTCGAGTAAATACTGACACAGTGTTCAAAAGAATTTGAAAGTATACCTGCGACTATCTTTTATTACCATACTAAATGAGGATTCTCCAATTGTCCATGATCCCGCAGAAAATCTTGATTTATATTTATAGCACGCATTTGTAAAGTAAAGAGTATTATTTTTGCATAGGAACAATTTTAAATGAATTTATTTGAAATGAAATAAATTTTAAATTAGAGGTGCGGCTATCATTTAGTACAGGACTGTACGTCACTTTAATGTGCAAATTAATTATAATTCGCATAATTAGGCTAATATACACCATAATTACTGTTTGGAATATTTTTTTATTCAAAACAAAGCAAGTTATTGAATTTAGAAAAAAATAAAAGTTATAAATGCAAAAACTGCTGTAACACCTTGTAAACAAGTGGGAGGGAGTTGCGAAATATTTTTGCAATTATAAAGCGTGATTTACACGTATCGAACAAAATTTTTGCTCGATGCCCAACAATTTTTGTTAAAAACTTAGAGCTACGCGCAATAGAAAAAAATTTCATGTGATAAAAAGAGAAAAGTATAAAACAAAAATGTCGGACATATGTACTATAATTTTTTGGCGGTATAAAATCGACGATGTAATATTTTTGACGAATAGGGCGAAGTTACTACTTTAATTATCAAAATTACCACTTTTTCCCTAAAATTGAAACTTTTCGAACGTAAATTTTAGTTTTGAATTAAAATTTTTAAAAAATAAAATTAAAGTGCTATACAAATTTCAAAAATCGCCATTTTGATTGTTTTGTTTTCATAAAATATACTCGGGTCGAGTCTATTTTATAGTTCAATTTTTGCTGTTTATAGTAACAAATGTAAAAAATAAGAAAAGAACGCCTAACAAAATTTTGTTCGACATCGAGCAAAATTTTGTTTGTTAACGTTTTATCCCTCTCTGGCAAAAGAAAATCATGATATACTATCTTTTTATTTTTTGCTAGGCATCGAACAAAAATTTTGTTAGCTACGTGTAAATCACGCTTAAAACAATATACTAAAGAACAACTAATCCTAAAAAGTATCAAAAAAAAATTTAGAAATATCGAAAAATGATGTATTCCATTTCATGCAGCAGGGCCCAAGCTTATCTATGGGGAAAATAGAAAATACGTTGTTTTAGGCCCAATTTATTATGTTTATCCTATAGGGTCCTTTATATCACAATTTTAATTTTTTTTTATTTTTTTTCATATCACAATTTTAATTTCGTTTTATGTAAACCAGAATAAAAGTTCTCGATGAAATGAAATTCCCGGTAATTTGTTGCAAGTATTGTTATGACATTTTCTGATTAAACACATCAATTTTCATACATTTTTTTAAATAGTTTTCCACAAATAATAATTAATTATATGTTTTATGTATACACTTTTTGTAATTGTTTTGTTTTATTTGATAGTTTTTAATTTTCGCGAAACTGCGCAAAACCACAATAAAAACTAAATGGTTTGTTTACAAAAAAGAAAGAGCATAAAACATAATAGATACATTATCCTCTCCCTCCAACTGCTTACACGAAAAGGACAAAAATTCCTATGTCAATTTGTTATTGTGTGCATTTGTTTCAGGTCTATCTTTTTATAAGCATGTCTATGATATTAATACAAATATCAATACCACTACTTTTTACAGGCCGAATTAGAGAAATGTTGTTAAAGTATGAGTAATCGACTTTCAAAAAAAATGTTCCCATACAAAAAGTAAAAATTTATATGAAAATATCTCGTTTTTTTTCGTTTTTCTCGTCTCGCATTTAATAACTTTTTAAATAAGGCATAAAATGATTTTCCGAGGATGCCACACTAAACTATGATAAAGAGATAGAAATTTAATTTTTATCAGATTTGGACTATTTACAATCAATTTTGTTTACCTAGTTTTTTAAATTTGGAATCGTAAAACAACGAGACAGCTACAAAAAAAAAATAAAAATAAAACAAAACAAAAAACTATGAAACAATTTTTTTCTTTATTTTCATCAGTCTGCTAAAATAAAGAAAAAAAATTGTTTCATAGTTTTTTGTTTTGTTTTATTTTTATTTTTTTTTTTGTAGCTGTCTCGTTGTTTTACGATTCCAAATTTAAAAAACTAGGTAAACAAAATTGATTGTAAATAGTCCAAATCTTGATAAAAATTAAATTTTTTTTTGTCCAATATAATAATTAAATATCATAGTTTAGTGTGGCATCCTCGGAAAATCATTTTATGCCTTATTTAAAAAGTTATTAAATGCGAGACGAGAAAAACGAAAAAAACGAGATATTTTCATATAAATTTTTACTTTTTGTATGGGAAATTTTTTTTTGAAAGTCGATTACTCATACATAGAGTGTTTTTTTGATGTAAAACGGCCGTTTACACATATACAGGCAATGCAAATATTATAAAAGCCCCTACAGACGATGCAATTTGGTTGGTTCATTGGTGCGATTTGGTTGGGTTGGAGGTAAAACTGCATAGTGTGTATGCATGTCGGTGCGATAAAATTAAGTTGCATGAGTTGCAAGGAAAATTCCATCCAACCGACCAACCAACCAACCAAATTGCATCGTGGGTATTGTTGTCGGTGCGATATTTCGCCATATGTGGTGTTTTCATAGTAGAATTTATTCACTAGAATTTATTCATATAGTGCGTTTCTTAAAACAAATATCTCCGAAAAAATAATTGAAAAAGAAAATGGCGGTAACAGAGAGGGAAATAATTATTGATTTATTAGAACTCTAAAGAGAATTTAGTTGTCTCTGGGATACATCAAGTAATCTTTATTGCAACCGAGACGCACGGCACAAAGCGCTTGAAACGCTCACCGAAAAATTTAAAGAACTTGAAAGTGATGCTACGATCGCCACAGTAAAAAAAAAGTTACATAATATGAGGACCGCGTATAAAAGGGAGTCGAGAAAAGTAAACAAGCATAAATAATATAGCACAATAGTATTTTTTTATTAAATAATTAAAAAATACATTTTTATTGCAGTTTCAACAAAGTAAAATTTCAGGTGTCCTTCCCAATGACATTTATGTATCAAGTCTATGGTACTTCGAGTTCCTGACATTTTTGGATGAAAAAAATTACTTAAATAGAAGCGGTACCAACACATTGAGCGGTTTTGACGATTAGGTAAGTTAAATGTTGGTTTGTGTTCCATCAAGTATATCAACCATTTTTTCTTGCAAATGTACCTTGGGTTGAAATAGTGGTTGAATTCTTTCTTATATGCCAATGATATACCTTCTTCACAATTTTGCCTTTGGTTGTTTCGATTTAGAGACAATAATTTGATTTGTTTATTAAAATGTGTCTGCCGTCCATGGCGGCACAATTGTTAAATTGGCACATATTTGCAAACTGCTTTGCTATATTAATCCATTCCATTTCATTTGCAGGTATTTTAAATAGAAAACAATAACAGTAAAACTCAAAAAAATAAAAGGCGTACTACATCTATACAAAAGACACAACAAAAATTGTTGGCCACCGCAGAAAATTTATTAAAAACCGAAGACACCGCTTCTGAGGCTTATGGTCGAATTACAGGCCTTCAATTAAAGGAAATGTCAAGCTTACAGATATGTATAGCAGAAAAATTAATTTCTGACGTAATATTTTATGGAAAATTGGAAAAACTAAATCTCCAAACGACAGTAACTTTAAATAGTAGTCATATATATGATTATGAGCCACCTTCACCATCATCAACCTCATCAAATAGTTTCCGTTTCTCTCCAGATTTATCCCGATCCAACATCAGTGCCTTTTACAACCACCCCTAATATCATTAGAAAAATCCAACCAATCCCACAACCACAGATCCAACAAAATAACCAGCATACGCTAACACCAACGACATTAAAATGTTTTCGCTTCCCTCCAGTGTTATCCCAATCCAACGACTCACAAATTAATTTTAAAGCTGCCCCTAATATCATAAGATTAACAGCACCAACACAACAATCGCACATCGAACAAGATGACTCATTGCCAGAAGAAAATATACCATCCGCTTTATAACTACGTCAGATTACAATTTAGAAGATTACATTATTCTTAATAATTAGTGGTAATAAGTTTTCGATTTTAAATTTAACTTTATAATTTTGTACTGAAATACATTTGATTCTAAAACTAAAACATGTTTTACTTACTTTAATGTAGATTCTGAGAACTTTGTATATCGCTTGATGTTTCAGGAATAATGTCCGAATGTTATACAAAAGCTTCGGCTTATTTAATATTTGAATAAAATAAAAGATTACTATTACTATATTACCGACAACAATTGTGGTCATATGGCTATGTAATGAATTTCAGATCCGAATATCCCCTCCCTTTCGCTAAGAATCTTAACGTGGCAACCAAACGCTTCTCGGCACTTACTGATTCCCACATAACTGTGTCCTTCCTAGCCACTACAGGCCTCACTAAATTTTGTTCACTAATAATTTTGTGAGTTCTTATTGAATTTATGTAAGTGAGTAAATAATAAACAATAAAAACATTAAATGCCGGTTACAGAACGCAGAGTTATCACAATGACTAAAATCGTAGAAATGTATCAAGATTTCCCGTGTCTATGGAATATTTCATCCGTCGCGTACAACAATAGAGACAGCCAGGCCAGGGTAATATCGCATCGATGAAGCGACAGCTCAACAATTTGAGAACTACGTATAAATAGAATTAAAAAATGTAAAAATAATATTTTAGTATTATGTATATTTATTCAAGAAATAACAAAAGTATTACAAATATGTCATTAATCATTTTAGTAAAAAAAAAAACCACGGGAGCTAGTCCTAAAGACACATATGAACCAGGCCTGTGGTACTATGATTTAATGTTTTTTTTTTGGTAAACCGCGATACCGTTAACAGAAGCGGTACAGATTAAAAAGGGTTGTTATTTGCAAACATAGTTAGTGAATTCGAATTCATGGTGTTCGATTACATGGTGAATCGATATATAGTTAGTTACTTTTATATTATGTAATTGAATTTAGTCACCCATTACGTTGACCATTTTATCTTGAAAATGAACTCGTTCTTTGTCATTAAAATATTCAACAAATAAATTCCGAATTCTTTTACCTTCCTCAGTATTTCTCCGGTCGTTATTCCGGTTTAGGCCTAATAATGAATTTTCGTGTCTCCACTCTCCCGGCCGGAAGGTTGCGTTATCTGTATCTTCGTAATCTACATAATTATTTATTGCGTATCGGTTCGAACGTTTTCTAAGGTAATTGTGTAGTGCACAGCACGCTAAAACTGCACAATCAACATTTTCGACATTTATTAACATCGGTTATTTAAATATACGAAACCGCGCCGATAAGATACCAAAAACGTTCTCAGTCACTCTTCTTGCTCGCGATAACCGATAATTAAATATTCTCTTTTCCCGCGTTCTATTTTTCTGGGAAAACGGAGTTAAAAGATTCTTGTTGATAGCAAACGCACTGTCTCCTAGAAAAACATATGGTGCGACTGTCTCTGTGGCAGGCAATACAGAGGAATCCGGTAAATGTAATTCGCCACTACATAATTTTTCATAAAATTTAGTCTTTTTTAAAACTCCGCCATCCGAAACACATCCATTTATCCCCGTATGCACATATGTAAACTCATAGTTCGCGTTGACTACAGCAAATAAAACCACACTGAAGGTTCCTTTGTAATTGTAGTATAGTGATCCGCTTTCTGGTGGCCTATTTATTAAAATATGCTTACCATCCATAGCACCAAGACAGTTATTAAATTGCCACCTTTTTTCAAATTCTGCTGATGTATTAACCCATTCATTTTCTGTTGCAGGTAACTGAAATATAAAATTCAAATGAGTTAACTTCAAGTGGTGGCCAAACGCGAACTCCAACACTTAGAGCATTGCCAACAAAACAACGTTCAAACCACCATACCAACTACCTTCGTCAATACTTCAAATTACAACAAACAGGACTACTTAGTTTTTTGGGAATAATACACCATTGTGGGTCAGTTTCACACTTGAATTTTTCAATTTAATAATTAAATTAATAATGTTTTTCTTACTTTGATGTAGTATTTCAATACTTTAAAAATAGCTCCGCACGTTTCAGGTATTAACTTTGATAATAATTGTGGCGAAATTGCCGCGCTGAATTTTAAATCAACATAGTCTCGCTCTGTTGCTAAATATCTTAGAGTAACAACTAATCGCTCTTCAGCACTGATCGCTTCTCTCATGACTGTATCTTGTTTCGATATTAAAGGGTTAACTAGCTGTAATAATTCCATGAAACAATCGCTGTCCATTCGCAGATAATTGCGAAAATCGTCACTATCCAGCTCTTTTAATAATATCATGTGGCTAAATTTTTGTCGGTCCCTTAGCCAGTTTTTAGCCCACAAATTTCTAGGCCTGGTTGGTTGTAAATTACAAGTTATTGAGGCTGCTAGTGCAACTCCAATTTTTTGTTTTTTTGATGAAAAAGACATGGCGCGTTTGTTATTTTTTAACGCAAACTAAATGTCAAATTCTTGTACCAATCAACAACTAAACGTCAAAATTGGTAACAACCAAATTGCAAATCAAGTTGTATGGTGTGTAGCCAATACCAATTTGGTTGGACCAACCTCAGCATTTTGGTTGGTGCAACCAAATTGCATCGTCTGTAGTGGCTTTAGAAGAACACTATTTTGCAGTTTCTAAGCTGCTAGAAGTGCTTAACTAGTTTAAAACAGTTTTGTCTCTATTTATAAGCGACAGTGGAGACGTTACTCGATCGTAGCGGCGAAAATCGCGGTGGTATTATCTTAATATATTCAATCAACGGTAATATGTAGTGATGCATTTTGTAAAACTGTAATCTACATTTAGGCTGGTACCGCAATAGTATATTGTATAACAAGTGAAGAAAACGAGTATACGAAAGTGAAATTTGCAGCCTGAGCGATAGCGAGGGCTGCACTCACTTGAGTATTGCAATGACTCATTTTCACACGAGTTACACACGCTATTTTTTCTACGATACAATAGCCCTGTAACGTTTATAAATAAGTAGAAACATAAAAAATTACAAACTTGTACGGATCAACACAAATTTAATAAACCATTAAAACATTTGAGTTTTCACAAATCGTGTAGCAATATTAAGAAATCGTTGTGTAATGAGAATATTTCCACACGATTTTAGTATACGACGCAAAGGCTCCTTTTCTTATTCAATTTAAATTCAAAAATCATCATCGAAAGCATAGGTTACTGCACTATCGTAGAAAAATTATTTTTCGATATTCAATTTTTTCCAATAAGCTTTCGGGTTCGATCCTCACCAAAGATGTTTGCATTTGTTTTTAATGTTTATTTTATAACGGCATTTCATTGCGAATTGAAAAATATATCTTCAAGCCAGAGCATGTTGCAATGATTATTAACAAGGCTCAGGGACAATCGTTCGATAATGTTGGGTTGTTTTTGCCGGAATCTGTTTTTGCTTATGGTCAGCTTTATGTATATAGCTTTAACGCGAGTACGAAATCATGAGAACCTTAGAGTGCTGATCAACAATTCCGCATACCAAGGCGCAATAATAAATAATAACCGTACTTTTACAAGAAACGTTGTGATAAAAGAATTCTTGAATTAATATATTAAATTGTCTTATTTCGTATTCTTCTAGAAACAAACATTTTACTTTTCAGGCCATATTTAGTTTTTTTCATAAACTTCCGTCAGTTTTGACGGGAAATGACTAGTTTTAGAAATAAAACCAACAAATGCATCAATCAAGCTAAAAATATATTTTATTTTGGGAATTTGCACAACCCTAAAACCATGAGGAGCAATTTAAAAATACTTGATATTTCATGTAATTCAACAGAAGCGAGAGTCATTGATTTTTCTGCTGAAGAAATTTTGGCAGGGATCAATAAACTTAACGAATCGCTAGGTGTTTTGCCTTTACACGATTTTGATTTTATTAGTTGTGAATTGTGATAGTCATGATTTTCCTTTTGATTGTGTCGTTGAACTTATGGTATTGAATGCAATTCGCATATTTAAGTTGGATTCGATGGAATATGACATGGTCAACTTCAAAGTATTAAAATTATTTATTGATTTGTTTCTGCCACAAATCACTTTTATCATTAATCAGTGTTTGACGAAATCAGTATTTCCTGATATGTGGAAAGTGGCTTCGATTATTCCCCTACCTAAGAAGGCTGTAATTTCCAATATATGTGACATTCGCCCGATTAGTATTTTGCCTGCCCTATCTAAGGTCCTGGAGAAAATTATACAGCTACAAATTCTTGAGCATCTTAATAGATATAATTACCCATGCAAATTCCAATCTGGTTACAAATCTGGCCATACTACTACTACTGCAATTGTGCATATTGTGGATGATCTATCTGCTATGTTAGACAAAGCTAGTTTATTTGGACTTTCTAAAGCATTTAATTGTGTTAAACATATCCTGTTGCTTCAAAAGTTAAAGTTATATTTTAAGTTTTCCAATTCTCCTTTTTGTTGCTTCATTCTTATTTGAGTAATCGTAAACAATTTGTAAAACTTGGCGATGATCTCTCTGGCATAAGTGATGTAGTTACTGGGGTACCTCAAGGGTCAATTTTGGTCCCTTTACTTTTTTCCATTTATATAAATGATCTACCTTGGCATATTTTAAATTGTCGATTACATCTTTACGCTGATGATTTGCAATTGTATATTGGTGGTGACTTGTTAAATTTGAAGGAGATCGTGATACAAATTAATGTGTATGCAGCTTTAAATAATAAAAAAACAACAATCAATTAGAGACACACACATACACCTATACATTCAAGTCCTTACTGTTGTTTATTGCTGCTACCAATACCAAATAATAATACATAATTAATCACAGTCGAAAATTGGTGATCATACGGAATGATTCATCTTGAAACAACAAATTAAAATCTTTATATAAATATTCAATAAATTCTATTAAAATCTAAATTTGAGTTTCTTAATTAATTAATTATCTATGTTATTACAAACATAACACAAATTAATGCAGATCTCAGAAGTGAAAAGCCTACGTGAATTTTCCGGACAACCAGGAGAATTTGGATCCTGGAAGAAAAACGTACATCGTATCCTAAAAATTTACCAACATCAAAACGGAACACTAAAGTATTATGGAATACTCAGTGTTAGACGAAATAAAATAATAGGTAATGCGGATACAGCCCTGGAGTCTTACAACACTCCTTTCAGTTGGGAAAGAATCTCAAAATGTTCACAGCTCCACAACGCAGATAAACGGGATCTAGGTACACTTGAATACCAAATGACTACCCTAATTCAAAAAAGTAGTTCCATTCCAGAATTTTACCAAGAGGTTTACAACCACCTCTCACTTATCTTAAATAAATTATCATCAATGGATATGAGCCAGGAAGCTATGAACGCGATGACTCAATCGATGATAGAGATAAGGCACTCGACACCTTCGTGAGAGGTGTCAGAGGAGACTTACCGAGATTATTGAGCATGAGGAGACCAATGGATTTACCAGAAGCCCTCTCTCTGTGCCTAAAACTTGAGAATGTACAATACCGTGTTCAGCACAGCCACGGAAATATGAATATCCAAAGACCTCGATTTTCCCAACCTCCTTCATCTCCTCCTAGAAGAGCCATATCCATACAACAACAGCATTTTCCAAACCAACCCAGAAATTTTTACCCTTCATTATTACATAATCCTCAAGCATCCCAAAATTACCGAAAACCTGTCCAAAATAATTACCAACATCCTTCAACTTCAAGATAAATCCCACAGTATTATAATCAACAACCACCTAGAATTCCCAATAGGAGTTATTTTCAAAAACCACAACCAATGGAAGTGGATCACTTTATACACTCTCGACAAATCAACTACCAAAACAGACCAAGGAACCAATTCGAGAATAAACGACTTCATTCACACCAGCTTCACCAACCGGCTAAAATACAAAGAGTTTACCATACAGAACCATAATTACGACCAAGAACAAATAGCACAGAACGATCAGCAATATGACCAGACATTCGAAGAATATTTCAATCCTCCAGTAGGCCCGAATATAACAGACGAAACCGAAGATGATTTACATATTAATGACCAAATGACCATCGACCAATTACAAGATATCCATTTTTTAGACTAAGGAGCTCTTCGCTTACATATTTAGAACATGCATCGAAGAGCGGCAAAATTTTTAAATCCATTGACACTGGGTCGAATAAAAATTACATTCAACCCCAATACGTCAGGAACCCGATTCCAAACGATAAACCATTTGAAGCAATTTCAATAGCAGAAAGCGTTAGAATTACGCATCAATCATCATGCATTAATAGATATCTTCGGTCCCGAAAGAAAATTAAAATTCTTTATACTATCCAATCTAAAATCATTCGGCCGAATAATTGGCAACGACAGTTTAAAACAACTCCTTGCCACAATACAAACAAATGAAGAATTCATGACGATCCATCCAAACATAAAGATACCTCTCAAACAACATATCTCAGAATACGTAAACAATATAACCTTAAGGACTTCACACCTCAGCTTAGAACAAAGACAAAACGTTGAAAAAACTATCAGTAAATACCCAAACCTCTTCTCTCACCAAGAAGAAAGACTAACGTACACAACAACGGTGAAAGGGGAAATCCGCACACATAATGCGGATCCAGTATATTCAAGACCCTTTCCATACCCCATGTGTTTAAAAGAAGAAGTTGGAAAACAGATAGAACAGTTACTTAAAGATGGCATTATTAGGCCATTTAAATCCCCTTACAATTCCCCAATATGGATCGTTCCAAAAAAAACTGACGCATCCGGAGAAAAAAGGTATCGGCTAGTCATAGACTATCGAAAACTAAATACTGTCACAATTCCCGACAGATACCCGATTCCAGAGATCAACGATATCTTAGCAAATCTAGGGGAAAACAAACTCTTTACAACTGTAGATTTGAAAAGCCGTTTCCATCAAATCCATTAAAAGAGTCAGATCTCTTTGGAAAATCAGAAAAAGATCACTTCGAGAACATGGAAATTATATTTAAAACTTTAGAAGGAGCTAATATGAAGATCCAACTCGATAAATCCGAATTTCTACAGGATCAGGTCGAATTTCTTGGTTTCATAATCTCTAAAGATGGCATAAAAACCAATAGGAAGAAAATAGAAGCTATAAACAACTTCCCTTTACCAAAAACAATAAAAGAACTTAGATCATTCCTCGGAATGTCTGGATTCTACAGACGTTTCATTAAAGATTAAGCCAAATTAGCAAAGCCCCTGACTTTGCTTTTAAGAGGGGAAGACGGACATGTGTCCAAAACATTCTCACAAAATAAACCTGTCAATCTTGAACACACGGAGATAACCGCATTTAACAAAATAAAAAATTTCCTAGTATCTAACAAAGTCCTATTAAAATTTCCCGACTTTCAAAAGGAATTTGAACTGACAACAGACGCTTCTAATTACGCACTATAGGTGCGGTCCTCTCACAAGAAGGAAAACCAATTACATTCATCTCGAGAACACTCGATAAGACAGAAGAAAACTACGCAGCCAATGAAAAAGAAATGCTGGCTATAATCTGGGCTCTGACTTCGTTGAGAAATTTCCCGTACGGATTAAGAAAAGTCAATATCTTCACTGATCACCAACTACTAATTTACGCCATGAGCAATAAGAACAATAATTCAAAAATGAAAGGATGGAAAGCCATCCTAGAAGAGTATAATTACGAATTGAAATACAAGCCAGGGAGAACGAACGTAGTAGCTGACGCTTTATCCAGAACACCTACCATTACCAAAATAAATGCCATGTCGACAACACATAATGTTTTTCGAAATCAACTCATCCTAGATATAGGTAATGAAACCTCCTACTAGATAGTAAATTATTTTCAAAATTAAGTCAGACAAATTATCACACAACCCAACTTTACTAATACTGACATTATAAATTTCTTCAAAAGATATCTAAATCCAAATTTAATCAATGGACTAACAATAACAGTAAGCCTAATGGGAAGAATTCAGGAAATCTATCCTTTACACTTTAGAAATTATAAGATTAGGTTTACACAAAAAATGGTACAAGATATCTCAAATGAAACTCAACAAGAAGAGAGATATTCTGTTTTTCTCCAGCGTCCCAGAAGTCGTTGTAATAGATAACGAAAAATCCTTAAATTCACATTCCATATTGTCAATGATGGAAGATAGCCTAAGTATCAAGGTCTTCAAAACTTCCCCACATAAAAGCGAGGTAAATGGACAAATCGAAAGAATCCATTTTACCCTTACTGAGATAATGAGATGTCTCAATTCAGATGGAGTCGAGAGAATTTTTGAAGAACTACTCCAGAGAGCGGTAAACTAATACAAATATACTCAATTCATTCTATCACAGGTAAAAAACCAGTAGAAGTTTATTACGGTACAACTCCAAATATAGATCCAAGTCAATTTGAGCAAAATCGTCTCGATAATATAAAGAAACTAAAACAAAAACAGACAAAAGACTTACAGTATCATAATAAAAACCATAAGGCGATAAAGACATATCATCCAGGACTTATTATTTATGTAAAAGTTAATAAAGGACTACATAGGTTCGAAACTAACTGCTAGATATAAACCCGAGATAGTAAAGGAAGAAAAGAATCAGACAAAATCGTTCACGAAAGTAATATCAAATCATAAACATTTATAATTTCAGGTGTGCCTTAGGCAAAGTATTAGCAGAAATAGAAATACTCGATTACACGAACTCCCAAATTATTTCCATTAATAAGGGTAAAGCAAAGATACAAGATGGGAATTTCAAGCTAATTCATATAATCGAACCGGATAATTATCAAAATTTCATAGACAGAATACATACAGTACTGAACAAAGAAATTAAAACCTACAAACATCCTCTACATGAATACCTGACATATGAGTTAATACAATTTCAGTCGTTATTAGATGGACTAAAAATACATAAAACCAAAAGATCTCTGAATTTTATTGGTAGCAAAAGGAAATGGATTGCCGGAACCAACTCCTGAAATAAAACCATTACCGCACCACCAACGAAGCATATTACAAAACCAGCTGCATATTCGATTATTAATTTTCACACATCTAACCCTAAAAAGGAGGAAGAAACTTCGAATGAAGCCGTCCTAATACTAAATAGTCGCACAGTTTCCGGCAAAATTAAAAAAAGAAGACCACCGGTAATGACGGAGAGGAAAAAACATAAAAATCTAGTGGCCCAAACTTTAAACCGTGGTGCTATGATATAAAGTTCGATAAATCGGAACCAAACTAAATATTTTGTTAAAATAGTTTTTAAAAATGTTTAAGTATAAAATAAATTATTTCTTGTTATATTCTGGCCCACTAATTTTATTGCAATTTTCAGTTGTACGATTGTATACACAAGTTTATTACGAATCCTGTTCAAAATTACAATTTGTGCCTGTAATCGCTTGATCGATATTCTCTTTAAATATGCGCATGTTTTTCACATCTGGATTAAAACCATCACCATGGAAATAAATCGCTATTCGTGTGGATAATACCCATACGTTTCGATCCGTATCAAGGGCAACATGTATCGGATAAAATAATTTACCCGTTTTGTGCACCGTGTTCAGGTGATAAGGCTTCCGCGTATTCCAGCAGTTAATTGATGATCGGCCGAATAGCAAATTGACTAAAACCTCTGTTCTATCGTCGTAAACCATTTGAGCAGCATGTCCATGTTTACCAATGTTACCGAGCAGGGTAAAATTATAGAAATATTTATTTTGAGTGTAGGATTCGTCTTGTAAAATTCGATTAGATACCGAATACATTTTGGTTGACGCGAGTGGTGCAAAGTATACATCTCTCGATCTGAAGGTTACAAATTTTTTTTTTTTTTAATTTTTTTTTTTGAAATTTATAATAAAATTCGCATACTCACCCGTCGGCTTGTTTTTTACCCACCGCTGAAGCAAATACACCATAATTCCATTGGAAATTTAAATGCTCATAAAAGAAATTAGTTTCATCCGGATCGGAGCCTAAATAACTGTGTTCCACTCTCCAGGCCCTATCTTTTTTGAACGAATAAACAATGAACGATCTGAACATGTCCACAATGTAGGCATGTACATCGTCGCAACTATCACCCTCCATATCGATCGATAAGCTGAGTAAAACAGCATAAGGATTTATAAATTCGGACGGGATTACAAACCGTCGCAGCAATGTATCTGTCGTCAGATCAAAAATAACAATGGCTGGTGGTGCAATAACACGTTTTTTGCCCCAATAATCCGTAAACCCAGAATCGATAGTCCATAATCTATTGCACTTATCGATTTTGAAATGTCCCGAACTTATAATGGATGATTCACTGGTTAAACTGACGGTCAAATTATTTGGATCTTCATTCACATAATTACCTTCAAATGATGGATACGGAATTAGAATCGGTGATTTTCTCGTTGAATTGAGCGGGAAATAATTTAGTGACGACAAAATGCCTTGCCGAAATCTGAATAAAAATACATTTTAAAATTAACAGTTTTATCGATTTTATTTTTTCACCCAGATCACAGTATTACCTGAAAACACCAACGAAAACTTTATCTCGCCATATACCCAGTGAAAAAGCACCGTTAAGCTTTGGAATAAAACTGCCCGTTGCTAAAGCTTGTTCTCGCCGAATTGGTGGAATCGCAAAATCCAATAAATCCCAGTGGAAAGTTTCTTTGAGTTTAGGGCGATCTGGTTCGTCAGCGTTTATTATGGTTAACGTGGCCACAAATAAAATCACCGCAAGATTCATAATTAATGAGCACTTTATGAAAACACGTTCACTGTTCAAATATCACGGTTAAATTAACAGATTGCTCAAATTTTTATTTATATACATCTTTCTAATCTAATTGCTATGCATGTGTTCACATTAATGTTTTGTAAAAATATTAAAATATTTTGGTGCCAGAGATCAATCCTCTTTTATTATGTAAACGTTATCAAATTTTTGAGCTGTTTATTGTTGAAACTACAAATAACAAATATCAATTTTCACAGATTAGCGCTGTGTTGTAATAATTTGTGCTTGTGATTGACTGTTCAAACAGACTCATTAAAAAAAACATTCTTAATATCCGCTTTCAATTTTGCTTAGGTAAGGTTTACGATTTTATAAAATTCAGAAAATTCAGACACTCATGACATATCTACTCTTGTTGCGGAAGTCAACTGTTAGCTAGCGTTCAACTTAAATATCTATATATACATATGTATATGCAATACATCTCCAGATGTCCAGGCGCAGACACTCTAGAAGCTCATTTTATACCAAGTTTTTAATGATTTTTGGAAAAATAAACTTCCCAGGTTTTTGACGGGAACTTCGAACTGTTTTTTTTCAACGATGACTATTTAAAAATCACATCAATACAATTCATCTTCACACAATAGTCTAGAGGAAGATTTTATACAAGTTTTAAATATTTTTTGGAATCCGCGGATTTTACACAATTTCCTTGAAAAAGTAGAACGATATTGTACCACATATAACAATTCACAAAATGTCTTCAATGATGTCCATGGTAACTTTTGACTGAACACTATCGGCCGATAACGACTATTGTTTTCATTTTCGGCTGGGATAAACCAATCTGCCACTGTTTAAAAGAACGACAGTATACATTATATTATGAAGGCATTAACAGTTTCGGTATCTTTTGATTTAATAAAAAGGGTCACAGGATGGAGAGGACACGAAAGACGAGTACAAAATATGTACATATGTCGAAATGTTTAAGAAAAGAAATAATTTTTGAATTTTCGATTTTTGTTTCGAATTTTTTTAGAATTATCTCGGAGATAATTGAACCCTGTGTAAAATGGTTTTGTCCCATTAAGGAGCGTCCATCCATTATCAAGATATAAACAAAACTGTGAGCAATAAAAAACATTTACTGTTTCGTATGAAATTTAAACTTACCCTGTCTGAGAAATAGTTTCGTGTATTTTTAGTATCGTTCCCCTTAATGTTGATTATCGATTCGATAATATTTTAATTACTTTTGCCTGAATGACTATTGAAAAATAACGAACAACTTACATTTTGGACCACCTATCCGACATCTATCGTAAATTATGCAAACTTAATGCTTAGCTAAGATTTGGTGTGAATCAAGAGAGGTACACTTTCGTCAACGCTCTTTCTAATTAAGCTATAAAATGAAAATAAAACTTGAGCATAAATTATGTTGCATTATAAAGCTAAATTGATATGAGAAATACGATACGTATTTAGTTAACAATACGAATCGGAAAAAATTACTTCGATCGTAGAGTTTGACCAAGGTAATGTACTGCGTTTTTAAACACCACTTTCAACATTTTCGAACGATGCACTCAATTTTATTAAACGCCGCGTTCGATTTTTTAAACTTCACATTCGAAATTCGAATACTTTTAAATACAGGGGCGCTATCATGAAATCCGGACGGTAAATTTTAACGGTAATAAACAATTCTATGAAAAATTCAGAATAAATTCAAAAAATGGTCAAAGTTACCCAAGTTATTTTGTATCAAATCGCAATTACATGAAGGTTTAACGGCAAATTTCTGATCGTCATGAAATATTTGTCGCATAAAAATGTGTCGTTAAACTTTCATTTATTTGCAATTTCATACAAAATAACTTGGGTAACTTTGACCATATTTTGAATTTATTCTAAATTTTTCATAGAATTGTTTATTACCGTTAAAATTTACCGTCCGGATTTCATGATAGCACCCCAGTTTTCGATATTTTCAAGCGTCAAGATTCTATTTTTTTAACAGCCTGTATTCGATTATTTGAAACACAGTTTTTGACATTTTCATACAACGCGGTATTTTTTTTTACACACTGCATTCTATATTTTTAAATATCACGTTCGATTTTATTAAAGCCCGTGATATTTTTATTAGATCCGCATTACGATATTTTTAATTGATGCGTTTGCTTTTAACACCATTTAAAATTTTAAAACATTCCTTTCAATATTTTTAAACAACGCGTTCGTTTTTTAATCCTCTTTTGTGTTTTTAAACACGGTTTTTGATATTTTTAAACGTTACGGTCGATTTTTCACCGCTTTTACTATGCATTCAATTTTATTAAACGCCGCGCGATTATTTATTTATTTATTAAACGTACAGTAATGGTAATACAGTTGGTAATTAAGAAATTTGAATGCAATACAAAAATATTAATTATTAATAGGAACAAATTTAAATAACTCATTTTAAAATGAATTTCTCGAATCAAAAATTTCAAAAACACAGTTCAAAATTCGCGACATTTTCAATCATTACATAGAAAGAACGCTTGTAGGAGTTAGAAACAACGCGTATGAGCGTAAAAATTGAAAGGCATAAGTATTTCATCACAATCAATTCCTGATGCTTCTTCGGGGATCTAATCGTTGTAATTTTAATAAATTACAGCGATCTTTATAAGGCAGGAAAATATACTTTCACTCTTTCAGAAGGTAGGCCATGAAGAGCATACAGTACAAATTGCTTCTAGACGCTTTCAATTCTATCTGAATGATACTTATAAAATGGTGACCAGATTTGAGAAGCGAATTCAAGAATAGACCGAACAAAGGACACATATACATATAAAGATTTTAGTGTGAGAGGGTCATAAAAGTCTTTACAATTACGCTTAATGAATCCTAACATAATGTAAACCTTAGCAATAATAGAATCAATATGTTTTGTAAAGGAAAAATCAGAAGAGGAAATTATACCCAAGTCAGACATGAATTCAACTCTGTCAACCACCATATTATAAAGAAAATACTGCTGAACAATAGGTGATTGCTTTCTAAAAAAAAAAACCTTACATTTGGCCACATTCAACAACAATTTATTGTTAAACGATCAACCGCAAAATGTATTCAAATCACATTGTAACTTTATACAATCAGAAATTGAAGAAATCGGAGCGAATATTTGCATATCATCTGCGTAAAGAAGCCAATGTGCAAATTCAAAACACTTAACAACATCATTAACAAATAATGAGAACAAAAGTGGACCAATGTACCTTACGGTACTCCAGAAATTACACGAAATAAATGAAAAGCATAATCATTAATCTTAACGTAGTGTGGCCGGCCAAAAAGATAAGATTGCAACCATTTAATAGGGATGAGCTCACAATTTAGTTTCTCCAGCTTATTGATAAGAATCGAATGATCAATTTTAACAAAATATTTTGAAAAGTCAGTGTAAACTACATCTACTTATTGCCGGCACTCGATCCTACTATATAAATGTCCACAGAACGCGGCCAGATTGGTAATTGATAGATTATCCCATATAAAACCCATGTTGTGCAGGCAAAATAAGAGATTTCACATGAAAAAACAAAAATCTCTGAACCATAGCTTCGAAAAGTTTGGAAATGGCAGAAAGAAAGAGCTAAACTTTCTGCACAATTTTTAATGAGGATGGGTGGAATGCCATCATAACCAGCCCCCTTATTTACGTCAAGAAGAGACAAGCAAATGCACTGCACTGCATATAGCATTGGACGACAAATTAACTTCAATCTGCAAAATGCGCAGTTATTATATAGGAACCAATTTAAAATTTTAAATTCTTTTCGACCTGCATCGAATCCAGAATAAAACTCAGCACCATGTAGTGGTGGCACCTATATAATGAATCAAATTTGTTGCGCCATTTTTCCAAGCGCAGTAGTTTCATATTGTACCATGGTTCACGAGACCGAGGTTCATGTTTAATTAAAGGGACACACCACACCAGTCTTGAGTAGTTTGTTGAACAACGAAACAGCTTCGTTCAAGTTTTTCAAACGCCTAATGAATTCCAAATCAGATTTGACAAGAAATTCGTTTAAAAAATCTAGTCACCATGCCTAAAATTAAAATGAAAAGAATTATCAAGACATCACAGATTTTAAAAAAATTAATAAATTCAAGATAAACTTCTAAAGTTCCCGCGCAACAGAAACAATTTAAATTTCCGTCGAATAATGGATGTATTATTGTAATAAATAGCGGATATTGTAGTTTTGTATTGAGCATATGAGCCGAATCATCCTCTTATTTAAAACAACATGCCTTAAGCTCTGGTAGTGTTGATGTCTACAGTTTGATTGCAACATTTGACGTTTGAGGCAACTGCTTCCCAAAAATTTTGATTCTTATAAATGGTCTATTATATACGCCAGTTGGCCCAGTTTCCGAACTTAAAGCCTTGTGCTTGAGATCTTCGTTTATTCCCAACTTAAAAGATAAGTATTCCAGATGCTGAATTTTTTTGTTTTGGGAATCAATTTACCAACATTGTAGAAACTTGTTCCCAAACACTAATTAGCCATAGCTAAAACATCAGCCTCGGTTGTTTGAGGATCCAGTCTGGATAGATGAAGCCAAAGTTTATGTGGTACAGTTTTGATAATATTATCTGGCAAGATCTTATAACCTCGTACTGCTTGTTGATTCTCCATTCTGCTCTCAAAAACAACCTTATCTGCATTTTCAATTTTTTTAATATTAATGTAATGTTCTCCTTGTTCGTATCAATCTCCTTCTGCAAGCAATTCTAACAATATTTGGAGTTTGGTAAAAACATTTTTAAGAAAATTTTGTTCTTAATCAGGTCTCTACAATCATTGTAGAACCACATTATGTTGGCGCATTTCAGCGTGACATTAAATGACGTTCGATCCGCTTCTGCACACCCATAATGGTAAGCTCTGTTGCAAAAAAATCGAAACTCAATCCAAACTTATTTTATTATTGTGGCAGAAAATTATTTTGGAAAAACAATTTGCACGTCACTTCTATTCGCGATGCGATGAAAATTCGAACACTTTTAACGACGTGTCCGATTTTTTAAAGTGTCCCTTTTTTTAAACCACATTCGATTTTTTTAAACAGCGTTTTTGATATTTTTAAACGATGCGTGCGATCTTTTTTAAGCAGCGGATTTTATTTTTTTGAACGCGGCTTTCGATATTTTTAAACAACGCATTCGCTTATTTTAAGCGACCCGTCCGATTTTTTTAATTATCAAAAATTCACACGCCGTTTGCCTCTTGGGGCATCAATATGTCTACTAAATTCAAAAGACAAAAACAAGCAATAAATTTTGATTGGTAATTTACTTATGGCTCAAGGCAATTGTTCTCAATATCTATACTTAATCTGTTTCATTTGTCTTTCAAATCGAGCATACCAACAAACTTCAAAATCAGTTGAGCAAGCAATAATCAGCATTAATTACCCACAAACTACTTTGGACTTGTTGACATGCTGTCAGTGACGGATTAAGGAAAATCCGGGCCCTAAGCAAAATTTAGTTTCCGGGAGCAAAATTTCGTTTCCCTATAAAATGCGTGAAAAGTAGGCTTTTCCTCTGGTTGCCATAACCATAAAACTTCTGTTGTCTGCATTGTTGACTACTGGGTCGTACGTCTCTCTTAGCAACGTAAGACCAACTGATTTTCCACAAGATAATTTTTTCGAATTAATAGTCAGTACTCAGTACAAACAACAATAATGTATTATGCATTATCCGACCTATTGAAGAAAAACGATAAGTTCGTAATTAAAGAGCTGCAAAAGGATGCAGTTTGCAAGCTGAAAGAAGTTTTCATTTGCCAACCAGTTTTGCAGTTATACTATGTTGTTGCAGAAACAGAATTGCATACCGATGCATGCAAAATTGGGTTGGGCGCCATTTTGTTGCAATGGTCTGAATCGGATGGACAATTGCATCCAGTATTTTACTTCAATAAAAAAACATCACCAACCGAGGAATGCTAATAGCTATGAGCTGGAAGTAATGGCGATTGTCGTTGCTCAAAAAAAAAATAAGAGTGTATTGATATCGGGGCAATTCTATATCCCAAATTTGAACCAGAAGATACGGAGCTGTATAAACAATTGCATACCATGCATCTTATCGGAGAAGAAATGGGTAAACAAGAAGGGTTATTGCATCCGATACCGAAAGGTGATACTCCATTGAATACCTATCATCTGGACCACCTGGAGAACCTTGTAGCAACCAATAAGCAGTACAAACACATCCTTTGTGTTATGGATGGGTTTTCAAAATTTGTGTGGTTATATCTGTCGAAATCCACAACTACCAAAGAAGTTATCCAAAAGTTGAAGCTATAGAAGTCGGTGTTCGGAAATCCTAAGTATATTATCTCGGATCAAAGTACTACTAGGTACAGGAATACTGCAGAAAGCAGTCGATTAAACATAGGGCCGTATACAATACAAATATGGACAGCCAAAATGGCCGTTGATTTTAACTCGAGAAAGAAAAGCTAAGAAGTGAGTGAATGTAAAAAAATTAATGAATGTTTAAACTACTAAGCGAATTCACACGTACAGTTAGGAAGGGAAGAAATGAGGACGCCATGTTTTTTAATTCATTCTATTGTTAGCATTTATGTTGTATGGAGAAAACACAAAAAAAAAGGAAAGAAAGATATTCGAGGCTTATAAGCGTGAATAAACCTTTTATTGTTAATAATAAATAATATTAGAAACCAGCCATTGTTTCGTTTTATTATTTGCAACATTCTGACGATTTTACAACTTCAGATGTGGGGTCAGAGCAAATATTGAAACTGTGAAGTGAATTGTTTGCGGTGCATTGAGGACACGAACGCGAGAACGAAGAAAATTCAGTGGAAAACTGGTTGGTGAATTTGAGACTATAAACGACGAATTGCGAAATATTTTGCTTCTTGTGGAAAACGAAAAAAAAAACTAAATCGGCATGAGTTTGGAGAGATCACCGACACATGCAAACAGGTGGAACAGGTGGAAACTAAGGCTATCGAAGGAAATGTGGTTGAGGTTACTAGGAAAATAAGGTCAACGAAGGCGGTGCACGTATAGAGGATTGGAATGCGGACAACGATGAGGACAACGAGGAAGATGGTACAGTAAGTACATTACCAAATTCAGTGCAAGAGGCCGACGCAGAAATAGCATTGTTACGAAAACAAGAGGAAATGTTGACTTTGCGTGAGCGAATCCGCGGAATGCGGGAACGAGAAGAAGTCGATAAAATTGAGGCAGAAAGATGTTCAGAGGCCAGATTGGCAGTAACTATGATCCACGGGGGATTGCTACCTCTCGCATATGGAATATGTCGTACCATGAACTTGAGGCAAATCCGATATTGGATTTGAAAAGCGGGTTTCACACGCGGGTTTGTAACACAGCATGGGCAATACGAATATCGTCGCATGCCATTTGGATTGAAGAATGCGCCAGCGGTCTTTCAAAGATTTATAAATATAATTTTCAAAGATTTTCTGGAAAAGGGTGAAATTATAATTTATATGGACGATATATTGTTGGCAACGGAAACTCTGGCCGAACACAAGAAATTAATGAAGAAAATACTGCGACGATTGGCGCGACGAGGGGTACTACTAAGCTTGGAGAAATGTTAATTTTGTTGTACGAAAATCATTTACTTGGAGTACTCTGTTACTTCGGAAGGAATAAGACCAAGTGAGGCACACATTGAGGCAATTAAAAATATATCCGATGCCGGAAAATACGAAGGAAGTACAATCATTTTTAGGGCTATTTTCGTATTTCCGTCGGTTTGTCTCGGAATTCTCGAGAATCGCACGCCCGATGCAAAATCTGTTGAAGGAAAACGTTCCTTTTATTTTTGACGAAAAATGCCGAGAAGCATTCGAAAAATTGAAGAAATTACTGGTGACTGGCCCAATACTAGCGATTTATCATCCGGAGCGAGAAACTGCATTGCATTGCGACGCCAGTTCACATGGATTCGGCGGGGTATTGATGCAAAAACAAAATGACGGAAAATTTCATCGGATGGCATTTTATTCGAGGGCTACCTACTACGGCGGCAGAGGCCAAATACCATAGTTTTGAATTAGAAACATTAGCCATTTTATATTCACGGAAAGATTCAGAATATATTTAGAGGGCATACAGTTCACAGTGATAACTGATTGCAATTCGCTGCACTTGACACTGGAAAGAAAGCACATGAATCCGAGGATTGCCAGATGGGCATTGGAATTTTCAAAATTCTCATTTGAGATGAGACAGACCAGGAATAAATATGGCACATGTAGACGCACTAAGGCGATGCCACATAAAAAATGAGGAGGAAATAGTGGCCCACGTGAACGTGGAAACACAGAAAGGGGTAGAGGAAACAAAAGCGGTCACGAAATGTATGGTAGCGGCAGTGGATCCAATCAGCGTTGAGATGCAATTACATTTGACCCAAAACAGGGACGCTACCGCTTTGGCGTTGCGGCAAAAATTAGAGAATGAGGCAATGGACAACTACAAACTAGTGGATGGTTTGGTGTACAGGAAAAACGTTGAGGGACATCGTATGCTGTACGTGCCGGCAGATATGGAAGATAACATTGTTCGAATTAATCATGAAAAGCTAGCACATCGGGGGGTGGATAAATATTACGAAACGATTCGCGAACACTACTGGTTTCCGAAAATGAAATACAAATTGCAGTCATTTATCGACAAATGTATCAAATGGATTATGTACGCGGCACCGGTGCGTGTGTCTGAACAGAGTTTGTATTGCATACCAAAGGCACCGATTCCATTCGATACATTGCACGTGGATCACTTTGGCCCATTACGGGCACTCATGAACAAATGGAGGCATGTATTGGTCATTGTGGATGCTTTTGCGAAGTATGTTAAATTATTTGCGGTAAATTCAACAAGCACGAAAGAGGTTGTGTCGTCTCTGGAGAAATACTTCATATTTTATAGTCGACCACGTAGAATCATTTCGAATCGAGGCACCTATTGCTGAAATCGAGTTTTCACATTCTCAAAAATGTTTGCTAATCATTAGCAATCAAATTAGCACAAAAACTTAAATCAAATATTAAAGTATATTTTATTTAGCTTGAGTAACATTTCTCAAAAAACAACCATTTTGGATTCTGTAGGTGGAATTCCATGCAGACGAATTTTTTAAATGCTGATTTTTTTCAGCAACTGATCTGAAACGAGAAACTTCACGAAGCAAAGCGAGTTCACCTTATTTGACGGTAAGCTTTTTATTTTGGCGTTTAAATGAATTGGCTTTTTGTTTCAGCTGCCCATTTGTGAGTCTATTTGCGAGAAAGCTAAATTTTAATGCATCATCGCGCTGAATAAAAATAATACAGCGAATTTATTAGACCTGTCGAGAATGATTTTTCTTATTTTCAAAATTGTGACTGGTAATTTCGCCATTTTTGCTAATACGAACCATTTGCTTTGCTAGATGTTCCCATATGTTGGGTGAATTTCCAATAATTGCTTAACAAACAAAAACGCAAAATGCGAATGAAGAAAAGTTATAAGCCAATTTAATAAGCAAATTATTAATAAGCCTATAACCTAAAGGAGCCTTATTCCTTTAAAAACAATCCGGTTTAATTTATTTTCTAACAAGAAACTATCCTTAACATACTGCAAAGTTAGTGAAGCGTTGGTTTACTGGTGAAAAGTTTGGTGTTTTGGGCACAAAGTCTTTAACCTCAACCCAACCGAGGTAACAAATGGGAAGATGTTGAGCATTAATTAAAAAACAACGGGCGAGTTCACGCTCAACTCGCAAAAGAATTATGTGAAAACCTGCAACTATTGAATCATTTCAAGTCTCTTCGATGGGCCTGAGAACTGTTGGCTCAGTATTTAAATTACGATACAATTTTTGGTTAAAAAGTCAATAAGTTGTTCTATTTTGGATTTGGAGGACGAACCTTGCCGACCCTAATGGTTTAATTGAAAATTGAAATTTATAAACGACTATATTTCAGTATAGCTATGTCTTGGTGAGCTTGAGCAAAGTACAATTCTGTTAAGTTAATTATCTATAAACCTGCCCTGAATGCTTCAAAATTCACCATTACTCCTACAAGACAATTGTTGATGATTCCATATTTAAACTTTTGTGAATGGTCACGGCAAACCAGGGGCCCTATCATGATTTCTGCTGCGAAATTTTTTTTTTACGTTATCGTGAATTTGGGATCACAATACACGACAGTTTTTAGCCATCTATCCAATAGCGAGAAAAATAAGGCGGACAATTTTCCGATTGATTTATTGTTGAGGATTGCGACAAGTTTTTGCATCTAATCTAAACTAAAATCAAAATTAGTCTCGAAATAATGCCGCGTACGATAGCGAAATTCATACTAAGAGAGTTGAAGCGGGTCGAAAAGAACATGATAGAGGCCCTGGTGAACAAAGCAAAGTGGCATCGCTGATTTCATTGATTTGAACTAAATGAAATATGGCGGTTTGCACTAAAAAGCACTATTTTAAATAAAAGCGCAATTTTGACTGTACATAAAATCATAGCAGCTGCAAAGATGGTAGCATATCTCTCTGCGGCTTCTTCCTTGCGCGTATCTTTAGAAAATGGCGTTCGAATCTGCTTACCACTCTTATACTTTTTGTTTCCTATATGCCCCGCATGGCCGCATAACCAAACTCAGCAATAGCATGAGCAATACTAAACATAGCATACCGATTAAACAATTTCAAAATTATTATTTTATTATGTATCGACGTATGTACATATGTGCCATTTTCACAGCTCGCTAGATGTATGATATTTAATATTTAAAGTATGGGTGCATTTGTCTTTGTTTAACGTACTTCCATTTCAGTTTTTTTGCAACACTTACACTACACATGCATACTTTTTGTGCCTTTTCATTTTAATCTGACGGAAATTGTAATTCGAATTATCTCGTATGCATGTTCGGTGCATTTATGTTCGTTTTTCTCGTATTTAATTTGTAATTTCGGTCGTACCGGATTTTCCGTTCCTTTTTTTACATGAAATTTTTGACTTACCCCCGCTAAAGATGTTTTCACATCAAAAATTAAAGTTTCAGTATTAAGTTGGTATTAAATAGCAAATTAAAGTGCTATGTGCGACGAATGAAAATTGCATACTAAATTATAACCATTGTACAATTAAATTCCAATAAAAGTTTTAAATTAACGTGACACAAAACAAAATATTTATGTGCAGTAATTGTCTGTAATTAACACAGTGTTTTTTGTACACAACATTTTTATTGACGTTTAATTAAAAAAATTAAAAGATCCAGAGATCAGCATAACACATAAATCTTGATTGATTGACAAATACAACATAACAAATCAATGTTCATTTCGATGCAAATATCACCGTCTTAACTTAATAATTTTATCTCCAAATCATTTCTTCTGCGGCGTGTATACTCGTAGAACGAACATAATTGCAAATTATGGAACAAGAGCAGGATAAATCAGCTGCGGTAAATTATTATTTGCGAAATAATGATCTAAGCATAATAATCACGATACTTATAACCTTTAAGTGAGAGCAAAGAAACATTGAAAATGAAAGTGCATCGCAGATGTTTTTGTTTATCTTGTTGTTGGTATGTATATGTACTTGAATAGGCAACATTCATTTTTTGCCAGTGAAAATTTTCGCAAAGGAAATGACTTTGAAAACAAAAATACATAAAAAACAATAAGATTTATTCTTCGCGTTGAAGACATTTGGAAATTTGTATGGAATGAATCGTAAAGATTGTTGAGAGATAAAAGATCTTAGTTGTTTTTAATAGCTTTTATACAACAAATAAAAGCTATAAAAAATATCTAAGATCTTTTATCTCTCAACAAACATTACTGCTTTTGAATAGAACTAATTTCAGTAGCAATTTGGATATGAAAAATTGACAACTAAAAATTTGCAACTATCAAAAATGTTCGGTGATATTGGCGCCGTCGCCAGCGACACTGGTTCTGTTAGCACGGTATGGTTGCTGTGTATTTTAATTTGACAGGCGCCCTCACTTGTCGTGGTCGCTCTTGTTCTGTTTATACCTTAAGTCTTAACACACTTAAGTCCGGCTATTGTTTGAAATCAGCAGGAATTGGATTGCGAGAGTTTCGTTAAAATGGCACGAATATTGGGTATTGGGTTTCTTCGACAAAACCCGCAGCACGCTTACATCAAATGAAAGAGGAGAAAATTGTAGTCTGATTGCCGTTTCATAAAAAGTAACGTTAAGGGGAAAATCTAGGAAAGTAAATTAGTGTTTGAAACTAACATATTTAATGATGGCGATGTCTCCGATTACTAAACACGGTTTTGTACGCTATTGGAAGGCATTCACAGTGCCACATTGCTCAGAATTTTTGCGATAACTGTTGAATCATTTCATACACTCATGTGAATTGGGTAGCACTTCAATTTATAATTATGATTTATTTTATTCACTAACGAAGTTTGACCAACAAGCTGAATATATATCAGAACACATCTCACGTCTAGACATCATCCGTTTCAGTGCCGCCAAAAAATCTTCCTTAGTTAAATTAAAAACTAGCTCGATATGACTAGCACGTTGACCCCTGCGACGAATTGGCGTTACACTAAATGGATCGGCATAATCTACATCTACATTTAAAAATGGTTTTACAAATTGGACACGAGCGTTTGGTAACTCAGCCATCTGTTGTTCGGTTCTTGGCTTGTATTTGAAACATTTCCTTACAACTTGACGCCCTAATTCTCACACAGACTATCCAAAATCTTTACTTTAATGTACTCAGCAATAATTTGTCTCCAGCATAACGCTATTTAGCTGGTGGCTTCCTCCAATCACTTGATGAACTAGCAAAGGATCGTAATATAATTGGATGCTTGATGTTGAAATCAGTTGCTGCACGTGAGACTCTTCCACCAACTCTTAATACCCCATGAACCCATCGATAACTGGATTTAAACAAAGTAAACCTGGTGTTTTACCAGTTCCTCGACCCGCATGTTCAAGTTTATGATTTCAACCGTAGAACTTTCACCTTGGGCCTTCCTGCGAATTTCCGTTTCAGCTAGTTTTACATCGGTTATTGTTTTTGTTGGATTTCTTAAGTGCTTTGGTGTTCGTAAAACTCCAGAAAACATTAACATTGCACTATTTTAAATTTAAAATCCCCTCATTTGGTTCGGTAGTATACGCCATACGCCACTACCGATGCTACGAGATCGAACTTAGGATTAAGTAACTTCAGCGATAAGAACACTTCGTTTTACCCACTGCAGTATCACTTAAACCAGCAACAGGAATTGCTTTATGTTTCTTTCTCGGACTTCGACACCCATAACAATCCTATCTACTGCCATTTCTGAGACGTCGTTATATACCACAGATCTTCAGTTTATTTCGATATTTAAATTCAATTCAAAAATATAAAGAAGATGTACAAGCTTTCAAGGATAAGGTTGAGCATTTGATACATTGCATAAAATTAGAAAACATACTTACACTGCAAGAAATGGCTGAAACTAGCGATGGTCCTTAGATCAACATTTACGAAAAGTAACATTAGAAATATTTTTAACAATGGCCATGACCAATGCATAGAGTAAAAGGTCATTCAGCATTCTTAAACGAGAAAAAAACTATCTAAGATCATCGCGTGATCAAGGAAAAATTAGCCAATTAATTAATAATGCTAGCCATCGAAAGTGACAGATTGAAGGAAGTTAATAAATTACGATTCATTAATTGAAACATTTTCAAGATTGAAATCCAGAAAGTTTAATATCTAAAAATTGAACGATCATTTTATGATCGAAATATGTATATTTGAGAAAGAATTTAACATGCTAACTTGAAAAACATATTGTTTTATTTTAGTTCTAGGTTTAAGGGTATTTTTGACGGTCAGAAGAAAAACAATATTTTTTTTTTTGCCCGGAAACAAACACCTAGATGGCGCTAGAGTCCAATATGCCCGCGAAATTACTAAAAATAGTTTTGGCCAGAACAAAAATGACCCTGGTTTATGGATTGAGGGTTAAATCAAAAATTAGAACCTTTTGAATTAAATACGAAACGTTTTAACTTCAATAACATTAAATTTAGTATTAAAAGCAGTATACTTTTGAAACGAATCGAAAGTATTTTAAATTAATAAAATTTCTATTTTAATTCATAAAGGTACAAACTACAAGTTAGATATCAAGGCAAATGTATTTGTATTAAAAATGTGTATTTTTATTTTACATGAACATTTTTGAATTTAAACGTTTTGTTTTTTAATTTCAAGTTGTTTTCTCACTTTATACAATAATATTTTCGTTAACAATTTAGGTGATGTGCAAATCTGTTGTGGTTATAAACTGGTAACCTTTTGTTATCGGGCATATTAAAATAACCAGTGCGATTTGGACTTTAGTTGTATAAATTTATATGAATTATCATTCCACACAATTGGTTGCTCTTTAATGAAATTTATAATCAAATAGCTACGATAATGAAAACGATAATAACTGCTAAAATTTCCCAGTTGTATAATTGTATTGATTATTTTATAATTATCAATTAATATATCTCTTTCCAATTATGATTTTTTTATGATTACCGTAACATATACACAACCGGCTTGAACAAAACATCAGCACTCAGTTGAATATTAGCATGGATATTGGCGTGAATTCATCTTCGTTAATTTATAATATAAAAAATATTGTAAACAAAGTGACCCTAAAGTTGTTTATATTTTGCAAAGTGCGGGATGCGTATAGTGATTTCAAGCTCAGTACATACCTGCGGGAGTAAGTCGAGCAAATCATCACACTTCACTCTCTACCAATCAAATTACGCAATTTTGATATAAGCTCCTCCTCTTTCAACACACTCGATTTGAAAATTTTCTTTCTTTGAGCAAAATGATAAAGCAGAGTCACCAACTTGAGAAAATAAAAATAATGGGCAATAATTTTGCGTTTTTTATTTGACAGCGACTAAAAAAGTTTGTTTGTTTTTCATGTTGTGTTGGAAGATTTAAAAGTAAAATTTAAATAAAATTTCATTTGCGTTTTAAATACGTGATATAATGAATAGTGAACGTAAGTAATAGTTGGGTTTATTATAATTATTATAACAAAATATGTTTTGGAGCAAGAATGAAAACTTTTCGATTTTAAAAATGAAATTCCGTTGCAAAATGTATTCGGAAAATTTTTATTGTAACATTTTTTTTTAAAGATGGGATGTTAAAATTGTTTAACAAGTTTAAATAAATTAAAAAGCATTACAAGTATTCAATATTTTTATTGTTTATATTTTGTTTGTTTTAGATAATATTAATATAAAATGCATGATAATATTAATATAAATAGCTGGCCTAACCAAATTATCGAAAATTGCATAAAGCTACTTACTTGGAGAAAAATCAGCGCAGTGGTTGGAACTACGAGTGATGAAGCGATGAAGAGGTGGAAGGCGCTTCGCAGCAGATATGTAAAAATTACAAAGCAGCCGAAAAGCGGAAGTACTGCTAAAGAGGTAACCAATAAGGATGAATGGCTGACTAATGAGAGCGCGAGATTTTTTAAAAATTCATATCTCAAACGAGTAAGCTATTGTTGTCTAATTTAGTTAAAGTTAAATATAACATAAGAAAAGATTTATTTAAATTTCATTTTTAAGGGCTTTAAGGCCCATCGAACGCTTTGGTCGTTCCCTTTGGATTGTCTAATTACACACCATAGAAGCTACTAAAACGGAAATCGTCTTAAAGTTTTATTAATAAATTTATATGCATGATTAGGTACATAATTCAAACTAATTTATAAGCAGTTTCGAATTAGTTTCGAATAATGGAACAATTTTCCAAAATTTATTCGATTCAACTGTGGAAGAAATAGTTTATATCGATTTTTAAGATATGGTGTCTTCCGCCAACGATACAAAATACAAATCCAGTGTTCATAAAACCTGGACAAGGTATGCAGGATCAAGCTCAAATGGATATACTTCTGCACGTCCAATTCCTGTAGTAGCAAATTCAGCAGGTCCAAGTATAGCTGGGCCAATTACAACAGAGGGGACTTCGCGGCGATAACCACCAAAGAAAAAGAGAAGAGTGGAAGATGTAGATCCCACTATACATATGATAGCAGGAATTACTGGAGAAAATTACTTCTACCCTCCCCCGCCCCCTCTCCAAGGAATACTTGTGTGCTCAGGATATTTGCGGAAAATTGGACGAAACAAGTGGTAAAATGGCCGCTGTCTGAACAGCCAGCTCATTTTCACAACATTACATTATTAATTGAAGAGAAAGACAATGAACTAATTATAAGAGGAATACAATAATTTGATTCCAGTCTTTAATTTTATTACAATACGTATTTGCAAATGAATTTAATGAATTAAAATTTAATTTTATGTATTTTTTATTTATTATTAATTTGATATATACTTTTTAAATGTGATAAAATAAATGATAAAATATATGTGATATACTGCCCTGGCATATTGCCAGGGCAGTATATCCACTTGGTTAAAATAATTTTTAAACTGGTCTCTAATTATATTTGCATTTAGGCTAGAGTTATTAGAGTCCAGTCTTTGGACATTTTGCATTCCCCTATTATCGTCGTTACGCCACGTTCCTGGTCGATACGATTCAGCATCATAAACATCTGCTAATCCGGGATTAACGTACTCTGCAACTGTCTTTCTTCGAAGCCAGTTGCGTAATACCACGGTTGCCTTTATTATAGCTAACTCGGTGGTTTTACTTGCCACAATAGGACGACGATATATCCGCCATCTATTTACAAGAATACTAAAGGCATTCTCCACTACTCTTCTGGCTCTAACGGATATATATATATATATATATATATATATATATATATAGTATATACATATATATATTATTTTCTCCATTTCAGGCATTTAGAAAATGCGGCTCAATAAACAGAAATTAAAGCGTAGCCACAGCGTGGTGCTATTCGCCATTTGTGATGCACAATATAAATTTGTGCTCGTCGACATTGGTGCACCTGGTCATGTTGGGGGTAGCAACACCTTGAGGAGAACCAATTTTGGACGTACCATAATATGCGGTGGTGAAGAACTGAATTTGCCACCATCTGAAAATCTCTGTGATCTTAAGGAATACCCTTATGTATTTATCGGAGATGAAGCACTCCCATTGATGCCAAATTTAATGCGTCCGTTTCCTGGTAGGAACACATCACTTCTCCCGTAGGACAAACGCGCATTCAACTACAGATTATCCAGAGCCAGAAGAGTAGTGGAGAATGCCTTTAGTATTCTTGTAAATAGATGGCGGATATATCGTCGTCCTATTGTGGCAAGTATATATATATATATATATATATATATATATATATATATATATATATATATATATATATATATATATATATATATATATATATATATATATATATATATATATATATATATATATATAATTATGAGTTGTGTCTTTACGCGAACATAAAAAAAATATTTTATTTTCAATTTTTATTTAACTTTCAATGTTACACGTTTGGTTTCTAAATTACAACTAACTTAAATATGAATTATATTTTCTTAATTCTAATCTAAAATTATTAAAAATGCTGCGCGTGCGTCTTATGCTTATCCGTTGGCTCAGGTGTCAAGTATTTTATGATGTTACATTTCCCAAGTGTGGGAAATGCAATTAAGCATTTTCTTTATGTTCGTCTTTTACATGTGACGAATGAGAAATGCTATTATGCGCTTTGTTGTACCGTAATTCCTCCGGGGGATGAAAAAGGGCGTCCTCGGTCTTTGGGTTGATTCCATATTTCTTTAATAACTCCGAAGGTGGCGTGGTATGTTCGATGTTTGACTCCTCCCGTGTTGGACCCTTTGAATTTTTTACTGTTGCTTTGCGTCTAACGATGCACAGTGATGATATGGATGTTCCTCCTGATAATGTCCAAATCCAGGTTTGTTGGTTTGCTTGCTTTAGGTACACATGTTCTAATTGTTTTCTATTCTGTATGTTGTCGTGGTTTATTTCTTCAAAATTCAGGGTTGATATTAGTTTCCGTGTTGCTTCAACGTTGTGTAGTGCTCCCTGCATTACTTGCATTTCGCTTTTTATTTCGTATGAATGAAACCTTTTATTGTTGAATGTTATCGAGCAATTGAAAAAATCTATTAGGAAATTTCCTGTCAATTCTCGGTTACTTGGTCCGCAATTTGAATATAGCATTTCGTTCTTGGAGTTGTTTATTAGAATTTTGTACTCGGAGATGTACTGGACCGTTGTTTCTGGCTCTTTTGTGACATTGCATTGACTTCTAGTTCCCATTACCAGTGGCTTAATACAGCTATCTTGGAATTCTTTTATTTGGGAATGTTTTTGAACGAAGCTATTATGTCTCAGTGTGGTGAATAGTCTGTTTTTGGATTTAACGAGATGTTGCGGGTAGTCCTCTATGATTGTTTTGTTGATGACTAATGCGAGTGAATTTTTTCCTAACTTTTCCTAAAAAATTACAACAACAATTTTATTGCATTAGTAGTGGTGCAAAAAGAAGTCATTTAGGCAAACTCGATTTAAAATATTTAAAAAAACGACAGCGACAATTAAACATTTTATTAAAACAACAAATTTATTCCTCGTAAAACATAAAAATTGTGCAGTAATTAAAATTATATCAAATTAGAAAATATTGGCTTACATAAATAAAATAATGTAAACATATTGCAGAGCAGCGCTCCAAATTAATAATAACTACTTTCTAAGCGTTTAGCATCAACTTCAGTGGTATGGCTAGAATTCTTAGATCAATAGAAACATATGTGCCAAATTTCAGAAATATCTAATGGGTCTCACAGGGTGTCCATGGCGATTGAAAAATATAAAAAAATTAATTGGGCCATAGAAGCATTCCTAAGCAATACTAAATACTTTCTAACCATTTAGCATCAACTTCAATGGTCTGACTAGAATTCTTAGATCAATAGGAACATATGTGCCAAATTTCAGAAATATCTAATGGGTCTCACAGGGTGTCCATGGCGATTGAAAAATATAAAAAAATTAATTGGGCCATAGAAGCATTCCTAAGCAATACTAACTACTTTCTAACCATTTAGCATCAACTTCAGTGGTATGGCTAGAATTCTTAGATCAATAGGAACATATGTGCCAAATTTCAGAAATATCTAATGGGTTTCACAGGGTGTCCATGGCGATTGAAAAATATAAAAAAATTAATTGGGCCATAGAAGCATTCCTAAGCAATAATAACTACTTTCTAACCATTTAGCATCAACTTTAGTGGTATGGCTAGAATTCTTAGATCAATAGGAACATATGTGCCAAATTTCAGAAATATCTAATGGGTCTCACAGGGTGTCCATGGCGATTGAAAAATATAAAAAAATTAATTGGGCCATAGAAGCATTTCTAAGCAATACTAACTACTTTCTAACCATTTAGCATCAACTTCAGTGGTATGGCTAGAATTCTTAGATCAATAGGAACATATGTGCCAAATTTCAGAAATATCTAATGGGTTTCACAGGGTGTCCATGGCGATTGAAAAATATAAAAAAATTAATTGGGCCATAGAAGCATTCCTAAGCAATAATAACTACTTTCTAACCATTTAGCATCAACTTCAGTGGTATGGCTAGAATTCTTAGATCAATAGGAACATATGTGCCAAATTTCAGAAATATCTAATGGGTCTCACAGGGTGTCCATGGCGATTGAAAAATATAAAAAAATTAATTGGGCCATAGAAGCATTTCTAAGCAATACTAAATACTTTCTAACCATTTAGCATCAACTTCAATGGTCTGACTAGAATTCTTAGATCAATAGGAACATATGTGCCAAATTTCAGAAATATCTAATGGGTCTCACAGGGTGTCCATGGCGATTGAAAAATATAAAAAAAATTAATTGGGCCATAGAAGCATTCCTAAGCAATACTAACTACTTTCTAACCATTTAGCATCAACTTCAGTGTTCTGACTAGAATTCTTAGATCAATAGGAAAATATGTGCCAAATTTCAGAAATATCTAATGGGTCTCACAGGGTGTCCATGGCGATTGAAAAATATAAAAAAACTTAATTGGGCCATAGAAGCATTCCTAAGCAATACTAACTACTTTCTAACCATTTAGCATCAACTTCAGTGGTATGGGTAGAATTCCTAGATCAATAGGAACATTTCTGCCAAATTTTAGAAATATCTAATGGGGCTACAGGGTGTCTATAGTGATTCACCTTTGAGCCCAAATCTATGTTCCCTCTACAGCAGGATTGGTACAACTGTGGCCCTTTGATCATTTATGCTGTGGATAAATATACCAATAATATACACATCCCTGGGATTCGTTCATCGGACAATAACCCATATTTATCAGCTTTATCCAAGTGTCGAGACGAGCTAAAAAAGATTATTTCGGTTGGTTCAGAGGATGTTGCGGATGTTTGATTTGCTTTGATAATATAAGCAACCTATTTGTTGATTTAATGCACTGCAGCATGCGGGGATGGCGGATAGGGGATTGCCCTAACCGCGGACCAAAACAAGCACACTGCAGAATCTGTTCTCTAGAAGATGCGACGCTTTTCAAACCCAGAAGCATTTGTTTTATATTGAACAGCTACACTATCAGCAATTGTACTAAAGGAGTGGCCGCTTTTGTTATATATACTTGGCAGTAAAGATGGAACCCTAAACCAACCAAGTTCTCACGGATTGATGAGCGGTGTACATTGAATCCACTGTGCCGGCGGGTTTAGGGAGTAAGCATGCGACCTCCCAACCGCCGAGATCAAGCGAACGCAATGTAGCGGTAGTAGAAATATTGAATTAAACAATTTAACATTTTTCAATTGACGGTTAGAAAGTAGTTGTTCAATAAACGCTTAGAAAGTAGTTAGTATTGCTTAGGAATGCTTCTATGGCCCAATTAATTTTATTTATATTTTTCAATCGCCATGGACATCCTGTGAGACCCATTAGATATTTCTGAAATTTGGCACATACCTACATATGTTCCTATTGATCTAAGAATTCTAGCCATACCACTGAAGTTGATGCTAAACGCTTAGAAAGTAGTTATTATTAATTTGGAGCGCTGCTCTGCAATATGTTTACATTATTTTATTTATGTAAGCCAATATTTTCTAATTTGATATAATTTTAATTACTGCACAATTTTTATGTTTTACGAGGAATAAATTTGTTGTTTTAATAAAATGTTTAATTGTCGCTTTCGTTTTTTTAAATATTTTAAATCGAGTTTGCCTAAATGACTTCTTTTTGCACCACTACTAATGCAATAACATTGTTGTTGTAATTTTTTAGGAAAAGTTAGGAAAAAATTCACTCGCATGATGACTAAAGGTCTAATCCTAATTATTGTTGATTCTTCATCCTCTAGTTTGGGTACTTCAAGTATGTACAATAAGGTTTCTTTGTTTATTGCGATTTTTGGAGTCACATATTGGAGTGCCTCGTCTGGTAATGTAATATTGACTCCTTGGTTGGTTAAGAGGTCTTTAATCGTGATTAGTTCTTTTATTGTCAGGATTCTATTGCTTGGGAGTTCTAGTTTTGTCCTGATTATTGCATCTTGGATGTCTTCTAATATTGTGTTGGTTGTATCGATGTTTATGATCATTGCTATCATCTCTATTTCTGTCAAGATTACTTTGTTTGCTATGGTAGTGTTTTTTATTGCATTATTTACGGTATTTGTTATTAATTCGATTCTTTTGTTGATTTGTTCGTTTATCTTGACTTGCTGGTTGTTTGCGCTTATTAGTTCGTTCATCGAACCATTGATTGCACGTAGATCTTCGGCATCTGGATTCCCCGCCAGCCATTTCCATGTTGAGCCTAAGGTATCCCAACGTTTGTGCCTTGTACTTGAGCTTGGTTTTATTTGGTGGAAGTTGTTGATTAATTTTATATATTTTTGTTCTATTATATTGTCTAATTCTAGTTTGTCATTTAATTTATTGGTAGTAATTTTGCCAATTGATTCTATAGTTATTTCTAAATTAGTTAAGTTTATGGGGTGTATAATTTTTATGACCCCTGTTTGAATTTTACATGTTTTTACTTTAATCAATAAAATTGGATCTACTTGTAGATCTCTGATTTCTAGTTTTTGACATTTATAAACTTGTATAATTATCATTAATATCATTATATTCTTTAAAAAATACATCTTAAAAAATAAACAAAACAGAAAATTTGAAAGATAATTTTCTCTCTTTTTTTTTTTTTTTTTTTTTTTTTTTTTATTATTTTAATGTTTTTGGAAAATTATTGAGGTACGACTAAACGTAATTTACTCTTAATAGCTCTTATTTTTAATTTTAATTTTGAGAAGAAAATTTTACAACAATATTTACTACTTAATATCTATTCTTATTTATTTTTTTCTATTCTGTTTAAGGTGTTATTAAAATTCTTATGTCTAAAGGTAAAATTGTATCTTTGAAGTCGTAATTAAAATTGTGCTATAATTTTGCCTGGAATGATAAAAAAATTTGGTTTTAATTAATCTTTTTTCAATCTTTTTATTTTATTTTTATTCCGTTTAATATTTTTGTTTATTTTAAATGTTCTAGGAGTAACATCTTTAATTTCAGCTTTGACTCCTCTAGGTTGTGTTTTCGACCTAACGTTCGGTTTTACGTATACTAATTGATTTTCCGCTAAATTTGGCGGATTTTCTTTATTAATGTTTTGTTTCTCCAACATATTTTTAATCGCTCCTTCTATATTTACGTTTACACTCTTAAATATATCTTTCGCTTGTCTTTCAATTTCGTAGGGGTTTATTAAATTATTTCGATTAAATATAATCTCGTTAGGCGTGTAGCCAGTGGAAGAATGTACTGAGCCGTTATATAACGCTACTGACAATTCGATTGCTGTTGGAATACTGGAATTGGGGAATTTATCTTTATTTGTATTGAAAATCTCAATCACCGTTGCATGAGTTTTTTCAACTTGTCCATTTGATTCGGACGAAGAGGTGTATTCCAATTTAACGTTTAGTTTATTTAAATATTCTTTGAATTGAATAGATTGAAATGTCGTCTCGTGGTCCGACATGATAGTATTGGGAATTCCGAATTGTGTGAAATACTTGGTTAGGGCGCTAGTTACATCCACCAAGTTTTTTGTATTTATTTGAATCATCTGCAGATGTTTCGAAAATGCGTCTACTATAGATAAAAAACTTATTTTGCTAATATTAGAAATATCTATATGTACCCTTTCTGGGGGATACTTCGTAACCGGTCTAGGGGATATTTTTATATTGTACGGTTTTCTGTCGTACTTATGTATATGGCATATGTTACAAGCGTTTATATGACTTTTTATCTTGTTTGTCATATTTGGGAAGAAGTAGGAACGTCTAATTTGACTTTCTACTTCTTTTATGCCTCTATGGGCTCGTTCGTGCTCCTTGACGATGATGGAATTTTGACGGTGTTCATTCGTCACGTCTTCGATCATTTTTGTGGTGAAAACAAAATGACCGTTTCTTGAGAAATTCTCGCGGAATACTTCCTGGATTCTCTGGTACAGTGCCTCCGGTGCTAGGATGGCTGACTGTTTACCATTGTGAAATTCTTTTAGATAATTGAAAATATCTTTTTTCTCGAATACCTCTTTTGAAATAATAATTCTGTTAAAATTTTGAAATATTTGTTCTGTGATTATGGTTTCTATCCTGGAGATTTTAAATATAATTTGGTTTCTGTAGTAGTTTACAGGCCGTTCTGAGAAATGTATGAAATAATGGTCTGAGGTATCTGCCGAATGAACAGTTTCTACCTCACTCTCTCTGTTGGACGGATTTCCCTCCATACTTCCTGGTTCACGTAAAGTGTTTTCCATTCTTTCATTGATATTGATCTCATTCATCGTTGGTATGCGGCTGAGCGCGTCTGCTACAACGTTGGCTCTACCTTCTTTATAAACTACATCGTAATCGTAGTTTTCTAACTCTAACCTCCATCGTAGGATTTTGGAGTTTTTCTCCGAGGATTTGATGAACGTTAAAGGTTTATGGTCAGTTACTAGGGTGAATTTCCTACCGTAAAGGTATGGTTGGAATTTCTTCACCGCCCATATTATGGCTAGCGCTTCCTTTTCGTTAGTGGCATATCTCGTTTCGGTTGTATTGAGTGTTCTCGAAGCGAACGCAATGGGTCTTTCGATGCTGTTTTGGATTTGGGATAGAACTGCTCCCAATGCAAAATTTGAAGCATCTGTAGTTAGGATAAAAGGTCTCGTAAAATCTGGATAGGTCAAGATTTGGTCTGTCGCTATCGTGCTTTTTAGTGTTTCGAAAGCCTTTACGTATTCTGGATCATTTAAGTTCAATATAGTTTTTTTTTTTAGATATTTGGTCATATTTCTTGCTATTTTGGAATAGTCTTTAATAAACCTACGGTAATATCCGGAGAGTCCCAAGAATTGTTTTATTTCATTTTGATTTTTTGGCAATGGCCAATCCAAAATTTTTTTTACTTTGTCTTTGTTGGGTTTCACTCCTTCTTGGGTGATGATGTGCCCCAAGAATTCCGTCTCTCTTTTCAAGAATTCGCACTTATCAAGTTGAATCTTGAGATTGAATTCTGAGAGTCTTTTAAATACCGTTTCTAAATTGTTTAGGTGGTTTTTTAGGTTTTCACCAACTATGACTATGTCATCTAGATAAACATGACAAATTGTGCCTATCAACCCGTGTAGCACATGGTTCATTGCACGTTGGAAGGTAGCTGGGCCGTTTTTCAGGCCAAATGGCATTCTACAGAATTCGAAGTGTCCCTTGTCCGTAGAAAAGGCAGTTTTTGCTTTCGAATTCTCGTCCATCTGTATCTGGTGAAAGCCAGATTTTAGATCCAGTGTAGTGAAATATTTTCCTAAATTGTCTAAAATTTCTTCAATTTGAGGTATAGGGTACTTATCGTCAATTGTTTTCTCATTCAACTTTCGATAATCAATTACTACCCTTACTTTGCGTATCCCAGAAGCGTCTGCTTTCTTGGGAACGACCCAAATTGGAGCGGAATACGGACTACTTGAGTGTCGTATAATGCCGCTGTTTAACATGTCTTGGACTTGTTCTTCCACATCATTTTTGAAGTGATGTGGGTATCGGTAGGTTCGTGTGTATACGGATGTTTCATCCCGTGTAAGGATTTTGTGTTTTATGATTGTCGTTGCTGATAATTTTTCGTTTGTTTTCAGCAGAATTGATTGATTTTTGTATATTTTATCAATGAGGGCATTTTTCTCGTTCTCATTGAGGTGTGTTGTTCGAATTACGTTTATTATGTCGTCTTTACTGATCGAATCATTATTAAAAATTGGGATTGGTTTTAAAGTTTCAAAATTGTTTACTTCTAATTTTAGTCTTGGGAGCTTTTTTGGGGGTTCTGGTTCGTTCGTAAGAATTTTTACTATAGTTTTACCTTTATTTGCTTTATGTATACCTGGTTGAACTATAATTTCTTTATTTAGAGCTTCGTATTGGGGGACGAACCATTCGCCTTCTTTGTCTGTCTCGAATAAGACTACGTGATTATACACGTTGCCAGTGGGATAGTAACGCAGAAATTTAAATTTAATGTTATTTAGAAGGATCTCATTATTCTTGTAATCAATTTTGGCATTAAGTTTTGCCATTATTGAGAGCCCAAAATTCCGTCGAAGAACTTATGGAACTCTAACTCATAAAAGGTTTGGTCAGGTAAGTTTTTGTGAAGGAAATTAAATTTACATTTTTTATTGACGACGTGGTTTCCAAGGATGTTTTTGATAGAAGTATCTTGGGTTTCTAATAGATTTATTGGAACGATACCGGGTTTGATGATGTTTTTGTTCGCGCCCGTATCTATTAATAATTTTATTTTTTTATTTGGTTGTACGCTTTCACATATTAGATATGGAAGGAAATTTAGTCTTCCGTATCGCTTCCCTGTCCCTCTTGAAAATTTGAGTTTATTTCGAAATTACTGGGAGGATCTTCTTCGTTTTGGTTGTCTGAATCATAGTCGTCTTTTGAGCTAATCTCGTGGGTTTCATGATTGTTTATCATATTTTTGTTAAACGAGTTTCGTGATCTCATAGAGTGGTCTACTTCCATAGGTGTTGGTGTGCCACCTGTTTGCCATTTTGATTTTGGGTTTGGCATGTTAAATTTTTTTTCTGAATTTTGTTTCGAAAATTGTTGAAACTGTTTAGATTGTTGAAAATTTGTAGGTTGGTTATTTGGTTATGATAAGAATTCGACTGATTAAACCTTTGTTGGTTTATTTGACTCGTTTTCTTTGAGTTGTTTGCAATTGATTCATTGCAGCTAAATTTACACAGGAATGCATACGCTTCCTCTACATTTCGTGGTTTTGCTGCTTGCGCAAAACCAAAATATGGTTTACTTAATCCGGACAGAAATGCTGCCAGTGCGTCTTCTTCTATAAATGTACTGATCGCTTGCCAGGATTGGTTGTAAATTTCCTGTTGCCTTGCTAGCGATTTTATACTCTGGATGATTTGTTTCGTCTTAGTGTAGAAGTTATGAATTGACATGTTTTCATTTTGTTTATTTGCCCATAGTTGGGACTTATAGTATGTCAATTCTTGTTTATCTCCCAGGGTATCGAGAAGTATTTGCTTCACTTCTTGGAATGTTTCTGGGTCTCCTGCTAGGCATAAAATATCCCTAGCTTTACCATCTATTTTGTTTTTTATAGCTTGAACATACATTGTAAATTGAGCTTGTGGGACTAAATGTTCGAAGAGTCTTAACGTCTCTTCTGCTGTCTTCAACCAGGCCGTAACCTGTTTTCTGTTCCCGTCGAACGAAGGCATCGACTTAATGGGATCAGGAATGCGGAATATATCAGCAATCGGTCGATCCGGTCTGATTTCTTCCTTGTTTTGGGGTTTTGGTTCCTCGATTTTTTGACCGAGGTATCTGAGTATTTCATCCTGTTCATTTTGTTTCTGAACTAGGTTACCCAATTGGCCTGCAATTGCATTCAATTGCGCGGTTATTTGTTCCAAGTTTTCCATTTCTTGGTTTGTTTCTTCTATTGAGCTTATATTTCTATTTAATATAAAGCGCTCAATATTTTTCTTTCTTTCAGTGTGACTTTTTCCTTTACAAAAAATCTTGTCACAATTATGTGCACTGATTTAAGAAATTTTAACTGTCTTTTCGCGTCTATCTAGTAGTGCGCGATGGTAGACTATTCCCGTGGAATTTCCCAAATTTCGTGTCTATCTCGTGGTGCACGTTAATATGGTTCAATTCCAGATCTTCGAATTTATCTTAAAGGTCCGAAGAAATTAGGTAAAAAGATATATAAAGTTCTTACCTGGTTTGTAGTCGTGGATGTAACGGTTCTCAAAGCGGTTTTGGTGTTGATGCGGTGGAACCTCTAGTCTTCTGGACGATTATAAAATCTATAGCCCGAGATATCACGTTAACTTTCAAACACTTTTTTCTTTAAAAAAAAATCACTGTGTTGAATGTCCGTAATGGATTCACTTTAAAATAAGTTTTTATTTGCTTATTTTTCTACACTGTTACAACACTTTCACTTCACTTTGCCGTACGGCTGCGCCAATTATGAGTTGTGTCTTTACGCGAACATAAAAAAAATATTTTATTTTCAATTTTTATTTAACTTTCAATGTTACACGTTTGGTTTCTAAATTACAACTAACTTAAATATGAATTATATTTTCTTAATTCTAATCTAAAATTATTAAAAATGCTGCGCGTGCGTCTTATGCTTATCCGTTGGCTCAGGTGTCAAGTATTTTATGATGTTACATTTCCCAAGTGTGGGAAATGCAATTAAGCATTTTCTTTATGTTCGTCTTTTACATGTGACGAATGAGAAATGCTATTATGCGCTTTGTTGTACCGTAATTATATATATATATATATATATTTATATATATATATATATATATATATATATATATATATATATATATATATATGTAAACTAACATTAAGATATAGTTAAAAATAAATACTTACTTGTATGAGAATGTGCTTCCCGTCAGTGTTGTGCGTCTACACGTAATTTAAGACTGTCTACATGTAAGTGTCGACAATAGCGTAGACAATGTAGACAGTGTATAGACAATGTAGACAATGTAGAAAATTCGAAGATAATCAAATTTTTCTTGTTGTTTTTTCCTATGTATAGATTTAATAACTTCTGCGAAATACGCTTATAGTTCCTAAATCAACCATATAGCCAGAATTGATAACCTAGAGCAAGGAGACAAAAATAAAACATTCTAGATTTGCAAAAGAAGTATATGCTATAATTTCTCAGGGATACGAAAAAACGCTAAGAATAATTGTTTAGATTGTTATATGGACTGCTTAATAACCTCATAAATTCAGAACAGAACTTTAAAAAAATTCAATAAAGAAAATTCAGTGGTTGCAAAATAAGTTGACAAATAGAGTGAAAAAGAAGAGATAGAGTTAAATGAGGAATTAGCCAAATTAGTATTCGGATGAAACCCGCCCTTAAGATTGGTGGACTCAAAACATATTAAGTAATTAACTAAATAGTTAAGACCAGCTTACGCTACTAAACTTCCAGGAAGAAAAACACTATCAACGGCTTTATAAGCTTGGTACCTAACAGGTGAAAGCGAAACAGGAGTAAGATTAGCCGAAATTTAGCTGTAATCGGTAGATATTGCCAAGCAGCTATGCAACGCTAAAGTACATGCGGTTGTTTCCGATAATGAAAGTAGGTACTATGGTCAAAATGGGAAAACTTACCAATCACGTTTTATTGCATAGTACTTGCAATAGCCATACCGCCAACTTGTTGGCAAAAAACGTATTGGATATAGCAATAACAGAGAAAGTGACTATGTATATACTGTACTCAAAGAATACAAGCATCCTGATTTAAAATAACAAATAGTCATGCACGGTGGTAGTAAAGTTAAACTATCTTGTGAAACGCCATGGTGCTCATACAGAGATGCTTACCGCTCTCTAATCAAGAACTTGGAGCAAATGAAAATCTTAGCAGCTGAGTCTAAAATCAAAAAAGTTAAACAAAACGTTATTAAACTCATTTTGGACGATCAGTTCATTGAACGGCAAGTTTATAGATATTCGAACAAATATGCCATATCATTTAAATGTGCCAATCGGCTTCATTTTCAATTCCCGATGCGGATAATTTGTGGTTAGATCTTAAATTACCAATTAAATTTAAATTAAAATTGAATATTCGGAAGGAAATAGCTTTGAACGAATATGCTTTGGCAGCATTTTATTTGCATCCTCATATGGATATTGGCAAACTTACAAAAGATCATTTAGAAAAAATACACAATATTTCTTTAAACAATTGAGCGGAGCGGGGATCGAAAAATGGGATGAATTTAGATATCAAAGTACATATTTCAAAATGCTCTATAAGAAAGACATAAAAAACCCATAGTTTTTTGGAACATGGTTGAAATAAAGCATCCCATTTTATCGCAAATGGCAAATCAATTCCTTAAAATGCCGGCATCATCAGCACAAATTGACACGTATATTATTCCCTCAGGATTAATGATGAATTGTGTACAGATGTCGAGGAAGAATTAGAAGCAAAGTTTTCTGAATTAGAATAAATTTAACTTAGCTTAAAATTATTACATAATATACTCATGTATATTAATTAAATATGAGCTATGGTTATGTATTTAAACAATTGAAATTCTTAATATTATTTTGTTATTTAATAAAACTATTAATAATTGTTGTTATTTTTATTTATAAACTATGTTACAAACCAAAAGTGTCTTTTCGTTTAAAATTGACTAAAACTATTGACGAATTCAATATGGTATGATCTACGATGTGCTCCAGCGGACAGAAGGAACTATAACATAAATTTGCTTTATGAAGATACCGGAAATAGTGTCCGAGTAATTTTTATTTTTATTTGTTAAAATTGTAATTATTGGGGAATCTATTTAACCCAATACGTGATTTAAAGTGTGATTTTTGTATATTTGATTCATTTGGCACAGTTTTACCATTTTAAATAACAGGATATTGTGCTTAAACATTGCATAAATTTAATGTTAAATTCACTATAAATAAATCTTTGGGACAATAGTCATTTTTGAAATTAAATTAGACCATATTTACTATGTTTTAATTGATAATTAAATACAAGTTAAACTTTAACATTTTTAAAACGCTTTTAGTAAAACAAGACGCACTTAATATCAAATTTTTGTAATTTTTAAGCACAGTATTCTGGCATTTAAAATGATAAGACTGTGCCAAATGAATCTAATATAAATATCACACTTTAAACTATGCACGTGCATATTGAATTAATTCCACTTAAATATGAAGTTATCAAAAAATTTTGTTGCTGTGTATTGTCGCCGCATTGTCTACATTGTCGACATTGTTTACATTGTCAACGTCATTTTTTGAATTGTCTACATACATTGTCTACACTACGTGTTGTAAAGAACCACCTATAAATAACTTAAAAGCATACATTACGTTTTACATTTGTTTAATCATACATTGGGTTTTCCACCGTTAAAGCTGTATTTTGGATTGTTTTTCGAGTTTTAATTAATACATTTGATGCATAATTGATAATCAAATTCATTGTAATTAAAATGTTTAACATGATGCAATTCCACTAAAACTTTAAATGTGTTTTCTCAACATTTTGATTTCTGCAGATATCCTGTTTTTGTTTCATACCACAAATTTATTTTGTCAGTTCTAAACACTATTTTATTCGGTAGGTGTGGATTGTGAATTAAGGCGAGAGATTTTCTTTCTTTCTCATTTTACAAACTTGAAAGTGCCTTGGGTTTAAACACAATTTGTGCACATTTGTGCAGTTATTTGTATTTGTCGGTATGGTTACATAATAATTAAAATATTTACTGAATAAAGGTTATCAGCCCTCGATTATATAAATTTATTCAAACATTTCAGTAAAATCATTTGTTTGGAATAATTAAATATACTCAACAAAATTATCACAGTTATCATTTTAAAATTCTCGATAACGTGCAAGGTTACACAACAAAAAAAGAGATTCGCACTGTACTTAAATTATTTACAAAAATATTTTCGTATAAAATGCCAAGACGGGACTAAACTTTAGATTAGTAGTTTGAAATAGTGTTAAACGTGAACATTTAATATGAAATTCATTGTGATTTTATGTCTGGTCGCATTATCCGGGTGCAATGGGCATCGACGTCGGCCAGATCGAAATCAACTCACCGAAATATTTCATTGGGATATACTTGATTTTCAAATTCCACCGGATCGACGAGAACAAGCTATAGCGTCTGGTAGCTATATTCCGAGCAAAAATGGTATTTTATCACTTGGCGTTTGGCGAGACAAATTGTTTGTAGGAGTGTTTAGGTAAGCATCCAAGAATGTTTACAATTTTTATTATGTACTTAAAATGATTTTTTTTTTCTAGATTAACAAATGGTGTAGCATCATCCTTTAATTATTTTTCACTCAATACTACAGATAAATCACCAGTGCTCATCCCGTATCCATCATTCGAAGCCAACTATGTTAGTGCAGACCCAAATAATCTAACTGTAAGTTTACCAAGTACTTCATCATTGATAAGTGCAGGACATTTTAAAATTGATAAATGTAATCGCCTCTGGGTGCCTGATGCGGGTTTTACAGCACAGTTGGGTAACAGACGTACAATTGCACCACCAGCTATTGTTATTTTTGATCTTATTACCGACACTTTAATAAGGCGAATCGAAATCCCTCAACAATTCGTTAATCCCCTCAGCACGTTTGCTGCTTTGGCGCTTGATTTCGATGGTGATAGTTGTGAAGATGTGCATGCTTATGTAACCGATTTCTTTAGATCGATTGTCGTGTACTCATTTAAAAAAGATCGTGCATGGCAGGTGGAACATAATTTTATGGGGTCTGATCCACATCAAGGAAATTTTGTTTTTGAACATTTGAATTTCCAATGGAATTTTGGAATTCATGCAATAGACGTTGGCGATCAACAATCTGATGGGTAATTTTATACACATTTATATTTGAGGAAAAATTATAGTCTGCAATAATTCCAATTTTCCAATTTTTTTCATACAGTTCGAAGCGGATATACTTTGCACCGGTTTCATCTAATAAAATATATTACGTCTCCAATCGAGTGCTTCAAGATGAAAATTACAGTCTAAGTAAATATTATTACGATTTTCATTTACTAGGTGAAGTCGAAAGCGATGGGCATGCCAATCAAATGGTATTTGATGAGGAAACTGAAACGCTATTTAACACAATATTTGGAGGATCGTCAATTGGTTGCTGGAACACTCACAAACCTTATGAAAGTGTGAATACGGTGCATAAAACAACAACAGATTTTTATCCAGTTGGTTTATCTATTGATACAAATCGAAATTTATGGATAGTATCCCATTTGGTACCAATGAATTCATATGAAGGATTTGTAACAGGCCGAAAAAATGTACGGATCTTTAAAGAGACTGTGAGACAAGCAACCGCCGGAACTAATTGTAAAACAAGAAAAAACCGAAATCATTAAATAAAAATTATTTTATCAAGCAAAAATTTGTTTTATTTCACCTCTTATGATGTTGCATTGAGTAACATCTTCAAAGGTCATCCTGAAATATTTAGTTTGCGATATGAAACTTAGGTTAAAGCTAAAAATATATTCATGTCCATGTTGTGTTGTTAAATCTTGTGATAACGTGCCCTTGACCCTCACTTAAAATAAAACCAGTTTATTCACAATGAAATTCCTATTTCTACAGAATTTATAAACGTTGACTGATTCGAAACATCGAATTCATTTATTGTTGAGGAAATATTTTGTTCTGCTTTAAATTCAAAACCAAAATGTATTGTCGCCCAACCTAAAGAATATTTTAGTAATGATGCACGATTAAACGTGATCATGTTCAGTATATTTCAAAATTAACTTCACTTGATGCTATAATTTAGAGTCGCCACTTGGAACCGATTTTGTGCGCGCACGTCTACATGAGATAAACTCAACGGCTGGGAGGGCTTTAAACACATAAACTCGTGGCTCGTACAACCCATACATGCAATAAAAAATATAATAAATACACCTGTCAAATGTACCACTTAATTTAACTAAGCACTACTTGGAATGTATTTAATTTTCACTCGAAAACAGCCAAGTACATTCAGTCCCGCGAAATTTAATTTAATAAAAGAAATCTCAACAGTCAACTGGAAACGAAGAGTTCTCTTTGTACCCGTTCGTTGAAGTTTGCTGAAATAAACCTTAACACTAAATATCGCTTCACTGTTTTTCTTATGAAAATTTTATTTGGCTTTGGGGAGCACTCCAAAAATGATAAGGTAAATTTCCACGGTGTAATCTCACAAATGGGCTGTATCTTCTAATATTTATTCGGCTGAATTTATACGACGTGTTCTTTACTGGTACAGACAAACACTTATGATTGCAATCACTAACACAACTTGATTAATAAAAAAAAATGAGTTCTTTCAAAACTTTATAAATCGTATAAATTTATTAAATAATGTTTTTTATTTTATTTAATATTTTGTCAATTAGCAGCTTTCTCTATGTTCGGGTTGCACAAAACTAAAAAAGGAGAATGACACAATAATTTTGTTTGCTTTATATACTAAACTAACGTCTAACAGATGCTATAAAATTATGAAATTACGCAGCAAAAAATTTCTCTTTGATAACAAAGTCTTCAGTTTGTCTGGGAAGAAGATCAAAATACGAAATAAAATGTGTGGAAAAGAGAAAAATATAAGTCACGTCTGCGACATGAATTGTAGCGTTCGCAGCGGTTGATACGACAAATAGTATCACTCGGTCTTGTGATCGTCTTGCGGTTATTTTCGAAGACCGGTTATCTTTTACTTCTGGGCTTGTACCTTGTACGTTGAGTAATGGCGTATTTTTTTTATGTGAAAACATCTTTAGCGGCACGAGTAAGTAAAAAATTGTATAGAAATCATGTTACGACGGATACAAAAATGCCGAACAAAAAATATTGCATGTTTATTAATGCCGGGTTTCCACCAAACGAACAAAACAAAAAACACAAACAGAAACTGTTTTTCTCAACCAAAAATGAAATGTTTTGTAAAAAGTAAACAGTTTTTAAAATTTTTTTGTCGAAGAACAGTGTTTTTAGCAAACAAACATTTTCCCATGTCGAGTCGGTAAGATCAAAGGAAAAGAAGTTTGTTTTCGTTTTTTAGTCTGTTCTGTTGAAACAGGTTTTTTCAGCTTTGTTTTGTGTTTGGTTAAACATTTTATCAACTTTATTGTGATATTTGAAGACTGTCATCATTTAAAAGTAAGTACCGTTTTTTTATTTTTAGCGTTAAAATATTTATTTAACTATAACTAAATATTTCATAATAATTAGTTAAAGCTAAAAACTTTTATATAAATTTCTTGCTATGAATAAAAGAGTTGACGAGATAATATATTATACCTATACATAATTTTAATTTAATTTTAGGCAATGAGTTCCAAAAAACAGTGGACTAAAATTGAGTGCAGCAGTCTTATTGAAATGTATCGGCAACATACTAACTTGTGGGATCCAACAAATACTGATTATAAAAATAAAAATAAACAACAAGATTCACTGAAGAAAATTGGCAATTTCTTCGAAATTTCCATCTATGAAGTTGATAGAAAAATCAAAAATTTAATTAGTCAGTACAAACGCGAAAGAAGGAATTACAAAAGCATGAAACAGTCTGGTGCTGGTCACTCCTTTGTTGCCAAGTGGTTTGGATATGATGCCATGAGATTTCTAAATGATAAGAATAAACCGAGGAAAGGGAGGAAAGGTGGTTTAAATTTGCATATGGAAGTAAGTTTTTAATTTCGAGGCACATTTAAAAACAAATATGTATTTTGTATTTTTAATTATATAAACGTAAAAGTTTAGTATAATATGCTATAATTACTGACAAGAATCTTGCCATGGTACCTGTCCCAGTTGCGATGTGAAATATTCGCTAAATTCATTTCGTATAAGAAGTGGTCGCGCAGCAGGTTTCCTTGCCTTTCGTTGAATGGGTAATAAAGACTGAAGTGCATTTGAATCCTGTCTCCATGCTCCTTCTAATACAATTCCCGTTTCTAAATCTTCCAGTACAGGTTCTGTTCGTCCTGGTAGGGATGATTCTGGAGGTAAATCAAGCTTCAATCGTAGAAGTGCCTTTGCAAACGCGGTACTTTTGAAGACACCTCCGTCTGAAATTCGCCCTTGAGAACCAACGTGAATGTTAATGAATTTATAATTAGCATCTACTGCAGCAAAGAGCACAATGCTAAATGTTCCTTTATAATTAAAGAATTCACTGCCGCTGAACTTTAGAGACTGTATAACAGCGTGTTTACCGTCCATGCTCCCAAAGCACCCAGGAAAATTCCACATAGTGTTGAAGTCACTTGCAATTTTTTCCCATTCCTCTGTATTTGTGGGTGCCTAAAACATATTGCAAATATTAGTTATTTCTATCATTATTTAATACCAAAATATTTATAGGTTCATCATATTTTTTAACTTATTTTCAGGACAGTGACATGTCATCAGATGATAATTCTAATAACGGACCAATTACAACTGACCATGAAAGACCAGACCACGAAAATAGTGAAAATCACTCAGAAACGCCTTCGCCAACTATAGAAGAGACATTTTCTTTGACTCCCGTCCGTTCTTTTGCTATTCCCAAAGCGACAACCAAACAAACAAAACAAAAGCCGGGTGCTACAAATATTCGTCAAGAGGCATTTGAAATGATGAAGTCGGTCTATGATAGCTGGAAAACAAAACAAGACTCATCGCGCGATGAATACGAGGTTTTTGGTGAACTTGTGGGTCGGAAAATACGAAATTTAAAAACACATTATGCAAAAGCTACTGTATGTAGAGCATTTAATCAACAATATATTGTACGACGCAGATGTAGGAAAATATGATGTACCTACATATAGCAACCCAAAACAATCATCAAGCCCCGCGCCATCAACTCGAATGATGAAATTGTTTTTTGTGAGCAACAATTACTGAATAACGACTTAAACACTAGCGCCCGTAAAGAAGAAGTGGTCCATCAGATTGTAGAGGAACCTTTGGAGTGGGATGTAGCTACGTCTTTTGGCCTGAACTCCGAAAATGACTAACAAGGATAGCTTTGTATAATTTTATTTTGATAATAAATAATTAATAAACTAATTAATTAATTGACTGATCCTATATTGATGAGCAATTAAATTAATAATATATAATTAATTGGTCTTACTTTAATATAATGTTGGAGAACGTCATATATGGCTTCACATACTTCCGGTATAATCCTTGATACAGAAGAAGTTGAAACTTTGAATAAATATTTTAATGATTGAAAACTGTCTCCTGTGGCCAAGTATCTCAAAGTTAATGCCAGACGATCCTTCACTGAAATTGCATCCTGGTAATTTGTATTTTTGTTGGCGATTTTTGGTCCCAGCATATTAATCAACAATTCGAAATCGGTACTCGACATTCTAGTAAAATTTCGGAAGGATGATCTCAATTCTCCGTTTAATCCTAAGTCGTCAGTACTTAAATCAAATAGTAATTCTTCTGTGCCGTAATTCACTCTTCGTTTTAATAAAGAACTAACCCAATATCTCGGTTTGCGTTTTCTTTGGGTCTCATTAATAAAAAAAAATCCACAATTAATCATGAATGTCTCGTCGTTATCAGTCATTTTTGCAAACTTGAACATATATACGGATACACAGAACAAACACTCAAAAAATAGAACAAACAAATCTTATGGAACAGTTTGTTTTGAAAAAAAAACTGTTTGCAAAAAAAAAACATGTTTTTGTTCCGCTTTCTGAAAACAGAACTGTTTTAAAAACTGTTCGTTTGGTGGAAACCCGGCATGAGTGAATATTGACAAGAACAAAAAATAAATAAAACATAAAGCGTGATTTCCATGAGAAAATCTTACTGACCAGTATTCAGTACTGAAAAACACAGAGGAGTAAAGACAACCAAAAATTCCATTAGAGTGACAAGGACAGTAATTTTTTTTATAGCAAAACTAAATGGTTGTATTTTAACAGATTTTTGTTAACATAACCAATAAATTTCATAATTTTTCAATAAGCAATGTAATGTTATAACAATAAGTATATATTTTTATATATTTATTTTATGTAAATATATATTAAAACATATTATTAAATTTATTTCTTGTTTAAAACTCGAATTTAACACCAAACGTCACTTTATATTTACTATATACTATAAAAATGTCGGATGGGGTGAAGTTTTTTTTTTTTATAGTTAGTGCTTCGGTGTGCGAGAAAAATTTGCTATCCTTACACAATCTGTATGTAGATGTATTGTAAAGTACTGAAAAAATATACTTCGCTTCATATTTTTCTTCAGTAAATTATGGTTATACACCAGTAAATTATGGTTAAATAGTACAGTAAAAACAATTTTTTCGAGTACTGAAAAAAAAAATTCCCTCTAACACTCAAGTAAAACTATATTTTTATCTTGCTTTATTTTTACTGGTCAGTAAGATTTTCTCATGGAAATCACGCTTAAATCAACGCAAAATCTACGCATACATAGGCAATACATAACATCATCCGGCATTCCAAAAACTTTGTGAGCCAAATACAAAAAAATTAAAACAAAAAAACCGCCTACTTTAATTTATTGTGTTGTGAAAATATCTACTATAGGTATAATGGCAGAGCCTTCTAGAGTATAGAGCCATAATCATTATGACGTATTTTTTAGAAGCTTTTTTAGTGGTATAACTTTTCACTGATTTCCATAGGAATCCATAGTAAAAATGGTGTTTTTTAGCTTCAAGTTTTTCATTGAAAAAAGCAAAAATGTTACAAAAATGTTATACAAAAGTGTTCTACATATCTTTAGCAATAATATACAGGAAGGGTTTATTAGTATTAAGTAAATATTAATTGCAGAAATATTAAAATTAAATTATTTCTAAAATATATTTTTCGAACTTTCATTTTGAAAAATACATCAAAGTTGGCTCTGACGAATTAAAATTTGACGAATGCAAAATTTAAAAAAGCGCCTTAAGCGGACAAAAGTAAAATATGTGATAGGCTGTAACAAAAATTTGCTATATGAAGTTATATGGAAATATTGTCTATTTAAATTACATTTTTATTTATGAAAATTGTAATGATTGGAAAATTGAATTAATGCCATATGTAGTTTAAATTGTGATTTTTGTATATCTGATTTATTTGTGACATTCTTATCATTCTAAATATGAGGAACTTGTACTTAAAAATTGCAGAAATTTCAAAATAAACTAGTGTTACCAAAAACATAAATGTTTTAAAAATATTAAATTTTAGATTATATTAATAAGTCAAAGCGTAGCTTCTGTGGTCTAATAAACATCCAAAACTGTTTAGTGGCCGAAATATATATTTATAGTGAGTTTAACATTAAATTTCTGCAATTTTTAAGTACAATTTTCTAATATTTAAAATGAATAAAATGTCCCAAATGAATCAGATATACTAAAATCACAATTTAAACTTCATATGGGATTAATTTAATTTTCAAATCATTACAATTTTCATAAATAAAAATGTAATTTAAATAGACAATATTTCCATATAACTTCATATAGCAAATTTTTGTTACAGCCTATCACATACTTCACTATTGCCCGCTGGGGGCACCGTTGCAATCGTCAATACTTGCTACATTTATCTTTAGTTTTACTAGTGTACGTTAGATGTCTCAGATTTATAAAGAAAAATACGAAAAAAATTGTTCAATCACAAAATTATGACACGTTCTTAATATTTTGAGAATTTGTTTTGCTTTTCCTACAATTTTTGAACTTAAATTCTCCAGGTGACGAATTTTGGTACGGCTTTTCAAAATGTTTACTGCCCACTGCCATCTATGTATATTGGCTTAATGCACACGATTTGTAGTAAGCTTTTCTTTTTAATTTGACCAGAAAACTGTTGTTATGAACTTTTTTTTATATTTTGGTTTAAATAAAACAATTATTACAAGAAAATGAAAACGATTTACTTAAACGAGACTTATATATGTTGAAATTCAAACATTTATGAAAATATTTCAGAAATCATAATTAAGAATTTGCAACGTTTTCATTTACAAATTTGTCTTCGGAAAAGAAGTGATTTCCCATATGTTTTATGTGTTTTACCAGAGCCTTCTAGAGTATAGAGCCATAATCATTATGACGTATTTTTTGGAAGCTTTTTTAGTGGTATAACTTTTCACTGATTTCCATAGGAATCCATGTAAAAATGGTGTTTTTTAGCTTCAAGTTTTTCAATGAAAAAAGCAAAAATGTTACAAAATTTTTATACAAAAGTGTTCTACATATATTTAGCAGCAATATACAGAAGGGTATATTGGTATTAAGTAAATATTAATTGCAGAAATATTAAAATTAAATTATTTCTAAAATATATTTTTCGAACTTTCATTTTGAAAAATACATCAAAGTTGGCTCTGACGAATTAAAATAATACTTGCTAAATTTATCTTTAGTTTTACTAGTGTACGTTAGATGTCTCAGATTTATACAGAAAAATACGAAAAAAAATTGTTTAATCGCAAAATTATGACACGTTATTAAATATTTCGTGAATTTGTTTTGCTTTTCCTACAACTTTTGAACTCAAATTTCTTCAAATAACAATTTTTGGTACGATTTTTCAAAATGTTTACTGCCCACTGCCATCTATGTATATTGACTTAATGCACACGATTTGTAGTAAGCTTTTCTTTTTAATTTGACCAGAATGCTGTTGTTATGAACTTTTTTTATATTTCTGTTTAAATAAATCAATTATTACAAGAAAATAAAAACGATTTACTTAAACGATATTCATATATGTTGAAATTCAAACATTTATGAAAATATTTCAGAAATCTTAATAGAGAATTGGTAACGTTTTCATTTACAAATTTGTCTTTGGAAAAAAAGTGATTTCCCATATGTTTTATGCGTTTTACTATGGAAATTTTACTTTTTTCCTCGTTTCTAATTCCCTTATAAAAGCTTCGTTTTTTAGATTATGGCTTGTATAATCAAGGTTGCTTTGGTTTTACTATGAAAATTTTGGTTTTTTCCTCGTTTCTAATTCCCTTAAAAAAGCTTCGTTTTTTAGATTATGGCTTGTATAATCAAGGTTGCTTTGATAATGGCCGTAGCAGCAAGTGTTTTCGAAAATGAAAATTACATACGAGCAAAAGGACCACAAATTATGCTTGTGTAGTGTAAGTGACTCAAAAAAATTAAATAGAAAATAGGGAGCTGTGAAAATTGCACATACGCATCGATACATAATAAAATAATAATTTTAAAATTTATTCAATAAATAAAGTGAACTGCAAGATGTCATTGTATAATATAATTTTAAAATTGTTTAATCCGTTAAACAAAATATCCGTTAAATAATATAATTTTAGAATTGTTAAGCACAGATCGATTATTGTGGGCCAATTTTCGTTTATTATATTGTAATATAAGAGGTAATGTTCCTGCGAAAGTGTATTTGGTGGTGTTTGTTTGTTGCAGCACAAGGGCTGTGTATCTGGAGTTGGTATCGGACATGTCGACCAATTGTTTTATGGCAGCACTAAGACGATTCGTGGCTACTCGGGGTTTGCCGGAAAAAATAATATCGGGTAACGGACGATATTTCATTGGCACCAACAACAAATTATGCGAATTGGCAAGCTTATTGATGAAATACAATCCTGGTGTACACAGAGCAGAACAGAATGGAAGTTCGCGCCGCCAGGCTCTCCACATTTTGGCGATATTTATGAGGCGGCTATAGGCTGCAAAGTTTCACCTGAAGCGGGTTACGCACAATTTTAAATTCATATTTGAGCAGATGGCAACTATTATAAAACAATTCGAAAGTATATTAAATTCAAGGCCGATTGTTCCACTGCACGCAAACGATGTAGTGGCGGTGCTCACACCGGGGCATTTTTTGATCGGACGCCCTCTAACGTCGATACCGGAGGTATCATATGTTGAAGACGGAGGAACCTATAATCAAAAATAGAGGGATGGTTTAGTGCGTGTCGCTACAATCCGCATAGCGACCGGTGAGTTCACTCGATCTATCACGAAGTTTGCACTGCAGCCAACAAATGTTGCAACCCACGAAGTTCAAGGCGGGGGGGATGATAAGGAGAAAAAGCGGCAGCATCAGTAATTTTGGGTTCACCCGTTGTTTATATAAACAAAGCAACATTGCACATACACATTCATTATTTTCCCGTACTCTTGATTTTAATTTTATTATTTTCTCGAATGTTCAATACTGCTATTATTTTGTAAATTTATAAAAAAAAACATATTTTGGTCAGTCAAAAAATAATTTATGTTGTTAAAATAAATGTTGGTGAATTGTGCAGTTATGGGTTTTCCTGGAATTATCCGTGGATAATTATTGCAGCTACTGCTTAAGGCCGCTGCACGTACGTAGATTATTTGTGGATAAAATAATCTGCGAATAATCTGCGTTTTTCTCCTCCCGAGTTGAATATTTTTTATCTTTTGAGCAATTATCTCCAAACGACCAACCTAACAAAAAAAAATTAATACACGGTTAGAAATTTTGTAGTAAATTTTAATATTTTTTGTATTGTATATAAGTCTACACCAAAAAAATATTCAATTCTAATATTGCCCTAATATTAAAAAGTGGTAGTTAATCCAGGGAATATTAAATATAAAGTTTTAAAGGTATTACGGAATAATATATTAACTTTATTAACATTAGTAATAATTATACTTAATTATAAGATTTATTTAAGTTATTTTCAATACAAGTTGATTAAAAAATAATTAATTTGAAACCTAATTTGTCTTGAATTTAAAGTTCCATCTAATTTAGATTTAATACAATTATTATACAATTATTTAAAATAAATAATTAGTGGTATTAAAATTTAATATAAACTGCATTTAAAATTATTGTTAATGATATTAAAAAGACATAAATTTTATATTTGAATGTAATATTTGTAGAAGTAAAATCAAACATGAATCGCATTTCAATTAAATATTTTAAATATTACAATTAAATAAATGCAATATTAACGTTTAATACCATCAATATTACAACTGAATATACTGGTGTATTAAATTTAATTACTTTATTTATTCTATTCGATTCTTTTTTCATAAAATTGGTTTTTATTCTCTGTTTGTAATGCAAATACGAGCCGAGCCATACTTATATCATCAACCAATTTAGAGAGATTTGCCAGAAGTTTAGTGGGAAACACATGTCTACATAACAAACAATTACACATTTTGATTTAAATATTAAAAAAAATACCTTTATTGATTAACGTTTTATATTTCAATTACAATATACATATCTTAAGTGAATACATAATCTGAAAAAAAAATAACTAAAAATAGGCAATTTTCGTAATATATTTAAATTAGTTAAATCAATCTTGCATTTACAAATAAATGCACATTTAGTTTATTTACACATTCATCAGTATTTACTTATAATATTTTATAAGGTTCTAATACGTACTTTTTATTATTAATTTCATAAGTTTCTAAAGGTTTTTTATATAATATTTCTTTATAACTTAAAATTATTTCATTCATGGTAACTTCAATAGAATAACAGTTTAAAGAATCTTCAAATTTAGTAGTATTATATTCTTTACACATAAAGAACGCTTCCTGATTAACATAATAAATCATTTTGATTTCAAGATATTTATTATTATTTTTATATATAAAGAAACCAGTACCTAAATTTTGTTCGCAAACCGAGAATTGAGAGTAGAATAACCGCAAATTTTTAGTAGTGGTAGATTGTGTGTATATTAGTGGCCACGTGAGTGTTGTTTAGTTTTTTATGAAATTGACGTCATTTAATTTTGTTCTGTCTGTTAAAAGTGCTTGTATGTTAAAAATCATTAAACAACCGAAAATATTTTATTTAAATGTTTTTTTCAATAACAAACACGAAAAATAATTTATCCTTTCACTCAAAAACAAAAAAAATATTACTCCATAATCAAAAACAACAACAAATCAAGTCTTTCAAAAATTATTTTGTTTGTAGAATGACAAATCTCAACTCAAAAGCAAGAGAGAAGTATAAAACACGAGAAGAGAAACGAACATAAGCACCAAAAAATTCAACCGATTCACCCGATTTAATTATTTTTGATGCTAACTGTCCTAAAAAACGCACAAATACAACAAACAAAAATAATAGAACACAACCACAAAAATGTTTACTATACATCGTGTACGAATACAAAATTCTCAATTCTCGTGTCTCGGTTTGCGAACAAAATTTACGTACAGGTTTATAATGGAAACCATCAGAAAATTCGACAAAATTGCCGGAGAAAATATTGTTTTCGGTTTTGCTTTCAAAAAATGATTTTAAAATTATAGAGCTTTCACTAGCTAACACAATAGGGGTTAATTTTCCAAAGCTAATTTTTTCAATGAATTCTTTATTTTTCCAGGAATTAAAAATCATTTGCTGATGTCTGGTAGCTAATGTTTTACAAATATTTATGTAGTTATTAATCCCTGCATTAAGTTTGGTGAAATATCTATGTTTAGATTCGTATCTACACGAAGATAAATTTATTGGAGGACCCATTAATTGAATAACACGTGGATAGTGAAATAGTAAATGATGTTTAGGTAAGAGTTGATTCCTATAATCGTTTACTATACAACGACAGTGTATTTCTATATAATTTGTCAATACTTGTAGTGATGATCTTGAAATTTTAGGCGCAAATATAATTTTTATTATGTCTAACATTGATGTTATACCAAGCCATAACTTAGGTAGTGCAAAAGAATATTCGTGAAATATGAAAGGAAAATGTAAAATAAGACAATGATTTTGACTTGCAGTTAATCCCAGATTAGTTGGACTTTTTTCTAAGCTTATATTTGATAAGAAAGACTTCCGATATAAATATCCAAACGAAAACGTTTGAATTTTGTTGTTGATTGTTTCAATCTTAGTAATTTTTTGCTCAATACATTTTTTCAAAAACATTCTCATGATGAAAGGTGCTGTACCTTCTAAGATGTCATGCATTAGATCGACACTGGAGTTCTTAAAAATATCAAAATATGATAGATCATTTAAAATGCAGTATCTTTTAATGCCTTTAGAGTCATTAAAATCTAGAAAGGTTTTAGCTTTACTATTTTGAAAAATTCTGCTATAGTCTGCAGATGATCTTAATATGGATATGTTTTCTTTTAAAGTATATTGTGTTTCATCTCTATTCATTTCACAAATTCTACAGAAATATGATCCTCGAAAAGATTCTATAAAACCTAGCGCTGTATTAGCTCCAAGATTATCATGACTAAGACTAGCTAATGTCCCGAATAATTTGGTATTTTGAACAGTAATTCCTTCGACTTCAAGGATTTTAATATCTTTAACGATAGGTTGAAGTACATTATTAAAATTACAACCTTCATTTCTAAGTTCATTTACAAAAAATAAAGCGAGTAAATGGATATTTTCCAGTCTAGAATTAAAATTAAAATCTTGATTTGCAATAGTAAAATATATAGCGCCGATTTTGTGAACAGTTGTTTTGCTTCCTAATGGGTTAACTACCTCGAAATCGTCGTAAAATATTTGTAATTTTATTGCATTATGATTCAAAATAAAAAAATCATTAGTTTTAAATGCATCGCCACAACAGAAATTTTCTAAAATTGCGTCGTCACAAACGTGATTGTTATTAAAATATAATTTAAAAAATAATTCATTTTCAAAAATTGATTTTAAACTTTGCAGTAATGGAATGTACTGGAAAGTACATTGTACAAATAAATTCTTATAAAATTTGCTTATATTGTCGTATTTTTTTTCCCATCTGCCACCTAAGTTTATTGGGATTGGACTAACATACCTTAATTCTGAATTTAATTGTTTCTGTCTTTTATAGGGTGTGCTAAATTTTATAATAATATTAGAAAACGCTTTTTTACATGTTTGCAATTGATTAATATTCTCTATTTCAGTTGTATTAACCGATTGTGTTCGAATGAATTGTTCAACACTAGTGAAAGCACTATCTAAAAGTTCATTAACATTTAACAATATTTTTGAAATATTGGTTTGGCAAATTCCCATTGAAGCTATGTCATTACAAAACTTATTTACATAATCTTCAAAATTGATAAAATTATTGTATTCATTTTTGTTTTCCTCATTATTCAAAATATGATCTGTGTTACTATTGCGATTTTCAATTGAAGAAAATGTATTTGTTTTATTTGCTTCAGTGGAAGAGGTTTGAATTTCTGTTGAAATAATACGAGGACATGCTAATGCATGACGTCTTAAACCACTAAATGTGCAGAATTCCCGTTTACAATTTTTATTTGATATGCATTTCAAAGTAATATTTTTAGAATTCCCAAGAAAATGGTTAAATTTTAAATGAGAAATAACAAAAGGAACAGTTGGGAATTCTTTTTGGCACAAAAAGCAAAAGAAATACATTTTAATTTTGTAGAATTTTGTTTTGAAATATTGAATTGATTTCTATTATTCTATTGGATTTGGAATTGTTACTAATTTTATAAATACACGTAGCAAAAAAATCATAAAATAATTTAAGGGAGTAGCTATACTCTAAATTAAAAACATAAAAAATCTTAAATAATAAATCAAACGTTTGTGTAAAATTATACCGGAAAGGAACACAAATCAATTTGTGATCCAATACAATAAAATACTGTGAAATAGCTTGCCTGTTAGCACCAATAATTATTATATGAGGTTGTGTCTCCGATAAATCATAGTTTTCTTTTGGAGTATTTATCTACAAAAAAGGTTAGTTGTAATACTGGAATTTTGTATTTTTAATTATTGAATAAATTAAGAATTTTTTTTTTATTTCCCACTTTTTTTATTTACTTTAACTAGAATCAATTAGTTAATTAATTCATGTAATACCCATTATGCAACCGGTCCTAAGACCATTTATGTGTTTTAACAAATAACACGTAGAAGTATATTAGTATTAAAGAACAATTATTTTTAACACCCCAAAGATAGACAGGTACCCATTAAATTTTAATTTTTTAATTATGACGTTAATATTTTTCTGAAAAATTGTAATCGAATTTAATCCAGTTTCGAACTGATGAGCCTTTTTGATTATGAAAAAATCAATCCTCTCATCAGGCCATGGCTACTGGATTGATTGTACAATCAATCCAGTAGCCATGGCCTGATGAGAGGATTGATTTTTTCATAATCAAAAAGGCTCATCAGTTCGAAACTGGATTAAATTCGATTACAATTTTTCAGAAAAATATTAACGTCATAATTAATAAATTAAGAATACTTACATTTTCAAATTTTACAAACTCTTTTATAGATTTTGAAAAATTAGCCCTCTTTTTTTCTTTAGATTTTGATCCTTGTGCAGTAGAAGGTAAAAGTTTAATTAAAATAATAAAAGGGTTGATTTCTGCGTTCCAATCTTGAAATTAGTTTAAATAATTAGTTACATATTTGTTAAAATAATGTAAAAAACAAATAACTAAAATAATTACCTTCAATATATTTTTCAGTTTTACCAGATAATTCCAAATATATCTGGTTAGTAAGTCTCGCAAAGTCGTTCCATCTTGTAATAAACAAATTACTTTGTTCTGGATATCGAATGTCAAAATCATATAATATCTAAAGAAAAAATATAAATAGTTAGCTATAGTAAACAGAACGAAACAATAAAGGAAAAATTACCAGTTCCGGGTTAAAAAAGAAAAATTGAAAATTTTCAAAAATTTGGACGGAAGAATTGTTTTTTCTGGTTTCTAATGTTTTTAGTAGCCTTTCTTTAATCGCATTTTCTTGCTCTATTGCAAGGCAGTTTTTGAAAAATTCCTCGTCTTCTTCATCCAGAATATTATTTAAAGTGTCATTCACACCAGTTTCGTTATCTAGCTTTTTAATTTTTCCTTTACCATAAGTCCCATTACACTTATGTCTTTTTACATTTATATTTTTGATTTTGTTTACGAGATAACCTCCATTGGTTTCAGGATTGTAGAATAAATCCTATAAGAACACAAATCATATTTTAAAATTGTAATAATTAAATATGGCTCAATTTACACGTATATTTCGTTCACTAATACTTACAATGCCATTAAATTTGCTATGTGGTATCTTATAGCATGGAAATAGCTGAATTATTGAAGAAGCACAAGCACTTTTTTGTTCTTTTGTTGGATAATTACCGCAGTTGGCTCTCAAAAAACTTGTGGCTATAGCAACCAGTGCTCTTCTAGATGAATCTTTTAATTGGTTAGTACTTCGGAATTCGGATAAAATGTATGAGTTTTCACTGTTGTCGATGAATGATTCCAATGCCTAAACGATAACAGATTATAGAGAAAGTACAGATTTATAAAAATCAGTTTTATTCTACATGCATATATTTTATAAATAAATAAAATGAACTCACTTGTTTATTCAGAAATAATTCCAAGTCAACAGCAGCGTTCTGTTTTTTTACGTAAGTAGTTTTAATTTCTTGTGTGTTATCGGCACCCTTTGCTTCGAATAATTCCAGGTGAATAATAAAACATGCGCAGCCCAAATACTGCAAAATTAATTTCGTTAAATTTCCTAACGGAATCTCCGCACCATCCCTGTCTTTTAATAAATAAATATCCGTACTATCGGAGTCCGGTAGCACTATAAATATTTTTATTAATAAAATGAATCATTAGCACTAGATTTTATTGATTATTAAATAAATGCATTTTGTAAAAATGCATAACCTCAAAATGCTTACAAGATAGAAACACATCAGTGGCATTTAAAAATTCACTACCATCCTCTGTTTTTTTTTCTAATTCAACAAATTTACAAATATTTTCTTTAACGTATTTCACTTTAATAAAAACACCACTTAATAGTTCGCTTACCATTTTTATTTAATTTTAAAACTAATTAATTCCTGAGAAAGGCATATGATTCTCGTTTCTCTAATTGATTGAAAAGACTTATTAAAATATTACGGTAAATTCGATTACTGTATTCAATATGTATTAATATGCACGCTACTAATTTTTAATATTAAGTTGTATTGAATTTTAATTCTTTTGTATTAAATTGTATTGCTAATATATTATAATTTAATACGGTGGCACTATAACTTTTATTATATTATGTACCTATTTAATTTTATCACTAAATTATATTAATACATTAAAGTTTAATAATCCATAATTATTGAAAATTCATATGAAAATCATTCGATTTTAATATAACATCTATTAAAAATTAATATTAATTATTTTATTTTTTATATTTTAATAATTAAATTTAATATTAAATCATATTAAAGAAAATTTTAAGTTTCACAATATTTAAAACTACTACTTAATCTTATAGTATAATACGAAATCCTTTCTTTTTAATTTTGTTGGTATTGAAAATACCTTTACTATTCAACTTTAGTATTATTAAATTGAAATTTAAGAGCAAATTATTAACTCTTAGTTTTAATTTCTGAGCTATATTAATAATAAATTATCCTTCTATTGCATACATCTGTAATACGGAGCGGCTATTAAAATTTACTACAAAATTTTTAACCGTGTAATTTATGAGCAATAGGTTTGCCCATTATTGTATTTTTTTCTAATTTAGACATTTCTCATTTCTCAACGTCATATTAAAAATTTTATGTGTGTTGTGTTCCTTTGTGTTATATAAAGTTAACGAAGTATTTTAAAGTGTTTGAATTTAACCATTTAATGCATAATGTAGCATATCTGCATCATGTTATTCTAATTTGAACTGCATCTACATTTGAGCATATTTCTTCTGTTTTGTTTCGTATATCTCTTGTTCATTTGTTTTTCTCTCTCGTTTCACACATTTTTTTTGTTTTTTTCTGCGTTTAGAAAATAAAATCGCCATTTAGAATTAAGGTCTATTCGGTACCCCGAAAATTCTACGAAACACAATTCTACGAAACCACAATTCATATAACAACAATTCATTTAAAACAATTCATATAACAACAATTCATCGAAAAACAGTTATTTTATATTATGAAGACTAAAGGAAATTGAATGCATATTGATTAACACAACAAATCAATTTTTGACGTAGCTTTACTATGCAGCACGTGAAAATTATTAGAAATAACACTCATTCTATAAATTTATTATTAACAAATTAATTTGTTTATAACAATATAAAGAAAGATATCTTAGCCAAAATCAAATAAAATTTTGATTATATTTATAATAATAAATTCTTAATTTATAGCAAAATCATTTTTAAATGATTTAATTGTATTTATTAATAAAAAATACTATTGTTTATTCAACAATAATTTGTTAATAATAAATTATTTTATTTATAAACAATTTATAAGGATTTAAGAATTTTCGGCCTGCATTTTCAAATACAAACAAAAATGTTAATTCAGTATTGTTAATAATTAATTACTCAAAGAATTATTATTTAAGCCACAATTGTTATTAACATTTTTTGTTTATAAACAATTATATTGTTTATATACTTATTATAAATAAATTATTTAATTTTCATAATTTTATTCAATCATTGTTAAAGAAAAATCTTAAAAACTCAATCAAAACCAAATTCCATACTAAAAAAAATCTTTTTATTATGAATTTTTCGATGAATTGTGTTTTAGAAGAATTGTGTTTCGACGAATTTTCGCGTCACAGAGGGATTTTATATGAAGATTTAACAATTCATCGAAAACACAATTGATCGAAAAGTTTATATGGGAAATCGGATTAATGTAGTCACACAGTGAAATATGCTCTATTTTTTTGATTTATGATTAACAAATTAAATTGTTTATAACAAAATAAACATTTCTTAGCCAAAATCAAATGCAATTTTGATTATATTTATAATAATAAATTCTTAATTTATAGCAAAATCATTTTCAAATGATTTAATTGTATTTATTAATCGTTGGCAGCTAGGTGGGAAGTTGCTCGGGGGATGCAAGCCGATAGGCTCCGTAACTTGCAGCTTTCCGCAAGTGCTCGTGTTACCTCCTCGTGGTGGCTGCTGGTAACTAGATTGCTGATTTTTTCGGCTTCTAGGCCAAAACACGGCGCTAAAGGAGTCAACCTTAAACAAATCACTGGGCTGGGTTAAGGTGTTATTCGTACCGTGCCGATAACCGGCCAGGCTGAGGGCCCAGTCTAAAAACTAGCTCAGTCGCAAACGGTGGATCCGGATACCTGGCGCCCTCCGGATTAAGTAGCCTTGTCTGTGTATTGCGGATCTCTGCACAGATGGACACTCTTTTCTCCGCTACTCGTGAACCAAATATGGGTGACCAAGGAACAAAACAAACAAAAGAGTCCGGTTCTCTTACAAAACCGGAAAAGGTAGAGAAGGAGACTCGGGTCTTTAGGCCTATCTCTAAACCTGCCAATAAACAACGGGACAAAAGCTTAGATGAGGCTGGTCCCTCCACTCGGGCCACCAGGCCTGAGCAAAGAATTATAATTCGGAACCAAAGCACCAATGAAGCTGGTTCCTCAAAACCAACATATAATACTAGGAGAAAGGCATGGAGGGCCCTGGAGAAGATAAATAATATCCCTCCAGAAGACAGGTCGGAGAAAGACAAAGCTACGCTTGTGTGGGCGAAAAAAGTCACCGAACAGATGTCGGAAGGTCCTTCAGCTGGCTTAAAGATTAAAAGGAACAGATCTCAGGAGGAAAGTCCAAAGATCGCAAAACGAACTAAGCTCCATGCTACCGAAATGAGGCCTTTTAACGAGGTACTCAAGGATCAGCTGGTTGTGGCAGTTGTTGACCAGTCCCAGGAGGATGGCAGTATCACGCCCGCCAATTGGAGAAAGGTGGAAAGGGCCTTAACCACCATTTACCTGGATATCCTTGCAGAAAACCCAGGACCTTCTCCGACTTGTCGGGATGCGGGTTGGCACAGGAACCAGGTGAAACTGACTGCTTGTGTGGATCAGAGATCTCTTCTGCTCTACAAGAAGGCAGTGGAAAGACTAGGCGAGGTATGGCCCGGAGCCAGCCTTGCTGTTAAAGCTAGAGAAGAAATCCCCTGTAGGCCAAGAGCCAGGGTGTGGATTCCTTCAGAGCCTAGCGATCCAAAGGTGATACTCCAGTTGTTGCAGGTTGGCAACCCAGATTTGCCAACGCACAACTGGAAAGTTGCTAAGCTCGAGGAGCCACGGGCCGACTATAGGTCGGCCGTCATAATTCTAAACAGAGAGTCACTGACTGCGCTGGAAAAAACAAATGGTATGGTAAGCTATGGTTTCAGTGCAGTCACACTCAAAATCTACAAGAAGGATGCGGACAAGCCGGAGGCTCCGGAATCTGAGGAAGCTGCAGGAAGCTCATCTGGGCTCCTTCAAGAGGGGAACAGCCTGGTGGAAACCATCTCTACGGATACGGAGATAACAATGTCCTTGGAGTCATTAAGAGGAATCTCAGAGGACTTCACATCATCAGGGGAGGACTCTGGTGATACAGTGGTAGGGAAGGAAGTCTAAGAATGGTGACGTTCTTGCAGATTAACCTACACCACTCAAAGGCAGCATCAGCTGCTCTACTTTTAAAAATTGGAAAGGAAGGGACGGATATTGTCTTGATCCAAGAACCTTGGGTCGCTGGTGACCGGGTACTTGGACTCAGGACACCCTGTTATAGATTAATGCACACGGAACAAGAAGGTAGGGTTCGGTCGTGCATTCTCGTTAAAAATAATATAAATTGTTTTCTGCTATCAAATTTCAGCAATGAAGATGTGGCAGCGGTCAGCATTGAGGTCAATAAACGAAGCCTCTGGCTAATATCAGCCTACCTAGCCTATGATGCAGTGAACATTCCACCAGTCATTCTGGGTGAGGCAATTTTGGAGGCTCAGAAGCGTAAGGTTGGAGTCATCCTGGGGAGTGATGTAAATTCTCATCACACAATCTGGGGAAGTACGGACACAAATGAACGAGGTGAGTTACTCCTTGATTACATTCTAAGTACTAACCTTCATATATGTAACATAGGCAATAAGCCGACTTTTATAAATAGAAATAGACAGGAGGTATTGGATATTACACTTGTCTCAAACTTTTTGACGACCAAACTATTAAATTGGAAAGTTTCGGAAGACCACTCTTTTTCTGATCACTGTTATCTTCAATTTGAAATGAGCTTGGTCTTTCCGAACAGCCCTCTCTACAGGAACAGGAGGAAAACCGACTGGGATATTTTCAGAACTATTCTGGGGAATTCACTACCAGTGCAGGTGCCTGAACCTCCAAAAACTACGGTAGAACTCGATGGATTAGTGGACGAACTGTCCAGCGCTTTTAATGAAGCGGTTTTAGGCTCTTGCCCTCTTAGCAGGCCTAGGGGAAAATCTCGGCCACCTTGGTGGTCAAAGGAGATTCAACAAATACGTCAACGGTGCAAGAGACTCTTCAAAACAGCAACGAAAACAAAAGCCGCTGTAGACTGGGACTCCTATAAGGAAGTCCTCAAAATTTACAAATATCAGCTAAGAAGCGCAAAGAACAGATCTTGGAGACTATACTGTGGTAAAATTCAGGAGTCTTCAGAGATGTCCAGGCTTCGAAAAGTACTATCTACTAGTCCATCCATCCCAAGCTTCCTTCAAAGGCCGGATGGAGCATGGACCACAAATAGTATGGAATCGCTGGAACTACTATTGGAGACTCACTTTCCTGGTTGTTCCGAATCTGCACCTACTTTATCAGTAGGTAAAAGGACAAGCAGCCTCGTAGGTTAAATTATTAGCAGAAGAAAGATTCTGTGGGCTATAAGCAGTTTTAAACCATACAAGTCGCCAGGGCCTGATGGTATTATCCCTGCGGATATACAAAAAACTACGGATCTAACCATTCCCTGGTTAGAGGTAATTTTTAGAGGCAGCCTAGAACTATGTCACATTCCCAGTAAATGGACGGAAGTGAAGGTTGTCTTCATACCTAAGGCGGGAAAACGCTCACATTGCAGTCCCAAAGACCTTAGACCAATCAGCTTGTCTTCTTTCCTGTTTAAAATACTGGAAAGACAAATAGAAGCTCATATTAGAGGCACGATTGTGCCGGAAAAGCTGTCCAAATCTCAACATGCTTATTGCAAGGGGAGATCTGTAGAAACTGCTCTTCATTCTCTCACATATTTTATTGAAAAATCTTTCGAATATGGAGACTACGCGATGGTAACCTTTTTGGACATTGAGGCAGCCTTTAACAACGTGCTAACAGGGGCTATAACTCGGGCACTTTCGAATCTAGGAATGGAAGATTCTCTTAAGGACTGGATAGATCAGATGCTAAGAGGCAGAATCATAAATGCCAGTCTGGGGAAATCCTCCGCCAGAAGATTTGCAAGCAGAGGCACGCCGCAGGGTGGCGTACTGTCCCCCCTTCTCTGGAACTTGGTCATAAATGATCTGTTGCTGAGGCTGGAGGATACTGGCTTCAAGGTGGTTGCCTATGCGGATGATGTCGCTATTGGCGTTCGGGGAAAATATCCCGGGACACTTAGCGAGCTTATTCAAAATGCTCTGGGCATTCTTTCATTATGGACCAATGGTTGTGGGCTAAATGTGAACCCACAGAAAACCGAATTGGTTCTCTTCTCTAGGAAATATAAAATTCCTCATGTCGATCCTCCTACTCTAAATGGTTTCAACTTGGCTTTTACAGGTGAAGCAAAGTTCTTGGGTCTCGTCTTAGACGAGTAGGGTAAAGAAAGCTACGGTAGCGCTATACCAAAGCAACCTTGATTATACAAGCCATAATCTAAAAAACGAAGCTTTTATAAGGGAATTAGAAACGAGGAAAAAACCGAACTTCCCATAGTAAAACACATAAAACATATGGGAAATCACTTTTTTTCCTAAGACAAATTTGTAAATGAAAACTTTGCAAATTCTTAATTATGATTTCTGAAATATTTTCATAAATGTTTGAATTTCATCTTATATAAATGTCGTTTAAGTAAATCGTTTTCATTTTCTTGTAATAATTGATTTATTTAAACCAAAATATAAAAAAAAGTTCATAACAACAGCATTAGGGTTTCCAAATATCCGGATTTTCTGTAACCGCGGATATTGAATTGAAGTTTATGAAGTATCTGACGGATACCGGATAACCGTCAAAAATAAACAAAAGTAGCTAAAGTTAAATATTTTTTTTATATTTCATATTTAAATATTTAAATTAGGTACTAATGATATTTTAAAAACGTTAATGCATTAAGTGAAGTGCAGGGAGGACGTGACCCAACTGGAGTGCAAAAATCACCTGAAACCGATAAGGTTATTTTTGAATATGTCGATGTTGGCTTTGCCGTTTTTAATGCCTTGAATAATAAATCAAGATTTGGGGTTCTCTTACCAGTTTTCTTGAAGCGGTTAAATTCTTGTTTAAACTGCTAGGAAAATTCGATGTCGTTACATGTTTAACGGTCATCGCATTTGAAATATAGGAATTACTTCTTCAGTTAATGATAGTTTTAATTCTGAACCTAATTCAACAGTCAAAGCAGTTTCATTGCAATGAGCAATGATGTGCTTTGTCATTCTAGGTAACTCGAGTAGTTTCATCACCGTATTATTGATTCATGAGGTTTGCAAAACTCAAAATTAATTTTGTTGGATTCACATTTGGATCAACAAGGCATTTTCACGACTTATTTCGGAATTAATTGCTTCCATTTTATTTCTTAAAAAAGATAAAACACCTTAAGCAGCAAAAATATTGGCATTTTTTCGGCACAGGCAGTTTTATTGGATGTAGAGATTGGCCGAGATGTCTGATTATTGGAAATCAAATTTTTCCATCATGGAGTAAGCGTTTAAATCTTTTAGAGCTTGAGTAATGACCGTATTTACCTTTAAGAACCTCTATAACATTAGAGTTACCGAGTTCCAGCGAATTTTAATATCTAGAAGTAGTTCAAATTCTTGGTTCAATTCTTTTTTAAGAGATATGAGTATGTGCGTTAATGCGGTAGTGATTCTGCATTATTGCGTTACAATAAAATGAGCATGAAAAATGAAAAAAATACCCTAGTACATTGTTTCACTTTTAACGGGGAAAGCGAGGAGAAATTAAACAACTAATGAGGATCGTATTAAGGTTTATTGTGTTGAATACTTTGGCACATTATTGAAAGGAACAGATTGTCAAAAATAGCGCATATATTTATAAATAAAACTTATGAAAATGAGATTTATTTTTATATTTCTGGTTAATTTTTTATTAAAATTAAAAAACATATTGAAATTATTTAAAAAAACAATATTTCCGGATACCGTTGAAAAATAACCGCGGTTATCGGATACCGTTAAAGTCACAAATATCCGCGGATACCGGTTACGGATATATCCGGTTCAGAAACCCTAAACAGCATTCTGGTCAAATTATAAAGAAAAGCTTACTAGAAATCGGGTGCATTAAGTCAATATACATAGATGGCAGTGAGCAGTAAACATTTTGAAAAATCGTACGAAAAATTGCCACCTGAGGAAATTTGAGTTCAAAAATTGGAGGAAAAGCGAAACAAATTCTCAAAATATTAAGAACGTGTCATAATTTTGTGATTAAACAATTTTTTTTCGTATTTTTCTGTATAAATCTGAGACATCTAACGTACAGTAGTAAAACTAAAGATAAATTTAGCAAGTATTATTTTAATTCGTCAGAGCCAACTTTGATGTATTTTTCAAAATGAAAATTCGAAAAATATATTTTAGAAATAATTTAATTTTAATATTTCTGCAATTAATATTTACTTAATACCCATATACCCTTCCTGTATATTGCTGCTAAAGATATGTAGAACACTTTTGTATAAAAATTTTGTAACATTTTTGCTTTTTTCATTGCAAAACTTGAAGCTAAAAAACACCATTTTTACTATGAATTCCTATGGAAATCAGTGAAAAGTTATACCACTAAAAAAGCTTCTAAAAAATACGTCATAATGATTATGGCTCTATACTCTAGAAGGCTCTGGCTATACTCCTGCAAAAATGCAATTGGGAAAGGTTGGGGGCTGGATCCCCACATGGTCCTTTGGCTATACACAGCAGTAGTTAGACCGATTCTTCTGTATGGGGTAACAGTTTGGTGGCCTGCTCTGGACAAAACTGTCAACCTAAAGTTGTTGACAAAAGTTCAGAGAACAATCTCTCTGTGGATCAGTGGTGCAATGAGGAGCACATCCACTCAGGCACTGGAGACTCTGCTATTTCTAACTCCTCTAGATATCATGGGAAAACAGTGGGCAGCTAGCACTGCCATACGACTGAAATCCACCTTAATGTGGACCTGCAATAACACAGGGCACTCATCTATACTTTGTAACAAAGGGCTTCCCAAGACCACCGACTATACTGTCCCGTCACTATCTTTTGATAGAAAGTTCCGGACTATTATACCATCTAGAGAGGACTGGATGAGGGATACAGTTTTGGAACCAGGAGTTTTGAACTTCTTCACTGATGGTTCAAAACGGGATAGAGGAGTAAGGGCTGGGGTGTTCTGCGAGGAACTCATGTTAAACCTCTCCTTTCGTCTCCCTGACTACTGCAGCATTTTTCAAGCTGAGGTAACTGCGATAAAGGAAGTCGCGGACTGGTTGAGGTATAATGTAATATCGACTTGTGATATTCGCATATATACGGACAGTCAGGCAGCCATTAAAGCGCTTCAATCACACCTTCTCACGTCGAAAGTAGTCCAGAGCTGTCTCTCATCTCTTAACGAGATGACAGATCAGTTCAACATCCATATCATATAGGTGCCAGGACATTTCGTTAGTACGGGGAACATGAAAGCCGATGAACTGGCTCGACGTGGTACAACGGACCACATTTCAAACAGCAAAAAGGATATTGAAATTCCTCTTGCGGTATGTAAACTGCTGCTTCAGGAGGAAGCCAGTAAGTTGACGAATGACAGATGGTCAAATAGTACCTCATGCGTAATAACTCGGCAAATCTGGCCAAAGTTGAACTTGGCGAGATCCAAACAGCTGATCTCACTTCAGCGGAGTCAGATCAGTGTGGTTGTTGGAGTGATTACGGGGCACTGTCTCATAGGCAGACATGCAAGTAGACTTGGTTTCTTCTCACATGACTACTGTCGTAGTTGCGAGGACGAAGAGGAGGAAGAGACAGTACTTCATCCTCTTTGCACCTGTCCTCGTCTGGCACGAAACAGACTGAATTTTCTAGGGGCACACCTTTTCAACGACCTGGCGGAGCTCAGCGAGAAGGACGTCAGGAGTATCCAGCGCTTCATAGCAAGCTCAAAGTGGTTTCAATGAGTTGGAGGAAAAATTTTTAATTTGTGGTATGGCTACGGACCTTTTTGTGTCTATGCCTGGTCCTGGTGGACCGCCACCCAAACCTAACCTAACCTATTTATTAATAAAAAATACTATTGTTTATTCATTTATTCCAATATTGCATTACAAAATTTGCAATTACAAAACTTTGCATAACAAAATAGTGCAATTATTTTTCTTTTTAGTAGGTGTCATTAATAGATTCTATATAATCCGCACCTACGTGCGGCACGCAGTGCGACATGTTTGCTGATCCCGGCTCCTACGTCCCCCGAAATTTAAATCTAAAGCCCCTTGGAGTTACTGAAGCCGTTAGCCTCTACAATTCTAAGTTAAATTAGTTCATGCCATTTTTCTTCAATTTATTTTCCTCAGACTAGAGAAAAAATGTACGGGAAATTGTTATGCAAGATTTTTTATTGCAATATTTGGTAATGCAAGATACTTACCCAACCCGTTTATATCATGTTAATGAGGCATTTCTTAAAACAATAAACATTCATTATTTCTGTGGCAATATGACATAAGGGAATAACTCTAAAATTCGCATTTTTCAGGAAAACGTTTTTAAAATTAAGAGATACTCAAAATCGTATGAGTTTTTTGAATTCTTGCTTTTTTAAATGATTATTACGGTTGTTTGTAGTTGTTGGATTATTACAAAAAATTGATATGATATGAATTCGAATATGGAGATTTCGAATTTGAAATAATATGTAAAAGGGTATAACTCGAGTTATTCCCTTATGCCATATTGCCACAGATTTATAAACAAAAAAAAAAATGTTAATGACAATTGTGGCTTAAATAATAATTCTTTGAGTAATTAATTTTTAACAATACTGAATTAACGTTTTTGTTTGTATTTGAAATAATCCTGTCAATTTAGTTATGCCGTAGACGAATTTTATTTGATTTGAATGTGCATGTATATAACATTATAACCGTTCAATATTTTTTCTGGGCTCGCCATAGTAATATTTGCGTAACAAAAGTTGAATCTAAAATTGATCAACATAAATAAATTGTTATGTATGCAATATAAAATATTTTATGAATAACTGTTTTTCGATGAATTGTTATTGCGTAGAATTGTTTTTTCGTAAAATTGTTTTTTGTTGAATTGTTGTTTTACGAATTGTTTTACGATGAGTTGTTTTTAGAAAAATTGTGTTTCGACCAATTTTCGGGGAACCCTATTTGTGACGCGAAAATTCGTCGAAACACAATTCTTCTAAAACACAATTCATCGAAAAATTCATAATAAAAAAAATTTTTTTAGTATGGGATTTGGTTTTGATGGAGTTTTCAAGATTTTTCCTTAACAGCGACTGAATAAAATTACGAAAATTAAATAATTTATTTATAATAAATGTATAAACAATATAATTAATGAACTGGGAGCAAAGTTCGCACTGATATTTCTTGGGATTGAAGAACGCTAAATTAATTTTTTTGTTAAAAATTGTATAATACATTAAATAATTTGGATGTTCTTCGTGTTCATCCCGGCAAAGCTGTTTATAATCTCTGTAGAGCTCACTTACAGATTTATCGTCTTCAATGTACTCTCTAGTAGTGCGGACGCGACAATAGTGACTTTCAATTCTTGGAATTGAATTAATATGTTGTCTGATTCTTTCTTTCACCGCTAAAGGAACTACTACGTGATTATTATGTTTCCCCCTGCACTCTGGAGCAATTATTCCTGCTTCGGAAGAACTTTGTTTTTCTTGAACAGTACGAACCATTCTCCCACTAATTCCTAAAGTGGCAGTGAAAAATTGTTTACATACCCTTATTCTGGAACCACTGCGATCAAAAAAATATGCGCTATTTGGACGACGATGGCTGTTTTCTCTTACGTAGCGGTATTTCGGTTTAACTACCGTCATACTTGCAGCAATGAAATCACGCTGCCTTTGCAAGTCTGCCATTTTCCAGTATTCTTCAAAAAAATCTTGTCGCTCTTCATGAGAATTTTTTTTGGAACATTCAAGTCTACAGCTATCTGCAGTTGTATCGGTTTGTTTTATAATTTTCGTATATTGATACTTTTGGCCGCTGTTTCTTAGATGTTTGGCTTGATTTTTCTTGCCAATTTTGCATGTTTCTTGGCGTTTTTCGACTTTTTTTCTTCACAATGCAAGCAAATGTCACTTCTCTTTTCTTCTGCTCGGTTGGGTTTTGTTCACCATTATTACTTCCCTCGACGGATGAAGATTGAGTAGATGAATCACTCGATGAAGAATTGATATAGTTCGGGTAAACATCCGAATCATCAGAATCAAAAAGATTACCATCTCCCTCTGAAATAAAAGACCTCTCGATTTCATTCTCAAGGGGTGTTTGATTTGAACAACCTGTAATATAAAATATTGTTTTATTTTTAATGATTATTGATGACTTAAAATACGGTGATAAATTTATTTTGTATTATTCATGTTGTAATTTATAAATTTAATTAACTACACTTACCTTCTTCAGAAATGCTGCCTTGTTGAATTTCAGCTGAAGAAATATTAGGTTGCTGAATATGACAAACCGCGAAAGAATTTTGCAAAATTGATTCGCCATCCAGATCAACTTTATTTCTGACCATTAAACTACCTCTTGATGCAGGCAACATTGTTTATTCTATGATTATGTTATTAAAATTCCGATTCTTATTGCCAATACAATCACTTATAATATTTGTTATACTTTGTTTCTTCTTAAGTGGCACAAGTGAAAAAGTTACGTTGAATATTAACCCATTTGATCCCACTGTACCTGTACGGGTACACAAAAATCACTAACTTTCCGGCGCCACTACTGCGGTATTTAATATCAAATTTCGATTTGTATTTTACCGTTATATATGGTTTTTAGTTTGTCTATCATATTTTAAAAAAAAATCCATTTCGAGAAAGGATTTTGAGGGTTATAAAATATTTGAAGTACAAATATTTTACACAATTTGTTATTGGTGTGGGATCAAATGGGTTAATATAGCAAATATAACAGAACAAATAAACCTTATACACCAATATTTTAAGCAAGACTGACACAATACAAAACAGTTCACCACAATTATAAAAATAAAAAAAAAAATGTATGGGAAGACTGTTACAAATCTAAATAATGCACTTTCCACAAATAAAAATTTAACGATAAAACGGCATTTTTCAAAATGAACTGAAAGCTTTGACTTATTTTGAGAATCAAACCGACATAATACAAAATAATGCCACACTGATTATATTTAAAGAAATTAATTCCCTTATATGTATTTTAATAGGAATACTGTTACAAATCAAAATAAGACAGTATCAACGAAAAAAAAGTAACGGGCAAACGGCACTTTACAAAATGTATATAAAATTATAAAATGAAAAATCATTTTTTAACAAAACCGGCACATTACGAAATAGTACTATACGAATATATAAAAACGTTGGCGGTTACCTACCTATTTAAAAGGGATACTGTTCCAAATACAAATGTGACATCGCAAAAAAAATTCAACTAAATTTATAATTTTTTTAAGTTGTGACTGTCTTGAACAAAAAATTTTATGTGCACTGATTAAAGGATTGGATACAACTGAGCTTATGACAGTTTTGATGCAAATAATAGAAAGAGTTGCAAGTTTTCAATAGCGACATAACTGCCGCCTACTGGTTTTACGTGTGCAGTTCAGTTGCGCCGTTCTAGAACATAAAAATATGACGATAATACGACTGTTTTATGTAAAAAGTCAATTTTCAAATTTTTGGAGTTGTGCCGGTATTCTTCCAAGGTAGCGATATGTACTAAAATTGTAAACTCCCCAAAGCCGCTTAGCATTAGTTCTCTTTTACACAAGAATGACAAGAAATTGTGTAGCACACCTTTGTTGTCATACTGTAGTTAAAACAAATTTTATGGGGGCTTCCGTTTTATTGTGATACAATATTTTGTTTTATTTGAGGATTTTTTATGGAATTTTTATTCTTGGGAAAAGGAAATATGATAGTCTATGATAATAGATTTAGCCACTGTAAATTATAGAATCAAGTGTAATTAATTTTAAAATATAGTGAACATGATCATGTTAAATCGTGTATCAGTACTAAAATATTCTTTAGGTTGTGCGACAAGACAATACATTTTCGTTTTGAATTAAAAGCATAATCAAATAATTCCTCAAGGAATGTGATATTTCGAATCAGTCAATGCTTATAAATTCTATAGAAAAATGTGTGTCATTATGAATTTAAATGTTCGAGCAATAAACTGGATTTATTTGAACCAAATGTCGGATTGATTAAATAAAGTGAGTCACAAGAGCACGTTATCACAAGATTTAACAACACAACATGGAGAATGTATTCCATTTTTAATTTTAATCTATAACAAACACAAATAAAATATTTCAGGATGACCTTTGAAGATGTTACGTAAACGTAACACTAGAATAGGTGACATAAATAAAAAACAAATTCTTACTTGATAAAATATTTTTTATTTAATGATTTCGGTTTTTTCTTGCTTTACAACTAGTACCGGCGGTTGCTTGTCTCACAGTTTCCTTAAAGATACGCACATTCTTTCGACCTGCTACAAATTCTTCGTACGAGCTCAATGGCACCAAATGGGATACTATCCATAAATTTCGGTTTGAATCAATAGTTAAACCAACTGGAAAAAAATCTGTTGTCGTTTTATGCACCGTATTCACAGTTTCATAAGGTTTGTGAGTGTTCCAGCAACCAATTGACGATCCTCCAAATATGGTGTTGAATAGCGTTTCAGTTTCCTCATCAAATATCATTAGATTGGTATGTCCATCGCTTTCGTCTTCACCTAATAAATGGAAATCATCATAATATTTACTTAGAACGTAATTTTCATCTTGAAGCACTCGATTGGAGACGTAATATATTTTGGTAGATGAAACCGGTGTAAAGTATATCCGCTTCGAACTGTATGAAAAAAATTGAAAAATTTGAATTATTGCAGACTTTAATTTTACCTCAAATATAAATGTGTGTTAAATTACCCATCAGATTGTTGATCGCCAACTGCCACCGCATGAATTCCATAATTCCATTGGAAATTCAAATGTTCAAAATTAAAATTTCCTTGATGTGGATCAGATCCCATAAAATTATGTTCCACCTGCCATGCACGATCCTTTTTAAATGAGTACACGACAATCGATCTAAACAAATCAGGTAGGTAAGCATGCACATCTTCACAATTATCACCATCGAAATCAATCTCTAGGGAAACAAACATGCTGAGGGGATTAATGAATTGTTGAGGGATTTCGATTCGCCTTATTAAAGTATCGGTAATAAGATCAAAAATAACAATAGCTGGTGGTGCAATTGTACGTTTGTTAGCAAAGTGTTCAGTGAAACCCGCATCAGGCACCCATAGGCGATTACATTTATCAATTTTGAACTGTCCTGCACTTATCACTGATGAAGTACTTGGTAAGTTTACTGTTCGATTATTTGGATCTTCATTAATATAGTTGGCTTCAAATGATGGATATGGGATGAGTACTGGTGATTTATCTGTAGTATTGAGTAAAAAATAATTAAGGGATGATGCTACACCCTTTGTTAATCTAAAAAAAATGAACATTTTCGTATTAGGTAAATATTGAAAATTGTAAAAAATCTTGAATGCTCACCTATACACTCCCGCAAACATTTTGTCTCGCCAAACGCCAAGACCCAAAATACCATTTTTGCTGGGAATAAAACTTTCAGACGCTATAGCTTGTTCACGTCGATCCGGTGGAAATTGAAAATCAAGTACATCCCAATGAAACATTTCGACGAGTTGATTTCGATCTGGCCGACGTCGATGCCCACTGATTCCGGACAATGCGATCAGACATAAAATCACAACGAATTTCATATTGAATGTTCGCGTTAACACTATTTCAAACTACTAATCTAAAGTTTAGTCTCGTTTTGGCATTTTATACGAAAATATTTTTGTAAATAATTTAGGTACATTGCGGATCGTCTAGTTTGTTGTGTAACCTTATACGTTATCGAGAATTTTAAAATAATAACTGTGATAATTTTGTTGATCATATTTATTTATTTCAAACAAGTGGTTTTAGTGAAATGTTTAATTAAATTTATATAATCGAGGGTTGATAACCTTTCTTTATTATTTATTTTTAATATTACGTGTAACCATATCTATAAAAATAACTATCAAGGGTCGAAGTCGAGCTTATTTATAATGTGCACTAATTTTATTTAAAACCATGGTAAATTTGTAAAATGAGAAAGAAAGATAATTTCTCATCTTAATTCACACTCCACAAATACCGAATAAAATAGTGGACCAACTTGAGAGATCTTAAGATTGGTGAGGATTGAGGTAGGCTGACAAAATAAATTATAAACGTTTCGAAACTTATTCTCTTAAGGGATATATTTGGGCACAAAAGTGTGGAGTTCGCGATTGCCATTGTATAGCTTCAATATATAAATTCTAATAGGAAACCTGTAACGAAAACGCTAGGTTTCCGTTAGCAGACATGATTTCAGCGGTCCGGTGCGGTATGGGATAGCCGGCTAGGCTCAGGGTATGGCGTGGGGGTTTCCGGACATGAAACCATGCTTGAATAACCGCAACAAACAAACGAAATAAAAGGAAAAGATATATCTCACCAAGGTTGCAGGATAATAAAAAAAATTATAACCGGTGTGCAATCGCCCAAAAACGGTCAGCACCCACGCCGGGTGTATCTCTCAAGTCACCCTCCATGAGAAACCGACCCGGCCTGAAATGTATAACCATCCCTGAACACGAACAACGAATCATCACCCACGAACGACTAAATCCAACGACACTACTCCAACATCATGTATATGGTTGGTTCAGCTTCCGATTAACAAAGATAAAGATGGCTAACCCACCAAATATTATAACTCAAATAATCTCAATCGCCACCCAGTGATTCGTTATTAAAACCACCACCGTGGTAAACAAAAAAAAATATAAATCAAATGAATTCGGTTCCTAGGTAGTGTCCCGTAAAATGATCAATAGAAAAAAAAACAATCAACATTGAAGAAAAGTGGAGAAACTACAAAGAACGTGTTCGAAAGTTAGATCAGGCTGGCTGGAAAAAATGTTTATATAGCAGAAGAAAATCTTTACAAAAGCAAAAAAAAAAATTGCCAATAAAAGTAAATTATGTTAACAAAAAAAATTTGATTTTTAAAATATTGTTAATAAAAGCTACGTTAATAAGGTCAGCAATAAAAAAAATTTACCTTTTACAAAAACAATCCAACGGGTTCTCCCTGAAGCGTTGCGACGCAGGTGCCCCCTCTCGTTCACTATCTCTACCTCGCTAATTGAGCAAGGTTGCTGACAACGTACACGTGAGTCACTATTTACTGTAACCAACCCGCAAACTAAATTCCAATACTCTCAGCTCACAGACTAACAATTTATTTTTCACACCGTAGACAGCTTGCAAATATAAATTTCAACATCAGCCGTAGACCGCTTACAAATAATCAATTTTATTTTCAGCACCGTAGACAGCTTACAAATAATCAAAATTGTTTTTTTTTCAGCACCGTAGACAGCTTACAAATAATCAATTTTTCTTTTCAGCACCGTAGACAGCTTTTTCTTCTAGACTATTCTGCCAAAAGAAAAGTCTCCACGCGCCCCGAGTAACATATGGCAACCAACACGCAATTTTTTATTATTCACAATTGAGTGACGCCGTGCCTTCCCATATTATGATCGGGTCCCCAACAAAAAAAACAAAACTGATTGATTTGGAAATCATCAGGCGGAAACAAAATCAAGCCAAAACTTTATATTTTTTTTTTCTGAGTTTTATTTATCACACAAAATTTATTTTTATTTTATTACGTTATATACACCATAAGATTTTGTTTTTTCTTTTTTTTTATTTTTATTAATTCAACAAAACAAAAAAAAATATGGATTCTCGTTTTTATTTTTACGAGAACACCAAAAATAAAAATTAACTTGTCCTTTTCGAGACCAAAAATTGACTGCCTTTTCAAAAAAACAAAAAACCCAAAAACTTTAGATTTTTCTACTTATCTATCCATCTCTTTCTCACCAATATCATCCTCCTCACGAACACGCTCTCTCCCTCCTCCACCTTTCGACTACGACGCCAAATATACACATATAAGATCGAAACTACGAGTTGCTTAACAATGAAACACATTCAAATAATATCTATACGCATGTATACACAAAATATTTGTATAGAAAAACGGAGAAATATATATGATGATTAGACACGTCATAATGGTAATACACAGGCGCATATACATAAAATAAAAATAAATTGTCATGAAATGTAGGGGTATATATTTGGCGTGAAGAAAAAAAATCGAATACTGCAATACCCACACATACATATAAATACATATTCAAGCACAGGAGTAATCTATATTAAATAAGTATGATAGTTATACCAAAACCAACAAAAATATTAAAATATATATCCCTATGTATGCGTGCACAACTTTACTGGGCAACATTTAGACATTGATGGACACAAAAATTCGGTAGCGAGTGCGTGTACAAACAGTACAAAAATTTCAGGTACGAAATTGTACCGATTTCGTAACAAACGTGGGGACGTCCCACACCCGAGAAAAGTCTCATAGCCGGGCCTAGTTACTAAATGAAGTTAACAAATCAATCGTACTCAAATTTAAACGAGGATTAATCAACATATGATAATTAATTTCCTTTTCCCTTTTACGCTCGAATATCCTTGATGTGAAAGATACCCAACGGCTTACCCGTGGGATCCTGTAGTTGATATGCAACTGATCCGACTTTGTTTGTGATTACAGCGGGTTTGAACTTAGCGCCTAATTTGGCTGAAAATCTGTTAGAAGCATCACTTAAAGTGAATGAACGAACAAAAACGGGTTGACCAATTCGGAAACTACGTTGATTGCTGCGGAGGTTGTAACGCTTAGCACTTTTTTCATGCGCTACTTTTAAATAGTGTTGTATGCGACCTTTGATTAGGTTAAGTCGTTCTGGTTTAAACATCACTTGAATTTCACTGGAATCGTGGTCATCGAGTAATCTTCGTAGAGCATAGTCGGAACCATGTAAGGACATATGCTGCCCGAATACGACATAATGAGGAGCATAGTGCAATGTGTCGTGAATGGCATTCCGTAAAGCAGCCGCTATCTCTTGCAGGTGCTTATCCCATTCGTTATGTGTATGATCGCCCACATAAGATCGCAGGGCTGACAATAAGGTTCGATTCACGCGCTCCGACGCGTTACTCTGAGGAGAATAGACGGGCGTGCGAATGTGAGAGACACCATATTTACTCAGTAAGTCTTTAAATAAATTGGAAGTAAATTGTTTTCCATTATCCGAAGTTATAACCTCAGGAACGGAAAATAATAGGAAAACGTCATTTTCTAAAAATTGACACAACAAGGAGGCGGAGGCTTCACGCAAGGGTTTTATCAAAACAAATTTAGAAAAATGATCCAGAACAATAACTAAGCAAGAGTTTCCCCGCTTTGAGCGCGGGTACGGACCGAGAAAATCGACGAACAATTTCTGAAAAGGTCTCGAGGACACCACGGCTGATCCCATTGCTGGTTGAGTACTGAAATTCACCGCTTTGTTCATTCTACACTTAGAACAACTAGCCACGAACGACTTTACTTGACTTGCCATTTGTGGCCAGTAAAATTGTCGCTGAAGTCGTTCAAGCGTTTTGCTGCCGCCTAAGTGTGCTGAAGTGGGTGGGACGTGCGCCTGTTCGATGAGATTCCTAGTTAGGGAGTTGGGTACGACTAATCTCCAAAGGGGAATATTGGTATCCACATAACTAATTCCATATGACGAAGAAATCAACAATTTGTCATCCTGCACCTTAAAATTATGCCCACTAGTGCCCAATTGTTTCACGCTGGAGATTTGCTTGACATATTCAGGATCCTGGAATGACGGTGACGAAAGATCAATGTGCAACACTGGCACTGACACACAAGAAGAACGCAACGAATTCACGGATTTATCAGGCAATGCTAACTCGTCTTTACTGCCAACAGATGATTCACCAGGATCGACGTTGCCCTTACTTTTGGATTCTACCCCACAAAGAAAAGTTTCATCGCAAAAAGCTCGAGACAACGCATCTGGAACAATGTTCTCCGATCCTTTTCGGTATCCAATCTGGAAGTCAAACGATTGCAATTTTAGGCTCCACCGTGCTAAACGCCCCGACAAATCCCTCTGACTCATCAACCATTTTAGGCTGGCATGATCAGTATAGATGATGAAAGGGTACCCTTCTACATAAGGCCGGAACTTTTGCACACTGAGTACCGCGGCGTAGCATTCCAATTCAGTTACCGAGTAGTTTCTTTGCGCCGCATTGAGTTTATGGGAGAAAAACTCAATCGGCCGCTCAACACCCTCGGAATCCACCTGGAATAAGACACTACCTACGCCGACGGCACTGGCATCGCACTGTATGTAGAAGGGTTTACTATAATCGGGATGAACTAACACGGGAGCGGAAGATAAAGAGAGTTTCAGAGCATTAAAAGCTGAATCAGCAGATGCGGACCAAACGAGTTTCTTTGATTTTCCAGTGAGATCTGTCAGTGGAGCAGCCAAGGAGGCAAAATTTGGTATAAAGCGGCGGTACCACCCACACAAACCCAGAAAACTTCTAATCTGCTTAGTGGTTTTAGGAACAGGATATTCCTCAATAGCTTTGCATTTTTCTGGATTTGTGCGGAGACACCCTTCGCCGACGATGTATCCCAAATAATTAACTTCTCTCAGAACGAATTTACTCTTAGCTAAATTTATAGTTAAACCAGCTGTCTTTAACAAACGAGCGACTTCTTTCAATAATACCAAATGTTCCTGCAAAGTATCGGATGTAACCAAGAGGTCGTCAAGGTACACAAATACCTTATCATGTAGCTGATGAGGAATGACTTTGTGCATCAAGCGACAAAGGGTCTGTGGCGCGTTGCATAAGCCAAAAGGCATCACCTTGAACTGATACAAGGGCCGTCCAGGTACCGTAAATGCAGTCTTATCGCGGGATTGTGGGTCGAGAGGTATTTGCCAAAAGGCGTCTTTTAAATCTATTGCCGATATAAATCGGGTTCGATCCAAACGACCCAACAATCCGTTGATAAGAGGCAACGGATACGCATCCTTAACGGTGACCTTGTTCAGTTCTCTAGCATCTAAGCACAGACGAACTTTGCCATTAGCCTTCCGCACTAAAGTCACTGGTGAACACCAGGAACTCTGTGACACCTCAATAACCTCTAGTGACAACATCCGATCCAATTCCTCATACATAAGTTTTTGAACTGCTGGCGACACGGAATAAAACCGCTGTTTCACTGGTTTCGCGGACCCGACATCAATAGAGTGATTTATAAAAGAAGTTCTACCCAATCCGAGTTCAGCACTAGAAGGAAATGAATTTTTGATTTGGTTCAACTTTTGTTGGTCAGCCTTAGCAAGAACATGAAATTTTGAGGATGCCGATTCATCCGAGCACTCATCCGACAGGCTTAACGAGGATATTTTTGGAACAATCCCAAAACGATTCCAGAAATCCATACCCAGATAAAGAGGTTGCTCCAAGGAGGGAACTAGATACAGATTAAGATTATGGGTAACTCCGTTAAAAGTTATCGCAGCGTGAATATATCCGAATACGCGTTGAGTTTGTCCACTGGCTGTACTAATCGAAGAAGGAAAATTATGAAACTGGGTCGGGTGATCCGTGATGAACTTTTCCGAACCTCGACCAAGAACGCTGACACTGGCCCCGCTATCGAGAAGACCTTTAAGAGGCACCTTATTTATTAAAACGTTTGCGTACAGCCTAGCGTCATTGTTCTCGTACGATAGCAAAGAAGATACAGTAGCAAACCTCATACGCCGACGTTTTTCCCAATAAATTTTTGATCTCTTTAATCTGGATAAATTACTACATTTGGCACGATGATTGGAACCGAGATGGCTTGATACTGAATCTAATATGGGAAAATTTGAATTGAGAAATGAGTTGGAAATTAAAGGTGTAGTGGATGTGGAATCTACAAGTTTTTCTTCGGTAAAATGGGATTTTGGCGATGAAGTTCCCCATCCGTATTGCTCGCCGCATCCTCCTGGTTCGGTCTGGGTAGAATTGCAGCTGGTGGCCCTCGCATCCCAGTTCTCCAAGAGCCACTTTGTTGGTTTTCCGACCGGCTCTTGTTTAATTCCCGATTTCCCGCGCAACGACGACAGCGTGGAGTAATGGTATCTCTCATACCGCACTTATAACAGAATAATCCGGTCGGGTCTAAGCGACATTCGATGAAAGTATGGCCCATATCCGAGCAATTAAAACATCTAATATAACGATCAGTGTTTATCCCGATCGTTGATTTTGAGTGCCCCGCTGAGGATTCCTTATCCCGACGCCCTTGAGTCACCATTTGAGTTCTCCCATCCATTTGAATCGCGGATACTGAACTATGCGTTGACCCATCAGCTTGGGCCTGTTCCAAATAATAAGGATGCGCCTCGATATCATCACCTGAATGAACGGATAGTTCATTGATCACGCGACGAGGGTATGCCGGAGGCTCCATGGGTCTTTTAAAACGACGAAACGATTCCTCCCAAGCGGTGCAACTCTTAATCAACTCGTTGATACTATAGAATTGTCGATCGGTAAGATAATATTGTAACGCAGGCTGCATATTGGTCATCAGAATTTGTATTAGCTCTTCGTCCCGGTAAGGTATTCGGCATTGTAATGTAAGTGTCCACACGTGGTTATAGAAATCCAAAAAACTCTCGTTGGGCTGCTGTTTTCGTGATTCCACCATTCGTCTTATCTCGTAGTTCGTTCGTCGATCTTGAAACCGCTCTACCATATCACGTCGCAAATCGGACCAGGAGGCGTACGGATTGTGTTTTCGGTAGGTCCAATACCATTGGAGAGCCACGTCTTTGAGAATGGTATGAACTTCTGAGAGGAGCTGGGTTGAAGACAAACCCATGGAGGAAACAACGGTGTCCAACTGGAACAAAAACATATCTATAGTGATCCCGGAAGGAGAACCATTATAGCTAATGCCACTGCGCGACAGAGGGCGACGATCACTGGCAGTTGAAATTGGGTATGATGCTGGTACAGCCGAAGAGAAGGTATTTGGTGGCATTGCGCCGAATTCTGGAATAGTAGTCTTGTGAACCGTAACGGGGCTACTAACTGATCGGGAAAATTCTTGACTTAGCGGACCAATAGGTTCAAGCGTGGATCGCGCTTCGAGAACATGCTGTTCACCGGGAGTAGACACGGAAACTAGGCGATCTCTGGGTGGTATACTCTGATTGTCCACAAATCCAAATGTTACGCGCGTTTGAGCAGTAGATGAAGCAGGGTCTAAGACGCCAGCCGTCACAATAGGAGGGTCGCTGGATTTCTCACCTACAGATTTTATCCCGTCTGTATCCTCGGCTGTTTCATCGAATTCAATGTGTACTGTTGTCAGAAGGGTTATCGACTCGTCTGCAGTTTTTTCACCCTTCTTAAATTTATTTACCAAGTCCAGAAGGGCATTACAAGTAGTTAATAATTTCAGCGCGTCCCCTCGAGCCGACGGCGAACATTCCATCCGTCTCAAACGAAAATATACATGAGTTATTCGTGTAATAAGCGCGTTGCATTTATCAGAATCCGTTTCGGCGGCGAACCCGTCCTGCAACGCCTCTTGTAAATCTTTTAATTTTTTTGCGCAAATACCTAATTCTCGCTGAGGAGACTTAGCCGCAGCCTTCGACGGACGAGCGATAGCTGAATCAGGTTGGTCGGTGAAGATCGTAACGAGGTTTTCTCTGGCCAATGCTATGTCCAGTTGTTCCACTTGTAATCCAATGGGACCGGTTATTTGACGAAGCTCGCACTCCACCAAAAACTCGTCCAACTCTAAATATCGACTTTGCATGTATTCCATTTTTTCTTTATTTTTTTAATTCCCTTAAATCTCACAACGTTGTATTTAAAAAAAATATTTGAATATTGAACCGCGCGAATAATTCGTTATACGAGCTATAGTCACCACTTGACTTTAGAACAGAAGAAAATGTTTAACCGACAACCAAATAAAAAATTCAAAATTTACCTCTATAGGTAATAACGTGTAATTAATTTTAAACTAAAACCCTCAACCAACGAAAAATAAAGAGAATAGTAAATAAATCAATTATATATGTATATGTATATATAAAAAAAATAATCATGAGAGTAACAATAAAACTAATAAATGGACCAAACCTCAAAGAAAAAAAATTATTAATAAGTAAAAAAATAAGAAAAGAAAAATATATCCTATATAAAATTTGAATTAACGTTAAATTATAATGATATATATCCAATGGATCACACTGAATTGTATGGTTTGAGGAGCTGGGAAAACACTATTTTGATCCCACGGAGTTGTTCTTGCAAAACCTTCACTTGGGCTCGACTCAAATACTGAACGAATCGCTGCACTAGCGGGGTTATTCCACGGAATATGATTATAATTCATTTACATAAACTAGATAACTATAAACTTATATGTCTAACTAAGGAATACGGAATACGCTATACAAAGAAAAAAAAATGTTTACTAAAATTAAGCAACAAAATTATTTTAAATATCAAATTAATAAGGAAAGTCGACGTGGGTGATTCCGTCTCCGTGCCGGAGAGAAAAACAATAATGATGAATAATAATTAATTTTAAGATATACTGTTAAATAAAATAATAAATCCTGCAAACAAGGTGTTGAATCCAAAAGACAGAAACCAAAATAATTAAAGACGAGTGACCAAGGATGCACCGCTGCAGCAGTGGAAATAGCTGGTTTCGATGTTTCAAAATTCAGGGTACATGGAACCACATGGAAGGACGTTCCGCCAAGATCAAACAACACACCGGCCAGAACATGCACGGGACGCTCCATCCATGAGGTGGTCGGAAAAAAAATTATAAAAAAAATTGAAATATAAAGTATATGGATACAAGGGTACGTAGAAATAAGAAAGCGAGAAGAGAAAGTAAATTTCAAACAAAACTAAACCCAGAACTAAGGATGGACGAGAATCAATCACAATCGGACGCAGCATAGCGGAAATGAAGAAACTCGCCCCACCGAAGAACTGAGTAAAGGGGTTGAGAATCCACATCTGTGCGCAATCAAACAGCTTTTAAACCGGTTGCAATCACAGATGAGGATACCAACCGGGAAGGAACTTTGATGCGCGCGTTTGTGTGCAATCAAACAATGTGAACATTGGAAACAACTACGAACGCGTACATCAAAGGAAAAAAAAATTTTTGAGAAACTAAAAGGCGAAAGAAATAAATTTAAGTAGCCAAAGCTTTGGGCGCCACTGTAACGAAAACGCTAGGTTTCCGTTAGCAGACATGATTTCAGCGGTCCGGTGCGGTATGGGATAGCCGGCTAGGCTCAGGGTATGGCGTGGGGGTTTCCGGACATGAAACCATGCTTGAATAACCGCAACAAACAAACGAAATAAAAGGAAAAGATATATCTCACCAAGGTTGCAGGATAATAAAAAAAATTATAACCGGTGTGCAATCGCCCAAAAACGGTCAGCACCCACGCCGGGTGTATCTCTCAAGTCACCCTCCATGAGAAACCGACCCGGCCTGAAATGTATAACCATCCCTGAACACGAACAACGAATCATCACCCACGAACGACTAAATCCAACGACACTACTCCAACATCATGTATATGGTTGGTTCAGCTTCCGATTAACAAAGATAAAGATGGCTAACCCACCAAATATTATAACTCAAATAATCTCAATCGCCACCCAGTGATTCGTTATTAAAACCACCACCGTGGTAAACAAAAAAAAATATAAATCAAATGAATTCGGTTCCTAGTGTCCCGTAAAATGATCAATAGAAAAAAAAACAATCAACATTGAAGAAAAGTGGAGAAACTACAAAGAACGTGTTCGAAAGTTAGATCAGGCTGGCTGGAAAAAATGTTTATATAGCAGAAGAAAATCTTTACAAAAGCAAAAAAAAAAATTGCCAATAAAAGTAAATTATGTTAACAAAAAAAATTTGATTTTTAAAATATTGTTTAATAAAAGCTACGTTAATAAGGTCAGCAATAAAAAAAATTTACCTTTTACAAAAACAATCCAACGGGTTCTCCCTGAAGCGTTGCGACGCAGGTGCCCCCTCTCGTTCACTATCTCTACCTCGCTAATTGAGCAAGGTTGCTGACAACGTACACGTGAGTCACTATTTACTGTAACCAACCCGCAAACTAAATTCCAATACTCTCAGCTCACAGACTAACAATTTATTTTTCACACCGTAGACAGCTTGCAAATATAAATTTCAACATCAGCCGTAGACCGCTTACAAATAATCAATTTTATTTTCAGCACCGTAGACAGCTTACAAATAATCAAAATTGTTTTTTTTTCAGCACCGTAGACAGCTTACAAATAATCAATTTTTCTTTTCAGCACCGTAGACAGCTTTTTCTTCTAGACTATTCTGCCAAAAGAAAAGTCTCCACGCGCCCCGAGTAACATATGGCAACCAACACGCAATTTTTTATTATTCACAATTGAGTGACGCCGTGCCTTCCCATATTATGATCGGGTCCCCAACAAAAAAAACAAAACTGATTGATTTGGAAATCATCAGGCGGAAACAAAATCAAGCCAAAACTTTATATTTTTTTTTTCTGAGTTTTATTTATCACACAAAATTTATTTTTATTTTATTACGTTATATACACCATAAGATTTTGTTTTTCCTTTTTTTTTATTTTTATTAATTCAACAAAACAAAAAAAAAATATGGATTCTCGTTTTTATTTTTACGAGAACACCAAAAATAAAAATTAACTTGTCCTTTTCGAGACCAAAAATTGACTGCCTTTTCAAAAAAACAAAAAACCCAAAAACTTTAGATTTTTCTACTTATCTATCCATCTCTTTCTCACCAATATCATCCTCCTCACGAACACGCTCTCTCCCTCCTCCACCTTTCGACTACGACGCCAAATATACACATATAAGATCGAAACTACGAGTTGCTTAACAATGAAACACATTCAAATAATATCTATACGCATGTATACACAAAATATTTGTATAGAAAAACGGAGAAATATATATGATGATTAGACACGTCATAATGGTAATACACAGGCGCATATACATAAAATAAAAATAAATTGTCATGAAATGTAGGGGTATATATTTGGCGTGAAGAAAAAAAATCGAATACTGCAATACCCACACATACATATAAATACATATTCAAGCACAGGAGTAATCTATATTAAATAAGTATGATAGTTATACCAAAACCAACAAAAATATTAAAATATATATCCCTATGTATGCGTGCACAACTTTACTGGGCAACATTTAGACATTGATGGACACAAAAATTCGGTAGCGAGTGCGTGTACAAACAGTACAAAAATTTCAGGTACGAAATTGTACCGATTTCGTAACAAACCTTTACATAATAATCAAAACTAGTTTGAACTAAAATCCAATGACGCACTGTGTTGAAAAGGTTCAGTTATATTCTACAAGTCAACGTAAGATATAAACGATTTTTTGAAAACAGCACATTACACGACTAATGTTTAAATTTTCAGATTAAACATTTTTTTCCATTGCAATTCGTAATATACATAAGGCTGAATAAAAAATGTATTAAAATCGATCCGCCAGAATTGATTTGATTGATTTAGTATGTACGTCCAAGCCTAAGGCAAGTTTCCCGGATACGCCGGGTCCACCGTACACCCTTTTTACGAATAACAAGATCAAATGGAAGGATAGGTATGTTAGCAGTGAAGACAATACAATTTTTTCTAACGCAGCGCCCTCTTATTGTAACAGCAAGATCTGAAAAGCCTTAAATTAATTAACTATTAATTATGTTTTTTTAATTATTTTTGTGTTTCTACTATTTTTCCCTTCGGCATCATGGTCCCAAGCGGGCACCCAAATTTGTACAAACCGTAGCAAATGTTGCTTGAAATCGCATCCCTATTAAAATCGATCCGCCAGAATTGGCTGTTTATCTCATTAACCCAACTAGCAGATAATCTAAAGGGTTTATTACAATCGATTTGGCCTTTGTAAATATATTAACTCTAGAACAATGTCAGGTATTGGATAAGTGCCAAGATGGCTGCCTTAATCGCACAGGGCTCCTGGGAAATAACAATAAAAAAGAAAGATTGCCAGGTTGCGGGTTTTGGAAGCAAACGGTGACTAGACGGGGGCATGCACCTAGGCAACTACAATTATGGTTGATAATGAATTTTGAGCCTAAAATCTGATTAGAAAAGCCAAAAAGTAAGGAACGAAAGAAATTGTAGAGAACCTCATGCAGAAATTGACCAAAGATATCGAACAGAAAAACCAAACGGTATATGGAATATGTCTGTATTTTGCATTTAACAGTGGGGTTCATACGTTATCATCAAATTTATGTATTTGTGGAAGGATCAACATGATAGAACACCGGCGGCAGATTATTCAAATTTTCGAACATGTTACAGGTGCCCAAATCTTTATGGATGTATATCTAAATATTCATTAAATTCAGACTTTGAGATAATATTTTGAGCGATATTCGATAAGGGATACTCCTCTGGATATATTCCATTTGCATAAGATGATGATTGATGATAATATAATTTTTTTTATGATCAATGAATTGTAAAAAGATGATTTATATTATCTCTGTATTTTTGTATTGTTTTTGTTGGTATTCTCGCTAATCTGTTGATAATATTATTTGATCGTTCGATTTTCATACTGACGATGACGTAAGGATTCCCCTCATTACCAATATACAAAATTTTATTTGTATTTTTGTTTATTTGTGCGTGACTAACAATTGTTCTTCTATTCGATCGAAGTACATAAGATAAAGTTGGCACAAAATTAGGAAATATATATTTGTATGTACATATTGTTACGTCATCAGCTGGTTGTAGAGGAATAATTCACTGACGGTACATAAATGCATTTTTCATAAAACAAATTTAATCATATTGAGGCTTCCGTGAAGTTTAGTTCTGTAAGTGAAGTTTAAAAATTATTTTGAGACAAATTATATTAGCCCAGCACCAATTAATAGTGAAATTTGTTATTAATTAATTCAATTCAGTGCTTTGAAACCAAAATTAAATAAAATTTCATTAGTGAAAAAATAAAACTCAATTCAACACGGGCATTTAGACGGTTATATAGAAATATAGAAATTCTTGCGGTGACTTTTTTTATATTTGATGTTGTGTTTTTTGTGTGTTAGAGGACAGTTAAACTGATACGCGCGTTTTTTTTTTTAATTATAGTTAGTGAGATTCACAAATTAGTGGTTTTTTTGTTCACCACATAGTTGGATGTAATATTTACCTCGTGTGGTGCATGGATCATAATTAACTATAGCGGGACCTCAAGGTTGTACTATTCCATTGTAAATCTTAGTATTGGATAAAGAAACATTACGGGTTTCAAATTTGTGCAGCAATATAGTGGTGCTGATAGTTTGCAATTTTTATGGCGATTCAGGAGTGTTTATGGTGCAATGAAAAAAAACAACTTGTTAATTTAGTAATTAGTTCTTTCTAAATTTTGAACATTTAAGTAGTTGTATCGGTTTAGTGTAACACCTTAATTCAAAAGAATTATAAAATACTTTTTTTTTGTCGCTTAACGATTTTGTTTTTAGTAGTTTTAAGAGTGGATTATATATATATATATATATATAAAAAAAGAATTCTGTGCATGTTTGGAGATTGCTAAATAATAATATTAATTAAAGAATGTTTAATTTTTTTATTGTATACTGATAATATTATCACATAAGCACATTTGCTATGCTTATATGCTCCCAGCATACATTTTAATTTTTTGATTAGGTTTTAAGAAATTTAAATATCGTTTAGTTAATAAATAAAAAAAAAAAAATACGGGTTTAGTTTATATGCTCACCGAAAGTGGGTGATGATTTGGGAGGGACTTGTGGTTCGAAAATGTGAAGTGTGTGTAAATTTTTTTTGTTATCAACACGGAGGTTTGTACGATCCCTTGTGTTTCCGACGAAAGTGAACCCGCCAATTTCCACTGCAGTTATCCATGATAAAACGAGTTGATCGCGGGAAGGATTGGTAACAAACAGTTTCTGAAGATTACCGGTACTGTTGGCCGAAACACATAGACAACGCACATGTGTTGATTACCGTAAACTTAATGCTGTAATGAAAAGGGATAGCTACCCACTACCAACATTATGTGGCGGCTATCGTTCAAAACAATCCACAATTTAACACATAACTTCAAATTCAGAATTTACATTTTGAGACATCAATCTCTACCATTCAACCAACTTAATACCGAAAGCGCAGGTATGTTTGTTTACAAGCCGATGCATTTTTACACCACTCACAACTGGAAGAACCAAAAATAAAATAAACTTTTGACATTATCGTGTTTTTGACGGTCCTTTTGTGTTTTTAAATACACTCGTTCTCAATTTTATAATCGGTGCACAACGGATAATACATATAAATTCGTGATCTTGTACCAGAACATAATACAGCTCCGAAATTAATTGCGTGTATTTATCAAATTGTGATACGGAATAATTTGATTAAATTAACGCTGTACAAATTGTTCAATCTCAAGTTTAAACATGGATAAGAACACATAGGAATGTAAACACCTCCGCATTTATCATTTATATTTTTTTATTACTAGACACATTTCTATTGTACATCATATTTATATGTGTATAAATTGTATTATATCAAATGCTTAAGTAAGCACATTATTAGTATTATGGGATATGGGGTTGTGTATTCCAATTTTTTTGATTAATAATATCCCAAATAATATTCGAATTGCCTACACTATATACGTGTGGCGCTTTGTATTTACAAAAAATTATATTTCACAATAACAATATTAATTAATTTCCACCACCAATGATTATGAAATTAAATCACTTCACGCGATTTGTAATAATTTATCCTCCCCTTAATATTCGTTATACCTACGTATACCGCAGATATATTTAATTTTGTTCCGCATAATTATGTAAATTTTAAATATGCACGAAAGCGTCTAAAAAATCACCAAAAATAATTAAGCGAGCGTGTGTCACAGTGAAAATATCAATCTCGAGTGTTTTGTTTTTTTATTAGATTGGTAGTTTCACTTCAAGAGTGATTGATGTTTCTTCAGGAGTACCTCAGGGTAGTCATTTGGGCCCCATGCTCTTTATTCTTTTTATAAATGATGTGGTAAATTGTCTGAGTCACTCCGATATTCTTATCTATGCGGACGACATAAAAATTTTCAAAACTATTTCTTGCTCCAATGACGCAATTGACTTTCAATCTGATCTAACAAACTTTAAAGCTTGGTGTACATCTCATAATTTAATGCTAAACATCTCTAAATGCAAAACAATGGGTTTTACCCGATTACGCTTACCCGCTAGTTATGTTTACTTTTTTGACGATTGTATTATTGAAAGTGTCAATATGTTTAAGGATTTAGGTATAACTTTTACTCCGAATCTATCGTTTCATAAGCATATTGAGGGTTGCATTTCTAAAGCGAATTCTATGCTTGGGTTTATTAAAAGGTTTTCCAAAGATTTTCAGGATCCCTACGTGATTAAAACTTTATATGTCTCGTTTGTTCGTTCATTGTTGGAATATGGTGTTGCCGTATGGAGTCCGTATTATATTAAATACTCAGATCGCATAGAGAGAGTACAAAAGCGCTTTTTAATGTATGCTCTACGAAGGCTACCTAGAGATACAAGCGTACCTGCTTTCATACTTCCAGCGTATCGAGGTAGGTGTAAATTAATAAACATTGAGCCTCTTTTTATTCGTAGGATTGAGATTAGCGCAAACTTTGTTCGTGACTTACTAGTATCAAAAATCGATTGTTCAGAAATATTGTGTTTGCTCGATATATATACTCCTTTGCGTGTGCTGCGCGATAAAGATTTCCAAATTAAGCTTCCACTTTGCAAGAAAAACTACGGTAAATGTGAGCCGATTTATCATTCATCAGCAGCTTTTAATAAAGTACGGTCGGCTTTTGACTTTAATCAGTCTAGAGATGCATTTAAGAAATTGATGTCGAAGCAACTTTTAGATCTTTGGTAAATTTTAATTTTTTATGTTAATTTATATTTATACTTGAATTATTTTATGTATGTATATAATTTTATTAAATTTTGATAAATGTAACCAGTATATAATAAATTGGTGATAATAAATAATAAATAAAAATAAATAAATTAAAAAGATGATGGTGAAAAATATGCCATATTGTAAAGTCGAGAAAGAGAGAGATATGTATTTTCTTGAAATGTATATTTTGCTCTACTATGGTAACAACCAAAAATAATTTGTACTAAATTTGAATGTCAAAATCCAATTTCGGTGTTGTATTAAATTTATCCAAGATATTAACTTAATACAAAATAGTGAACTGTACTCAAATATAGGGAAATATATTTATTGGGTCACAAAATACCAAAGTATAAGAACAGTCAAACTAAAATAGAATTATAAGCCAGCGCGAAGCAAGATATACAGAAAAAAGAGGTAGTATATATTCCCGTGTTTCATTTCCGTCTTTCTTTGCGCATCACGTCACGTGAAGACAAAAAAGCATACATTTATATGAAGTTTGGCGGTTTTTTGATTAATTTTTTAAATAAATCAAGAATAATCGTAATTTTTTTTAAGAAACTGTATTTACAATTGATAATGATAGTTTACCGAGACCCTTTTAATGCTTTATATGTTTTTTATGGTCCAAATATTTGAGAAATAATTCTTTCGGGTGTATAATGTCTAAGATAAATGGAAAAAAGGGTAAACAAAATTATGAATACATAACATAAAACAATTAAATTATTAAATGTTTTTGGTCTTTTACGTACCAATTATTAAAACTTTTTTTTTTTTACGTTATGTACTCAAATTTTTGCCATCTATTTTCGTTTGGCTTCAAATTATTGGTATCCACGTACCTATTCGAATATTATGTCCATATTCAACGTTAAATATAAATGGAAAAATATATTAAATAAAAATTCAGTTCACAAATTATTAAACGCCCAGTTAATAGAAAATATAAATCTGAAGAAAAGGAAATTAAAATTAAATCTCTGGCTTATTTCATTTATTGTCTTATGGTTTTCGCTACAAATAAATCAAAACACCCATTCACTGTTTAGTGTTCTATATGTGTTCTTATCAGAAGTACAATTGATAGTTTTGTTGCAATAGGAATTATTCAAATTTAGTATATTTAAAATCGAACACTCCCAAATTTTTGAATTAAATAATTAAAATCAAATCTTTCTCTGCATTTAACAAAAAAATTATACTCATAAATTCCAAAACTTGTTATGCAATGTGCTCAAACAGTCTGCTCTAGACACGAATATTAAAACATGCCTATTTTCACGATTTAATTCCGAAAGTATTGCAGTATATAACTAAAATCAAAATTGAAATGTTTAATTTTAGCATAAAATCGAAAAACAATTAATGGCAAGAATAAAAAAAAAATCATTTATTTTCCATTTATTTAAAAAATTAATAAAAATATCACGAAACTCCATATAAATACCAGCATTTTTGTCTTCACGTGACGTCAATGTGAAAAAAGGATAGCAACAGCATGCGCAATATTATACCTTATTTTCTGTATATCTTGAGCGCGAAACTAGCGACACTCTTTGAATACTAACATTAGATGTCTAGTAAGGGAAACAAATTCATTTAAATACGATATGAAATTTTGTATTGAAAATGGAATATATATTCCCTTCACTGTAAAGCATATTCTCAATTTCTCATTTCATTCGTTTTCACTTTGTTTCGTTTTTTTGTATTTTTGGTTTTTATGTAAATAGCCACATCCCCATTTTGTATCAAGATGTACCGTAGATATAGTTTTGTTTATGTATTATGATTTTTTATATTCATATAGCTAATACAATTAAATCGAAAGGTTTTTTCTGTATCGAACTACATAATTATTTACGAATGAAAACGTAGAAAATATTTCATTCATGTTTCTACCAAATTTTGTTTATTTTTTTCCTTGCATTCAAAATAGTTTGTGCAGGCTAAATTTGTATTACACACAATCTTCTGTGCACATGAATCAAATTGTTTTTGTTAGAATTTTTTGTATTTTAAATAGCTAAATCAAATAAAATAAGCTTTTTATACTTATGTACAATACAGAGCCTAGTCAATCTGTGAAAAGGTTAAAGAGGATTTTTTTTATTCTTTTAGATGTCGGTCCGTAGATTTAACAAGCACTGCCAGGTTAAACATAAAAACACTAATTTTTAGCTAATTTACTTATTTTATTTCTTTAAAATTTTTAATTCAATTATTTCTTTTGGACATTTAACAAATGTACAATAACTTTCAAACAATTAATTAACGATTTTCAGCTCATTTTAACATTTAAAATTATGAAAATTAATTGTAGGCCAATTTGAGAAATAACAAATACATATTATAAAATTAAATACTTAATTAAACAATTGAAATTATTATATAACATTTATTAGTAATTTAATTAATATAAAAAGATAAACTCAATTAATTCATTGAGAAAAATAGTAAAAAAAAATTACTTCACAAATCCAAATGGTATCACAACCACTTAAAATAATACTGTAGATTGTTCTCATAGTTTACTATTTGGTAGACTATTATTATTGCTTTGTTTTTATTATTAACTTTTGTGTCTATTTGGCAATGATTAAAGCAGCTTTCGCATATAACCCAGGCTAATTTTCTGCCACCCTTCCGCCAACGTTTTCTGGGCTCATTTTTTATGGAAAATATGGTAATTTCGAACTCCGAGTTCTAACTTATGCGGCAACCATACAGTTCCATCATATTTAAGCCCAGTGAATTGTGGTGATTTGTTAATTTTAGGACGGTTATATAAAAGCCATTCTGGGACGATATAAGATATTTAATTCCAAGCTTAACTTGAAATTAAGTTTTCCTTGAGAAGCGGTCCATATTAACTTAGAGCCATCGATCTGACTTACAGCTCCACACGATTACATCACATGCACCTTCATGTTTCACTGTTCTGCAGTGCTAAGCATATTTTACAGTACTACAATTTTCGGCCAAGTTAAGTTATTGATGCCAATCGATACCTAATAATAAACTTTATCATCAAAACTAACAAAAATAATTAAAACTAGATTGAGCAACATGTAAGAAGAATAGTTTTCATTTTTGCTGCAAAATACAATAATTTCAAAACTTTAACATTGATTTTCCTAAAATGCATTTCGCAGGACCGGCTTGGTAGAAGTGCAAACCGTGCAACTGCACAGAGCCCAAGAAGGCCTCGCACAAATATTCCCAATAATATTTTAATAAGTTTATTCCTCGCGTAAATATTTTTAATTTTTGCCACCAAACTTAAAAACTAAACAAAATAATTTATAAAATAAACTTTAAAAAAAAATGTTATAAAAAATATTTTTATTTAACATTCATACTCGTATTATGTACTCGTGCGTGTATCTCTTAATAAAAAATGTGAAATATCTAACACCGAAACTTCTTTCAGATACCAGGTCCAGATGGGAATGCCGTAACGATAGTGTCAAAGCTGTATATCTACAATTTACAATCAAACATCTAAAAGAATTGTTATCATTTTTTGAAAAATTTAGAGAATCTGGTTTCACTCTGTCTTTGGCTAAAGCCAAGGAGAATAGGAGATTGCGACTGCGAAAATTCGACCATCATTTGATTATGAAGCCGGCGATGATGCTATAAATGATAGAAAAGAAAATTTTAAACCCAATTATTTTTTGAGAATTGTCGATTCTGATATTGTGTCATTTATGAAGCGATTCGAATCATATGAAATGCACAACAATATATTTGAATTTTTATATAATGTAGAGAAATTAAAAAGTATCAGGAGTACAAATTGAAAATGCGGGATTTTTTTCTATTTTTGAACGTTTATTCTGAAAAAATGGTAACAAATGAATTATTCAAAGTATTGTCCATCGCTAGCCACAACTTTTTCCCATCTTTCTGGCAATTTACGGATACCGTCGCGAAAAAATTCGGCCGGCTTGGCTGCTATCCAGTCATCGACCCATTTTTGGGCTTCTTCGTAAGAATGGAAGCGCTGGTCAGCTAGGCCATGTGTCATCGATCGGGAAAGGTGGTAATCGGAAGGAGCAATGTCTGGGCTATACGGCGGGTGGGGTAAGACTTCCCATTTCAGCGTTTGTAGGTATGTTTTGACCGGCGCTGCAACATGTGGCCGAGCGTTGTCATGTTGCAAAATTACTTTGTCGTGTCTTTGCTCGTATTGTGGCCGTTTTTCTTTGAGTGCGCGGCTCAAACGCATCAATTGAGTTCGGTATAGTGCTCCTGTGATGGTTTCGTTCGATTTCAATAGCTCATAATACACCACACCCAGCTGGTCCCACCAAATACAGAGCATGAGCTTGGCGACGTGAATATTTGGTTTGGCCGTCGATGATGATGCATGGCCGGGGTAACCATATGATTTTTTGCGCTTCGGGTTATCGTAACGGATCCACTTTTCATCACCAGTGACAATGCGATGCAAAAAACCCTTCCGTTTTTGCCGTTCGAGCAGTAGTTCGCATGCAAAAAAACGGCGCTCGACGTCTCTCGGCTTCAGCTCATACGGCACCCAATGTCCTTGCTTTCGGATCATTCCGAGGGCTTTTATACGATGGGAAATGGCTTGTTGTGTCACTCCCAATGAATCTGCGAGCTCTTGTTGAGTTTGACACGAGTCTTCATTGAGTATTGCCTCCAATTCAGCATTCTCAAACTTTTTCACTTGGCCCGGCCGCTCTTTGTCCTCAACGTCAAAATCACCACTACTAAACCGCACAAACCATCTCTCGCACGTTGAAACCGATGGAACATGACTCGGATAAGTCTCGGAGACCAATCGATGTGCTTCAGCAGCACTTTTCTTCAAATTAAAGAAGTAAATTAAAACTTCCCGCAAATGCTGTTTTGTTGGCACGAAACTCGACATATTGAGAGCTCAAAAAAACTATGAATTTGACACTGCGACAAATTGACACATACTGAAAATTAAAGCTATAAGACGTAGCTTTGACATGAACATAGTCACAGTACTGCCTGATGCGTATAGCGTTAGTAACGCCATCTGTTATCAATCCCGCATTTTCAATTTGTACCCCTGATATATCAAAGAATTAGACACTTCTATTAGTTGCAGAAGTTTACATGATGCACTCGTAGGAGACTTTCATCCCAATGATTTAATTCAGGAATTGTTGTTCTTTAGAAATATTGTCGCAGAAAAATCTACTTGGATGGTGCTCGATGTTTTAAATATTCCGCTAAATATTATATGTACCCTGACGCCTGGTTAAATTGTGGGATTTTGTATTTGAATAAAAATGAAATATTTGTGTGTTCAAAACATTTTGAAACTCATTATTTATTCAAGCGTAAACTTAAACGAACAGCCATACCAACATTGCATTTACCTCAAAACGCAAATATTGCAGTTTCGGAAAATGTAAATATTAACGTATTTACTTCTCAACAATCTTCGTTAGGCTTGCACAAAAATGCATTAAATTCATTTTCCGTTTCAAATGATGAATGTAACATTAATGTAATTTCAAATTCAAATTTTAGATCTTATTCAAATCTACCACAAGCTTGCGAGGATTTAAATTTAGAAGAAATTGCCCAGTTGCCTGATCCTTATTTTGATACAATTCATTCTACCTTAGAAACTGAACCAAAAATATGTGCGAATTGTGAAAAACAGGAGAAAAATATTGAAGTATACCGTTCGTTAAATCATAAATATTTAACAAGAGTTTTTAAATTACAAAGAGAAAAAACACAATTACAAGAAAAAGTTAAAAATCTAGCACCACAAAAAAATCGAACAGCAAATAAAAAAATTTCTAATTTAAAATTACAGACCAAAGTAACATTGAATGGATTGGTTCAGCAGACAACAAAAAGTCAACATGCCAAAAATTTTGCTATGGTGATTTTCTTTGAAAGGGCTAAAACTAAAATGTGGCCTGAACAATTCAAAATACTGGCACAAAATTTGTACTATCGATCTCCTAAAGCATATAACTTTCTGCGAGATAGATTATTCTTTGATTTACCATCAAAGTCGTCACTTATTCGATGGCAGCCGATAAAGAATTTGTTTCCAGGCACTAATAGTGTTTCTTTTTTCTAAACTAATCGAAAATCGAACCAATTTGTTTATAAATACGAGTACATATGTACATACATATACCAAAAAATCAAAATAATGTACACAAAAGTATATAAATAAAGAAACACAAAAAAAAATGTTCGTAAAGGCACGAGAGAGAATTTTTTTTGTTTGTTTTTTTTTTTGTTTAAAGAGCAGATTCAGTGAAGGAAATAAATATTCCATTTCAAATAAAGAATTTCATTACGTTTATAAATAATTTGTTTCCCTTAGTATACACCTAATGTTAGTTTTATTTTCGGCCGTAGTGCGCTGATTGAATTTCATTGTTCTATGCGCTTAATGCTTCTTATTATTCTTTATTTTATGATTGAGTTGAGCACATAATATAATAGTTGCATAGCAATTGCTATCCTATTATAGGTGTCACTATTGACCGAAAAGAGATGTGCCATCACAATTATATTTTTAAGTTGAAATGCGTTACATTTCAAATAATTGTGGCGATAAACGAATTTAATTATCGATTTAAATGAGTGGGTCGCTACAGTATATTAATTGTAAAATTCATATAATAAAGACATTGTTATTAAAATTAAACACCAGTCAACATCGTTTTATCTCACAACCAGTCGGGCCCCACCAGTGGTAACCTGACAAGCTATAAACAATAAAACAAAAAGAATATCTATCCTAACGACTAGCCAAGTTATCTAGTCACTAATATAGCACTTAAAATAAATCCGACGCTAGTTCAAATTTAAGACTTGAACGTTAACGTGTGAGATTTATCATTGGTCCTTCGAGCCGAAACAGTTACATCCGACCGGCGATAATTAAGAAGATAAAAAATGTCATCAATCAAAGCGTTGGTATACAAGCAGAACGAGTTGGGGAAAGAACTCTTAACCGAAATAGCCAAGAGACGGGAAATAGGCAATCTAACCCGAAGCCAGTTCGAGAGCTATCAACAAGCTGTAAACGCGCGGTACGCAGCATTTTGCAAGGGTGATCAAGAATTAATAACTCGCGAAGAGTTAGAGACGTCTCATCCGTATCTCACTGAGCGAAAACAGGTGCAGCAGGCATACGATCGATTCAACGAGGGATGCAAAGAGTTTCTTGTGCCCCCCTCAATAAATCCACCAAAGGGTGAGGATAAAACGGGCAGCAAGAAAGATTCATCATCAGGCTCCCCTCCGACAACGTTATGAATTTTGACGAGTTGAGCACTATCCAATCAACAACATCTGCAAGCAGCACTGAGACGATGGTCAGCAAATCCATAACCAGCCTGAGCAAGGATAATGTGCCACCTTTATCCAGAGATCCAAGGTAAGATGACGCAAGTCCAGCTTTTCTACATGAGCAAGACATCAACATGCGTCTTCTATTCCGAATGCTGCAGTCCATCGAAGCATGGGATGCCGGCAATTGTTTCCGGAACTACGCCACGATGAAGATCGAACAGATCAATAAAGACTTAACAGTGATTGATCAACAACATCGGACCAATATAAGCATAAGCTCCAACAATATTTATTGATTTATCTTTGGATTTTATGTGTAACATTTCCAAAAATGATCTTTTCCTAAAATTTTTTTGCTGTTCCAAAATTGTAACGTTATCTAAAGTTATTTAATGATTTGTATTTTTTAAATGTTGAGTGAGAGCACTATTTTGGTTTAAATCTCGATAAACTGCACTTTTATGTTGATACAACCGTTTTTCAATAAATTGTTTCGTTTGTCCAGTATACGTTACGTTACATTCACATTGGATCTGATAACTCAATAAACATTGTTGGAGATTATGCTTATATTGGTAATTTTTATGATTTATTTATCTAAATTTGGTTGTTTGTCTTATAAAACTAATTCATTATATTTTTGTAAAATGTTTTAAATTTTATTCATATTTTGTAAAAGCTTTTTTCGTAAAATTTACCACAAGTTTTTTTGTCACGGTTGGAAAATATTTTTCCAGTCTAGACACACGAATTTTGGTTTCTACGCAAAAACTTTCAATTTTTTAGTTTTGTTTTTGATTTACATATTTATAAAAGGAAAATTGTATTGAACACATTTTTATAAACGCTTTTGAAAATGGACTCGAAGTGAGTCCGAAAGCTCAAGTTAATTTTTTAAAAAATAAAAACAATATTTAAATGCTTATAATAAATATTCACCCAAGTTCACTTTTGGCTTCAATTGTACGTTCCATTCACTTGCTAATTTACAAATTTCATTAAACGTCTCGAAATATGCGGCTTCAGTTTTCGAACTCATCACACAGAACAATAGGCACAATTTCATGTTGAATTTTGCCATGAATGATAAATAGTTGGCGCATAAATACTGGAACCACCTCGAACGTCCCATCCATAAGCCAACATTCTGCTTCTCCCAGGAGTTTAAGGGTTGATTGCGTTCCTAACAAAATAATGTTTTGATTATCGAACATATTTTCCGAAAGTACAAATAGTTTTCCTTCTAAATATTTTAAATTTTCCGGAATATAAGCATTCCATAAAAATACCATAAGGTTGTCTTATTGCAGTAGACCTGGCTTTACTAATGTTTGGGTTTTGAGCCTGTGTGCTCGGCAAGTAAACGCGGACTTCTGGTAAATATTTAATAACGTTATCTCGAATAATTTGAGAATGCAAATTAGTTGAATTTATTGCGTCATTCTTCACATTTTCATTTATCTCGAATATTGATTTCTACTGATAATCGCGGTCACCACTCTTTGATCTGATCCGGCTATCAACTTTGATCTGATCTGGCTATCCATTCGGCGGGAAATGCTGCTAATATCACTTATATTGATTGGTCTATGTAGTATACATATGTGATGTGAATTAAGTAAACATTTTTGTTCTTGACTGGTAAAGCATTTCTTTTTTATTGTTTCCTTCCTCTTCATGATTCTTATTGGTTCAAATTTTTAAATTGAAGGTGGTTCAGTATAGACATTTTTTGTCTCAGTCTCACCTACCTATATTCAACATAACGCTTATGTATTGTGTATTATATGATGTTAGATATTAAGATATTATAAGTATGTATGTACATATATCAGTTTTCAATTTTCCATTGAATTTATTTTTCTATTTTTATATATGTAATTATTAATTGTGTATAACTGCTTACTTTTGTAAATTTATTGTAATGTTGAATAAAGTGATTAAAAAAAAAAAAAAAAAAAAAAAAAAAAAAAAAAAAAAAAAAAAATATACTATTTACATAATATACGTACTATACATGTAAAAACATTTTATTGGTTTTGATTTTAAACATAAGTAGAGATATAAATAGCAATTAGACCCAAGTGGAAACATAAATATTTTCTATTAGCGCCCAACTAGGCGCTTGCTTTAATATTCATTCTCTTCTTCGTACACCCTGCGCCATTGAAATGTTCGGTTTGAATTTTTAAAGTAAATTTTGGAAATACCACCGTTTGCTTCAAAAGTAGATAGCAAAAATGATAGATTCTGATTATCAAAACAACTTTTACACTATTCCGAATATTCAAATAAAAAGAACGGTAGTCCGACATTTTAGACCTACATAACGTCGGATAAGGAATATTACCGCCCTACCTTGTAACAATTTGGTAGGTCTTTACAGTGTTTTTAACAAAGTTTTTTCAATTGAAAAATAGTTTTTTGTTGACAATGGTAATTTTTATTTAAAATGACAATTAAGGCCACACATCGGGAGTTTTGAGTAAAAATAACACGTTTTTTTAAAAAACGATTTAAAAAAAAGTTTAATAGATATAAACAAAATATTTTTTTCACATAATTTTACATCATTATAGATTATAAAAAAAAAATTTTTTTTTTTTTGCAAAATTTTTCATTATTAAAGATGGCGTTAAAGTGGCTGCCTCAAAAAAAAGGTGGAAATCGGCCCGCATCATAACTCGCCTCTGGGTGGTCTGAACAAAATAAAAAAATGCATGTTAATTTAGACACTAAAATACACATCTTAACCCTCAATGAACGTGTTTGAAAAATTATTTTAGTTTTTACACGCGAAAAGTGGACCAACAATAACGTCCATTTTGCAATTTTTTTTTTCAAAGTCGCATAATTTTCTTAATTTTGAATATTTTTTTTTTCATTGAGGGTTAAGATGTGTATTTTAGTGTCTAAATTAACATGCATTTTTTTGAAGTTATACTTCTTTAGGCGCGCTATGAAAAACTGATGAGAGTGAATTTTTAAGATGCAACAAAATTTAACAGGATGAAGTTACTCGCTAAACAATTCACAAGTAATGTATCGATCAATATGTCGTTGAAATTTCAATCATTAAAATGTCATAAAATGTCAATCAAAATGTCACATCAAAAGCGTCACAGAAATGTCAATGTCATAGAAACGGGAATATTATTGCTACATTTAAAAGCTCACTTGATATAATTATTTTTAAATGTTGACGATATTATTTGCGACCAGCAAAGTATTTTAAGTAAATCTAGAAATTTAAATTCCATCCCAGTAAAAAATCGGATAACGTTGAAATTTAACTAAGGCTGGAAACACACCGAATTAGTCAAAACGTTTTTTTCTTGTTTTAAAGCGCCTGGCGGTCAAAATATATACGATTGGATAGCGCTATGCACATTGAATCAGACAAAACAATTAAACGTAAAACATTTTGTTTCATAAAACATAGAACGGCAAACATTCTATTGTGCCTTATGGGTCCATGCACACATAATAAAGCAAAATTGTCTTTAGTCAAATTTGACTAATGAAACATGATTGAAGGCGACCATGGCGTATAAACAAATAGGTTAATTCACACTGAAACAAAACAAAGCAAAACAAGACAAAACTGTTTGAGTCAAGAAAAAACAGTGTTTGACGTCGTTTCGTGGTCGCTGTTTTATAAAGCAAGAGATAAATAATTATCAAAATAAAAAGGAATTTAATATTTTTAGCAAAACTAATATTTTTAATTAAAATTGTTTAATTTATTTAATATTTTTTTAATCGTATTTTGTTAATGGGAAACATTTTTTCTTATTTTGCTGGCAACATTTTGTATTCATTTTATCAAACCAATTCACACCAACCTATAAAGCAATACGAGACAATTTGACTAAAAACAATTTGTTTGATTGTATGTGGGCTATGTTTAGGCAAATCGTATTGCCTATTCAAAGCAAAAACGTTTTGACTAATTTGGTGTGTCGCCAGCCTAAGATTTCAATTTAGTTTAAACGACGTATTATTTACATGCGGTAGAAAGAGAAGATCATATCCTTAATGTTCGCACCATTTTAAATTCTGACCTAACCTCAACAAGCCATTTTTTAAACGTTTATTTCACGTTACATCTACGTTGAAAATTAATTAATACCATGTGCTGTGTATGCATTTCATTTTGTGATTCGCTGTCAAAGCACAGAAAAGAATGAACAGATATGGAAGTTCCATGTCAAGCATTTACATAGAAATATTCAATCAAAAAAATGTACTCCTGCTCTAATCTAACCAGTTAAGACAGAGATAATATAATTCAATATTACATATTTCGCTTCTCTTCTTTGTATTTAAAACAAAAAAGAAGAGAAGCGAAACATATTATTGTATTATATTTTCCCTGTCTTAACTGGTTAGATTAGACCAGGAATACATTTTTTAGATTGAATATTTCTATGTAAATACTTGACATGGAACTTCCATATCTGTTCATTCTTTTCTGTGGTCAAAGTATATACTAAAAACATGTACTATTAAAAAATAGTTCATTAAGGAGCAGGGTACATACATATTATATTTAATAATTCAAGTGAGCATAAAAACATTTATATTATATGTAATATATGTAAAATACGTTTCAGCTTCTCCAAGAAATTAAACAAGATATCCAGGAACTTAAAGAAAAAACTACGAGGATTTTCAAAATTATATTGCTTCCAATTTGGAAGAATTAAATTCCAAAATAAGGAATGATAATAATTTTGCTCAACGTTTTGTAAGTTATTTCTAATATAGTGAAGCTAATTTAAATCAAACTAAATAGATTATATTGTTTACAGATAAAACTTATTAGAATATTTAAGCCCACATCGAATGCTTGTCCAAGTTCCTTTGGCATCGCGAAGGTATTTAATGATAGCTTGCTCGCCACATACAATTGGGATGGATCCCACAAGAGAAAATCTTTTCGGGATTTAAAATCATTAAATATGGCATTTAATAAATATGGCATCGTAAGTAAACGAAAATATGAAAGTTAAAAATTAAAATCGTTATTCTTATTACTAAAACCAATTCTAATACGTTCATTATATTTTTATTTTTTGAGAAGCATGGCAAGGGGAAGCTTTTAAGGATTTTAATGAGTATGTAACATCTATTAGAGCTCAAATGTACACGTCAAGGATGCGACGATTTAATATATTATATTTTTAAATTAGGCCCTTTTCCAATTACCGACTTATTTCAGACTTATTGACTTATTTGACGCCATCTTGAATAAGTCAATGAAGTCATTCCAATTGCTTTTACCGACTTATTTTGAAAATTGTTGACAATACACAATAATTAGACAGGATGTTTCCATGACACCAAAAATAAATAAGTTTTCCATAGGAAAAATTACTAAAGAATAAGTCTCCTTTTCAGCAGACTTATTTGAATAAGTTCGAATAAGTCAATAAGTCGGTGTTTGGCAAACAGCCTATGTATTAAAATTATGTATAATTTAGTTTTGTTTACGCTGATTCCTGAAAGAAAATAAGAGGAAACACAAAGAATCAATTTTTATTAAATAATTATTATTTTTATACGTATCTAATTAATCGTAAGATGCAGCTTAACTGGATTTCATTATATAACTTTTTTATTATCTGAAAAGAAGAGTTAGTTTTAAGTGCTTTATTATATAATTTTGTAACTTACAAACTTCGCATGTATCCAAAATTTATTTGTTTATTTATATTTTTGACAGCTACTAGTTGAAAATCACTAAAACAAAAGGGTAATAAATTAGTACCCATAGAACCATAGTTGTATTAAAAATTATGTAATAGTTTAAATATTTGATTTCAGATGGCACTTTGTCATCAATAATATCGTAAAACGTAAACTAATACCGATTTTCCATCGTCATAGTATAATAGTATAATAGTATTTTGCTATTATACTATGACGATGGAAAACCGAAGTTCATAGTATAATAGTATAATTATAATATTTCATTATACTAGCTATCAAAAATATAATAGGTAGCAAATTGTGTTTTTAACATTGTAAATTTATCTGACAGTGTATTATTTTGACAATTCGCAAAATTAGCATTCGATTTTTTTTTTTTGTGAATCTGTATAGCTTGTTCAAATATTATAATGGAATTTAAAGTTATTTTTGTGAAATTAACATTGTGAATATCGGCATTTATTTCTAAAAATAATGGAAAATTGTTTTTTTATTTATGAATATACGTTAAAATTTTCAAAATAGGAATTATACCTGCGTTCACATAAAAAGAACTATAATTGGTGTTAACTTCACCGCGCGCGATGGAAAACCGACAAGGAATAATAGTATAATAGTATTATACTATTATGCTATTATACTATTGACGATGGAAAATCAGTATAAATCTAAAGAAAAAGAATTACGTAGAAAAAAAAGGTAGTAGCTTCGAGAACTGGATACAGTAAACATCTTTATAAAATAAAAACTGTGAAATAAAGAAAAAATAAGAAATCGTGATTTTTGTTTGGACAAGTGATTTTTTTGTACGGGGAAATTATATCTGTGACATAAGGGTGATCACGGCGAATCAAAAAGTTGGCTTGTTCGATTATATATGTGGCTAAGACCAAGTTTCACAAACAACAACAACAAAAATAAAACGGAGTTTTTTACATGGTCCTTCGAGCCGGATTATCGGCAAAGAATTGGCGAATTGTGAAGCATCGGGTTAATGCCGCATTGGTTTAAAATACTGCGAATCTACAGAATTGCGTGTATCATTTTTCATGTTATAAAAAAACCGTGAGTAAAACAATTTATCCAGTTTTCGAGATAAATCGGTGCAATCTGAAGCGAAAAAATTAATTGAGAATAGCGGTGAAAAACAAAAAATAAATTTCGTTCGGTGCGATAAACAGTTGAAATTCGAAGGTCGTTTTGCGAGATTTTATTCTCGTTTGAATCACGCGGTAACGGTGATAATCAGTGAAATAAAATAATTTTTTTTTTGTGTTCTGTGCAATAAACAATAAAAAATAAAAAAACTGCGAATTTCGTGTGGTGAGATTTATAAATTTTGGTTGAATACAAAATGGCGGAAAAGCGTGCATTAACTCGCATATACAAACGCATTACAAACGTGGGGAATAACCTAAATACCACTGACATTACGCTGCCGGATAAGGGGTTGCCATTCGTGAACACGTGTTTGTCGTTGCTAGCAGACGAATGGAGCAAATTTGTAACTCTAGAGAAACTAGCGAAAGGGGAGTTCAATGACGATAACCTCAATCTTGTAGAGCAGATTGAGACTGAATACTTGTTACGTGTGTTTATCTCGCTGAATTATGCCTGCAGTTTCACACGGTGTCTACCCCTTGTTTATTTGTGTTTTGTCATGCGTTCAGGTGTTGACCGTAGTATCGATAAGTTTGATCATAGATTTGTCAATGTTGGATGGAAGAGATTAACTCTTCTTGTTGTGGTTTTTTTTTATTTTCTGTTGGCGAGGGAAAAAAAGGGGATTGAAGTGATAACCATCAATGAGTGAACATATATATGTCCGAGAAAATTATAAAATAAATAAAAATAAAAATTGCAAAAACTAAGAAAAAGAGTTAAATGCAAACTAATTAATATTTTTTTTTGTGCTGTGCGAAAAAAAAACGAATCGCCATTGATTCTAAAAATATTTACACGAAAACAAAATATATTTTGTGTGTTGTGTAAAACAAAAACGGACCGCCATTGATTACGTATGGTTAATTAAACCAATTTAAGTGCATCGCAACTTATCTGGCATCTTTAAATATTCTATCAATATTTGGATGTTAAAATATATTATGCGAGTTATAAAGCCATCGATGCCAGTAACGATTTATGTATAAAAATAAGATACCAGTGGATTTACGAGGCAAACCGGCTGATGTGTTGGATACCGATAGTTCAAAATAATTTACCAACGCTAATTTCACGGATCGGAATCAAATTGTCATCATTCATCACACCACGGTTAGAAGTTTTGGACACATAGGACTTACGCTATATTTTTAGTTTCCTGCAGTATCAGTATTTACCGTAACAATTTTTTTTATTTTTTTTGTTCATATATTAGTTAATTTTTTATTTGGAATTTCAGTGATTATTTCTTTAATCGACTCGCTTGTTTAATTGCGTCTATTTCGGTGTTTTGCTGTGTTTTTTTTTGTATCTTTTCAGGACATTACACGAGCTCGAGTATATGCGCCAACATCAACCTGCAAAATTAAGTGTCGATCAACGGAAATAATCATAGTCTTTATTAATTAAATATAACGTAGTCTGATTAATTATTATTATTTGTTGATTTATTGTTTTTTTTGGTTTCTTTTGTTTCGGAAAATAAGATACTTATGTTAATAAATTCTATGTTAAAATTACGGTAAATACAAATACGATGAGCGTTTAAATTTCTTCAGGAACGTCGGGAGATGAGTATGGATGGCGTGTGTGTGGATGTAAGTATGTTCCGTTTTTTTTTTTTTTTATAAGCAGCACCTAAGGTTTCCGTGGGACATCACCAATGTTACCCATCCCAGACTGCGCGATAGCCGGCACAAGCTGCAGGTGATGATCACGGAGATATTCTGTTTGCAATAGATCACCAGGCTGTATCTATTGTAACATACTTCGAATTAAAAACAAAAATTATTCAATTGCGAGCTTCGATCGGAGAGGAATTAAACACACAGCCGCTAAATTCCACCATAGATGACCTGGTTATCAATCAACAAACTTTTCTGAAGGAAATTTCAAATGTAAATCGACTCGACAGTGAAGTCAGATTGCCGAGGGTAAACATACCAATTTTTGCCGGGGAATACTCCGATTTCCCATCATTCAAGGACTTGTTCGAGGCGACCATACATAACAACGTAAAATTCATGGCGTCCATAAATTACAGTATTTGAAGGGGCTCCTCCGAGGTGATGCGGCTGCATTGGTATCCCATTTACAAACCACCGAGAATAATTATAGTGAGGCATGGCAGAAAATTTGTCTGCGGTATGACAAAAAAGGGCACGTGGTCAATACATTAATTACGAAATTCATTTCTCAACCGGTACTCCATTCTACAACGGCGAAGGGGCTTCGTGCATTGACCGATATATCCGACGAGGTCATAAGAGGTCTTAAGGTGTTGGGACCTACAGCAGAAACCAGGGATCCATGGTTGATCCACATCCTAAATTAGACGGTAGCACGAAGGAAGCGTGGGCCAATGAATCAGCTAAGGTCGATTTTCCCACTTTGGAGAAATTCTTTCAATTTTTGTACACACGAAGCGACGTATTAGAAAGTCTTGATATCAAGCCAATTAAGACAGCAAAGCCGAAGATGATCAGCGCTATGCACTTGCGACCAGTTGACATTAAATGCCTCATGTGCGCAGGAAAACATTATTTGTCAAAATGTGAAGATTATCTAAAGTTGAGCACTGATAAAAGGAAAGAGTTTGTAGTCAATAAAAAGTTGTGCTTTAATTGCTTGTCACCTAATCATCAATCTGTAGTCTGTCGATCGAAATTCAAATGCAATAAATGTAAACGAGAGCATCACTCGTCAATTCACATGGAGCACAGCCAGCCATCAAAACAAAGCGTAAATACAAACAAAGAGGTTTCAGAAATATCTTCTTTGTGTAGCACAATGGTAAACAAAGATTCTGTGAACAATTATATCGCAATGTTACCAACCGCAGTGGCATTGGTGGAGGATGTGCATGGGTTTCAACATAGGTGTCGCTTGCTGCTTGACTCGGGCTCTCAGTCTTCTTTTATAACCGAGTCAATGGTGCAAAGGCTACAACTACCAAGAAAAAAGTTAAACGTAAGCATTTCAGGTTTAACTCCGGGAAGCCTGGTATCGCGGGGGAAAACTAAGATCAAAGTGCATTCAAATTATCACAAAGAAGAGGGTTTAGAGATCGAACCGTTAATCATTAGGACAATACCGGCAAAGATTCCGAAGGCGAGTGCAAATGTAGACAAAAGAATTTTTCATGGTTACGAATTAGCAGACGACAATTTCGATCGACCGGCTCATATAGACTTGCTGCTAGGCGCAGATAGATTTTTCGATGTTATTCAAAATGGCCAGGTTAGGTTCGAGGAAAGGTCATGCATTTTACAAAATACAATCTTTGGTTGGGTTGTGTCAGGCAACATCGAGCATTGTGATGGAGCAGCAGGCACCAGTGCGACCAATTTCTCTGTTTTAAATTTTCATTTGGACATGGACATTGATGCGTCTCTTAGGCGATTTTGGGAGTTGGAGGAGTTTGAAAATGATGCCGTAACTTCAGAGGAGGATCAAGTATGCGAGGAGATTTATCGCAACACTACGGAGAGAAAAGCAGACGGGAGGTTTGTAGTCCGACTTCCATTTAAAGATGACCAACGCAAAATAGGAAACTCTTTGAATACGGCATTTAAAAGATTTCAATCCCTTGAGAGGAAGCTGGCTACCGACGAGAAATTAAAATTTGAGTATTCCAATCAAATGAATGAATATTTATCACAAGGCCACATGAAAGAGGTACCATCAGAACAATTGAAAATGTCAGAAGAAACCATTTTTTATTTGCCTCACCACCCTGTCCTGAAGGAGGCAAGCGATACCACAAAGATAAGAATCGTATTTGATGGTTCGTGTAAATCCACATCGGGAGTGTCAATCAATGACAAATTATTGGTAGGGCCGACAATTCAGCCTACTTTGTGGTACGCAATATTGAGATTCCGAAGTTACCGCATCGCGTTGACTGCCGACATCGAGAAGATGTATCGGCAGATTGAGGTGTCCGAGAAGGACATTAATTACCAAAGACTCTTGTGGAGAGACGAAGATGGGGAAATAAAGCACTACCAACTAACCAGAGTGACTTTCGGACTAGCGAGCTCCGCGTTTCTGGCTATTAGAACCCTGCGACAGTTATCGGAAGAACAACAAAACGAATTTCCAGATATCGCCGAACGAATAATCCGTCAGTTCTACGTGGATGATTTTATATCTGGTTGTCAAACAGTTGACGAGGCACGCGAGTTAAAACAAAATATGAAACAAATTATGAGAAATGGTGGTTTTGAGCTGCGAAAATGGAGATCGAATCGGCCGGAATTGAGTGACGACGAAAAGGTAAACAGTGACAGAAAATTCGTAGATTCAGAAGGAATAAAGGTGCTGGGAATTCAGTGGTTACCTAACGAAGATGTGTTCAGTTTTAAGGTGCAACATGAAGATGAACTAGTCATAACGAAACGAAAATTGCTATCCGAAACGTGCAAAATATTCGATCCCATGGGCTGGGTTTCTCCATCCATAATTATATTGAAAATCCTTTTTCAAAGACTGTGGTATTTGAATCTTGATTGGGATGACCCACTTCCGCCAGATTTAGTCGCCATATACAACAAAACTAGATCTGAATTTCAACATTTTGAGAAATTAAAAATTCCCAGATTCGTTCACGTCCATGACGACAAGATGGAGTTACACGGGTTTTGTGACGCGAGTGAGAAGGCATATGGAGCAGTCATATACAGTAGGACGAGAGATGAAAACGGCGAAACAACTGTACATTTATTGGTTTCTAAAACGAAAGTTGCGCCCACAAAGCTAATATCTTTGCCACGACTGGAGCTCTGTGGGGCTCTATTATTAGCCAAGTTGATGGATTCAGTGAAATCTGTAATAAACCAAGAAGTGAAGTGTTTCGCATGGACTGATTCCCAAGTAGTGCTCGCTTGGTTATCAGCCCACCCATCGAAATGGAAGACGTTCGTCGCGAACAGAGCAAACGAAATACAGACAAGACTACCCAGAAATTGCTGGAATTATGTGCGGAGTTCTGATAATCCAGCAGATCATGCAAGTCGAGGTATTTATCCTAGCCAGCTTGTGGAGTATAAGTTGTGGTGGTACGGGCCTGAATGGCTACAGATGGAATCGAAAGCTTGGCCTGTTAATCAGGATGAATTCGAATCTAGCAACGAAAAAATCCACAGAGAAGAAAAGAAAACGAAGATGAATGCTGCTGCATTTCACGCTAGCGTCGAAGAAAATTGTTTGACGGAGTTGCTTCAGAATTGTTCTAGCCTCCATAGAATCGAACGCGTTTTAGCCTACGCATTGCGATTCATCAGGAACACCAGAGAAAAGCATCGAGATAGACGACGAACCGAAGAGCTATCCTGTGATGAAATAGCGAACGCCAGAACAATTGTAATACGTCAGGTGCAAACTGATACCTATAGCGATGATATTAAGAGTTTGATACGATTGAGACGCGTGGACAACAGTTCTAAGTTATTATCGTTGACACCGTTCATAGACGAAAATGGGATATTGCGAGTTGGGGGGCGTCTGCAGAATGCTGAGGGAGACATCGAATTCAAACATCCGGCCATTATTCCTGCTGACCATCGCTTTACTCAATTGTTAATATGGGCCTATCATAAGCGATATTTACATGCGGGAGCCACGTTAGTTAGCAACCTAATAAAACATAAATACTGGATAGTCAAGGGGCGCAGTAAGATTAGAAACGAGCTCAAGAATTGTGTAGAATGTATTAGGCATTCGGCAAAAACTACGGAACAAATAATGGGGCATTTACCAAGCGTGCGAGTGACACCGGCGCGCCCATTCAGTAATTGCGGTATCGACTTCGCTGGGCCAATATTTATTTTAACAAAACGGGGCAGAGGCGCAAAACTAACAAAAGGTTACATATGTTTATTTGTATGTATGGCGACCAAAGCGGTATTCATCGAATTCGTGAGTGATTTGACCAGTGAAAGTTTTATAGCGTCAATGAAGAGGTTTGCGGCAAGAAGAGGGGTGCCTAAAAACATTTATACAGATAACGGGAGAAATTTTGTCGGAGCGAAACGAGTTCTAGCCGAGGCCTGTGATCTTATTAAAAACATTCACCATAATTCTCTAATTTCAGAGTATCTAAGGGACAGTGAAATTTCATGGCATTTTATACCACCATCTACTCCACACTTCGGTGGTATATGGGAGTCGGCGATAAAATCGGTGAAGACGCATTTATCAAAGGCAACCAAAAACATCCATCTGACCTTTGAAGAGATGGCTACCTTGCTATCACAAATTGAGAGCATATTGAATTCGAGGCCGATGTATGCGGTCATCAACGATGATGCGAGCTATGAAGTACTAACACCATTCCATTTCTTAATCGGGTCCGCGACAGGTGCAATACCGTAAGTAGAGCTCATCGGTATTACGTTTGCTTCCAGGTGGAGCATGATTCAATCCAGAGTACAATCATTCTGGAAAAAATACCAGAATGATTACTTAAACAGTTTGCAGCAACGTTATAAATGGCAACAGACGAGTAATAATCTACAAGAAGGAGACATCGTGATTATAAAAGATGACAACATGCCCTCATGCAAGTGGCCATTCGGTCGCGTTATATAGATCCATCCGGGATCCGATGGTATGGTGAGAGCTGTAACATTGAAGACGTCAACATCCACATTTCAACGACCAGTCGTGAAATTATGCAGATTACCTATAAGTTGACGACAAAATTCGTCAACGGGGCGGAGTATGTTTACGCTGATTCCTGAAAGAAAATAAGAGGAAACACAAAGAATCAATTTTTATTAAATAATTATTATTTTTATACGTATCTAATTGCTTAACTGGATTTCATTATATAACTTTTTTATTATCAGAAAAGAAGAGCAATATTAGTTTTAAGTGCTTTATTATATAATTTTGTAACTTACAAACTTCGCATGTATCCAAAATTTATTTGTTTATTTATATTTTTGACAGCTACTAGTTGAAAATCACTAAAACAAAAGGGTAATAAATTAGTACCCATAGAACCATAGCCCAAGTATAACAAAGCTGAAAACATGAATTTTTTTTCAGCATATTGGTACAAAAAATCGGAAAATGATGAAATTGGGTTGGGTTTCCAAATTCCAACTTTTAACACAGCAAAGATGCTGGCGTTGGTGTGTACTTTTTTATTTTGTGTTTACAAATTTTACAACTTTAGTTTTGTGTGAGACGCCATTATGAATGGTTGTGTTTTGTTTTTACTTTAACTTAAATTTTATTTTTTGTGTTGTCCGATTATTTTTGGGTTTGTAGAATTTTTATTTTTGTGTGTACGAATTAATAATAATAATAAAATCGATTTTTATTTATAGATGAACGCGAATTGGATTATTTTGTTCGTTTCGTTTTTTTTACTATGATTTAATTTAAAAAATTGTAAATAAAAATAAAAAAAATATTGTGGTAATAAAATTTTAAAATAAAAAAAAATTGTTTTTATTTAAGTAGCCATGTTTGATTGTTTGTATGTATGTATGTATGTAAAAGCGAAATTTCCCCGCCAAATTTTATATTGTAAGCCCCGCCCATTTTTGTGCGACATAACCTCACTTTTTTTGTCATCATTTTCCGATTTTTGTGGCCAACTTTCATAGTAAATCTTAGAATAAGTCGGACATTATTTCGGAAAAAAGTCGGTGATGAAATCAGCAAAGTGTCAGAAAAATCCAAAAATTGTCGGATATAAAAATACTTGGGAGTTGTATTAAAAATTATGTAATAGTTTAAATACTTGATTTCAGATGGCACTTTGTCATCAATAATATCGTAAAACGTAAACTAAATCTAAAGAAAAAGAATTACGTAGAAAAAAAAGGTAGTAGCTTCGAGAACTGGATACAGTAAACATCTTTATAAAATAAAAACTGTGAAATAAAGAAAAAATAAGAAATCGTGATTTTTGTTTGGACAAGTGATTTTTTTGTACGGGGAAATTATATCTGTGACATAAGGGTGATCACGGCGAATCAAAAAGTTGGCTTGTTCGATTATATATGTGGCTAAGACCAAGTTTCACAAACAACAAAAATAAAACGGAGTTTTTTACAAGTTTATATGTACTTATATTTGAAATATGATGTACATTATTTACAAACATATAAAAAATGTAATTTTGTAGATATGAATAAATAAAACAATTATTTTGCATAGTTGAAAAAAAGTGCACGAATATTTTATTTCCGCACGGCTATGGAATATTGACACGGGAATTAATGAGCAGTTTAAACAAGCTTTAAACGTGTATTTTATTTGTTAAACTAACGTTTATGAATATTCGATAATTTAACGTGCAGAATTAACGTTTACTTATACAAGTGCAACCTAGGACATCGTTCTTATAAAGTAAATTGAGAGAAAACGAAATATAAACGTTCATGAATAAACGTAACTTTTACGTTAAATACTCTTATCTTTTTTTGCTGGGATATTACACGGTAATCTATTCATTTTATCTTAAAGACACCTAGGGAGCAATTGTTGAAATTTGCAAGGTGTATTAAGTGTAGAAAAACATTTCTTCGGAAAGTTTTGGCATTACCTCGGTAAACAGATAAACAAATTTATATTATTCCTTTTTGTTAAAATGACCCCACGCAATGCTTCAATCGACTTCAAATTTTGTGAACAAGTAAATGATGAATTGTCAAATTTATCATCAACATAACAAAAAAAATCGTCGGTTTCATTTTTGAGAAAATCAGTTTGGTAGTTTTCTCTTTCACTGCAACCCCTTTTATTCTATACTAGAATGTATCTGAAAAGTAGCACAAACTGCTTATTACTGAGGCAGTTTACACCGCCATATTTAGTCCAGGACTATACCGGGCCTATCACTATGTATATTCGGCCTAAACTGGATAGGTCACTTGATGTAAACGCTTGTTACCCAAAATTGGTTGATAGGGATTCCGACTGCATTTTGGGTTAGTTTCTTAAGCATTATGTTTAGCCTAAATGTAGGCAGTAAAAATATATATAAAATATTATTAATTGGGTGCCTATCGCTGAAAATGTTCGCTGAAATTTTAACAAATTATTTTATGACCGTTGTTTGAATATACATACATATGTATATGTACAGTTGACGTCCAATTTACAAAACAAATTGGTCAAAAGATGCCATCGTTTAGTGAAAATGTCTTAAGCTGAAACCAATATTTCGTGACTATTGTATAATTCGTTTAATTGTTCGTAAATCAATATGGAAAATTTTGGTTCATAACGTAAATTCCCTTAATATTTAATAAGATTTAATTCCCTTAATAGCATTTTGATCATTTATTAGTTTTTGGGGGTGTTCTTCATATAAAAATTTTACTTACAATTTGTGAAATCATTCATAACAAAGTTATGGGATATGACCAATTAAGAAGAAACTTGGCCATTTCTTACCCGATTTTGATAAAATTCAGCGTGTACGATGGAAATGAGATTCTTAAATGATTTTTGGACGAAGTTGTGGGATATGGCCAATTAGGGAGGAACTTGGCCATTTCTTATCCGATTTTGATAAAATTCAGCGTGTACGATGGAAATGGGATTCTTAAATGATTTTTGGAGGAAGTTGTGGGATATGGCCAATTAGGGAGGAACTTGGCCATTTCTTATCCGATTTTGATAAAATTCAGCGTGTACGATGGAAATGGGATTCTTAAATGATTTTTGGAGGAAGTTGTGGGATATGGCCAATTAGGGAGGAACTTGGCCATTTCTTGTCCAATTTTGATAAAATTCAGCGTTTACGATGGAAATGAGACTCATTCCATTCAAACGTTCATGTTTACTCTTGCTTCTTAGCAAAACTCGATTCTTAATTGGTCATATCCCATAACTTTGTTATGAAAGATTTCACAAATTGTAAGTGAAATTTTTATATGAAGAACACCCCCCAAAAACTAATAAATGATCAAAATGCTATTAAGGGAATTAAATCTTATTAAAGATTAAGGGAATTTACGTTATGAACCAAAATTTTCCATATTGATTTACGAACAATTAAACGAATTATACAATAGTCACGAAATATTGGTTTCAGCTTAAGACATTTTCACTAAACGATGGCATCTTTTGACCAATTTGTTTTGTAAATTGGAGGTCAACTGTACATATACATAATGTATATTCAAACAACGGTCATAAAATAATTTGTTAAAATTTCAGCGAACATTTTCAGCGTTAGGCACCCAATTAATAATATTTTATATATATTTTTACTGCCTACATTTAGGCTAAAAATAATGCTTAAGAAATAACCCAAAATGCAGTCGGAATCCCTATCCACTAAAATAGATCAACTATAAATATGGTGTAAACGGTTCGACCTAAGGAATTTCGAATTTTTCAATAGATGCTATTTTTGTTAATTATAATTTTTACAGCACAAATAATGAATAAAAATAAAAATATTAAAATTAAAATCAATAAATGCCAAAATGATATAATATTAAATATAAATACATTTATTGAAATATTTAATTTTTGACATATGGCCCAAATACAGCCTATATTTCTTGTGATGTAAACGCTCGGTAAGTGGACTAAAATAGGTCGCAATTTAGGTCAGTCCACTAATTATTTCGTGGTGTAAACTACCTCACTAAAACCTATCTTTGTACAAAATTTCGACCAAAACTAGCAATATTTGTGAGAATGGGAGGCAAAACAAAAATAATAAAAATGTGCGACTGGAAGGACGGACACGACAATTTTCTGATCGGTGTTTGGGGATCCTGGTAACTTAATTCGTCGACAAATGTGAAAATCAGGAACAAGATTTTTTTCGCGATTACAATACTTACCCAATATAAGTGGGAAAAGTAAACATAACATAAAAGTGCAATACAACCAAAATAAATAAAAATGGTGGGAGGAAAGTAAAATACAATATATAATTTGGAAAATTAGGGAGCGTTTCAAAATCTCGGTTTTAAAAAAAAATCGGTTTTAATCTCGGCTTCTACTTATTTTTATTTTAAAATTAAATTTCCTATTTTCCAGAATTTATAAGTATTGGTTATTTTCAGGTTAAAGTGAAAATCCCCATTTTCCAGAGTTTATAAAAACGGAGATTTTGTAGCCAACCCGGAAAATTATATAATATACAACAAAATTGAAAATAAATTCGGATAAAAAGTTTTCAAAATCAAACTTTTGACAACCGCCATAGTAAAGAAATTAAAAAAAAAACTTGTGTGTGTACTTATGTACGCGCAATGGCACCAGATTATGCTATATTTACGCGATACCTTGACGCCGTCAGAACAAAACTCTCTACATCTTATTTTAGTTACCACAAGCCACTCGTAACAAAGGTCCCAGTTCAATCAACACCGGAGAAAGCTATGGCGGTAATTTAGGAATTAAACGTATTGTTTCTATTTTTTTAAATTAATAATTGATCAAATAAATTGATCATTAATAAAATAAAATTTATTTAATCGTCTGTGTTTAAGACGTTCAAGCCTTTTTGAAAGTAATCGTTTGTTTGTTAAACAAAAAATGCAAATTGAAAGCCAATATGGCTATATGCTACTTTTAATATTAATTTATTTTAATCTCTTTTTAATTTAGATTATTAATGTACAATGATTTGATAGCGACTGACTCAATATAAAAAAAAAGAAAATACAATTAACTGCTTTAACAAATAGAAGCACACAAATATAATCAAAACTGTATGTAAATATGTGTAAGTAACTTATACCAATGCCTACTAGATATACAAGCCTATGACTACAAGCAATTTTTACAAATTGAAACACATTAAGTCTCTCCGCTACGCGGCAGTATAATAAAGAAAAGATATTTTTTTCGTTTTTGTTTTGTCCGAAAACATTTTATTATTCATTTCGTTTTTTTAGTGCAGCATAATGCCTCAAAGAAGGAAGATACGCACTTTCTGATCAAAGAAGAATACCATGTGAATTTGATTTATTCATGTAAATTTAAATTTTTTAGATACATCTAATGCATTATGTGTTTTAATAATAAAATATTGGAAATATTACTGAAAATAAATTAAATCAAATAAAAATTAATTTATGTACTTGATTTGAAAAAAAAAATCGAAGCGTAAAACAAACGCGTAACATCTCCCTTTAACGTAATATAATGCACTAAATAAAAAAAAAATATTTTAACATGAAAGATGAAACAAAAAACAAAAAAATATCTTTACTTTACTACACTGCCACGTAGCGGCGGAGACTTAGTGTGTCGTCACTGTTTGTAGTCATAGGCCTGTATATTCAAGATGGCATTGCTTATACCATGCAATTGGAATGGAATATACAGTAAACAATAACCAGTTCTTGAATAATTTAAAATACGGATACAGTATGGATCAAAAATCTGCGATAGAAATATTTGGTTGCGTAGCAACATCCTCCGCATCCTTGAAAGACGCTGACCTTTCAATATCCGATTCTCGTGGCAGTAGGCAAATGCGAGTAATAGCTCGTGTTATCTCACCATTCGAAGTTTTGAGTCTCATTACTCTAGTAATTCCATCCCTCCCTGGATGAATTTGAATGACGCGACCCATCTTCCATTTTAAAGGGGGTAGATTGTCGTCTTTTATTATGACTAAGTCACCGCATGATACATTGGTTGTGGCGTTAGTCCATGACTTACGCTGTTGAAGCTGAAGCAAGTATTCGGATGACCACCGCGTCCAAAAATGTTGATGTAATTGTTGCACTAGATTCCATCGCTTAGTGAAAGATAATCTTTGCTCTTGAACATCGGGTTCAGGAATCGATGTAAGCGGTCTGCCAATCAGAAAGTGACCCGGCGTCAATGGCAACAAATCACTGGGATCATTTGACATCGGGTAGAGTGGTCGGGAATTCAGTACGGCCTCAGTTTGTTTGATTAAGGTGTTTAATTCCTCAAATGTTAGTGAGGCATTTCCCATAACTCTCCGTAGATGGTATTTGGCGGATTTAACGGCAGCCTCGTAAATTCCACCAAAATGAGGCGAGTACGGAGGGGCAAAGTGCCAGGTAATCTTGTCGTCCTCGCATATTTTTGAAATTTCCTTTTTATGATTTTGGCTGCAAAACAGTTCATACAGTTGATGCAGCTCATTATTGGCACCGATGAAATTGGTTGCGTTGTCGGACCATATGTGCTTGCATATGCCTCTTGTTGCGACAAAACGCTTTATAGCTCTAATAAATGCTGATGTCGTAAGTTCGGTCACCAATTCCAAATGTACGGCCTTGGTTGCAAAACATACAAATATGCATAAATATGATTTGGTTGGCCTCTTTCCTCGTAGCTTGTAATGGATATAAAAAGGCCCGCAATAGTCAATTCCGATGTTGGTGAATGGAGGTGCCATAGATATTCGACTGGCCGGCAATTGTCCCATGAATTGAACAGTATTCTGGGGATGAACTCTTCGACAGGTAAAGCATTGATTGACAACCTTCTGTGTAAGGTGTCGTCCATTTAAAGGCCAAAACTGCTGACGAGTAGCTGCTAAGAGAGCTTGTGGGCCTGCATGTAAAAATTTGATATGTAAATGTTTGATTAAAAGCAATGTAAATGGATGAGTGGATGGGAGAATGATAGGATGTTTAATTGAGTAGGAAAGAGTGGCATGAGATAAACGGCCTCCAACCCGAATGATGCCGTTTTCGTCAAGGAAAGGGACCAGTGATTTTAAACGAGAACGAGGATTGACTTGTTTGCCTCGGCTGAGGTGCTGATATTCTTCTATAAACAATTCTCGTTGAATCATTTTCGTGATGGCAGACACACCAAACTCTCTTTCTTTAATGGATAACTCATGCATGAGGCACCTATTTTCCTTTGGCGACCTTGCATTCTTCGCAAATCGTAGCATAAAACTTATCACGTTGCATAATGATCGATAATTGTGTTTGTATTTAATTTTATTGTACATGTAGGTGAATTCTGGAGTATTGGAATCTGTGACCAAGCAAGACTTTATATTTTTAAATTCAAGAACTTCCTTTGGAGAATTGTCGTCGCTAAACCGTGGAATTAGTTTTGGCCATGAGCTGTCATTATGCAATAAGAATTCTGGACCATTGAACCAAAGCGACGAACTAGCTAACGCTGATGGCTGCATTCCTCTCGATATTAAGTCCGCCGGGTTTTCGTTCGAGGTAATATAGTACCAATCGGTTGTTTTACTTGATAACTGAATATTGGAAACACGGTTTGCCACAAATGTTTTTAAATGAGAAGACTCAGAAGCGATCAAATAAAGCACTATCGTAGAGTCAGTCCAATAAAATAATTTAGGTTTGTGAATTTTCATCGCGGCAGTAACACGCACCATTAAGTTGGCCAGTTGTTCAGCAGCACACAGCTCAAGTCTTGGAAGTGATATCTTTTTGGTTGGTGCGATCCGAGATTTTGAGCATAATAGATGGCTTGAGACTTTTCCACTCTTATTTTTGCAGCGGACGTATATTGATGCACCGTATGCTAACTCGCTAGCATCCGAAAACCCATGAAGTTGAACTTCCGAATGCTGGTCATATTGAAGGAATCGAGGTATCAGTATTTTGTTAAGCTCTATCATTTGGGATCGAAAACTTCGCCATTTTGTATTCATACTTTGCGGCAATGCAGCATCCCAATTGATTTTCATCCTCCATAGGTCTTGTATAAATAGTTTTCCTATCGTTATCACGGGTCCTGTATATCCCAACGGATCAAAAATGCGTGCTACTTCAGATAGGATGGTTCTCTTTGTGATAGGCCTGGAGAGGTCAACTTCTGCTACTTTAAATCGAAATTGATCACTATGGGTGAGCCAATATAAACCGAGTGTTTTGACGTAGTTAGAATTGTCGATGCAAACATATGGCTCTCGATCGGTATTGTTAATATCTGCAAGTAATGAATCATCATTACTGCACCATTTTCTCAGTTCCATTCCAGCCTCTTTTAAAATTCGAACGATATCATCCTTAATTCCTTTGACTTCATTGACTGAATTGCCACCAGTTAGTAGATCATCTACGTATATATCCTGGTCAATTGCGCGTGATGCTTCAGGATATTTGTAGCGATTAGTTTCAGCCAATGTATTGATACACTTTGTGGCCAAATATGAAGATGCTGCCATGCCATAAGTTACTGTTGTGAGTCGAAATATACGTATAGGGTCTTCTGTAGAGTTACGCCATACAATGTATTGTAAATGCGTGTCCGCTTCCTTCATGCGAATTTGGCGGTACATTTTAGTGATGTTAGCGCTAATAACGTATCGGTGTGTGCGAAACCGAATCAAGACAGAAAATAGATCGCTTTGAATTACTGGGCCAACCATCATTATATCATTTAAAGATTGACCCGAGTCTGTTTTGGCAGAAGCATCAAACACAACGCGAATCTTCGTGGTGGAGCTGTCAGCTTTAAAAACACAATGGTGAGGAATGAAATAGTGAACTCTTGCAATATCATTTTCTGGTACAGAAACCATGTAGCCCAAACTTTCGTATTCGTTGAGAAATTTGCTATATGATTGCTTGAGCTCTCCGTCCTTATTTAGTCGTTTTTCCAAGTTCAGGAATCGGCGAGTAGCCATGATTTGAGAATTCCCCAATGTAGTAGGTGAGCAAGTCAAAGGCAGAGAGACGACGAAGCGCCCAGCATCATCTCGTTGAGTGTTTTCTGCAAAGTGACTTTCGCATGCTAATTCCATTTGCGTGTAATTGCGTTTTGCGATGGCTGCAGTATCAATGTCCCAGAATTTCTCTAATAAATCGTCTAATGCTGGTTCTTCAGTTATCATTGCCGCGTGTGAATACAACTGACCAGAGGTAAAATTAGTTATTTTTCCAGATATGATCCAACCAAGCTGCGTATTTTGTAGATGAGGTAGATTTCTGTCAAGCTCGATTTGGCCGATCGATAGCAGGGTTAAATACAACTCGGCTCCGATGAGCAGATCAACCTTTTGTGGTTTGTCAAAGTTCGGATCTGCTAGACGAATGTTTTTAGGAATTCTCCAATTTGAGGTATTGATTTCGATCGAGGGTTGCAAGCCTGTGATATTTGGCAAACTTTGAGCTTCCAAAAGAGTGTTAAACTCAGATGTGCAAGAGGACAGCCTCAAGTTGACGGAGGAAATACTTGATGTTGCTTTATCGTTGATTCCTCTAATGGATGCCGCGAAGGGCTTACGTGGCAGACCGAGCCTAGCAGCAAAAGATTCAGTAATAATATGAGCCTGCGAGGCTGAGTCGAGTAAAGCTCTGCCAATAACAGGTACATCATTTTTATCGTAGACCTTGACCAATGCAGTTGACAAGTAAACGTATGAGCCTTTTGTCGAAGGGTTGGGCAAACAGGCCTGCTGGGTTGATGTTACACTTTTGACAGGAATAGATGTGATCACTTTAGGTACAATGTTAGGAGTTGAATTTGAGGCCGAGCTCTCCAATGTTATATTTTGCGGTGGTATGTGATGTGATAGCTACCTTGCCGATTCAGTTGGCAGCAGCGTTTGTTGATGTTGCAATATATGGGATGAACGAGGGTGATTATTCTGATCAGAATTTATTTCAGCGCACTCGTGAAGCAATGTGTGATGTTGTTGTTGGCATTTAAAACAAATGTATTTAGACGTACAGGAGTCTAACAGGTGATCAGCTCGAAGGCAATTGATGCAAAGCGCGTATTGGCTGACTGCGGCTTTGCGCTCAGAAATTGGTAATTTCATGAATTTTCGGCACCTGTAGATTAAGTGACCATAGCCTTTGCAATAGTTGCAGCTTGCATTCGCTTGAATTGCCAGTGAAACCCGAGAAGGATTTGTTGAGCGATTGTGAGTAGGAGGCACATGTGTATGCATATTAGCGGAATTGGGTTTATAAGAATGAGAATCTTGACTTTCCAAAGCATGGCAACGTTTATTCAGAAAGTTCGTTAATTCATCGAGAGATGGCATGCGTTCGATGGGAGATACGTCGTCCCATTTTGCTAATGTTTCAGGATCTAATTTCGAGCAGATTAAATATACTATTAAATCGTTCCAATGTGATGTAGGGCGTTGGAGCGAATGCAGCGCACGTAAATTTGAATTAACGGTATCGAGTAGATGCCGAACATTTTCAGATGATGATTTGATGATTGATTTAATGCAAAATATCTCCCGAATGTGGTCCTCGCAAATTAATTTTGTATTCTGATAACGATTCTGTAGCAGCGTTAATGCCTCTGCATAGTTCTCCGATGTTAGCTCTAATGATTTAAGATATCCAAAACGGGCTATATCAGAAAGAGTAGGGTTGCTATGTATTAATTTGTGGAACGATTCGTAAAAAGTGCACCATTTTTTGCGATCTCCAGTAAATGGGGTGATTTCGCACTTAGGAAGTTTCACCAAAATTTTTTCACCATCCGAATGATAATGCACATTCCCTGTTGAATTTATTTGTAACTTTTTCATAAATACCTGCAGTGTCGGTTTTACCATCAAATAAGTTTCCTCAAAATTGGACCTCACGTTAGGATCCGTCTCTTAGCCCTCCATTAATTCAAGGTCGAGTTGAGCATCTTCAAAACTGCGATACGCCTTCTCCACTACAGCTAACCGCGCTTCTAATTCTAGCAACGAAGCAGTTTGTCCTTTATCCGCTATAAATTGTTCAGCGCGCTTTAATTGATTTATTGCGGCTGCACGTACAATCGTCGCCTTTGCCTTTATAGCTTGCAATTTTTCTTCTCGACTTTCTTTAGTGGTGGCCATACTTTTATTTGATTAACACTTTCCTATTTTGTCACTTATTAACACGCCTCACCCAATAATATTATTAAAGTAAAAAAAAAAAAAGAAAAACGAAACGAAATATGGCGCTTACCCAATCCGCTATGTGCATACAACCTCCGTGGTGTGGTGTAAATTAAAAACAAAAAACTGATGATAATATGTACCGTGATAACACGACACAAATTGATTCACGTCCGTGAATTACAACAATCCTTTGTACAATTCCTTTACTTCGCTTCCTAGCGAGTGCCTTGACGTAATGATGAATAAGCACGGTTATTTATGCGTCTTGTGGCCGCAGAAGCAAATCACTTTATTATCTAGGGATTCGTATCCCACTTCTGACACCAATGTTTAAGACGTTCAAGCCTTTTTGAACGTAATCGTTTGTTTGTTAAACAAAAAATGCAAATTGAAAGCCAATATGGCTATATGCTACTTTTAATATTAATTTATTTTAATCTCTTTTTAATTTAGATTATTAATGTACAATGATTTGATAGCGACTGACTCAATATAAAAAAAAAGAAAATACAATTAACTGCTTTAACAAATAGAAGCACACAAATATAATCAAAACTGTATGTAAATATGTGTAAGTAACTTATACCATGCAATTGGAATGGAATATACAGTAAACAATAACCAGTTCTTGAATAATTTAAAATACGGATACAGTATGGATCAAAAATCTGCGATAGAAATATTTGGTTGCGTAGCAACAGTCTGTATGAGAAAATAAATATTAATTTTTGAAATTTAAATTATTTGATTGAATTTAGACTTTACCAACCGTATATAATCATACTCTAAACTTTTAATTATCGCCAAAGAATATAACTTCTAACGCGCGTACATAAGTAAACACACAATTTTTTTTATTTTGTTCAGACTACCCAAAGGCGAGTTATGATGCGGGCCAATTTCCACCTTTTTTTTGAGGCAGCCACTTTAACGCTATCTTTAATAAATAATAAAAAATTTTGCAAAAAAAAAAATTTTTTTTTATAATCTGTAACGACGTAAAATTATGTGTAAAAAATATTTTGTTTATATCTATTAAACTTTTTATTAAATCGTTTTTTAAAAAAACGTGTTATTTTTACTCAAAACTCCCGATGTGCGGCCTTAACAGAAATAAAATAATTCATCTGAACCAAAATATTTTGAGAGAAATTAAACTTTTTAAAATCAATGATTAATAACATGATGCCCAGAAATTTTAATTTGTTGCTCATTAATTTGTGCCATTTTATCAATTTTTTTGTATCTCAAATATTAATTTTTTGTGTACGGTTTTATTGCCAGCCATTTTAAAACTTCATAGACAATATTCATATTTGTGTGCACACTTCCGATTTTCGTTTATTCATTTCATAATTACAGAAATAGGCCAATGGGCCGAATACATAAAAAATAGCAATTGCTAAATGTAAATGCTTTTGCTCCCAGCACTTGCTTCAAGTAAATGAATTTGCTAAAAGCAAAAGGTCAACAGTAGGTAAATGCATAAAAGTAGCTTTTGCTACGATATGGTTTACTGAAAATTGGTTAGCATTTATCTCGAGGGAGTCAAGCATATGCTTCATAAAAGAAGCAGCTGCTTCTAGCATATGCCGAATTTTTGTTTTAATACCACAATAAGCGTATTTCCTTGACAAATTTAAAACAACAATTGCATAGTATAAACCCCTGCTAGAATAACATTAACCCAAAAAAAATTTGGGTCTAATTCATAACATAATTCTAATTTTTAGTTATGATACCTGCCACCAGATCAAAGATCATAATACATAGTAAATTTATATTTTATTTCGAAAAGTTGGCTTTTGCCAATTAAATCAAATTGGCTATTTCCTTGGGGAAAAATAAACAAAAAATAATTCGAATTCAATTTTGGTCAACAAAATACACTTAGTATGTATTAAAATTCAGAAATGTTAAACAAACGGGTTCAAAGTAAAATAAATGAACTGCAAATAAACGTAGTTGTTGATGAGCCAGAATCCTGAAAAACACAAACAGAAATTAGTTTAATTAATCACAACACAAAAATACTTGATAAACTTTTCAAGGTCAAGTTTATTGAACTTCAGTATTTATGTTTGTTGTCATATATTTCTGAAATCATATAAAAATTTTTATTAGTTTTAAAACACTTTATAATCTTATATCATAATATTTTAATACTTATCTTATTTTCTCATTTGTTGAATTCTATTAAATTTATGTAACCTAAAATAATGAAATAATTAATTAATTTATGTATATTTAATTTATAAAATATTTCTTACCATTTTGTACACAACATTAAATTTTGACAATCAATTGATTTGATACAAATTAACATTTGTTAAGATTTTGAAGTTAGAACATCATAAATGTTAAGGCCATTTTGGTTGCTCAATTATTATTATTAGTACGTTTTATGTTTACAAATTAATTAGAATAATTAGTAAGTTTAATGTTAAAAAATCAATAAGTCTTTAACCACCTATTGGTGATTATGTAAACTAAAAATGTATGTAAAATATTTCTTAATTGGAAAAGGGACAATTTAAACGGGCATACAAGAAAAATTTTTTGGCGACAAACATTAGCATCAAAAATAATAAATTGGCATCACAAATAATATTTTGGCACCACATATGAAAAAACAAACAAATATTTTTGAAGGACATTATTAAATACTGTGGCGACAAACATTGACATCAAAATTAATAAATTGGCAACAAATATAATATTTTGGAACAGAAAAAAATAATTTTTAGAGTAAAAAAAAAAAAAAAAAATTCGATACAAAAAATTAAATTTAATCGATACAAATTATTTAATATTTGATAGGGGATCGATATAAAATATTGCAGTGTCATTAATAGATTCTATATAATCCGCTCCTACGTGCGGCGCGCAGTGCGACATGTTTGCTTATCCCGGCTCCTACGTCCCTCGAAGTTTAAATCTAAAGCCCCTGGGAGGGCTAAGTGGGGGGGGGGAGCGAAGCGACCTCCCGCGTGCCTGTGAGAGTTACCGAAGCCGTTAGCCCCTTCAATTCTAAGTTAAATTAGGGATCTCCATTTTCCAGAATATTTTAAAACTAATTTCAATTATTTAATTTTTAATTAATTTATTTATAAATTTGTTGCCAGTTAATTATTTTTGTCGCCCAAAATGTTTATTTCGATGCCAAAAAATAATTTTTTGTGTACCCTTCCAATAGTGCCAAAAAATTATAAATATTGTCAAATTATTATATTTTGTTCCAAAAAATTAATTTTATGATGCCAAGAAATTTTAATTTGTTGCTCATTAATTTGTGCCATTTTATTATTTTTTTGTATCTCAAACATTAATTTTTTGTGTGCCGTTTTATTGCCAGCCTTAAAAAAATTTAATAATGAGTGAGAAAGAGTGCAATAAAATTGTGTTTATTAACATGATTATATGTAGTGATTATAAAATCATTTTAAATAAATCCCAGTTACCCGAAGTAAAGATAAAAAAGAGTGTTGCGCTGAAAGAGTTAAAAAGAAAATATGATGAAGCATTCGGGCCAATTAACGAGACAGGAGACACAACTAGTGAAAAAAATTAACAATATGAAACAGATGTAAAAAATAAATCCGACATAAATAAAACGGGTAACAAAAATATTATTTTAAAATCATGGGAACAGGAATTTCTGGATATTTTACAGACTAATGATAACCCAACATTCACAAAAATATCAGGAGGGATTTCAACAGTATAACAATGAGTGTTGGGAGCCATTGTGATTTTTCTCAAAGAAACTTTCAGATGCAGAAAAGAAATATTCCGCATTTGATCAGGAATTACTCGCGATTTATCTGGCAGTGAAACACTTCAGAGATTTTGTCGAAGGTCGGGAATTTACTATTTTTACCGATCATAAACCTTTGACTAGAGCAATTCAGTCTCAAACTGAACGTAATCCGAGGCAAGCTCACCATTTGGATTATATTAATCAATTTACCACGGGCATTTAGCATCACGGACACGACAACGTTGTTGCAGATACACTCTCTCGCACAACGGGCAACGAAACGGCCGCAATCGAGACACAATTCGACTTAAACAAAATTGCGATTTTACAAAAAGCAGAGCTAGAACTTCAGGATTTATTTTCTGGATCCGAATGTCACTCTGGTTCATCGATGAAACTGGCGCTTTTTTAATTGCCTGGCCTCGAAATTATCTGCGAAACATCTACTGGGTACAACCGCCCATTTATCGTAGAATCACTGCGTCGAATCATCTTCGACACTCTTTACATAACATTTCGCAACCTGGTGTTCGTGCTACTCGTAAATTGATTACTGCTCGATATTTTTGGCCTAGCATGAACAAAGACGTAGCTCATCCATGTTTATCCAGCCAACGTGCTAAAGTTCAACGGCATACTAAATCAACCCATGGACAATTCCAAATACCATCTGGTCGTTTTGAACATATCCACATAGATATAGTGACCCACACTTAAAAATGTTCGTGTATATGTAATGCAAGATACATTCCATATATGTCCAATTCAAATTTGCATTCTATTTTAATACATACCATTGCATTAAAAAAAAATAACTTTTGGTTACATTTAAATTTAATACTAGATTATATTATATTTTAATGTTGTGCTTAAATTAAATTTCAATCCTAATAGCATTTTTAATTTTTAATGTTAATTGAATTATTTTTAAGTGCACCGCTATATTAAAATTGAAATTCAATGATGCATCAAAATTAATTGTTTACTTACATTTGAAATTTTAAGTCTAATTTGAATTAAAATTAAGTGTAATATTAATTTGAAAATCTAATTTAATTTACATTGAAATTAAATTAATTTTGCACTGTTAATTAAATCATGGTTGCATTAGAATTTAGTGCATGCTTGAATTTCAGTTTAATTCCTGGCTATATTGGAAATAAATACAATATTGAGTTTAAATTAAAATGTTCATTGTATTAGAATTAAATTCACATTTGCTTTAAGTTAATTAAAATAAGCAATTTATTATGTATTTAAATAACTAATTATCATGACATATTATTTTTTACCTACTTGGTAAGATCCAAACAAGAAATCTATAAAACTGAATAAAACATTTGTGTATTTTTCTAATATGTATATTGCACTGCAAATCTTTATTCATTATACAAATCTTTACATAATTTTTTATTAACTTAAACTTTGTTTGTACTTTAAGCTGCTATATGGAACTAATATATTTTCTTTTTTCTTATTAAGCAACTTAAATCCATTATGAAAAAAGTCGTACTGAACTTCGAATTCCGAAACCATAAAGTAAAATTCATTTTCATTTTTAATAATTAGGTTAATTTCAAAAAAATGTCTAATTCTTCACATTTGGACATTATAAAAAATCCAATTTTATAAAAGAAATCATGCCTTAAATAAGATAAAGAGTAGACAGGGCCATTTAGCATATTTCCAGAATAGTTACTGTTTGTTATGAGTTTAGGTTTACTATTATAAGTAAACTTATTTAATGAATCAAGAGTTTCCCATTTACTGCAAATCATTTGTTGATGGCGATAAGCTAAAGTTTTACAAACATTTATAAAATTTTGAGGTTTAAGTCGCGTAAAATATCGATGCTTACTTTCGTAACGCATGGTCCATAAATTAATTAAAGGTCCCATTTTTTTAATAACCGTAGGGTAATGTGTTAAGAAATGTTGCTTGGGAGTCAGCTTTTTATTGAATGTAGTAATAATGCAAGATAAATGCGATTCAATATTTTCCTCAAGTCTCAACACATCTCCAAGTGACACTTTCTGAGCGAGAATTATATTAAAAATTTGAAGCATCGTCGTTATTAGTGACCACTGCTTGTCATGGTGCTCTCTATAAAGGCGTCCAAATAATAACGGGAAATGTACCATTAGGCACAACATCTGAATGGAATATTGTCCCAAATTACTTTTATTTAAGTTTATGGCTGATGGTTTCTGTTTGTTATGTAACATGCCATAGTCGAAGTAGGAAATTCGTTTATAACTTGAAGCGTTATTAATTTCTCTGATATAAGAAAATCTAAAAGATACTTAATTGCAATGCCAGCACATTCTTCAAGAACATCATGCATTAAGTCAACGCTACAATTTTCTATTACCTTAAAATATTTCAAAGAATTTAAGATACTATTTCTTTTAATACCTTTGGTCTCAGAAAATCGTATTTTTTCTGGTGATATATTATTAATCACACTAAAACAGTTGGGTCTCCTGAGCATTCTTTTGTTTTCTGCTACAGCCGTTTTCGTCTCTTCATTGGCTAATACACAAAATCTACAAAAGTATCCTGAAGAAAAGCATTTACTAAATCCTAAAATATCATTAGCTGCAAGATTATCGTGTGCTAAATTCAATTAAATAGCTTTAATGGTTCCTTGGCCCTCAATAAATATGCCAGTTGTTTCAAGAATTTTAATATCGCGTACAATAGGCTCTAGAATGTGATTTAAATTTAAATTACTGCGTAAATCGTTTACATAAAAAAGAGATATCAAGAATATGTGATCTAGGGCGGAGTTATAATTATGTGGCATGTTACATACAGTGAAATATATTGCACCAATTTAATAGACAATTGTTTTAGTTCCTAAAACTTTTACGACTTCGAAATCGTCGTAATACATTTGTAACATTATAGCAAAATCGTCATTAATTGAGGCTTTGTAAGATTGATATTATGTATCGCCACAACATGGGTTTTCATAAAAACAGTTCCGACATTTATGAGATCTATTGAATTCAAAATAAGCGTCTCGGAATCTGACATTTTGGAACATGCATTCAAGTGAATTAATTATTGGTACATATTGATATAAGTTTTGAACAGAAACTTTCCTATATTGTTTTAGTCTGTTGCTATATCGCATTTCCCATCTTCTACCAATTGATATTGACTGTGGTAAAACTAAGTTTGCTCTCTGGTTTAATTGTATTCGGCGCTTATATAGAGAAGAATAATTGCTTAAAATATTATCAATTCTTTTGTGTGTTTGGGACTCTGGAACATTATTTTTACGACCTATAGCAAATTCTGTTCCGACTCCTTCTATAAGAGATTTTGTAGATAAACTGACTTTGAGTTATTGCGGCTTCGGATAGACCTAAAGAGGACAAATGATCAAAAAAAATTTAACATTAGATGTAAGTGAAGATATGGATCTATCTACTGGTATAACAGGTACTTCGGCAACTTTAAACGATAAGCTATGTGAAGCAGAAACTCTAGATTCATTAATGTGAGCCACCTCTTTAATATTATCTACACTATGTGTTTTAATGTGCCGCCTAAGTCCACTGTATGTTTGAAAAGATGCTGTACATTTTCTGTCACATATTCATTTTAAACTAATATTTGAATTATTTGAAATAAATTCAACATTTCTTAAATGATAAAAAATTTTCGATTCAACAGTAAATGTTTTATTACAAATAAAGCAAAAATACTGCATGGTAATAATAATTATTTGAATTTGATATCTTTAACAGATTTATTTAAAATTATAGCTTTAAAAAATTCGATTCAATTTTCAGAACATACTAATTCAATTTGTAGCTCTGTATACCAAAATCAAAATGTAAGGAAACTTAAAACCTACAATTTAACTTAAAATTTATACTTGATATATTGCTTCCGAGTAACAAGAACAACGAAATTTACTGATAACTTCTTCCACGACAGGTGTTGTTTTTATATCGGAAAAATTATAAAACATTTTCGAAATTAATTTCCAGAAGTTTGATAAATGTTCATTAAAGTTTTGATTAAATACGTAATGACATTTAAAAAGTAAATCAAACGTTTGTAGGAACGAGAATCCTTCTGGCACAGCGATTAATTGGTTTTCAACAATAATAAAATAATTTGAAATGGCAAGTTTGTTGGCACAAGTTGATATGATATACGGATTCTTGTTATTACTGGTCAATAATTCTTGTTCTGTTGAATTAAGCTGTAACATGAAATAAAAATCAACTAATTACAATAGTATTTGGTGGTGAGTTTTTAAAAAGTTTCGTTAAAGGTTAAATTTAATTATTTAAAGCACTGCTATTAGTAGAAAAATATTAATAAAAATAAAAATTACGTTGTTACTTACAGGTTTAAATTCTATTAGGCACTTTTTCATAGCCTCCACACATATCCTGGGATGATTTTTCGAACTTTTCCCACTAGCTGTCTGTGGACATAATGTTACCAAAGCAAGCACCTGCTGCAAACATGTTTCAAATTCTGTAAATAGAAAATAGTTAGTCAAATTTCACAATATAAGATTGCATTAATGTACCAGTTGGTTTTTTTGACAAAATTATTTTTCCGGTATCCTTTAGTATAATTTTTATAAATTTCTCGAATCGTTCCCAATTTCCAAAGAATAAATTATTCTGACTTCTGAAACGTAATTTGAAGTCGTATAATATCTATAAAATTATATTATCGTCAAATACTTATTTACATATAATCGAATTATTTATGACAACTTATCAAATCTGGATCTGTGAAGAAAAACAAAAAATTCGCCACTATGTTAAAATCTACTTTGTTTGATATTAATCTGCATCGTAGCTCGCACGTTGACTGCAATTTTTCCTTAATTAATTTTTTCTGTATTCTAACATCTGCATTTTTTAAAAATATTAGTTCTTCATTGTTATCTTCACAAATATTTTCTGTCTCAATATTAGGGTTGCCAGTTGTACTTCTTTAGGAAGTACAGTACTTCTTTATTGTTATCAAATTTCAAGTGTACTCTTTTTCTAGAATTTGTAAAAAAGTACACAAATGTACTTCTTTTGGTTATTAAATCAATCTTCAAAAAAAAATTTCAATATGCGAGCATTGTATATACAAATTCAAATATTTCTGTACTCATATTTCCTTTGTTTGCTTATATTTTGCTTTACGGCAATAATTTTGAGCAATTTTGCTTTTTGGTATTTGCTTTATTTATGATTTGTTGCTTACAGGAAAGTTTTTTTCTTTGGTTTTCGCAATACATTCGGTTGTCAAAATACAAACAAATTTGTGCGCGTCCAATAATTTATTATTGTAATTTTTTAAACCAAAATATTTAAGTATAGTGATAGCTGTGATTAATTTGTGAGAGTGTTTGAAAAGATTCAAATATATTTTTTCTTTAATTTTTAAAGGATAAATTATTCTAACTGTAATTATTTTATTTTAGAAATGAACAATGGCGTGCAAAAATACAAGTAACAACTCATCCGATGAATACAATACTGAAGAGGAAATATCACAATATTCCATAAATCAAGTTAAACGAAAGCTAAGAGGTAAAACCCAATTTAATAAAATTTGGAGCCAACAATATCCTTGGGTGGTGGCGGGAAAAGGAGTCTATATGGCAAAATGTGTTTGTTGTTGTACCGAATTCAGTATCGAGCGAGCGGGAATTTTAAGTATAAAAAAACATATGAATACGGAAAAGCACAAACGAAATACGAAACAGTGCTCAAGTAATAAAAATCTAGATACGTTTTTTCAATCGTCGTCGACCCTCACTGCAGCAAATTTAAAGACAGCTGCAGCAGAAGCTACTTTTGTGTTTCACACAGTTCAACACGCCCAAAGCTTAAATTCTGCTAATTGCACTAGCACATTACTTGGTACGATATTTTCTGATTCGAAAATTGCATCAGATTTTTCCTGCGGGCGAACGAAGTGTTCAAAAATAATACGAAACGTGCTAGGAAACGAAGCCCAAAATATAACTATTTTAGATATTTTAAAGAACAACCTCCCTTACTCAGTTGCAACTGATGCATCGAACAAAGGAAACATAAAAATGTTTCCCCTTGTAGTTCGTTATTTTTTAAAAGGTGCCGGCATTCAATCCAAGTTGCTATATTTATTCGATAGTCCATCTGAAACTTCAAATCAAATAGCTTCGTGTTTGATTTCAAAATTAGAAGTCGCAGGTTTAAATCCTAAAAATATTATCTGTTTTTGTGGGGATAATGCTAACGTAAACTTCGGGCACAAGCAAAGTATTTTTGTCGAACTTCAAAAATTAAACTGCGATATAATTCAAATGGGCTGTCTCTGCCATATGCTAAACAATTCTGTGAAAAAGGCATCCACGCGTATTAAATATGATTTTGAAGTTATCATCCCCAAAATTTTTAACGAATTTAGTTGTCACACTAAACGAAAACAGACATTATTGGAGTTTTATAAATTTTGTGATTTGGAATACTCTGAAATGCTTTGTCATATTCCAACGAGATGGTTGTCACTTGTACCGGCTTTGGATCGATTGTATAAAAATTTTCAACCTATTAAATCATATTTTAATTCCAAATCAAATGCTCCTATTGTAGTACTAGATTTCTTAAATAATGATTTGGCAGAAGCATATTTAGGTTTAGTTTCACACGTAGGTACAAAAATTCAAAATGCAATTTTAAAATTGGAACAGAACGGACCTGTTTTAATTGAATTATTTGACTTTATGAAAAATCTTAGAAATAACCTAAAAGCTTGCGTTGAAGAAGATTTCTATGGCCTAATTTCAATGCAATTATTGGATAAGACCGATAATGCGACAGAGAAAGGTTTATTTTCCAAAAGAGCTAAAGCCTTTGTGGAGACCATAATAGAGTATATAGAAAACCGGTTTAATTTCAACGAAAATAAGTTAGAGCACCTATCCGTACTAAAATTAGAAAAAAAACCCTCTTTTGATGAATTTAAAATAATTATAGATATTTCTAAAATTCAAAATATAGACATTGACGGTTTGTTTGACGAGATTGTTTATCTGACTCTAGCAACTCTAAACTTTGAAACTAAATGGACGTCTTTTTTCAAACCCGTTCTTCGCCAAATTAGGAAAAAATTATACAATTTGTATTTGCAATTCCACATTCCAATGCAATGAGTAGGAGAATATTTAGCCTAATGTTTCAGGCCTGGAGAAAAGAAAGAAACCGCCTGACGGTGGAAAATATAGAAGCAGAAATATTAATTAAACAAAATTTTAACATGACATGCAAAGAATTTTTCAAATATGTGAGCCAGAAACCAGATTTATTAAAAAAAATTAAATCCAGCGACAAGTACCTTAAATAAGAAAGTAGTTCGACGTGAAATTTGAAAGCTTTATTTTAATTAATTGGTAATTTAATCAATTTTAATTAATAAATTTTTTTATATAAATTATGATTTTACGTGATAGAAATGAATTTGTGATATTTGCTAAACTTTTTATTTTAAATTGATTTACTTGAATATGTTGTAACGTATGTTGAAAATACATTGAAATAAGTAAAATATTGACATCACTATGTTTCCGCTTCCTGGCGCGAGTTCCTTCTACCTGTCTGTACTTCTCCTGTAAGTTTCTCAGCTTGTTGGCTATAAAGCCTTTGTTGGTCTTTGGATCATACAAAATATTCTATAAAGTAATTTTTAAATAATGAATTTATGTTTGAATATTGTATATACGAGTATTATATATATATATATATATATATATATATATATATATATATATATATATATATATAGTTATGGGTTTCGCGTATTGGTCTCAGTCGTGATCGCGAGATTTGTATAACACATTTATTTTTATTATGTAGAGTTTTAATGTTTTGTATTCAATTAATCTTTAACAAATGCTCCTGTTTTTGTATTTAACATGGTTTATATACTAAAACAGCGTGATATGTAAACAAATTTTGATTATTAAATATAATATGGGTTAGCAACTTAACTGTATTTCTTTATTTAATAATATGCAATCTAAGCAGTATCGTTAGTATTGTTATTTATTCTAATAATATGTGCTGTAAGCAGAATATATGGGTTAGTATCGTATTTCCTAAATCTTAGTGAAATACATTGGTTTTTTATTGGTTTGGGTTAGTGTAAGATGATATTATGATTACGCTTCGGTATGCAATACCGGATACAAACGTTTTATACTTTGTGGAGCGGTGCGCAATGGCGTGGCGCATAACTCCTCCCCTCTCAAATTTTTGTTGTCCTCAACAAAATGTGGGTTGATATCATCTTTTTTAAAATCATCTGATTTACGGATTGTCTTGTACCATTGACAAGGTGTACATGATGGACAATACCTCAGTATGCATAGGTAAAGTATTATTACAAATGTAACAGTCGTCATTAACGACCATGATGTGTAATGGTGATGTGATGGTATATTTATTTCTTGGAATTTTTGCATTTCGTTCATATTGTTGATTGTTAGATTTGACATTTCAATAAGTTTGATTGGTTTGTACGTATTTTCAATTTTTACGTCATGAAATGGTATTGTATGAAACATGTGCGTAAATGATACTTCTTCGCAATAATAACTGTCTTGTATGTTATTACATGGTTTGCGCAGAAATTTAATTTTTTCTTGGGAAAGGATAGCAAAAGGTTCTGGTATATTTATGTGGAATGTTTCGTTAATTGTGATTGGAATAATTTGAAATTGTCTATAGTTTTCTTCTGAAAAATTTGGTATTGAAAATGAAAATATTAATAATGGTGTTTTAAATAGTATGTTAACTGATATAAATTGAAATAATTCGTATTCCGTTTCTATAGTTATTCCTTGTTGTTCTAACATCTGGGTTACTAAATGTATTTCGTCGTTTGATAAAAGGTAGTGTGATATGTGGTTTTGTTTGGCTAAAGTTATTGCATCAAGTATGTTGTCTAAGTGATTTTGAAGTGCATAAATAGTATATTCTAATTGATGTAAACTTTGTTCGAATAAAAGTTTGAGATTGATATCATTTTGATCTTTTGCTAATTTATTTATTCCATTTGCTATTTCTTTATTTTCACTTGTTATTCTATCTTCGATTTCTCTAAATCTATTGATCATCTTGTTGTTTATTTGTATTTGTTTATTTTACTAACTAACATGTTTTCATTGGTATGTACCTGTCTCATGGCTGACTGTATTTCTGAGAGATCTGCTTGTTGTATATCTCCGAAAATTATATGAATTCCTCGTTTAGATCTATTATTTTGTCTGGGTTTCATGAATTCAAAAGTTTGTTTTAAAGTCTCTAAGTTTTTGGTAATTATGCGTATTCGTGTGAAAAATAATTTTTTTATTTCGGTATTCTTATTCAAAATTTCTTGATGTTTTGCTAAATTTTGTGTACTTTGATCTATTATCGGCGGATATGATGATGTATTTATTGCATGGAGGAAATATTTATTATTGATTATTACTTTTGCTTTTCCCATATCTATAGGAATTATTCCTTTGTTGTCAGTATAATCAATGATTTCCAATTGTTGTCCGTACATCGTGTGTAGCCTGTAAGATATATTATTTTTTAATTCGTGCTTTGTGGACATTGCGTTTATTTGTGGTAACATTTATTTTATTGTCTGCTACTATTGTGTGTTTGATATATTTAGGGGCTAGTTTATCTCTTGTCGTGGCTTTTTCAAAGATAGTCTCGCCTATTTTAAACGATTTGGGTTCTTGTCTGTCTTTGTTTTTCTTATCAATTATTTTCTGTTTGTGTTTTTCATTTTGTTTAGAAATCAATTGTTTTATTGGGTCTCCAACGTCTTCTCGTATGATTTTAGTTCGAACAATTTTTAAGCCTGAGTCCTGGAAACTATGTTCAAATACTTTTTGTATTTGTGAAAAAATGCTATCTTCAGCATATAGTGCCGTTATGGTTTTCTTTCTTAAGTATTTTTGTAATAGTTCTACAATTTCGTCGTCCATGTAGGAACTTTTTCGTATTATAAATTGTTTATTTATACTGTGTTTAATCATAAGTGTCTCCTTAATGGTTTCATGATTAGTATCGTTTATGACTAATAGCTGATTTCGAAATTCGTTTAACGGAGTATTACTTTCATGGATTCGATTTCCTACTAGTCGTAATGGTTGATCCATCAAATTATTTGTGTCCGTAATCGTATTTATTTCTGTTGTTTTCACTTCATCGGTATCGTCTGCTACTATTCTAGATAGTGCATCTACATTGCTGTTTGCAGTGCCTTTTTTATAATGGATTTTATAATCAAATTCGGATAGCTTTAATCGCCATCTTACGAGTTTTGAATTTGGTTCTTTTACATTCATTAACCATTCTAATGGTTTATGATCTGTGAATATGTCAAATTTTGTACCGTAAAGGTACGGGCGAAAGTGTTTTGTTGCCCATACGATTGCTAGAAGTTCCTTATGTGTAGCGTCGTAATTTTGTTCTGCTTTGTTTAACGTACGACTGGCATATGCTATTGGAAGATCTTTATCACCTTGTGACAATATTGCACCAAGTGCTACATTCGAAGCGTCTGTTGTCAATATGAACTGTTCATTGAAATTAGGATATTGCAAAATTGGTTTGTTAATTAGTGCATTTATGCATTTATTGAAACTTGCTTGGTATTCGGGATCATTAATGTTAATTTTACTGTTCTTCTTGAGACATTTGGTTAAGGGTTTTGTATGGTGGGCGAAATTATCTATAAATTTTCTGTAGTAACCTACTAATCCTAAAAACTTTTTTATTTGTTTTGGTGTCTTTGGGATTGAGTAATTTTTGATTATGTTGATTTTTTCGGGATTTGGTTGTATACCTTTATTATTTATTATATGGCCTAGGAAAGGAATTTCTTCGTGAAAAAATTCGCATTTGTCTAATTGAACTTTTAGGTTCGCCTGTTCTAACCTTTTAAATACTAGTTCAATATTTCTTAGGTGGTCGTGCGCTGTTTTGCTATAGATGACGATGTCATCCATATAGCATAGGCAACATGTTTCTAACAGTTTATTTAGTGTCCTGTTCATGAGCCTTAAGAAAGTTGACGGGGCATTTTTAAGCCCGAATGGCATTCTTATGAATTCATAATGGTTCCCTTCTACCGAGAAAGCGGTTTTTTCTCTGTCATCTGGATTCATCATTACTTGGTGAAATCCACTCTTAAGGTCTAATATAGTGAAGTATTTGCAACCATTTAACTGATCTAAGATTTCTTCGATGTTTGGTACAGGGTACCTATCGTCAATCGTTTTGTTATTTATTTCTCTATAATCTATTACCATTCTGAATTTTTGTTGGCCTGATGCATCCGGTTTCTTATTTACTATGATAATGGGACTATTCCAAGGGCTTTTGGATTCTTGTATAATTTTGTTATTTAAAAGATCTAAAAGTTGTTTTTTAATTTCAGGTTTTTGGGCATTGGGATACCTATATTGTTTTTTATGAATTGGTGTTGAGTTTGTTAGTTCTATGTGGTGGGTTATATTACTAGCTGCTGACAATTGGGAATCTTCTGTTTGAAAGATGTCGGAATACTTCTGGCATAATTTATATAATTTGTCTTGTTGTGTTCGGTCTAAGTGTTGTATTCGTAATGAGGAATGAATTTGATTAATTTTGCTGGCAGTATTTATAGTTTTGTCATTTACAGCGTTAAATTTTAGTTGTATTGAATGAGTAGGAAAAGTTAATTTTTTGTTATATAGGTCAATCCCTATTTTAAGTTCTGTTAATATGTTACTTCCTATGAGTCCATCGAATTTTTCGTGGAAATTATATAAATGAAATTTTAGTTTCTGAACTGTTTTGAATTCTTGGAAACCGTTAAGGTAAATAATTTTGTTGACAGGGGTTGATCCTGTAATTGTTTTGATTTGGACTGTTGGAATAATTATAGCTTTGTCTGGTTTAATTAGATTCGGATTTATATAAGATTGATCTGAACCAGTGTCTATTAAAAAATGTAAGTTTTTGTCTTTTATTGTTATTGTAATATATGGGAGTTTGCCTTCAACTTTATGTGTGTTTATGTTAATTATTCCGAGGCTTTTAGGTAAAAAAAATCTTCGTTATCGTCATAATAATCCTGTTGGTTATATTCTTCTATATCTTCGGGTGTATCATGGTTTTGTTCTTCAGGTTCAATTTCTGATTCGTTCGTGATTTCTGTAATTTCGGTGTTGTACAGTTTTGTATCTTTTTCTTGTTTTATTTCCCTGATTGGAGGGTTGTTAGTTATTTGTTTCCAGTTTTGTGAGATAGGTTGTCTTACATAATTTTGTGGTGGGAATTGGTATCTTTGAGGTATATATTGCCAATTGTTTTGCGGAATATTAGGAGTTTGAAGTCCGGGTCTAACATGATAATTTTGCCTAAATTGATAGTTTGTTGGTCTAATTTGTGGATTATTAATAATGTTTGGCGAGTTATGTTGTAGTCTTGGGGGTAATCTATGTTTCTGGTAATACATGTTTTCTTCGTTTGTACATAATTCGAAAGCTTCTGGTAGTGTTTTAGGATCTCTAGATCTTATAGTTGAACCCAATGGTTCACGAAGATTCGCGATAAATTGTGATAAGCACATTTCTTTATAAAGCCGTTCTTTTACTTTTACATCTTTATCTTTTAGTCTAACTTGATTTATTAAAGCGGTTTGAATTTTTAGGACGTTCATGTAATATTGTTCTGTAGTATTTAACCCTTGTAGGGTCGTATGTAAATCTCTAATTAGTGATATTTCGCTTCTTTTATCACTGTAATGAGTTATTAAATCTTCTTTTAATTTATCCCAAGTTGTGAATGTACCGTAATTAAATATTTCTTTATTTGCTTGGCCTTTGATTTTGTTCCTGATGGCCCGCAAGAATGCTGTTGGAATTTCTTGGTCTTCCGTTAACAATTCTTGGCAAAGTTGTATTATTTCATCTACATTTGAAATGAACTCGTGAAGAGTATCTTTGTTACCGTGAAATTCGGGTAGATCTTTAATCACGTCGGGAATTTTGAGAGATGCGAATAGTTTATTCATTTGTTTTAATTGTATATCTAACTGATCTTCCATGTCGATGGTTATGTCTAAACTACTGTCTAATGATGAGTCGTCTGTTACTTCGAATCTTGAAAGATTAAATGTATCGCTTGGAATTGTGTCGATTGTACTGTCTAAATCTAATAAATCGTCTTTGTCGATCATGAATTTCTTATTTCAATATTTATTAGATCCTCAGCTTACCTCTGGTGGTGGCTATTACAAGGATTATGCAATTTAATGATTTATTAACACTTTCACTTCAACCAATTTTTAATTCTAACTTTTAAAAATATTTTTTTTTTTTTTTCAAATTTCAAATTATTCTTAACTAAGGTGAGCAATTTGTTTGGTAGTAAGAAGGGATAATTAAATTTTCTACACTTACCATGTGATTATTAATGCAGCTACTGTCGTGATGTTCATGTCAATTATTGTTGTCTTCATTTTGAAAATTTGAATTTTCTATTTTTAGAAGTATATTTTTTTTCAATCACTAATCACTTGTGTATTCACTGTCACTTGAGTTTTTATTTCGCAACTTGTTTGTTTTTTTTTTTTTTAATTTAACTTCGGTTGCTACTTTTAACTTTTTGTTAATCACAATAATTATTATGAATATCTTTTTGTTTAAAACACTTTTCCTGTACTAATATACAGTTACTACATCGGCTGCGCCAGTTATGGGTTTCGCGTATTGGTATCAGTCGTGATCGCGAGATTTGTATAACACATTTATTTTTATTATGTAGAGTTTTAATGTTTTGTATTCAATTAATCTTTAACAAATGCTCCTGTTTTTGTATTTAACATGGTTTATATACTAAAACAGCGTGATATGTAAACAAATTTTGATTATTAAATATAATATGGGTTAGCAACTTAACTGTATTTCTTTATTTAATAATATGCAATCTAAGCAGTATCGTTAGTATTGTTATTTATTCTAATAATATGTGCTGTAAGCAGAATATATGGGTTAGTATCGTATTTCCTAAATCTTAGTGAAATACATTGGTTTTTTATTGGTTTGGGTTAGTGTAAGATGATATTATGATTACGCTTCGGTATGCAATACCGGATACAAACGTTTTATACTTTGTGGAGCGGTGCGCAATGGCGTGGCGCATAACTATATATATATATATATATATATATATATATATATATATATATATATATATATATATATATATCAGGGTTGCCACCTTTTGAAAATGCCTCGCGAGGACACTACTTAAATATTGGTTATGTACTGCACAAAATACACATACATTTCAAGTGAATTATATTTTTAAAGCTGAAAGAGAAGTAAAGAAACCCATTTAGTCGGGCAGTATTTGAGAACTCCCTAAACTCGAGATTACAATAATTCTGAAAAAATTAGCTTTTCCCGTTCTTTTGCTGATTTAGTAAAACAAATTGAAACATTTTTGAATAAAATTATCGAAACCAAACAACAGCATATTTAAACAACGAACAACGCATATTTTCAAAGAATTATGGACGACATTGCTATAACTAATTCGCTTTTAAAACATACGGATTTAAGAATTTGTATTGCTTGCTCTGAAAGCTGAAATTTTCTCTAGAGATAAACCTAAGGAATTGAGCGATTCATGTATTGCAAATTTGCAATAAACATACCACCTTCTGTTTCGTCAGCGTTCTCAAAAAAATCGACAAATTAATTTTCAATTCCGTTGTCGAACGTGTAATACTACAGGAAAACATTTTCTATTTTGTTGAATCTAAGCTTTCAATAAAAAATTTTGTTAGAAATTGTTTTATTTATACCATTTCTTGAGGAGGCAATACGTTTGTTACAATCGCCTCAGCTTTGGATCGGCCACAATTCACTTTATTTTCAATTTTGGTGTCGAATTGTTTAGTTTTAAATTATTTTTATTTTTTACAGCAAAGTTTGATACAATCCTAAATATGGACAAGTTCTTCTACTGTAGTGCTTCATCAATTGGATCTTTTATATTAAAAAATGTAGGACCTATTCCCTTAGTCGCATCTTTTATCACGCCAAGTAACTGTCAAATTTTAATATTACTTCTATAAAAACTATAGGATTTTTTACTAAAATTGTACTTTCAAAAAACTTTTTTGTCTTGGTATATTTTCAAGTGATCAGTAGCTGTGCTGGTAGTCACTTGAAATGACTATTGTCGTGAAAAATTAGTGCAATACTATATGTTTTGCATAGAAGTCGTTTAGTATTTATGGAACATTTATAATTTTTTGGCACTATTGGAAGGGTACACAAAAATTATTTTTTGGCATCGAAATAAACATTTTGGGCGACAAAAATAATTAACTGGCAACAAAGTTATAAATAAATAAATTAAACATTAAAAAAATTAAATTAGTTTTAAAATATTCTGGAAAATGGAGATCCCTAATTTAACTTAGAATTGTAGAGGCTAACGGCTTCGGTAACTCTCACGGGCACGCGGGAGGTCGCTTCGCTCCCCCCCGCTTAGCCCTCCGAGTGGCCTTAGATTTAAACTTCGAGAGACGTAGGAGCCAGGATAGGCAAACATGTCGCACTGCGTGCCGCACGTAGGAGCGGATTATATAGAATCTATTAATGACACTGCAATATTTTATATCGATCCTCCATCAAATATTAAATAATTTGTATCGATTAAATTTAATTTTTTGTCCCGATTTTTTTTTTTTTTTTTTACTCTAAAAATTATTTTTTTCTGTTCCAAAATATTATATTTGTTGCCAATTTATTAATTTTGATGTCAATGTTTGTCGCCACAGTATTTAATAATGTCCTTCAAAAATATTTGTTTGTTTTTTCATATGTGGTTCCAAAATATTATTTGTGATGCCAATTTATTATTTTTGATGCTAATGTTTGTCGCCAAAAAATTTTTCTTGTATGCCCGTTTAAATTGTCCCAAAATCAAATATTCTTAATATTACTTCTGAACAGGTTTGAACTTCAATAAAAAATAGAATCTTTAAACTGATCTCTTTTCAAACACACCATAATACAAAAAGGAAGTTATGCCTCTTCTTATATGAAATAAAGTTACTTTCTCGTTTAAATAAGGTTATTATTGCTTCCTTTAATCAAAGACGAATTCCATATAATTCGTGAAGTAAGTTACAATCCCTTCCATCAGAAAATTCATGCCAAATTTAAAGTCATCAGTGTTTACAAAAGTAATAATTAATCAGCAAATTTTATGAACATTTTTTTGCAAAGCTATAGGCAAACAAAAATAGTTAAGATTAATTTATAGAAAAATACATTAATAATTGCGCAAGGTTAATTGAGATGAGCAATTTGTATTTAAAACCATTTTGTTCTACCGTTTTTGTGATTTGATAAGCTGAGTTTACAGAGTTGTTTTTTAAGAAAAAAGGTAAACTACATAATTTGTTACTTTTTTATACCCAATCAATAATATTGACGGGATATAAATCTATTTTATTAAATAAATAAATAACAAATATCATTAGCCGTTTAAATCTATAGTTTAAATATTGCCATTTTGGCGAGGATTTTTCAGAATCGACGAGGACGCAAGGACAAAATAGTCAAACGAGGACAATCCTCGCCAAACGAGGACGGGTGGCAACCCTGATATATATATATATATATATATATATATATATATATATATATATATATATATATATATTAGGGTGGTCCTTGTTTGTATGGGGCGAAAAAAATGTAGAAATATGTAACGGGACACCCCCTAGAAATGTGAGGTTATGCTAAAAACTTAAACAGAAAAAATATTGGGTCAATCGAAGATGGTTTAGAGGTCGCGACTTGAGCGCGAAGTTCGATAAAAATGGTATTTTTTTTCAAATTTTCGCTTTCCAACAAACAGAAATATGATTTACAATTTTTTCTCAGCATAAATCAAAATTGTGGTGAATAGAAGATTTAATTATCTTTCCAAAACATCAAAGATATCGAAAATCGATTAACAAATGGCGACTTTATTGCCAATTTTCGAAACTAATAAAAACCCCAAATAATAAACGTTTTTTTTTAAATCCTGGATTTTATATTCAAAATTACAAAAAAATAAATAAATAAATAATGAGGTGTACCGACTAAACAAAGGAATATTTTATGATGTCATAAAAATCGTATGAGTCATATGGCCTAAACATAGTTGGGTGTTATGATGTCATTATCATTCACCTTAGTAGTTATTGTATTTAAATCCGCCTACCGCATTAATTATGACCTGCTTTGGCCAACATTTTCATACTATATAAAGTAGAGAAATGCAAACTAATTTCAGTTTAAATCCAAATCTCTCGAGAAAAGGACAAAAATTTGTAATAATTAAATCTATAGTCCATTTAAGAGTTTTATTAATATTTTTAAGAAAGTGCTACTAAATTTGACAAAATGGCATCTAATTTATGGTCCACTACAGAAATTTATCTTCTTGGCCATGAGTACTGTTAAATTATTGGTGCTAAGTTACCCTCAAATAAGCAAGTGATGTGTCTTTTTTTTACAATCACCGTACTGTAAAATTAACAATTCGTGAAAGTGCAGTTCTGACAATCCAGGACTTCATCCAGGATGCAGTTCGGACAATGCCCGTGCTAAGCGCAGAAGGAGCCCCTAGAGGAAGCAAATGTTTTATTACACCTAGAATATTGTCAGCTTTGGATAAGTGGAAGATTACTGATCGTGCAGCAATGCATTTAATCAGTGCCGTTGCCGAAAGTTTTGGACATTCTATTGATAAATTCGTTTTGAATCGAACAACACTGAGACGTCTTCGTGAACAAATAGAGTAGAAATAGCAGCATCAGTTAAGTCGACTTTCAAGTTTACAACAGGCGTAGTACATTGGGATGGAAAATTACTACCGGAGTTATCTGGAACGGAGACCGTGGATCGTTTGCCGGTGATTATTTCTCATATAGATGGAGAACAATTATTAGGCGTTCCCAAAATATCAAGATCAACTGGTTCGGAAATGGCGGAGGCTGTTTTCCAAAGCTTAATCGATTGGAGAGTAGCTGACGATGTCGTGGCGGCTTGCTTCGATACCACATATTCAAATTCTGGAAGATTATATGGAGCAGCTATTATTTTAGAGCAGAAACTGGAACGAAGTTTATTATATCTTCCTTGCCGACATCACATATGTGAAATTACATTGCGCGCGGCAATTGAATCAAAAATGGGCAATACATCAGTGCAAGGATTTTGTTCAAAAAATGAGACTTGAGAGTTGCAATTTTCGTGTACTTACTAGATATACAACGGTAAATATTATGTTTATTTGGTTTAATTTTATTATTATCGTACATCTAGTACGCCGATAAAAATTGCAACTCTCAAGTCTCATTTTTTGAACAAAATCCATGCACAGGAGTAAATGTTCCGTTATTTGTGAAATTCAAGAATGACTGGAATTCCTTGAATAAGGATAATTTCCGAGCATGCATAGATGATCCCAACGTTCATATACAATTAAACGATGTGAAAGCGGAATTGGCGGGTTTTTGTAAGAGCGAATTGGCAAAGGAACATGCTCGGGATGATTACAAAGAATTATTGGAAATCACTCTAATTTTTTTGGGCATGATACCAAATGAAAATGTCCATTTCCGAGTGCCAGGGCCTATGCATCATGCTCGCTGGATGTCCAAAGCCATTTATGTGTTAAAATTATTTATCTTTCGTGAAGAATTTAAGTTGACAGCACAAGAGCAGAAGAATTTACGGGACATTTGCATTTTTGTCGTACGATTTTATGTGAAAATTTGGTTTCATTGTACTAAAGCAGCTAAAGCACCAAACCTGGATTTGAACTATTTACGAGATATTTATTTCTACAAAACACATGATGAAAAGTTGGCGTTGGCTGTACTAAATAAAATATGTGGTCATTTATGGTATTTGTCCGACGAAAGCATCGCATTCTCTTTTTTCGATGAAAACGTCTCAAGTGCAGAGAAAAGAAGAATGGTGAAACAGTTGAATATGATGAGGGATATAGAGGTCGAGTCTAGTAAGCGTGTCGAGTTGAAAATTGATGATGTGAAAACATTCATTACGAAACAACTAGCAGATTTTGTTACACCAAACACTGGCGATTTTTTTAAACGGTTTAAGATTTCCACAGATTTCTTAAACAAAGATCCGGATATGTGGCCTCAGGATGATAATTTCAATAACGGAATGAAGATTATTAGTCAAATAAAAGTCATAAATGATATTGCAGAATGGGGTGTTAAGTTAATACAAGATTATAATAAAAAATTAACAAAAAATGAAGATCAAATGCAGTACTTACTACAAGTCGTAAAGGACAATACACAGAAGTATTCAACACATACCAAAACATCCTTAATGGGTAGAAGATCATCCTAGATTGATTATTTTCATTATAAAAATTAATTCATAATATCATTGTAAAGAAGAAACATTTTGCGTTTATAATAAAAAAAAAATAGTAATTATTTGTCTAGTTTTTGTATTATGGAAATTGGCCATAAAGTCGCTATTTGTTAACCGATTTTTGATATCTTTGATGTTTTGGAAAGATAATTATCTCCTCTATTCATCACAATTTTGATTTAGGCTGAAAAAAATTTTAAAATAATTTTTATGTTCGTTTGAAACTGAAAAATTTAAAAAAATACAGTTTTTATCGAACTTCGCGCTCAAGTCGCGACCTCTAAACCATCTTTGACTGACCCAATATTTTTTCTGGTTAAGTTTTTAGCATAACCTCACATTTCTAGGGGGTGTCCCGTTAGATATTGGAACTTTCGGAAATAAGGACCACCCTAATATATATATATATATATATATATATATATATATATATATATATATATATACATATATATATATATATATATATATATATATATATATATATATATATATATATATATATATATATAGCCGCGCGGGGCACTGGATCAATGAATTAATCACTCATTATCCGTTAACAAATTGTTACGAACCTCCATAATGAAGTGGCCAAATCCCAAGGGGGGAATAAATGGCTAATTGCGTTTGCTAGTTCTGTTTTTTGATTTGAATTTGGGTATTGTCCAAATTTTTTCACGATACAATTCGCTCCTTCTCTGATTATCGCACGTCTCTCAATTAATGTTAAAGGTTTTAAGATAGTCTCAGGGTTAGCTTTCTTTAACAAAACATACGAGTTTGCACTTTGCCAGAAATATGCTTCCAAATCCTATAAAGGAATTATTGGTAATATTATAAGTAAATTTTGTAATATTTTTCAAGGCACTTACATCTGCTGTAATTTCATTATTTTTTATAACAAGAAAACTGTTGTTTCTTGGAATCGTAGTAGCTGTACATGTATTCTCTTTAAGTTTAATTTTCAAATAGAATGAAGAATGCAATCGATATTGTTCAATTATTTCTAAAAAAGTTTCGGGTGGAATTATACTACCTTGCGGATCAGTAAAATGCGCAATATTCAATGCAGATATGTATGTCGTGATTTAGGGCGGCTAAAACAAGTAAACTAATTACAATGTAATATTAGCACAACGCAACATACGAGAATTTAAAGAAAGAAAGAAAAAGAAAGAATTTTGTATTAACACAAATTGCACTCAAACACATTTTTAATGCAATTTTGCATTAAAATTAATTTTCAGTGCAATTTTGTATTAAAAATGCATTTATATACACTTTTACATTTTTCACACTGTGTTTTAATGCAAATTGTTTTAATACAAAATTGTACCTTAAAATTCTTCAATTTGCGGTTTGTTTGATTTTAATGATATTTTACCTGGGGTACGATTCTGGTTCGATAATATGATAATGAAAAAACAAAAATATCATCGGATTTTTTATTTGCTTTTATCATTGTATTTTATCATAGTAGATTTCACCATAATAAAAAGCGATTCTGGTTCAATGATAATTAAAAATTATATCATTATCATCGATGAAATACAAATAGCGATTCCGATTTGACTATGTATGATAAACTTATGTCAAAATTGGGGGTCGTCCATAAACTACGTCACGCCATTTTTGATCATTTTTAACCCTCTCCCTCCCCCATGTCACAAATCATCACAAAGCTTTATACCCCCCTAAGAAACTACGTCACAAATTCAGTACCCCCTCCCCTCATCAAAACAAAAAAGTCAAAAAATTGGCGGGCATACTGTACAATGCAGTTTTTTAATTTTAATTAAGAAATTGAAAGAAAATGAAATTTAGTTGTATTCAAAATTATTTGAAATTTAGTTGTGTTAAAATAAATTTGTAAATTAATTAAATTTAAAATTATGTTTTGGCTAATTAAATAATGATTTAATCACTCATACTATTTTGTATGTCAATCGTTAGTTTTGATCACCTCTCTGAGACTTCTCAGTAGTGAAGTGACCTAAAAAATTGTCAATAAAATCTTTTGGAATATTATCACAAACTGTTTTATTAGAACCAAACTTTAAATTCTTGGTTTTAATAGGTCTCGTACACCTTTTATTTTAAATTAAAACAGCTTTAGTTTAGATCAAAGCTCTCCCCTAACCGAGATCCTTACATACTCTGTTGGTCGGTGAGAATGTATCACCTAGCCAAAAATAATTTCAAATTTAATTAAATTACATATATGGTTCAGATCTTATTTTCGATCAATTGAATTTGCGAAATAAAAAAATGTGAATTTTTCTAATTTTTCCACCAAGCGCAAATTATAACTTGCAGTCATGGATTGAATGAAAAGAAACAACACTTTACTTTATAATTTCTTTTTAGTTATAATAAATTTATTTGTTTTATAATTTTTAATCACTGCGTTGGTCGGAGGTTACAATAATTCTGATTTTAATTTTATATTATACAATGCAAGAAAGAAAAAAAGAAGAGAAGTATGTATATAATATACTTCTAAGAATTAGATTAAAATGCATTGACGAAAATGCAAATGCAGATGTAATTATATTTATTGAAATAAATTTTAGTCAAAACAAAAACAAGAATTATTATTTATTATATTATGTTACGTTAAAATGAAATGCTGATTAACAATTATTAAGAATGTTATTATATGTATTTTATTACATTAAAATGAAATGCTGATTATTAAGAATAAAATATTATTATGATATTATTATATTGAAGATAATATTGAGGTTGTTGTTGTAGGTTGCTGACTCGTCGTTGAAGACGGTGAGTCCACCGGACGTAACTCCTCCCCTCTAAGAGATGGCCAAAATCTCCAGGATTTGTGGGCATCAGTAATTACATTTTTATTGTTTCCAGATCGCCTTCTGTTGATGAATATTACTAGAAAATACATAATTATTATTAGTAGAATGAGGAAAAGGATTCCCCATGAAACGTATTGATGAGTTTCATTGCGTAATGTTTTATGATGGAATGTTTTAATTTCTTCATTATTCTGAATCACCCATTCCTTTAATTTGGTAATGTTGATAGGCTCGTATACTGTATCGATGATAATATCGTTATATGGCTGAAGGATTGTAGTATCAATAAATGTACCCATTATTTGATTAGAGTACCGTTGATTATTTATGTCAATTGTGCAGTTGGAGAAATGAATTAGTTTAATTCCTCCAATATTTTTCTGCTTTTGGTTGCATGTTGATGAGATTTCCGTTGGTTGTTTTGTGGAGATGAAGAGATATTGTGGAAGTATTTGACGTATTTCATCCATATGTAAGGTATTTGTTAAATTGCAGGTTGCTGGTTGATTGTAGATAATTTGTGTGATGCAATTATTTTTACTCTTGCCTATACTTCCTTGTTGACAATATAATATATCTTCTACTTGGTTACATGGCGTAATTATTTCCTGGTATATGTGATCATTGGAAATGATATAATTGTAGGTGATAGGAATGGTATAGGATTGATTAATATTAACAGGTTGGATAAAATAATGAAATAACTTTTCGCTGTGGAGGTTTGGTATTTGAATAGATAAAATTATATTTGAATGATTGTAGTAGGCTTGTAACGATAATAGATCGTACAAGCTATTTTCGGATTTGATGAAAACGTCTTGTTTCAACAAGTGGTCATTTATATAGTGAAGTTCTTCATTGTTTAATATATGGCGAGATATTACTTGAAGTTTAGCTAAAACAATTATTTCTATTATATCTTCTAGATGTTTATTTAAATATTCAATATTGTATCGTATTTGATATAGATGTTGATCCAATTTCAAAATATTCAATAAATTTTGACTATGATTTCTATTTATTTCTAATTCCTGTTTTGTTATTCTTGTATGATTATTAATAAATTCCCTAATGTCATTAAATCTTTCTATCATTTTAATATTAATGTTAGTCTGGTCGTTAATTTTTTGTCGCAGTTTGTCGTCGTTATTGTTGAGTTCTTCTATAGCTTTACTAATTTGTATATAATCGTCATTGTCCATATTTCCAGTTATACTCTTAATTATAGATCCTAGTCCGTTGACTAAGCCTCTTTTAGTTTTATATTTTGGTTTTAAGGATTTTAACATGGCTTCGAGTTCGTCTAGTTGTGTTATTAACATCCTGGCACCTGTAAGAGTTTTTTGATTTTAGCTTTATGAACTTTTCGTTTGTTAGTCTGTACTGTGATTTTGTTATCTTTTAGGACTATATGTTTTTGGAATCTGGGATCTAATTTATTCCTTCTATTATTCTTTTCGTACACTACTTCATTTACATTGAACGTAGGTGGGTTTTTCCTAGTTTTGTTGAGATTTTCAATAAGTTTTTCTTTGTCATGTTTGTTACGCATGTGTACTAATTCTCGTATTTTGTCATAATCTTTTTGGTGCTGTATTAGGTAGTCGTGTAGATTTGTCGGATTTTCCCTATGAGGAAATACTTCCTGTCTTTGATAATGCCCATTTTTTAATTCGAACGGAGTCATTTGAATGCTAGAGTGTATTGAATTGTTGTATGTTATAATAGAATCGGACAATAACTCATCAGGACTATGTTCGGGGTTTTTTGCTTTTAATACGCGATAGATTTCGATGAGGGTTGAATGGAACCTTTCAACTGGTGAGTTACCCGTTGATGATTTGGGAGATGTCAGGTGCAGTTGTATTTTGTATAGACTGCAAAATTGTTTATAGACAATAGAAGTGAATTCGGTTCCTCTATCTGTGATTAATTTAGTAGGGATGCCGTGAATGGCAAAGAAGTCTTTCATGAGTTTACAAACTTCTACTCCTTCTGAGACTTGAAGTGGGATTGCTGATCCAAATTTTGTGAATTTATCAATAATTGTTAAATACTTTCTTTTATTTATGGCAAAAATGTCTATATGGATAATTTCCATAGGTTTACTAGGAGTTTCTGTTAGTTCTAATTTGATTGGTCTTTCGTTCCGATTGTATTTGAGAGTTTGGCAAATCTCACATTTATTTATAATACTATTTATCAAGACTTTTAATTTCGGGAAATAATATTTCCGTTTAATTCTTTGGGTATTTTCTAAAATACCACGATGATTACTTTCTGTGTGTTGTTCTAGTATAAGGTTCTTTTGCTGTTCTTCATCCACTATATCTATGGCTACGTATTTACTACGGACTATTCTATAATTTGCTTGATCGAAATGGTTTTTTATGATTGAATTTAGAAGTCTGAAACTGTCTTGTTCACAAACTATTCCTGTTACTTTGTTCGGAACTACGTAATCTTTGATTATTTGTGTTAGTATTTGTTCACTGAAGTGATGACTTCTGATAGTAAATCTTTTTTTTCTCTTAAAGAGGATTTTAAAATCTACTTTAAAATCTTCTGTTATTGATTGATCTGGTTGAAAAATAATTTGGGTATTAAATTCATTTAATACGGTTTCGGTAGTGGGAATGATGTCTTTTCTATACTCAGCTAAGGGGATGTTCATTCCTTCTGACCATTCAGAATTTGAGCTGGCACTATGAATATTGACTTCCATTAATTCAATATTTTCCGGCATCATACGGGATAAGGCATCGGCATTAGTATTGCGGGTTCCTTTTTTATATACGATTTCGTATTCGAATTCTTCCAATTGCAATCTCCAACGAACTAGTTTGGAGTTTGGATTTTTTAATGACATTAACCATGTGAGTGGTTTATGGTCAGTTACAATTTGAAATTTCCTACCGTAAAGGTATGGACGAAAGTATTTCACGGACCATATTATTGCTAATAACTCCTTCTCGATTGTGGAGTAGTTCTGCTCTGTTTGTGTTAGCGTTCGGCTGGCATAGCATATAGGTAAATCTTGTCCTATTGTGCCCTGTGAAAGTACAGATCCTATTGCAACGTTACTTGCGTCTGTGGTTAGCACGAATGGTCGGCTAAAATCTGGATACTGCAATATTGGATCGTAACATAATAATTTTTTGCATTCTTCGAAACAAGTAATATATCTTTTATCAAGAATAATATTTCTGTCTTTTCGAAGACACTCAGTCAGTGGTTTGGTTAAGTTAGCGAAGTTTTTGATGAACTTTCGGTAATAACCTAACAACCCGAGGAAGGATTTTATTTGTTTTTCTGTCTTTGGGACAGGAAACTTTTTAATTGCCTCAATCTTTTCCGGATTGGGTTTGACTCCTTCTGCGGTGACTAAATGGCCTAGGAATGCTACTTCACGGTGGAGGAACTCTGATTTATCCAACTGGACTTTCAAGTTGGCTTGCCCTAACTTTGTAAATACTTGATTTAAACTGTCTAAGTGTTCTTTTAGCGACGTTGAAAAAACTATAATGTCATCCATGTAACAAAGACATAGTTTGCCTTGTAGGTCTTTGAGGACATTGTCCATCACACGTTGAAATGTGGATGGCGCGTTTTTTAGTCCGAAAGGCATACGAATATATTCGTAGTGCCCATGGTCTACAGAAAATGCCGTCTTTGGTATATCTGTAGGGTTGACTTCGATCTGGTGAAATCCAGAGGCTAAGTCTAACGTCGAGAAATACATACATCTACCCAATTTGTCCAATATTTCCGTGATATTGGGCAAAGGGTACTTGTCGTCTATAGTTTGCTCGTTTAGCTTCCTATAGTCGACTACCAATCTCCATTTGGATTTCCCGCTGGCATCTGCCTTTTTCGGTACTATCCATATGGGTGCACTCCAGGGTGAATAACTCTGCCGAATTATTCCATCTTCGAGCATTTTTTTGATTTGGGAATTCACTTCCTCTTTGTGTATGTAGGGGTACCTATAACTTTTACTGAAAATGGGTTTCTCTTTGATGAGATTGATCTCGTGTTTAACTTGGTTTGTGCATGTAAGGGGTTGGTCTTCTTTTAAGAATATGCTTTCGTGTTTTCTACAAAGTTTAAGGATTGCTTGAGATTCTTCACTATTTAAATGGTCAATTCGAATGAGATTTGATATATCTTGACTGTCTTTTGTGTCAAATGATGTAACAGAAGCGTAATTTATTTCTGTTTTATAATCTGATAATGGTTCAACTTTTATAGGTTGTTCAAAAATAAAGGTTTTTTCTTGATTTGAAAGATTGATTACTTCCATTGGAGCATGCCAGTTATCTGCATTATATATTCCTTCCGGTATCACTAATTGATCATCTATTTGTATAGGTTTTATGTAAAAGTTTCCATTTAAGAAATCTACTGGAACTTTAACTATTAATTTATCTCGTGCAGAGATTTTATATACCGGAGACATGAAATTGGGTTTAAATAACAAGGGTATTTTAACTTTGTCGGTTTCAAGAGTAGAATTCTTGAAATCGAGACGAATGTTGAGTTTTTGTATTAACTCGAGACCGATGAGTCCATCAAAGTAATTGTGGAATCGAAAGGAAAGAAATTCTAGAGGTTCTTTTGTTTGAAACTCTTGGAGTCCAAGTATTGTTACTTGGTCTTCTACTTCGTGTGTTTGGAAAACAGTTGTTATTTTGATGGGTTTTATTTTGGTTATCCGTGAAGGATGGATATGCTGTGGATCGATAAACGATTTGTTGGCGCCTGTATCTATTAACAATTTTAATGTGGTTTTTGGATTAAGTTTTACATGTATGTACGGTAATAATCCAGTTTGAAATGAATTTATATTTATGTACCCGATGGTTCTATCGAGGCGGGTATGAGAAAATCCGTATCATCAATCTCGTTTATTTCAAGTGAGTGCGATTCGTATTCGTACTCCGTATCTAAATTTGGAAAATAGTTCTGATCTTGAGGAGTTTCTTCCTGTAAGCCGGAATCCGTGTGGACTATTTCTGGATTTTCTAAGTTAAATAATTCCTGAGATGTGAATCTCGGTGTAGCTGTTGTTTGAAATACTTGTCTTGGTTGATATCCCTGATTTGGTTTATAATTATTATTATAATTGTTACCTTGGTTTGCCGTATGTTGTTTATATTTATTGCTAATGGATGTGGTATCCATAGGCTCAGGTTTCGGTTGAGGTTTTGGCGGAAGTAAGGCAGGTGGTTTGTTATATTGGAAGTTATTTCTAAATTGGGTACTAAAATTATTTTTAAATGGCTTGTGATTATAATATTCGTTATGTGGGGTTTGTTCGTATGATTTGTGTGGTAATGAAACATTCAACTTGGGTTGGAATGGCTGATTATACAACCTTTGAAAATGGTAATTTGGTTGTGGAATATTATATACTACTTTCCGTTGAGAATTTTGAGGAATGTAAGTGGGTTTGTTTTTAATATAGTGCATATTTTGCTCAGTGATGCATAGTGAAAATGCATCCGCTATATTTTTAGGATCCCTAGCTCTTATCATCGAACCCATAGGTTCCTTGATGCCTACCAAAAAGGTCGCTAAACACATTTCTTTATATAAGGTGTCTTTAATAGCTCTTGCTGTGAGATTATTTTCATTTAACTTTAGGTTATTAATCATTGTGCTTTGAATATCAATTATTTTAGAAAAATACCTCTCAATGGTATCATTTCCTTGATGAAGTGTATGTAAATCTCTAATGAGACTTACCTCATTTCTTTTATCTGCATAATGCGTGGTCAAATTTTCTTTAATGGAATTCCAATCTAAAGGGGTTCCATACATATTGAGGATTTCATCTGCCTCATTTATTATTTTATTACGAATAGCTCGTAAAAATGTTGTTGGGATTTTACCCTTACCTAATACTGACTCGCATTGTTCTACTATTTCATTGACATTATCGATGAACTCGTGCAGAGTGTGTTTTGATCCCTCAAATTTAGGCAAATCCCTAATGGAATCTGGTAGCTTAAGGCAATTAATTAAACTATTTATGTTTTCTACTGACATTTTGTCAGAATGATTTATCTTTAAAATTTCTTGAACTGTATCTTTTTCTATTGAATCAATATCTTCGTTATTTATTTTTATTTTTTCTATTAAGTTAACTAATTCATCCATAAACCGTGGATTAACTAATTTATTTTATATTTTTCACTTTTCTAACACAATTATTTTAAAAAACTTCATTCAATATTCACTTTTCTTATTTTTATTAAAACTATATTATTCCGTAAACCGCGGAATCTATTCTAATATCTTCACTAAGATATGTTCTTGTTTAACAAGACAGTCCTCATATGCCGTGAGGTTGAGAATTAAAGGTAAGGATTTTATGTTTTATTCGATGGATTTGATCACATATATGTATAAAATGCCACTTACCACGTAACCAGTATGATTATTACTAATTTGTAATTATTAATTAGTTTCAGCATGTTCTTAAGTAAAAAAAAAAATTCGAAGCACTTTATATCGGTAAACCGCCGGTATTTAACTTTTACGTTAACACTTTGATTTTATTTCACTTTAGAAAACACTGACTGTCTTTGGATTTTAGAAAAAATCCTCTAACGGCTGCGCCAATTATAACTTGCAGTCATGGATTGAATGAAAAGAAACAACACTTTACTTTATAATTTCTTTTTAGTTATAATAAATTTATTTGTTTTATAATTTTTAATCACTGCGTTGGTCGGAGGTTACAATAATTCTGATTTTAATTTTATATTATACAATGCAAGAAAGAAAAAAAGAAGAGAAGTATGTATATAATATACTTCTAAGAATTAGATTAAAATGCATTGACGAAAATGCAAATGCAGATGTAATTATATTTATTGAAATAAATTTTAGTCAAAACAAAAACAAGAATTATTATTTATTATATTATGTTACGTTAAAATGAAATGCTGATTAACAATTATTAAGAATGTTATTATATGTATTTTATTACATTAAAATGAAATGCTGATTATTAAGAATAAAATATTATTATGATATTATTATATTGAAGATAATATTGAGGTTGTTGTTGTAGGTTGCTGACTCGTCGTTGAAGACGGTGAGTCCACCGGACGTAACTCGCGGCGCATCATAATCCACACAATCCACTTCTGATTTCCACACAATCCACTTCTGATTGATTTTCTTAATATAATGGCATTTTTTGTATTAAAATTATGGAATATTTGAATTAAAAATTATTTATATTTCTTCTCAAACTGCTATTTCCTGTTTGTTAATAGATAAGCAAATTAAGGTAACGCGCACCTGGTGTGAACAGTCCTTTAAGAAATACTAGCACACGTACGTAAACATTAACATAAGCGTATCAACGGAGAAGGTAAGTATTTTATTGAAATCAAACAACTAAAAATTTAAATATTTTTTGAATACAAAATTGAATTCATTTAAAAAAAATGTTTAACTGCGTGACGTCACATTTTATAAACTCCCCCCTGCCCCATCATCACAAATCGTCACGTCGTTCGATAGCCCCTCCCCCCCTAAAGAGCGTGACGTAGTTTATGGATGGCCCCTTGGTGAAAAAAATGAATATTTTTTCATTTTATTTTTGTCGCTTTATGGCCGATGATAAAAATTATTTTCTTCGCCTATTCCTGGTTTTAGTAGCGCGTGGCTAGATTAATCGATTAACAAATATACAATTTATACCACCAACATTGAAAAAGTAAAAATAATTTTCTAAGAAAATAATATTTAATAGTTTTACTGATTTATTAAAAATTAAAAACAATAATTAATGGAAAAGGAAGATTTAACTTTGAAATATTCTGAAAAATGGAGATTTTCATTCTAATTTTAAATCTAAATGTCCATTTTACAGAATATTTGTAAAATAGATCTTAATTTTAAAGAAGATTGAACAGTTTTAAATAATTTTTGGGGTACTATTTCTTATCCGATATAACGACTATGATGAAAATATAAATATTTCCGATTTGAAAACCAATATTAATATTTATGATTGTAAAGAGAGAAACTCTCTTGACAAAATGTTAATGTGCAGTGCGCATGCTCAAAACCATTTTTTTGGAAAACGAAACCAATTAACCAATATGTACAATTATCAAGAGAGGAAACTCTCTTTGAAGAATAATAATTTTATCATTTTTTATTATCATCGAACCAGAATCGCTTTTGATATGTTGATGATCAAATAGAATAAAAAGATAAAAAGCAAAGGCGAAAGCAAAATGACAAAAACAATTGATAAATTCGATGATATTTTTGTTTTTTCATTATCATATCATCGAACCGGAATCGCACCCCTGATAAAATGTAATCTTCGTAACATAAATTTATATGTTCTGAGCACAATTTTATAATTTTTATGAATTTTATATCCCTTGCATATTCGACTTTAATAAACGAAGCGTTGATATAAGGATCATTTTTGATTTTAACACATAAAACAAACATCGGACTGGACTTATTTTGCTCAACGATTTTTAAAAAACAGCTTTCTGGAATAATAGTACCGCTACCATCCATAAAATATTCAATATTCTCAGTGGCACATGAGGTATGTATTGATGCTGAAATGATTAAATGAAACTAATTTATTAAATTACTAAATTATTAGGAGTATTATTTTTGCTTTCAAATCATTACCAGCTAAAACGAAGTCACTATCACACAATTCATCACTATGATTGACGATTTCTATATATTTTATTTCACTGTTTATTTTAAATTTTAGAAATAACGCCATTTTCACAGAACTCACCGTAAATATTTTTATTAGGTTAAACAATATTACTTTGATAGTGCATTAACAAAATATGAATATTATTTGATAAAATTTGAACCTCTTTGCTCAATTACAATATTAATATTATATTGCTCACATATAATCAGTTACGCAAAAAAAAAAATTTTATATAAAAATCAGGAACCACTTTACAAAGCAGGAGTTACAGAAGTAATGACAAAAATGAGGTTTTATTCATAAACGGAAAAAATGTACTGTCATAAGGTGTTCCAATAAAACTTATGTAACCTATAATTTAAATAAAACTTAAAATGTTTGAAATACATATAAAATTTCTGGTTTTAAATTATATATATAAATAATATTTTTATATCAGATTAATGACAGATACTCTTCTAAGATTATTTCTAAAACTAGAAATTTTTCTAAAGAATTACATTCACATAATTAACAATTTTAAAAAACAGCATGAAACTTTTTTTGTAACACCCTTTATGTTTAGCTAGTTTAATACGGTACTTTTCAAATAAAAAAAAAAAGTGTAAATACAATTACAATCAAATTTAAGTTTTTTATATTGAATTATGATTTGAATTTAAACATGATTGAAATATAATGTAAAGTAGTTATAAAAACTCTAAGAGGCCAAGATGAGTTAAAATATAGGTACATAAATGATATACATATTAAAATTAACTTTAAATGCAAATAGAATCAATTTTTTTAATTTTTTTTTTTTTTCGCTGGCGCTACATCCCATTAAGGGACTTGGCCGCTTCATAGTGAAGTTTCATAATCATTTTTACAAGGATAATGAGTGATTAGTTCATAGATCCTTACATTAGCCAGCCGTGATTTTTTCATCACCCGCCGGGAATCGAACCCGGGACCTCCGGAGCTTAAAGCAAGCATGCTAACAACTGTGCCACCGGGGCACATTTTTTTAATTAAGGTAACATATTTTTTAATGCAAAAAAGTATTAGGAATTAATGTTCGGTTTAAATTTAATTATAATGCAACAGAAATGAAATAAAAATAATTTAGCTTAGTTTAAAAATGATATATCTAGAATAATTTGCATTAAAATCCACATACCTAATTTACATGCATTTAAAATGAATGTTTTTACATTATAATAGCATTTTAATGCAAGCATACCTATTGAAATCTAATGTAGATTCAATTTAAAAATACAGAAATGTAAGATTGCATTAATTTTTTGCATTGAAAATTCTAAGTGTGCACTTCCTCCTTCTAAATCACCGTGTCAATTAATGGAAAGAATCAAACCATTTCAATTGACCGGCTCAAACCGGCTTACGGCATACTGTGTTCCACTGATGCAGAATCAGATCATCGGACACATAAACATGTTCGTTTCGCAGCCTGACGAACTTTTTCCTTAGGGAGGGGGGACTCACTTGCGGCGGAGTCAAGTAGTGCCTCATTCATCCATTTATATGTATAAATTAAACATTTACTTATATAAATTAACATTCACATTCCACTATAATGCAGGGTTAATGCATTAAAAATTTTTTGCATTGCATACTGACATCTACCAAAAATATCTGGTCTACAGAAAATAAAATTCGACATCGGATTTATATTTCTTTCTGTTACTCCATCTTGCTTTCAGTGTATTCATCGATTCGATTTCGAATTGATGTTTTCAGTGTCTACATCTCGCGTTCAATAGATCGACGAAAAATTTGACACGATTTTTCGTATGCCAACACCAAAAATAAATGCAACCAATACATACGCCGAAACAAAACAATTTTGTGTTCGTTTTAGTTTTTGAAAAAAATTTACATTCGTAATTTTACCTCTCTGATGAGCATACGCATTACACGGCTAATTCTTACAATTTTTTTCGCGGTAATTAGAAGATCCATTTTGTGAATTTAGCGTGGTAAATTGTATAAAATTGTGTAATCAAATGAAAATCGATATAGCTATTTCTCAGTTTATTATTCAATAAAATTATATTGTATTCAGCTTATCTCGTGCATAAGAAAATCACGTGACTTTTTATTTGTAAAACTGATACCGCAGTGGTAACGTACCTCTCTCTGTAAGATTGGCTCTTCCAACGGAACTTGCAACGGCACCTACAACCATTTTGAAAGCCAGGGTCAGACACGTAACGAAGAATAATTCGTATTTTTTTCAACAGGGCTAACTGCATCACCTCTGTTTTCAGACAAATTATCAATAAAATAATCAGCTAACCACTTTATATTATTTTCATTAAACCGATATCATTTTTTACATGATTTCTCATCTAAATTTGTACGTTCTTTATAAATTGTTTGTTGGGTTAATGGGTCAATAAACTGGATTTATTTGGACCAAATTTCAGATTAATTCAATAAAGTAAGTGTCAAGAGCACGTTATCACAAGATTTAACGCATCATGAACAAAGAACATATATTCCATTTATAGTTTTAATCTACATATGTATATTTAAGTAAGTTTCATATTACAAATTAAAAATTTCAGGATGACCTTTGAAGATGTTACGTAACACTAGAATAGGTGACGTAAATAAAAAACAAATTCTTACTTGATAAAATATTTTTTATTTAATGATTTCGGTTTTTTCTTGCTTTACAACTAGTGCCGGCGGTTGCTTGTCTCACAGTCTCTTTAAAGATACGCACATACTTTCGACCTGCTACAAAATCTTCGTACGAATTCATGGGCACCAAATGAGATACTATCCATAAATTTCGGTTTGAATCAATAGTTAAACCAACTGGAAAAAAATCTGTTGTAGTTTTATGCACCGTATCCACAGTTTCATAAGGTTTATGAGTATTCCAGCAACCAATTGACGATCCTCCAAATATGGTGTTGAATAGCGTTTCAGTTACCTCATCAAATACCATTTGATTGGCATGCCCATCGCTTTCGACTTCACCAAGTAAATGGAAATCATAATAATATTTACTTAGACTGTAATTTTCATCTTGAAGGACTCGATTGGAGACGTAATATATGTTGGTGGATGAAATCGGTGTAAAGTATATCCGCTTCGAACTGTATGAAACAAATTTGAAAATTCCAATTAGTGCAGACTTTAATTTTACCTCAAATATAAATGTGTGTTAAATTACCCATCAGATTGTTGATCGCCAACTGCCACCGCATGAATTCCATAATTCCATTGAAAATTCAAATGTTCAAAAACAAAATTTCCTTGTTGTGGATCAGATCCCATAAAATTATGTTCCACCTGCCAAGCACGATCCTTTTTAAATGAGTACACGATAATCGATCTAAAAAAATCAGGTACGAAAGCATGCACATCTTCACAACTATCACCATCGAAGTCAACCGTTATGGCAGCATACACGCTGACGGGATTAATGAATTGTTGAGGAATTTCGATTCGCCTTATTAAAGTGTCGGTAATAAGATCAAAAATAACAATAGCTGGTGGTGCAATTGTACGTTTGTTAGTAAAGTGTTCAGTGAAACCCGCATCTGCCACCCACAGGCGATTACATTTATCAATTTCAAAATGTCCTGCATTAATCACTGATGAAGTACTTGTTAAGCTTACAGTTCGATTATTTGGGTCTTCATTAATATAGTTGGCTTCGAATGATGGATATGGGATGAGTACTGGTGATTTATCTGTAGTATTGAGTGAAAAATAATTAAGGGATGATGCTACACCCTTTGTTAATCTAGAAAAATGAACATATTCGTTTTAGGTAAAAACGGTAAAAACTTACCTATATACTGCCGCAAACAATTTGTCTTGCCAAACGGCAATTGACAAAATACCATTTTTGCTGGAAATAAAACTTTCAGACGCTATAGCTTGTTCACGTCGATCCGGTGGAAATTGAAAATCAAGTACATCCCAATGAAACATTTCGATGAGTTGATTTCGATCTGGCCGATGCCGATGCCCATTGATTCCGGACAATGCGATCAAACATAAAATCACAACGAATTTCATATTGAATGTTCGCGTTAACACTATTTCAAACTACTAATCTAAAGTTTAGTCTCGTTTTGGCATTTTATACGAAAATATTTTTGTAAATAATTTAGGTACAGTGCGGATCGTCTAGTTTGTTGTGTAACCTTATACGTTATCGAGAATTTTAAAATGATAACTGTGATAATTGTGTTGAGCATATTTATTTATTTCAAACAAGTGGTTTTTTAGTGAAATGTTTAATTAAATTTATATAATCGAGGGTTGATAACCTTTCTTTATTATTTATTTTTAATATTACGTGTAACCATATCTATAAAAATAACTATAAAGGGTCACTATAAAGGGTGCACTAATTTTATTTAAAACCATGGCGCTTTCAAATTTGTAAAATGAGAAAGAAAAATATTCTCTCATCCTAATCCACACTCCACACCTACCGAATAAAATAGTGGACTAAGTTGAGAGATTTTAATATTGGTGAGGATTGAGGTAGGCTGACAAAATAAATTATAAACGTTTCAAAACTTATTCGCATGAGGGATATATTTGGGCACAAAAGTGTGGAGTTGGCGATTGCCTTTGTATAGCTTCAATATATAAATTCTAATAGAAAACCTTTACATAATAATCAAAACTAGTTTGAACTAAAATCCAATGACGTACTGTGTTGAAAAGGTTCAGTTATATTCTACTAGTCAACGTAAGAGATAAACGATTTTTTGAAAACAGCACATTACACGACTAATGTTTAAGTTTTCAGATTAAAAATCGTTTTCCATTGCAATTCGTAATACATAAGGCTGAATAAAAAATGTATTAAAATCGATCCGCCAGAATTGATTTGACTAATTGATTAATTAATTTAGTATATACGTCCAAGCTTAAGGCAAGTTTCCCGGATACGCCGGGTCCGCCATACACCCTTTTTACGAATAACAAGATCAAATGTAAGGAAAGGTATGTTAGTATTAAAAACTCGATTATACATTGCAACAAAATTCTGATATGTATGTAGTACATTTTCGCATTATTTTTATGTATTCCATTGTTGATTTTGGTATAGGTACACCAGAGACAACGTATAAATCAAAGCGCATTAAAATGGATTACAGGCTTATCTATGACTATAGCCAGTTGGATGCTGAAATTATTATGAATTTTTTTTCTGACGTTGACTGGAGCTTTTTGCACTCGTCCAATAATGTCAATTTTACCTTCCAGTGTTTTTATGATTGCCTATATTATTTTCATAATAATTGTGTACCAACGAAAAAAATAGTTAATAGCCAGCCTGTTGCTCCATGGTTTAATAGTAGTATTGCTAAAAGTATGCTAGCGAGGGATCATGCTTATATTAAGTATAGGAGAACAGCCGATGTTAAGGACTTAGTAATATATCGTAATGAACGCAATAGGGTAACTAGCTTGATAAGAATCTCAAAACAGAAATATTTTTTTGGAAATAGTAAATTAACCATGAAACGAATTTGGAATAACTGCAATCATATTGGATTAGGAGCTGGTAAAGCTAGTTCTTTGACCGATTTAGACCCTTCAATCATCAATTCTTATTTCTGCAACGTACTCATTTTGCCGGTTGTTATTCCCTTACCTGAGTTTGAGTGCACAGATAATCACACATCTCTCTCTTTCAGCTGCATAAGTGAATTTGATATTTCCAAAGCTGTTTATCTTATTAAATCGAATTCATCAGGTCACGACAAAATCAACTTAAAATTTCTTAAGAATATTTTACCGTATGTTATATCACCTTTGACCTACCTGATTAATAACTGTATCATGCGTTCCGAATTTCCAGATATTTGGAAAACGAATATAGTGATTCCGATTATAAAAAAGAAGGGCATTGATTCTTTGGATAATCTTAGACCGATTAGTTTAGTTTCGATTCTATCAAAAAATTTTGAAATCATTCTTCGTGACCAAATCAACCAGCACTTAACTAAATTTAATTATCTAAATCAGTTTCAGTCCGGATTTCGTAATAACCATAGTACAACATCGACCCTTCTTCATGTTGTCGATGATCTGGCTTGTCATCTTGACAAGATAAACTCGTTTGCTGTTCTTATACTTTTGGATTACTCAAAAGCATTTGACTCGTTAAACCATGTTTTGTTATTACAGAAGTTAATGCTTTTCTTTAATTTTGATAATACAGCACTGAAACTTATGTTTAATTATTTAACAGACAGATATCAAAAAGTCATCATAAATGGAAAAGAATCGGAACCTGAGCGTATAATGTCAGGTGTATTTCAAGGAACGATACTCGGTCCAACTCTATTTTCTCTTTTTATAAATGACTTACCTCACGTAATAAAATATTCCAAATACCATTTGTATACTGATGATTGTCAAATCTATCTGGGTGGTACTAGTGAAAATATTTTGGAAACCTTCAATAAAATCAATCTGGATCTATCATACATACTAGATTGGTCCAATTCTAATGGAATCTCACTAAATATTGCAAAAACACAAGCAATTTTCATTTCTAAAAAGCACTTCCCAGTGATTCCTGAAATTTTTATCAATAGTGTGAAAATTAATTTTAAGAATCATGTTAACAATCTAGGAATTTGTATAAACAACAGATTCACATGGGATTCACAAGTTGTTAATGTTTGTGGCAAGATCAATTCCACTTTGTATGGTTTGAAGCTTAACAAAAATATTTGCCCTAAAAATGTTCGAACTTTGTTAGCACGATCATTAGTAATTCCCCACGTAGTTTATTGCGAATTCCTTTTTTTAAGTTGTGATTCTGCCTCAAGTGGTTTGCTGCAAGTTACTTTGAACAACATCGTGAGATACGTTAATGGGCTCAGAAGATTTGATCACGTATCAGCTAATTTTAAAGAATTTTTCGGTTGCACTATGGTTCAATTCTTTTATTACAGAGCATTATTGCTTTTATATAAAGTCATTAATAATCGGGTACCTTCATATTTATATGATAAAATTAAAATTGGTTCCAGTCGAAATGGCAGAATAATACTGCCTGTTAACCGTACAAATATTTACAATAATTCACCTTTGTTTAATACATTTACTATTTGGAATGAGGTTCCGATTGAGATTAGAAGAGTGAAGCCTTTTGCAAAATTCAAAAAATTAGTATTTAATTTTATTCAAAATAAATTTTAATTTTGTTTTATTTTTTTTTAAATTTTTGTAACATATATATGTATATTTTTAAAATTATATTGTATGGATAGAAAAGCTATGCTTTATCCTTTTTTTTTCTAAATAAATAAATAAAATAAATAAGTATAGGGAGAATAATATCTCAGCGAAACTCATTTTTTCATCTTTGTGCGCAGCCAACAGTGAAGTAGTTAAAATAAATTAAAAATTCAGAGAAGGGTCGGCTGAGTAATAGTTTTAAAAGCAAAAAAAGTTATAAATAAAGTTATGTGAAATTTGATTCCATTAAATAATGTAATTTATATTGAAAAATATTAAAAATTCTCATTATTTTATAGGTAAATTCTAAAATAACATGTGAAATTAAAAAATATAAAATATATTAACAACACCACTGGATATGTAACGTTATACCCATTTAAGGTACGAACTAGGCATATTTAGAAAGAAATGTCATTTTTCGTGTTAAAGCAAAACAATAAAAAAACTCGATTTTAAATTTCAATTTGTTCGAGGCAAGCTAATGATATTAAAATTATCTTAAATATTATCAAAAGTTCTAGTGCTAGTGTGTTATCTAAATTAAAATTACATTAATTATTGTGAATAAATTTGAGGAAAAACATAATTCAAAATAGACAAATTCTAACCTCAAAATGTAAACAAATTAGCCTAAATACATCGCTGTGTTTATGCCATTTGTTTTGATGCGCGAGAGCTGTCAGAATTTCGCTGAGATATTATTTTCACTATACATATTTATCATATGTGTAGATCTCTCATTTTACTAAAAACACGAAAAAAGTAAACTTCTGATATTTCCAATTTTATCGTTGTGTTGGTGTATATATAATACGTATATATACGCAATACAACGATACCATTGGAAATATCAGAATTTTACTTTTTGTCGTGTTTTTTTGCAAGATGAGAAATTTATTATAAATACGTTGTCTCTGGGTATACCAATCTAAAATATATTACGAAAAAAAATCAGATTTTTTTGTCATATTTAAATATATAGGGCGTTAGGGTTTGGGATGCTAATCCGTTAAAGGGTGATTCCTTGGTTCATTTTGAGGAAAACATCGTATCGGGAGAGGGGGTCTATTTTTGACATCCTTTGAGATACAGGGTGTTTAAAAAATTTGGTTCAGAAAAAAAGTACACCCAAATGTTAAATTGTAACTGTCAAAATATTTATCGGAGACCAACCAACTTAGCCATAATTAAAATTAAACAAAATTTAGGTGAACACCTTCTTGAAACCACACATTAATAAAACATAAAATTAAAACACAAAAATTTAAAAAAAAAAAAAAATTTTACATAAAAATTTTAAAATTTATTATTACAATATAAAAAACAAACGTTTTCGATCACTTAGTGATCATCATCAGGTTTTGTTACAAATGAAATTTCGAAATAATCTTTGATCAGCTACAGATTATTATTTATGTATTATAGATATAATTCTATAAACCAATATAAGCAAGAAAGAAAAAATTTTTTTTTTATAAACAAGAGATGTACATATGTCCAAAATAGGGGAAATATTTCCCCTATTTTGGACATATGGACATGTCTTGTTTATAAAAAAAAAATTTTTCTTTCTTGCTTATTGTTAATTTTCACTTTATTATCCAAGTCGTAAATTTGGACAAGCGATAAATCACAATATTTATGCAGCTAAAGAACTTGCCAATGTAGGGGAACTTTAGCTGAGAATGAATCAAAATGTTTTAATGCTTTATTTTAACTGTGTTTATTACTCAAAATGTAAGTGTTTATATACAAAAATAATTTGCCAACAACGCAAAAATTATGTGGGAAACAATTAGTATATGTAATTCAGAAATTGGATTCTATATCCGTAAATAATAATTTTACTTAAAGTCACTTAGTTGACAATTATTACATCGCTAGTTGTTGTATTTGTAATGTGCCATGATTAGTGCAATGTGTTTGGGTTGCATGATAAACGTAATCTATTGTTGTATAACCTTGCCCCATCTACAAAATCTAAATATATAATTCTAAAACAAAATACATAAGACGTACACATTTTTTATATAAATACACAGAACTAACGTATTAGATTACAATCCACATTCCATATAGGAATCCCCAGCAACAACAAACAAAAAATAGTAAACATAAAGCAAAATTGACCTATTTAAAAAAAGAAAACTATATGCATAAAGATAACGCGAAAACAAAATAATATACGCGCGCGCGCTACAATAACATTTTTTTTCTTTTCTCTTCTCATCACAATTAAAAGATAAGAATGAATATCGTATGCATACAATGTTGCGTTCATACAAAGTAATTTTTTTATTTACGTAATATATTTAATATGGACTTGATCGACATTTAAGCAAATAAATAATTTTTGGTGACATCTTTAGTTCAAAAGCAATAAAGAAAATTTTTAGCAGTAGACGTTTAGGCGAAAAAATATTCACACGCGAAAAATGTAAGCTAAGCATTTTTTTTATCAAAGTTATAAAAAAATAAAATATTGAAACACGAGAGTCACACAAGCTGAATTAAATTACCGATCAAGCAATTTCCAAAGAAAAATTATTTTTTTAACGGATGTACCGTCTCGCTTTTCTGTAGAAAAAACTTTTGAAAAATAAAATTTTAACATGAGACGATAGAAAATAAAAAAAAATAAAATTGTTGGTAGTCGATATGAAAATCTTTATGTATATAAGCTGAGGGATTAAAGTAGTTTTTTATCATTCCATCGATCCAAGTAGCACGGTCTACACGTTTTTTTAGTCTTTTTTAAACTACCACTAAATTAACAAGTAAACGACACTGTGTCAAAATAAATTGTGCTCTACATCAAATTTTAATAATAGTAAAAAGTCAAAAGAAAATCACTAGTTCATAAATATCGTGTTGTTCTTAAAATTAAGTAAGAGTGTAGAAATTAACAAGAAAATTTTACGAATTCTCGGCAATAATTGTACCACGTGTAATTGAAATAAAGTGAAAAGTAAAATTAGAAAGTATCCAAATCTTTTATTCATTTTTTCTAATACCTTGCTGTGAATAACATTGTTCGGGTCGGTTCAAGCATCAAGAATTTCCTGTGAAACAGTTTCTATCCATTCCCGAGTTCGGCTGCTTCATCAGATTGTGAAAACGTTGAGCATTTCATCTGAGCATCTATATAAACCAGTTAGGTGAGTATCACGGTGAGAAACCATCCTACTAACAATTTGCGCAAGGCCAAAAGACATTGAAGCACGAACCTCTGTATGGGAAAACAGAGGAGGAAACAGAGCAGTGAGAAATCACAAGTTTCCTAGTGACTTTTGTCCGCTTTGGTATCCACACTCAATACTAATCTCGTGCATCATAGCACTACTTTCGAATAGCTTTACCGTTAGGCCCTGACAATACAGAGATAACCCCCACCAGAGGTAAGTTATCGACTACTCTTTATTTAGAATCAACCTACCGTAATACTAAAATACAGAATTGGCCCCCACCAGCGGTAAGCCAACTACAACCTATAACTGAAATTAAATTCAAACAACGTAACTTACCGATACTAGGAGCCACAGTATCGCTACGAACCTAAAATCTTAGCAGAAGCATTACTGCCTAATTAGATCTCACATCATTAGTTACACAGAAAGAAAGAAAGCGCTTATTTTTTTACAACACTATGTTCAAATCTGTGATTGAACATCCTGCGGGGCCGACAGAGTTAGAGACCTCGGCCGTGGAATTTGTTGTTGCGAGATAGTATCCCTTAAAGCTGGTGGTCGTTTTTCCCACATAACGATGGGTATGATGACCGAAACTTGGTGCATCTATTGATTCTGGCAAGGCTGCTTCATTGATCTATTGCTGAGCGACGGTTCCCTCAAGATCAACTATTTTCTTAGTCAACCTGATGTGGTGTACTCTTCGTTTTTTAACTTCTCGGTCAGGTTGAACACGTGGTGGAAGCGTTGATTGCATTACTTGGTTATCTGGCATCTGTGTTGGTGTTGTGTCATTCTTACTCTCGGGTTCTATGGGCAGACGAGATAGTTTATGGATTGGCCTTTTCGAAGTGATACTACTCGAATCTTTTGATCTAAACCTGGATGTACTTCCATCACACGTCCAGTCAGCCATTTTAAAGGTGGAGTGTTGCCCTCTTTGATAAGCACTAGGTCACCTATTTTTAGGTTTGGTTGTTCATGTGACCATTTTCTTCTATGTTGTAATCTATTTAAGTACTCTGAATGCCATCTTTTCCAAAAATCTTGTTTGATTTTTTCTACCAGTTTCCATCGTGATATCCCATGAATATTTGTATCTGCCATAGCATCATGTGGAACTGATAGCAATGGTGCACCAATTAAGAAGTGTCCAGGAGTTAAAAAAGTTATGTCTGTGAGATCGGTTGTCATAGATGAAAGTGGTCTTGAATTAAGACAAGCCTCTACTTGTGAAGTGACCGTTGATAGTTCTTCAAATGTAAGTGTTGCTTCTCCTATGACCTTAATTAGGTGTTTTTTTACTGACTTTACAGCAGCCTCCCAAAGTCCACCAAAATGTGGTGAAGCTGGTGGTTGAAATGCCATGTTGTCCCATCGTTTATCAATAGTTCAGCGATTTCTTTAGATGACAAGTAATGTAGCCATTTCTCGTTCAAGCTGGTTTTTTGCCCCGACAAAATTAGATCCGTTATCGCTATATAAATCACTGCACAATCCTCTTCGTGCAGTGAATCGTTTGTAAGCTGCGATGAATGATTCAGTGGTTAAATCACTGACTGGCTCAATATGTATGGCCTTAGTTGTCATGCAAACAAAGATTGATAAATAACCCTTGTGTGCTTTATGACCTCTTCCCTTTGTTGTGCGAATAAGTAGAGGTCCTGCATAATCGACTCCGGTTCTCCAGAATGGTCTTCCGGGTGTGACACGTACTTCTGGTAAATTTCCCATTAACTGTGTTCCGGATTTAGCATTAAACCGATGACACTTCATACATTTGGATATTAAATTTCGTGTTAGATTTCGACCGTGTATGGTCCAGTATTTTGTTCGAAGATGAGCTAATGTCAATTGTGTTCCTCCATGCAATGTTTGTTCATGGGCTTCTTGAATTAGTAGTTTAGCTATTGGATGATTCCTTGGAATGATAACTGGATGTTTCTCATCATAGCTCCAAGTTGTTGTATTTTCAACTCGACCGCCGACTCGTAATATATCTTGGTCTAGGAATGGAGACAACGATTTTACCTTACTTCTATGTGATATTCCTTTTTGGTTCCTAAGGTCGTGAATTTCAGTTTTGAAATGTTGTCTTTGCGATATTTTGATCAATAGTTGCGTGGATTTTCGTATTTCTTCCGCCGTAGGAGCTTCTTGGTTAGTTATTACCTTCTTTCGGCATTTGTTGATGAATCTCGCAACATATGCTATAATCTTTTTTATGGTATTGAAGTTGGAGTATTTTAGATATAATGGATCGATAACGTTGTCTGATGTTACCGTAGCTGTACTCAATACTCGTTGTTTAAGTTCCAATTGGTCTGGTATTTCCTCTATTATCATTGGCGTCAGCTGGATTGCTTTCTCAAAGATAACCTCAGGCCCGTTCCACCATAAATTATGTGTTAATTATTCTGTTGCTTCGATACCTCTGGATGCACAATCCGCTGGGTTGTTGGTTGATTTGACATAAAACCACTGAGACGGAGAACTTAAGTTCTGGATTTCCGATATTTTATTTGCCACGAATGTTTTAAATTTGTGGGGCTTATTTTTCACCCACCCTAATACGATCATTGAATCGGTCCAAAAGTATGTTGTTGTATCGCCAAACTGCATATCTTGCTGCACCCTATTCATTAAATTTGCAAGCAAACTTGCCCCGCATAACTCTAGCTTTGGCAATGTTAGCTTGGTTGCTATTGGTGCTACCCGTGTTTTTGATGTTAATAAAGTTGCTTTATTTGATGTCCTGTCATAGAAGTATACCACTGCTGCATAAGCCACTTCGGAAGCATCACAAAATCCATGCGATTGGACCTCGGAATTTTTATCTCCTCCAACCTTGGGAGGGATTTGTAATATTGCTGACATGTGTTTTCGATGTTTGTGGGCAGTTTTTGGTCCCAAGTCACGCCAGAGATCCATAGCGTCTGCATTAACACCTTGGCTTTTATCGTAGTTGGAGATAGCCAGCCTAGTGGATCAAATAATTTTGACGACTCAGATAACATTTTGCGTTTGGTCATTTCTCCAATTTTGACATTGATATTCACCTTAAATTCAAACGTATCGGTGCCTGGATTCCAAATTAAACCCAATGTTTTTACTGACTCTGATTCGTCGTTGTTGTGAAATATGATAGGCTCGAAGGCTCTCGAGTCCGGATTTACACCTTCTAAGAGTTTGAAACAGTTGGAGGTCCATTTTCTCAGGTTAAATCCTCCAGATTGTAGTAATTTTATCAGTTCGGTTTGTGCTGTCTGAGCTTCCTCTATATTGTGACTTCCTGATAATAAATCATCTACGTAGAAATCTTTCTTAATTATCCTTGCCGCTATTGGGTAGTTTTTCTCCTCATCGGCCGCTAGCTGTTGTAGTGTCTTGATGGCCAAATATGGTGCCGAAGCCATTCCAAATGTCACGGTTGTCAACTGGTACGACTTTATCATTTTGTCGGATGATGTTCTCCATAATATTTTCTGATATTTTTGATCCTCCGGATGTATTCTTATTTTTCGATACATTTGCTCTATGTCCGCTGTGTATGCTACTTTGTATTTTCTCCAACGTAGTAGAATTGACATCAGGTCCTCTTGTAACTTGGGCCCGACGAGTTGTATTTGATTCAAACTGATATCGTTGCTTGTCTTAGCTGATGCGTCAAATACGACCCTTAATTTTGTTGTGGTACTGGTTGATTTGAGCACCGCGTGATGAGGAATATAATATTCATTGTCGTTATATTCCTTACTCTCAATCATATGTCCTTTATTATAGTACCCTTCTATACACTCCTGATACTGCTTGAAAAATTCCTTTGCCACTGAAAACCGTCGTTCCAATTGAATGAATCTTGCTACGGCCCTTTGTTTGGATGATCCAAGAGATGGTACATTTTGGATAAAAGGAATTCGTACCGTGTAACGACCGTTTGTATCTCGACAATAATTCTGATGATAATGGTTTTCACATAGAGTTTCTTCCTCTGTCATCAGCTTCTTGGGTTGCATCTCTTCTACTTCCCAGAATTTCTTTAATTGTTGGTCGATGTCTGTTAAGGTAACCAATGACGTGATCTTGGAAGGTTTATTGTTGTTGGGGGTATTACCAAATATAATCCATCCTAATTCTGTTTGTTGGGCAATTGGTTCTCCTTGTTTTCCTTTGACCACCTGGTTCATCACAATGTTTGGATAATAATCGGCACCTAATAAGATGTCGATTTTGTTTGGTTGATTATAATTCGGATCGGCCCACATCAAGGTGTTTAAGTGACGCCATCTTCTACTGTCAAAATGTTGGTCAGGCAGTGGTCGTGTTATATACGGTAATTCTACTGCCTCCATTTCCATGGAGAAGTTTGATGAAAATCGCGGTTGTACACGAAAGGTGACTGACCTTGTGGCAGTTGTGATTTCGCTTTCGTTTATACCTCCTATTTTCATATATGTTTTCTTCGTTCGTTGTTTAATTAGCTTGGATGCCTCCTCGGTAATGACTGAAATTTGTGAGCCAGGATCTATTAACATCCGTAAGAATTTTGGTTCTTGGTTTCCAGTCTGTATTTTAACCAATGCCGTGGCCAATAATGTGGACGTTAACTGCTCGTACTCGATGGTTCGTTATCTTTAACTGAACGGTTGTCTCACTTTTTGGAGTGTCATCTATCTTCGTGGTGAGCATCGTGCGTTGTGGTGGGTTATTAGAGTGTAATAAAGTGTTGTGACGTCCCATACAAACTAAACATCGTATAGAATGTGGACAGGGTTGGTGGTTCTCCTTTAAACACATGTTGCAAATCCGCTCTTGAGCGATGAATTTGGAACGTTCTAAGGTAGACTGTTGTTGGAAATTTATACAGTCTGTTAATTCGTGCTCTTGTTTACACAATACACAGCTTCTTTTAGTTTGTGTTCTACATGTGTTGACCCTTGCTGTCTGTGGAGCGGATGCTCCAAAACTGCGACATACTGGTTTTGATTTTGTTGCTTCTAAGGCTTGGAATCTCCGTTCTAGGGAACTAGAAATTCTTCTAGTGTTGGCATTTCTCTAGGATCCGCTATTGACATCTCGAATAGTTTTGAAGTTTCAATGTCCAACTTTTTTATTATTATTGGAATTATTATGTAATTCCAAGACAATGTAATTATGCCTAAGTTTTTAATGGCATGTAGGCTCTCGGTTAATAAATCATGTAATGATTTAATTGATGTTGCTGATTCCGAGTGTATTGTTGGAAAATTCAGCATCGCGTTCACATGGTTCGACGCCATTTGCCTTTTATTTTGGTATCGGTTTACCAACAGCTGCCATGCGTCTCTGTAATTATCACCAGTGGTTTCAAGGTGGCTTATTAGTCTGCCCGCGCTCCCAAGTACCGTAGTTTTTAGTTGGTGCATTTTTATGGTGTCACTGATGCCGTCGTTTTCATGAATAATCCTTCTAAATAGGTCATAAAAGGACGCCCATTTTAAGAGGTCCCCATGAAAATGTGGAATTTCAATCGGCCTTAGTTTGACTTCATGTTCCATTGGTTTTTGTTTGTTCAGCACGTTGGTGATTCTGGATCTTAGTATCTCGAATTTGTTGATTAATGTTGAGTAGTAATCCTTGAAGTACGGCATCGTATCTTCTTCATCAGCAGTAGCGTCCACTAATAGTTCCTCATGAAGCTGCTCGATTTTTGCTATCCTGGCATCGAGCTGAGTTAGCTTGTGTTTAATTTGATCTTTGCAACCATCAGCTTCTAACAATTGTGCAGCGTCTGCCATTAATCTATAGCACAAACGCATTTTGACCTACTGCTCTTTATATTTGCGTATGTGCTCGCTGTCTTGCATCGTCGAATTTTGTACATCGTTGTTTTTTGTAGTCTCGTTGGCATTAGAGTTGCTTGTCATGTTGATGTTGGCTGGTGTGGTAGAAAGGCTTGCTAGACTATTTGATGTCGTTGGCATATTGGTTGATGGTTTGATGGATAGATAATTATCATCATTTGCCGGCCTTTCCGTTACTGCTTTTAATTTCTCATTTAAATGTTGTTGGAAGGTATTGTAGAATGTCTCAAATGGCTTTCGTTCCACCCAGTAATTATGAGATGGATTTTCCTCATAGTATGTATCTCTCATCTCTCTATCGGTACGGGTGACCTCTTCCCAGATGGTTTTAATGGTGTCAAGTTTTTTCTGCAAGTAATCTTCTGTTTTTCTGCTCTCGCCATCTTTGTTGTAATTTGTTTTGAGTTTTTGTATCAACTCAAAACGAATACTCTGTGTTTTGTAATCTTGCTCCATTGCCTATTGTTTTGGAAATGAGCTTCACCTCTTCCATGGTAAACATTGATTTATATATTTTCACCATAACTTTCGACAGTCCAAAACCGTTCAAGTAATTTGTGTAATGCTATATCTCCATTGTGGTTAAGCTCTGCAACTAAATTGTAAAAATTGTATTTATATTTGTAAATTTACCACTCTTACCAGACACGATCCACCCGAACTTTGTCTCCCTCAATGATGGTAGATTCTCATCGAGCTTAATTTGACCAGTTCCAAGTAGTTCAAAGAAGATTTCAGCTCCGATAAGCATATCAATGCGATGCAGTTGGTTGAATAATGGACCAGCTAGTACTATATCGGATGGAATTTTCCAATCTTCAATTTGACGATTCTCCAATCCAGACGATTTACATAATCACTCGAACATGATTTGATAAGAACATTGGCTTTGTGTTTGACTAGCGTACTAATGTCCTTTATACCATTGATCGACACATTTGCTTTACATCTTGTTGCACGCAAAAGTTTTGCCAATCGTTCGGTGATGAAATTTAGTTGCGATGTAGAATCCAATAACGCACGACACTTAACGAATTGACCAGCATAATCTTCAACTAGAATGACAGCCGTAGCTAAAATGATAGAAACTTCATGGTTTTCAGTTTCAAATTCATCATTATATGAATGTAGCACGGTTGTGCTTGAGTCAGCTGCTTTTTGATTGTGATCGGGTGGCTTGGTCTGAGTGATTGCTTCTTGTTCCTGCAACAGCGATGATGATGGATTAGGCGCTGGCGGTGCCTGACGATTTCTTTCGATATGCAACAACGAATGATGCTTCTTGTGACATGTGTGGCATCTAGTTCCACGACAGAAACGTACTCAGTGGTTCTTGCTGAAACAATTAATACATAATTGATGTTGTTTCACAGCGCTAAAACGAGATTGAGGTGTTAATTCAAGAAATTTAGGGCACTTATAGATCAAATGGTCAGATTTATCACAAAAAACGCAATGCACATTATCTTGATTATTATTGACAGTTGTGGTCAACGAAGAATTTCGCAAATTTGACTAAGTATTCGACCTTTGACTCGCCTGCGGATGACTATACGAAATAGAATTTTATTGTGTTCGATTGGCATTTGAATTTTCTAACATCAAATATCGTTTCACTAGACATGCTTGCAATTCATTCCAGGTCGGTAGAGAAGTTGTAGGTGCATCTTCGTCCCATTTAAGTTGAGTAGCACTATCCAATTTTCCGAAAACGATGTGCAGCAATAATGCATTTGCAAGCTGTTCATGATTCCCTAATGCTAATAACGCTCGCAGGTTGGCATTGACTGTGTCGATAAGCCTTTGCAGAGATGACACTGATTTGCTGACTACTGGAATTTCATTTATCTCTCGAATGCGAGCCTGATAAATAAATCGTTTGTTGTCATAACGGTACTTTAGTCGCTTTAATGCCTCAGTATAATTTGCGTCGGTTAACTCCACTGACATCAACATACTTTCAGCCTTGCCGCCTTTCACAAATTTGCGAAGTTAGTTGAATTTTTCTAACGAACTCAAACTCTCGTCTGAATCAATGTAGGTTTGAAATTCATTTATAAAATCGGTTCAATGTTTGTACTCTCCTGAGAACTGAGGTAATTCGATTTTTGGCAACTTCACCAAACTGGAGCGATTGCCCGTACGATTGAGTCGCAACACATCGGTGCTGCTTTTGTTTAGTCCAACCGATGGACGTCGGTGTTCCGCAATTTTTGATAATAATTTAGATTTCACGTAGTAATAAACTTCTTCAAAAGATTCCCGTTTATCGCTATCTAGCTCTAATACGTCGTCTAGCTTTTCGATCTCCGTTTGAATTTCCTCAAACCTAACCTCGTGGCTGCTTCAGTTTTAGTCGGAGTATTCTTATCGATATAGGTTTTAATTCGTGTTTGAGCCCTTTGAATAGTCCCGCGTTGAGCCTTCAATTCGGTCAACACAGCCTTTTTTTGGTTTTCGTCCAACGGCATTATTGACCAAAACACTTTTTAACTCGATGAAACACCAATTACACTACCGAAACTATTATCTTTTAACGCGATCTTGTTTTTTAACTTGATTAAACATCAAGTACACTACCGAAATTATTGTCACTTTCATAAATTAAGAATAAATACCTTAAGTCCACAAATTTTTAATCAATACGTGTTTTATTATTGATTCACAAACCAAACGATACCAACGAAAATTTGTTAAGCACAAAATGTTTTACGTTTCAATCCAGTTATCCAACGATGCGATGCGAAACCCGAAACGATGATGATTTGACGAAAATTTATCGTGAACTATCCAGCAATATCTGATCAACGATGATAATTTGGCAAAAAAAAATTATCGAGATCAATCCAACAATCAATCAATCGATCAAAAATACGGCAAAAATGATAGCGGTGCTATCCGGCTCGAAGCAACAGATGTTTCTTAGCGAAACAGCGACAGTTGTTTTTCATTTTCACATTTGTGGTTATTGAGCGAATGACAAAATTATGTTATAATATCGGTACATGTGAGAGGCGCAACAAAAATGTATTATATAATATAAAAATATCGAACATCTACAAATACTTAGATAAAATAAAATACAATTATAAATGATACAGAAACAAAAACGGGATTAATCGAACAATATTAAAATAACAAAATTTATATATGTATATAGGGGATCCGCTCGAAATGCGATATTTCAAAACTCAATATGACGAAACGCGATATGGTACAAAACGCGATAATTCAAAATGCGATATTTCAAAACGCGATGTGGTACAAAACGCGATATGGTACAAAACGCGATATTTCAAAACGCGATATGGTACAAAACGCGATATTTTAAAACGCGATATTTTAAAACGCAATATGGTACAAAACACGATATTTTAAAATTAAAATTTTAAAATAATAATAAAAATGAAATAATAATAATATTATTTTAAAATAATAATAATTATTAATCTTCCTTTATTTAATAAAATTTTCCTTCACCAAAATGATAAAATTGAACATGTACGATCAGAACTAGGAAATCGCGTTTTGAAATATCGCGTTTTGAAATATCACGTTTTGTACCATATCGCATTTTGTACCATATCGCATTTTGAAATATCGGGTTTTGTAATATCGCGTTTTGTACCATATCGCATTTTGTACCATATCGCATTTTGAAATATCGCGTTTTGAAATATCGCGTTTTGTACCATATCGCGTTTTGTACCATATCGAGTTTTGAAATATCGCATTTTGAAATATCGGGTTTTGGCAAATCGCGTTTTAAAATATCGCGTTTCAAATGGGACCCGTATATAGATTATACAGGGTGAGCACGAACAGTGTAGTGATGATCTTAAAAATAATAATTATTATTGATTTCAGCACTCTCATGAGATGTTTGTTTTGTTGTAATTATATTTATGTAATTGGAATTTTTTTTGTTAAATCTATTGATTTTAAAGTGAATTGCTTATGATCATTGGTGGAGTGGGATGTGGCAATGTGGGATATATGACTGCGAAGAGAATAAGAAAAAATTGGAATTGGTGATGATGTGATTTTTGAAGATAAGTTTTTTTGTTTTTTTTTCTCGGTCGAGATGATGAAGAGGACACATCGTAGGAAGACATCAACCAAATTATTTTGGATATGCTGATTTTGTTCCTGATGAGGCGAGATATACGATAAAGATGAGAATGAACAATCGGCCATCTTTACAACAATTATTGTTAAGTATGAATGACGTTGGTTAATTTTTTTTTTGGTGGTTGAGTGAATTTTGAACTGATGAATAACTATAAAGTTAAATACTTAATTATATTAGTGATTTGGGTTTTTTTTTATGTGGCACACGCTAGTGGACAATTTTTTTTTTTGCTTCGCCATGAAAGACCAGTGCTAATTTTTTTTGAGTGTATTGCACAATTTTTGTGAAGTATAATAGTTAGCGAAGTACTTTTGGGTGCGTAATTGAAGTCGCATGATTTTTTTTTATATTGTTGGATTTTGGAGAAGAAAAAAAAAATCACTCGAGACCGCATGGACTGCATGGAAAGAGCAGCCACCATTTTGTTTTATTGAGTTTTTCTTTCATCGTCTTTCCATCTTTCCTTTTAATAATTATACATATTAGCAATTTTGTTTAATTTACTTTAGTTTTGGAAAACAAACTCCTTCATGAAATCCACGCCCGCATGAGCTACCTAGGTACACGATAGTGACGCGTTTGATTCGGCTCTCTGATTATCAGAGTGGCGCCCATTAAAGAAGACAACATTTGGCCGAGAACGGAAGTCTCGTGTTGATAAATTTCTTTTGTGCAAGGCTATTGTTCTAGTATGCAGTAGAATATAGTTTTAGGCATCTCAACTCAAGCGAAGCGCTAGAGCGAGAAAGATGCCTTATATCCCCGCTAGTTTGTCTGTTAACAAGTATTAAGTCGAAAAGTACTTATCCGATTTTCATGAAACAAAGACAGACTTATAGACAGAAAAAAGTGGTATGGCTAAGATCTTTAGGTGGTCGGATTCCAAAGTTATAGACGCGTAAAGATTTCCTTTGCAATACGTTCACGTAAAAAACAAACAATAAAAGTACATAATAGAATACTATGTTCAAACATTTTTTTTTTGCCGTTGAATGAATGAAAATAATTTTAACGTAGTATATTATGGATATCCAAATATTACGTAATATAAAAGTTGTATTTCTCTTTCTTTATTGTATTATTGGCGCATGATTCAATAAAACCAAGGTTAACTCGAAATATGTAAACAATTCTCAATACGTATATAAATTACAACAACAAATAAAAAAACGAAAAGTAAAAAAGAATTGCATGACGTCACGAACACGTGTTTTGAAAAATCGAGCTAACCTGGGATTTATAGAATCATGGCATTGACGCCTAATATATGTTGATGTTATATAAACGGCATTGTTGAGATGCCGGTAATGCGATTACATCCTGTAATGGGTTTCCTACTTTTTTGTTTAATCAATTCAATTATAATGTATTTAATTTAGAATCATTATTTTTTTCTCATTTGATGATTATTGGTTGTTTTGATGTATTTATATTTTCATTTCTTTTTTTTGTTTATTTAAATTTTGTTATTAAATAATTTTTTTTTGTGGTGAATCATTTTCTTTAATTTAATAAATATTTTCCCTTATATAAATTACTGAATGATAAATATAAATTCTAAGTTTTTGTTTGGACTACCTAACTTTTTTTTATCAAGCCCAAGAACGCGTTACAGGTTCGGCTGATAATAAACACCATAAGAGCGAGATGTTTACAAATTCCAATGGAGGAAAACCTTGGCATTGATGAGCAGATGATTCCACTTAAAGGTAAATTCATCGCAAAACAATACATGAAGAGTAAACCAACACCCTGGGGGTTAAAATTATTTGTTCTTTGTGGTAAATCTGGGGGCGAATTCCGGTTCGATGACTAAAATCACCAATGAGTTTGGTTGGTAGAAAAATTCAAACTGGTATAATAAAATCATAAAACCGATTCCCGTATGATGACTGAGAAAAACAAACTCATAATATCTGTCAAAAAGACTCAGCATATTTTATTCTGTGATAAAATTAACGTGATAAAATTTTCGAATTATTATAAATAAAACAAGATATTAATATTTTTTTAAAGAAATGTCAGCAGAGCAAAGACGGAAGGCTAGCGAAGAACAATAAACTTACTTAGTTTCCTATTTAGAGGAAAATGTAGGATTAGCACGGAATCAGTAAGCATTATTTTTATTATTCCTTTATTCCCAGCCCAATGGAAAAAATATTGGGAAGACTTAAGGTAATTGAAATTTGTAGTTTGATTTAATAATGATATTAAACGATAAACATTATTGTGTTTACAGAAATAGAGTAAAAGAAAAATATGGCAAAATTAAAAAATTCGCCAGCCAAAGTGGGGAAAATGGAGCTGGGCCACCGCCGCTAATCACACTAGAAGAAAACATTATTTCAATCATAACCTTGGATGCAGTAGAAGGGGACAATGAAACGCCTGATCTAGGATTTGGTGGTGTAGCTCTTCGTCAGTCGGTCAGCGGCTGTTCAAATAATATTAGTGTACAAGTATGTATACTTAAGTATTAAATCATATTTTAACTATTATTAATATAGTATCAACCAAATAGGAATTTCAATCGTCGTCTAATGTACGTAGAAGAAGTACAAATTATACAGATGAGGAATATTTAGACCAATGCCTGGATGTGGCAATTTATGCCAGTGACGGGTTGAATCCAAAACAATTTGGTCTAAACGTGCATGACTTTCTCACTTTCAATGCAACAGGCATAACCTTTACTTTAAGGTGCAAATTAGTGTGTGTAGTATGTTTATATAGGTTGAGTCATACCGATATTTCCGATTTCGTTAATGAGTTTTCCAGGCTATTGAATGATTTATCTCATACAAATCTTTTCATAATGGGAGATTTCAACATTGATTTCTTAGAAAATAGTACAACTGTAGATAATCTGTTAGTTTTAATGTCAAATTATGGTCTCGATAGTTTGGTTTTCGAGCCTACCAGAATTACGGATTCATCTGCAACACTTATTGATAATGTTCTATACAGATTAGACCAAAGATTCTTCAAACAAGTTTCGTGTTCAATTTTAGACTTGAAGATCACTGATCACTGTTTAATTGAAATTAAATTATCTGGACCTACGCTATGTCGTACCACTAAAAGAGCGATTCAGTCAACCCGAGTAGACTACCATCAGTTAAAGGACTTGAATTCGTCGGTGGCTTTTGATAATTTCATGAATCTTTTTAACGCTCATCTTGAGAAATGTACTATGCTGAATGCATCAAGCAGAAGGTCAATCAAGCTAAAGCCTTGGATGTCTGATTATTTATTAAAGCTAATACGCAAAAGGAATAAAATTTGTTATCTGTCCAAAAAGCATACTAATAATAAAAGGCTAAAAGCATATAGCCTGAAACTATATGATACAGTGAATCTCCAAATAAATACCAGCAAAAAATTGTTTTATAAACAACAATTTAATAATAATGGTAAAAATGCTCGATAAACTAGCAAACAATCAATGAAATATTAAACTGTCATCAAAAACCAGCTGAAATAATAGAAATCGTTGATCAAAAGGGAAATACAATTTCTGATTCTGTTGCCATTGCCAATGAGTTCAATGATTATTTTACACACGTAGGTGGCTCAATGGATACTACTGACCATATGTCTATAGCTGAGAAACACCGGATAATCACGGAGCATTATAATTCTACAAGCAGCTTTGTCTTCTCTTTTATATCTCCAGGGGAACTATACAGTATTATTCAAGCACTTAAAAATAAATCATCTCCTGGAATTGATGGTATGTCTAATAGTATTGTAAAAAATGGCTTGTCTTCTAGTTGATATTCTTTCGTTCATCTTTAACTTGAGCGTGGAGTCCGGAATTTTCCCGGTAGCATTAAAAAAAGCGGTAGTAATCCCAATTTACAAAAAGAATGATAAATCAAAGCTAAACAATTATCGACCTATCTCCCTTTTATCGGTATTCTCCAAAATATTTGAAAAGGCTATGAAAGTCAGGATTTTGAGCTTCTTAGATAAGAATAATTTTCTATCACCTCGACTATATGGATTTAGAAGAAACAGGAATACGGAACAAGCTACTTGATCAGGGACTAAAAGCATCCGCCTTGTTTATAGATTTAACAAAAGCATTTGATAGAGTGGATCATTCAACTCTTTTAACAAAACTTTATTGTTGTGGCTTTAGAGGTTTAATCCATAAGTGGTTTTTTTCCTATCTTACTGGTCGAACTCAGATAGTGCGAATAAACGGGGAAACGAGTGAGGATTTGTCAGTCAATGTAGGAGTTCCGCAGGGTTCTGTATTTTGGGACCTTTATTATTCCTAATCTATGTTAACGGAATTTTCAATCAGCAGTTTTGTGGTTCTCCGACTGCGTTTGCAGATGATTTTTCATTTGTATACACTGGCCCTAGCATAAAAGATAATGTCTCAGGCATCGAGCATGATTTATTTATATTGTCCGTACGGTTAAAAGCTCATAACTTGCTTTTGAGCGAGAAAACTAAGTTACAACACTTCAGAAATAGAGCCAGAGCTACTTGAGATAAGTTACCATGTGTCTGGATGTAACCGATGTCCACCTTGTGTATCTAATGGTTGCTTCCGTGTACAAGTGGTTAATGAACTTCGATATCTGGGCATCCTGATTGATAGTAATCTAAATTGGAAGGCGCATATTGAAGAGTCTAGATTATTACTGGTGTCTAGGAAAATGTATGTACTTCGGTTGTTTTGTCCGCTTTATCTAATGAAAATGGTGTATTTTGCCCTAGTTATGACTCAATTTTACAATATGGACTATCGTGCTGGGGAGGGGCGTGCAAATTCACTCTTAATCCACTATTTGTGCGACAGAAACACATAGCTCGTATAATGTGCTTTAAAGAACTGCGGTCTCCTTCTTGGCCCATATTTCGAGAGTTAGACGTTCTTCCGTTAAGACACATGTTTGTCTTTAAGGTGTTAAGACTATTTTTTGTTATAAGTGGGAATACTGTTAGCCATGCAAGTTATAGCCTTCGATCAAATTTTCAATGGAAAGAAAATGTTCCAGTTTTTAAAACAGATTTTCGGAAGAGTTTTTCAATGTGTTCTCACCTATTATCTTTAATAATTTACCATTGGATATTCGTAATAGCCGCAATCTGTCTGCTTTCTCAAAAAGCCTAAGGCTGTGGTTAAACCATAATAAAGATATTGAAGTACTTTCCTTTTTGCTAGTATGAAAGTGATGGGTCATGTTTTTACATAATATACAAATTAATGTTACTTAAGAAAATAGCCATATTAAAAAAAAAAATTAAAAAAAAAAAAAAAAAAAAAAAAATAAAGAAAAAAGAAATGAAAAAAGGAAAGGAAAAGGGAAAAAGAAAGAGAAAATGTATGTACATATGTAATATTTATTTAAATTTAATTTTTTTATAATTAATGTTTAATAATGATTGTCAATGATGAATCAGTGCACTTGACGCATGTTTTTTTGAACTAAAAGTGCACTTATCTTACCAATTAAATATATGATGTATGTATTGTAAATAAATAAAATGAATAAAGTTGGTAATGAAATGAATATAAAAAAAAAAAAAAAAAATTGAAACGGCAAAAAAATAAGTTATGAAAAATTTGAAACCGAAAAAATTGAAATAGCAAAAAAGAAAATAATTTTAATGGAGAAAGATTTAAATATAAGAGAAAGGGAATTGATATTAAAAGAAAAGGAATTTAATTGTCTGCAAGGAGAATACTTAAAATAAGTGGTTACATAGTTTAATTGAAATTAAACATGGGACAGTAAATGAAATACGAATTATTTTCGGGTAAATCTTAAGTAAACATATTTTAAATATTCTTCTTCTTCCGCTGGCGCTACATCCCATGAAGGGATTTGGCCGCCTCAACGATGCTCCTCCAAATAATCCGATCCGTCACAAGAGAACGCCAGACACGGTGACCGAGTGTGTACAGGTCCCCCTCAACGTCGTCCATCCATCGGGTAGGTGGTCTCCCACGAGGTCCTACTTTCGTTGGTGCCGACTCCAAGGCCTGTTTGGTGGTCCGATTTTGTGAACGTAGTACGTGCCCAAGCCATCTCAGCCTTGACGATTTTATGAATCCTATGATGTCGACTTGATCTAAATCATTTCTGATCTCGTGATTCATTCGCATTCTGTACGTGGCTCCCTCTTTAATGGGACCGAGAATTCTTCTTATCATCTTACGCTCAGTTACAGCGATTTTCTGGATGTTTTGCGCTGTTAGTGCCCAAGACTCGCAACCAAAGGTGACAACTGGTCTTATCAGCGCCTTGTAGATGTCCAATTTTATTTTGCGCGATATATGAGGAGACTTGAAATTTTTGATATTGGCGTAAAATGCTCGGTAGCCTGCTGTGATCCTCGATGAAATGTCCACAGAAACGGAGTTTTGCTCAGTGATCAGTGATCCTAGGTATTTAAACTCATTCACCTTTTCATATTGAGTATCTCCTGAAATGAAGTCCCCACGAGTCTGCCTTCTCGCGGTCACCATGTATTTGGTCTTCGCTTCATTGATCTGAAGGCCTATTTGTTGGGCTGTTAATTCCAACGGGAGGAGGACCTCTTTCAGAGAGATGATGTTGCGACCCAGAATGCAAATATCGTCAGCGTATGCTAATAGCTGGGTTGATTTATAATACAGGCAGCTACGCTGGGCTATATTAAGCTGACGAATGACATACTCTAATGATAGATTGAATAGAGTTTGAGCTATTGGGTCTCCTTGCCGCACTCCAGATGTTATCTCGAAGGCATCCGAAATTTTGCCTTCTATTAGCACCTTACATATTGAGCCATCCAATAAAAGCTGGCACATTGAAACCAATTTTGACGGTATGCCCAGATAGGACAATACGTTCCATAACGTGTTCCTCTTAATGCTGTCATACGCCTGTTGAAAATCTATGAATAGACTGTGTACAGGGATGTCCTTTTCATTGCATTTCTCCAGCAAAATCCTCAGCGTGAAAGTTTGATCGGTCGTTGATCTATTTGGCCGAAAACCACATTGATAATCACCCAAGATTCTCTCGCTATAAGTTGATAACTTTGCTGCGACTACGTTAGCCAAAACCTTGTAGCCCGTGTTCAGCAAAGCTATACCGCGATAGTTGTTGCAGTTCAATCGATCTCCCTTTTTATGAAGTGGACATATTAGAGCCGTCTTCCACTCTACTGGGATTTCTTCTCTAGACCAAATTGTTGATATTAGCTCAAACATGCGGCAGAACAGATAATCACCGCCATATTTGAGCATTTCGTTGCAGATACCATCCTCACCAGGTGTATTGTAATTTTTCATCCGCGTGGTTACATAGTTTAATTGAAATTAAACATGTGACAGTAAATGAAATACGAATTATTTTCGGGTAAATCTTAAGTAAACATATTTTAAATATAAAAGTATAAATATAAGGGAATGGTAATTCCGAACTGAATTTTGAAATAAAATGTGATAAGAATTATTTAAATATTAAATTATAGTTTTATTATTTCAGTTAAAAAAACTATTCGCAATATCATTCCTAATCTGTCGACCTGCATTAAGAATTCTCGCTGGCTCTGAATTTATTTGAGGTTCTTCGATATCCCCAATTACGTCCATTTCAGCCAGTATTTCTTCTTCTGATGGAAGTGGTATGCCTTGTATTATTAAAATATTATGTAATACAGCACAGCAATTTATAATTAGGCCGGCTTTTTGTGGTGAATACATTAGTATTCTTTGACGACTAAGGCAACGAAACCTCGACTTAAGAACACCTATGCATCGCTCGACAATGTGCCTCGTTTTTTTGTGTGCTATGTTGTAAGAGGTTTCTCGATATGTTGAAGATGTAGCAAATGGGGTCATCAACCATGGTTGTTGTGCATATCCACTGTCACCTATAAAAATCATCAATGAAACAAATAATTAGATTCATAAACATTTGCCTCATCATAATCATAAAATTAACCCAGAAGCCAAGTTCTTGTTCCACCAGTTTCGTAGTGGTCCATAATTTTGTCTTTGGCCAAACAATTATTCCACACGAAGCTGTCGTGCGCTGATCCTCCGTAGCGGGCACATATACATTTGTGATTTAAAAGGTTAGCGTCACAAATGATCTGCACATTTTTTGTGTGCGCCGATTTTCGGGTTGCATAATAGACGTGCTCCACTCTATTATTAGGCTTTTTAATTGAAATATGTGTCCCGTCGATTAGCCCTATAATGCCCGGAAATCCATATACATATATTAAAAAATTGTTGTTTTATTTCAACAACTTGTGGAGAGTCTAATTGGAATTTCACGAAATCTTTTGCCAATTTGCTTTCAATTATTTGACAAACTTCTTCAAAACATCGTGACACCGAGGTTTGTGAAAGTGAGATGAAGAAGTCTTGCCCTATTGGGCGTTGATAGCAGCCGACTGCTAGAAAACGAAGAGCGCATAGAATTCTTAAAGTTGAGTTCAATCCGTGAATTCGAGCGCGCCTTTGCATATGCGGTTGAATGAAGCTGATAAGCAGCCTAAAAATTGTTTTGTTAAATCTAAACAGCCTTATGAATTCGGCGTCCGTGGTTACTTCAAATGGATCACCTAAATCTCTTAAATTCCTTCTGAATCTTAAGAGACGAGATCTAAAATTCGTACAATAAATATTGAATCAAATTTGAGAAATGTAATACTTTACCTTTGATTAGAAATTCGGCGCCTAAGAATTCTTAAAATAGAGACATCCATTTAATTTAATTTTATTTTATTTTTATTTTGCATAAAACGGTTTAATATTATATTTTGTATTTCTCCAAATGTCAATAATAGAACCCAATAACACAAAAAACGCATGCTATAAAGTTTATAGCACATCAAAACTCATTAGTCATATCAGAATCGAAAATATTATGAGCATGAGAACTGACTAGTCTAAAAAAATAATAAAGTCATTAGTCATACTCATTTATCATAAAACCGGAATTCGGCCCAGGCCAACCTTTCGATTTTGTTATGTACCAAGGATAAAGCAAAGACATCTCTGATTATCTACGAAAATTTGGCTTTGGAGCATCAGTTGTTCTTCATCTAACTTCAGCGAATTAAGGAGCCGGGATACACATTTTATTTCGACAATTATTTTACTTCCTATAACTTATTAGAAATTTTGAAAAACTGAGATATAAACGCTATAGGGACTGCTCGCTTCAATCGTTTTTACAAACTAATGATTTCGGATGGCCGCCAAAAAAAAACTAAATCGGGGATATACAGAGCAATGTGTGAGTAAGGATGGCAATATTGCCATTGTGAAATGGCTTGATAGTAAACCGGTGCATCTGGCATCCAATTTTATGGGGAAAGGAGAAATGGAAACAACTAAAAGATGGGTAAATCCATCAAACGTTATGTTCATGTTCCACAGCCCGAAATTGTCCGCTCATATAATGAGTGTATGGGCGGGGTTGACCTTTTAGATCAACTTATCTAATATTATAGAGTATCCATAAGGTCAAAAAAGTGGCCATTACGCGTTTTGACTCATTTTATGGATTTTGCTATATGCATCATCTGGACAGAATACAAAACCGACATTATAGATTTGGTGGATTTCACATTTCAGGTAGCACAAGTAATAATGCATTCATTTCAAAGTTCACGGAAAAGAGAACGCCCTCCAGCCGATATAACAAATACTCAATACCAAACAAATTCTCCAAGAACCCAATGCGAAGTACGCCATATAACAGATATTAGGTATGACTGTGATATTAGGTATGAACATCACATATATACTTCGTGGGAACCGTTCATAATGCCGCGTTTTAAAATGTCGCGTTTTAAAATACCGCGTTTCAAAATGCCGCGTGGTACAAAATGTCGCGTTTTAAAATGTCGCGTTTTAAAATGTCGCGTTTCAAAATGCCGCGAAGTACAAAATGTCGCGTGGTACAAAATGTCGCGTTTCAAAATGCCGCGAGGTAAAAAATGTCGCGTGGTACAAAATGTCGCGTTTTAAAATGTCGCGTTTCAAAATGCCGCGTGGTACTTAATGTCGCGTGGTACAAAATGTCGCGTTTTATAAAACCGCGTGGTTCAAAAAACCGCGTGGTTCAAAAAACCGCGTGGTTCAAAAAACCGCGTGGTACAAAATGACGCGTTTTGAAAAATCCCTTATAAATTAACACAATATGATGTGAAATAATAAATAATTTAATAAAAATTATTTGAAACAAGCAAATTGTGTTTAAACATATAGTAAAATTTTCCTTCACTGAAAAATTAAGTAATTTTATGTAATTATAAAGTGGGTCTAAGAAAAAGAACGCAAATGTTGAAATTTATTAGAATATTCCTTCACTAAAATGTTAAAGTTAAGTCCTTATATATCGGAAGTTGATATCAGATACACAATTTAATCCAAATTGAACATTTTGTACGTCGCGGCATTGTGAAAAGCGACATTTTAAAACGCGTCTTTTTGTACCACGCGAAATTTTGTACCTCGCGGCATTTTGAAACGCGACATTCTAAGACGCGACATTTTGTACCACGCGAAATTTTGTACCTCGCAGCATTTTGAAACGCGACATTTTAAGACGCGACATTTTGTACCACGCGAAATTTTGTACCTCGCGGCATTTTGAAACGCGACATTTTAAGACGCGACATTTTGTACCACGCGACATTTTGTACCTCGCGGCATTTTGAAACGCGACATTTTAAGATGCGATATTTTAAAACGCGACATTTTAAAACGCGGCATTTTGACCCGGACCCGTGTCTCTTAAATTAGTTTATTGCCTTTTATATCAAAAATGGTGAACGGTAAAGAATCCACGGAGGATAGCAAAAGGGAACCTCAAAAGATGAATACAGACGAACACACGCCCTTGGAGGTTTCAGCCACAAGTAGCAACGTTAAGCTACAACCATTCTGGCCGCAAAAAGCGACCAACTGGTTCTTGTTAGCAGAAATCCATTTTGAGCTCCAAGGGGTAAAATCTGAAAAGCAAAAATTCTTGCACACATTGTCGTCATTGTCGACAGAGGCGTGCGACAGTATTTCAGATTTTTTGACTAACTCTCCGAATACAGAATAATATTCAATTCTTTAGAAAACTTTGTTGGAACGTTTAGCGCCGTCTTCTGAGAGACAGCTGGAAGCTCTCATCACGGGCGAAGATATTGGAGACATCAGACGTGCTAAGGCATAATCGGACATTGGCCGGAAAGAATTTTAACGACTCTGTTATTAAATCCTTATGTATACGGAAAATGCCAGAGATCATTCAAATCGCTCTTATCGCCCAGCCCGACTCATTGGAAATCGACACTCTCGCTAGAACAGCTGATAAAATGTTCGATCACATTGCCATTCACCAACAAAGTCTTGATATATCGCAAATGAGTAGACAGTTCCGTCCCATGGTACGCAATGATCATGTTCCTTCGAGAAGTCAAAACACTGGCTCAATTGAGAGTAGAATCTCTCGACTCGAGGCAAAATTGGATAATTTCACGATCGCGTTCTCGCAGCGCTAGTAATTACTCTCGCCGGCACGGCAGATGTTGGTACCACGTTAAGTTTGGTCCCGCTGCAAAGAAATGTGTACCGCCTTCGGTGTCTCAGCAGATCAATGAACTGAACGCTGATTGTAATAATTCAAAAAAACAGTAAAGCTTGAGGTCGGGACCTCAACAAAACAAAATATTCACACGTCTCGTTTATTTGTATTCGACAAAATAAACAAAATTACCTATTTAGTCGACACTGGCGCTGACCTTTTGATTATTCCAGTTTACAATTTTAAAAACGAATTCAATATTATAAAACGAAATTTAAATCTAGTACTGTCGGCCGCCAATGGCACAAATATCCATACTTACGGCACTAAGTTGCTTTAGTTGGATTTAGGGCTAAAACAAAGCTTCACGCATGCTTTCATTCTAGCTGCTGTGAATCGTCCCATCATTGGCGCCGATTTCTTGTGTAAAATTGGACTTTTGGTTGATTTAAGGAATAAACGGCTGGTTGATTCAGCGACAAAGCTGTCAATCAATCCCACAATGGTTCACGTCGACACACCTACTCCGATCCATTATTCCATCACCAACGGGTACGGCACTTTGCTTAAAAAGTTTCCACAACTTACAGCAGAGCCGAACTATAAATTGCCAGTCCGACACAATGTGGTCCATCACATTGTCACAGCCGGCCATTTGCCTGTTGCGAAACCAAGAAGACTAGATCAAGTCCGCCATAAAGCCGCATTTACGGAATTTCAACATATGGTGGAATTAGGGATTTGCAGACCTTCTGCATCTCCCCCGTATCATGTCCATTGCACATGGTTAAAAAAAAAGATCTCGATTGGCGACCATGTGGGGATTACAGACGATTAAACACGGTAACAATACCTGATCGTTATCCTATTCCACACATTCAAAACTTTTCCATGCATTTACATGGATGCAAAGTTTTTTCAAAGATCGATCTCGTCAGAGCTTATCATTTGATTCCCGTCTCACAACTCCTTTTGGCCTGTTCGAATTTACTCGAATGCCCTTTGGATTACGTAATGCCGCTCAAACATTTCAGCGTTTTATGGACGAAGTCGTTCGTAATTTAAACTTTGTTTTCGTCTATATTGATGATATTTATGTGGCATCACAATCTGAGGAACAGCCCAAACTCCACCTGGAACAGTTTTCCCAAAGGTTATCTGAGTTTTATTTTCATATCAACAGTTCCAAATGCGTTTCTGGCGTATCAACTCTAGATTTCCTTAGCCACAAAATAACCCCTAATGGTATTCTGCCGTCGGAAGAACGAATTAACTCCATTAGGGAATTTCCAGCTCCAAGCTCGATCAAACATATTCAGCGGTTCATCGGTATGGTAAATTACTACCACCGATTTACCAAAACTTGCAGCAATACTCGCACCTGTTCAAAGCCATCTGGCTGAACTTCTACGTATGCCAGAAACGCCTAAAAATTTCTCTCTTGGACTGGCGAATGTAAACAAGCATTCACGTCGCTTAAGGCTGAACTTGCGAAAACAACACTACATGTACATCCACTGAGCTATTCAAAGCTTAGTTTAACTACTGACGCATCAAACACTGCCGTTGGGGCAGTACTGCAACAGTATAACAATGAGTATATTCCGCATTTGATTGGGAATTACTCGCGATTTATCTGGCAGTGAAACACTTCAGATATTTTTTCGAAGGTCGGGAATTTACAATTTTTACCGATCATAAACCTACTAGAGCAATTCAGTCTAAAACTGAACGTAATCCGAGGCAAGATCGCCATTTGGATTATATTAATCAATTTACCACGGACATTCAGCATGATCACGGAAACGGTCGCAATCGAGACACAATTCGACTTAAACAAAATTGCGATTTTACAAAAAGCTGAGCTAGAACTTCAGGATTTATTTTCTGGTTCCGAATGTCACTCTGGTTCATCAATGAAACTGGCGCTTTTTCAATTGCCTGGCCTCGAAATTATCTGCGAAACATCTACTGGGTACAACCGCCCATTTATCGTAGAATCACTGCGTCGAATCATCTTCGACACTCTTTACATAACATTTCGCAACCTGGTGTTCGTGCTACTCGTAAATTGATTACTGCTCGATATTTTTGGCCTAGCATGAACAAAGACGTAGCTCATCCATGTTTATCCAGCCAACGTGCTAAAGTTCAACGGCATACTAAATCAACCCATGGACAATTCCAAATACCATCTGGTCGATTTGAACATCCACATAGATATAGTGACCACTTCCTCCTTCTAAATCACCGTGTCAATTAATGGAAAGAATACAAACCATTTCAATTAACCGGCTCAAATCGGCTTACGGCATACTGTGTTCCACTGATGCAAAATCAGATCATCGCACATAAACATGTTCGTTTCGCAGCCTGACAAACTTTTTCCTTAGTGAGGGGGACTCACTTGCGGCGGAGTCCTGTAGCGCCTCATTTATCCATTTATATGTATAAATTAAACATTTATTTATATAAATTAACATTCACATTCCACTACAATGCAGGGTTAATGCATTAAAATCTTTTTACATGTGATTACATACTGACATCTAGCAAAAATATCTGGTCTACAGAAAATAAAATTCAACATCGAATTTATATTTCTTTCTGTTACTCCATCTTGCTTTCAGTGTATTCATCGATTCGATTTTGAATTGATGATTTCAGTGTCTACATCTCGCGTTCAATAGATTGACGAAAAATTTGACACGACTTTTCGTATGTCAACACCAAAAATAAATGCAACCAATACATACGCCGAAACAAAACAATTTTGTGTTCGTTTTTGAAAAAAATTAACATTCGTAATTTTACCTCTCTGATGAGCATACGCATTACACGGCTAATTCTTACAATTTTTTTCGCGGTAATTAGAAGATCCATTTTGTGAATTTAGCGTGGTAAATTGTATAAAATTGTGTAATCAAATGAAAATCGAGATAGCTATTTCTCAGTTTATTATTCAATAAAATTATATTGTATTCAGCTTATCTCGTGCATAAGAAAATCACGTGACTTTTTATTTGTAAAACTGATACCGCAGTGGTAACGTACCTCTCTCTGTAAGATTGGCTCTTCCAACGGAACTTGCAACAGTCTCTACAACCATTTTGAAAGCCAGGGTCAGACACGTAACGAAGAATAATTCGTATTTTTTTCAACAGGTGTAACGGAACACAGGAAACCTGCGTTCACCGTTAGCAGATCATCCGGTAGAGGTCTGACGCGGTTGTCATAGCTGGCTAGGCTTCAGGGCTTGGGCGTAGGATTTGTCAGACTTACGCGGATGCTTGAATAACCGCAAAAAAAATTATAAAACGCAGAGATTACAGACCAAGATTGCATGTGGGAGGACCGTAAAAATTTTTTTTAATTAAAACCGGACGTTTCCATTTGGGGAATGACTGGACCACCTGACAAATATGGTCTCGCGTGGATGGGGTGAGGACTGTACCTCCTCTCGACTCCTCACAGAAAACAAATTAACCCCTCATCGTCATTTCAAAATTTATAAGAAACAAAATTATAAGACAACATAAATCGCCGAACCAAATTTTCTTTATTTATAGTTTTATCCCAAAAACTGAGAAAGAAAAGAGAGAAACGGTAATCCGAAATATCCTACCCGAATTATTCTTTTATTCTTTTATTGTTTTAAGAAAAACAGATTGCGGTATTGGAAATACCGGACGAAAAGAGAAAAACAAACGGAGAGAAAGAGAGAGATATAGAGAGTGCTGAAACAAAAAACATATGCCCGAAAAATATACGAATTAATTTGATAAAAAACTTAATAATAAAGATCAAAGAAAAAAAAATAATAATAATAATAATTAAGGAACCAACTGTCAAAAAAATTAGCGTTAAACCAAAATGGCCAATGTTCAAAATATTCATGCAAAAAAAAAATAAAATGTGAAAAAATTTACAAAAAAATACATATGAACCATTAAGATTATCTTGAAATTAACAAAACAAAAAAAAAAAATATATATTCAACATTACCAACAGTTTTAGTTAAACACCACGGCTGGAACTCGACGCAGGATTCTGCTCAACTAATAAGAACACGCTTGATTGGGGTTGGTCCAATATTCCACTTCGTTTCTATATGATTCACGATATTAGCTGCTTCACTGAGTATCACCGATATTCGCTGATTAGTTGATTGTACTATTGTACATTGTACCCGTCCATATGGTTTGTACCAGGGCAAGTTTATCGAATGGCAAAACAAAAAAAATAACCACCGTTTTCACGTTTTATTAGGTTCTATCTTTCCAAACCATTTGTTTATTTATGTTTTTTTTTTTTTATATATGAATTATGGCCACACACGGCACCACCAAGAAATTGTTCTTAAAAATTAATAATTTTTTCCTTTTACAATTAATTTTATTTCTATTAATTTACATTTTTATTTTTAACTTGCATTTTGGTTTTGTTTTTTTTTGGGTTTTGATTTATTTTATTTTAACTATAAGTATTATGGCCATACACGGCAATACCACTCAATTGTTCTTAAATTTTATTTTTTATTAATTTACATACAATTTTTTTATCTTAACTTGGATTTCTAATTTTTTGATTTTAACTACAAAGTATTATGGCCATACACGGCAATACAAATATATTGTTCTTAAAAGTAATAATTTTCTTTTTTTTTTTTACAATTAATTTCATTTTTATTAATTCACATTTTTTTTTTCACTCAACTTTGGGTTTTTTTTTATTTTCAAAATTTCCACTCGATATTTTTCCTTGATCTTACAAAAGACTTGATCAAATCCAAAACTTAAACTCGACTGACTTGCAAAAAAAAATTTCATTCCACAAAAACATTGTGGAAAAGGGAAAAATATTTCGTTCAGCTCTCTTCTATCTCTCTCTTTCCTTCGTTACCACTATACCGATGTTGACTTTCGCAGTGGCCAAATAAAAAAATTATTTATTTAGCCCAATCAGCTGCGACCACGTAAAGTAGCGCGATAACGTCTGTCTTTTGCTACATAATTCGGCATCGATTTCTCCCTACTCTTCCCCAACCCAAGACCAACAAGAAGAAAAAAAAATCAACACGCCAAATGTCGAACGCTTCACATAAAAAAAACACATCGATAATGCAGCTTTCCCCAACCAAATTGTAAGTGTTCACCATAAAAATAAAGAGGATTCTTCAATACACAGAGATTAATCACAAATTCGATCGAACTTTCCCATTCATCAAACGCAAATTGACATTATAAGCAGAAATTAGGCTATCAATCCACAGAGGGCTCTACTTAAAAACGAAAAGATTTATTCCAATAGAACACTCACCCCATTAATTATTGCAACGTAAGCTACATTTTTAATGTAAGGGAGACAAAATCACTAAATTGACGCAGGATTCGACACACTGGAAGATGCGACGCTCTATGCGGCGCAACACAGGGCTAACTGAATCACCTCTGTTTTCAGACAAATTACCAATAAAATAATCAGCTAACCACTTTATATTATTTTCATTCAACCGATATCATTTTTTATATGATTTCTCATCTAAATTTGTACGTTCTTGATAAATTGTTTGTTGGGTTAATGGGTTAATAAACTGGATTTATTTGGACCAAATTTCAGATTAATTAAATAAAGTAAGTGCCAAGAGCACGTTATCACAAGATTTAACGCACCATGAACAATGAACATGTATTCAATTTTTAGTTTTAATCTACATACATATGTATATTTAAGTAAGTTTCATATTACAAATTAAAAATTTCAGGATGACCTTTGAAGATGTTACGTAACACTAGAATAGGTGACGTAAATAAAAAACAAATTCTTACTTGATAAAATATTTTTTATTTAATGATTTCGGTTTTTTCTTGCTTTACAACTAGTACCGGCGGTTGCTTGTCTCACAGTCTCTTTAAAGATACGCACATACTTTCGACCTGGTACAAAATCTTCGTACGAATTCATTGGCACCAAATGGGATACTATCCATAAATTTCGGTTTGAATCAATAGTTAAACCAACTGGATAAAAATCTGTTGTAGTTTTATGCACCGTATCCACAGTTTCATAAGGTTTATGAGTATTCCAGCAACCAATTGACGATCCTCCAAATATGGTGTTGAATAGCGTTTCAGTTACCTCATCAAATACCATTTGACTGGCATGTCCATCGCTTTCGACTTCACCTAGTAAATGGAAATCATTATAATATTTACTTAGACTGTAATTTTCATCTTGAAGGACTCGATTGGAGACGTAATATATGTTGGTGGACGAAATCGATGTAAAGTATATCCGCTTCGAACTGTATGAAAAAATTGAAAAATTTGAATTATTGCAGACATTAATTTTTCCTCAAATATAAATGTGTGTTAAATTACCCGTCAGATTGTTGATCGCCAACTGCCACCGCATGAATTCCATAATTCCATTGGAAATTCAAATGTTCAAAAACAAAATTTCCTTGATGTGGATCAGACCCCATAAAATTATGTTCCACCTGCCATGCACGATCCTTTTTAAATGAGTACACGACAATCGATCTAAAAAAATCAGGTAGGTAAGCATGCACATCTTCACAACTATCACCATCGAAGTCAACCGTTATGGCATTAAACACGCTGACGGGATTAATAAATTGTTGAGGAATTTCGATTCGCCTTATTAAAGTGTCGGTAATAAGATCAAAAATAACAATAGCTGGTGGTGCAATTGTACGTTTATTACCAAAGTATTCAGTGAAACCCGCATCTGCCACCCAGAGGCGATTACATTTATCAATTTCAAAATGTCCTGCATTAATCACTGATGAAGTACTTGGTAAGCTTACAGTTCGATTATTTGGGTCTTCATTAATATAGTTGGCTTCGAATGATGGATATGGGATGAGTACTGGTGATTTATCTGTAGTATTGAGTGAAAAATAATTAAGGGATGATGCAACACCCTTTGTAAATCTAGAAAAAATGAACAATTTTGTATTAGATAAATAATGAAAATTGTAACAAATCTTGAATGCTTACCTAAACACTCCCGCAAACAATTTGTCTTGCCAAACGCCAAGTGACAAAATACCATTTTTGCTGGGAATAAAACTTTCAGACGCTATAGCTTGTTCACGTCGATCCGGTGGAAATTGAAAATCAAGTACATCCCAATGAAACATTTCGATGAGTTGATTTCGATCTGGCCGATGCCGATGCCCATTGATTCCGGACAATGCGATCAAACATAAAATCACAACGAATTTCATATTGAATGTTCGCGTTAACACTATATTTCAAACTACTAATCTAAAGTTTAGTCTCGTTTTGGCATTTTATACGAAAATATTTTTGTAAATAATTTAGGTACAGTGCGGATCGTCTAGTTTGTTGTGTAACCTTATACGTTATCGAGAATTTTAAAATGATAACTGTGATAATTTTGTTGAGCATATTTATTTATTTCAAACAAGTGGTTTTACTGAAATGTTTAATTAAATTTATATAATCGAGGGTTGATAACGTTTCTTTGTTATTTATTTTTAATATTACATATAACCATATCTATAAAAATAACTGTTAAGGGTCGGAGTCGAACTTATTTATATTGTGCACTAATTTTATTTAAAACCAAGGTACTTTCTAGTTTATACAATGAGAAAGAAAGATAATTTCTCATCCTAATTCACACTCCACAAATACCGAATAAAATAGTGGACTAAGTTGAGAGATCTGAACATTGGTGAGGATTGAGGTAGGCCGACAAAATAAATTGTAAACGTTTCAAAACTTATTCGCATGAGGCATATATTTGGGCACAATGGAAATTTTAATAGAAAACCTTTACATAATAATCAAGACTAGTTCCAACTAAAAACCAATGACGCACTGTATTGAAAAGGTTCAGTTATATTCAACAAGTCAACATAAAAGATAAATGACTTTATGAGAACAACACATTAGACGACTAATGTTTAAGTTTTCAGAGTAAAAGTCTTTTACATTACAATTCGTAATACATGAGGCTGAATAAAAAATGTATTAAAAATTTAAAATCGATCCGCCAGAATTGATTTGATTGATTTAGTATGTACGACCAGGCTTAATGGTATTATGACATTGGCTTGAAAAAAGTGCAATAAAAGAAAGCAATGGGTGACTAGGACAGAAATAATGAGGTAGAAAGAGACAACATTGTTTTATTTACCAAAGTCAAATAATTAGACATTTTTAAAATGGCCTACTGATAAAACAAAAAAATAAAACTATTGAATTGTTGATATGTCCGCAAAAAGTATACAACAAGCGCTGAAAAATACTGTGCCATGATTCTTTTTTGCTAGAATTGTGTCTAGGATAACTGCTGTTAAAATAAGCTATTGATTTTTGCTTTATATTTGTCTATACTACCCCTATATTGTGTACACACTCATTCATTCGATAATTTTGTATACTTATTATTTTTCCCTTTCACGCGATACTTTTTCAGCGCTAATGGTGGATTCAGCGAGAAAAATTTGCTAGCTCGTGATCACGAATTATTGAAATTTCGTCAATTTTTTTACCCCTTCCAATTTTTTGTTTACTTTTTTAAAACAGCAACCATAATAAAAAGTAAACAAAAAATTGGAGGGGGTAAAAAAGATCACGAAATTTGAATAATTCGTGATCACGAGCTAGCAAATTTTTCTCGCTGAATCCACCATTAAAAAGTCGCAAAAAAAGCGAGTGTCATAATACCATCAGGCAAGTTTCCCGGATACTTTTTAACAAGATCTAATGAAAGGAAAGGTATGTTAGCATTAAAGACTCGACTCCGTTCCAGACACCTAAGTAGTCGATAGTTAGGAAATTTGTTAGTATAGTTGTGTCATTGTTTTTATTTTCTTTTAGTGATAATTTTTATTGAACATTTGTTTTTTATTGGACCTATTTAAAGACTACTTTCGCGCATTCGCGCTTTGTCAATTTTTAAGGACAACTGAGCTTTTTAACTGTATCTTGGTGTATTCATAATTTATTTTATGATGATGACATAGATTTCGTTTTCCTGCATTCTATCATTCAATATATTTCCGTCATTTTTATTTCTGTAAATCGCGATCTCTTCTAATCTATCCATCATTTGTCCTTTTCTTATCCTGTGTAATATTTGCAAATTTGTGTTAATGTCGGTGTATGTGTAGTCCTCCTCTGTTAAATGTGCTGCAAAGTTGGATTTGATATTTGTTTTCCTCTTTTCTTTTATATGCTCGTTGAAGCGCTTCTCGAAAGATCGACCAGTCTGCCCGATATAATACCTATACCTATCGCATTCGTTGCATATAAGTTTATAAATACCTGTCACGTTATTGATGTTGTTACTGTGCATGTTAATTTTTTGTTGTATTTTATTATCGGTTCTATACGCGACAATGTACCCCTCCTGTTTCAGAGGTTGTCGTACCATACTGCAATATTTTTTGTTATAGTTCATTATTACGTATGTATTTTTGTTCCACTCTACCTTTATCTGCATTTTGTTCAAACAGTGTGGATAGAGTACGACGTTAATGTTTTTGTTTATACTTCGTATTCAATTGATCGACGATTTTTTTCGAATAACCATTAATGTGTGCAATGTATCTTATTGCATTTAATTCTATTTCGTAGTTATGTGGTGTAAGCGGAATCATATTCAATCTGCATATTAAATGTTGCTAAGCTGCCATGTTATGTTGAAATGGATGACTGGATGTGTTATTTATTGTGTGATTGGTTTGCGTCGGCTTGCGAAACATGTTAAATGTATATGGTTGCTGAAATCCATGGTTATTGTTAAATCCAAAAAATTCAGCTGTTTGTTGTCGTTTTTCATTTCTAGGGTGAATTTTAGTTTGTGATTAATACTATTCAGGAAATTGTGTAAGTCGCAAAGTTGTCTGCGAGTGCCATTGAAAAGTATGATGATGCATCCCTATTAAAATCGATTCACCAGAATTGGTAGTTTATGTCATTATCCCAACCAGCAGATAATCTAAAGGGTTTATTACAATCGATTTGGCCTGTGTAAATATAATAACTAAGAAGCCTAGAACAAGCTCAATTGTTGGATAACTGATAATTTGGGCACCCTGGTCTCACAGGGCTCCTGGGAAATAACAATAAAACAGAAGATCGCCAGGTGGCTGGTTATGGAAGCAAACGGTAACTAGATGGAGGCACATAAATTATGACCGAAAAATTACAGGTTTAACCAAGTGGCGAAACTAGGCAACTACAAAAAGCAACCATAATGAATTTTGAGCCTAAAATCCGATTAGAAAAGCCAAAAAGCAAGAAAAAAAAGAAATTGTAGACAACTTCATGCCGAAATTGACCAAAGATATCGCACAGAAAAACCAAACCTGCCCAACGGATACTCAAACGGTATATGTCTGTATTTTGCATTTAACAGTGGAGTTCTTACATTATCATCCAATTTAGGGTAATAATGGAAGAACCAACATGATAAAACACCGGCAGCAGAGTAATCAAATTTTCGAACAGTTCCTGGAGATGACTGGTACTGTTGGCTATAAACATAGACGATAACACCTGGGTTGATTACCGTAAACTTAATGCTGTAGTGAAAAGGGATAGCTACCCACTACCAACATTAAATCTGTGGCGGCTATCGTTCACCACAATTTAACACATAACTTCAAATTCAGAATTTACATTTTGGGACATCAATCTCTACCATTAAACCAACTTAATACCGAAAGCGCAGGTATGTTTGTTTACAAGCCGATGCATTTTTACACCACTCACAACTGGAAGAAACAAAAACAAAATAAACTTTTGACATTATCGTGTTTTTGACAATCCTTTTGTCTAATTTTTTAAGAGTCGATACACTTTGTGTTAACTCTGCGGGAAAGAAAAGGGGGAGGGGATTGATATTTTCTACTTTTACTGGGTAGATATATTAGGAGTATGACTCCATTATTTTTCTGATTTACCAAATCGAAAATAATGAGTATGTCATTACTCATTACAAATAGTATGTTGTCTATAAAAAGCCGAAAACATTTTCATAATCCTTTTGTATGTTTAAATACATTCGTTCTCAATTTCACAATCGGTGAACAACGGGTAAAACACATAAATTCGTGATCTTGTACCAGAACATAATACAACACCGAAATTAATGGATTTATACGATTCGCGGACTTTTGGTCTAAAACAATTTATCTAAACCAATTTAACTAAAGCAATTTACCTAAAATCAATTTAACTAAAAACAATTTATCTAAACACAATTTGCCTAAAATCAATTTATCTAAAAACAATTCATCTAAAAACAATTCGTCTAAAGCAATTCGTCTAAAACAGTTTATCTAAAACAATTTACCTAAAAACAATTTATCTAAAACATTTTATCTAAAAACATTTCGTCTAACTACAATTGATCTAAAAACAATTTAACTAGAAACAATTCGTCTAAACTCAATTCAACTAAAACAATTCATCTAAAATCAATTTGTCTAAAAACAATTCTTCTAAAGCAATTTAACTAAAAACAATTCATCTAATCCCAATTTATCTAAAAACAATTCGTCTGAAGCAATTTATCTAAAATCAATTCATCTAAAAACAATTCATCCAAACCCAATTTTATTTAAAAGCAATTGTTAGTAGACAAGTTTTGTCTTTGCTAAATTATCTACTTAGTCATAACAACTTTTGCTGTTTTTTCATGAGTTTAAGTAGTCCCGCTCAATTTCGCCGCTATTTATTAATTTCAACCGTTTAGATTATTTAATCAAAGAGAAATACATAGTTTTATATTTAATAATCACTAAAACTGTTTAAAAAAATTCCCAATAAAAAACACGTCTGTGTGTATCGACATAAAATCAAAAAGAAAATATAACTTTTTGACTGAATAATTCTAGGTTATGTCCAGTTATACATAGCAAAGACAAAAACCTTACTCTTAGCGGGAACTACCGGTTAAAGCTGATTTACATTCAATCTTTTCGTTCATTTTCAAAAGAATAGAATCACGAAGAAAAGTGCAAATACATTTTACCCATATATAAAAAAGAGACGGGCATACGCAAAATTTCATTTTTTCCTTTCAAAATGTTACTTGGATTTTATATCTTTTGAGCATCTTGTACGAAAAAAGTAAAACCAGTTTTCTTTTTCAGGTTTTTCCGTTCTTTTTCACCAAAAAAAGTTGAGTGTTATAGTAAATAGTATTGAATAATACTTTTTGAGTATTCTTTCTGATTTTAATACAAGGAAATCATACTAAAACATATTTTTTACTGTAAATCTTTTATCTTTTGGAAAAGAACGGAAAGATTGAATGTAAATCAGCTTTTAGTCGACTGGAAAGCGCTATGTAGGGTATGTATAAATCTGCATATATCGTTGACCGCAAGTTTACTATGGAAAAGTATAGTTATGTCCTTTATAGGGTATTATAATTTATTTGGTATTTCTAAAATTTAGTAAAGACACATTTTTAAAAACATTTTTTGGAATGGCCAAGTTTAATCGGTAATTATTTTTATTTAAATAATTTTACATATTTTGAGACGAATTCATCTAAAGAATTGTTTTTAGACAAATTGGTTTTAGATGAATTGTTTTTAGTTAAATTGTTTTAGATGAATTGTTTTTAGATGAATTGTTTTTAGACGAATTGCTTTTAGATAAATTGGGTTTAGATGAATTGCTTTTAGACAAATTGATTTTAGATGAATTGTTTTTAGTTGAATTGAGTTTAGACGAATTGTTTTTAGTTAAATTGTTTTAGATGAATTGTGTATAGACGAATTGTTTTTAGTTAAATTGTTTTTAGTTAAATTGTTGTTAGGTAAATTGTTTTTAGATCAATTGTAGTTAGACGAAATGTTTTTAGATAAACTGTTTTAGATAAATTGTTTTTAGGTAAAGTTTTAGATAAAAAATCCGTTTTCCGATTTATACGCGTGCCTTTTCGAAGCCCGATATTATGACTTTTGGCTCCAATTGTATGTTCCATTCGCTTGCTAATTTACAAATTTCATGAAACGTCTCGAAATATGCGGCTTTAGTTTTCGAACTCATCACACAGAACAATAATGGCATAAGTTCATGTTGAATTTTGCTATGAATGGTAAATAGTTGGCGCATAAATAATGGAACCACCAATGGTTGATTGCGTTCCTAACAAAATAATGTTTTGATTATCGAACAAATTTCTCGAAAGGACAAATACATAGTTCTCCTTCTAAATATTTTAAATTTTCCGGAATGCTTATATAAAAAATACCATCAGGTTGTCTCATTGCAGTAGACCTGGCTCAACTAATTTTTTTGCTTTTGAGCCTATCTGCTCGGTAAGTAAACGCGGACTTCTGGTAAACATTTAATGACGTTATCTCGAATAATTTGAGAAGGCAAATTGTTGAGTTTATTGCGTCATTATTCACGTTTCCATTTGTCTCGAATACTGATTTCTCATAAGGAGGCGGATCATGGGTATGTTTGGATGGCCCCTTTCTTATATTATGTGAACCGTTTGTAATCGCAGTCACCACTCTTGCCTTATATAATAGAGATTTTGTGTCGGCGCACATCTATCGCATTTTCTTTGTAAATTATATGCATATCCTTCGATAATTAATTCCTCGTTCCATTTATTTGTTTTCACAATGTGGATATAGTCCCGTCATTGGCGGTAAAAATAGGTCATTACCTCTGAATTCTTACGGACAATACTGATTTTCTTGAAATTTGGTCTGTAAGTAGAGAATAGACCAAAGCACAAAAATTATGCATTGCCGATGTGTGCTTTTACCCTGGGGGGTGGATGCCACCCAGTGGCGTTTCCTGGTTGTGGGCCTTGGGTGTTCTGCTTAGATTTTGATCACCAAAAATTATTAAATTAATAATAAATAATAAAGAAAAGAATATTAAAAAAAAATTATAATTTTTATAGTAATAAAAATTCAATTTATTAAATATTTTCAAAACATTCGCTATTCTTTAAAATTAAACAAAAAACATGTTTAATCAATTCACAATACCAAATACATTTTTTAATATGTATTAAAGAAAAATACTTTTATGTGCATATAATACGAGTAGTAAAGTTTTTACAAATATAATAAAAAGCAAAAATTGTTTAGTCGTTCGGCGAACGACTAGAACATTACTAGAAAACGCCGCTGATGCCACCCCTTTTAAGGGTGGAAATTAGTACACTCAAAATAACCACAGAAATAGATAGAGGGATGAATTCTAAGCAAAAAATTTCGTATGAAGTTTTTTCGATAAATCAATATTTTTCGAGTTATTCGCGATTGAAAATGTTGATTTTTCATCTAAAAAAATGCTTGTTTGAGAGCAATCCGAAAATTTCCCCGAAAAACGCGATTGGTTTTTTACGATAACTTCTTTTATTTTAAAGATATCTAAATGTTCTAAAAACCATTTTAGGGTTATAAGGCCTGTAAGGTTGAACTTCCTTGAACCCTGCGTTTTTGAGATTTTTGAGTTTAAAGAGTTCGTGGAAGGTTGTCCTCGCACTCAAATACGGTCTTAAAACGGTGATATCTCAATTAATTTTCATCCTAGAGAAATAAAAATAAATAATAACAAGAATTTTCTGCAAGAAAACACTTAATTTTTGGACTTTCGCATTTTGTACGTATCTTCTTTAATTTTTGAGTTATTGTGAAAAAAAGAAATTTTTTCAAAAATTTGAAAAATCATTTCAAAATTGAATCAAACTTCTTTTCAAATGTAGACATTCTAAACCATTCATACTTCTAGAACCTATTGTTAGTACCCAAATAATGTACATTGTAAATAGATTACGTTTAATTTCAATTCTTGCGATTAAGCCATTTATTTCATTGCTGATTTTTTCTCCGGAAAAACTAGATCACCATTCTATTTTTATCATAACTCTGTAAGTTTTTATGCTAACAACCTTTACTAAAGCTAATTTTAAAGGTCTTTTTAAGTACTTAAAAAAACATTAACAAGTTTTTTTTCAAAAATTTATCGTTTTCCCGTTATTTAATGTTGAAAGGTTTGAATTCAGATTTCGGCGAATAAACAGTCACTTTCAACGAGCCACAACTCGGTTCTTATTGCATCTAAAGAAATAAAAATAAATCAATCAATTTGTTATTTTGTAAGCTTTATTTTGGTCCCGATAGATTTTGGGATGAAACGCAAGGTTTTCGAATTATTCGTGAAAAAATCGCTCCAAACATACATTTTTTAGATGAAAAATCAACATTTTCAATCGCGAATAACCAGAAAAATATTGATTTATCGAAAAAACTTCATACGATATTTTTTGCTTAGAATTCATCCCTCTATCGATTTCTGTGGGTATTTTGAGTGTGCTAATTTCCACCCCCTAGAAGGGGTGGTATCTACCCCCAGGGTAAAAGCACACATCGACACTATATAACTTTTGTTACTTGATCCATTCCCTACTTACTGTACAAATTTCATAAAAATCGGTATTGTCCGTAAGAATTTAGAGCGAAAAACCGTCACTGACTGTACTAATATTCATCATGAGAACAACTTCAATAATACTCACGAAACATTTTGTCAATTAACTGACTTCACTACTATCAATAATAACTACCTAATATCACTTATTTTATTTATTTACTATCACTTTACTACTATCACTGGTATCATTGGTTTATTTACTTGTCACTTATTTACCACAAGCGAACAATTTAATAAACGATTAAATTTCGTCATTTAAGTGAATAGTATTACATGCAAGAAGTAAAAATGTTTCCATCTTGGGAATCCCCGACATTTAAATTTTATATAGCTAGGGGATTTCCCTACTTTTCGCGCGTCCGGTAGATTACATGCAAGAATTAAAAATATTTTTCCTAGGAATCCCCGACCTTGAAATTATATATTATATTTAGGGGATTTCCCTTTATGAAATTGCTCATACGTAATTCATTGCAATATTATTATAATTTTTGTTATTTGTAGCATATCTCACTCATACCATATTTAAAATTTTTATCTTTATTAAATCTTTATTTTGACAATGCCATTTTTATTAATTCGGGATGTATGTGAAGTTAGCCCAGGATTTCATCCCAGAAAATAAAAAAGTTGAATCAGGCAACCCTCGTAAAATTTTGTGAAGTTAGCCCAGCCCAGAATTTAATAATTTTTAAATTTAAAACTTAATTTAAGAAAAATAAAAAAATAGCTAAGAATATCAAAATTAAACAATTAAGAAATATTTCCAACCAAAAAATAAACGTAAAAAATATTTATCCCTTTCAAAATATTGAAAAATTTATACGCTTTTTGAAGAAATAATATTGATTTTTCGTCTGTAATACTAAAAGTTACAATTTGTCGGATTAAGGCTCAATGGTTATTAGATGGACATACACATAGCTTACTTTTGGCCAAATTTGAAGGAAATCGTACCGTTGCAACTATTGCAATTTGGCCCATGGGCCCAAATTCCATACCATTTTCGAAGTAAAATTGGATTTTTCGTCTGTAATACTAAAAGTTACAATTTATCGGATAAAGGCTCAATGGTTATTAGATGGACATACACGTAGCTTACTTTTGGCCAAATTTGAAGAAAATCGTACCGTTGCAACTATTGCAATTTGGCCCATGGGCCCAAATTCCATACCATTTTCGAAGTAAAATTGGATTTTTCGTCTGTAATACTAAAAGTTACAATTTGTCGGATTAAGGCTCAATGGTTATTAGATGGACATACACATAGCTTACTTTTGGCCAAATTTGAAGAAAATCGTACCGTTGCAACTATTGCAATTTGGTCCATGGGCCCAAATTCCATACCATTTTCGAAGTAAAATTGGATTTTTCGTCTGTAATACTAAAAGTTACAATTTATCGGATAAAGGCTCAATGGTTATTAGATGGACATACACGTAGCTTACTTTTGGCCAAATTTGAAGAAAATCGTACCGTTGCAACTATTGCAATTTGGCGCATGGGCCCAAATTCCATACCATTTTCGAAGTAAAATTGGATTTTTCGTCTGTAATACTAAAAGTTACAATTTATCGGATAAAGGCTCAATGGTTATTAGATGGACATACACGTAGCTTACTTTTGGCCAAATTTGAAGAAAATCGTACCGTTGCAACTATTGCAATTTGGCCCATGGGCCCAAATTCCATACCATTTTCGAAGTAAAATTGGATTTTTCGTCTGTAATACTAAAAGTTACAATTTGTCGAATTAAGGCTCAATGGTTATTAGATGGACATACACGTAGCTTACTTTTGGCCAAATTTGAAGAAAATCGTACCGTTGCAACTATTGCAATTTGGGCCCATGGGCCCAAATTCCATACCATTTTCGAAGTAAAATTGGATTTTTCGTCTGTAATACTAAAAGTTACAATTTATCGGATAAAGGCTCAATGGTTATTAGATGGACATACACGTAGCTTACTTTTGGCCAAATTTGAAGAAAATCGTACCGTTGCAACTATTGCAATTTGGCGCATGGGCCCAAATTCCATACCATTTTCGAAGTAAAATTGGATTTTTCGTCTGTAATACTAAAAGTTACAATTTATCGGATAAAGGCTCAATGGTTATTAGATGGACATACACGTAGCTTACTTTTGGCCAAATTTGAAGAAAATCGTACCGTTGCAACTATTGCAATTTGGCCCATGGGCCCAAATTCCATACCATTTTCGAAGTAAAATTGGATTTTTCGTCTGTAATACTAAAAGTTACAATTTGTCGGATAAAGGCTCAATGGTTATTAGATGGACATACACGTAGCTTACTTTTGGCCAAATTTGAAGAAAATCGTACCGTTGCAACTATTGCAATTTGGCCCATGGGCCCAAATTCCATACCATTTTCGAAGTAAAATTGGATTTTTCGTCTGTAATACTAAAAGTTACAATTTGTCGAATTAAGGCTCAATGGTTATTAGATGGACATACACATAGCTTACTTTTGGCCAAATTTGAAGAAAATCGTACCGTTGCAACTATTGCAATTTGGTCCATGGGCCCAAATTCCATACCATTTTCGAAGTAAAATTGGATTTTTCGTCTGTAATACTAAAAGTTACAATTTATCGGATAAAGGCTCAATGGTTATTAGATGGACATACACGTAGCTTACTTTTGGCCAAATTTGAAGAAAATCGTACCGTTGCAACTATTGCAATTTGGCCCATGGGCCCAAATTCCATACCATTTTCGAAGTAAAATTGGATTTTTCGTCTGTAATACTAAAAGTTACAATTTGTCGAATTAAGGCTCAATGGTTATTAGATGGACATACACGTAGCTTACTTTTGGCCAAATTTGAAGAAAATCGTACCGTTGCAACTATTGCAATTTGGCCCATGGGCCCAAATTCCATACCATTTTCGAAATAATATTGATTTTTCGTCTGTAATACTAAAAGTTACAATTTGTCGGATTAAGGCTCAATGGTTATTAGATGGACATACACATAGCTTACTTTTGGCCAAATTTGAAGGAAATCGTACCGTTGCAACTATTGCAATTTGGCCCATGGGCCCAAATTCCATACCATTTTCGAAGTAAAATTGGATTTTTCGTCTGTAATACTAAAAGTTACAATTTGTCGGATAAAGGCTCAATGGTTATTAGATGGACATACACGTAGCTTACTTTTGGCCAAATTTGAAGAAAATCGTACCGTTGCAACTATTGCAATTTGGCCCATGGGCCCAAATTCCATACCATTTTCGAAGTAAAATTGGATTTTTTGTCTGTAATACTAAAAGTTACAATTTGTCGGATTAAGGCTCAATGGTTATTAGATGGACATACACGTAGCTTACTTTTGGCCAAATTTGAAGAAAATCGTACCGTTGCAACTATTGCAATTTGGCCCATGGGCCCAAATTCCATACCATTTTCGAAGTAAAATTGGATTTTTCGTCTGTAATACTAAAAGTTACAATTTGTCGAATTAAGGCTCAATGGTTATTAGATGGACATACACGTAGCTTACTTTTGGCCAAATTTGAAGAAAATCGTACCGTTGCAACTATTGCAATTTGGGCCCATGGGCCCTAATTCCATACCATTTTCGAAGTAAAATTGGATTTTTCGTCTGTAATACTAAAAGTTACAATTTATCAGATAAAGGCTCAATGGTTATTAGATGGACATACACGTAGCTTACTTTTGGCCAAATTTGAAGAAAATCGTACCGTTGCAACTATTGCAATTTGGCGCATGGGCCCAAATTCCATACCATTTTCGAAGTAAAATTGGATTTTTCGTCTGTAATACTAAAAGTTACAATTTATCGGATAAAGGCTCAATGGTTATTAGATGGACATACACATAGCTTACTTTTGGCCAAATTTGAAGGAAATCGTACCGTTGCAACTATTGCAATTTGGCCCATGGGCCCAAATTCCATACCATTTTCGAAGTAAAATTGGATTTTTCGTCTGTAATACTAAAAGTTACAATTTGTCGGATAAAGGCTCAATGGTTATTAGATGGACATACACGTAGCTTACTTTTGGCCAAATTTGAAGAAAATCGTACCGTTGCAACTATTGCAATTTGGCCCATGGGCCCAAATTCCATACCATTTTCGAAGTAAAATTGGATTTTTCGTCTGTAATACTAAAAGTTACAATTTGTCGGATAAAGGCTCAATGGTTATTAGATGGACATACACGTAGCTTACTTTTGGCCAAATTTGAAGAAAATCGTACCGTTGCAACTATTGCAATTTGGCCCATGGGCCCAAATTCCATACCATTTTCGAAGTAAAATTGGATTTTTTGTCTGTAATACTAAAAGTTACAATTTGTCGGATTAAGGCTCAATGGTTATTAGATGGACATACACATAGCTTACTTTTGGCCAAATTTGAAGAAAATCGTACCGTTGCAACTATTGCAATTTGGTCCATGGGCCCAAATTCCATACCATTTTCGAAGTAAAATTGGATTTTTCGTCTGTAATACTAAAAGTTACAATTTATCGGATAAAGGCTCAATGGTTATTAGATGGACATACACGTAGCTTACTTTTGGCCAAATTTGAAGAAAATCGTACCGTTGCAACTATTGCAATTTGGCGCATGGGCCCAAATTCCATACCATTTTCGAAGTAAAATTGGATTTTTCGTCTGTAATACTAAAAGTTACAATTTATCGGATAAAGGCTCAATGGTTATTAGATGGACATACACGTAGCTTACTTTTGGCCAAATTTGAAGAAAATCGTACCGTTGCAACTATTGCAATTTGGCCCATGGGCCCAAATTCCATACCATTTTCGAAGTAAAATTGGATTTTTCGTCTGTAATACTAAAAGTTACAATTTGTCGAATTAAGGCTCAATGGTTATTAGATGGACATACACGTAGCTTACTTTTGGCCAAATTTGAAGAAAATCGTACCGTTGCAACTATTGCAATTTGGGCCCATGGGCCCAAATTCCATACCATTTTCGAAGTAAAATTGGATTTTTCGTCTGTAATACTAAAAGTTACAATTTATCAGATAAAGGCTCAATGGTTATTAGATGGACATACACGTAGCTTACTTTTGGCCAAATTTGAAGAAAATCGTACCGTTGCAACTATTGCAATTTGGCGCATGGGCCCAAATTCCATACCATTTTCGAAGTAAAATTGGATTTTTCGTCTGTAATACTAAAAGTTACAATTTATCGGATAAAGGCTCAATGGTTATTAGATGGACATACACGTAGCTTACTTTTGGCCAAATTTGAAGAAAATCGTACCGTTGCAACTATTGCAATTTGGCCCATGGGCCCAAATTCCATACCATTTTCGAAGTAAAATTGGATTTTTCGTCTGTAATACTAAAAGTTACAATTTGTCGGATAAAGGCTCAATGGTTATTAGATGGACATACACGTAGCTTACTTTTGGCCAAATTTGAAGAAAATCGTACCGTTGCAACTATTGCAATTTGGCCCATGGGCCCAAATTCCATACCATTTTCGAAGTAAAATTGGATTTTTCGTCTGTAATACTAAAAGTTACAATTTGTCGAATTAAGGCTCAATGGTTATTAGATGGACATACACATAGCTTACTTTTGGCCAAATTTGAAGAAAATCGTACCGTTGCAACTATTGCAATTTGGTCCATGGGCCCAAATTCCATACCATTTTCGAAGTAAAATTGGATTTTTCGTCTGTAATACTAAAAGTTACAATTTATCGGATAAAGGCTCAATGGTTATTAGATGGACATACACGTAGCTTACTTTTGGCCAAATTTGAAGAAAATCGTACCGTTTCAACTATTGCAATTTGGCCCATGGGCCCAAATTCCATACCATTTTCGAAGTAAAATTGGATTTTTCGTCTGTAATACTAAAAGTTACAATTTGTCGAATTAAGGCTCAATGGTTATTAGATGGACATACACGTAGCTTACTTTTGGCCAAATTTGAAGAAAATCGTACCGTTGCAACTATTGCAATTTGGCCCATGGGCCCAAATTCCATACCATTTTCGAAGTAAAATTGGATTTTTCGTCTGTAATACTAAAAGTTACAATTTATCGGATAAAGGCTCAATGGTTATTAGATGGACATACACGTAGCTTACTTTTGGCCAAATTTGAAGAAAATCGTACCGTTGCAACTATTGCAATTTGGCGCATGGGCCCAAATTCCATACCATTTTCGAAGTAAAATTGGATTTTTCGTCTGTAATACTAAAAGTTACAATTTATCGGATAAAGGCTCAATGGTTATTAGATGGACATACACGTAGCTTACTTTTGGCCAAATTTGAAGAAAATCGTACCGTTGCAACTATTGCAATTTGGCCCATGGGCCCAAATTCCATACCATTTTCGAAGTAAAATTGGATTTTTCGTCTGTAATACTAAAAGTTACAATTTGTCGAATTAAGGCTCAATGGTTATTAGATGGACATACACATAGCTTACTTTTGGCCAAATTTGAAGAAAATCGTACCGTTGCAACTATTGCAATTTGGTCCATGGGCCCAAATTCCATACCATTTTCGAAGTAAAATTGGATTTTTCGTCTGTAATACTAAAAGTTACAATTTATCGGATAAAGGCTCAATGGTTATTAGATGGACATACACGTAGCTTACTTTTGGCCAAATTTGAAGAAAATCGTACCGTTGCAACTATTGCAATTTGGTCCATGGGCCCAAATTCCATACCATTTTCGAAGTAAAATTGGATTTTTCGTCTGTAATACTAAAAGTTACAATTTGTCGAATTAAGGCTCAATGGTTATTAGATGGACATACACATAGCTTACTTTTGGCCAAATTTGAAGAAAATCGTACCGTTGCAACTATTGCAATTTGGCCCATGGGCCCAAATTCCATACCATTTTCGAAGTAAAATTGGATTTTTCGTCTGTAATACTAAAAGTTACAATTTATCGGATAAAGGCTCAATGGTTATTAGATGGACATACACGTAGCTTACTTTTGGCCAAATTTGAAGAAAATCGTACCGTTGCAACTATTGCAATTTGGCGCATGGGCCCAAATTCCATACCATTTTCGAAGTAAAATTGGATTTTTCGTCTGTAATACTAAAAGTTACAATTTGTCGGATTAAGGCTCAATGGTTATTAGATGGACATAAACGTAGCTTACTTTTGGCCAAATTTGAAGAAAATCGTACCGTTGCAACTATTGCAATTTGGCCCATGGGCCCAAATTCCATACCATTTTCGAAGTAAAATTGGATTTTTCGTCTGTAATACTAAAAGTTACAATTTGTCGAATTAAGGCTCAATGGTTATTAGATGGACATACACATAGCTTACTTTTGGCCAAATTTGAAGAAAATCGTACCGTTGCAACTATTGCAATTTGGTCCATGGGCCCAAATTCCATACCATTTTCGAAGTAAAATTGGATTTTTCGTCTGTAATACTAAAAGTTACAATTTATCGGATAAAGGCTCAATGGTTATTAGATGGACATACACGTAGCTTACTTTTGGCCAAATTTGAAGAAAATCGTACCGTTGCAACTATTGCAATTTGGTCCATGGGCCCAAATTCCATACCATTTTCGAAGTAAAATTGGATTTTTCGTCTGTAATACTAAAAGTTACAATTTGTCGAATTAAGGCTCAATGGTTATTAGATGGACATACACATAGCTTACTTTTGGCCAAATTTGAAGAAAATCGTACCGTTGCAACTATTGCAATTTGGCCCATGGGCCCAAATTCCATACCATTTTCGAAGTAAAATTGGATTTTTCGTCTGTAATACTAAAAGTTACAATTTATCGGATAAAGGCTCAATGGTTATTAGATGGACATACACGTAGCTTACTTTTGGCCAAATTTGAAGAAAATCGTACCGTTGCAACTATTGCAATTTGGCGCATGGGCCCAAATTCCATACCATTTTCGAAGTAAAATTGGATTTTTCGTCTGTAATACTAAAAGTTACAATTTATCGGATAAAGGCTCAATGGTTATTAGATGGACATACACGTAGCTTACTTTTGGCCAAATTTGAAGAAAATCGTACCGTTGCAACTATTGCAATTTGGCCCATGGGCCCAAATTCCATACCATTTTCGAAGTAAAATTGGATTTTTCGTCTGTAATACTAAAAGTTACAATTTGTCGGATAAAGGCTCAATGGTTATTAGATGGACATACACGTAGCTTACTTTTGGCCAAATTTGAAGAAAATCGTACCGTTGCAACTATTGCAATTTGGCCCATGGGCCCAAATTCCATACCATTTTCGAAGTAAAATTGGATTTTTCGTCTGTAATACTAAAAGTTACAATTTGTCGAATTAAGGCTCAATGGTTATTAGATGGACATACACATAGCTTACTTTTGGCCAAATTTGAAGAAAATCGTACCGTTGCAACTATTGCAATTTGGTCCATGGGCCCAAATTCCATACCATTTTCGAAGTAAAATTGGATTTTTCGTCTGTAATACTAAAAGTTACAATTTATCGGATAAAGGCTCAATGGTTATTAGATGGACATACACGTAGCTTACTTTTGGCCAAATTTGAAGAAAATCGTACCGTTTCAACTATTGCAATTTGGCCCATGGGCCCAAATTCCATACCATTTTCGAAGTAAAATTGGATTTTTCGTCTGTAATACTAAAAGTTACAATTTGTCGAATTAAGGCTCAATGGTTATTAGATGGACATACACGTAGCTTACTTTTGGCCAAATTTGAAGAAAATCGTACCGTTGCAACTATTGCAATTTGGCCCATGGGCCCAAATTCCATACCATTTTCGAAGTAAAATTGGATTTTTCGTCTGTAATACTAAAAGTTACAATTTATCGGATAAAGGCTCAATGGTTATTAGATGGACATACACGTAGCTTACTTTTGGCCAAATTTGAAGAAAATCGTACCGTTGCAACTATTGCAATTTGGCGCATGGGCCCAAATTCCATACCATTTTCGAAGTAAAATTGGATTTTTCGTCTGTAATACTAAAAGTTACAATTTATCGGATAAAGGCTCAATGGTTATTAGATGGACATACACGTAGCTTACTTTTGGCCAAATTTGAAGAAAATCGTACCGTTGCAACTATTGCAATTTGGCCCATGGGCCCAAATTCCATACCATTTTCGAAGTAAAATTGGATTTTTCGTCTGTAATACTAAAAGTTACAATTTGTCGAATTAAGGCTCAATGGTTATTAGATGGACATACACATAGCTTACTTTTGGCCAAATTTGAAGAAAATCGTACCGTTGCAACTATTGCAATTTGGTCCATGGGCCCAAATTCCATACCATTTTCGAAGTAAAATTGGATTTTTCGTCTGTAATACTAAAAGTTACAATTTATCGGATAAAGGCTCAATGGTTATTAGATGGACATACACGTAGCTTACTTTTGGCCAAATTTGAAGAAAATCGTACCGTTGCAACTATTGCAATTTGGTCCATGGGCCCAAATTCCATACCATTTTCGAAGTAAAATTGGATTTTTCGTCTGTAATACTAAAAGTTACAATTTGTCGAATTAAGGCTCAATGGTTATTAGATGGACATACACATAGCTTACTTTTGGCCAAATTTGAAGAAAATCGTACCGTTGCAACTATTGCAATTTGGCCCATGGGCCCAAATTCCATACCATTTTCGAAGTAAAATTGGATTTTTCGTCTGTAATACTAAAAGTTACAATTTATCGGATAAAGGCTCAATGGTTATTAGATGGACATACACGTAGCTTACTTTTGGCCAAATTTGAAGAAAATCGTACCGTTGCAACTATTGCAATTTGGCGCATGGGCCCAAATTCCATACCATTTTCGAAGTAAAATTGGATTTTTCGTCTGTAATACTAAAAGTTACAATTTGTCGGATTAAGGCTCAATGGTTATTAGATGGACATAAACGTAGCTTACTTTTGGCCAAATTTGAAGAAAATCGTACCGTTGCAACTATTGCAATTTGGCCCATGGGCCCAAATTCCATACCATTTTCGAAGTAAAATTGGATTTTTCGTCTGTAATACTAAAAGTTACAATTTGTCGAATTAAGGCTCAATGGTTATTAGATGGACATACACATAGCTTACTTTTGGCCAAATTTGAAGAAAATCGTACCGTTGCAACTATTGCAATTTGGTCCATGGGCCCAAATTCCATACCATTTTCGAAGTAAAATTGGATTTTTCGTCTGTAATACTAAAAGTTACAATTTATCGGATAAAGGCTCAATGGTTATTAGATGGACATACACGTAGCTTACTTTTGGCCAAATTTGAAGAAAATCGTACCGTTGCAACTATTGCAATTTGGTCCATGGGCCCAAATTCCATACCATTTTCGAAGTAAAATTGGATTTTTCGTCTGTAATACTAAAAGTTACAATTTGTCGAATTAAGGCTCAATGGTTATTAGATGGACATACACATAGCTTACTTTTGGCCAAATTTGAAGAAAATCGTACCGTTGCAACTATTGCAATTTGGCCCATGGGCCCAAATTCCATACCATTTTCGAAGTAAAATTGGATTTTTCGTCTGTAATACTAAAAGTTACAATTTATCGGATAAAGGCTCAATGGTTATTAGATGGACATACACGTAGCTTACTTTTGGCCAAATTTGAAGAAAATCGTACCGTTGCAACTATTGCAATTTGGCGCATGGGCCCAAATTCCATACCATTTTCGAAGTAAAATTGGATTTTTCGTCTGTAATACTAAAAGTTACAATTTGTCGGATTAAGGCTCAATGGTTATTAGATGGACATAAACGTAGCTTACTTTTGGCCAAATTTGAAGAAAATCGTACCGTTGCAACTATTGCAATTTGGCCCATGGGCCCAAATTCCATACCATTTTCGAAGTAAAATTGGATTTTTCGGAATTTGGGCCCATGGGCCAAGTTGCAATAGTTGCAACGGTACGATTTTCTTCAAATTTGGCCAAAAGTAAGCTATGTGTATGTCCATCTAATAACCATTGAGCCTTAATCCGACAAATTGTAACTTTTAGTATTACAGACGAAAAATCAATATTATTTCTTCAAAAAGCGTATAAATTTTTCAATATTTTGAAAGGGATAAATATTTTTTACGTTTATTTTTTGGTTGGAAATATTTCTTAATTGTTTAATTTTGATATTCTTAGCTATTTTTTTATTTTTTTTTAATTAAGTTTTAAATTTAAAAATTATTAAATTCTGGGCTGGGCTAACTTCACAAAATTTTACGAGGGTTGCCTGATTCAACTTTTTTATTTTCTGGGATGAAATCCTGGGCTAACTTCACATACATTAATTCGGGCGCGCCCCAAAATGGCATTGTCCAAACTAAGATTTCAAAAAATAAGATTTTAAAAAGTAAGGTTTTATAAAGTTAAATTTAGACCCCAACTCAGTACTACCATCATGCGAAAAAAATATTTCACCGGTGGAGTTCCAGATGCCGCGTCGATCGCTAGCAAACCATTAGGATAAAACGTTGAGTAGTCGCCTAAATATATGCGAGATCAGCCAATAAATACAATAGAAACAAAACCAAACAATAATAAACATTTAATTTGTATTGGTTTTGTACACGTGTACATTTTTTATCCTACTCTAACACATTTTATATTACTGAAATGCTGTGTCTGTGTAGCAAAACCAACAAAAATGTTTATACAAGCCAAGCAAAACAAACAGTTAAGCTATAAAGATGTACGCTAAGGCCATGATTCTATAAATCCCAGGTTAGCTCGATTTTTCAAAACACATGTTTGTGACGTCATGCAATTCTTTTTTACTTTTCGTTTTTTTATTTGTTGTTGTAATTTATATACGTATTGAGAATTGAGTGACGTCAAAAAAAAAAAGATGGCCATTTGTTTACATATTTCGAGCTAACCTTTTGTTTTATTGAATCATGCGCTAAGGCTTAGTATTAGCGTAAGAATATATACACAAATGTGTATAATATTGTTTACAATATTATACACATATTAAATGTCAGAAAATGTCAACGCGGGTACAGAAAATTTAAATCCCGAAATTTTAACTTAAAAGATAAGCCTCGAAGTGGGCGACCCTGTACGGCAAATAAAGGCGCAATAGAATCTGAAATTGAACAAAAATTCAACTTTAACCATTAAAGAACTATCAAATATGTATAACCGGCACAAAGTGGTCCATCACTCAAAAGTGGAATTATGGACACACATATAATTTGTTCTCCTTTTGCTCGTATTTGATTTTCATTTTCGTCATAGTAATAATTGTTCTGCTGCTTCTGTAAAATATCTCCGGTAGTTTCAAAAACGCATTTAATAAACTTATGTGGTGTTAACTTAATTAATTAAATTAATAATTTTATCTTAAATTATATATTCTACTAAAATTTGTTTATATAAAAATGAAAAAGTCAAATAATCCATATTTTGTCTTTGACCGCCTTGCCTATTAGTGAATCTTCATCCGTTACTGATTGGTGAACTGTATGTACGTGCTACGTGCCTACAACTATGTAAACAGCTCGACAACATTGAATAATAAAATTAGTGAATTTATATTTTTCCTGTTATAAGATTCTTCGTTAAACTATATTAATTATAAATAACAATATTAATTTAATTTCAAATTCTGTGAAAATGCCTGTATTGTGTGCCATGTGTAACATAGCGGTCACTAGAGGCTAAAAAGCAGGCATTAAATGTGTTGAGTGTCATCAGGCCTATCACATTAGTTGTGTCAATATATCTGATGAGCTGTACAGTGGTCTTTCCAATGGATCATCGACGTGGTTGTGCAATAAGTGTCCAAATCGTATACATAAATCAATTATTATGTGTGACGACGATATTGAACCATTCAAGCTGCCAGTGAATCCAAATTTAAATGATGTTATATCAATTTTGAGATCCATGCATCAAAAATTTGATAAGTTGGATGATTTGGAGAAGTCTCAAAGTTTCGTATGCTCAAGTGTAGGTGAATTAAACATTACCATCAAAGAACTCACGAAGGCTAACATAGAATTGAACAAAAAATTGTTGGAGCTTGAGGACAAATATTCGAAGCAAGAAGCTAAATTAAACCTGATGGAAGCTCAATTAGATCTCGTCAACCAAACAGAATACAGTAACAATATTGTTGGTTAACAGTATTGTTGGGCAATTGTTGGTGATGATAAGCAAGGTCACAAAATTTCGAATTTAGTGCTTGATACTTTGGCTAAAGTTGGCATCAACATGATGTCGTCTCAATTAAAAGGATGTTTCATAATAAAAACTCCCGTTAAACTTTAAAAAATACGTTTATTGTGGCATTGAGATCTTCTGAAATAAAAAATAAAATAAGGAACAAAAAAATTTCATCGAAGTCTACACCAAATGAAGTAAGTGGTTTCAATATTATCCAACACTTGACGAAATTCCTTTGACTGTATTCTACTTCGTGGGATTTATAGTCCACCGTCATCAAGATTAAAGTGCTTCCGATTTTGTTATTGTTGGTGATCTTAAAATACCTCTCAATAAAAATTTGGGTATAGTTGCGTTGCGGATTACAATTCTACTTTACTGAGCCATGGAATGATTACTTCTAACACTTGTTATCATGTATAGCAAGTACTAATCGCATATACCTTCTGCGTTTGAGTTATACCCGTTATTAATTCAACTTGTATGTTATATCAAAAAGAAAAAGTCAGTCTTGTTTCTGATCTCGTTGTAAGCTAATTAATAATATCAATGAATCGTTACATTAATATTAAAGTTGTGTATTAGTTTAATTTGCTCGAGTCAACCACAACACTTGTACTACTAGATCTTTAAGCCAAAATATATTGTATCATACAATAAGTAGCTTTCTAAGCATTGAGAGAGTTCTTAACTCGACTATATCTATTCTGATATCAGTGATCACAATTTTATTTTTTCAACGCTCGTGTGCAAATCTAGACACCATTGTAGAATATTAGAAAAAAATTGTAAATTATAGAAAAGGTAATCAGCTTTTTGAAAACTATTTGTTATCTTCGGCATTTGATCTACGGAATCCGGATTCTACTTTAAAGTGGATTACTGATAAATATGTATAATGAATTAGCTCTGCTCAATAAAAAATATAGTCTGAAAAATATTATGCAAAAAAACGATATTTTGCAAATCTGTTCAATAACTTGAGTCGAAAAGAAATTTGGAAGCAAATTAATAGTTTTATGAAGAATAGTAATAATTCAAATGCACTTCATATTTTGCATAAATATATTGAATATAAAGGCGATAGCGATATTGATGTTGATAATATTCAACAGGTTTTTTGTTAATGCTGGTAGAGCTTCATCTTTGACCGGAGCAGCTGGTGGCAACGTGAATAAATTTGGAATAATTGTAGCTTTTCTAATTCTTTTTTTATCGCCGAATTCATCTTCTGAAATCTATAATATCATTTCCAGTTTAAATAATAGTAAAGGTTGTAGTCATGATAGAATTGATAATGTTGTTTTGAAGCACAATGCGACTTTTTTTTCTCAACTGCTGGTTACTTTATTTAATGTTGTATTAGAAACGGGAATATACCCACATTGTTTAAAAATCGCAAGAGTTGTATCCATATTTAAATTAGGTGACAATAAATGTGTGAATTATTATCGACCTATATCTATTTTATCGGTTTTTGACAAAATATGTAGATCTACCAACTTTGGTCACCTCCTCCAATAGACGCCAAACCACCAGCAGGCAGGGTAAATGCATTTTCCCATTTTAGCCCTACAAAAGGCTGAAAATATGGTATGGGGACGAAGGGCCGAATTTCAAAGGGCCGAATGTCGAAGGGCCGATTGTCGAAGGGCCGAATGTCGAAGGGTTTAATGTGTCGAAGGGCCGAAAGTATCAAAGGGCCGAATGGGTCAAATTTTTGTTTTTTTTTTGTTTTAGAAATATAATTGTTTAAATTGGTTGTTTTAAAAATATTTTGTAAATTTTTTATCAAATATAAATTAATTTCTTCTCAATTTATGTATTTCAATATGTTTAATCTTTGGATATTCTATCGACAAAAATATTTTATAAATTTTGGTTGTTTATAATGTGTGTTCTACGTATCTAGTCAGTGATACATTTTGGTGAAGGAAAATTTTGTGATACGCCATCTGGGACATTCGGCAGCCTTTTGATATATTAATCTTATTATTCCTTTTGCTATTATATTCAAGCGCTTATACACGACGTGACAGATCCAATACTACAGAAGTAATACATATGTATAAACCTACAATCTACATACATGTACATAAGTACATATGTATATTCCTTTTATATTGATAAAATAAGATTTGGTTTTGGTGAAATATCTATTATGTACAAATATTTTTTCACTTGATACTATAGTTACAAAAGGAACTCAAAATATAAACAACCAAAATGAATGCAATATTTTTGTTGATAGAATATCGAAAGATTAAACATAATAAAATACATAAATTCATAAGAAATTAATTTAAATTTAATAAAACAATTTACAAAATATTCCTTAAAACAACAAATTTAACACTCAGGGTACTGACTGGGTTACCGTAACCCAGACAAATTTTGAAAGTCGCGCCATTTGAAAGGAAGTGAAAGTTGGGGGTCCGAAGTGGGGGGTAAAAAATATTTGTGGTAGTGTCTGTGTAAGCCGTGAGTGGCAGCCTCAGTCTGCGCTTGGTTGACCTCGGGTATTTCTCACCCAGTCAGTACTAAACGTTACAAAATCCGTATTTTCGGGAGACAGAAAAAAATTTTTTTTTTGGAGTTTTGGCTGGAGTAAACTGTTTTGGTATGTACAATTTACTATTTTTTATATTTTTATTATTCAAATGTAATAAGGTAATTCAAGTGCCTCAAATGTAATAAGGCCATGTGCAGAGACCATGTAGCCAAAATATGCTGCGAATGTGGAAATACAGTCTGATTTTGTTTTTTTTATATTTTGAACAATAAAACTTTCATTCAACAATCAATTTTGTTATTTATTTATATTACAGTTGTGCCTTGTTACGATAAATCAATCATGGAACGTTTTATCGCTATTCCAAAAAAACGGGTGATTTCAAAGTTAAAAAAAAAAAATATAGTTTTTGGAATGGATCAAAAAACTGATTCGGCCATTTTAAAGAACAACTTTTTAGCTTTAAAATGCAACAAAAAAAATTTCGATATCTTTTTTTTCACAAAGTTATGCAATTTCAAAAAAAAAGTGATTTTTCACAAAAAAAATTTTCAAAATGTTTAAACTTTTGAATGTATCTTTGTTTAAACAAATTATTCGATAAATCTATTAGCACCCTCGTATTTGTGATAAAATAGACTATCGATTAAAGAAAAAACGTTTCAATTGGCCAACTACAACCCAAGATACAGCCAATCAAAGTTGCCGGGTTAGGCTAACCCATGTCAGTACTGAACGTGACTTTTTTATAGTCTGTACCCTGAGGGTTAAAAAAATTTATTTCTAAAAACAAACCAAAAGAAAAAATTCGGCCCTTCGACTCATTCGGCCCTTTGACATTCGGCCCTTTGACATTCGGCCCTTCGGCACATTCGGCCCTTCGACACATTCGGCCCTTTGAAATTCGGTCCTTCATCATTCGGCCATTCGACATTCGGCCCTTTGATATCATTCCGAAAATATTATATATTTAGGTATAATAAATAATAATTTTCGGTTGGAATTTTTGAAGCAGTTATTTAGATTATCTGCTAATTGTGATAATGAGACAAACGGATTGATTTTAATATTTTTTTTATACAGCCTTATTTATGTATTACGAATTTGAGTAGTAAAAGATTTTTAATTTGAAAACTTAAACATTCGTCGTTTAATCTGCTGTTCTCAAAAAGTCATTTATCTTTTATGTTGACTTCTAGAATATAACTAAACATTTTCAACACAGTATAACATTGGTTTTTAGTTGAAACTAGTTTTGATTATTATGTAAAGGTTTTCTATTAGAATTTATATATTGAAGCTAGCTAATCGCGAACTCCGCACTTTTGTACCCAAATATATCCCTCATGCGAATAAGTTTTGAAACGTTTATAATTTATTTTGTCAGCCTACCTCAATCCTCACCAATATTAAAATCTCTCAACTTAGTCCACTATTTTATTCGGTAGGTGTGAAATGTGGATTAGGATGAGAGATTTCCTTTCTTTCTCATTTTACAAATTTGAAAGCGCCTTGGGTTTAAATAAAATGAGTGCTCATTATACTAAATAAGATCGACTCCGACCCTTTACAATTTTTTTATAGATACTTACGGTTACACGTAATACATATTAAAAATAAATAATAAAGAAAGGTTATCAACCCTCGATTATATAAATTGAATCAAACATTTCAGTAAAACCACTTGTTTGGAATAAATAAATATGCTCAAAAAAAATTATCACCGTTATCATTTTAAAATTCTTTATAACGTGTAAGGTTACACAACAAACTAAGAGATTCGCACTGTACCTAAATTATTTACAAAAATATTTTCGTATAAAATGACAAGACGAGACTAAACTTTAGATTAGTAGTTTGAAATAGTGATAACGCGAACATTCAATATGAAATTCGTTGTGATTTTATGTCTGATCGCATTGTCCGGAATCAATGGGCATCGTCGTCGGCCAGATCGAAATCAACTCGTCGAAATGTTTCATTGGGATATGCTTGATTTTCAATTTCCACCGGATCGACGTGAACAAGCTATAGCGTCTGAAAGTTATATTCCGAGCAAAAATGGTATTTACTCAATTGGCGTTTGGCGAGACAAATTGTTTGTAGGAGTGTATAGGTAAGCATTCAAGATTTTTTACAATTTTCAATATTTATCTAAACCGAATATGTTTATTTTTCTAGATTTTCAAAGGGTGTAGCATCATCCCTTAATTATTTTTCATTCAACACTACAGATAAATCACCAGTGCTCACTCCGTATCCATCATTTGAAGTCAACTATGTTAATGAAGACCTAAATAATCGAACTGTAAGCTTACCAAGTACTTCATCAGTGATTAATGCAGGACAGTTCAAAATTGATAAATGTAATCGCCTATGGGTGGCTGATACGGGTTTCACTCAACACTTTGGTAATAGACGTACAATTGCACCACCCGCTATTGTTATTTTTGATCTTATTACCGACACTTTAATAAGGCGAATCGAAATCCCGCAACAATTCATTAATCCCGTCAGCGTGTTTAATGCCTTAGCGCTTGATTTCGATGGAGATAGTTGTGAAGATGTGCATGCTTACGTACCTGATTTTTTTAGATCGATTGTCGTGTACTCATTTAAAAAGGATCGTGCTTGGCAGGTGGAACATAATTTTATGGGATCAGATCCACATCAAGGAAATTTTGGTTTTGAACATTTGAATTTCCAATGGAATTATGGAATTCATGCGGTGGCCGTTGGCGATCAACAATCTGATGGGTAATTTTATTCACCTATAAATTATCATTTGAGGTAAAATTAAAGTCTGCAATAATTTAAATTTTCAAATTTTTTTCATACAGTTCGAAGCGAATATACTTTGCAGCGATTGCATCCACCAAAATATATTACGTCTCCAATCGAGTGCTTCAAGATGAAAATTACATTCTAAGTAAATATTATCATGATTTCCATTTACTAGGTGAAGTTGAAAGCGATGGGCATGCTAATCAAATGATATTTGATGAGGAAACTGAAACGCTATTCAACACCATATTTGGAGGATCGTCAATTGGTTGCTGGAACACGCACAAACCTTATGAAACTGTGAATACGGTGCATAAAACTACAACAGATTTTTATCCAGTTGGTATAACTATTGATTCAAACCGAAATTTATGGATAGTATCCCTTTTGTTGCCATTGAATTCGTACGAAGAATTTGTAGCAGGTCGAAAGAATGTGCGTATCTTTAAGGAGACTGTGAGACAAGCAACCGCCGGTACTAGTTGTAAAGCAAGAAAAAACCGAAATCATTAAATAAAAAATATTTTATCAAGTAAGAATTGGTTTTTTATTTATGTCACCTATTCTAGTGTTACGTTTACGTAACATCTTCAAAGGTCATCCTGAAATATTTTATTTGTGTTTGTTATAGATTAAAATTAAAAATGGAATACATGACCATAGTGCGTTAAATCTTGTGATAACGTGCTCTTGACACTCAATTTATTTAATCAACCCGAAATTTGGTCCAAATAAATCCAGTTTATTGCTCAAACATTTAAATGTTGCATGCATGTTTCTTTCCTGTTGTTTTTTAATATCGTGAAACAACAACAAAAATTTAATTTCTGATTTAATATTTGCAAACTGACCGTTTTGTATTTCATCGTTGCTTAAAATTTATGATTTGATAAATATTTTACGTATCTTCTATATATACATATATAAAAATGAATTCCTGTTTGTCTGTTCCGAATGGGCGTCTCAGCCGCTCAACCGATTGCCATGAAATTTTTACCATGCACAAGTTGCATATCCAGAACCAACCTTACGATATTTTGGAAGGGGCTGGACCCCGGGGTCTAGGGGCTGCGGTACAAATTTTTTCGAAAATTTTAATGTTCTTTCAATTTTTCCACGAAAATGAGTTTATATGGAATTACTGACATGTTCGAATCCGAGGGGCCCAGCCCTGGATCAAAAATTAATTTTTACATGTATAGATACACATATTTGATTATTTCACAATTACTTCTCAGTCGCTCAACCGATCGCAATGAAATGTTTACCATGCAAATGTTGCATGTTCAGGACCAATCTTACGATATTGTGAAAGGGGCTGGACCCCGGGGTCTAGGGGACATGGTACAAATTTTTTCAAAAATTTAAATTTTTTTACGAGAATGAGTTTTGGAAAGGGGTTATATGAAATAAGAGACATGTACGAATTCGGGGGGTCCGCCCCTGGATCAAAAATTCATTTTTACATGTAAAGATACAATTATTTGATTGTTCTGAAATAACGCCTTAGCCGCTTTACCGATCGCCATGAAATTATTACCATGTATATGTTGCATGTTCAGGACCAAGCCAACGATACTTTTGAAGGGGCTGGACCCCAGGGTCTAGGTGCTGTGGTACAAATGTTTTCTCAAATTTCAATTTTTTTAAGATTTTTTTGACGGGAATGACTTTAGGAAAGGGGTTATATGAAATTAGTGCCATGCTCCAATCCGGAAGTCTGCCCTGGATTAAGAATTCATTTTTACATGTATAGATACAATTATTTAAATGTTCCGAAATAGCGCCTTAGCCGCAAATTTATACACCAAAAAGGATATCTAGGGTGCGATTGTTATACACAAATCATACCTCTACTATAATTGATTTAATTATTCAAATTAATTTTATTAATTTAAATTTAAGACAATCTTTCATCACTTGACAATCTTTCATCACTGAAAACAAATCTCTGAACACTTATATTATCCATACTAATAATCCATTTTTACTGGTTTGACATGTACTGTTTAGTGATATCCTATTTATCATATCCTGTTTTGAAATGTACCATAGTCAGCGAGTTCTAATTTCCACATAACTTCAGAAATAATTAACATTCTATTTTAATCCTCTATTGCAACCGGCGGCTTTTAATGAAAATAGTAGTTTCATACTAAACGCCAATAGTTTATTACTTTATTTAGTTTATTACTTAAATAATCAATGATTGTTTCATAAAATCAATTCTAGGAAAGGTACTAAAAAATATTGTACGTATAAACTGATTTACTTTGAAAAGTACTAGCGTTTTATATTTGAAAATAGCATCTTCTACAAGAAACATCCTTGGATTCAAATTATTGTACGTGTAAAATTGCCTTAGTTTGAAAAAACTTCTTTTGTTTTTCGATATGTCATTTTCAACCACAGTTCGTGGTAAAACGTATCGAAGTGGACGTAGTTTTAATGGTTTTGAATAAATTAATATTAATTTGTGTTTCGGATGCCGTTGTTCTCGATTAGTTAGCTATATTGCTATACATTCTTATTAGATTTAAGTTTTCAGTTCATAAACGTGTTAATCTATGATTACTTTTTGATTGTAGATAACATTTGATTTTGCTTAAAAAAAATTCCGTAAAGACATTTTCAAACACAGTTCGTTTTGAAACGTATCGAAGGGAACATCAAAATCGTTTTGATAAATTAATACTAATTTCTGTTTTGAATGCCCGTCATTCCTGATTAATTAGCTACACGCTTCATTTTTGCTTAAAAATGCCACCGAAAAACAGATCAATTGGGCAGGTAACTGCAAAGTCGAAGAAGATTAGATTATCGTTCCCGCCTAATTTTTGTCAAATGCTGCCATCAATACAGGACGTGGTAATGAAAGTATTCCCAAATCTGCAAAATAACTCAAAAATCATGATTGGCTGTGCGAACGTGCACTCCTAGCTCCCAAAACTGACGGCGTTAATAAATTAAATAATGAAATTCAATCGCAACTACCCGGGCCACTAATGAAATACAAATATATCGACACGGTTACTGATGTGGATCAATCCGTCAATTATCCAATAGAGTTTCTTAATTCTTTGGAGCCACCTGGTATTCCACCACACATACTATTTTTAAAAGAGGGTTCACCAATAATACTGTTCCGAAATTTAGATCCACCGAAATTGTGCAACGGAACACGGCTTTGTGTGAAGAAATTGATGCCGAATGTGATTGAAGCAACGATTATTACCGGTAAAAGTAAAGGAGAATATGTGCTAATTCCGCGCATATTCCTATATGATTCCCACCGATTTGCCGTTTGAATTCAAGCGACTACAATTCCCATTACGCCTTGCTTTTGCAATGACAATCAACAAAGCCCAGGGGCAATGATTGAAAATAGCTGATGTTATTGTGGAAAATTCATGCTTTTCACATGGCCAACTGTATGTTGCTTGCTCCAGAGTGGGAACGCCAAAAAATTTATTTATTTACACACCAAATGGAAAAACCAAAAGTATTGTTTATCAAAAGACTTTATAATAAAAATTATTAACAAAAATATCTTTATATTTATTATTCACTTTGATCTGGTTGAAGGTTTGTAAAAATGGAGTATAATTATTTGGCAATTGGTAACAAATACCAAACCAAAATTAATTAACTATCCTCACAAACAGGATGTTCAATAATATCATTACAAAATTTCGCCTGGATGCATTGACGGAGGCACCCGTTACTGAATACAGCTACTTATAATTTTCTTTTCATATGTGATTGCAACTACAGCGATGTAAAGAGAGAATTCTTGCATAACAATCAAGGTATTTGAATTATGTATATACCTCCCGTGCAACACCGGGTAACTCAGCTAGTATTGAATAAATTTAATTATATCAATATATATATAAACTAGCTGACCCGGCAAACGTTGTTCTGCGATATAAATTATTTCTAGTGAATATTTTGGTTGTTAAATAAAAAATAACGAATTTATTGTAAGTGTGTGGGGATGGGATCTATGATAGAAAGAGGAATGGAGCGCATAGACGATGAACGCCGATAAAAACAAAAAAACACCAATCTTTCATTATCTCAATTCAATGTATTTCATTAACGTAACGGACATATTAATTGTTTGATCTCTTAAAAGTTAAATGTAAAGTGAAAAAAAGTAATACAGTTTTTATTCTAAAGTAGGAAAATGAAATGGAGAAAATCAATATTAATTTCGAAGAGCAATTGAGTGTACGATATATTTTGTCAGTCCGTCTTTAGCCAACACAAATAAACTCGATGGTTTGCCCACGCGAGAACATGCCACGTATAATTGTCCGTGTGAAAACATGGTGTGCCCAAATCTAAGCCGCAAACAGACATCGTTTGGCCTTGCGACTTATTGATTGTCATTGCGAATGCCAATCTAATAGAAAATTGAACGCGTTTGAATTGAATTGGCAGGTCTGTGGGAATCATTGGAATTCGTGGCAGCAAAACATTTTCGGCTCGGAATTTGCCATTCAGAATGGTGGCTTCGATAATGTTTTTCATCAATTTTTTAATGATCAATCGCGTGCCATTGCACAGCCGTGGTGGATTCAAATTCCGAAATAAAATAACCGGAGATCCAACTTTCAGTCGTAGAAGGTGTGGTGGCATGCCTGGCAAATCCAGTGAGTTCAAAAACTCTGTTGGATAATTTACAGATTTGTTGGCATCGCAAACTGTATCGATCGATTTGTATGATACCAAGTCGCCTGGCAACGACTGCTGTATCTTGCAGTTTAAATCGTGGACGTTCACATTTTTTGCCTCCAAAATGGCTCTTTCTGCCAGCTACGCATGATTTATGTATTGTGTGCGTACATCGGGAAATATGCGGTCAATGAGAGCATTTTGCGAATCAACGATTGTGCAGAAATTAGTGGGCAATTTTATGCATCCAGTATTTTCATAAATAGCAACTTTTCCATCGCCGATATCTAACAATTGGTTCGAGAATGTGTCAGCGGATGGATCTTGTAACATTTGGACGCGCATGTTTATTTGTAGCTGAACTTTTTCAACATTACGCCACAGTGACAATGATTTCAAGGAAGCGTTGATCTCATCAGCGTACGTTGAACGTGGAATGACGGGAAGTGTTTGTCTGAAATCACCTGAAAGGAATAACAGAGTGCCGCCGAATAGTTTGTCGTTGTGCTTTATATCTTTGAGTGTTCTGTTCAACGCCTCCAGAGAATGTTTGTGTGCCATAGTGCATTCATCACAGATGATAATTTTGCATTGTTTCAGCACTGTGGCCTTGGACGATTGTTTTTATATGTTGCACACTGCGTCTGGGTTATTTTGAATATTCAGTGACAGCTTAAATGCTGAATGAGCTGTTCTGCCTCCATCCAATAAAGTTGCCGCAATGCCAGATGATGCAACGGCCAATGCGATGCCATTATTTGATCGTATTTCGGCGAGAATTAGCGAAATGAGAAATGTTTTGCCAGTTCCACCGGGTGCATCCAAAAAAAAGAATCCACCTTGTCCTGCCGAAACAGCCAGCATGATGCGATCGTAAATGACTTTTTGTTCATGAGTCAGTAGTGGGACATTGCGAGTAACAATCGCTGCCATTTCTGCAGTATCGTACTGTAGTACACGATTCATTTCGGTATACATTAAATTAGATGCACTTCGATTTGGCGAACTCATACCGAAATGACTGAGTGGTAAATTGGCAATGAAAACGGAAAGATCCTCGATAGCAATCAATGCTTCATTGTACATAGCGTCGCTGAATGTAATCGTTAAATCGTTGCACCGTATACCATTTCGATGCAATATATCGTCAGTCATTGAACATTTGTGCTTATCCCACAATGTATCTGCTTGTCCCGGGAAACATGTAGTGAACATTATAGCGAATAGTAGACGAATTTGTGTTGCTGCACAGCTCAATGCTGCTTCAGCAAGCATATCGTCCCAGTGATTGTCGTCTTCGAGCAAGCCGAGTGCAAGGCATGCATCATTATATGTTGGATACTGTTGTCCATTCACTTTGCGTATATGTTGAAATGACAATGGGCGGTGACATTAGCCAACAACAGTCGCAGATGGAAACACTCAATCTATCTTGGAGTGACCGTATATACTCGGCCCAAAGTACATCCAGCAACGTGTGGGACCGAATACGTGTAATTTGGAAATGAAGCTCATTAAAGACTTCAATTTTTGTTTGAATACACGTGCTGTAATGTCATGACGATGTATTGCATTTTGGCCTGGCAATAGTAAAGATGTAATCTCCTGCCACTTTAAATTACATGTAAACGTGATAAATAAACACGGTCGTCCGTACTCGCGCACGAAAGTCATAGCATCCTGTATGTATTCTTGCATATGACGTGGACTGCCTACGTACGATGATGGTAGAATGATAGAGTTACCAATTTCGGCGATGTCGGTGTCACTCATGATAGCGTCTCGCAAGTGAATGGATTCTTCAGCACGCAGTTTATGTTGATTATGTCGTAGGAATCGCGGTCGTTCGCTCTCTACCTTCGCGTACATATCGACCATGAATTGTTGGCACAGCTCATGACATCGCAGAATGACGTTGTCCTGACCGCGTCGAATCATCATACGATACGCGTAAAAATCCATCGAGCTCACTTTCTTGTTTGTTTCGGCTCCTGTAACAACATATTCATAAATACTAATTCCAAAGGAGTAATGATATTCCTAATGAATGAATTACCTGTGGCGGAATCTCGTTGTTTAATGTTTATGCAATATCCGTCTTGTCCCTTCCAGAAAATTAGCGGATATTGGAGAGCGTCGTATGAACGGTGTGTGTCGGCGATGAACTCCAGATTATTGGTTCTTCTTCGAATCACGATTTCTCGTGTCGATGTGCGGTCGCCAATCATGATTCCAGTAACGTCGTCAACAATAGGCGCATTGAATCTACGCACGTGCTCTCCATCTGGTGTTTTTTCAGGATTTATGACAATAGCGTTATTGTCACTTTGCAATTCGTACATGTGTGATTTGAACATTTTCAATAGTTCATTGTGCTCATTCAATAGGGCGTCCAGTTCGCCGACGATGCGCACGGCATTAGGCGAATTGAGGTTATTGTAGCCGCAACGTGCATCCACACGATTGATGTCCTCACCGCCCATGAAGTAGATTTGTAAAAATGTATGTGGTTCGTTTGGCATTGGCAGCAATGAGCCTACTTTGGGGTACACTTGGCCTTTGATTTTGAACGTTGAATTGAATTTTTGACCATTTATGGCAGTATTGTGAACTATTTCTGTTGCTCCGAACGAAGTCATTTGAAAGCAGGAATTGAATGTGCGAATGGACGTAAGGAACAGGTTTGAATCTGGATCCGTGCCGATGAGCAAGCCGTTCAATGGTTCTGGTGGTGTCTCAATTTCTGGTAGTTGCACTTTTCCTGATGCGCAACACATCCCGGCTGACTCATGTTTGAATTTGAGCGCATGACAATGGGGACATTCTTTGTCCATAGCACCAATCAGCACTTTCGGATGAGTGGAATATTGAATATCTGGCTCGTACTCGAATGCGAGATTAAGGAATAAAGCGGATGTAAATGCTCGATGTACTTGTTGGCGTTGTCGGTCATTTGCTCTGCGTGTGTTAACTACGAACCGGCGCGCTTGTCTCCGTTCCAATTGTCGTTGTTGATTTCGTTCAGCTCGTGCCTCTTGTGATTAAGATCCACGCAATTGCGACATGCTCACACGCACATTTTCGTTATCTTGTTGGATTTGTTCGTTTGTTCTTTCTGCTCTATTATTTCGCATATTTGCTACTTTATTCGTTCGACGACCCAAATGGGCCCCTTTGCGTCTTGCTGGCATTGTTCACTATAATACACACACTCTGATGGAACGATTGGTACACGTGGAATTAATACGTTTTCACCTTTGATTTTGCCAGTTAATATTTGTTTCAATGATATTGTTCAATAATTATTTTACAGCCAATCTTGCTCCATTACAAAGCCGTGGTCGACTTAATTTACGTAAAAGAAATATTGACACACCAATTTTTAATTGTAAAATGTGAGGTGGATAGCGTGATCGCTTATATTGATGATTTGTATAATTTCGTATTTCGTTATAATTTGTATAAAATCAGCCTCTATCGAAATATGTCTGGAGAAGGATTGCATTGATGTGACTTGTCAGTATCTATCGCAGGAAAAAATTCAGTTTAAGTTTCCCGTCGGATATCTCGAAAAATTCGATTTTAAAAAATCATTAGAAAATGTATACATGCGGCTGACTTTATACAACATCGCTGGTTTTATACAAATTTTCTAATTATTTTTGGAAAATCGAATTGGTCGAGATTCCCCACGGAAAACTTGAACTAAATTTTTTTCCTGCAATAGCTATTGACAAAATGACAAGTCACATCAATAAAAACGGGTGTGAAGTTTTTGGACAAATTAGAGATTTTAGATAAATTAGGTTTTTGGACCTATATTTATGTGCATGTACATCTTCTAACAGTGTATTTAACAAAAATAAAGTTATTTGAAAATTAACAAATCGGCGAATTTCACTTGGAACAAGGACGTTGTTCTTTGTTATATCAAATAACACGAACCTCAGATATTGGCCCATATAGTGACTATATAGGTTATAAAGGGTATACATTGCGGGATTCAAATCACTCAGTGCCATTTTGATATGAGCTGTAGGGCTCTTGCGAAAAAACGGCGAATTTTGCACCTCATTGCCTTGCTAGTTTTTGGTCCGCCCCGAGTATATGATTTCCCCGGTACCCGCCATATCTGGCAGGTATTCCCCGATCCGCCACCTAGGAAGGCCCCGATAAGGGAACTGGCATAACCTCACACGGGTTAATTATCAATTAATAATTAGTAATAAGTAATTAGTAACAAGTACTTAGTAATTAGTAATTAATAATTAGTAAATAATAATTTACTTAATTAATTTTAAACATTTTTTGCAAGAGCCCTACGGCTCTAAGGATAATAAAGAACAACGTCCTTGTTCCAAGCGAAATTCGTCAATTTGTTAATTTTCTACTAACTTTAATTTTGTTAAATACACTTTTAAACGATGTACATGTGCATAAATATATGTCCAAAAACCTAATTTATCTAAAATCTTAATTTTGTCCAAAAACTTCACAGTACACTTGCATAAATTTGTGTCCATAAAAAAAAGTGTCCAAAAATTTCACACCGGTTCAATAAAATACATCTCCAGACATAACACTCTAGAGACTGATTTTAATCTTTTAATGATTTTTGGAAAATCGAATTTTTCCAGATTTCCCACGGGAAACTTCAACTGAAATTTTTCCTGCAACAGCTATTGACAATTCACATTAATGCATTCAACCTCCAAATATAACACACTGAAGGCTGATTTTATTCCAATTTAAAATAATTTTATTGGTTTCGAGAATTTTCCAAAATTTTCCTCGAGGAACTGGAGGCAGGTTCTGCCATAAAGGAATATAGACAAAAGTCTTCAATATTATTTAAGTGTCCCTAGTTTTTCTAGGCTAAACACTACCGAATAATATCGACTTCATTTTTTATTTTCGGCTTTGGTAATGTAATCCAAAATGGGTATTCCAAAATCGAGGAGTGGGAGGTCTAAAAGAACAATTAATAATGTGTCAACGTTTTGCTTAGAGCAAATGAGTGGTTCTTCAAAGAAACTTTAAAGTGCTATGAGCAATCTGGCCATGAGTGATATACCCACTATTTTAGTGGATGATGAGGTTGATAATGAACCCATTCCAAATGTGGATGTTACAACAAGGTTTGATGTCCTTCGTAATGAAAAACTTGTTGACACAGTGCTTAATAATGTAAGTGATATTCCCAAGGGGAAAAAATAAAAATCCCACCTGTTATAATTAAAAATCAAACATATCAAGTTATTAGAAACAGGTTCAGCCAACTTAATAAAGTTAATTATTTCATAAAAATTAATCGTAGCGGTATTAGACTTTAACTAAACAGTGTGAATGATCAAGAAAATGTAACGGCCAATTTCAAACGAAATGCGATAAATTTTTTCTCTTATGACTTGGCGGAAGAGAAACTTTGTAAAATAATACTAACGGGTTTACCTAATATTGAAAATAATGAATTAATGGATGAACTGAAAAATAAAAATATCCAACCAGTTCATATAACATCATTGAAGTTGAAAAAACCTAAATTTGAAACAGAAAATATTTTTTCTTTACTATAGAAGTGGTGAACACAATTTAAATGATTTAAAAGGTCATAAATACATTTATAACGTTGCTGCTAATTGGTCGTATTATCGTAAACCAAACAACAATACACAATGTCGACGATGTCAGTATTACGGACATGGATCAAAAAAATGCAATCTTCCACCTCATTGTGCTATATGCGGGGAAGACATCTTTCTGAAGCCTGTAAATATTACGTGTGCGGAAACTGTACAAAATCTGCAAAACCAGCGAATTGCAAAATATGTAAATCTACTCATTCTACTAAGAACTATCCAAAACGTGATGTAATCACTTTTTCGTAACATTTTTCATGGCATATTTTGTGAAAGTTGTATTCTCAAAGAAGTTTTTGAAAAATTAAAAAATTGTCGTATAGTACCAGAGCCTTCTAGAGTATAGAGCCATAATCATTATGACGTACTTTTTAGAAGCTTTTTTAGTGGTATAACTTTTCACTAATTTTCATAGGAATTCATAGTAAAAATGGTGTTTTTTAGCTTCAAGTTTTTCATTGAAAAAAGCAAAAATGTTACAAAAATTTTATACAAAAGTGTTCTACATATCTTTAGCAGCAATATACAGGAAGGGTTTATTGGTATTTAGTAAGTATTAATTGCAGAAATATTAAAATTAAATTATTTCTCAAATATATTTTTCGAACTTTCATTTTGAAAAATACATCAAAGTTGGCTCTGACGAATTAAAATAATACTTGCTACATTTATCTTTAGTTTTACTAGTGTACGTTAGATGTCTCAGATTTATACAGAAAAATAATAAAAAAAATTGTTTAATCAAAAAATTATGACACGTTTTTAATATTTTGAAAATTTGTTTTGCTTTTCCTACAATTTTTGAACTCAAATTTCCCCAGGTGGCCATTTTTGGTACGGTTTTTCAAAATGTTTACTGCCCACTGCATCTATATATGAGCCGTTCAGTGCACACATCGATTAACTCCACTTTTTGAAAAATCTTAAATTTAAGTGTCAAAGCACTTGGTATAGTCATAACTTTTTATATTTATAATAATTTTTCTGAATAATAAAGATTAACACCATTAAACTGAAAAAAAATTTTGGCCATTGAATATCTTCATTTATTACTTTTTTCAGTTGTCAAATTGATTAACTTGACATATAATTTATTTTTAAATAGTGACGATTCAAATGACGTATTAGATCAAATTAGTTTCCGGTCACTTGGAAACTTTGAAGTGCCATAACTCCCAAACCTAAACATTTTTTGGCCTGATCTTTGCGATAATACATTTTTCTAGGATTGCATAGGTTGTTATACAGCATATAAATTCAACAAATGTAAGCAATATTTTACATAATGAAAATAGAAAAATTTTGAACTTTTTTATTTTTATTTTATGGCTTTAAATCAATATGGCGTGTGGCATGTTTGATCAAGTTCATCACTATTTAATTAAAATTGAAATTAAAGTACATATTAATAATTTGTTGTTTTAATTTTTTTTCAATCCATAAATTTTTATTTAACTTGGTTTGCTTTTTACAGTTTTTAAAACATTACATGTAACGGTGGCTTGGCATCCTCCGTTATCAATCTGTCAATCTATCCCACATCAATCAATTTTTTAAATAAACGTGCCAACACGACCTTGAAGATTATTACTTCACAATTTTTTTGTAAATAAACATGCCAAACCAACTATGAAGATAACGACTTAAAAAAATGGGTTGGTGAGTCCTGGGGTGACATGTTCTACCATCACTTTCGATTCGTTTTCGATAGTGTTTTGTCTCTTGTAACAAGAACAAAATTATACGCTATTTTCTTCTTTCATTACAATTTTTCTATTGCGATCTCAGCCTTCTGTATACACTTCCTTTCTTCACATCGATAAAATATCGCAAACAAAATTTTTTGTGATAAAGAGTGATGGAATGAAAGTAGAAATAGAATGTTGTTTTAATTGAGTAAGCTGAGATAGCTTTAGAAAAAGAATAATTGAAAAAGCGAAATAGAGTACAATTTTGTTCTTGTTACAAGAGACAAAACACTATCGAAAACGAATCGAAAGTGATGGTAGAACATGTCACCCCAGTTTCAGTTGTTGTTTGTTTTGTTTAAATGTGCTGATACATTAGTGCATAAGATAAACAATAAAAAAAAAAAAAAATAAAGAATACGATCTTTATTTTCTTCTTGTTTCCTCGTCAGTGTGACACATTAAAATACATTAGAAAAAAATGCGGATTAAGCAAACGGCGATCTTTGTTAGTGTAGTATGAATTAGATGTAAATAAAATCCAATAGAACATGGGAAATAAAAAAAATAAATAAATAAGAAAATGTAAAGGAAAAATTTTTTTTTAAAAATGGAAAACTTGAGACTTAACTTTAACTTCATAAAAATTTTATTTAGAATCAGTTTTCAAATATTAAAAAATATTTTTTTTTTTTTTGAAATTTAGCAAAAAGTAATTTTTTTTTTTTTGTTCTATGGTGGGAGTAATTCAGTGATTTTCAAATCACTAATTTTTGTATATATAGTGGTTGAAAATTAGTGAGAGTAGATTACTATAGTTTAAGTTTTAGATCATTATAGTTTGAGTTTTGATTTATTCAAGTTTTAATTTTAAAAGTTATTCAAGTTGAGTTTTAGACTAGTTTAAGTTTGATTATTCGAGTTTTTTTTTTTGAATAAAATCTTAAGTATCGCGCAAATAATTTTTTTTTTCGTTAAAACAAAAGAGAACCACGGGAAAAAAAAAACATCAACTTAGTGGTGAGTATAATGTGTAACTACTACTACTAGTGGAATAATTGACAGCCTCATTAGAGGCGGGTGAAAGTGCGCTTCATTGCGTCGTTGCCCTTCGGTCAATTAGATGCTACTGATTTAATCAGTTATAACAACTAACAAGAAAAGAAATTGTTTTTTTTTATTTTCGTCTAAAATTTAAAGAAAAATTTGTTTTGAGCCAAATATGAGTGGCTAAATCCCCAATATTGTCCATTCATGCTGGACATTTAACATCATTTTCGGTAGTCACCACAGTCAGGTCCACAATATTCAATAAATCCATCCCAATCCTTTAGAGATCTCAATGATCACCCAATTTTTTTTGTTCAACCGCGGTATAACTAGGTTTCTCAACTGTGTCACCCCAACCCCACGACTAATTTTACCTCTACCGGCCTTGAGCACAGGCAAATGCCGCAGGGGTGACAACAGCGGTCGAGAAACAAAAATTTTGTATATGTCGAGCTGAGTTAATTTCAGCTCGTTTCATTACAGTGGCGCCCAAAAGGAGGCCAAACATCCGTCTCCGAATTAATCATAAGTTTGTGCGCCAGTCGTTTCATTACAGTGGCGCCCAAAAGGGGCCAAATAGGCCCGAATTATCTGGTAAATCTGTGTTACCAAAAATATTCAATCGAAATAAATCCCAGTGAGGCTAAGCCTTAAATAAATCTAATATATTTACCCCATTACACTAAAATAATAATCTGATCAAAAATCAGATTCAAAATTGAAAATTCCGTTTCGTATAAATTTTTATAGTTAGGTTCGCGTCATATTTTCACTTCAGTATAAATTCATAATTTTTCATCCTTTGGGATGGGGTCGTCGGTCCGCACATTTAGTATTAAGTTTAGGTTATCGTCCAGGGTATATCTCTAGCTACTTATCACGCCTTTGATCTGCCATGGACGGGTATGGAATTCAGGTGTGGTAGTACGGGTAGTCAGGGATATACTACAGAAACACGAAACGGAACACATCAGCGGGCGAGCTGTTGTCCCGTGTGAAACTGGTCAAAACATTTCTGCCAGAGGCATGGAAATTTCTTCAAGACCAATCCATCAAGTTAACTTTCTACACACGCGGTCTAGCTCTTCTCAATGGGAATGGATGCGGATTGCGAGGAGTTGTAGTTTTGTGTTTGGTGGAGCACACGGGTAAACCCAAATAGGCTGTGTGGTCTGTATTCGCCATAGCAGTGAGACTCACTCGTGTAGAGTTGGAATTCCACTGCGTGATTGGGAATGCAGCCAGCAGTTCTAACAATTAGACATTGCAATCCTTTATTCCTTTCCTTTTTGACCTGTCTCGGTGATTCGACATTATATTCCAGCATGAATGGAACATTCCTTATATTTTAGTTTAGTTGAGTTAGTGTAGGTTTTGTTTTTAGTTTAAGTTTTAATGATTTAATAATGGAGGTAGAATTATTGAGCGAAGATGAGCTCAGGGTGGCGCTGGAAGTGCGGGGACTGATCGATTCGATATGCTCAAAACCGAAAGTGGATGCATGAGAGTGGTATTTAACACAAAATTTTTGTATACATAAATAAATAAAAAAAAAAAAATTCCTCATATTCACGAGAGATCACCAACTTTCTCAAGAGGACCTTAGTTGATAGGCTATGGGCTGAACGAAAGTTTCCTTCCGCGGCACCCTACAGAAACATAAAGATGCAGCGAAAGATCCTTCGGAAGAGGCAGCGACGTGTCAAGAGAAGCTGGAAGAGGTACAACGGGACCTGTGGGAAGAGATCAGGATGGGAAGTAGGCTGGATGAGATGTTACCTCCAGTTTACACCAAACTATTGCACATTGCAGGAAGAGTGAATCGCTCGATGGATTGTGATATCTTTTCAGATAGGTCTTGCGAGATGTACACGGCTCTGAAGATGCTAATGAGAGAATGCTAATGAGACTGAATTTTAAAATTTACAAGCCCAGTATAATGAAATTCAGGTAGAAGAGCCCGTGAACAGAAGAGCAGAAAAGCAAGAGGCGAAGGTACAATATCACGAATGGGATACCGAATATGAAGCGCAAGTCCAAATGCCTGTAGCCCAAGCTTTTCTATTCGAACAAAAACTAGAGGAAGCGAATGCAGAAATAATTGAAGTAAGCGAGGAAGTTTATTCGATCAGTGTAGAATCCGTGTACATAGACGAAAGAGAGGTTCAGGAGGAAGATCTGACACAGGAGGTGAAAGAAATTCAGATAGAAGAGCAAATTGGTACCGATATCCAAGAGGAATTCACTGAAATAGAGCCCATGATGGTTTCCGTTTCATTGCCAAGTATCGACAAAGATTCTGTGACGCAAGTGGGTCATTCGATATATGAGCCATCAGAGTGTACATGCTTCTCTGCTGAAGAAAACCACGTTGGTAAGTCCAGAACTAAAACCCGAGACAAGTTCAGAGCTAAGATAAGGCGCAAGATCCGAAGCAAGTTCAGGGAGGTGTTAGGTAGGCGCGCGCTCAAATCACGGCTGCGGCGCAAACCGAAGGCTCGAGGCTGGTTGAAGAGAAATTGCAGCACCATTCGCATAATGGTGCACTTTCAAAGATGGGTTCGGGTGTGCGCAACCCAAATCAAAATACCGGTAGATCATCTACCAGGTGTATTGGATTTACGGTTAGAGTATGAGGTGTTGGCCAGGTCTAATCGGCAACTAGATTTCAGTAAAAATATGATTTCTCCGCAGTTACCACTTTACCTTTACAACACCTAGGATTTTGTAAACAGATGGTGTAAAAGTAAAGTGAAGGCTGGGTTGCTTCTAGTTTATCGCTATAAACCAAGAAACACCAGTATTTAGTGTTAAGAATTTGATAGGTTTAAAAATTAGTTAAGGTTAGATAGGGAGTAAATAAAAATAACATAAAATAGAAAATAGAGTAGGGATACTAACCTAGTGTTTGGGAATCGTAAAAGGAAAAGAACACAAATTATCGATTGACAGTAAAATGCAAGTGCTTACCATTTTTAATTAATTATTTAAGATTTTTTTAGCTTATTTCGTACCGTTATTTAAGTCTGTAAATATAACAAATTAATGAAAATCTATTATACGATACTTACGTCTCCATGGTAATAAATGAGTATAAATGTCAATCTTTAAATGCACTAAAAAACCAAAACAATGTAACCATAATCATTGCTGCCAACGGATGATCTCATAATTTTATATCCCACAAAAGTATAATAATTTCCTATTGGAATATAGAGGACAGCAATGAGCTTAAAAGTAATACATGGATATATTAGAGACAACTTCAAATAATTTAGCGTATAAGAAAATTAATTTTGAAGAATGATTCAATTCAATTTGTGAGGTGAAAGTTACGCACGGATAAAATTAAAATAGATAGTTGTGATCAATAAAATAAAAACTTTATTAAAATAAAATACCACGTACAATACAACTTGTACAATTTACATTTTTTTTGTATTAAAAATTATAAACATTTTTTTGGTGCCGAAACCCGGGACGCTGGTTATTAAAACGAAGGAGCTTACATCCAAATAACAGCGTCTAAAACATCTAATTCTACGTCAACAGATAAGTAGCCATTTTACATTTTATTTCTTCTTATATTACGTACTTATAAATTTTCGCGGAAAATATCTAAAATATATAAGTTTTTAATTAATATTGTGTAATATCAATAATTTAATAAAAATTTGGCTACTAAAATACTAATTATTTCTGGGGGAAAGTTATTAGTGAATAGAACTTTAACTGGTTGATATAATAAAGTGAAAAGTGTGCCTTGATTCATATTAAACGAGCAAGTGATAATTATCAAGATGGACAGATATGTGCGCGCGCGAGATCGTAAAGTGAGCCAAATAAAAACGTTAAAGAATTTCTGTACCAATATCGATAATAACACCACGCTAGAAGCCTTGCAGACACGTGAAGAAACATGTGAAAAACTCTATAAGGACTTCAACGAGTACGAATTAGAATTACTAGCCTTTGAGCAATATAAGCCAATAACGGAGGAAGTTGATGAAATTTATTTAGACATCATTACCAAACTGAGGTCGGAAATAAACGCAAGGTCAAAAGAAAGGAAAGCAGACGTACAAGATCTGAACGTGACGCTAGGTCAGTTTATTGGGCAACAGCAAAGCTTGCTGCAAGGAATGAACCATAACCAAAATGTGCGATTACCTAAAATTAATATAGAACCTTTTTATGGCGATTACAAGTTGTGGCCTGCATTTCATGATTTGTACATTACAACGGTTCACGAAAATACAGGTTTGAGTGCCGTTCATAAATTGCAGATTTTAAACGGGTTATTGAGAGGTGATGCTGCTGCATTAATTCGACATATAAAAGTAACAGAACAAAATTACGAGGAAGCCTGGGCTAAATTGGTTGCCAGGTACAATAAACCTAAATCAATCATCTCTTCGCTTATTCAGTTATTTTTAGAACAACGAAGTTGCAATCAAGCAAATCACAGAGAATTGCGGAAACTGTGTGAGACATCAGATGAAGTAATCAGAGGCCTTAGAGCATTGGGAATTCAAGCTGAAAATCGTGATCCTTGGCTAATTCATCTTTTAGTCAGCAAAGTAGATATGGACACGAGGCAGTTATGGGCGAAAGAATCTGTCGACGATGCTTTTCCAAAGTTCGATAAATTTCTGAAATTCCTAAGTACAAGGTGTGACGCACTTGAATCCTGCATGGGCAGTACAAAACCAACTAGCGTACCACAAAAACCGGTGAAATCTTATCACGCCACCCAAACAACTAAATTCAATTGTATTGCCTGCCATAAAGATCATTTCTTATACAAATGCCCTTTATTCAAGAGCTTGAATGTAGAAAACCGCACTAAAATTATTGAAAACAACAATAGTTGCACCAATTGTTTACGGTCAGGACATCGTCAACCTCAATGTTTCTCACGTACGTTGTGCTTAATATGTCAAAAACGTCATCATTCGCTTCTACATAAAGAACTTCAATCAACAAATCTACATACAGCAATTGAAAATTTAGAACCAATCAACTCAGTTATGCCAGCATTAAATTCAACATTACCAAATGCACCGCAATCAACAAGTGAAAACTCGCTACAATCAACAATTTCCTCACAGCAATCAACAATAGCATCACAACAATCAACATTTAATGGACATACATCCATGCACCAAAATCAAACGCCTCTTAATACGTTGCTACCCACAGCACTGGTTTACATCCAGTCAAGTAGCGGGCAACAAATGTTAGCTAGAGCACTGCTCGACTCCGGATCGCAATCATCATTCATTTCCGAATCGTGCGTTCAACGCTTAGGCCTACGGCGGAAATATTCTCACATTTCCATTTACGGCCTAGCTGCTTGCTCAGCAGGAAGAACAAGAGGAAAAACTGTTGTGTCAGTTAAATCACGAATACTCCCACAGTATTCTATCAACATTACAGCACACATCATAGAAAAAATCACCTCACATTTACCAGAAACCAAGTTTACAATACCCAAAGACAACGAAGTATGGCAACTGGAGCTGGCAGATCCACAGTTTAACAAGCCTAGTATAGTGGATCTCTTAATCGGAGCCGAATTCTTTTTAGACATTTTAGGTGAACATAAAATGGCAATCCATCAATTACCAGCCCTACATTCATCCAAGTTTGGTTGGCTTATAGCAGGAAAATTAACTCAAAACAAAGAAGAAAACCATAGCATACAGAGTTACAGCGCAAATATGGATTCTCGCATAAACGATGAAAATTTAATGGAAATGCTAAAAAGATTTTGGGAAGTGGAGGAGTCGATGGACAATGCAGCTCGCGTTAAAGATGACGATCCCTGTGAAATACACTATCGAAATACGACCACTAGAACTCCAGATGGAAGGTTTATTGTAAAGTTACCATTTTTAGAGCCACGACCAGAATTAGGTGAGTCATTATACAATGCAAAAGCAAGGATGATGGGAGCTGAAAAGAGATTCGCAAGATCGGCAGAATATCATAAGGATTACCAGACATTTATGAATGAATACATCGAACTAGGTCATATGATAAGGATACCGTGGTCTGAGATACCGCAGCAAATTAATGCAAGATATTTCATGCCACATCATGGAATTTATAAAGATAGCACGACTACAAAATTGCGAGTTGTATTTGATGCATCTTGCAAATCTACCACAGATGTATCGTTAAATGATTGCTTGCATATTGGACCAAAACTGCAAGCAGATCTAACAACAACACTAATGCGATTTCGACAAAATATTATTGCCATTAATGCAGATATAGAAAAGATGTATCGGCAGATTTTGATAGATCAGAGCGATGCCAATTTTCAATGTATCTTATGGCGAGCCAGTCCACATGAAGAACTAAGTCCATATAAATGTACCACGGTCACTTACGGAACGGCATGTGCACCCTTTCTTGCTATTCGTTCGTTGGAGGAAATAGCGAGTTGTTATGAAACAAAATATCCGAAAGCAGCCCAAGCAATAAGAAACCACTTCTATATGGACGATTTATTAACTGGATGTGCAACGGTTGAAGATGCAATTATATTAAAGAAACAGATAGTTGAAATCCTGAATAGTTGTGGTTTTAGATTGCGTAAATGGAAATCCAATTCTCAGCACTTTCTACAGTCATTAGCGGAAGATAAAGATGCAGATATTCCCAAATTAATTGAGGATGATCAAACGACTAAAACTCTTGGCATTATGTGGCATCCACAAAGCGATACGTTTACGTTCCAGGTAAATATTCAAACTAGAGAGGTAATTTGGACTAAACGAAAGATGCTCTCAGAAAGCTCCAAACTATACGATCCTTTGGGTTGGTTATCACCAATTGTCATATATTTCAAAATGTTGCTGCAAAGATTATGGTTAACGAAAACTGAATGGGATGCCGAAGCCCCTAAGGAACTATTAAATTTATGGAAGAAAATTTATTTCAACTTAAGCCATGTTCAAGAAATTCAAATACCTAGGTGTTTGCTACCATGTACCGAGCCAACCTCAATTCAACTACATGCATTTTGTGATGCGTCCGAGTCAGCATATGGCTGCGTTGTGTATATCAGGTGCAACAAAGATGATGGCGAAACAACATGTCGAATAGTATGCTCTAAAAGTAAGGTAGCTCCTATAAAGAAAATAAGTCTACCAAGGCTAGAACTTTGTGGGGCGGTACTACTAGCCGATGTGATCAAGTATTGCAAAACCACTTTCAACATAGACAATTCAAATGTATATGCCTGGACTGATTCGATGGTGGTACTACACTGGCTTTCAGATGTGCCGGCGAAATGGAAAACATTCGTAGCTAATCGGACTAGCAGCATTTTAGAAATCATTCCTAGAACTAGGTGGAGTCATGTTTCATCAAAGCAAAATCCGGCAGATTATATTTCAAGAGGGGTACATCCAGAAATAATACCAACGTTGGAAAATTGGTGGCAAGGGCCTAGTTGGCTGAAACTTAACTCAAATAATTGGCCAAACAATAAACCACAACTACCAGATACCGACGTAGACATCGAAGACCGAAAAAAGGGATTAATCGCTCTGATAGAAACCGAAGAAAATGATATGTTTACCCAATTATTAAAAAAATATTCCTCTTGGTTTAAAATTAAGAAAATTATTGGGTATGTTCTCCGATTCTGTAAATTACCAAAAACCGAGGAAAGAAAGCCGAGAAAAATGCACTTAGAATATTGGGAATACACCGCGGCGGAAATTTATATCATTGGTGCAATCCAGGCAAAAAGTTTTAAACCAGAAATTGACAAACTTAAACGGAACCAACCATTAGAGTCAAACAATGTTTTAATTTCACTGGATCCATTTCTTGACCATCAGGGTATTTTGCGAGTAGGTGGAAGGCTACGAAACTCACAACTAAGCTACTCAATTCAACACCCAATAATTTTACCAAAAAATCATCCAGTAAATCGGTTAATTATACAGGAAGCACACAGTTGTAACCTACATGCCGGAGTGTCTCTGCTGATGAATATCTTACGGCAAAAATATTGGATAATAGGTGCAAGATGCTGTATTAAAAGTTTCATAAAAACATGTGTAACTTGCACTAGATATCGATACAACCAGCGACTATCAAAAATGGCAGATTTACCAGCAGAAAGATGCACCAAAAATAGACCATTTTTAAATACGGGTGTAGACTATTTGGGGCCGATTTACATTAAAACGGGTCAACACCGTAACGCAGGACTAGCTAAGGCATACGTTGCAGTCTTTGTTTGTCTCGCAGTGAAGGCAGTACACTTGGAAGTGGTGAGCAGTCTTAACACCGACGCATTTCTAGCGGCATTAAAAAGATTTGTAGCACGTCGTGGTTTACCGAATCAAATTTGGTGCGACAATGGGTCAAATTTTATTGGGGCAAATAATGAATTAAAAAGATTAAAAGGAGAAATTATAATTCAGCAAAATAATGAAATAATCTCAAATTTTGTATTACAGAAAGGTATTCAATTTAAATTTAATCCAGCCAGTGCACCACATTTTGGGGGGTTATGGGAGGCGGCCGTAAAATCAATAAAATTTCACTTTAGAAGAACAATGAAGGAAGCCAAGCTAAATTTTGAAGAGACAACCACATTATTAATACAAATTGAAAGCCTACTCAACTCTAGACCGTTATTTCATGTCGGTGATGACAGCACAAATCTACAAATACTGACTCCAGGACATTTTTTAATTGGTGAATCATTACTAGCTATTCCTGAACCACTATTAAAAGACGTACCTGTGAATAAGCTATCCAGATGGCAAAATATTCAGTTGCGTGTTCAATCATTCTGGAAATCCTGGTCGAGGGATTATTTGAGTACTCTTCAAGAACGAGGTAAATGGCGAAAAGGAAAGAGTCCCATCAGTACTGATGATGTCGTTCTGGTCAAAGAGGATAACTTGCCGCCCAATCAATGGTTACTCGGTCGAATAATACAGACTCATCCGGGCAACGACGGCATTGTGCGTGTTGCGACTATTAAAACTGCTGTCAATACCATCAAACGACCTGTAACAAAACTTGTACCACTGTTAACTAAATAATTATGTAAATTGATCACAATTACCTACACAATTTATTATTTGTAAAAGCAACTGCATATTACTGTCTAGTACTAGGTTAATGAAGTTAAGAAAATATTATCAAAACAATTTCTTAACGCGGGGGAAAATGTTTGGGAATCGTAAAAGGAAAAGAACACAAATTATCGATTGACAGTAAAATGCAAGTGCTTACCATTTTTAATTAATTATTTAAGATTTTTTTAGCTTATTTCGTACCGTTATTTAAGTCTGTAAATATAACAAATTAATGAAAATCTATTATACGATACTTACGTCTCCATGGTAATAAATGAGTATAAATGTCAATCTTTAAATGCACTAAAAAACCAAAACAATGTAACCATAATCATTGCTGCCAACGGATGATCTCATAATTTTATATCCCACAAAAGTATAATAATTTCCTATTGGAATATAGAGGACAGCAATGAGCTTAAAAGTAATACATGGATATATTAGAGACAACTTCAAATAATTTAGCGTATAAGAAAATTAATTTTGAAGAATGATTCAATTCAATTTGTGAGGTGAAAGTTACGCACGGATAAAATTAAAATAGATAGTTGTGATCAATAAAATAAAAACTTTATTAAAATAAAATACCACGTACAATACAACTTGTACAATTTACATTTTTTTTGTATTAAAAATTATAAACACCTAGATAAGTGAGAAATTTTTGATAGCTAGGATTGGACCTATGTCTTTGTTTGGCTCTTCTGAAAGTAAGATGTGGTAAGGATAATATCTTTGTGATGCTGTTTGATAGACAGGGTATCACCAGAGCAAGTAAAATTTGAGAAGTTACATATCTTCCAGGAAGAAGTCGAGCATGCATCCCTCGCCGGCAACGAGTGAAAGATTGCGGTGTTCTACGACCTGGCTGATTAATGACCTGAATGGGAGGTTTCAACGTTCATCGTAAAGAAAATGAGCACGGCCTGTAATCTCAAAGGAACGACCAAGAACATGAGTACCATAAACACTTAACTTGAAGGGCTACTGACAGATTGTGACCTCATGATGGAATACTAGACCATAGACAAGAAGTTCGGTAATCACCAACTTGTTTCGAAAGCAAAGAGAGCAGATTCAAAACCAGTATCGTCAAATTCAAACAGTGTTAAGATCACTAACCCCTACATATATCACAATATTCTAAGAGATAGAGGAGGCGATCATCGATTTATTGGTGGATATGCACAGTCATAAAGACACGAAGCTGTTAACATCAAAACAGCTTTAAAACCAGCTGGAGCACAAAAAGTTATGAGCACCAGGAGACGTACACCTACACGTACCATATTTTGAACAACAATTGGTACAACTATAACAAATCCTGATGGTAAATGCGCGCCTAGTGAACAATTACATAATTGTCAAGTTCGGGACAGAAAACCATTTGATTGATAGAAACCAACTTGTTCCAATAATATTAAAAGATGCGATGGGATATTCACAGATAAAACCCACTTCAGATATAATACTTGTATATTTCAAACCAATACGGTATGACGAGGAGAAAGCTACGTGATTGCCAGAAAGAGGATCAGAACCAGTTCACAGAAGAGAGCTTTACACCTTACGCGAGAAGATATTAAATGATGTAAGGTGCAACTTTTATAACCTGAGGAGCAAGCGCTGATCAGTGCCGGATACGACTCACAATAGCATAAACCAATCAGTCGAACACATTATTATATTCGTCGGCCAAGAAAAAAAACATAAAGCAAATCCAGGGCATCATCGGCAACAATATGTTACAACACCTCACTTTACAGGGATGTGTGTTGTTAAACTTAGAATCGGCGTGTACGTCTTAAAAAATAAGAAATGCATTCTCCAAAATACCAATAAAAATACATCATAAGCGGCCGTTCTATCAATTTAAACCGAGCAGTCTGATATACGAGAGCCAAAGGTGCGCACAATGATCGAAGTAGTCTAACCATATGTTGGTGGCTGTCTGAACATCCACGACAGGTCGTCAATGCGTTTTATCCAGCAGCTCCATCACTCCAGTGGTGATCTTACTCGTTGTTTGGTAGAGGTATTGTAGCAACAGTTGCAGTACAGTCTTAACAAAAGCAGAGATGCCAGTCTCGTCATCATTCAGCGACCACGAAGATCCGACCGCAGAAATTCGAATGTTTAGAAATTAGAAAAAAAAAAATGTAAAAAGTAACGATCAAATGATAAATTCCATTAAAAATATTTCTGTTAGAAAAATTCAAAGGGAATGAGGTTGATTCAAACCTTACATTTGTAAGACAGGTTTGAGTTGGCGCCACCCCAAAAATAGTAATCATTTTTGACAGTAAGGTACCAATCTATAAGGAATTAAGTAATAGTTAGATAGAGCAGAATAATAATAAATTAGGTTTAATAAGGCAACAGTGAAAATAAAATTAAAATCAAAATCAGCTGATTATATTTTTTTTAAACTTAAGGTAAAATAATAAATAATAATAACCACAATAATAAATTAATAAATTGTTCCTACTATTTGTCATTAAAGAAAGTACGACTACAATTTTGTAAAAATCATTTCTTGTTGTATAAAAAAAAATCCTTAAGAAACAAAAGTTGCCTTAGGTTAAGTATATTGTAAGATTAACTTAGAATAAATTACAAAGATTGCCCGGCTTTGAGACTATCTCAGGTAGTGGGGCGTCCGCCACGTTAGGTTAGTCAAAAAAAATTAAAATTATCCACCTGTCCCCTTCCAACAGAGCATGAGATCTCTTTTATCTCAGGAATTGGGTTTTCCCCACGCTGTAACGGTGGCTTGGCAACCTCCGTTATCAATTTGTCAATCTATCCCACATCAATCAATTTTCTAAATAAACGTGCCAACACGACCTTGAAGATTATTACTTCACAATTTTTTTGTAAATAAACATGCCAAACCAACTATGAAGATAACGACTTCACAATTATCGAAATTAAAAAAATGGGTTGGTGAGTCCAGTTTCAGTTGTTGTTTGTTTTGTTTAAATGTGCTGATACATTAGTGCATAAGATGAAACAATAAAAAAAAAATAAATAAAGAATACGATCTTTATTTTTTTCTTGTTTCCTCGTCAGTGTGACATATTAAAAACATTAGAAAAAAATGCGGATTAATTAAGCAAACGGCGATCTTTGTTAGTGTAGCTAGTATGAATTAGATGTAAATAAAATCCAATAGAACATGGGAAATAAAAAAAATAAATAAATAAGAAAATGTAAAGGAAAATTTTTTTTTTAAAAATGGAAAACTTGAGACTTAACTTTAACTTCATAAAAATTTTATTTAGAATCAGTTTTCAAATATTAAAAAATATTTTTTTTTTTTTTGAAATTTAGCAAAAAGTAATTTTTTTTTTTTTGTTCTATGGTGGGAGTAATTCAGTGATTTTCAAATCACTAATTTTTGTATATATAGTGGTTGAAAATTAGTGAGAGTAGATTATTATAGTTTAAGTTTTAGATCATTATAGTTTGAGTTTTGATTTATTCAAGTTTTAATTTTAAAAGTTATTCAAGTTGAGTTTTAGACTAGTTTAAGTTTGATTATTCGAGTTTTTTTTTTTGAATAAAATCTTAAGTATCGCGCAAATAATTTTTTTTTTTGTTAAAACAAAAGAGAACCACGGGAAAAAAAACATCAACTTAGTGGTGAGTATAATGTGTAACTAACCAAAAAAAAAAAAAAGGATCAGTAGTGGGATAATTGACAGCCTCATTAGAGGCGGGTGAAAGTGCGCTTCATTGCGTCGTTGCCCTTCGGTCAATTAGATGCTACTGATTTAATCAGTTATAACAACTAACAAGAAAAGAAATTGTTTTCTTTTTATTTTCGTCTAAAATTTAAAGAAAAATTTGTTTTGAGCCAAATATGAGTGGCTAAATCCCCAATATTGTCCATTCATGCTGGGCATTTAACATCATTTTCGGTAGTCACCACAGCCAGGTCCACAATATTCAATAAATCCATCCCAATCCTTTTGTGATCTCAATGATCACCCAATTTTTTTTGTTCAACCGCGGTATAACTAGGTTTCTCAACTGCGTCACCCCAACCCCACGACTAATTTTACCTCTACCGGCCTTGAGCACAGGCAAATGCCGCAGGGGTGACAACAGCGGTAGAGAAACAAAAATTTTGTATATGTCGAGCTGAGTTAATTTCAGCTCGTTTCATTACATACATTTATACTTATCAAGAGACATTGCTTTAATCAAATAAATTTCGTAAATACGTCAATTCCGTGACGCGCGTCATCACATTGAAATTTTGGTTTACCCCCCATATATAATGAAAACAATGACGTAGTCTCAAAAAAATCATAGATTAATTTTCTGATTTAGCATCGTTCATAAAATCGGGCCTAAGTCTTTTATAGTTCGAAAATCTGATCAACAAATAATTGACATATGTATTTGAATTAAACAAAATTACTAAATTTTTTGATTTAATTTACGGGAAAGTTGTAAAATTAAAGCCTTAATGTTTTGAATTTAAGATTTTTATTATGTACAATTATGTATGTGTTTGAAATTTATTATGAATTAATAAATAAAAAATTTAATTAATAATTATGTATAGTTTGAACCACTACACTATTGTTTTATAATAAACTTTTCCAAAAAAATAGTTGGACCTTATAAAAGATTAATATAATAGCGATCTTACTCATCCTTACAATTTCAGTTTCTGCCTGATGATCTAGAATAGGCCTCTAGTTTAATATAATTACAGCTGAAATTTTAATTAATTGGCTTCTAGAAGTAGGTACAAGCTAATTTACCTAATTTTAGATTAGTTATTTCAACTAATTGGTTTTTAGAAAAAGTGATAACCCTCCTACAAAACCCATCTACTTTTTTTAGACGTTACATTAGATCTTCTAAATCGATATTAGGTAACATATTATTGAAGTTATTTAGATAATTTACCTTTTATCTAAGATTTTTCGATACTAAGTTAAAACATCTAAATTAATCTTAGGCAAACTATCAACATTATATAGATAATTCATACATATTACTAGCTGCTTTGCATTTAGGAAAATCATCTAAAACACCTTTATTCAATGTATGTATCTAAACGATGTAGAAGGCTGAAAATTAAAGATACTTTTTAGGCAAATCACCGACATTTTTAGAAAGCTTTCCTAAAGTGTTCTCTCTGTGTATAGAAAAATGAGTATCATTGTGAATTTAAAAATGTTCGAGCAATAAACTGGATTTATTTGGACCAAATTTCAGATTGATTAAATAAAGTGAGTGTCAAGAGCACGTTATCACAAGATTTAATGCACCATGGGCTTGTAATCCGTTTTTAGCTTTAATCTACATAATGTATATTTAAGTAAATTTCATATCACAAATTAAATATTTCAGGATGACCTTTGAAGATGTTACGTAACACTATAGAATGTGTGACGTAAATAAAAAACAAATATTTACTTGATAAAATATTTTTTATTTAATGATTTCGGTTTTTTCTTGCTTTACAACTAGTACCGGCGGTTGCTTGTCTCACAGTCTCTTTAAAGATACGCACATTCTTTCGATCTGTTGCAAATTCTTCGTACGAACTCAATGGTATCAAATGGGATGCTATCCATAAATTTCGGTTTGAATCAATAGTTAAACCAACTGGAAAAAAATCGGTTGTCGTTTTATGCACCGTACTCACAGTTTCATAAGGTTTGTGAGTGTTCCAGCAACCGATTGATGCTCCTCCAAATATGGTGTTGAATAGTGTTTCAGTTTCCTCATCAAATACCATTTGACTGGCATGTCCATCGCTTTCGACTTCACCTAATAAATGGAAATCATGATAATATTTACTTAGACTGTAATTTTCATCTTGAAGCACTCGATTGGAGACGTAATATATGTTGGTGGATGCAAGCGCTGCAAAGTATATCCGCTTCGAACTGTATGAAAAAAATTGAAAAATTTGAATTGTTGCAAACATTAATTTTTCTTCAAATGTAAATTTATAGGTGAATAAAATTACCCATCAGATTGTTGATCGCCAACGACCACCGCATGAATTCCATAATTCCATTGGAAATTCAAATGTTCAAAACCAAAATTTCCTTGATGTGGATCAGACCCCATAAAATTATGTTCCACCTGCCATGCACGATTTTTTTTAAATGAGTACACGACAATCGATCTAAACAAATCGGTTACGTAAGCATGCACATCTTCACAATTATCACCATCGAAATCAACCGCCAAAGCAGCAAACGTGCTGACGGGGTTAATGAATTGTTGAGGGATTTCGATTCGCCTTATTAAAGTGTCGGTAATAAGATCAAAAATAACAATAGCTGGTGGTGCAATTGTACGTCTGTTACCAAAGTGTTCAGTGTAACCCGCATCAGCCACCCATAGGCGATTACATTTATCAATTTTAAATAGTCCTGCATTAATCACTGATGAAGTACTTGATAAGCTTACAGTTCGATTATTTGGGTCTTCATTAATATAGTTGGCTTCAAATGATGGGTACGGGATGAGCACTGGTGATTTATCTGTAGTATTGAGTGAAAAATAATTAAGGGATGATGCAACACCCTTTGTTAATCTAGAAAAATGAACATTTTAGTATTAGATAAATAATGAAAATTGTAACAAATCTTGAATGCTTACCTAAACACTCCTGCAAACAATTTGTCTTGCCAAACGCCAATTGAGTAAATACCATTTTTCCTCGGAATATAACTTTCAGACGCTATAGCTTGTTCACGTCGATCCGGTGGAAATTGAAAATCAAGTACATTCCAATGAAACATTTCGACGAGTTGATTTCGATCTGGCCGACGTCGATGCCCATTGATTCCGGACAATGCGATCAGACATAAAATCACAACGAATTTCATATTGAATGTTCGCGGTATCACTATTTCAAACTACTAATCTAAAGTTTAGTCTCGTCTTGGCATTTTATACGAAAATATTTTTGTAAATAATTTATGTACAGTGCGAATCTCTTAGTTTGTTGTGTAACCTTACACGTTATCGAGAATTTTAAAATGATAACGGTGATAATTTTGTTGAGTATATTTAGTTATTCTAAACAAGTGGTTTTACTGAAATGTTTGATTCAATTTATATAATCGAGGGTTGATAACCTTCTTTTATTATTTATTTTTAATATGTATTACATGTAACCATATCTATAAAGGGTTGGAGTCGAGCTTATTTATAATGTGCACTAATTTTATTTAAAACCATGGCACTTTCAAATTGGTAAAATGAGAAAGGAAGATAATTTCTCATTCTAATTCATACTCCACAAATACCGAATAAAATAGTAGACTAAGTTGACAGATCTTAACATTGGTGAGGATTGGGGTAGGCTGACAAAATAAATTATAAACGTTTCAAAACTTATTCGCATGAGGGATATATTTGAGCACGAAAGTGCGGAGTTCGTGATTAGCTAGCTTCAATATATAAATTCTAATAGAAAACCTTTACATAATAATCAAAACTAGTTTCAACTAAGATCCAATGACGCACTGTATTGAAAAGGTTCAGTTATATTCTACAAGTCAACATAAAAGATAAACAACTTTTTGAGAACAGCACATTACACGACTAATGTTTAAGTTTTAAGATTAATAATCTTTTACATTACAATTCGTAATATAAAATTTATTAAAATCGATCCGCCAGAATTGATTTGAATGATTGATTGGTTAATTTTGTATGTACGGCCATGCCTAAGGCAAGTTTCCCGGATACGTTGGATCCACCATACGCCTTTTTTACAAATAACAAGATCGAAGGAAAGGACAGGTATAGTAGCATTAAAGACTCGACCCGGTTCCAGACACCTAAGTAGTCGACGGTTAATAAATTTGTTAGTGTTTTTTTTTGACACTTGTTAATCACAAGACAATACAATTTTTTCTAATACAGCACCCCTTGATTGTAACCGCAAGATCTGAGAAGCCTAAATTTAATTAAATATTAATTGTTTTTTTTTTTTTTTGCGTGTGTCTCCACTATTTTTCCCATCGGCGGTTGGGCGGAGGGGCGAGATTTCATTCCATCATCTTGTTCCCAAGCAGACCCAAATTTGTACTAACCGTAACGAATGTTGCTTGATATCATTGTTGAAGTTGTTGCGTCTCTTCTCTCTTGTCTACTCGCCCCCCTATTAAAATCGATCCGCCATAATTGGCAGTTTATCTCATTATTCCAACTAAAGGGTTTATTACAATCGATTTAGCCTGTATTATGCATTTAACACGGCGGGTTCCTACATTATCATTCAATATAGGATACTAATGGAAGGACCAACATGATAAAACACCGGCGGCAGAATAATCAAATTTTCGAACAGTTCTTGGAGATTACCGGTACCAAGATTAGATCTGTGACAATTTAATACATAACTTCAAATTCAGATTTTACATTTTGGGACATCAATCTCTGCCATTCAACCAACTTAAAATTGAAAGCGCAGCTATGTTTGTTTACAAGCCGATGCATTTTTACACCACTCACAACTGGAAGGAACAAAAATAAAATAAACTTTTGACATTATCGTGTTTTTGACAGTCCTTTTGTATTTTTAAATACACTCGTTCTCAATTTCACAATCGGTGCACAACGGGTAACACATATAAATTCGTGATCTTGTACCAGAACATAATACAACGCTGAAATTAATTGCGTGTATCTATCAAATTGTGATACGGAATAATTTGATTAAATTAACACTGTATAAATTGTGGACGATAGTAATACGATACGAAAATATTCTTCTTTTTCTTCTTCTTCGTCCGCGCCTCAACGATACTCTACCAAATTGTTCGATATACTGCGAGAGAATGCCAGACACGATGACCGAATATGTTTAGGCCTCCTTCAACGTCATCCATGCATTGGATAGATAGTTTCCCACGAGATCCTACTTTCGTTGGTGCCAACTCCAGGGCCTTTTTAGTAGCGACTCACGCAGTCATTTACATAAATTAATTATTATTATATTAGTCGTAAGTCGACTTATGCCCTAATCGACTTTTGAGCATTTTCTATCTCATTTTCTGTTAATACATTTTCATTCCAATTTTTAGGTAATATGCAAGAGAATAAGATATCTTACTTTCTTTGATATTACCTTGGAAATTGGAAAATTAAAACGTATTAATAGACAATTAAACAGAAAATGATCAAAAGTCGATTAGGGCATAAGTCGACTTACGCCCTTTTAATTCTTGAGTCTAGATTTATTAATTAGGATTATAAAGGGATTTTAAAATGCGAGTAATTAAATAAACAATTGAAACCGGCCGGAGGAAGTAAGGTGGTGGGAAATATATAAGGACTAATTAATATCTTATTAATAGGGCAACCAAAAATATGCAATAACATATTTTTTTCCAGTGTACGAATTTTGAAAAGAGTAAGATATAAATCCGTTTCATGAAAAACCAAAGATTTTACGCCCTACTTGTTAGTGCATATTTTTGCATATTTCACCCAAAATTTCCCCAAAAGAACATATTTTGTGTCATATCAGCATATTTTGTCAAAATCATTTACATAGTTTCCAAATTTTATAAAAAAAATTTCGCAGACAATTTTTATTTAATTATTTAATTTTTTAAACTTCCTTTTTACCGCAACCAGCGCTGCTACTAGCAGTAAATATCAAAATGAGATTATCTTTAGGGTGTAAGTTATACGAATTTTTGATTCAGGTATTCCTCGATGGTGGCTAGTTTATACCAATAGTAATTTTCTCACTCATAGTGGTTCCATAGCTAGTTCACCATTGGTCGGCTTTTTCACGATTCGATTAGAATTTTAGGGGATAGTTTTGAGAAAGATAAAATTTTGCTGTTTATATCAAATGCAGCACCATACATGATCAAAGCGGTCCGTGCAATACAAACTTTCTATCCCAAAAATACACATCTAAATTTCTTGCCTTTCTCACGGTCTTCATCGTGTATGTGAACTTATAACAGGGTTTTTTCCTAAGGTCCGCCTTATGTCGAATATCAAAAACGTATTTTTAAAAGCTCCGTCGAGAGTCAAGATTCTTAAAAATTACAGCCCGGGCTCGCACTTCCTTCACAGCCAACATCCACAAGCTGGAGAACTTGGCTCGCAGCTGTTAAGTTGTATGCCAATAATTTTGAAGAGAATATTGGTGTTTTTGATGCATTGGGCGCTTAGAAGGAAGCCTCAATCAAAATATCAAAACAGCTGTTATGTGTCAATTCAGTAAAGGCAGAATTAATTTTTATTGTAGCAAATTATGGTTTTCTCGACGCGTCCATTACTAAATTGGAAAGTTCTGGGCTGCAGTTTGCTTTCATATTCGTTGCTGTCGTAATGTGTTTTTTAGTCGTTTTTATCAAATTATAAGGAACAATTATTTTGAATACATATTTTCAGTTTTTTAAAGCATATTTTGAATGCATATTTCAACATTTTTAAAGCATATTTTAAGAGCTTAAAAACTATTTTTTAGTGCATATTTTTGGTTGCCCTAAGATTAATATTGACTTCCAAGTTAATGTAAAAAAGGGTGTAAGGTGGGCCTGGCGTCAGTATTCAATTACCGGGAGATCCTGCTTAACTCATGAGGAAAACGTGGGAACAAACAGCTGATCTCGATGATGATTTCAGAAGGACCCAGGAATATGTCTCAGCAGACTAATAAAGGTTATTTTTCAGAGTGCAATTATAAATTTAATTTAATAAAATATAAGAGTAGATTAGAATTGTGTCATCATTGTGTTACTGACTATTTGCTGCTTATACTTGTATGCTTATATTTATACCAACGAAACCTATCCAAATCCTCTTTATGTTGTATGTAACAAGGTGCTCGGTGAGGCCCGGCCATTAATAATTCCGGGAGATCTTGCTTAAAGCTTGGTCGAACACTTCAATCAATCAATGGATAATCGTAGTGTTAATGGATTTGCAAGCACTTTGTGAGTCCGTTAAAATAATTATGTTATTATTTTTATTAATTAAAGATAAAGTAATATTTATTTTTATTGCGATGGTTTCGATTGTTTTAATGTAATTCCCAATTTTAGTCCCATTAAGTAAGTTTTTTTGCTATATAGTTTACTCTATTTATTTTGTTTCCAATTCCACAGGTATTTCAATTGCCTCCACCAATAAAGCCGGGATTGGGGTGGACTTCAAGAAACCTAAACAAATTCTTATACACATATTTTTAATAGTTTGACAAATCTTATTTATCGTTTTATTATCATCGTCCGAGATAATATAGACTGTTAACCACGATGGCTGAGCGGATTTGCTACTTGTGCAGAAAACGAGAGTATTCACAAATAAAACAGATCAATTCAATTTTTATTCACTTTATTTATATTTCTTGTTATTTTGTAGTTATTAATTTGTATTATTATTTTCTTGATGTTATACGATTATGTTTGATTTTTATGTGTTATATTAATTTGGATAATTATGTGTTGATAAAAATTGCCACTGTTTTCGAACACGTTGTTACTTGTTAGCGATTGATACGAAGAGAAAAGACCGACTAAAAACACGTCGTGTAGTTTGACGTTTTTCCATTTTTTGGTGTTGCCTGACGAATGAAAATTCGTTGATTCGATGTGTTCACTACCAGGCCTCGCACAGGTCGCGTATTCAGTGGAGGCGCTAACATAGACATATTCCATTTTTGCTTTTATTATTGATTTATAAATGTTTAACAATAACTCCCGATGAGTTCCTCCTTCTTTGTGTGTAAATATTTTCAATATGTTAATTGATTTTTGAATGTTCTGTTTCATGTTTCTAAAATGTTTTATTAGTGACATTCTGTTAGTAAAGGTGATTCCTAATATCTTTGTTTTTATTTTTAAACAATCTTAGATAGTGAGTTTTTTCTGTGTTGAGATACAATTTTGAGTTACTAGCTTACCTTACAAATTCAATAATGCTGACTTCATGTTATTTTCTAATTTTCTCTCGTCCTCTCCACTTATTATCATGCAGATGTCGTCTGCAAACGGCTGAACAATATATTTTCGTTGTTAAGTTTATGAATAGAGTGAGTATAAATGTTAAATAATGTTGGACTAAAGTAACTGCCTTGTGGGATACTCGAGTTCGTAGTACATATTAGTGATTTTTTGTCCAGCTGTATGAATAGTAATTTCTCTATTTGTCAGGAAAAAATATATCCAGTTTATAACATTGTAATCGAACTTCATTTCATCCATTATTTTAATTAATGTTGGTTAACGTTATCAAACGCTTTGTTTATATCTGCATTGAATAGTATTAGTTTTTTGTTTGTTGATTTTTCCACCTGGATATGTCTCATGAGCTCTGTCATTGGAGTTTTTCCTAAATCCGAAGTTATTTATATTCAATATATTATTATCATCTAGATGTTTGTTAATTCTTAATTATATCAATTTGTTAAAGATTTTTGAAAGAACAGGAACAAGACATATCGGTCTGTAATTAATAATTTCTCTTTCATTTTTATTGTGTTTTAAAATCGCCACTACTTTCGTGATTTTCCAATTTTTTAGATACAAACTTGAATTCCAGCAATGAGATTATGAAAAAACTGTTTTGCTTCATTATTTCTTTATTCAATCTATAGCTAATTTTATTTCTTCATGGGGCTAAGGCTTTTGCTGTTTTATAATTTCTTCTAGTTCCTGTTTATTAAATTTCATCTCATTTCTTGTTTGTTGATTCCCCACGAATCGAGGTGTTTCTATTTCTACCAATTGTGAAAAATTCATGTTGAGAAAGTTTGTAGCGTTGTTGTTATTATCCATTATACTGTATTGAGTAGATTTTTTATTTTGTTAATTTCATTCCAAATTTCTTTATTAGTCGTTTTATTGGTTATGCCTTCTAAAAATTCTATCCAACTCTTTTTTTTCTTTTTTTATCAGTAATTTTGTATTGCTTTTCTCAGTTCCATTGCTCTATATAGGGTTCTATGTATTCTGGTTATATATTGTTTGTTTTACTTTCTTAATATTCCAGTACTTCTGTAATTTCTCGTTCCAACATAGATTTTGTTTGAAGTTCTTGTTGCACCTGATGTTGGATGTGTTCTGGCAGATAATTTTTTCTAGCACGGTTTCAATATTATAGTTTTCATAGTTATTAGCATTATTATATTCTACGATGATTTTATTCCTATTTGTTGATTGTTTGTGGGATATTGTGTTTGTAATATAAAATATATTGTCCATAGTTGGTACCCAATTTAGATAGCTTCTAATATTATTATTACACAACATAATATCTGGAGCAGATGTTCTGTGCCTGTGAGTGTCCTGTCTTGTCGAGTTACCATTATTTAAGACGATCCATTGGCTCTCAGTTATTAATCCAGGTATTTTTGCTCCTAATCTTTCTATCCTGCTGTTGGTCCCATAAAATGTTATGTGCATTTATATCACCTGCTATTATCACCTCTCCATTTGTGATTTCTTTTAGTTTATTACTAAATTCCACCACTATAATGTCCTTTTCATTGTTGTTATTATTATAAAAAGAGATACAGTTAAAATCTAAGTTTTTGTATTTTATATTAATTTTTAATACTTCAATTTTGTTATAGTGATAGTTTAAGTTTATAATTTTATAAGAATACTTTTTGTTAACTAGTGAACCAACTCCCTCGTAATTATTCATTTGGTTTTTAGTGATTAGAGAATAAATTTTAAAACAAATAATTTCGCTGTTTCTCGTCCAAGTTTCCATTAGAATAATAATACGTATATACTTATATTATTATTTGTTATGTATCGTTCCAAAATGTCTTTATTACTTTTGAGGTTGCTTATATTTATATACATAATTTTTATCCTATTACCATTAAATATATACGTTTAGAATATCATTATTATTATTTAATATATGTAATACATTTACTAAAATTTAACATTTATTTCTTAGATTCCATTTTGGCTTCCTCTAAATCCATAAGTATTAGATCTAGATATGCCGGATTATCTTTGTTGATTTTTGCACGGTTGATTTTCCCAATTATTTTAGATAATAATCCATCCTTCTTCTTGATTTCCTTCTTTAATTCCTCAACCGTGTCTGCTAGTTCGTTCAATTTAGCTTCCGTAATCATCAAATTTTTGCTTAGCTTTTTCCTTTTTTCAATTCCATTTTCCTCCAATGATGAATTAAAATTTGAAAATTGAATTTTCTTCTGTGAAGTACCGAACAGTTTCTCCTTGACTTCTCTAAATGAAATTTTATTTATTGTCATGCATTCTGTGATATTCCTTTGCCTCCTTTTTTCTGAACAGATTTTATTATTAGTTCTATGCTCCATACCGCAGAATTTGCATTTTTCTCTATTATCGCATAAGTGATTATCCTATCTTTTGCATTTGCTTGTTGTATGTATGACCATAGTTGTGACAATTTTTGTAATACATAGGGCTTGGAAATAAAGTGATTTACCCTTAGCAAAATATTGTCATACAATATTAGGAATTATGTATGCTAAAAACGTGATTTTAACCAGTTCCTTATCTCTCTTTTCTTGTGTTACTTGGTCCCATCGTGTTATCCTCTCAATTTTAATAATTTTTAAATGGGGGTTAATATTGTTGGCAATTTTTTCTACTGATAGATCCAGTGGGATGTCCCTAATTACTCCAACAGTTTTAACAAACGCATCTGGTATAAAAGCGTTGTTTTTATCAAAATTCCTGAATGGTTCCGATTTAATGCAATCGTTAGTGTTGAAGCACTGCAAATACAATAATCAATAATCACCTAAAAGAAACAGAATCAAAATTAGAATTATTCATGATTTATTAATTAAAAATTATTATACTTAGCTTTATGTAATATATTTTGTTCTGACAGCTTATTGGCATTGTGAACTTTGAATTAATTAATTAGCTCAAATTATGTTACATGTAAACACTAAACTTTAAACATTAACTCTAACTAGTCAATAAGAGATGTCACTGTATAATTTTCTATTCAAAGTTAATTAATATTAGGATATTAACACAGATAGCGTTAAGTTGTCAGTTGAGAATTATTGGCGGTTTAGAATCAGTCTGTTATACAAGGAAAAGATGTATTTTTTTTTATAATTGTCAAGAAGAGGAATTAGAATAAAAAGTGAATTCATTGAGTGAGCACAAAAATATCAAAAAAGGCATTTTTATATTGGAAAATAAATTACTATTTCCATTCAAAGAGGCAATTATTTATTTTCTGAAATTACCAATTGGATACGGAGATTCAGCATTAGCCATATAGAAAACATTGGCGCCGAAACAGGGACCAAATACTGTAAATTCTGACGAACGGAGTCATCAGTCATCATTTGGAATAGCGGTATTTTGGAAATCAATTATTTATAACGGAGATTACAAGGAAAGACGCCACGCTAAACTATAACGTAACGCTAGGCGATCACCTTCAATTATTGAAGTAAACCTATATAGACAACAGTGAGTAGAACTACCTATTTATAATTTGAATAAATTCTCAGAGTGAATATATAAATTATCGCGAGTTAGTGAATTAATTTATAATCGATCCGTTATACGATAAGCCAGGCGTCCTTAGTGAATTGAAATTCAATAGACGTTGGCTTATTCGCGAATCAGAATCTAAAGTTCTTTGTGAAGTGATAAAATGGAGACCACAAAAAAATGGAGAGCTTAAAAAAGCAGCGAGCCATAGCCAAGGGATCAATGACCAAATTATTAACATATGTTCGTGGTAATTTGGAGAACGCTAACCTAGACGAAATATGTGTTAAGCAGGAGAGAGTACAGCGGTTGCTAAACGAGTTTCAAAGCATTGAAAAGGAAATGTTTGATCTTGATTGCAGCGTCGAATCAGACTTTCCCGATTTTGAAGACAACTACTACGTGGTTCATGCTGGATTGAATGCTATCACACGCAAACGCAGCCTTGATACACAAAAGTTATTGCTCACAGACAACACAATGAACACTACACAGCGTCAATCCATTGAAGTTCGTTTGCCAAAAATAAATATTCCAGCATTTGAAGGAGATTACATGCAGTGGCAATCGCAAGTTCCACCATTCATGAACGAGAACATTTAACAGCGGCGCAAAAGTTTCAGTACCTGAGGGGTCTGTTAACAGGAGAACCATTAGCATTAATACGGCATCTTCCAGTGACTGATTCTAATTATAATGAGGCATTACAAAAGCTCATAAAACGATATAACAGAAAGCGATATGCAGTTAACGGATTCATCAAGATATTCATGGAGCAATCAAATATTACACAACCCAATGCTGCAAATATTAGAAAATTGACGGATTCCATCGACGAAGCAGTTAGAGGACTAAAGGCGTTAGGTGCGGATGCTGAAAAAAGAGATCATTGGTTAATTTATATTACACTAAATAAATTAGATAACGAAACCAGATCTCTTTGGGCGCAAGAAACAACGGATCAGGACTTTCCCACCTTCGATGACCTACTAACATTCCTAGGGAAGCGCATAGATATGACAGAGTCACTAAAGAGCTATACCAAGAAAACTATGCCAAGTCGGGCGATAGCAGTATCACAAGCATATGCATTAGCTACATCATCCGGAGTTACCAACAAATGCGCAACATGCAAACAGGATGGACACCGGATATATGAATGCGATACTTATCAAGGCATGAACTCGACACAAAGGTCAGCAGCAATTCAAACAAACAGTAGGTGCTTCAATTGTTTAAATGGCGGTCACCGGGTTCAAGAGTGCAGATCAAGAGCGAGGTGCTATCATTGTCAACGGAAACATCACACCACGCTACATGATTCATCAGACGCATCGAAGGCAGTCAAACAAACTAATCAACCGAGCGCTCAAGTCCACAAGATTGAACTAACCAAAGAGGAGGATACAAGTGAGAATGTAGATGTAGCAGGCTTCAAAACGTATACCACGTATCCCGAAACATCACTCACTATCCTGCCAACTGCGTTAGTGAGGATTAAAGACGTCAATGGTCACTACCAAACATATCGTGCGTTGCTGGATTCTGCATCTCAGGCATCCTTCATTTCTGAAGCATGCATGCAGGATTTAAAGCTGGAACGCAAAAACTCTAGGATTCTGGTAAAAGGGCTAGGTGAAGTGGGAATGGTGACAACGAAAGGTTCTACCGAGATGATTATTACATTATTACATCCCGAAAGTGTCCGTCATATCCAAACCATATAAAATATCAGCACGTGATGCTGAAATGCTGAAGGAACTGCAACTGGCTGATCCAATGTTTAACAAGAGCGGACAAATCGACCTGCTTTTGGGAGTTGATATCTTATTCAAGTCATTAGCCTCGCAGAAATTATGCTTGCCAAGTGGCTTGACAGCGCTTGAAACTATGTTCGGTTGGATTGTGGCCGGCGGAAGCGGCGAGAACCAGCAGAATAATACCAATCTGACTAACTTTAATATTCTTTTAGATATCGATAATTCTCTTCGCAGATTCTGGGAAATCGAAGAACTTCCGAAAAGTAATAGACGAACACCGGATGAACAAAAATGTGAAGCAATATTTCAAACCACAACAAACAAAGCTGAAGACAACAAATTTATTGTAAAGCTGCCATTCAAGCAACCACCTAGCATGCTTGGAACAACTTATAATGCTGCGCTAAACAGATTAAAAGCTATGGAAAGAAAATTCGAGCGAGACGAACAATTCGAGGCACTGTACAAGGCATTCATGGCGGAATATGAGAAGCTCGGGCATATGAAAAGGGTTCAAGGTTGCAACGTTGCTATTAAATATTATATCCCGCATCACGGAGTATTGAAGGCAGACAGCACCACTACGAAGCTCAGAGTGGTTTTTGATGCTTCTGTAAAGTCATCTACCGAGGTATCATTAAACGACATTTTAATGGTTGGTCCCACTTTGCAGCCACCACTACTAAAAATATTGTTAAAGTTCCGCCAGCACGAATTTGTACTGTGTGGAGATATAGAGAAGATGTATCGGCAGGTGTAGGTATCAAAGGAAGATCAAGAGTACCAAAATAATTTGTGGCGAAAGGATAAACATGAACAACCGGCCGTTTACAGATTAAAAACCCTCACATATGGCACGGCATCAGCAGCGTACTTAGCAACACGCAGTTTAAGAGAGATTGGCTGCCAAATACAACCAAGCCAGCCAGAAGCAGCACAGATTATATTGGAGGATATGTATGTAGATGATATGATGACCGGGGCTAATAGTACTGCAAAAATAAAAGACATGAAGCAGGTAACGACAGTATTGAGCAAACATGGATTCAGAATGCGTAAATTCCTCACAAATAATGATGAGCTACGATCATTTATTCGAAACAACACCGCCGAAGAAGGAGTAATGAAAGATATAGGAGAACCCTAAACCGCCACAAAGGTGTTAGGTCTTCGATGGGATCCTTACGAAGATATGTTCAAATTTACCGCAAACCTACCAGAACGAGCATTCCACACTAAACGCACCTTATTGTCAGATGCCAGCCGCACTTTTGATCCTCTGGGTTGGTTATCTCCAATAGTGATTAAAGTGAAGATATTGTTCCAAAGCCTTTGGATGCAGAACTTGGCGTGGGATGATAGGCTCCCTCCAGCAATCTTGGAAGCCTGGCTAGAAATTAAAGGTGATATCCTCCGATCTACGAGCGTGCGAATCCCAAGGTGGCTGCAAACGACCGGCCAATTTAGTTTAATAGGGTTCAGTGACGCAAGTGAACAAGCTTATGCCGCAGTTGTGTACGCACTAATTAAGACGAACGATGGTTTAAAGGCAAACATCATAACAGCCAAATCACGCGTAGCACCAGTTAAACAAATAAGTTTGCCACGATTAGAATTAATGGGAGCTCTACTGCTGCCCAACTTAATGAAAATGGTGGAAGAATCGCTAACGTGCAAAATTATAAACATTTATTTATTCACAGATTCTAAAATAGTCTTAGACTGGATGTCAGCACATCCTAGACGGTGGACTACGTTTGTCGCAAACAGAGCAAGCGAGATCATAAAGATTTACAAAAGCGAACATTGGTTTCATGTGCCATCGAAAGACAATCCAGCTGATATCGCTTCGAGAGGTATGAGCACAACTGATCTTGTTGGAAGCCAGCTTTGGTGGTATGGACCTCATTGGCTAAGTGACTTTGACGAAACCAAACAATCACAATTAAGAGGCATTTCTTCACAGAACTTAACAACCGAAGAATTACGACCCTCAAAGATGGACACATTTGTGGTTGTAATAAATGAATTCCTGGACAATTTTATGAACAAATACTCTAGCTTCATAAAGATGTGCAAGATATTGTCGCCTGTAAAATGTTTTATCAATCTCAAAACCAAAAGAGGAACGATAGAGGCTAACAGAGAAGAAAGGCAAGCAGCTGAAGAAATTTTGTTACGACATATCCAACAAAGGGAGTTTGCTAACGAAATTGAGGCACTGAGGACCAACACTCCATTACCAAAGCAAAGCAGAATAGCGAGTTTAAATCCATTTATTGACGAAAGGGGAATGCTCCGTGTAGGGGGACGTATCCAAAAATCATTGGCTCCATTCAACACCAAACATCCAATAATCCTACCAATGAAGCACCAAGCAGTTAAGTGTATAGTAAGAGATACCCACCTACTACACAATCATCCAGGTATAAGCTTGCTTACCAGCATTATTAGGCGGAGATTCTGGATAGTGAAAGGGAAAGTGCTATCTAGATCGATAGTGCAAAATTGCATAAAATGCATTAGACAAAATCCAACTACAGAAGAACAACTTATGGGCAATTTACCAGCCGCGATAGTACAATACGCTCATCCGTTTTATAATGTAGGCATTGACTATTGTGGACCATTTAAGGTTCAGCCAGTGAGACGAAGAGGACAAGTACCAATGAAGGCATATTCGTCTGCTTGAGCACAAAGGCGGTTCACATTGAAACAGTATGCAACCTTACGAGCGAAAGTTTTATTGGTGCTTTAAGCAGATTCACGTCACGTCGCGGAAATTGCCATACAATCTTCAGCGACAACGGGACAAACTTCGTTGGTGCAAATAATAATTTGAAGGAATTGCTTCAGTTTGGAGCACCACATATGGGCGGTATATGGGAAGAGTGAAACAGGTAAAAATCCATTTGGGAAGAGTCGTCGGTGAGTCTATACTTACATTAGAGGAATTTTCAACTTTGATGACAAAGATAGAAGCCATACTAAATTCACGACCAATAGCTACCACACAATCTGAAGAAATCGATTGCATAACGCCAGCCCACTTTTTAATTGGACGAACATTTACCTACATAGCCGAAGAAAATATAAACGATAAACACATTAGCCCAATGGCGAGATGGAAGCTTGTAAAACAAATGCAGCAACATTTCTGGAAACGATGGCATCGGGAGTATCTCACTACCTTGCAAAAAAGAAGCAAATGGACCAGCAAATCCAATAACCTTGAAATCGACGACATCGTTCACATTGCAGAGAGTGGGCTACCTTTGTCTTGTTGGGCATTAGGTAAAATCGTTAAAACACATCCAGGACCAGACGGCAAGGTACGCGTTGTAGATATACGATTGGCCAACACTAGTAAAATAATCCAGAGGCCGATACACAAGTTATGCAGATTACCAGTTCAGTCATATGAATCAGCCGATTCATGGCCGGGGGAATGTTGAAGCACTGCAAATACAATAATCAATAATCACCTAAAAGAAACAGAATCAAAATTAGAATTATTCATGATTTATTAATTAAAAATTATTATACTTAGCTTTATGTAATATATTTTGTTCTGGCAGCTTATTGGCATTGTGAACTTTGAATTAATTAATTAGCTCAAATTATGTTACATGTAAACACTAAACTTTAAACATTAACTCTAACTAGTCAATAAGAGATGTCACTGTATAATTTTCTATTCAAAGTTAATTAATATTAGGATATTAACACAGATAGCGTTAAGTTGTCAGTTGAGAATTATTGGCGGTTTAGAATCAGTCTGTTATACAAGGAAAAGATGTATTTTTTTTTATAATTGTCAAGAAGAGGAATTAGAATAAAAAGTGAATTCATTGAGTGAGCACAAAAATATCAAAAAAGGCATTTTTATATTGGAAAATAAATTACTATTTCCATTCAAAGAGGCAATTATTTATTTTCTGAAATTACCAATTGGATACGGAGATTCAGCATTAGCCATATAGAAAACAGTTAGCATCCTTATAATTTTTGAAGATAATTCTGGCCTCATCTTTATTTTGCTGCTCAAGCGTTTGTATATTCTTAATTCAATAGATTTAATTGATTTCCCTAGGTATATGATGTTTAGTTTTTCTTCAATTAATATCACCTTAAATGGTCCTTTGTCCTGAATACTGTACATATTCATTGCTTTTTTGTCTATTCCACCCATAGGAGTCTCCTTGTTCTTATTATTTTTGTTCAATTTTAGGTTAGTATCCATTGATGAAATATTATTAATACCCGTTAATAAATTTTTAGCATCTTTATGGTTCTTCAGAACATTCTTTAACACTTGATTACTAAAATGGGAAGTCGAAGCATTTGAACACTTAGTATTTAGAATTAATTATCTTGAATACTTAACAAATTCTCATTAGAACTGCTTAATTCAGAAATTTTTTCCGACACATTCACTAATTTTGTGTTAGATTCCAGTTTTGCACATAACCTATTTTTATTTTTTTTTTTCATAAATTATGTTTTGAGTTTTCCTTTTGCGTGAATATTTTGACATTCTTAATCGTTCGTCACCCCTATCCTCTATTGAGGAATCAGAAAACGATAGTAAATCATCCAGCATACTATTGTTAGGATCACATGGCAAAAAATGAGGCACGCGGGAAATCTCGTCTGCCTCAGAAGCAGGCGTACTAACGCCTGAAATAAAGTGGTTTTTATTTTGTCTACAAGTTTGTTTGGACTCACCTGCTTTATTACTTGATTTGTAATTAATTCAGAAAAAAATACTTTTTAATTTCAAATCAAAAATGGCTACTCTTTGTTATGTTTTAACTTAGATTGAAAACACCTTTTCGACAATATAGTCACAATCAGAATGAGCTTTCAAAGTATCGCTGGCTAAAAATTACCCATTGTGTCTCTTACGTAACTTTTTGATAGTGTGCCCCTTAAGGGTTAAATATAACGTTATTGTGATAAATAAACTTACTATTATATAACTAGCTGTACGGGGGCGCTTAGCGCTCCGTCAGGCTATTGAGCACGCCGCGCTTACTGCGCACCGCTAAAGTGCTTTGCGCTCATACGAATTAAACAAAACAAACACACGGCAATTTGGTTTTTAATTTGGTTTAATCGGAATTAGTTTCCAATAAGATCGATAGCTATTAAGGTTACCAATTATCACGTTTAATTTAAAGCTGAAACACTTCATTAAACACAACGTTGCGGGTAAATTGCCGATCATCGCCAAGTACCTGCCCTTGCTGAGGATTCGGTGCGATTTGTACTTTCACCTGGTTCGGATTGCGTGACCGTGATAGGGTGACATATAGATGTCCGTGCGATAAGACAGCAGTTTGAAGATCAATGCCAATATGGGCCATTTGATTTTACCCTTACGGCGCAGCAACTGGTAAATTTGCGATGAGAAGGATGCTCACCAATCAAATTGATTGATCCGCAGAACTGACAGATGTTGGTGAACGGACCGCAATTATGTACGTTAACCCGAGCTTCGTCGAAATTTGAAATGTTGATAACTAAAAGCACAGATAAGAATATCAGATGAACCAAGCCTGAATGATTTTGCGGTTTTTTGAACTGGAACCCAATATTAAATGTGTCTGTAATATTTTATCTTGGACTCAAAATAATACAAAAATGATACACGTAACACCATCTATCGTAAACAAGTATAATTATTTTTGAACAAATATTTGCTTTTACTGAACAACTTTATTTATAATATTAAATTTTAAAGTTAAATTATGTATTAAAGCAAAAATGGTGGTTGTAATTTTTACAACAAAAATGGGCGAATTTTTTACAACAATAATGAGCTTATTAAAGTGTGTCTCTACTAACTGTGTTTTTTCTATTAAAGGTTAGATGGACCCACAGTAAAAATAATTTAAATTGGTTTGAGTTTCAGGTTTTGGGTTCCAGAATGAATTGCCAAAAACTTGTACGGCTTGAAACATCTGATATTCTTATCTGTGCTAAAAGTTTCACTAAAAAAAGGAACCACTCAACTATGTATAGCGTGAACGTGCAATACAACTCTATTTTGTATACAAATTGCAAACAAAACAAATTCAATGAATTGACACTAATTGATAGGGTATTGTGACCAATAATTATGAACTTGGAATTTTATATAAATGCAACCACACTATCCGTTTTTATATTTTTATAAATTAACGTAGTAACCGTAGCGAGATTATTAAAATGTTTCGTCACATCAAGAATAAAAAAAAAACTAAAACCAAAATTAAAAATACACAACTAAAATTAAAATGCCTTCAACAGCATCGAACCCGAAACCTTAGCCTTTTTTGGCCATTACGTTTCCAATGAGCCATATTACAAATTATCCCCGATGAATTTCAACTAACGACACACAACGGGATTGCAATTTTGAATGTTCAACCTTTAAACCCTAACAAAATATATAACATTTAAACTGAATGAACTTCCAGCGAGACTTGTTTGGAGAACCAAACATCTTTTACTAGTTGGTATTATTCACTTAAAAGACCCAAATTCGAAACTCACCGGGCCACTACATAGCTTATATTTAAAAAAAAAAACTGAATTAAGGGAGACCCATAATGACATGAGAAAATATTTTGAATACTAACTCCCACAATAGAGTTAACCCATTATCTCTCATATATGTTGATAGTAACCCATAAATGTTATCGTTTCCAAACTGTAATAAAGATTCCCATGTATCGTTTCCAAACTGTAATATACGTTACCACATGTTTGCCCACAATAAATGTTTCTCGTATCAAATAACATTATATCGTACTACGTTTTCGCAACAATGTTTCAATTCATCTACTAAACAAACCCATACAAGACCTAATATTCACTTTCAGGGAGACATCCACTAAACAATTTTTAGTATGAAAAAGTTAATTTATTTGAGAAGCTTGATTTAAGCTGTTGTGAGGTTTTTATGTGTAGTGTTACATTTTTACTAACACATCCAAATATTTTGTCAATTGTCATAAACTTCACGATAACTACAAAAGTATAACTTACAGATTACCAAAGACAAATTTAATCAATTTAATCATTTTTGTTTTTTTAGATTGAACAAGCGATACTCTTTAATTAGACGTATACTCGCCATTGCCAGATTATCTGAACACATCAGTCAGAACAAACCTATTAGTTCTTTGTGCGTGGGTTCAAAGTTATGCGGGCGACAATTTTTGAGAATATGTAAGCTATTCCTATTGCGAATATTCGTTAAATGAAAGATGTACTCTAATCACAAATTTAATTATGTACTAGCTAACTTTCGTTCCCATGTAATTTTGCTACTTTCTTTTCTCAGAATCATTACTTAACTCACTTGAAACCCACTACACTTGTGGAAAATATATAATACATAATACTGTACTACAATAAAATTCAATTAACCGAATCTTCAAACAAAAACACCCAAATTAAACAACATTGATTTATTATGACACATAGAGTCGTAATATGGTTAAGAAGTAAAGGTTATTAGCTACATTTTAATAAAATATTAAACGTTTTTTAGCTCACGCAGCAACAAAAACAATGATTACATTTTAATATGCGCTAAGCATGATGCATAATATTTATTTTCCATTTCACTAGACATAAGTACGCGCAGTTACATACGTACATACACAAACGAGCATAAGATCGCTTATAATATAAACAGTATATAAATAATAATCATCTTAGTTTACGTAAGAAATTTTTTGACGAAAGAAGAAAAGAATTTTTTGGAGATTTACGTTTAAGCGCAGAAAAAGTCTCTTGCGGTAAGAAGAAATTAAAACTACTTTCACTGATTTTATTTTTAATTTTGTACGGATACATGTTTTTTTTTTGAATGCATGAAATAAAAATTAAAATAATTCATTTGATCAAGATGATGATGATGATGATTGTGAGGTATGTATTTGTAAAGGCTTTATTCTCAGTCATAAGGATAAAGAAAGTAGTTTCGCAACTTTACGCAGTTTATTATGTCTAGTGTTGTGAACATAATTTGTATATAATCGTATTGTGGGACCGTAAACACTATTTATTCACCATACTCTTTATTTAAATTCTTGCATATGTAATGAAAATCGTCATAATACTGATAATAAATGTAAATGGTGATTAAAAAACATCGCAATACATTTCGTAATTATATAAATAGTCCAGACACTAATAATAGAAAAATGGGTTAAATTGAGAAAACAAATTTTTTAAAGTTTATTGCTGGGGGTATCTCCAACCACAAGGATTCTTCTAAGACCAAATTTGACCGAAGACAAGCCCTTATAGATAGTAAAAAAAAAATCGGTTTAATTTTTATCAGTAATAAAAAATTTAGATATCTTTCGTTAGTAGTACCAAAGCACAAAAAACAAGACCAAACAAGAATTTGTTACCAATAAAAATAAACCATAGAAGAATATATGGCTCCAATTCTAATTTTGCATAGTATCATTTTGTTGAGCTTAACCATAACTTGCTATGCTTAGTAGCATTTTTCTTAGTAGTACATACATATTAGTAAATAGTAACATTAAGTTACTTGACAAATAATTCGATAATTTCACTGAATGTGAATTTTCCAGATTTTTGTTACAGCCTTTCCGAAATAATTCATTAAAATCCAGATTTCTTGGTATTATTGAAATTGTTCGAGATCAATCGAGTTTCATATAATTCAGAAATTATTCGAAATTTTCTAAGGTAATCGGTTTCAATGTATCGGTATCGGTTCAATTTACACACCATATAGACCAATCAAAAAATTTGTAAAGTTCGTTCTTCAATTTATTTTCAGCTCCTACAAAATTTGTGCCGTTGTCACTAAAGATGTTCTTCAGGATTCCTCTTCTTGCGATGAACCGCAGAGATGGGCGATTACGAGTCGACTACTAATTTTTACGCGAATGCGTCGACAACCGTCGACAACGTCGACAACTCGTAGACAACGTCGACTATTCGTAGACAACGTCGACAACTTTTTTATGCCTGCAGTCGAAATATTTAGTAGCCGCTTCTTCAGCTATTTTTAGATAGATATTACTAGCTGAATAGATATTTTAAATTTATTCCCAATATTTTTATTTTAAAAATTGAGTGTACAAATTTGAATTATGTCAAATTGTTGATGTTGTTGTTCAAATTGCAAATGTTGATTGTGCATAATTTACTCTATATTGTTGTCACTTAGTCAGTTCATGTACCAATGAGTAATTTATGTGATTTATTATCAAAATGTAACCTTTTTTTGATCCATAGGTTAATTAGACAATGACTTATTTATTAACAGACAGCAATATGATCAGACCAGCTAAATAAATGAGGAAATTAATCATTTCGTAGGTTGTCGACGTTGTCTACGTTATCGACGCCAAAAACGCAAAAAATCGCGAGGTAATCTACGTAATAGATTACGCGTCGACAACCGCGTAGATTACATCACGTAATCTACGTCGCCCATCTCTGGAACCGTCTTATAGCTGCTATAAATGCTTCTGATATACAGTCCCCTACTAACTCTAAATGTAACGCCTTTGTGGAAAAACAGGCGAAAATGGATATGTAGCTTTTAATTAATTTTGCCCCTCTCTCCCTTTTATTGCCATCATGATCAGACCAGCCTAGTCAATTCCACCATTTGAGAACGGTCCAGATGCACATACACGCTCACGTAGTTCTCCCATTTTCTGGTTGTGATGACTTGCTGTTTTATACCTCACACAAGTGGATGCATGTGAAGTTTATCCTAAATTTCTCCTAAATAAAAAAAAAATGGCGGTTAGTATTATTTTAGGAAAAACTTCACACGTCTATATAGAGATGTGAAGTTTATACTAAATCTTATAAAATTCAAAAAAATGTGACGGTACTAGTGTATTGCAGACATTTAGGCGATTTTCATATAATGGATACCTACATATTAATATTGAGTTCGCTTTATTCTAATTCCAATATTCTATTAGGGCAGAAGTTTAGAAAAATTTGAAACACATTTACAGATTTTTTTATTAGTTTTCCTGATACTAGGACCAAATACCAAAATCATCTGACCGAGCAACCAGTTTCATGAAGTTCTAAAGAAATCTACACCCTCAAATTTGGCCTGGATTGCACCAACCCATTTTTTCATTGAGCACTCAACTTTGGAGTAATACTAAACACAGTTAGATGTTTTTTTCATCGGTTTCTATAACAGTGGAATTATATAACGGTAATATCTGTTCAATCAGGCCGATTCATGAAGTTCTAATGAAATTTACACCCTCAAATTTGGCCTGGATTGCATCAACCCCTTTTTTCATTAAGCACTCAACTTTGGAGTAATACTAAACACAGTTAGAAGTTTTTCTCATCGGTTTCTTTAACAGTGGAATTATATAACGGTAATATCTGTTCAATCAGGCCGATTCATGAAGTTCTAATGAATTTTACACCATCAAATTTGGCCTAGATGGCACCAACCCCTTTTTTCATTGAGCACTCAACTTTGGAGTAATACTAAACACAGTTAGAAGTTTTTCTCATCGGTTTCTTCAATAGTGGAATTAGATAACGGTAATATCTGTTCAATCAGGCCGATTCATGAAGTTCTAATGAATTTTACACCATCAAATTTGGCCTAGATGGCACCAACCCCTTTTTTCATTGAGCACTCAACTTTGGAGTAATACTAAACACAGTTAGAAGTTTTTCTCATCGGTTTCTTCAATAGTGGAATTAGATAACGGTAATATCTGTTCAATCAGGCCAATTCATGAAGTTCTAATGAATTCTACACCCTCAAATTTGGCCTAGATTGCACCAACCCCTTTTTTCATTAAGCACTCAACTTTGGAGTAATACTAAACACAGTTAGAAGTTTTTCTCATCGGTTTCTTTAACAGTGGAATTAGATAACAGTAATATCTGTTCAATCAGGCCGATTCATGAAGTTCTAATGAAATCTACACCCTCAAATTTGGCCTGGATTGCATCAACCCCTTTTTTCATTAAGCACTCAACTTTGGAGTAATACTAAACACAGTTAGAAGTTTTTCTCATCGGTTTCTTTAATAGTGGAATTAGATAACAGTAATATCTGTTCAATCAGGCCGATTCATGAAGTTCTAATGAAATCTACACCCTCAAATTTGGCCTGGATTGCATCAACCCCTTTTTTCATTAAGCACTCAACTTTGGAGTAATATTATGTGTACCGAATGAAATTTGTGATTTGTACATGAAGAATTAAAACTAAACGGCAATATATAATCATTATTTTTCTGTACTTGTTCTATTGCACATATTGTACAGTTTTTAAATAATCGTATTCATTCAAACTTTTTGTTCATTTTACGGCGAACATTCACCTTTTCATAATCCCATTTATTATGTATGGATGTGATCTTAAGCCGCATTGGCAAACTGCTTGCCAAACCGTATGTTTTTTTGCCAAATTTTTCAACAGCTATGGTAGTAATTGCTCCGTCCAGTTCTTTACCTTTCTTTTTGATGTAATATTGGGGACCTGGAAGTGTCGAGAAATCCATTTTGACGTAGGTCTCGTCGTTCATTACGAAACAAGAATCTTTTCTTTCGTTCAACCATTTATTGTGTTTCTTTGCTCGATCGATCCCTCTATTAAATAGTTCAATACTTCTTTTGGGGATTTTTGACTTCTTGTATGTCCGTAGATTATTTCTGGTTTTAGCTCGTTCCACAATCGATTTGGTTGTTTTGGTTTTTCTGGCCAAATCTCGCACAGACATCGAGGGATGTTTCGAAATGACTCTTACAATTTTCTGATCCAACATTTTATTTGGAGCACCTGATTTTTCTCCGGATCCGGGCTTGCGTGATACAGAAAGATTGTTTTGACATTTTTTTTTACATTTGTTTCCGTATTATTGGAAACACCGGCCATTTTACCAATTTTTTTATTGGTATACTCGGGATGATCATTGCACAATCTAATTATTAAATCACATTTTTCTCCTTATGATGCGTCCATTTCGAAACAAATAAAACAAATGCCCAATTTGACGTTTATTCGTTTTTTTAAATTGTTTTTCTACAAAATAACGGTACCAGTTTTTTTCTTTTGCGTAGTAACCTATGAGATAATATTAATTTGGGAATCACAAATTTCATTCGGTACACATAATACTAAACACAGTTAGAAGTTTTTCTCATCGGTTTCTTTAATAGTGGAATTAGATAACAGTAATATCTGTTCAATCAGGCCGATTCATGAAGTTCTAATGAAATCTACACCCTCAAATTTGGCCTGGATTGCATCAACCCCTTTTTTCGTTAAGCACTCAACTTTGGAGTAATACTAAACACAGTTAGAAGTTTTTCTCATCGGTTTCTTTAATAGTGGAATTAGATAACAGTAATATCTGTTCAATCAGGCCGATTCATGAAGTTCTAATGAAATCTACACCCTCAAATTTGGCCTGGATTGCATCAACCCCTTTTTTCATTAAGCACTCAACTTTGGAGTAATACTAAACACAGTTAGAAGTTTTTCTCATCGGTTTCTTTAATAGTGGTATTAGATAACAGTAATATCTGTTCAATCAGGCCGATTCATGAAGTTCTAATGAAATCTACACCCTCAAATTTGGCCTGGATTGCATCAACCCCTTTTTTCATTAAGCACTCAACTTTGGAGTAATACTAAACACAGTTAGAAGTTTTTCTCATCGGTTTCTTTAATAGTGGAATTAGATAACAGTAATATCTGTTCAATCAGGCCGATTCATGAAGTTCTAATGAAATCTACACCCTCAAATTTGGCCTGGATTGCATCAACCCCTTTTTTCATTAAGCACTCAACTTTGGAGTAATACTAAACACAGTTAGAAGTTTTTCTCATCGGTTTCTTTAATAGTGGAATTAGATAACAGTAATATCTGTTCAATCAGGCCGATTCATGAAGTTCTAATGAAATCTACACCCTCAAATTTGGCCTGGATTGCATCAACCCCTTTTTTCATTAAGCACTCAACTTTGGAGTAATACTAAACACAGTTAGAAGTTTTTCTCATCGATTTCTTTAATAGTGGAATTAGATAACAGTAATATCTGTTCAATCAGGCCGATTCATGAAGTTCTAATGAAATCTACACCCTCAAATTTGGCCTGGATTGCATCAACCCCTTTTTTCATTAAGCACTCAACTTTGGAGTAATACTAAACACAGTTAGAAGTTTTTCTCATCGGTTTCTTTAATAGTGGAATTAGATAACAGTAATATCTGTTCAATCAGGCCGATTCATGAAGTTCTAATGAACTCTACACCCTCAAATTTGGCCTGGATTGCATCAACCCCTTTTTCATTAAGCACTCAACTTTGGAGTAATACTAAACACAGTTAGAAGTTTTTCTCATCGGTTTCTTTAATAGTGGAATTAGATAACAGTAATATCTGTTCAATCAGGCCGATTCATGAAGTTCTAATGAAATCTACACCCTCAAATTTGGCCTGGATTGCATCAACCAATTTTTTCATTAAGCACTCAACTTTGGAGTAATACTAAACACAGTTAGAAGTTTTTCTCATCGGTTTCTTTAATAGTGGAATTAGATAACAGTAATATCTGTTCAATCAGGCCGATTCATGAAGTTCTAATGAAATCTACACCCTCAAATTTGGCCTGGATTGCATCAACCCCTTTTTTCATTAAGCACTCAACTTTGGAGTAATACTAAACACAGTTAGAAGTTTTTCTCATCGGTTTCTTTAACAGTGGAATTAGATAACGTAAGAAACGTAACTAAGATGAAATATTAAAATCAATTTGTATACAAATAACCTTTCAACATTTAGCCTTTCGACACATTCAGCCATTCGACACATTCGGTCTTTCGACATTCGGCCTTTCGACATTTGGCCTTTCGACCCTATTCCGACTAATTTAACATAGCATTATAGAGTCTAACGGCTTCTGTAACTCTCAAGGGCACGCGGGAGGTCGCTGCGCTCCCTCCCCACGCTTAGCCCTCCGAGGGGCTTTAGATTTGAACTTCGGGGACATAGGAGTCGGGATCAACAAACATGTCGCACTGCGTGCCGCGCGTAGGACCGGATTATATAGAATCTATTAATGACACCTACTAAAAGAGAAATAATTGAATTTTTTTTTTATGCAAGATTTTGCAATTGCAAATACCCCCCCCCCCACCCCCCCTCCCCCCCTCAAATAGATCCACCATCAATTGTCCATACGATGAATTAATCGACGATCAATTGTTCATGCGATCAATTGTATCTACGATTAATTGTTTCCACAATCAATTGTGTCTACGATAAACTTCTCACGTTCAATTGTAACACGATCAATTGTTTACGATGCGACTAATAAAACAAAATAAACAAAAGGTATTTCAGTCCAAAACTTTATGATTAAAACGCCTTTCAAGAAGGTTGTTCAGTTTAAATGCACAAAGGGCATTTCAGTCAAACTGTTTTCTGACCGAAATACCTTTTTACGATTGAAGTTCCTTTATAAAAGGAGTTTTAGTCATAATATTTGTACCCGAAATTTAATGACTGAAACTTGTTTCGTTTTTTGACTGAATTGTTTTTTACTATATTCCCCAAGATAATTTTGTCTGGATTTCTTTTTTAATTGTTTGACTGAGTTACCTCTTCAAAACGTATTTTATTCACAAATGCAAAAGGAATTTCAGAAAAAAAAGTTTGATGAATCCCTTTTCAGTTTTTTGATTGAACTTCCTTCTGAAAAGGCATTTCAGCCTAAAATTATTTTGACTGAGTTGCCTTTTAATTTTTGACTAAAACTCCTATCCGTTTTAGACTGAGATGCTTTTGACTGGAGCGCCGGAGCCAACATATAGGTCTACGAAGGCATTTCAGTCAAAAAAACTAGCCAAACAAAAGGTATTCCAGTCCAAAAATTTGTGAATAAAATTCTTTTCAAGAAGGTCGTTCAATCCAAAAACACAAAGGGCATTTCAGTCAAACTGTTTTCTGACCGAAATACCTTTTTTTTAGGACTGAACTTCCTTTTTAAAAGGAGTTTTAGTCATAATATTTGTATGGACAATTTTATGACTGAAATGCCTTTCGTTTTTTGACTGAATGGTTTTTGACTGAATATCAGGAGAACAATTTTGCCTGGAATTCCTTTTTAATTGTTTGACTGAATTGCCTTCTCAAAAGGTATTTCAGTCATAAATGCGAAAGGAATTCTAGTCAAAATAGTATTGACTTGAATGCCTTTTTTTTTTTTTGATTGAACTTCCTTCTGAAAAGGCATTTCAGTCTAAACCTATTTTGACTGAGTTGCCTTTTAATTTTTGAGTGAAATTCCTTCCTGTTGTTGACTGAAACGTTTTTGACTGGAATTCCCGGAGCCGAAACAGACACTACAACCTAACCTTGTGTGAGATGAAACTAAAAATATTAATTTGTACTCATGTATTGGATACATGTTTTAATTGATTTATTTTACTCTGTTTTATAAATATTGTACATATATGTGAATACAGAATTATTGAAATTTTATTCGAAATAAAATAAACATAAAAGTAAAATTAATATACATAATTCAAAAATAAAAAATATATACATATATAACATTTATATATAGTCGTCTGATTGACAAAGATCGCATACTAGCGTTGAGCATATTTGGTGATGGTTATTGCAGTGCTCGTGAATCTTCCTTTTGCAGTCCTCGCATTGTATTGTTACGTCATTATGTTTAATAATTTCAAAACACAGTAAACAGTTTTCCAAAACGGATTCAGATTTTTCTGATATGATATTTTTTAAGTATTCCCGGTATTCCCTCATACCGTTTTCATATATTCGGTCATCGGGTGAGTGAATATCACTTCGATAGGCGTTGTTGCTTGTGAGGTCAATAGCGTACAAAACTAAAGCACCACAGTTAAAACCATCTCTCTGCATCGCTAGACTATAAGATGGTGCATACTTAAATTTTTTTCTTGGAATATTACCCCAGGCCTGACACATTTCATTGACAAAATTCTGAGCTTTTTTTGCTAAATGTGGAATAGCTTTTTGAGTTGACAATGGATCGTAAGTAACTATTGTATTTAGCTCAAAATCAATAATTGTCAACACGAAATGCGAATTGTTAACAATATTTGGTATGTAAACTCTTCGTTTGTTACGGCAAATTGTAATTTCAGGGTGTTTTTTTACATCAATGATTTCGTAAACTCCTGCACTGGGTAATGTTTTAAGCGCCTGATACGGATCCAGGCAGACGTCATTAGAATTTAGCAATAAAACGTTTGCAGCAACATATACCAATTCAGCCGTCAAAAACGAAGATCCATCGAGGCTGCTGTAGCACGTACTACTTAGGGTACTTTCCCATAAGGGATGAAAATTAAATTTAAATAATTTTAAAATGAACCCTTTTTTTAAAATGTTGTCAATATACAAATTATTTGTAAATTTTAGCATTTTGGGAGTCATGTAACGACTCAATGCTACTCTGCCGGAATATTTATTTTGTCTCGGTCGTTTTCTCTTCCAACTCTCTTTGAGGTTAAGAGTCGCGGGATCTATTTCATCGTGACCGAATATTTTAAGAGTTGAAAGTGGCGTTTCTGTCGTCGCTAGGATGTTTTTCTCTTTACTCCAGGTGATTAATGGATTTACCTCCAGGGGTTTTTTGCTTGGTGTTAATGTTCGCGAATTTCGAGAACTGGACATCTCGCCTTTCAAATTTACAATTTTTTTGCGATGCATTAGATCCGGTGCTATTTCAACGGCGTTAAAAAGCAAATCGGTTGTTTCATAGAGTTTGTCAATGAAACGACCCAGCTTTTGATTAGGACTCTTAATTAAATTATTTTTAATAATATTGAACCAGTTTTCAATAATAGCGTTGGAAACTCGTTGGTCCTTACTGAAGTGTCTTAAAACCAATGTACTCCACAGTGGTAAATACGTAAAATATTTTTTAACGCAAAATTCAATGAACCCTTTACAAAATAGCTTATTTTGCGTTTGAGTCTTATTTTCATTATTTAAAACGGTCTTTTCTGTTGCGATATATAGATTGTGAAAATAATTATAAAATGGTGAAGCGCTGTCTATATCGTCTTCTTGTGATTCACAATCATTTCTTGTTTCTAGAATGTTTTCATCAACATAATCAATGCGGGTTTTTATGTAACTTAGAAATCGTATATTGGCACTGTTGCATAATTGATTTTCGTATTTAGAACAACCAATTTGACAAAAAAGAACAAATAACTCGTCGATTTGTTCTATTGATTTCGCATCGATTATTAAAAAAAACAAAATCATTATAAAGTCACGCAAATCTTTGGAACAGTTTGGAATTTTGCTTCTAATTTGCCGAGTCAGTATCGCAGCAAAATGTGAACAACATATAAACACGCCGTAAGTCTCGTTATTTATTTTTTTTTTTTCAAAAATGACCTCATAGCAGAACCTTAAATAATTATTTATATCCATGATATTTAGCTCCTTTAAAATACTGTTTATAAAAACCCAAGACCAATCGGTTATAAAAATTTTTGGTGATTTATTTTTCGGGTTGTTCTTTAGGACTTCACAATAAAAATAATTCAAAAAATTTCCTACTGCAATACTATCGTGTCTAGCCGAAATTAGTTCGGCAATTGGTACAATAGTATTGTTAACCTTGATTACAATAGGGTAATAATATATCCTAGAATAGTTATGTGCTGGACAACATTTCATATTTCTGACAAGGCCGCCAGTTGCATCAATGTGCAGTTCGTTCACGTTATATTTTGAAAGAATTGACAATTTCTCAGTTCTCATTAAAATTATATATAGCGGATCAGATGCTAAATATATATATTTGGTGTTTGGGGATTGACGTGAATAACGAAAAATTGCATCCATCATTTCGCAATCATTAACCAAGTCTTTAATATTTTGCCGTTCAGATCTCGCTTTTCGTAGCACTTCTTGTCTGCATATGTTCTGCGTATTTCCCGTTTTGATCAAATTTGGGTCTTTGCTCGTAAGTTGTTCCAAGTAAACTAAATTCGCCGTTTTATGGATCATCTTATTTTGAATTGAATTTCTGCGTTGATTTCTTAATTGGAAAAACTCTTTGTAAGTTCCATGGTCCTTCACGTCAGGACCCTTTGTAAAATAATTTACAAGATTTTGATTATGCAATAAAAATTTATATTGCTGCTTATGCGCTTTATATTTGCAAGTAGCGTACATAACTTTAGAACAATTCTTCCTGTTATTATTTATTGTGTTAAAAGATAAAACGCATGGTATCTGGGCTGCGATTAGGGATTCTTTAATCGACTCTCTTATTTCTTCATTTGTCGCATCGCTAATATTTCCAATTTTCAGTTGAAAAGTTCCTCGTGGGAACCATTTATCGGGAACAACTTCTCTGATCTCTATGGTTAAATTCTCAATTTCGTAGTTCTCTATAACATCAGTTTTATTCACTGATTGATTGATCCCATTTTCTTTTTCTGCGAAATTACTCGTATTATGTACATCATGATACATTTCAATATTTTCCGATAGCTTATCGCTTTTATCGATATTTGTGATTTCGATTTTACTGCACCTATTTTTAATTTTCTTATGCCACAGAAAATACATTTTCATTCTGTTAGAGTGAGAATTGCAAACACGTAATTTTGCACAAAGCGAAGTAAATAATGTCGACTTACCACGTGGAATTTTTACATTCAAAAAATCATTGCCGAACATTTCTTTGATTGCCTCTTTCAAAGTGTGCTCGTTCAATTTTTTTCTACTCTCGTGAGTCTGATATCTCTTAAACACCTTAGCTTCTGGCATTTTGAATAATAAAACTTGAAATTCAAAGAGGCTAGTAAAAATATCTAATCTATAAACTATATTAAATTGGTTTTTGACACACAATACACAAATACACTATTACCAAAAACTTCACATTAATCAAAATTCAAAATTTTCACACACTTTTTCACTTAATTTTACTGTTAGATTATACTATCACTAGATAAGTTTTTAATTAATTACAATAAACTGGCACAATATCTAATTTATTTACGACACTCTAGGCCTAGGCTTTTACATAAAATTATTCGCTTTTGTAATAATCAATTTTCGTTTCTCTATTATACCCTCTTTCTCGATAAAATAATATTCTCTTTTCCGTTTTTTTGACAATTTCTTGGTAATTGTTTAAAATCCAATTTCAAAGAATTATTCTCTATACAACGATAGTTCTACGTTTTTATAATTAAAATTTGTTTTATAAAATAACAGAATTTCATGAAAAATTTGTTTAGTTAACTGACAGGCAATTCTTAATTCGACACTTCAAAAAATTGATAAGAGTAAAGGAAAAATTCAATTAAATCATTACCGATCGCGATCCGTTCAAATTATGAAATTGTGAGCTAAAGACGTTTTCGAATAACCCGCCCTTTTGTTGTTTATTAATTTAAAATTTTGAAGAGATGTACAGGGGTGCCTAGTCTGCCTTTATTTTAATAAGTAAAATAACGGATTGTTAGTGTAACGACGGTGGTTTGGGGTCATTTGGGGGGGGGGATCCCAAGTCGAGTAGATTAATCTACGTGCTTTGTAACCTTCCAGTAGCGTGCGCATCACATGAGCTATTTTGGTCATGAATTAGGCAGCTGCATGATGGGTACAATTGTGTAAGCGGTAACCTGGTCATAATTTGCAAGTGTATGTGCTGCCTCCTCGTAGCAGCCACTGGTAATTGAGGTCGTTTGGCATATTAAGGCCATTTGGCACAGGCTAATGTATGGCGATATTACCGTTACCTAATTCCACTGTTCAAGAAACCGATGAGAAAAACTTCTAACTGTGTTTAGTATTACTCCAAAGTTGAGTGTTTAATGTAATATGGGGTTGGTGCAATCCAGGCCAAATTTGAGGGTGTAGATTTCATTAGAACTTCATGAATCGGCCTGATTGAACAGATATTACAGTTATCTAATTCCACTATTAAAGAAACCGATGAGAAAAACTTCTAACTGTGTTTAGTATTACTCCAAAGTTGAGTGCTCAATGAAAAAAGGGGTTGGTGCCATCTAGGCCAAATTTGAAGGTGTAAAATTCATTAGAACTTCATGAATCGGCCTGATTGAACAGATATTACTGTTATATAATTCCACTGTTAAAGAAACCGATGAGAAAAACTTCTAACTGTGTTTAGTATTACTACAAAGTTGAGTGCTTAATGAAAAAGGGGTTGATGCAATCCAGGCCAAATTTGAGGGTGTAGATTTCATTAGAACTTCATGAATCGGCCTGATTGAACAGATATTACTGTTATCTAATTCCACTATTAAAGAAACCGATGAGAAAAACTTCTAACTGTGTTTAGTATTACTCCAAAGTTGAGTGCTCAATGAAAAAAGGGGTTGGTGCCATCTAGGCCAAATTTGAAGGTGTAAAATTCATTAGAACTTCATGAATCGGCCTGATTGAACAGATATTACTGTTATATAATTCCACTGTTAAAGAAACCGATGAGAAAAACTTCTAACTGTGTTTAGTATTACTCCAAAGTTGAGTGCTTAATGAAAAAGGGGTTGATGCAATCCAGGCCAAATTTGAGGGTGTAGATTTCATTAGAACTTCATGAATCGGCCTGATTGAACAGGTATTACTGTTATCTAATTCCACTATTAAAGAAACCGATGAGAAAAATTTCTAACTGTGTTTAGTATTACTCCAAAGTTGAGTGCTTAACGAAAAAAGGGGTTGATGCAATCCAGGCCAAATTTGAGGATGTAGATTTCATTAGAACTTCATGAATCGGCCTGATTGAACAGATATTACTGTTATCTAATTCCACTGTTAAAGAAACCGATGAGAAAAACTTCTAACTGTGTTTAGTATTACTCCAAAGTTGAGTGCTTAATGAAAAAAGGGGTTGATGCAATCCAGGCCAAATTTGAGGGTGTAGATTTCATTAGAACTTCATGAATCGGCCTGATTGAACAGATATTACTGTTATCTAATTCCACTATTAAAGAAACCGATGAGAAAAACTTCTAACTGTGTTTAGTATTACTCCAAAGTTGAGTGCTTAATGAAAAAAGGGGTTGATGCAATCCAGGCCAAATTTGAGGGTGTAGATTTCATTAGAACTTCATGAATCGGCCTGATTGAACAGATATTACTGTTATCTAATTCCACTATTAAAGAAACCGATGAGAAAAGCTTCTAACTGTGTTTAGTATTACTCCAAAGTTGAGTGCTTAATGAAAAAAGGGGTTGATGCAATCCAGGCCAAATTTGAGGGTGTAGATTTCATTAGAACTTCATGAATCGGCCTGATTGAACAGATATTACTGTTATCTAATTCCACTGTTAAAAAAACCGATGAGAAAAACTTCTAACTGTGTTTAGTATTACTCCAAAGTTGAGTGCTTAATGAAAAAAGGGGTTGATGCAATCCAGGCCAAATTTGAGGGTGTAGATTTCATTAGAACTTCATGAATCGGCCTGATTGAACAGATATTACTGTTATCTAATTCCACTGTTAAAGAAACCGATGAGAAAAACTTCTAACTGTGTTTAGTATTACTCCAAAGTTGAGTGCTTAATGAAAAAAGGGGTTGATGCAATCCAGGCCAAATTTGAGGGTGTAGATTTCATTAGAACTTCATGAATCGGCCTGATTGAACAGATATTACTGTTATCTAATTCCACTATTAAAGAAACCGATGAGAAAAACTTCTAACTGTGTTTAGTATTACTCCAAAGTTGAGTGCTTAATGAAAAAAGGGGTTGATGCAATCCAGGCCAAATTTGAGGGTGTAGATTTCATTAGAACTTCATGAATCGGCCTGATTGAACAGATATTACTGTTATCTAATTCCACTGTTAAAGAAACCGATGAGAAAAACTTCTAACTGTGTTTAGTATTACTCCAAAGTTGAGTGCTTAATGAAAAAAGGGGTTGATGCAATCCAGGCCAAATTTGAGGGTGTAGATTTCATTAGAACTTCATGAATCGGCCTGATTGAACAGATATTACTGTTATCTAATTCCACTGTTAAAGAAACCGATGAGAAAAGCTTCTAACTGTGTTTAGTATTACTCCAAAGTTGAGTGCTTAATGAAAAAAGGGGTTGATGCAATCCAGGCTAAATTTGAGGGTGTAGATTTCATTAGAACTTCATGAATCGGCCTGATTGAACAGATATTACTGTTATCTAATTCCACTATTAAAGAAACCGATGAGAAAAACTTCTAACTGTGTTTAGAATTACTCCAAAGTTGAGTGCTTAATGAAAAAATTGGTTGATGCAATCCAGGCCAAATTTGAGGGTGTAGATTTCATTAGAACTTCATGAATCGGCCTGATTGAACAGATATTACTGTTATCTAATTCCACTGTTAAAGAAACCGATGAGAAAAACTTCTAACTGTGTTTAGTATTACTCCAAAGTTGAGTGCTTAATGAAAAAAGGGGTTGATGCAATCCAGGCCAAATTTGAGGGTGTAGATTTCATTAGAACTTCATGAATCGGCCTGATTGAACAGATATTACTGTTATCTAATTCCACTATTAAAGAAACCGATGAGAAAAACTTCTAACTGTGTTTAGTATTACTCCAAAGTTGAGTGCTTAATGAAAAAAGGGGTTGATGCAATCCAGGCCAAATTTGAGGGTGTAGATTTCATTAGAACTTCATGAATCGGCCTGATTGAACAGATATTACTGTTATCTAATTCCACTGTTAAAAAAACCGATGAGAAAAACTTCTAACTGTGTTTAGTATTACTCCAAAGTTGAGTGCTTAATGAAAAAAGGGGTTGATGCAATCCAGGCCAAATTTGAGGGTGTAGATTTCATTAGAACTTCATGAATCGGCCTGATTGAACAGATATTACTGTTATCTAATTCCACTGTTAAAAAAACCGATGAGAAAAATTTCTAACTGTGTTTAGTATTACTCCAAAGTTGAGTGCTTAATGAAAAAAGGGGTTGATGCAATCCAGGCCAAATTTGAGGGTGTAGATTTCATTAGAACTTCATGAATCGGCCTGATTGAACAGATATTACTGTTATTTAATTCCACTATTAAAGAAACCGATGAGAAAAACTTCTAACTGTGTTTAGTATTACTCCAAAGTTGAGTGCTTAATGAAAAAAGGGGTTGATGCAATCCAGGCCAAATTTGAGGGTGTAGATTTCATTAGAACTTCATGAATCGGCCTGATTGAACAGATATTACTGTTATCTAATTCCACTATTAAAGAAACCGATGAGAAAAGCTTCTAACTGTGTTTAGTATTACTCCAAAGTTGAGTGCTTAATGAAAAAAGGGGTTGATGCAATCCAGGCCAAATTTGAGGGTGTAGATTTCATTAGAACTTCATGAATCGGCCTGATTGAACAGATATTACTGTTATCTAATTCCACTGTTAAAAAAACCGATGAGAAAAATTTCTAACTGTGTTTAGTATTACTCCAAAGTTGAGTGCTTAATGAAAAAAGGGGTTGATGCAATCCAGGCCAAATTTGAGGGTGTAGATTTCATTAGAACTTCATGAATCGGCCTGATTGAACAGATATTACTGTTATCTAATTCCACTATTAAAGAAACCGATGAGAAAAACTTCTAACTGTGTTTAGTATTACTCCAAAGTTGAGTGCTCAATCAAAGAATTATTATACATATATTAAAAATCAAAATCTCTGCTATAAAGAATGCTTTTAAGATTTATCTGGTTTGGATAATTAAACTGAATTATTTTATGATAGGTTTTTGAATTAGATTTTCGTGAATCTATATACTTTTCGACAAACCGCCTAAATGTTTGCATTTTACAGATACATTTAAACAAAATTTTTGTTTTTGTAGTTTTAGGACAAATTTAGTATAAACTTCACATCGGTACAAGTGGAATATTTGTAATTAATGAAGCAGCTTCTCCGGTCAGCAATCCTCTTAAATATTTAAACTTATAAACATCAGAAATGGGTGTTTTATGAATCGATACCTCATAGAAACCCTTGATTGTTGGAATTTGCGCGAAATCGCCCGAAAATGGTGGTATATTAATTTTAGGCAGTTTAATATCGCCTTTAAGCTTCTGGTTGAAACTTTTGTACCGATGGAAAAATTTAACTGCTCTTGATTAGTTCGATCGGTGATCTTTTTTACCGCATTACGAAGTTTGCTTTTAAGTTAAAAATAACGTCGCTCAAATTCTTTGAATTCAGAAGCTGAATCATGTGCATCAATGACGTCATCCAGGTCAGAAAAATTATTGAATATTTTCTCAAGATGCCATAGGCGTATGTTTAAATCGATAATGCTCCAAGCGAACCTTCCATTCTTGTTAAGGCAGCCTTTGCTAACCCACACCGACGCACCAAATCTGGTAATTCTTCCGTCATTTTAAACTGGGTTTTGCCACTTTATTCTTTGGTTGATCTTTTTACTGTTTTATAGAGTTTATTTCACTAGATTACTAATATGATATTGAATTTTTTATTTGATTTGGAAATTTGTTAATTTGATTTGAACACTTTTTAATTTTTTACACTTTCTGCCGTAGGCACTTGGCGAAACACACTTAATACACACATTTTTAAAATTTTTAAAAACACTTATTAAATATTTCGCAAAATTTCAAAAGGTTTAAAAAATCACTCGATCGATTTCGGCTTATTAGGCCATCATCAGGAGTATCTACTAAACTGTTTAGTAGATACTCCTGATGATGGCCTAATAAGCCGAAATCGATCGAGTGATTTTTTAAACCTTTTGTAATTTTGCGAAATATTTAACAAGTGTTTTTAAAAATTTTAAAAATGTGTGTACTTTTTAATTTAGTTTGAAAAATGTTTAACTTGACTTGAAAAAATATACACTCAATTTTTAACAGAAATGTATACTTTGCGGACATCTTTTTACACATAGATATGAAAACTTTCTTACTGCTAGTTTTTTATATGTACTACCGCTTGCAAAAGTTCATTATACACAGAGAAAAACTAAGTGTTTTTTCAAACTAGCAGCCCACTAAAATTATGAATTTTTTTGTATTGAAAAAATAGGATAAATAAGCAAAAAAGCTTTATTATTAGCAAAAAAAAATTGATTACATACAAATGAAATGGGATTTTGATATATGTAGCTCCAAAACTTGATTTGGATTGCTATAAAATTCTGATGTCTAAATACAAAACTCTAATATTTTTATTGATTTTAAACTTTTAAACTTACGACATACAATAAAGCATTTAAATCAAAACTCATCAAGCTTGTTTCGAAACTTCCTTGTTCTAGTTTCAAAATTTACAAATTTTGGCCTAAACTACAATAGTTTATTATTTATTTATTTATTTATTTACCATACAGCATGTTTATGCAATTGGGTAAAAAAGTCTTAAATAATAGGATATAATAAAATATATATGTAAAAATTTAAAAATTAAAGTACAACATTAAAACACTATCATAAAATATAAAATGCGCTCTGAACAATGAGCATCAACACAACAATAAATTATCAATTTAAAGCGATAATGCGGAGATTGATTTTTTAAAAGCGTCACGCGAAATATTAAAATCGAACCACATTGATACACTATTCAAGTCGCGTTGTATACGCGCTACAGGATCAAAATACGCGTAGTTAGTGCACGCAGTCGGGATAAAAAGCAAACTACGTGGCCGTAACACACGTTGAGGAGTGTAAAAATTGAAAAGAGATAGCAGCTCTGGGCAATCGACCTTACCACAAAGTATATCACGCGCAAATGTGGCACTTGCACACTTACGCCTAGACGACAGTGACTGTATACCTAGAAGACAACATCTATCATGATATGGTAACAGTTTAAAATCACCCCTTTCTGTGGATGGCAATTTTCTTAGAGAAAACAATAAGAATTGCTTCTGGATGCCCTCTATTCTCTTAGTGTGAATATCGTAGAATAGAGACCATATAACGCTGGCATATTCGATATGCGACCTCACAAATGATGAATATAATGATTTGAATGTCAACAAATCATGAAAATCTCTCGAGTATCGCTTAATAAAACCCAACTTTGAGTAGACCTTATGAATAATCGGGTCAATATGGAAGTTAAACGTCGTGTCAAAGCTAAAAACCACCCCCAAATCATTGACTGAGACAACCCGTTTTAAAATCTTATTTGTAAGAAAATACTCAAAAACTAAAGGCTGCTTAGATTTAGATATTGTCATGACTTGGCATTTCTCCACATTAAGACACATTAAGTTTCGATCAGCCCAATCACAAAAACAATTCAAATCTTGTTTGGAACTTAAATCTATCCGGTCCGCACGATATGGTAGAATAAAATTTTATATCGTTCGCGAACAATAAACAGCAAATTCCAATAATTTTGTGACATCATTGATAAAAATCAGGAACAGCAATGGTCCCAAATGGCTTCCTTGCGGTACACCAGAGTGAACCGTGAAGCTATCGGAAGATATGTCGTCAATTTTAACATACATTTTACGATTTTTCAAGTAAGAACTTAGCCAATTCAGCGGTATAAAGTCGCAATTGAGTTTGCTAAGCTTATCTAACAACAAACGGTGATTTAGTTTATCGAAAGCCTTAGCAAAGTCTGTATAAACCACATCAACCTGTACTTTGGATGTTGCGGATTTTGTTATATAGCTCTGGAAAAGTGCCAGATTAGTGACAGTAGACCGGCCTGGAAAAAACCCATGCTGACGTGAGCTGATTAATTGTTTGCTATGGAAAAATAGAACCTCTTTAACCATACATTCAAACTCCTTCGGGATGCAGGACATTATTGCAATGCCCCTATAATTTGTTACGTCATTGCGTGATCCGTTTTTGTGTATCGGTGTAAGGAAAGCTAATTTCCACACATCTGGGAATTTACCCTGGCTTAAACTTTTATTAAATAGTAAATGAAGGGGAGCTGACAACCCAATAGCACAACACCTTAGTAATGCCGGCGGCAGTCCATCTGGTCCAAAGCACTTGGAGATATCGAGGTTAAGAAACGCGCTTACAACATCTTGTTTGGAGAACATGATGATTGAGCTGTTTATGCTAGATGATGACCATTGAATATTATTGGTGTCTTTGACAAATACACTGCTAAAGTAATCCGCAAAAAAATTGCAAATAGTAAGAGGATCATTTGACTTTTGACCCTTGAATGACATAACTGATGGTATACCGTTAGTTTGGTTCTTCACGAATTTCCAAAACTTGAATTGTTTCCTAAATAATTTAAACTGGGAATGGTGTAACAAAGAACCAGTACTCTTAAATTTAGTATGGGCTCTGTTACGTTGAACTTCGAGTTTTTTCAGATCTTTTGTGAACCATGGATCTTTACGAGCCAGCGACTGTTTCTTTTCCACTTTAGGAACAAACTTATTGATACAGGAATATAATAAATCGTTGAATAAATGAACTGTATGGTCAACATTGATATTTGACAAAACATTGCCCCAATTAACATCAGTTAAAGATTTATTCATTGAACTGACGTCCGTGCGAGGGTAGTCAAAAACCAAGATATTTTTAGTAAAGTTGAGATTGTCACAAAATTCGTACGATAAATCGATCGACATTTGAGTATGGAAAATACTTGTGTAGCCCGCAATATCGTCACAGGCTTCAATTTTATACGTGCGCTTATTAGTGTAAAAACACAGATCCAAAAAGGTATCACGACTGTTAGGGATATTGTTTATTTGAGATGCACCAATATTAGCCATATAATCACAAACCAACGCAGAAGAGTCGTTAGTGTTGAACGGGATAAATATGTTATCATCGTCACCGCCTAACTTCCAGAATAACTCTGGGAAATTAAAATCACCAAAAACCATAAGGTCAGTTCCCTCGTCCAAAAAAGGTAAAACATTATTAGTGAAATTAGCTAAAATTTCGGTAATAACTGTCGGACCAGAGTTACATGGAACATACATAACACATATGATCAAATTATATGACGCCAATTTGAATTTAACTGCCAAAAATTCAAATTTTGGGTCAGATACCAAAAGTTCACATAACAGGTTTTTACGAACGGCGATCAGTACCCCACCGCCTTTTAGATTCGCACCACAGCTGTATCGGTCCCGTCTGAAAACACAGAAGTCTGATGGAAAGAACTCAGATGAATTGAAATCATTTGTCAGCCATGTTTCAGCTAGCAATATGATGTTGTAATTACACTCCAACACGCCAAGATAAAATGGTTTTGATTTTGAACGCATACCGCTACAATGAGGTATTTTCCCAAAATCGATTTTAGTTCATTTGTCCCCACGCTTGGGCAGCGCTGACTACACATTTTTTTTTTTTACATGCAAAAATAGGTAAAATCATGTTTACAAATACAAGTTTCCTGTCTAAATTAGTGGATGTCCCCGTACTTTTTTTTATGATTAATAAAGATGACTATGTTGCGATTAATAATAAATATCAAATTTTAAAATTAATTTAGTCGAAATTAATAATTTAATGAAACATTCAAACACATGTTTGACCATATAAAACTACATACGAAATTTTTTAACCGCCAGTCAGTAGGCGTTGGAATTCTATTTAGGAAAATCCCTAATTATAGAAAAAAATTGATAAATTATTATCGGTACAATTGTTAGTACTGTTGCTGTTTAGAAATAAGTTAGAATTATGAATTGGGTTATTTGAATTTGTGTTAGTATTTACATTATTTAAAACTAAATTAGAGCTAACTTTAGTATTAGTAAAAATATTACGAGCATCCGAATTATCCGATGGTCCCACGCTATTACAATCTGGCTCCATCCAATGAGTTAAGCCAACGTTATGGGGACCACGTTTTTTGAGCGTCTAACAAACTCACGAACTACAATTCCAACAGGCCATACCCCAGGTTGTAACAGTTTAGTGAACGAGTCCGGATTCACTTCAATTTTGAAAGACACGAAATTAAGCCGTTTGATGTCCTGTTCGCCGGATACGAGTAATCTGCATTCAAAAGGATAAACATTTTCATTTATTGATAAACATTTTCATTTTTATATGGAAAGTCGCATTGTTTAATTTTAAAACAGTTGAATGTTGATTCAAGCAATAAAACTTTGATAATAAACATTTAATTTAACATATTGTTTATAAACAAAATTGGATTGTTTGAATGTAATTCTCATGAAACAGAAACGGTTTGAGACAAAAACACTTACTTTTTCGATGTTTACCTGAACCAAAAATTGTTTTATTTCAATACAATTTTATTTAGAATTAAACACATATACACTATAGATATGTAACCAATTTGATTTTTATGAACAACTGGGATGCGACTTCACTTATGTCTCTTTGTTGCGTGTACTTCCATTTATCTTTTAATTTGAACCTCTTGAATATATGGCTTAACCCTTTAAATCGATCAATAATTGAGGTTTCTTAATTGAAACTATCTCCTAAAATAAAACCCCAGATTTTTGCACCAGCGTCTCTTGGATGTTTAATTTTTCACGATGATTTCAAAACTCGTAGAAATATAATTTGATCCAAAATGGTCGTCCATTGATGTTTCTCTAGCTGTTTTTTACAAATAAACAAGAAGTTGGCCATCAATGTCTCTCTGAAAATAATATAAAGGATTGTAATCACTTTAATGAAATTATATCTAATTTTTAAATAACTCACTACCCAATATCCCATTTAACTTGTAATAATGGCATAGCGCTTTAACTCTTAAATGACTTATGCTATAGTTTCTTCTGAAATTTTACGTTTTAATAATTATTTGATTGTCGTGAATTTAATTGTAGCGTTCTAGATTTGCCAGCCGCATATTTATACCTACACACTGTTAAATTTGCGCCGAGACACAATTACTAAAATCCTCAGGATACAAGTAATTGATTTTCTTTAATTTAATTTATATTTCCCAAAAACAATAAATTAATTAGCTACCTTTGCCATTTTTATGGATTTGTAAACAAAATAAACAGGTGAAAAGTTTCAGTAGAATTCCTAAGCTAGCTCGCTCTTTAATGGATGATGATTTTTAAACGCGATAAAAGAAACTTGTCGTCATCAATATCCTAAAAGTTTATTTTAATAATTATTTTAAAGTAACAGAAAATATTTGAATTTTGTAAAATTAAAAACTTACAATTATAAGATAGTAATACTCGATTCCTGCTGACGATGACATAAAAGAAATTGTTCATGTCGCATTAACCGTGTTGGATATTTTACTGTTATATTCTGTGAAATATACATATGTAGAGGTCATTTAACATTTTATAGAATTCCACAATTCTTCAGTAGGTGTAATAAATTCCCACCTAAGTAAACACAGGAGCTGGAAGATTTTTAGATCGCCTTATCGAATACTCACCTTTGCATATTATCATTAGTTGCACACGCTATAAATTAATTACTTTACACAATATTTGAACTAAAATTATTAATTACCTATGCACTGTACCCATTCTATCGTACCAACGCTTCGGATTCCGGAAACAAAAATAATCCCGGTACGAAAGTGAAGATGAGGTTGGATTTCAGGTGGTAAATGGTTCTCCCATATAAAGTCTTCTTATATAATTTTATACAAAATGGAGATAATTTTATTTGATATTTACTTGATATTAACTTTACTTTTGATATTTACTTTGATATCTATAATATACAAGAATGTTCAACATTTTCTTAAGCTATAAATTTCCATTTCATATATCAATTATAAAGCATAGTTCAATAGCTCATGTGGTAGATGGTTGCGCTGTGAAGCTAAAGGTCTCGAGTTTGATTCCCGATAACTTCTAATATAATTATTTTTTTTTTTTATCAGATTAATGTTGGACTTTATCTATGTAAGTTAACACATCAAGCAACTAGGTTCCCACGTTTATGTGAGGGATCATATTCCTCTGTCTGAAGATAACAACCATCGCGCGTTGCACTCAACATTATCGCAACTCAGCACATTCTTCCACTCGCGGTTGCAAGTATTCAGTTAATTACATTAATATAGTCAGTTGTAATCCAAATTTAGCTTAAGATAGATATTTAAGTTTTTATAATAAAAGTGTATTAAATGAATCATTTAATAAAGTGAAATTGTGTTAAATAAAATCAATATTAAATAAATAAAAATATATATAAAATAAAAAATAAAAAAATAAAAAATTCAAATTAAATAATAAATAAATTAACTTGTATAAGTGCTACATATAAGTGAAGCATTCTTTTTGCAGAAGTTGTTTGTATTTATTATGGCAAAAATATTTCACATAAATAATAAAATTGTGCAATTGCACAGGGGTCCCCTAGTTAACTTTATTTTACTTTAATGTTTTTCCTTTGGTGGTCAGCAATCAAGAGAGCGAAACAAGTTGTTTTTTATTTCAAGATGGTTACAATTATTCTGGTTGACATAATTTAACACAGATGGTCTCATTTCAGTTATAGCTCACAATGTCTCTTGTAGGGTTAAATTTATAAACTAACATTTGATAGGTTTGTGTTAATTCGAACATTATAGCAAGTATTTAGATTTTTGACATTTAATTAACAGTGTATAAGATGCAAACAAAATAAAGGTAAGGAAAATTATGTAAATTTAAATTAAATGAATTAAATTAATTATAATTGAATTTTACAGATTAAAGTGCTTAATTACTGAACTGGAGAATATTAATCGGTCTGATCGACCTGAGTACTAAAAATCTGTTTCTTATTTTCGCTCAGATCGATCTGATCAATTTTGTTGCTGTTTCTTATTTTTTTCATATTAGTTAGATCGATTTTTTCGATTTGCAAAAATATTCCGATCTCTCAGATTGATTTTAGTATGGCTAACTTCACCTAACTCAAATTGCCGATATTTGCGGTGTAAAATCTGTTTTTTTTATTATAAATAATAGTGAATTATTTAAATGAAATTTCATAATTTTATATTTTCGTTTATTTATAAAGAGTTGCAAATTATTTGCCTTTTATTTGAACCCGACGAATCGACTAGCTCATTTCGAGGTGTTGAGTTTTCTTCTTCCAAATCAACACTTTCTATCTCAATATAGCCATTAAAATTAATGCTCGCATTATGCAGAATGCAACACGACATAATAATTATGACTATAAAGTTTATTCTTTGATTCCGAGGTCGTTCTCAATGCGTACTCTACTTTTCGCTATAAATTTCGATTAATACTTTTTTGGTTATCGGTTAAATACCCAGTATTTTTAAAAGGTACTAGCAAAAATGCCATCAATGGATATGCGCTGTCACCAATAAGGTGGAGCCCTTGTCCAATTTACTTAGTCACATTAGACAGATTCATGTAAATAGGTGATCTGTTCCACACAGATGCATCATGTGTAAATCTTACTTCGCCCACGTAGCAGTTAACACCTTTTAACACAATAGAATGAATGGTATTGCTTTGGTACCAATATTGTATAGTACCACGCATCAATTGCCCCAATTACTCAACGATTTAAATAATCATTTAATGTTAATCTGCACAATTATTAAATATGTATCTGCCCACTTTTTTACTCTGGCGGTCCATAATTTTTTGATCTGCCAATCTGAACCCTGTTTCTTATTTCAGATCGATTAGATCAATCTGATTTCAGATTTGAAAATCTGCTCGATCTACGGATTTAAATAAGAAACACAGCAAAAGTGATTATAATTTAAGTTAATTTTTTGTCTCGTTTTAGGTTGCTTTACTTAGATGTCATCGATTGGTTTGGTGTAATTACCGATTTGCTGTCTTCGACACCCATTAATATTACACTGTTTATAATAAAGAATCTTTAACTATTAATTTGTATAATTATTTATTAATATTTTGAGCATTTTTTTGTTTAGCTGCATTATTCATCGGCAGAGTATATACGAATGTAAGGTTATTTTCTGCATGATTTTAAGTGTCACTAAAACAAAATCTCTATTTTGCTTTAAATAATTTTTATTTGATTTAAGCTTGCTTTGTTTTGCATTAAACTTTATGGAATTATTCAATTTGGTTTAATTAACCAATGGCTAGAATTAAACTATTTGGTTTAAATTAAAATAAATGGTTATATTTACTTGATTTTGTCTCAGAATTGGTTTTTTGTAACAAAATCGTTTGTTTTCTAATGGCACAGAATTATTTTTTAATTTTTTCATTACAAATATGCTTCAATTTTATTTTGTTAATTTGAATACTGTTATAAATACAGTTGCGGCAAAAATAATAGTAGTGCTATATCATAATTGCAACATATTCGAATTTTTCATACTTTTAAACAAAATTATGATATTATTTTCTTATTATGTAATAAATAATGTGAATTTGGAAAACAACATTTTTTAAAAACTATGCTTTGATTTCAGGAAGTTTGTATTGAATAATCTTGATTCATACACTACTATTAGTTTTGCCCCAGCTGTACGTACGGGGTGTGGGGGGGTAATTTTGTACGTGTGGCGTTTATTTTTTTCAGTGTTGTGAAACGAAATAAATTTTGTTTCGTTTCGGTTTTCGTTATTGAGTAAAAAAAAATGTCGTTTTGGGTTTCGGTTTCTGTTTCGCTATTTTTTTTTTTTTACGTTTTTTGTTACGTTTCCCCAGTTGTACAAAGACTGAGAGCAGAATGAAACAGTAAAAATACATACTACGAGCAAAAGTGAGAAAAACATATTTTACTTCGGTTTTCATTTTACATTAAGCGCACCAATTTGGGAATAGCGTAACTACATGCATTTTGTCAAATTGCATTCCAATTAGATTTTTGTTTATTGTATTATTTCATTCATCACGGATGGTTTGTTTTGAATAAACTCTTTAAAATTTAAATACCTTAGTACCTAATACAATAATTTTAAATTTTGTGAAATATCTATTTAAATTTTAAATACCTAAACTATTATCAATATGTATTTGATTTTATTATTATAAATATATATTTTTTGTATTGTTATTTTATTGTTAAAGGTGAGTTATTCGATTTTTTTACTATGGTGGTTTTTGAACTTCAACACGCAATACTATTGTACGAGTAATAAAAAAAATTGTATTTCAGATGTCTGGAAAACACCAATCGATTCAATTGAAAATTTTTAACAAAAAATTAAAATGAAATCCGCAAAACCCACAATAGACAATTTAAAAAAAGTACATTAAAATTTTTATCAATATATTTATTATCAAAATACAAAAAAATAAGAAAATAAAATTATATATAATTATTTTTATAATGTATTATGACGAATAATGAAATAAAATAATATTTATTATAACATAAAATTAAAAAATTATTTTTATTTATTATTAGTGCCACCTATAATTAAACATCTTAACAATACCAAATGAATAATGAATACCTATCGGTGAATAGAAGAAATTGAAAGTTGCTTATGCGCGTTGAATAGCTCGTTTTAAACCCGAATATAAGTCCGATTAAAATGGCATTAGGTGCATCAATTTGAATTCAAAATTGAGCGCTCAAATTGATTGATGTTTATGCGCTTATTGAGCGCTACATTGTACAACTGGGTCGGTTTGTGTTTCGTTATAGTTATGTTTTTCGTTTCGGTTACAACTCTGAAATAAATAATAATTAAAATCGATCGTTTAGCTTTTTTTGTGTATAAATAAATTCGGTTTATTTCATCAAATAAATAACAACATAAAGAATATATATATATATAATATATATATATATATATATATATATATATATATATATATATATATATATATATATATATTTCATACAGGTACTCGTAAATATTAAAAAATAAAAAATTATTAATTAGGAATAGTTTAACAAAAATATCATAAATTCCAATTCAATTCACATTTATTTGATTCAAACGGTATCAAATTTTTGGTTCATTATTATTAGAAGAATATCTTCCAAAATATCAATATCAATATTGGTTCGTTTCTCACTAAGGATCCATTTTAGCATTGAAAAACTTCTTTCGACAGAAACTTGTGTGGCTGGCAGGGCCAAAACAACTTTCGCTAATTCCAGCAGTGGTAATTTTTTTTCGTCTAAATTTTCGGCCCAAAATTTGAATATATCAACGGAAGATGGAATTCTTGGTGTATTTTCAAATGCATCTAAGTTTGACATCATTACAGTTTGTGCATCCAGTGTGTTGGCTGATTGTGATGGTTCGCTGGAGTCTTTTTCTTTTAAGAAAGATTCAAATAAATCTTCACCTGAATTTTCGACTGAAGAATTTGGAATATCTGGTTCATTGACATTCTCAATTTCACAATCTAATTTGTCTAAATTTATAATTTGCCGGTTCAATTTTATTAAATGTTTTTTTGCAACTAGTTTTTGGCTAGAATCCAAGAGTTTGTGAAATCGACGGTCTAAAAATACGCAGGCTAGCATCGGTTCCGACGACAGTAACGTTGATTCTCTCCTCGTTAGAGCTTCGCTCAACGGAGAAGCAAATGCGCTCTTTTGATTTCCTACTTCCAATTTGCATCGACACCAAATTGCAAAAGCTTCACTAATAGTTAGTTGCTCATTTTGTAATCGAAGAGTGGCTTGATAAAGCGGTTTTAAACATTCTCTCAGTTCCTCTATTTGTTTCCAGTCAGCAGTTGATAGGTAGAGTTGCGGTATCTCGTTTTCTACTTCATTGCAAAAGCTTTTGAGCTCTAGTAATCTTGTTGTCATCAGATAAGTTGAGCTCCATCGGGTGGGCATATTTCTTATTGGTTTCTTCAGTTTTCGTTCCTTCAGCAAATATATTATGGATGGCGTTCTCAATTTAAGAACTATAGGCAAAACCTTCTCGTTTAACGATGAAAAAAACTCATTTTTATTGATTGCATCTGTAGCAGCTAGTTGAAGTGTGTGGGCCCAACATCTCACGATACTTAAAATTCCTTTGGACGCGTTTACCATTCTGTCTGCCACAAACTCATCATCGAAATTAATAATCGAATCTTCTTCCTCTAGGTCTTCATGGTCGTCGTCTTCATTTTGAATTTTTCCAAAAGATTACCTGCCTTTAGCATATTTTTACCATTATCGGAGGTAAAAGTGTAAATTTGATTAATGTTAATTTCGTAGGAGTTAAGTATGTCCATTATCATAGCAACGATATTCTCTCCAGTATGTGCTTGAGTTAACTCTTTCATCGCAAGAGTAACTATTTTAATACGAAAATTGTTCAAATATTGAATGTGGACGCTCAAAATGGATTTATCAAACCTAGTGGCGGTATCGATTTTAGAGATACAAGTTTATTTTTCACATTCTTCTTTATATTTAACTGAATTAGTTTCGCTCTATCGACGATATTATCACGTATATTAAAACGATTTATGGTAATTCCCAACGCGTTTGTAATAGGATCTAAAATTTTTTTAAATCCACTATACTCCATGATTCTCAAAGGACATCCATTTATAGTTACTAGTTCTACACAGGCATCTATTAAGAGATCTTCCAACATTTTAAGGACAATATTTTTGCGCACTTTTTTTTCTTGTGCAACAAAATCTTCTGTGGTTTTCTGACTTTTTCTAGATTTTTTTTCGTTTATCTCTTTCTCCATCTCTTTGAAGACGTCGTTGTGTTTCCTTTTCAAATGCATTTTAAGATTTCCCGTATGCGCTCCGGGTACCACATAATCACATATATGTAATACACTTGCTGTTGTTCGATTGCGTAGTATGAAATGTTTGCCTTACCACGTTTAAGCAGTCATCTCTTGTTCTGCCCATTATTAATCAATTTTTGCTAACTATAAACATAAAAAGAACTATCATTTAATGGGTTAGAGTTTTAAGCAGGGACGAGGTGTCCATAGAAGCAAGGGAAGCACTGCTTCCCTTAAAATTTTATATTTTCCAAGAGAAACATTTTTCTATTTTACAAAATAACAATTTAAAACCATTAGAATAATATAACAGTTGCATTCAACCTTTAGAAATGTAAATACTCAAATTAATCCAACTTGAAATAAAAAATCCTATAAGTATGTTCGTTATTCCAATTAGAAATAATCAGAAGTCTAATCTGTTTATTTGCTGCAAAGGTTTTTGAAACTTTATTTGGATTTTTTCTCCAAATTTTTCATTGCTTGCATTTTATTTCACACAATTTCCCCTTAAAAAGAATCATTGATTCTTCTGGTGGGGTATATTATTGTTATTGCACAATGCACAATAAAACCAAATTGGAAAAACAAAACAAAAATAATGAGAAAGAAACTATCGAGAAAAAAAGAGATGACTATATTTTTAATAAAAATAAAACAGGGTAAAGGTAGAAACAAAACAATATTTAAAAATTTTTAAACAAACTACTCTCATGTTTTGTCTTCTCTTTTTTAAACACACTGTTGAATAGAAAAAGTAAACAAGATATATTTGTCCTAGCCTTGCAATGATTTGAAGTTTTTTTTTTTGTTTTGTTATTAACGAAATTATTCATGTTGGATTCATAAGCCGATAGAAGTTTCATTTTGAATTTGAGCGATAACTACACCGTTTGTTTCTTGGGAATGCAAAGGCTCGAGTTCAGAGGAAATGATGAATCTCATGATTCAAATAATTGCGGTAATTATATCGAATTTTTACAATTATTATCGCGGCACAATTCTTCGTTATCGAATCATTTAGAAACATCAAAGGGTTTTTTGGGAATGTCCAGCGACATTAAAAACGATTTGATAGCATGTATCACATCACTAATTAAAAAGCAAATACAAAAGGAAATCGATTCGTCGAATTTTGCTGGAATTATTTTAGATGACACCTTAGACGTCACCAGAAAATGTCAGCTCGCGGTAGTTCTACGTTATGTAGATTAAATTGGCAACTAGAGAGATTTATAGAATTTATTGATGTTTCTTCCGATCGAAGCGGAGATGGTCTTTCAAAATTTGTAATCGAGTTTTTAAAAAAACATAAAATCGAGGAAAAGCAAATTTGTCAAAGTTATGATGGTGCGGTAATGCCTGGGAGCTCCAAAGGGCTGCAAACAAAAGTTACAGAAATTTATCCGTTAGCAATTTGTATTCATTGTTTTGCACACAAATTAAATTTGGTTCTCTCTCAGTCGTTTAGTAAAATTGTTGAGTGTAAATCATTTTTTTTTTCAAGCTTAAGTGGATTAACTGCCTTTTTTAACCATTCATCGAAACGGAGTATTGCTTTTGATGAAATTGTTAAACGAAAACTACCTTCAACTTCACCAACAAGTGGGAGTTTAATGGTTCTAATGTTGAAAAAACACTTAGACGATTTACGTGAGCTATTTAATAATATAGTAAACGAAGATGTTGAGAAATGGGACTGTGAGACAATAAATAACTCTCGTGGATATCTTCTTTTATTGGAAGAAGGTGGGGTTGTTATATTTTGTTCAGAAATATTTCCAGAAGTCGACTTATTATTTAGTATGCTTCAGAAAAAATCAAACGATATTGCACATTCTTTAGAAAGTCTAGACGATTTTTAGAAAATAATTGAAAAAATTCAAGTAATTTTGATGCATTTTGGAACAAAGCCAACCAAGAAAAAAATCGCAGACAAAATTCATCTAAGACGGTGTAGATCCCGAATTACATTTGAAGCAAAATAATACGTAAGAAACCTTATATCTGAAATTACGGTAAAAATCCAGAACGAAATTAAATTTCGGTTTCAGGATTTACAACATATAAAGTTCATAAAATTGCTAGACATTAGTCAATTTCTATCTTTTGAAATTGACTTCCCGCACGATGCATTTAGTTGTCTGAGAAAAACTTATTCTCATTTAATTGATTTTTAAATTTTAGAAACCGAGCTTACCGTTAATCAAAAATTTTAATATTTTTTTCTTATTTTCACAATTTATAATATTGCTTCCCCAATGGAAATTGTCACGCTTCGTCACTGGTTTTAAGGGGTAAAAAAAAAAAGTTACTTACTAATGTTTAAAAAAAAATACAGTTTATGGTATGAGGTATTTTGTGGAATGAACTATAACACTTTGACTATATTTCTATAACACTTTTTTAGTTTCACTACCATTTACACTTTGAATTTAAGGCCACTTATGATTTTCAGGGTGAATACATACGTGTATATATACCATTATACGTCTGCGTATATTTTCAAATTTATTTTGGAAAATTCCATTCGAAATACCGTTATTTATCTACACAAAGAAACGAATTCGTTTTAAAAAAAAAATCCTATCAAAATCCCGTTATTTTTTCAAACAATCTAAAAGTAATCGAATAGAGAGAGTAAAAAATAACGAAATTGTGGGAAGACGCATTCGATTTTATGATACTTAAAACGTATAGAACTTTTATTTTGCGTAAGAAGGAATGAAAATATTATATGTATTGATATTCAATAAATTTAGAGTTTTATAAATAAATTTGGCTGTGTCCGAATATTAATTATCCTTAAAATTAAGATGGAATATTTAATTTTTAATAATTGTTGACTTTAAAAATTGAATTATGTACATAATTTATTTTTTACACTCACAAGATTTTATTAAAATGAATCGTAATCCAAATTAAAAACAGAAATAACAATTAATTTTAAACTGTTTATTTTAAATATAATTTTAATATGCTGTGTCCGAATTACAAAAACATTCATCATATGTATGTACGTAAATACAAACATGGATGTATTAAAATACAAACGAAATAAAAGAGAGCTAGAAATATGGTGTAAGAACTAAATAACGTTAAAAAAATTGGGTTTTCGTTATGGTTTTAGTTTCTTTTTGTTTACATTTATCGTTTCAGTTTTTCGTTACGTTATAATCATTAAATTTCAGTTTTTTTTGGTGTTTCGTTATGTTTCGGTTACGTTTCACAACACTGATTTTTTTGTATTATAAGTTAGTCTGGTTTTGAATTTTGGAAGAAAAGGTCAATTTTGTGATGTTGGTTAATAATAAAAAAAAAAAGATAATAATATATGTTAAGGCGTGGTAACAATTTTGATTTATTTTCTTTTGTGACCACGGACGATTCGAAAATATTTTTTTTTTTTTTTATTAAGATAATGTAAAAAAAATAATAAACAAAAAAAAATATAAAGAAAATTGTTATTTTAAATTTCTTGCCTTATGGAACAATAAATTTTATTTTGACTGAAAAAATTGAAAAGTGCCTGTTTGCGACTTTGGTTGTTGATAATAATATTAGTGCCGTGTGGCGAATTTTAGTTTACGATTAAACTTTGTTAAAATTTGAAAAATTTAATCATCAATGTTAAAATGATATTCAAATTATAAAAAAAAACTGATTTAATAAAATATAATTAAACAAGAAATAAAAATAAAAAAATATTAAAAAAAATTTTGTGCTCTGTATTTTTTTTTACTTTCCGTTTGAGTTTTACTGTTGAGTGGAATAAAAAAACAATAAAATAGTCATATTGCAGTTTCGTCACCATTTTTGCGGCGGATAGAATCTTAAATTATCGGGTGATTTTTGAATGTGCCATTTAAAATCTGTGGTAAATAGTTGTGAAAATTGAAACACTACAAGTAAATAACTGTGTGCATACGTGAAGGTGGCTTTAGGAGAATTTTGGCTGGCTATTCATGTGTTTAATTCCACAAACGTGAATAGTTTTATACTGGATGGTAGTCTATTGAGTATAACTGACTTCAAAGCTAGTTAATCACTGAAGGTGAGATAACGGCCATATTAACAATAGTTCACTCCCAGTGAGAATCTAAACTGGTTGAAGTAAAGGGTTTGTGGCAGCCACTCCGCCGAACGGAGTGGGGTTCGTGGATTGAGGGGGCTGCTGCGACGGCGCTGGTAGCTGTTTTGGGGTCGGACGGGCTAAATTTGGTTCAGGTACGGTGTTTTTTTGGGGAAAAATATATAATCACCCCAAGACACCGCGTGATTTTTTTATATATACATATTTTAAAAATTGTAATCCAAAATTGACTGTTGGGTTTGTGTTTCATTACTATATATTTTTTTATTTTATTATATAAATTTTTGCGGTTTACAGGTTTCGGGTGGCGTCACATGCGACGCACCCAAATCGATTCACACCACGTTTTTTTTTTGTGATTTTTGCTAACGTTTTTATTTCCAATTTTTTTTTCATTTCATTTTTCCCGTTTCTTTTCCGATTCAGTTTTCATCCATAATTACAGATTTTTTTTTTTTATGATTTTCTGGTCTCATTTTGTGATGTGTGAGTAAATAGTTCTGTGTGATCGCGTGAGGATGGGCGGCCTTATGCTGACCTATGCCTTGAACAAGGTCGCCGGTGTGGCACCGGCGTCCTTGTCGAGCGCACCCCGAATTTATGATTATCTACCACTGTGGTCGTGGCAAGGTATGATAATTTTTCTGAACCCTTCGCTTTATCTCTATGCGGTTTTCAAGCATAGAAATATGTCTGGTAACCCCCACGCCTAGCGGCGAGCTTAAGCCAGCGCAATACCGCAACCAGACCTCTGTTTCTATGTTCTGTTTAACACAATCCCTCTTTTGTGGGGGATTGTGTTACAGCCTGACTGCGTTGTATAGCTAACTTACACCTATTTAAAAATATATACTGTTAAATGTATTGGTCGCTACGAAAAACCATATAAAAAATATTCAAATTTTTTCGTTTCTTATCACTACTGCTTCCAGTGGATATCACATACAACACACTACTTAATATCAATTGATAATTGAGCATTTTTACTCTCTGTTTTGCGCTGTTTCGGTTTGCGCATGCTCCGTTATACATTTTACTCTCTTTTAGTTTCGTAGCATGCGATTGTTGTTGTTTTCTAAACTGTATTCATAACCATATATGAGCCGTTTATTTTGAAAGTCCATATTTTGTTGAAACGAGATAATGAAAGAATAGAAAAAAAATAAATGAAAAAACATATGGGATTTTGAATTTTCTTGTTTTTTGCACAGGTGTTAGAGATTAATATTTTTTTGTTTTGACAATAAATTATTTACCGTTGGAAAGATTATACTGCTATTTATCTATTGTTATTAACCACTTAACGCATAATATTTTTATCGTTTTGGGGTAAAAAAAAAAATTTTTTTTTTGCAGAAAATGATAATTTATGTTGTTTTTAATTAATTTATTTAAAAAAAATGTTGTTTTTAAATTTTATTTTTGTATGATACAAAAACCTGGGACAACACAGAGTCCAACGTTGCAGTCCCTGAACCAATACCTCGTTTCTTTTCTAATCTTCTTTCCATTGCTGTCTTTTTCAAACAAAATACTGTTTTTTAAACAACATGCATACTGCAGCTTCTGTATGTAGCACTTTGTGTTTGTATACTTTAGAATCCATATATGTACATACATACTTTTTTTTTTTTTTTTTTTTTTATTTATTATTTTTATTACGACTGAGTCTTACACCCATTTAGTAATTTACATTGCATTATAAAGTATTTGATTAGTCGGCACAATCACAAGATTATCCCCCATTTCGTGTATCTCATCCCCTGGATTTTCGCCACAGCAAGTCTACTGACCTCCTGGTCGCGATAAGTCCAATGGTTTTATTCTTTGCAGTCTTCTGGTTGGTGTGGTAGTCAGCATACAGCGTATGTCCAGATTTTCATGCTGGTGCAGACGTTGTAGGTGTTTTGTTGCATGATGCTTAATTTCATCCACGACAAGCTCGATCTTTAGATCTCGATGGAGGTTGTCGTTTCGAATGTACCACGGTGCATTAACAATACATCGCAGGATTTTATTTTGAACTGTTTGTATGATTTTAATATTTGTCCTCTTGGCACAACCCCAGAGTTGGCTACCGTACGTCCATACAGGTTTAAGGATTTGTTTGTATAACAGCAGTTTGTTATGGATCGCTAGTTCAGATTGTCTCCCTAAGAGCCAATGCATCTTTCTAAATTTTATGTTTAGTTCTTCTCGCTTCTTTTTTATGTGTTCTTTCCATCTAAGTTTAGCATCTGAAGTCATGCCAAGATACTTAGCAGTGTTCGCATGCGGTACTACTATAGAGTTTATCATTATTGGTATATGATTAACTTTTAGATTGGTAAAGTTCACTTGGACTGATTTTGCTTCATTTAATTTAATTCGCCATTTCTCTGTCCATTTACATATCAGGTTAGTAGCCTTCTGAAGTTTACTAGTGGATTCATTGATGTTTTTTGCTGTTGCAAGTATTGCCGTGTCATCTGCAAAAGTCGCCATTGTTGCTTCTATAATTGGTATATCTCTAGTATATAGGAGATAAAGGATTGGTCCAAGAACACTCCCTTGTGGAACTCCTGCTGTTATTCGTTTTAGCTGGGAGTATTCATTCTCATACTTTACTCGGAAGTGCCTCTCTGATATGTAGGATTTTAGAATTTGAAAAAATTGCTCTGGAAGATCTCGATGAAGTTTGAATTCTAACCCCTGGTGCCATACTTTGTCAAATGCTTGCGCTACATCAAGGAATATAGTTGAGCATATTTGTTTGCTTTCTAGTGATTTCTCGATTACATCAGTAATTCGATGTACTTGTTCTATAGTAGAATGTTTTTCCCTAAATCCAAACTGATGTGAGGGGATAAGATTCCTTTCTTCGATAATTGGTTTTAGTCTTTTAAGAAGAACCTTTTCGAATAGTTTCGATAATGTTGGTAGCAGAGAAATCGGCCTGTATGAAGCTTTATCGTTCGGAGGTTTGTTCGGCTTAAGTATCATAATTACTTCTGCAACTTTCCATTGTCTTGGTACATATCTTAGTCGAAATGCTGCAGTAATTATATGCATTAGTTTCCTCAATGCTTTCTCCGGTAACACTTTTATTATCTGACCCGTTATAAGATCATATCCTGGGGCCTTATACGCATTCAGATTATTCTTGATTTCCCATTTTAGTTCTTTCAATGTTATTGGTGTAATTTTTATTTCATCCTGTTTATTTATCGGGGTAATATTTTCCTCTTCCGTTTGTTTTGGGTAAGGTTGAAATGTTTCTTCAAGATGATTTGCAAACAAATCAGCTTTTTGTTTAGCATTTCGAGCCCAATTGTCTTTATCTTTAATTGGAGGAACCTGAAGTTTGGGTCTTTTAAGATTCTTAGTTGCTTTCCATAATGAGTAATCAGTATCTTTTTGCCCAGTTAGAGTGCTGAGGTATTTATTAACTGATTGATTTTTAATATCTTTTATTAGATATTTTAATTTGTTACACAAGTGATTAAATACTCTCTTATTTTCCGGGTTTCGATGTTTTTGCCAATTCTTCCGTGCTTTTCTTTTGATTTTAAGTAGTTCCCTTACTTCCTCCGGATAGCTAGCATTGCGCTTCAATTCATGATTGTTATTAGGAGTGCTTTCCCACGCAGCACTTTGGATATTATAGATGAGATTATCTAGTTCTTCTTCTAATTGGACTGATCCCTGAATTGGTTTCTGCAGATTAATTCTTTCTGTTAACCGTGTTTGGAAGAGATCCCAATTGGTTTTGAAGCTCGTTAATTTCGGGTTGCTCTGTTTCATAATAATTGTTTGGCTAAGTGTCATAATAACTGGTGAATGATCTGATGATAGACTTTCACTGTTCTCTATATGGGTATAATTATCTGAAATTCCTCTTGTAATAAAGAAGTCTATAAGATCTGGAGTCTTACTGATATCCGAGGGCCAATAGGTTGGTGTACCGCCTGAGTGAAATTCACATTTTAGTTGTTTGCCTGCTGCGAAAAGTTCTTTTCCTTTAGTGGTCGTTAACCGTGATCCCCAATAGGTATTTTTTGCATTAAAGTCACCTCCAATTAAAAAGACACTTCCTAGTATTTTGAGAAGATTAGTATAATCTCCTTGTTTGAGATTGTATCTTGGGGGGCAGTAGATTGCTGAGATACTACAAGTTTTATTAATGTTCAATTGTATTTTGATTGTTGTGACTTGCATGGAAAGCTTCTCAATTTTAAGTTCTTCGTTATGCTGTATATGATCTTTTATCAGAATAGCTGATCCACCTCTAGCTTTGTTCTCTGGATGTAATGCATGATAGCAATAATATCCTTTTATTTTACAGAATGAAGTTTTGGTGAAATGTGTTTCTGATATAAGACATATATCTATATTATACATGTTTAAAAATATATCTAGTTCTTGAATGTGATGCAATAGCCCATTTGCATTCCAGGTTACAATTCGTAATGTTTTATTCATTTCTTTATTTTATAATTCGATTTTATATAATTTATATTTTGATACACTCGATCAAAGTTTCCTTCAATTTTTTTATTGAAACTAGTTTGTGATTTGATTTCTTCTAACGCGTTCTGCAGGCTCATTTCCTGTGAAGAAAGTCTTTTGTTGAGGTTCTCTAGATTTCTCAGTATGTCCTGTAAAACAAGATCCACTTTGAGCTGTTTCTGCTCTGTTTGCTGAACTACTTGTGCATAAGTAACATTTTCATTTACTGGCTCTCTTTGTGCGTTAGGATTAGGAGTCAACCATTTTGGCTCCGTGGTTTTTTTTATAGATTGTACATTTCTTGATGCAACTGGTTTGCGTGATTTATCTCTCATTTTTTGTAGTTCTACTGCAACTTCACATCCTCTGTAATTTGCCGGATGCTGGCCATTACAGTTTATACACTTCGGTGTTGTATTTCGGGGAACTATGCAATCATTTCCTGCGTGTTTTCCTGCACATTTAACACATCTTGCTTCTCGATGGCAGTACTTCTGTGTATGATTATAATCTTGACAGTTTTTGCATTGTGGTATTAGTCGAGTGACCTTTCTCGGTGTTTCTATTTTAACTCTGAGGTTAAGGATAGCCCTAATATTATAGATACTTTCTATTTTTTCTGTGTTGTCGAAGGTTAGCATAAAAAGTGGGAGACCTCTTCTATTGATTTCAACATTTCCCTCCCTGTTATCTCTTCTCTCTTTTCTAATGATGTTGACTGCATCAACTATTTTCAGGCCTTTGCTTTGCAGGTCCTTAATGATTTCATCTTTTGAGCAAGTTGGGTGTAGACCTCGTGCCATTACTTTAATTGATCGATCATTTTTATCCTCGTAGGTGTACCACTGGAGACCATCAGCATTTAATTTGTTAGCTAGAGCTTTATAGTCGTCAGGCTCTGTTGTATTAATTTTCCATATATTATTATTGAGCGATATTACTTTGTAGTCATTTCGTACTACTTCTTTCATCAATTTCTGAATACTACCGTAATTTGATATTCCTAGAATATTGATCGGGGGTGGAACATGTTTCTTCTTTTCTGGCTCATGCACTTTAGGTGCAGTAATTGCATTGGTAGTTTTAAAGTGAGTTTGAATTGGTTCAACTTCTGGTGATGATTCAGCTTTCCTCTTAATTGGATTGGATTCTTTTCTTGGTTTCTTATTTGCTCTCCTGGCTCTCTGTAGTATCCAGCTTGTTTCTCTTTCAAGCTCATCTTCATCAGTGTGGTATTCTTCTTGTTCTCTGAGTACTTGAAATTGGTTGTTCATTAATACTGAGTTTCCTGCGTTGTTACTTCTATTTACTGTTTCCTTTAGCATAATGTTTTCTTTCTTTAGCACGACAACTTCATTGTTTAGCTGCGCGATTAACTTCTCCATTTGCTCAAATTTACTTATTAAATCCGCGTTGTTTATTGTATCAGTTTGTGCACTTTGCACGACTTCAGAAGTTTGATTGACTACTGATTGCTTCATAGGAGAGGTATTTTCCTTCTCATTGTTAGATTCACTGAACAGTGTGGTGCTCCCTGATGGTGGAGTTTACGGCGGTGTTCTATGAAGTGCCGTACTTCTTCCACCAAAGGGCCATACATTTATTTTTTGTTCCGTGCTTCCAGTAGTACTAGGAAAAGGGTCAGCCTGGTTGCCTACCGACAATTTCCCTTGCAATGTCGTGTTGCTCCCTCCAGAATCCGTGGAGCAGCCCGGTAAACCGGGGCGGGATTTAGAATCTAAGTTCTGACCCACCTGGAGTACATTATTGTTTACACCCGACATTTCATCTTTTTGTTGACTATCTGCTATACTGTTTCTCTACTACGTAGGGATTGGATACCACAACCGTTCGATCTACAGCACATTGCCCAGGATGCGCCACGAGGAGGCTGTCAACAAGCACCCCTACATACATACTGAGAACAGAGAATAGACTAAGGAAAATCGAGTATAATCAAAAAAAATGTAAGGTTTTGTCTCTATTTTGCTTATTTTCAGTTTTGTTTTACTTTCCCGTTTTATTTTCATTTCGTTTGCTGTTTGTTTGTTCGTGTGTTCGCTGATAGTAATTAAACTAAAATAAACAAACTAAGTGAAAAAATAAATATAAAACGTGAATAAAATTTAATATAAAACGTGACTTAAGTGCTCCTTAATAAACTATATCACGCATTTTTTGATCATTTGTAACTCCCCTGGCCCTTTTGTCACAAATTATCGCAAAACTTTATACCCTTCTATAAAACAACGTTACAAATTTAGACCCTCCTTTTCGACATACTTTTATAGTCTTTAAATTTTCGGAAAATATTTATCACTTATTACAAAAATGTATTCAATTTCTAAAAACCGTTAAATGGTCACATTTTATAATCGCTCCCACCTCACTCCCCCCCCCCGCCCCCCCCCATCACCACAGATCATCACGCTACCGAACCATCCTCCCCCCATAGGGGTGTGACGTAGTTTATAAGAACTGTAATATTTAAATTAACAGAATATGTTATGCCCGTGACGTATATACGGAGCTACACAATTTTGATAGTAAACGCCGCCCGTATATGCCACGGAGCTATGCGTTAAGTGGTTAATAACTTGATTCTTTTGAAAAATGGACTTAGGCCACTTTCAAAATAAACGGCACATTATACGATATCATTTCACCATATTCAGCAGTATATATATTTCTATAGCATTAGTATACATTTGGTTGGGCTTTCTCAAGAGAGAATTGTAGAAGGTTTTGGCCTAAACACATGTGTTTTCCTTGCAAGGATATCTTAATACATACATACAAGAGTACAAATCAGAACCTTTATTCGCCAACAGAAAAATCAACGGTGTGTTACTATCGATGAGTCACATCAAAAATTATATTCAAATATATGTACACGTAAACTCAACATTCCGCTGGAGCCTTGATTAACGTCGAAATATTGTTCGATAGCAGCGGCATAAAGAGCATCGATAGAGCTACGCATGGCGAAACATCCCCAGTGAATATTCTAGGAGCAACCTCATGGAATTCTGGGCGAAATTGGATCAGAAATCACCTAATCCGAAGACAGTGGTATCTTTTTCCAATTTTCTTTATATTTTTGTGTATATTTTCTTCTTTTTTTTTTGTTTTGTTATAATTATTAAGCGTTGATGTATTTTTAATCGGTTACGAACTATACTTGTGAACGATTCAGTAAGTTTTTTCCTGCGATCGAGTATTTTTCTTGTTTTTTTTCATTAGAGATGCGGGTTGAGCGATACGACGAGATCTTCGTGTCACCAGCCAACAACAAGCGGCGTTCGTCGGTCATTTGGTAGTTCTTCCATCACAATTAATGTTGCATACATTGGAAGATTAGTTTACAGAATGGCATCGCAAACCGTTTATTTAATTGTTTTTTCTCTTTTTATTTATTTAAATTAATTAAAGTTGAGTTATATATTGGAAAACAAAAGTTTGTTAAGTAGGAAAAAAACTTTGTAATAATAAAGATATGAATCATGTTTATTTTCATATATTTGTAAAGGTCTGAAGAAAATTATGTGTATTTAATTGTGTTGAATTTCAGGAGATTTGCTATGTGATAGGTCTCGCGATGGAAGCATTACTAGCTTCTGAAAGGACACCACCTAAACCCCACCCCAGATTGAGCCCTAGCCGGCAATTGCTGCAGGTGGTGACTCCAGTTGATCTGTTAACCGAGGGTGTATGATCCAACGAGGGCAAAAAAGCACGTGGCTTTACAGTAGAACCTTAAATGAAGACAGTCGTTGATCGTCATGACATGGCGAAGAATACAATACAAGACGTACCACCCCTGGTCATTACAAGTTCTCGCAGTAGAATTCCTAACTATTGAGCAACATTTCTTATAATTAGTTAAATTAAAAGTAAGAAGTAATAGCAATACTGTGTTTTTTAATAACAAACTAAATTGTTCAGAAAAAGGGTTTGATACAAAGTTGCAGTAAGTAGTAATTATTCATTTTTATTTAAATTTTTACGGAGAAATAGAGGAAATTTTCGAGATAATTTTATTCGTAATTCAAAATCGACAATAATGCAAAAGTATCAAACAAGCTTAAAAACGAACAAATAAAACAATTTATCATCAGGCTTTTGGAACAAATAACTCATTAAATTTGTTAACATAAGGTTTAAGTAAACTCAAACAAATTGTTAATTTCAAAACCATAGTGCTCGAACCAAACAAAAATTCTTGCCAGGAAACAACGTATAAAATAACATAATTGAAACTTTAGAATGTTTGTAAATAAAACCAATAAATAATTTTGTATTAAGAATAATTCTTTTTTGTGTTAATCTCAAAAATATTGCTTTATACTAAAATTAATAATTTTGGTACAAATCAAAAAGTTTAACAATAATTAATTTTATATAAGAAAATATGACTAAAATCAAAGAATTTTATCAAGATTTGGGCCAAAATTTAGCAAGTTTTAATAGTAGACAATTATTTTTTCTGTGAACCTAAAACCATAAAAGGATTACCATTAAAGTATTGTATAATATACATATAGTTTTTACTAAATGTAATAAGAAGTAAAAAAAGGAATATAAGTAATTATTTCAATAATGTGTCCAGTATCCATCATTATCGTTTACTTCACGTAATCGATTTGGCAGCGTATAGCTACTAGTTGTTGGCAAAAATTCGGGTTACCTCTTAGCTGTTCCCCTTTTTTGAGAAACCCATTCTAAGCCTACTTCCCTCGTTCGTGGGTAAAGAGGCTTCCAATCCTTAACAATATAACCCCAAATATTTTCTATTGGATTTAAGTTGGCGCTAGACCCTGGACAAGCGATAGGATTTACAATTTTTTGTATATAAATCTTAATGGCAAGATACTATTGACGATTGTAAAAGTAGGGATAGCGCCTCTCGCGGCAAAAATTTAAATTGAACTGGATACATAAATAAAGAGATAACCAGTTTATTTACGAAAACCCACCTAAATGGAATCCGATGGATCCTAGTTTTTTCTTTTATCAAATTGCAGTTTGTTTGATAATACAAATTCAATGCAAACGAAATTGTATTTTTTTTTTAAATGAATATTGTAACTGGAGAGTTAAATATTTGGCTGAAAGACAAATAAGTCGTTGTTAAAAAATATAATCAGCTGGCATTGAATTTGCATTGAATTATGGATCAAACTGCAATTTCATAAAAGAAGGAAAGGAGGAAATATTATTTACCCGGAGGTAGCTGTTTTTTGTGAAACCTGACGCTACTATATATTTTAATTAATTAGCATTTTTTTTTTTTAAATTCCTTTTCTTTAGAAAACGAATTATTGGAAACCCTATTTAGAATCCTATTCCCATCGCACACGTCGAATTAATACGGTTGTGCCAAATTTAAAATCTGAATATTTGAGGTTTTTCAAAATTTGGGTAAAATACGAACTCCCTAATAATAGAATAGTAAATGGGCGGTGCCCAGTTTGGTTCCTGTCATGCAACCAAAACTTATTTAACTAATTACAATATGCTTCGATAAAAACAAAATTATGTGTAAATTTGTTTTTTGGACTGAACAGATGCAAACGTTGCAATCAATACATTATAACTGCGAATCGAAAGGTAAAGGCAAGGGTCTTGATTATTTGCGGATTTGTATAAAGTTGTTTCTATTTATAGAAAAATTTATTTTCGAATATCAAGTTCGAAAATCACAATTTACAAAACAAACAAAAAAATAGAATGTCCATACCGATTATGTCGATGCATAAATTATTGAATAAAAAATAATTATTTACGTAAGAAAATTCAAGTTGAAACCATAATTAAGTATATTAATGGCACACGATATGTCATATATGTCTTCACAAATCATTCATTTAAATATTTGTCTTATACTTTCGATTATTTTTAATTACATTACATATTTTTAATTTAATCAAATCCCACCTATAAAAATAATTTGTGTATACTCGTACAAACAATTTAAAAACAAGTAATAATAATCCAATTATCCGTTATTTTTATAGGTTCAATGATTGCTTTTCTAATAACAAAGATATTTTGATCTCTAAAAGATTCATATCACATCGCACAAAGTATTAAAACAACGAAGAAATTAATTTTTGTTTTTATTAAAATTATTTTTAATTTTACTTTCACTTTAACTAAAATGTACATACATATACATAACTAAATAAATCATAAAATTTAATTTAGATTACACCAACCAAGCCCACCTAAAACTGCGTAAATAACTAAACTAAAAATGTTGGTTCCGCAAGACTGCCCTCTCTCTACGTAAATAATTTTATTGCGGCAACTGGAATTTTATTTTGTTTTCTTGGTGAATGTCTATAGGTCAGTATTCGATTGGTTATGATATGAATGAGATTTATGCTATATTGAAACTGAAACCCATACCAAAAATTACCGTAAAATGAAAAGTAATCATTATTTCTGAAACAAAACTCAAAAAATTAAGAAAATTATAATTTTATTAATTATAAATAACAACAATTGTACCTCTAAAAATAAATGTACATACGATTTAATCGAATTAAAATAAACAACTTTCAATTTTTTTGCACCAGATTGAAAGTTAAACCCAGATGGTGGTAACGTGGACCTAACAGATTATATCAACTATCTTGAACAACTATACGTTATAAAAATTCATTCATCATTCGAGGAGAAAAAATTGTTTTCATTTGGTCCATTCAAATTTTTCAACCAAGTTGGGTGATATTGACCTCTAAATGAAATAGTATAAATTCATTATCGTTGTCAAAGTCAACATAAATTGATATACCAACGTTTCGTTGGTTTGCAACTTGCTAAAGGCGAATATGTACATACACGTAGTTAAGGTACGTTAACTAATAAAAAATTGACTTGGCTGCTATTTTTTGTACTGGGTAAAATCTAGACGAGAGGTTGTTAATTGATTTAGAAACAATTTCAAATGATGGTAGAGAGTTGATGATTTGTACATTTTTGTATTTGGTTTGAATCAGTGTTTCTAAGACTGTTTTTATTATATTGTTTCTCATGAAATTTAGAAACAAAATTCTTACCAATAAAACTTTCACACAAAATGTTGACACTGACGAATGAGACAAAAGTCACTTAATGCTGTTTAGCTATTGTACTGAATATTTTGTCAAAGTTTGTGGTAAAAGTTTATTGATTGTTATGTAACATTGTAAAGACGGTGTTTGTTTGTTTATTTGGATCTTTGCAATCTGTTTTGCGGCAAGACGTCCAACACGTTAGCAGATAACTTTTAACACCCAACAGGACTACATCCATCTTGTACTTACGTTGCATAGCTCCAAGCCACCGTGAACGATAGATCAAGCTCAATCAGATTAAGGAAAAGCCCTTTTGCATCCCTCCCCATATCAGGATTTGAAACCGGCATATCCCTGTCCAGAAGCTGCAGCTCTAATCACTGCGCTGGTTGGTTGTTAAAGTCGGTGTTATATTACCATATAATGTGGGTACTGTTTGACTATTTTTCTTACTTCTTATGGCACCACATCAACCATTTGTGTCACCATTATGAATGCACCATGACCACCAAATAAATTTAACCAAAAACAGGAAACGGGAAGCACCTATCAAAAGAAAAAAATTACAACGCATAAAATTTTTGAAATTCAATAATTGCAATCGAAATTAAAACTCTCCATTATTTTCGTATAATTCGGGCCAAGCTCAAAAGACGGTAAACTTCTTAAATTCCTGATGTTATGTGTAATATATAAGTAAATGCTTCAAAACTATGAGAATTACCAAATGTAATAAATTTAAATCAGAAATATAAAATTTACTTTTAAAAATAATTATAAAGATTTTCTCAGATGCACGTGAAGGGAAGATGTCCTGTATGGATCTGAACCTGTGTAATTTTGTTATTGGCAATCTTGACTGAAAGTAAATGAACTTGAGCATCTTGAATGGCTCTAGAAACTTAGGAACTCTTTGAATCTCCCCAACGGGCAGATGCTATATTCAGCTAAATTTTCCATAATATATTGTATAGAAAGCCATATTAATCCGATTATGTATCGAATTTTGAAAAGACATCTTCGGTTAGGTTAGTTTGTAGTAGCTGCTTAGGCACACTTAGATCGGTGGCGGTCCATTGTGATATCACAGAATATAACCACTTTACCCTTACTGGAATCAATTTGGGCTACTTATGTAGCGAAGAAAATCCCACTCTGTAGTCTTTTCGAGATTCCAATAGGTTGTCCATCTTGAACTTGAGCAAAGGAAATGAACCAACGTTCCTTCCTCCTCTTCATCTAAACAACCTTCTATAGAAATCATTTGCCTCCAGGCACAGTTTTCTTGCATGTTCTCCAAAAAGGCAGTGTCCCCCTACAGGTGAGGGGTTAGTCCATCTTTCCTCTGCTAAGGCTAGCACCTGTTTCCTAAGTGCTAGTTTAAGCGCTGTGATAGACCTCCCAAAAACTTGCCCAGAGTGACCTAGGATTAACCAATAAAAAATTTGGTGGCATGTAATGCCCCCCACTCTGCTCCCGACCTTGAATAACCAGTCATGCTCTCTCCAATGCTTCAGATAATCTGTTGGAAACCGCACTGTAAGATGTTTTTCCTTTCCTGTAAGAGCGCGCTTGGGATTTGTTCCATCGAATTTGGAGCTGGAATACGAGGCTGAATTCGTCTACGAAGAATATTCCAAACATGTTCTTCAGGATTAAACTAAGCCTTGCAGACCATGTCACGTAAGTATCGCCTATAAATGGTGCGTATGGAAAAACATACTATTCAAATCATCGTTTATACTATGGGTCATTCCATTTGAAATCGTGCATGAGTTGGACGCGATGTCTCAAAAATTGTTCAAACTATATTTATTCGATTTATAAGTAAAAAGAAATTTGTAGAAACAATTTTACTACCAACCAAGTATACCTTTTCCAGATGAAGCTGATACATTTTTCAATAATAATAGTGCGATTTATCCTGCGCCTACAAAATGTACTTACTTTTCTGATGGATCACCAGCACAATTCAAAAATAATAATAATAATAATGTCTTTATTCTTTATTTTTGGACTTGAATATAAAAGCAGAATGGATCATTTTTGCTACAGCTAATGGAAAAGGAGCAGCTGATGGAGTTGATGAAACTATTAAAAGACTGGCACGAGCGGAACCCTTGAGGACGTTAAACAGAGCTCGTTTCCTAATGCTTGTGATTTATTCAATTGGGAGAAGGATAACAACAATGGCATAAATTTTGGATATGCGTCCATTGAAGAACATAAGAATGTTGAAAACAGGTTGCGCTCACGGTTTAATAATATAAATGTTTTTCATGGAACGCAAACAATACTTTATGTAATTCCAAGGGATAATGAACCATACACCATTTTATGTAAACTATATTCAAAATGTAATGAAAGTCATTTTAAAACATAGTTTAAAATAAAAATATTGTACCTAATTATATTTGAGACATAACTACAAACTTGTATTCTTTATTTTTAAATATTTTTCTTATTGTTTGCAGTGATAAAAATAGCACTAATTGTGTCTAAAGATAGTTTGAGTAGGAAGAACTGTTGATTTCAAAAATTTTCTTCTAGTGCCAAGCTGAATTTTTCATAGATTAAAGTGTCATTATTGGCAAGTGATTTAACGTTAATTAAAAAAATTAAAAAAAAAACTTTTTGTGTTATCGAGATACTAAGAAATACAGATTCAAAAATTCACCAAAATTCCAAAATTAAAAATTATTAAAAACTATATTTCATAATTTTTAATTCATAATTTTACATATTCTTCTAGCTGTGAAAACCCGTTGAGAAAACCAAAATCGATCAACCCGTTCCGAAAATATGATCAAAAAGGTAATACATATACCCAAAACTCCTTGAAAACGAGAAAACTTTGAGAGAGTGTAAACTCAAGAGTGAAAGAGAGAAAAAAAATGTTTCTACAAAAACTTTTTTTTTACTTATAAATCGAATAAATATAGTTTGAATAATTTTTGAGACATCGTGGAATGACCCCTATATATTGAATGGCCGTAAGAGATCCCGTTGGAACCAGGCGAAGCTCGGTGCGTGTTTCCATCGATATTCCGCCACATATAATGACTGATACGCCTTAAACCCTCCCGCTAAAGGTGCAGGAAACGTAACGCTCCCCGGTCGTCGCCATACTTGTTCTCGCCCATTAGGAGACCGCAAGCAAATCTCGAGTCATCGGTGAATGGGATTTGGCTCCAATTAGGATCAGTGAAATGTTCGTGTTACCTGGCGAGTTGTAGCCGAGCAATCCTGTGACCTGGAATTTGGTTTTTGCTTCAAGTTTCCGGCCGATGAGTAAACAATCAAAGCAAATAAAAATCAAATTCTATATAGCAATTCCATTACATTAAAAAAAAAAAAATCAGCAAGAAAAAACAAACTTCAATGACCAAAAAACTGTAAAGGAGATTCCCTCAATTCGATGATTTAGAAAAGAATAGCAAAATCAGCTTGCTGAAACTGTGGTAGGTATACTTTATCAAATATTCAGTAAAAGTAAATACTAAGCGTTCAACAAATTATATCACTAAATTTGCTTCAAAAATATAATTATCAATGTTGTAATTTGAATTTATTGAAATCTTGGCTAGAAAACATTTGGTTTGCTTCAGAAGCCGTTCAAATGTTTTTTGAATTGATAAAAATTATAATTTAATACTATTGAGCAAGATACACAACAAAAAATTTGGTAAACATGAATTTCGTATTTGATATCCGCTGCTCATTTACTCTTATCAAGTGGTCTTCATCAGACGTCAACCAATTACGTATCGTCTATTAAATTAAAATATACAACTATCTTGGACAAAATACTTTTACCATGATGAATGAATGAACACGCATTCTTTCTCGAATGTTACTCTTACGAGTATATACACAAAATACCTAACACAGTTTACAGAACACGCCTGCTACAGGAAAAAACCATTTACTGCATCAAGTTGCCAAATTTTCAATGTTAAAAGAAAACAAAAAACCATCACCTCACTATTTTTTTATGTCACTTGAATTTTTACCTCGGAGGCTCTGTGAAAATATACAAATCACAAAAAAACAAAAAAGAAAGCAAATTTTGAAGTATCCAAAGTGGTATTTCTTTCACCAAATAAATAAAATTCCATCATGTCACACACAAACAAAACTCATTCATTCCTCATAAATAAAATGTGTAATTACCCAACAATACAACGACAATAACTATAAGTACCAACAGCAAAAAACTATCCAAGCATACTTAAATCTGATAAACAAAAAAAATTGTGTACAACAAACCTAAAACTATCATTTTTAATCGTTGGTTCGTTAGTTTTTTTTTTTTTGTGATTGTATCTTGAAACAAGATCAAGTTTAATCAATCACTAAAACCAAGTTCAAAAAATTGTTTTTACTTTTTGTGTTATGCGTTTTTAAGTTTAACCAAAAAAAATCTATTCTTAAATTGCATAACGATGATTTCTGTGTCTAGTGAATGGCTGTAATGAGCATAGTATACAACTTTATACCTGTATTTTGTTGCGCTAGAAATGATGAATGTTTTTTTTTGCTGCATGCAATTATTTTTGTGTGTATATAGTAAGTACATATTTAACATTAACGTTACTTAATTTGGAAATATAGGAAGTGTATTCGATTGGAATAATTATGTGATTATTGGGTAATCGTGAGTAAGCATTTTTGTGTTTTATTTCGAATAACTCGAACTATTTAAATCCAAATTTATCTCAAATAAATGTGGGCGGGCGGGATCTTGACATCCTGTCAGAAATGCGCATCGTTGTAAGACGTTATACAAACAAATGACCGTTGGAAATACCGGCTAACTAGTAACCGTACCACTAAATCTGGTAAGTAAATGTATTCGGCAAAATATTCTTGTTCAACCCGTGTTCATGAGAATATTTTTGCTGCGTAAATATTTTTAAGCCAAGTTACATTTTTTCTGAAGCTGTATAAAAAAAAATAGAAACGTTAGCCGCATTTCTTGACGCTTAGTGACCCGGATTAGATCAAAGTTTACATTGAAAAGAACAACAAAAATTTAACAAACTCCGAGTAGTGGTTTCTATTGCTTATTGTTTCATGAAACATGATCTGATTCGGACCATATGGATCAAGAAATGCGGCTATTTTTGAAAAGATGAAAGTGGTAGCTAGTAATGACATCCTTTAGGAATAATTTACAGAACTTTTCTCTGTTGAATTTAAAGTAAATAATTTAATTATTTTGTAGATGACTTTCAAAAGACTAATGTGTCCAAGTTTAAATATTTCTAAGATTAATAAAAATACCAGGAATTTTGGTGTTTTTTGAAGTATTGCTTTATTTCAGCCTTTTGTTGTTTTAATAAAAAATAATAAATTATAAATATCCGAAAGGAATCTCCGGGAGGAGGGAAATAAATAATTTATATTTGAAAAAAACAACATAAAATAAATTGTTTTAACTAAATTTGGTGGCAGAACGCGATATGCCTACCGGATGCACAGGAATTGACAATTTGGCAAGTTTACTACACAATTTTCGTTGTTGCTTCAACAATTCGCCCAACGTAAAATAATCATAACACTAATATTATTATTATTATTATTATTATTAAGTTTATCTTTATTTCAGTTATATTGATATTACAAAAAATAATTATTGCAAATTACAGAAATAAAGTAAAGCTCCATTAGATTTTGATTAAAATCTGTGGTGGAGCAACTATTATACAATTCAATAAAAGTAAACTAATACAATTTTTTTTTAACATACAATAATAAGCTCAAATTTAGTTTTATTTGAAATACAACAATTTAATAACCTGGATCGAATTTCACATTTTAATTTATATTTCCGCACAGTGCTGAGACTCTTAATATCGCTAGGTAGGATGTGGAAAAAGAATGTAGATCCATATAAAGATAGAATCTTCTAAATTTTTCACTATTGCAATGAACACCGGAAAAGTTATTTGGGTTCCTCGTATTATATGTGTTTACAGTGCGATTGTGAAAACTGTTACTTTGATTAAAAAACATTTTATTTCATACTATATAGAAAATCAATGTTTACGTGATTGATTTCAGTCCGGAAAACAACTTATTACGGTACAGAAAAATCAGTCCGGAAAATGAGCTATTACAGTACAGAAAAATTTAAAACCAAACCAAAAAAAAATAACTAGGGTAACTTGATAATTTGAATATCATCTGGATTGATTTTCTTTAAATTTCAAACTCATGTTTTTACTTTAAAATTTAATGTTAAATGAAAAAATCAAATTAATGTCCCATGTAGTATGAAATAAAACGTTGTACGTTACACGTACGTTAAATGATCGCCACAGTACTCGTTCAAAATTCTGGACACGACCAATCAGTGTCTGGTTTTGGATGCTAAAATAATTGAAGGATCCAAATAAAAGGAACCAAGGTAGGAAAAAGGAAAATAATCCAATGAAAATCCCCGAAGCTAAATATGACTATTTTAAAAAGAAAATGGTTAATAGGAAAACATTTTTGGAATTTAACCCAGAGAAGTAATCCAGAATCCTAAGTGCAAACAACAAACAAACTTGCGTTTGACCTGCTACATATCTACCAAATTGTATGTTTTTGAGTATATTAAAGTTTAAATACGAAGATTATACTTTAAGCGCAGCGTCTAAAGAAATATTACTGGATACAATACAGCAGATGAAGACCAGTTTAAGTATTCAAGCAGCTTCTGGCCCAGCACTTCTAATTACTTCTCCAAATAATCGCGCATGGCAAAATGCCCGGCGCGTCAGGATTACAGCGGCAATTGCCAAATCTTATTTTACAGCAACTAAATACGAAAATTTAATCAAAAATCATTTGTGGTCGAATATCGCCTTATTATATGATTTTTAATCATATGTATTTATAACAAATATATTTTTTAAAGTGAAATACATTATTTATCAGTTAACATACCAGTATTTAGATTTTTATAATGGGCTCCTGAAAATTATTAAAGTTTTGGGCAACACCAGTTGTAAAATTCTGTACTCCTTTAATCTGCCTATAAGACGTTCTACGTGAACCCGAAGCTACATCTTTCGTAATACATACCTCTTCTCGAGTCAGCTTATCTCTTCCAAATAAAAATGGCGGTGTCAATAGTTCGCAACTGAAACTGTTATATACCAATATAAGATCACCTTTTCGTAGATCACTGGTAATGCCACATGAATTAATTCCACATCAAAATGTAAAGGTGGCTGAATGTTTATAAGTAGAATACGTATTACCCTGCTCTCTATTCTCTATATAGTCTTCAGCTTTTTGCGTTCAAACTTCCAGTCCATCGATAATGAGTAACGACTCTTAACTTTTAAAATTTTCCAACAATTTTCGGTATTTTCAATTTGTCGGTTTCTCTTGGTGGAAAAATATCTATTGCTTTAAATTTAACGTACATAAACTTTACCCATGTATTTATGGTACGAGAAACATACGATGTGCTTACCAAAAATCTATAAGCTAAATCCTCAATTAGTAGTCCTACTCGGAGTCTACATATTATAAGGAATAGCTGATTTTGGGGTGTTAACACTGATCTATCCTTTGGCTGATTCACATTTCTTTCACCTTCACGACGGCAGTGGTTTAAATTTAGAGCTTCTTCCCGAAAAAATCTCCAGAGAGCATTAAATTGGTCAACATTTAAACCGGTTGTACGTAATATTATCAATATTAAACGATTGAGAATTTTTTTTTTAATACGAGTATAACTAATTTTCTAAGAAACCGTTTTTTAGAAATACGATGATTTCTCAACAGAGATTGTAGCTTCTTTTGACGCAAGATCGATGATTGCTTAGAGATGTTTCTTTGTGTTAAGCTTGGTGATAAAGAAAGGTGATTATCTGTTGTGATGATATTTGTTATACATCCCTCTTCGTTCGGAGTTTTTTGAACATTTATGATTTAGTCATGACACTGTGTGGACCCTCGCTCGATATAGTCGTGCTCTAGACTCTAAATTAATACAAACATCTTATCAAATTACATGTTATTATATATCTTACTTTTTCAATATCCATTTCTAGTCACTTCGAGGCACAGGCTGATTTGCCTCACTAGCATTTAAACTTCGGACCACTGACATCTGTAAGAAGTAAAATTCAGATTATACTATTTATTAACATATGCGTATTAAATAACAATAAGAATGCATACCTTTGAAAATGTAGCAGAAACAGGATCAAGATTTAACTCCATCGGTCCATTTTCACTTATAAAATGAAGGCTACAGATGAACCAGTATTTCGTTACTTTTTTAATCGTAGTTTTGCTCTTCGACTAGCAGCAACCCATATCTTCTATAATACAAGGTTTGGATTTTTCAAATATCGTGAATCTGGACAGAGATTTTGGTCGCAAAATGAGAATTGATTTGAGGTTTACCGAAAGGCAATAGTATTGGTAAATTGTATTGGTGTCGAATGTGCATTTTTTTTAGTTTTTCATTTAATATGATGCAAATAAGAGAGATAAAATAACAAGAATAAAAGGGGTAACATTATACAAATAAGATAAATAAGCTCAGAAGAGAACAATCGAGAGAATATACATATTAAATTATTGACTACACTTTATTATTTTCTTATATACTCTCACACATAACTTAGAAAGAAACAACAATATTTAAAAAAAAAAAAAAATTAAAAATATTACGAATGTGGCTTCGTTCATTTATTTAGGTTCCTTTTTGTTTTTTTTTTATTGACGGATATGTATTTTGTTTTGATTTTTTATTAACGAGACCAAATGAATGTCGTCGGTTACAACAGCGAAAGAGATAAAAACATGAATTCTTCATGTTAGCAGAAAGGGGAAAATGACTTTTTGAAAAATTTGAACCGATTTCACCCGCTTCGCTTATTTTTGATACTTACCATGAGAAAAAGTATGAGAAAATACACTAATACAAAAAAAATATTTGACGGCATACAATAGCAAAACGCGTTTGTCAATTTTGTTTGGGTTAGTCGCGCCTCTAACGTCAAATGCGAGAAGTAATCTTGGGAAAATCGCTAATCAAAATAATTGACAAATAAAAAATTTGCGTAATTCGGTTCTCATAAAGTCGCTACCAGTCTATAGTCTCTCGGTCAATATAAAAAAAAAATATGTTTGAGAAATGCCTCACGTGTGATACGGCATTCATTTCACCACAGAAGTATAAAATATCCAGCTCCTTCCACGTGAAAGAAAATATTTGGCGGTTTGAGTAATGCATTCGATGTTTACAGTTGCGTCGGTATTGTGTAATGCAATCGACCGACTGTTGTTTTGCACAATTAGCCTATAGGTCCAATTGGGCGAGTAATTTTTGACAACACTAAATTAATGTCTTACTTCTTTCTTAACTTCGCATTTTATACTATAGTTTCCTGCAAATTAAATATAATGTATTTGTTTTAAGACTTGTCCAGAGTTATGTATGTTTTAAATGAAGAATTTTTAAATTACTTATTCAATTTGAGGTACGGTTTATAGAATTTTTTCGTAACTGTGCTTGAATTTTAGAAATATTTCCAAATTCATCGTTGTCAAGATCATTTTTATTTCCGGGAAATCGTACCTAGAAAATTTGATTGTTCCAATAGGAAATTTTATCGTAACAGAAAAATATCCATTATAATTTGACCAGTTGTCGTGATTGCTTTATCAATTCAAGAAAACAATTGATTTAGTAATCATATCACACAAATCGCAAAATTAATTTTTATTAAACCACGATTCCGAAAAGACTTAAATAAATTATCAATAAACGCAGTTGAACTTTGTGCAGTTAAATATTTGCAAACACTTACGAATGAATTATGTATTCAGCATTCAATTTTTATGGTCGTTATGTCTATAGTCGCTTGTCAAAATGAAAGTGAACGTTTTACATGTCTTTAGAATACGCGATATATATACATAAATATTATTGCTGTTTTGATTGATTATAAAATCTCAATACGGCACACAGAAGAAAGTAAACTTGTTTAGTTAAATATTTACCGATTTTAAAGCTTCTTAATTTTGTTGTTTTGAAGGTTTGTTTAATATGTATTTGTATTTAAAAAATATAACGGTAATGTTATGTAAAATGTATAATATATGTACTTGCAATGCGTATGCGAAGAAGATTATGAAGTAACAAGGGACAAACAATGAACGAAAAAAAAATGTTTAGTAAACGGTAAAACAAGTTTGAAGCAAAGAAATGGTGAAAGGGGAAATAGCTTGTTTCGAGTAAATTATAAATGGTTTTCTGAATCCATTTATCATAAGGTTGTGTTCATAACAAAGCTGAAAAATATTATGTGGTTGATATTCATAATTTCATTTTATTTTTATCGAAGCTATGTATACAATTCTGGAAGATTAAAATAAAAATAAAAGTGACTGGTTGTTTTAATGGCAATGAAATTTGAAAGTCAATTTCTTTTGCACTTGAGCTTGAATTTGCATCCCGCAGTTATCGCGAAAAACAGATGTACAGAATTTCTACTTGCAGTGATGCATGCAGATCTGCATTCTAAACATTGGTAAAAAATTTTCTATGAAATAATGATATTTTATTTAGAATAAATTGTTTGGCAGTAAAATGTTGCGCACAATTTATTTATTAAAAATACGATTTATAATATCCCATTACCAATGGCCAATACAATAACTTCCCCGAACCACTTCTATAAAATATTTCTGTTTTTACAATTACAACAAATATATACCGACATTACAAGAAAAGCTTCCAAAATGTTCATGTTTTCAAAAACCCACCTTAAATTAAATATAATCGGCTATGATCAGTAGGAAAATTTGAAAACAAACTCTAGGACGAAAATTAACTTTCTGCTTTAATGTAACAACTTTCGGACGGATTACTATCCCTATGTAGGGTCAAGGGACAAATTACATTGAGCACGGTAATACAAATTACAGGTTGCTTAGGTTTGAGTAATTAAAATATTAATTACAAGTATTTTTGTCTCAAGTAATGAAAATAAAAATTATTAATTACAATTCTAATGTCCGGTTTCATAAAAAATATAGCCAATCTACAGTTACATAGTATTTCCTCTCTCTCTCGCGTCTTTTATGAAATTACGTTCAATTCAAAATACAAATTTAACGCTGCTAATTTTATTTCTTTTTTTGCATGAATATTTTAACTGTAGAGCTAAATATTATGTTTGACAGCCCAATTTTGTCCAGCTAAATATTTAGCTGAAGGTCAAATATTGCGATGCATAAAATATATAATCCACTTGATTTAAATTAAAATAAACTCAATTTCAAAGAGAAAAAATTTAGAATTGTTATTATTATTATTACGGTAGGGCCACGTGGGTGTTCAAGCCACCTCGCACGACCTAAAAGATCTTTTGTGCTTGGACCATGGTTAATTAACCGTCCAGTCGATATGCAGGCTCAAACCAGATAATAATATACAGGCCGGTATGTCAAACATAATATCTGGGCTCATTGTTCTCCCAACTAGATGTTGCTGTCTTTGCCGGAAAATGACTGTGCATTGGAACAGAACATGTTCCGCTCATTCCGCTTTCATGTCGCAGAAGTGGCATCCATCTGTCGTATTTAGGCTCATCTGCTTAAGGTGATACCTTAAGGGGATGTGACCTGTAATGAAGCCGTTTAGTAGCCTCAGCTCAGCTTTAATAATTTCAAGACACTCCTTTACGACTGATCAAGATGATATAAATCTCTTCGCTTGTCGTAAACCCACAATTCAGCGCTAATAGAAGATGCCCCTTAGGGACGCCGCAGAAGGGCTCTGGCCCCATTAATGGAGATTCAGAACTCTGGCGGGCAAGGCTGTCAGCAGCCTCATTTTCCTCGATTCCAGTATGACCTGGCACCCACATAAGTGTTACCTTATTTGAGTTGCCAGATGCAAGACCTAAGAGACTTTAAGGCCAAATAGCTGTCTGATACAGTATCCCTGAATCTTGATGAATCTTTTAAGGCTTTTGCTATGTCTACCCTAAGTAGCGCAAAATTCTATAGGATGTACTTCTGCTTGAAATACGGTAGCATAGTGGTATCCAAGAACCTCGCGAGGGCAGTTTCACTCCGCATATTGCAAATCCCTGCCTCATATTCCGTTTATGATCCACCTGTAAACAATACCGTTGATTCTCGCTCAAAGGACCGTCCCTAATATATTGTTTTGAATTCAATTTTTGATCTATAGGATTACCGCTAAATATGAAACTTCTTTAGAAAATGGTACAGTACTACCGTTTAACAAGCGAGCTATAAGCACAACCCGTTCTTCTCCTCATAAGCGGATCTTCTTGGTCACACCACTGTCAAATTATATTGAGCGCCATTTGGATCTCATGGATCAGAGATGACCCCATCAAACTTGCCTCTGATTATGATACCCACATCATCCGCATAGCCCTGGAGCCTGGACATCATACCCATGGCTACCCAGAAGGGCCGGTAGTCTATCAATAACCAATGTCCATAATAGAGGTGACGGTACAGCTCGTTGGGAACATCCCTTTACAGCCCTAAGAGTTACTGACTCGCCACCTAAATTGGCTGTAAACTTGCGATATTTCAGCATAGAGCGGATCCACCTAATCGTAGGAGGCGAAACTCCTTTTCCATTACTGCCCTTTCTATCGATTCATAGGCGGTATTATCAAACGCCAACTCAATGTCCACAAAGGCGCAACGGACAACTTCTTTATTGGCCACCGCTCTTTCAATCTTCTCGACTAGACCGCTAAGAGCCATCATAAGCCCGATCCAGCGGGTTTCTAAAGATGATCTCATTTCTTATTTGATAATTTAAGATTTTTTCCCCTTGATTTCAATAGAAATGATTTAGGACTAATTGGCCGATATGCCTTGGGCTGAGTGTTCGATCGATTCTCCCTGAGGGAGAATTTCCTCAATACCTTTTTGAAGTAAATTTGAAAAAGCCAATAGCCCATCTCATGTTGCTGGGTGTGAACATTTTTCCAGAGAGACTCTACATCACCTGGATAGTCATGCAGATCCTCTTGGGATTCTGCCACTATTGAGTCCGGAAAGTGGGCATCTAGTAGTACCTCTAAGGTTTCCTTCTGGTTCTCAGTGAACTTCCCAGGACTTTCTCGAGACTAGCTGTATAGGGCAATTTATTGACTCCCTCACAGAAATTTCTCCAGGTTGCTCCTTAGGATCTTCTTAGTCCAAGATTATATTCCATCAAGGCTATCTTATACTCGCCACATTCATCGGTGCGTTGAGCTTAGTTGAATAACCTTTTCGACTTTTCCTCAATTTTACCGGCGCTCCGTCCCACCAAGGGGAAGACTCTCTTCGATTAACCGGGCAGCTGTGCTCCAAAGCCAAATGTATAGAGTTGTGCAGCTGATTTGAACAGAACCCCTCTGGAACTCTTTATTCCCCATAATCGAGAGCATTTCTGATTCAAGTAATACTCTATATATGATTTTCAGTCGCCCAGTTTTTTAATTCTAATTCCCTGTTGCTGCATGATCACGGCTCGCAAATCGAATCTGATATTCATATGATCCAATAAAGAGGACTTTTCAGCCACAAGCCAGTTATTTACTAAAGTGCCCATATGCAGACTAGCAATTGTCAAATGTAGGATCTTTTGCCTAATCGCATTTATGAAAGTAGATTTTTTCCAAATTGGCAATGTCTACATTATTTGTAATCAAAAACTCAAAATGGTACTCACCCTATTATTGATATCCTGTGTGGTGCGCATTCGCATCACATCGTGATGGGCGTCATCTCTGAGTCTCCAGGCAAGTATGCGGAGGCCATTATAACCTCTTGTTTGCCTCTTTCCTCCAGAATGTCCACCATCACCGCAAGTCCTTGGAGATGAGCTCTGAAATGGGAATAAAATTAATTTGCGAGCTAGCGAAAATGGCCACTCTTGAACTCTCAGTTCCGTTATAATAAATCAACTTACCCATTTGATTTGGTAATTTGGTTACCTGTCGCCCGTTGCTCCTGAATTAGGGCCATGCCGATATTTTGGTAGATAAATCGGCGGAAAAGGACGTCCGATGACGCATAATGTAGGTTTATCTGTAAGCAGAAGTTATGTGAACCTTCACATTTTGGGCCCTTCTTGAGGAGGTCTGGCTTAGCCTCCTCCAATGCTCCACCGTTTCCATTCCCTTTTCGTTTCATGTCAGATGGCTAACCATTGTCCTGCACCTCCTTTTCAAAGATCCCAGGAGGCCTTTCCAGCGACTTTTAAGGGAGAATTTTGGTCCACCACCCTTGCACCTCCTGACGCTTGCACATTCCGCTTTCGTTTCCTTCTTTTCTGCCTCTTGAACCTGGCCGCCACCTGTGTGCCTTCGTTTAGCTTCTTCATGAACCCAAAAATCCGAGCCATATGCAATTCAGACTGTTTGGCACGGTGCCAACTACATGTGGGCGCGAGGCAGGTTACCCTCCTCAACCGTCCTCAACTGTCCACCTTCCCATGGCTTCATGGTTAATATAGCCTTCCTCAACCACCGTGCAGTGGTTTTGTCGGCACAGGTCACCATCAGCCATTCAGGTCGAAACTGCCTACCAAGGAACTTTAGTTAAACTCCCTGGCCTCCCGCTCCAATAACTTCTCTAAGATGCCCTCCTGGACAGCCTTAAGCTGATCCGTTATTAGGCCAACCTCAGGGAAGCCAGATGGTAGAATCCCACTGATCTCTGATTCTGCAGCCTGCCTGAAAGTAACTCCAGGCCAGACTGCAGAACCCGAGTTGGTCATCCCGACAGATTATTCCCCATGGTCTTTTTAACTGCTAGTGGAGTACCGTCATCCGAGCAGACTCTTTTCTTCGGTACCGGGACCTCCGAAGGAGCATCATTCTCTTTCTGTCTTACAAAAGCAGTGCCAGTCTCTCATTGGCAAACATTAGCATCCCCTCTTCCGATCCTCACCAGAAGAGTTCCCCTTACTTGTGAGGGCTAAAGCCTCATCTCCTGAGGTGTCCATATCGAAATTAAGGGCTAACCCCTCAAAAATCCGGTCCATCTAGCGGGAAAGAGAGTTGATGAGGTCCTCGTAATCTACCCCGGAACTTCCGCTGATGTGTGACGCATTAGGAGCTTCGCCATACTTTTATATTTAACTAAAGACAAAATTTTGTTCCCACGAGTTGCTGGGATAGGAAAGTCGCCGATGGGACACCCAGCTCTACCACAGGAAAGCTAAATTAAACTAGAAGGCGCCTAGTATCCAGAGTCCGATAATTAGTTCCAATTAACCTTTCAGCCATTCATCCATCGGCATATGCTGTTCCACATTAGATTAGGTTTTTTTGCCAAGGATTTCTCCTTTAGTGCCGTACGTTAGTATTTACCAAATGACACCATTTAAAAGTGATCGCCACAAGGAGGCAGCACGTACACTATTAACTTTTAGCAGATTGATCTTAATTAATATTTCGTAATATGTATCTTATAGTATAGAGGAGCAAATGCTAGAAATATTAATGTTCTAATTTCAAACGCAAAGGCTATAGCCTTCATGTTCGTAATTAATTTTGCATACAATATCTGATAAATGCCGATAAATAGATGTTTCACCCTAGATGCATGATTTACTCCTCTAAATGCGAGTTTGGTGATATAAAGTTAATTGTCCGAGTTAAGCTGATCAAGTTAAATTGTGCAAGTTACATTTTTGATAATTCAGGTGATGTAAAGGTAATAATTCATATTTTTATTGACAAGCTCATTTAATTCGAGCATAATTAGATGACAATGTTTGTTAATTCCACTCTGGAAGGTTTCATATAAAAGCAGTGAATCTATCCTCAAATTTTGATTCACAAATTTTAAATGTAGATTGTTGTCAGACCAAATCATAAGATATCATCCTATGCTAACATTGTACTGCTGTTCCATCCTTTGATGAAGCGTCAAATACTCTCTTAACTTTCGTATTTGCTTCGCCATTACACTTCGTATGGTTTAAGGATGGGCACTCATTCATAAATGTGTGATGTAATGTTTTGAACTGAGTATCTCTCCTGCTTTCAATATTCCATTGACCTTTATATGGCATACCATAATTTGACGTTAGACGATTTGCTAGTGACTTGAAGTTAGCTTCACTTTTACCTTGCCTTCGTGTTTCGAACGTGTTTTTTTATTGAACAAATTTACCATAATCTTCCTTGTAAATTAAGATTTTCATCTTTTGAAATCTGAACGTAAAGCGGATCGGGTATGTGTCATACAAATTGAAACAAAACCGCGCAAATGCTGGTTTGAGGATTGTTTTGGGATTGAGAGGATTGACAGTTGGGATGTATTTATTCGACTATAGGTAGGGGTTAAATTGGGCTTGAGTTATAGTTGATTGGGGGTTGAGTTAATGTTGAGTCAGCGGTGGATTAATTTGGGATTATTTTGAGGGTTCAGATGGAAGTTAGCGCGAGTTGTTTTTAGTTGATTCATTTACGCGTGTGGTTTTTCGGACTGTGTTGATTCCAGAATTAAGTTGGGTATTGGATTTGGAGTTAAGTTATTTGGTGAGTTTGGTGTCGAGGTGGAGTTAGAATTGAGCTGAGTTCATGTAGCATGTCATTTTTCGGACCTAAAGTTCTGTAACCCTTTATATTTTTAGTTCTCAAACCGTAATAATAACAGATCCTACACAGTAAACGTACTGGATAAATAACTAGTAACATAAACCATCCTATAAAGTTGCTTCCGCTGGTAAGTGGCAGATATCGGAGGCACTATTATCTATCAGCTATAAGCTGTATTCGATTGTATATTCTAACGTTGGGCAAATGCAACTCGTTCTAATTATTTTTATTTCTTTGTGAAACCCTATGTGAACTAAAATATGTCAATCAATGCCAGTGTGTTGCTTCGTGTCACAAATTAAGAAAATTTTGAAAAAAATGTGGTTTTGTGTTTTATTAGTGATGGTCTAAGAAAATAAAAGTCCTGTCCCACGTTGTCTGAGATCTTTAAATTCTAACAATACTCATTATGTTAAATTTAATTTTACCATTAATTAAAGTGAAACTTAAACGAAATTCATCCGTCTAATCTTTGTACCTACTGTTAATTTTTTGTGCCCTTTGAGAAATTAATTTTGTTTAATTATTTATGTTTGCTTTTGCGGAGTTAGTTTCTAATTAAATTTTTTATTTTTTATTAAGACAGGTATATACTTCGTACTTATATTCTACATGATCATGTATAAATATTTACTCTATAGAAATATTGCATTGCTTGGACCAATATAAAGAAAGTGCGATTTTTATTTACCTTAAAAATGTGTGTTATACAACCATTTGTGGATCTTTTTACTATTTGGCCACTTGATGGGCGATTATATTTTTATTTGAGAAGAATAGACATATCAATGCAATAAAAAAAAACTTTTGTTAGGTGAATACTGTTTTTGGTAAACGACAAAATTTATTTAAGTTCAAAGTTTCGATTTTTATTCGTTGTCATTATTGTAGTACAAACAACTTTCTTTCTCTAAATATATTTACGAAAAGTTTAAAACTTTGCGTAACTATGATTGATCATTGATGAAAAAATTATTTAATGTACAATTACAAAGGTCACATAACCAACAATAGGTTTAATGAACTCGAGAATTTCAAGAAAATTACTTTCATTTTTTAAAGACGAACTGTAAACACATATAACCAAATCATAACAATAAAACGTTAATTTGAGCATAAAAACCTGAGGCTGAGAACATAAAAAATTATTGTTTCGTTTTGTATACGAATACACATTGTGCACATATTCCTTGAGCATGCAATTCGCAATTAAATAAATAACTAGATAATTAGTAGATTTAATTATACATGGTGAGCAGCATACATTTATTGTAAATGTGCTCAAACAATAATTATCAACGGGAATTAAACCAGCGATAAAAATTTGCTTTTTGCATTAAGTAATTTCCGTGGTGCCTCCTTACACTTTTTGTTGATGATTTAGTTTGATCGTACATTAATTTAAATTACTTTTGTGTGAAAGTTTAGTGAATCGTTTTACATTAGATGTTCGCCGTTTTAGTAAATGTGCTTACAAATTAAGAAGAATTTGAAGGTTTCAGTAATGCTTTTTGGAAATTTGTATGGTCGCTTGTTAATTTTAACATTTTTGTATCCATATATAGTACATACATACTAAGTAAAAATTTTAGAGTTACATAATACATAACAGTAAATTATTTTTGATTAAAAATAGCGAATTTGTGTTAGACGAGTATACATTTCGAGATTTTCTTGTTAGATCGTAACCAGAGCTGTTGGTTTTTTAGTTAGAGAACATACAACCATCCACCCACACACACATACACATGACGTACATACATACCTACATTGTCGATTTGCATTCCTCTTTACTTAACAAAACTATTTCCTTTAAAATCTCGAGTTGTAAAGTTTTCATGATTCCTATTGTTGAAAATGCAATGAATTCCCAGCAAAAGTAATTGGATTAAAATTAATTTAATTAAAAAGCAAAACTTATTTAGATTGTAATTTAAACATAAAACTTATCTTGTGAAATTACTTTAACAATGCAAATTATTAATTTTCTTTGTTATTTAATTAAAATCGCGAATTTAAATGTAAAATAATTAAATACTTAATTTGTTAGTGACAGCAATTCGCGCAACTTGTTTGTTAAATCGATTAATTATTACAAAATTTATTGTTTTTTTTTTCAATTTATTTTATTACGACTGAGACTGCGCTCATCTAGCAATTTTTCTTTCAAATACAAATTTTTATATATCTAGTAAAATTCACGTTTGTTGGTGTGTAACCCACTGGTTAGCCCCATAATCAATTAAACCTATTTACTAATTTTAGTTTGGTAAGTTCATTAGGTCAAGTGGCCTCGTTCTTTGGAGTCTTCTTTCAACGACAGGGTTATCTATCATATGGCGAATATAGGGGTTTCCATGTTCCTGGAGCCTTATTTCGTGTTTTGCGGCATGCATTTTTATTTCCTCTTTGATGTATTCCATCCGTAGGTCCCTGTGAAGGTGTTCATTTCTGGCGTACCACAGAGCATTGACGATGCTACGAAGAACCTTGTTTTGAAACGTCTGTATCATTTTGGCGTTTGTTTGCTTGGTACATCCCCAGAGTTGTATACCGTAGGTCCATATCGGCTTCAAAATTTGCCGATATAGCAGCAGCTTATTGTGAATTGTAAGCTCAGAGCCTCTATACCTATGAGCCAATACATTTTTCTGAACTTTTTGTTAAGTTCTTCTTTTTGCTTTTTGACATGCTCTCTCCACTTGAGCTTGGCATCGAGGGCCATGCCAAGGTATTTAGCTGTATTTGCATATGGCACGAGTCGCGAGTTAATTTCTATAGGTAGGTGGTAAGCCTTTTGATAAGTAAAGTTAATATGCGTGGATTTTGTCTCATTAAGTTTGATTCGCCAACGCTTTGTCCAGTTACAAACCGCATTGGTCATCCTCTGGAGTTTGCTCGTTGCATCAGCGACATTATTTCCAACTGCCATAATTGCTGTGTCATCTGCAAAGATGGCTATGGTTCCTTCATTTGTGGTTGGTATGTCCCTTGTATATAGGGTAAATTCAGGATTGGTCCTAAGACACTCCCCTGCGGGACACCGGCAGAGATTTTCTTTAGCTCAGAGTATTCATCCTCATATTTCACTCGAAAGTGTCTATTGGATAAATAAGATCTTAGTATGGCATAGAATTGTCTCGGTAGATCTCTATGCAGCTTGTATTCTAGACCACTATGCCAGACTTTATCGAATGCTTGCGCAACGTCCAGGAATATGCTTGAGCATACTTTTTTACGTTCTAACGTTATTTCAATTATGTTGGTGATTCTATGGACCTGTTCAATTGTAGAATGCTTTTCTCTGAATTCAAATTGCTGTGGGGGAATTAGTTGTCGGTCCTCAGTTATTGGTTTAAGTCAGTTTTATGAGTATGATTTATTATCGTTAGGTGGTTTATCAGGTTTTGGAATCATTATTACTTCTGCTACTTTCCATTGATGCGGAACATATTTTAACCGAAAGGTCGCATTGATTATGTGTAGTAGCTTACGAAATCCTTTGTCTGGTAGAGCTTTGATAATTTGGCAAGTAATCAAGTCATACCCTAGGGCTTTTTTAACATTCATGTTACTTTTCACTTCTTCTTTTAATTCTTTGAGAGTTACTGGCCGTATTTCAAACTCATCCAACTTGTGAATAGATATTATATTTTCATTGGCAGTTTGTCTTGGTAGTGGTTGGAAGGTTTCCTGGAGATAGGTTTGTGACCTCTTGCCCAGGTTCCATCATCCTTTTTAAGTGGAGGCACTTGCATTTTGGGTCTTTTCAGTCCCTTCGTCGCCTTCCACAGTGAGTAATCAGAATTTTTTTCATCAGTTAGGTTAACTAGATATCTGTTGATTGATTCATTTTTAACTTCTTTAAGAAGGGATTTGAGACTGTTACATAAATTGTTAAGAATTGTTTTGTTCTCCGGTGTTCGATTAATTTGCCAGGTTTTACGAACTCGTCGTTTTTCTCTTACCAACTCTCTAACTTCCATTGGGTAGGATATGTTAAGCGTCTTCTTATTTTGCAAAATGGGAGTGCTTGCCAATGCAGCATAGTGAATTATTTCATTGAGTTGTTCTAATTCGTCTTCCAACTGTCGAGAATTTCTTATCGGTACCTGGAGATTGATTTTGTCATCCATTATTTCACAAAAGAGATCCCAGTTTGTTTTTGAATTTGTTAATCCTGGTGCACTTTCCCTTTGAATTACCGTTTCACTGACTGTCATGATAACCGGTGAGTAATCCGATACTAGAGAATTGCTGTTTTCAATGTGAATATAGTTCTGAGATATACCTCTTGCTACATAAAAGTCGATTAGGTCCGGTATCTTAGCTTCGTCACTGGGCCAGTATGTTGGGGAACCACCAGAGTAAAATTCACATTTTGATGTCTGCCCTGCTTGAAACAATTCTTTACCCTTTGACGTCGTAAGTCTAGATCCCCAATAGGTGTTTTTTGCATTAAAGTCTCCTCCAACAATAAAATCACGTCCTAGCGATTTAAATAGTTTAATGTAGTCCTCCCTTTTCAAGTTATGCCGGGGAGGACAGTATATTGCGGAGACAGTAAGCTGTCTGTGTTTAATGTGAATCCTAACAGTGGTGACTTGCATTGTTTATTCTTCGATTTCTGTTTCTACATGGTGTTTTATATTTTCTTTTATTAGAAAATGTTGTATGTTGCATAAGTGGAATATGTTGCATAAGTCCATTCGCATTCCAGATTGCTATTCTGAAAGTTGTGTTCTTACTTAACATTTTTTATCGGATTGCGTTAGGGGAATTGCATTTTCTTCAGTTGATCAAATATCATGTTGTTCAGGTTACTTTGGTCATCTAGCCGCTTTGTAATAGCTTCGATGCTGTTCATAATGTTTCCATAATTCGATTATTTTCAGAGCCCATATATTTGGTTGAACCCGAGCCTTTCACTACCTGAGCAAATGTTCTTCTTTGCCCTGCGTTGCTTGGTTGTGGATTTTGATCCATCTGATTTGATGGTTGAATCCTTCGAATTTCATGATTTTGCGATTGATTTCGTGATTTATCTCTTAATTTTTGTAGGTGTTTAGCAACCTCACAGCCCCGATAATTGGCCAGATGTTGGCCTTTACAATTTATACACTTAGCTGGTACATCTCCCCCTGTTGTACATGCCTGGGTAAAATGTTTACCTGAGCATTTTACACATCTCGGATCCCGGCTGCAATATTTTTGGGTGTGATTAAATCCCTGACATTTCTTGCATTGGGGTATGCGTGTAGTGGTTCTCCTCATTGGTTCAATTTTTACCTTCATTATGAAGAATTGCTTTTATACGATAAATATTTTGAACATTCTCTGAGTTATCAAATACTAGCATAAAAAGAGGGAGTCCCCTTTTATTGAAAGTTGGGTTTCCTTCTTGGTTTTCTATTCTCTATTTTTTAATCATATTCACTGCATCTAGTATTTGAAGGCCTTTATTTTTTAAGTCTTCCATTATTTCTTGGCTTGAGCAAGTGTGATGCAAACCTCTTGCCATAACTTTTATCGGTCGAGCCTGTTTGTCCTCATAGGTAAACCACTGTTACTTTCCAGCATTCAGCTTCATACATAATGTTCTATAGGTTTCTGAGTCCAGAGTATTAATTTTCCAAACGTCATTGTTTAGCGCTGTTACCTTATATTCTTTGTCAGTAACCGATTTCATCAGTGACTGAATTTTTGGGTAACTGGTTACTCCCACGATATTTATTGCTGGGGGTGGTTTTTCTTTCGGTTGCACCAGTTTTGGTGCAATGTTTTTGGTAGATTTACTACCTTTTGGTTGATTGACTTCGGGTTGGACAACTTCCGGTTCGGTACTTGTAGTTCCACTAACATTTAGTTGATCAACCTCAGGTGACGATTCAGCTTTTCTTTTCTTACCCTTCCTGGACTGTTTTTTCTTCTTTAGGATCCAGTTCGTCTCCCTTTCTAATTCATCCTCATCAGTGAGATAGTTGACTTTCTCTGGTTCAATACTCTCTAATTCGCTTTGTTCTTTAGCATCCCGATTCATTTTTAGAAGTTGATTTTCTCGCTTTAGATACTCAATTTCTTCGCTTAGCTTGGCAAATGATTGCTCCATCTTCTGTAGCCTCTCAAAGAGATCCATATTTTCCTTTTCTAGGTCAACAGTCCGTTCACTGAATCCTACTGCTCGCAGTGTAAAATTTCCGCTGGCACCACTTCTTTCATGCAGTGTTTGGCCCTCCTCAAAATCCATAGGGCCAGCCTTCGAAGAGGATGGATCCCCCCCGGATGTATTGTCCAGTCGACTGACTGGAGTACCACTTGGGGTAATAAATTTCTCTGACTTATGCATTGCATAGAGTCTTTTTGGTGATCGTGGCACTATGGAACTTCTTCCAAATGGATTTACAGAACTTATCACCTCTGAGGTAATGCGGTCATTGGATAACGACGACTGGAAGCCCGCTTGCTCACCCCTCAATTTTAAAAGTTGTTATATCGCCCACCATACAAATGTGCACGAGGCGTTTCCCTAATTCTCGAATAACCCTTATTTTCGGATAACTTGGCCATGTGCTAATATACGTGACCAACCTTATCCAATTGTGACGAACTTTACTATACTTCACAAAATTTACAATTTTGAATAATTTTGATGGTTTTATAAATTATTGTATCTCCGATCACAGAGATGTCCACAATGTCTCGCCCATATTTACGAAGACCGTTTAATCAATTATATTAAAGCCACCAACATTCGACGGAACAACATCTCTCGTCATTTTCAAATTTCAATTTACATTTACATTACATAGATGGCAGCACAAATTTGATAAAATCGAACCATAAATTACCTTTTGGAAAAATTTCAAGTTCAAAAATTTTAAAAAAAGCAAAACAAATTCCCCGCCGCCCCGGTGGCACAGTTGTTAGCATGCTTGCCTTAAGCTCCGGAGGTGCCGGGTTCGATTCCCGGCGGGTGATGAAAAAATCACGGCTGGTTTAATAAGGATCAATGAACTAATCACTCATTATCCGTTGTAAAAATGATTACGAAACTTCAAAAATGAAGCGGCCAAATCCCTCCATGGGATGTAGCGCCAGCGAAAAAAAAAAAAAAAATTTGAAACGGCGGCCAATCAAAATCATTGGAACGCTGAACATCGCGTTGCGGTGTTAATGGTGGCTCTCAAAGGTGAAGCATCAGAGGTTTTACAACCCATCTCGGAACAAGAGCGCAACAGCTATCTTGAAATTATGAAGGTGCTAGATCGGAAGTACGGCAGTGGCCATAAACGGGAAATCTATCGCATGGAATTGAAAAGCCACTACCAAAAGCTAGGAAAAGCCGCTACCCAGAGGAGAGCAGGCATTGGATGAATTAACGGCAAAAGTCGGTAAGGCGGAAATATTAAAAGCCAGTTTGAAGGAGTAAAAACTGGCTTCACCGTCTTATTGCCCCATAACTTACATCCCTGTCACGAGTGTAGAACGAGGCGGTAGCAGCGTAACAATCGAGGGCGATATTAATGGAAGAAAGTGGGTCATCACGCTGGTTACTGGAGCAACTCACATGATTGCCGGGAAGACTTGATCGGAAGAGCTATGCAGCTGGCTGATGGTGGTAAATGGAGATGGAGCAATAATAAAAGAAAAGACGTTCGTTAACATAAGCATACGACCAAGTTATCCGAAAAATGTGGACAAGACCTTGTGGACATCTCTATGATCGGAGATACAATAATTTATAAAACCATCAAAGTTATTAAAAATTGCAAATTCTGTAAAGTATAGTAAAGTTCATCACAACTGGATCAGGTTGGCCACGTAGATTGGCTTATGTATGGCCAAGTAATCCGAAAAAATGGGCTATTCGAGAATGAGGGAAAAACCTCGTGGACATTTAAATGGTTGGCGATATAACAACTTTTAAAATCATCCAAAATTAATAAAAATTCCACATTCGGTGAAATATATATGTAGTATGTTCATCACAATTGGATCAGCTTGGTGACATATACAGCTATATGGCCTAGTTATTCTAGAAAATGTGCGGGACCTTCGGGACATCTCCAGGATTGGCGCTAAATAATTATTTAATTATCAAAAATCAGACAACTTTCAAATTATCTTAAATACAGTAAGATTCAACAAAATTGAATGCTTTTGACCAACGAGATAAACAGATGGTCCAGCTATCTGAAAATGATGAAAATAACCTGTTTCATATGCAGGGTTTGATAGTACGAAAAATCCAAAATCATAAAAAATTTAAATTTTCATATAATCTAATGCTGTGTGCCTGACATCGATTTTTTTGACTAATGCTGTGTGCCTCAGAAGACTTTTCAAACTAAACTTTTGTAAGACCCAGTAATTCATGAAATATTTAAATAGATGTCACTAGGTTAAAAGTATTCAACTGTGCCTTATACCAAAGCAACCTTGATTATACAAGCCATAATCTAAAAAACGAAGCTTTTATAAGAGAATTAGAAACGTGGAAAAAACCAAATTTCCATAGTAAAACACAAAAAACACATGGGAAATCACTTTTTTTCCTAAGACAAATTTGTAAATGAAAACGTTGCAAATTCTTAATTATGATTTCTGAAATATTTTCATAAATATTTGAATTTCAACATATATAAATCTCGTTAAGTAAATCGTTTTCATTTTCTTGTAATAATTGATTTATTTAAACCAAAATATAAACAACAACAGCTTTCTGGTCAAATTAAAAAGAAAAGCTTACTACAAATCTTGTGCATTAAGTCAATATATGTACATAGATGGCAGTGAGTAGCAAACATTTTGAAAAATCGTAGCAAAAATTGCGACCTGGGAAATTTGAGTTCAAAAATTCTAGGAAAAGCAAAACAAATTCACAAAATATTAAGAACGTGTCATAATTTTGTGATTAAATAATTTTTTTCGTATTTCTCTGCCAACAATTATAGACATCTTACGTATACTAGTAAAACTAAAGATAAATTTACCAAGTATTATTTTAATTTGTCAGAGCCAACTTTGATGTATTTTCAAAATGAAAGTTTGAAAAATATATTTTAGAAATAATTTAATTTTAAAATTTCTGCAATTAATATTTACTTAAAACCAATATACCCTTCTTGTATATTGCTGCTAAAGATATGTCGAAAACTTTTGTATAAACATTTTGTAACATTTTTGCTGTTTTCATTGAAAAACTTGAAGCTAAAAAACACCATTTTTACTATGGATTCCTATGGAAATCAGTGAAAAGTTATACCACTAAAAAAGCTTCTAAAAAATACGTCATAATGATTATGGCTCTATACTCTAGAAGGCTCTGCTTATACTCAACTAAACTTTTTAAATGTCATTCAAATTCATGGAAGCATTAGCCGTCTTCCAATGGGCAAAATTTGCTACTTCGAAGTACTTGCGAGTAGATACCCAATGGAACGAGAAATTGAGTAACACAAGTAAAACACAGCCTTCTGTTTAGTTGTTTTTTTGTCTTTTGTATAGTTGTTTATTTTAGTAATGGCGATATTTAAAATCAGATTCAAAATATGACAAAAAAAAAGGACATGTAATAAAAGGAAAGCATTGCTATTTACCGTATTGATATTTAAATACATTTTTCTTAAAAATGTATCATCAACAACAAAATAATTTTGTATTAATTTTGACTTTTTACATCATCAAAAAATAAAAAAACTCGAACGTAATAAAAAACTCTCGAAAAATATCGAAGAAGGTCTAAAAGCCATCTATTGGAATTTTCGCAACTAAAATCCACTAGCGCAAATTTTATGCGTAACTACTTCTGTTTTCTACACCATCGTATGAGCATGGGTAGTTGTGAGTAGATAGAAGTACTTGCGAGTAGTTTGCTTTTGCCAATGGAAGACGCTTATTGTGGAAAATATATTTGGAATAATGAAAACACGTTGGCGGGCGATTTTTTTAAAATGATTTGAATTGAAAATTTAAAATTGCGTAAATGTTGTAACCGCCTGTTGTGTAATATACAATATTTGTATTAATGAGAGTTTTGAATTGGAACCGTTTGAAGAAGTCTTAGATGAATACTTTGATAATTCTAATAATGATGCAGATGATGAAACAGCTTTAGGTCTTCGTAGGACATTGTTACAGAAATTATCGGCGTAGAGGAATCTTCCTGAAGAAATATATATAATATAATAAAACAATTAAAATTCTTTTATTAACCCTTAGCGGCCACACTTCGCGCCCGTAACTTAGTGGCCACACTGGGGTGATTTTTCGCCCCAGTCAAAAAATCGGTCTAAAAAGACAAATTTAAAATATTGAGATTGAGACTCCAAAAAATTCATGGACATTCTGAAACATATGTCTTTCAATTTCTAATATGGTTTACAAGAGCCAATATCAAGATAATTTAACAAACAAAAAATGGCTGGCAATAAACCGGCACACAAAAAATTAATATTTGAGATACAAAAAATTGATAAAACGGCACTAATTAATGAGCAACAAACAAAAATTTCTGGGCATCATAAAATTAATTTTTTGGAACAAAATATAATAATTTGGCAACATTTAAATTTTTTGGCACTATTGGAATGGAATACAAAAAATTTTTTTTGGGCATCGAAATAAACATTTTGAGCGAGAAAAATAATAAGCTGGCAACAAATTTTCATAAATAAATTAATTAAAAATTAAAAAATTGAAATTAGTTTTAAAATATTCTGGAAAATGCAGATTTATTTCTAAAATTGATTCGGAAACCTTGCAGGCACAGATAAAATATTAAATAATTTGTATCGATTAAATTTAATTTTTGGCCTCGATTTTTTTTAATTTTTTTATTACGAAAATTATTTTTTTCTGTTCCAAAATATTAGATTTGTTGCCAATTTATTAATTTTGATGCCAATGATTGTCTCCACAGTGTTTAATTATGTCCTTCAAAAATATTTGTTTGTATTCTCGTATGTTGTGCCAAAATATTATTTGTGATGCGAAATTTATTATTTTTGATGCTAATGTTTGCCGCCAAAATTTTTTTCTTGTATGCCCGTTTAAATCAGGAAAAATGACGTTCTTCAGAAAAAAAAATCATTACTCCTTCCGAAATTAATCGTTTATAGCGCTACTAATACTTTTTTCTTCCTTCTATGTACCATGCAAATGCAAGTAACCTACATTCCTTGACAACCTATATAATATGGCGCGACAAGTATGATTTTCGTAGTTTTTGATAGGTTAAATTAAGGTAATTTGGCCTGGGGTACATATTCACCCCTAGTGGCCGCTAAGGGTTAATTCAGTCTTAATAGTATTGACGATATATAAACATATAAGGAAAAATAACTGTGTACGTGTATAAAAATTCTTAAAATAATGCAGCCTTTCCAAATTCAATATAATTCACCATATCACCACTTTAATAATTATGTATTTACATGAAATAAAAATTCACATCATCAGTCATCTTCGCTTGAACCAGAAAGTTCCACCAAACTGGACATATACTTTATGTACAGTTTGGTGGCTTTCTTTAGTAATTTCCTATCTTCAACTGATCTGTACCTATTGGATTTTCTCTTCTGACCATTTGAAGTGGACGGTTGTGTATTTTGACTGGTCGATGGTGCGATGTCTTTCTCGGTATCATTTATATTAGGCGGATTTATATGATGCCGCTCTGTCGCAAATCCATCCATTCGTGCTCTCCATTAAACACATGTTCTAATTTTATTCTGGCCTTTATAAATTTTTCGTTTTCTTCTAAGTTAATTTAAATGTAATTAAAATGAACAAAGTACGAATTATGTAAATTATGTTGTTAAACTTACAGCGCACAGCATACAGTCTCTTTGCCATTTTTTATTATTCTTCAATTACATTTACATACCCATACTACAATTTTTAAATAGGACGTCATACAAATTTGAAATTCGTCGAAAAGTAACCTCGTAAATTGACTTTTCATCTGGCATCTATGAGGGAATAGCGAAAGCTTCAAAATTTGAAAAGTTTAGTTTGAAAAGTCTTCTGAGGCACACAGCATAAATTGGTGACTTTTCTAAATTGTCGACTAGTTCGTACCAGTCGTTCATAGATGGCATAAGGGTCAATAAGACAGGCTGTACCTGACTTTTCATTATTCTAAATTACGACTTTTGGAACGTCAACCGAATGTTATTACTGTTTGACTGAAATAACTAGGAATACTGCTTGAATGTTCGTTCCTTTTCATTTTGGCTCGCGCGCAAGTTGATTTACCGAGTTAATTTGTTTTTTTTTGGAATTTTTCAATATTCCGTACACAAAATTATTTACAAAATATTAAATTAGTTTATTGGCGCTATAAGAAAATCTAAAGACTTGCAAGTCGTTGATGAGTTCGATAAAACCGGACAGAATACTTTAGCGTTGGTAAACTAAAGATGATCTCTTTTTTGACCCAAAAGTTTCTCCAATCCGTGTTGCCTACAGACGATCTGACACCATATAATTCCTAACAGAAAGTTGAAATTAAAATCTTATGTACAAAAATATATAAACTTTAATGAAATATGATAACAATTTTAATTTTCTTGAATAATTTGATTAATTTTGATAATTTTTGAAAAATCTCGGAATGAACGAAACCTTCTCTAATTTAAGTGAAACTATTTCTAAAATGAATGAAAATTATTCCGAATTGAATAAACCCTTTTACGAAAAGAAGGAAACTAATTTCGAGTGGAATGAAACTTTTCCAAATTAAATAAATTTAAAAGCAAACATTGTATCACTAAAACTTATAAATTATAACAGTAGTTAAATAAAAAAACGTACTGGTTATCTTGTAACAGCAAGGAGTGTCATCTTCGTGTCTAAGATGAAATTGGCCCAATCTGATGATGTGCCTGTTTCAATTCTGTATTTGATTACGCGTTCTAGATTCGGATTCTCTTAGTTCTTAATAAGTTTCTTGCATGTCCTTCGACATTTGTGAAGGCCGTGTCCTATCGGACGGACATTTGCAGATTAAAACCACCCTTTTCCAATTAAAGGTTAAATAATTAAAATGATTTTAAATTGGGAAAACATTAATTGAACCTGCTGAACTGAACATAAACTGAGAAAATCGGATTTGTCCCTTAAAACTGACGTTCAGTTGCTACCTGAACCGTATTTTAATTTTCTTTAGTATCCAAAAATGAATCGATTAAAAATTAAATATTTTGAATCAATATATAGTTAAAAACAAAATAATAAACCAAAATACACTCGAACCATAACTAACTTTAAAGTAACGTCACTCATACACAGCTCGGGTATGGTTCGTCATAAAATCCTTTATGAGCTCCAGACTGAATTGAATAAGCAGAATTTGTAGGTGATTCACGTGACTTTCAATATTATTTTATAGTAAATATTCATCGATTTATTTTGTCATAAAATTATCCAGGTAAAGGATTTTACCTAAGCAGCACAAGCCCGTTTAAATATTTCTTCCTCCGTTTTACCCGATCCTAAGGGTTGAAAGAATCACAGCTACACACACAGACTACTCAAATCTCATCTCAGTTTTAATAAATTCTTAATGAATGAGTATTTTATTTAACAAATAATAAAACAAACTTTAGTGATTTATGTACTTACTGGTTTTAAACTTATTTAATTAGGTTTCATTTCTTTCGGGAAAGGTTTCAATTAATTCAAAATCGTTTATTTTAATTCGGAACAAGTTTCATTTATTTGAGGAATAGTTTCGCTGATAGATAACCCGTCGTAAGGTTTTTTGATTCAGAACGCAATCACAGAGAGCTCAATGGAATATTATTTGCCTAAATCTGGTAAGTCCCTTCATCCTAAAATTGTTCATTTGCTGGCCGTTTTACTAATCGTTATACCATTTCAAGCCACGATCACGGCACTGACACTAAGACAATATTAATCAAATCAATATTTTAAAATATAAATTGAATAAAAACCGTCAAATTCAAATACATATATACAATAAAAGCTCGTATCGTACGTATAACCATTAATCGGTACCAACTTGTGGCACTAATTAAATTCGTTGATAATGAAAAGTACTTAATCCAAGCACTCTCTCAATAAAAATGACAACTAAATTGAAAAGCAACCTCGCGAGGAGACTTTTCGTTAGCCGTCTGGTGGTTAATAGCATAATGTAGCATAATTTAGTTTAGTCAGAAATTTAGTCGGAAAAATCGGTGTCAGGCAAACAGCATAAATTCCAATTGGAAAAATAACTAATTTAACAGTGTAATTTTTTGTTATTTTTTTTAGCATAAACTTCACACTCATCTATTTTCTATTTTTAGGGTAATTCTGTAAATTAAAGTGTTTTAAAATATAAATCTTTTACTTTCTCAGGGAATGTAGAAGCGACTTCACGCGACCTATAAATAACAAAGAATAACACGATGCAGGTGATAATTTCATAATTATCAAATGTATTTAGAAATAAATTTATAATTTTGAAATAACCTTAATATAAACATTTTGTGAAATAGATTTGTGAATTAATAAAAAAAACAATAAAGAATTAAATTTATTAGGTTGAGTCATAAATAACTTCCGAAGCAGGCTATTGTATAATATCTACTACGGCATGCATAACCGGGTAACCGGTTCTAGGGTAACCCGAATTTTTCAGAAAACCGAAACTCGGTTCTGATAAAGCCTCAAGGCCCAATTCCGGTTTTACATTTTTTTTATAAAACGTTTGACATGATTATATTTTTAGGTTTTACTATAAATATTCTAAACAAGACTACTTCCAGTAGAAGATATTCCGTTAGAAAACTATCGTTAGATATTATTATTGGACAAATTAACAGAAATAACCATTCATGTCGAAGTTTGAAGTGTGCAAGCAAAGTCTAATCGAGAAAACCCACACTGTGGGAGCATTTTTTACGCGAAGTATTCGGCGAGTCTGCTCAGTGCAAATTGTTTCGAAAAGTGTTGAAAACGTCTGGCGGGTCAACAAGTAGCCTCCACAAGCATATGAAATCGATACACTCTATCGTAACGAATCCAGTAAAAAGGCCTGCTAAAACGCAAAATTTCAAAGTCATCAATCACACACTACTTTATTGGATATGAGAACTCATTGAAAGCTGTATTGGCTCGTATGACAGCAGCTGCTGGTTTGCCATTTAGTATTTTTATATGATAACATCTGTTGAACTGCGCAAATCGCTTTTAGCACGGAGATTCGATGTGCCAAAATCAGCAAAATAAGCATGGTAATTTGAAGCATGGTTATCAAATATGGTAAAATGGTTCAGCAACAGTACAAAATTGAATTACAAAGCTTAAAGACACAGTACAAGCGGTTCAGTCTTAGTTTCGATTAATAGACATCAACCAAAAACCGTTGTTATTTGAACGTGTCCGCTCACATTATGCATGACTTTGCAAAAAGCTGCATCAAACTTATTGAAAACAGGCTGGAAATAGATAGTTTGAATTTACATGAAGACATTGTATGCATCACAACAGATGGTGCCCCTGTGATGCAAAAAGTTGGAAAATTACTTTCTTGTGAGCAACAACTTTGCTTCGCCCATGCGGTGCATTTGGCAGTTTTGGATGTGCTCTACAAGAAACCAAAATCTCCACCAAAGGAACAAGTTTTCGTTGACAATAAATGTGATTCAAACGACGAAGATGAAAACAACGATGGATTTTAAGTTGTCAGCGATAATAATGTGGCAGAATTGGTAAACGAACTGTACGCTTTGGTAACAAAGGTGAGATCTGTTGTTAAGTTTTTTCGGCAATCTCCTACTAAAAATGACCGTCTCCAAAAATATGTTAGAGAAGAGTTTAGTAAAAAAATTCAATTGATGGTTTCCTTAAATCCTTAATTCATCTAAATTCAATCTGGTTCTTCGAGGAAGAGGAATTAGATAAGATTCATAATTTGGTGAGAACGCTTGAGCCGGTGAAATTGGCAGTAGACGCACTATTTCGTCGTGAAGCAACCTTACTTTCAGTTGATACAACGATATTATTCATGTTGAACAATTTGGGCACCAATGAGTTTGCCATCAAACAAAAACAAACACTTTCACGTACAGTTAACGAGCAACGGATGAATGCATCAAGTTTGTTGCAGTACTTACTCAAAAGTGAAAAAAAGCAGAAACAAATAGAGTGTGAACCGCATAGTCGAGCGGTGGATACATGACGCTCTTTTAGTTTTTTATTGTTCAATTTGGTGTCTTTTTTTTTGCTGATAGGCTGATGATAGCAATTCTCTGTCCCTCAAGGCACAATATCTTCCCTATTAACCAATTTATTTCTAGGGACATCACGGCAGGAGGGTGATTAACATCGCTTCTGTATATTTTCCAGGGGGATGAGAATGACCTCCCTCCAGTATTGATACAGAGCTCGTGAATTATTGCATGATTCATCACCAAAAATTCATCATTGGTTGCGACGCTAATATACACCACGTAGTCTGTGTTGGATGCAGCAACACCAATTTAACAGGTGAGCAACTTTTTGAATTCTGTCTTAGTAACAACTTAGCAGTAAATAATAAAGGGGGTGATGCGAGCCTTGTGAATGCAGTTAGGAGAGAGGTACTGGATCTTACCCTGTCTGACATGGGTACCTCCATTGCAATTCTCGATTGGCATGTGTCCAAGGAAGCATCCCTCTTAGATCATATGTACATCAGGTTTGATATCAATATCCCTTCGAGACAAGAGTTGATGTTAAGGATACCCAAACGCACCAACTGGCCAGTCTATAACGATAAACTTTTGGATAACTTAGCTGGTTTACAGACCTCGATAAACTCTGTCGAAGACCTCGACAGAGCAGCAAAAGAAGTTATAGAGGCAATAATTAATGCATACCACTCAAGCTCACCCCTGGTGCGTATCAGAGGCACAAGGGATGTTCCTTGGTGGAACCAAAACTTGGAAAACATGAAACGAAATGCCTATAAACTTTTTAATAGGGCTAAGAGGACGAACGATTGGACTACTTATCAGTATTACCTTACCCAATATAACATAGCCCTCAGGCAGAGCAAAAGATTAACCCTTGTATCACCACCACATACCCGGGTGTGTTTTTGATTTTTTTTAACTAAATGAAGTTTTTTTTCTAATAAAGCTAAATGATATTTTCATTATGATATCGTTTCTATATTTAATGTTTATTCGTCTTTGATGCAAACCTCTTGATTAAATTCATACACTCAAGTGGTTGAACGTGTTGGTAAGAAGTCGTTTTATTCTCGTGTTGACACACGGGTTAAGCTGGAGAGACTTCTGTAAGAAATTAGACAAATTACCTACGGCGTGTCAATTACAGAAGGCACTCTCCTTGGAGCACAGGAATCCCTTGGGGTCTGTAGGGAAACCAAGTGGAGAGACAACCACAATCTGGGAGGAGACTCTGGAATGTCTAGTGAAAGGTCACTTCCCAGAATGTATTATAGGGGCTCAGAAGTTCTCGAGGCAGTTTTTTACGCCGGAACGGATAAGCTGAGCAGTCAAATCTGTTGGACCTTTCAAATCACCGGGAGGGCACTGCGTATATCCCGCCTTTCTACAACAAGGCCTGCAGACTTTGCTGCCTTATCTTACTAGACTCTTCAGAGCCAGTTACAGCTTGGAATATGTTCCAAAACGCTGCAGAGAAGTTCGGGTGATTTTTATCCCAAAAGCGGGAAAAAGACCCTCAGAGGAGATTAGGTCTTGCAAACCTATTAGCCTCACATCATTTCTACTGAAAACCATGAAGAAAATTCGGGACTTAATGGGTTGGATCTAATACCAACACCCTCCAAAGATACCCTCTGGACTCTAGGCAGCACGCCTACAAAGCAGGCAAATCAACTGAAACAGCTCTACACGAACTGATATTGGAAATCGAAGATGCGCTCCGAAATAAAGAATTATTACTACGCTCCTTCATTGATATCCAGGGAGCTTTTGATAATACTATCATAGTTTCGAGGTAATTCAGGAGCAATAACTAACAATGGGAATAGACCCCTCCACCATAAAGTGGATGATAATAAACATCCTGAAAAACAGGAGGATTACGGCCCCTTTTGGAGACAAAACCATCACCATAGTGGCCACCAGGGGCTCCCCAGGGATGTTTCCTGTCTCCCTTATTATGGCTGATTGTGATGGATCAACTACTTACTAGACTGAGAAATCTAAACTTCTCAAACATTACCTATGCGGACGACCTAGCCTTGATGGTTAGGGGCAGATTCGCAAATACAGTAGGAGAAAGAATGCAACAAGCCCTAGAGGTAGGGAATGATTGATGCACGGAGGTGGGCCTTACTGTAAATCCTAATAAGGTCAGCTGCACTCTCTTTACTAACCGGAGGAAAACTGTCGAAGGAGGTTAAATATCTGGGTGTCGTACTTCATCAGAAATTGACATGGAATCCCCACGTAAATCTTATAACAAACAAAGCCAATAATGCCTACTTAACCAACACAAATGTTGGTTTGGCTCTACCGGACCGTTATAAGACCTATGGTCTCTTATGCGGCGTTTGTGTGGTGGTCTACGGCAGAGCAGACTGGTGAACGAAGAATACTGGACAAGATCCAGAGGTTCTTCCAACTGGAGCAATGAGGACTTATCCAACAGCTGCCCTTCAGAGAATACTGGGGCTCTCACCACTGCACCTACACATTAAAAAAGGAGCCGGTTCAACAGGTCTGATCCTGAAAATTACTGAAAAAATTAAAACGATGAGGCCAGGACACAACAGTATCCTACATAAATTAAATCTCAAGGAGGAATTGATCCAACTATCAGATTTGATGGTAAGGACAATCGATTGTCGGAGGAATTTTACCATCAGGTTGCCGGATAGGGGACTGGTAGAGAATATTATCTCCTCCCTCCCCCGCCATGCTTCTGTATGGTATACGGATGGGTCAAAGACAGACAGGGGTACCGGTGCAGGGATAGTCGTGCCTGACCTAGAACTATGCATACCACTGGGTAGCACCCCCACAGTTTTTCAGGCAGAGATCCTTTCTATTGAGGTATGTGTGCTTCAATGTCCCAAAAAGAAATATAAGAAGACCGAGATCTATATAATCTCGGACAGCCAGGCAGCTCTGCAAGCCTTAGGAGCTTCAGTGTTCAACTCGAAATTGATCTGGAGCTGCTACTGCAATTTATTGGAACTGGGGTAAAGCAAACAAAATCACCCTTTTGTGGTCTCCTGGCCACTCCACCATTAAGGGAAATGAGGCAGCAGAACGTTGTGCAAAAACGGGAGCAAGTCGGGATTTCCTGGGTCCCAGTCCTAGTATCGCTTTTTCAAAAACCCATTTGGCAGAAGCTATAAGGGACTGGCAGCAGAACTATAGGAATTTACTCTGGGAGCCCTCCATTGGAATGAGACAGGCCAAGAAATTACTCAGTTACAATATTATGCGTCTGGGTGAGGCATCGAGGATGGACCGCCAATCTCTAAGATCCCTTACCTGGTTTATAACAAGGCACGGCCCTTTTAATGGCCATCCACATAAAATGGAAAGGTCCCTTACGGACCAGTGCAGATTCTGTGACTACAGTAAGGAGACTTCGGAACACGTACTCTTCACATGCGATGCTATCATCCTAAAAGGATTCAGGTTTCTCAATGCGCACACAATCCAGTGGCCTAATGCCGAGCCACTTGATTATGCATCAGGTAGCGGCGTTTATCAAGGACATAGACCTACATTTCAACTAAGAACCTCTAGGGATGCACAATAGGCCTCAATGGTCGCAGTGCTCTAGGCTACAAACACCCAACCTATAATAAATAAAAAAAAATAAAAATTGTGGGAGGTGGAAGTTTCATGATTTGTTACGGGTAGGGAAAGGGTGAACATAAAAATGTTACGTAACGGAACATTTTCAAACACAATTCTAGTTTCCTACTTCAATTAGGCGCACTTATGTCGATTCTACCGAAACTCATTATGAAAAGCGAAACAAGTTCAAACTATCGTTTTTACTCCAAATTTATCCAATTTGATGGCTAGTTCATCATTATTTCGGCCTTTCTGAAGAGTCATGCAACGCGTGTTATTCAGAGAATAGAATATAGATCATATCATTGATAGCCCGTGTTGTTAATTGAAAAATTTGGAATATGTTACGATCTATTACAAGGGAGGAGAGAGGCTAGAAAAAAGCAAAAAAAACAACGTTACATAATATGTGAACGGCCTCCTAGTATTGATGTTTCACGGTTAGTTATAGGCGCTTAAATTCTCTTTATACTTACTTCCTTACTTTATGGTAGTAACAATCTGTTTTCATAAAACGGAAAAGAAATATTTCGAACATGTAATTGCGAATACTTCCTTTTTTCTTATACCGAAATTTAATCCTAAATTAGTCATGTCGGTAATGTCGAATTTCGGTTAAGCGAGCGTCTGTAAAGCGGAACATTACCAAAAGTTAATCTGGCCATAAATCTTAGTCTAAATCATGTTGCAGTTTTGCCATTTTTCCGTACACCCAAATAATCCAATACAACAACCAAAAATAGCCGTATCCATTCAACCAATTCATAATTGATTTTGATTTAAATTACGTGCACTTTTACTCTGTAATTTTTTATGGTTATTAATTTTTCTTGTTGCACAACATCACAACTATAAAATTGGTAATCTTGATTTATAAGTTTTATCTTTTATGAGAAGATTGATGTAATAGTTCGATTTTCAACTTGCATCTGTTTTAGTTTTTCCATAAACTGGATAAGAGTAAGCAAATAATTACTTAATTCGCAGGAAATTGTTTACCTTGAATAGCAAGTAGAAAGCTCATCACCATTAACCAATAATAAGCAATTTTTCACAAATGCTAAGTTTCTGAAATCCGATTAAAATCAATTCATCGTAAAATTGGTTATTTATAGGTAATATTTATAACGATAAACAGTAAAACTAGTGTATGATATCATTTCTATTTTTACAGCATCATAACTACTGTTAAGCTTACAAGCAAATACATCCGAATCGTTATAAATCTACTTTTTTTGAACGGTTGCACATTTGCGTATAAAATCAAATCTAGTGAAAACTATTAGCGAGGCAATTTTATTACAAAATTTCACAAACCCTGTTATTGATCTTTAATTGGTTTGCTTTCTGGGCATTTAATAAATCATTTTTGTATGGAATTATACCGAAAAAAAAAATTAAATGGTTTTGTGTATAACACGAGTAAATGTATACAGTAGACCGCATCATAAACGTTACAAGAATTTCAATTATTTATGACCATTCTTCTGTATACGAGTACGTGCGACTTTGAATATGCGATTAAATCTTCAAGAAGAATTTTTTTACGATTAAACTACATATTATATACACAGTACTTACTTACATACAACTTTCACTATCAATTTAATCATTTCTTTCTTCCTTATACATACTTATTTATTATGCTGATTTAGTTGTAGTTTTGTACACACTACAAATTGTTGTGTAACACATGTGCCGCAACATAATAAATTGTGTCTTTATTGTGCATATAGAAAATTGAATTTATGGATATGCAGCTATTCTAATATTTACATGATTGATCTCCAAACATGATCAACATTTGTAATGTCGTCGTTTTTTCTAATTGGTATTTTTATTTGGTTTTGGATGATTAATTCGGTTAACAAAAAAGAGAAGGTTAAAAAGAAATCTCAATATATGTAGTTTTTGAATATCCCATACGTTATAATTTCCCCAAAACACATGTTACATTATGAGTTCATCTCATAACCATTTACTGCAATTTACAATTTTGTATGGAAATAGATTGATATGAGTTTGGTTGCGGAATCAAATCACAAATCGCTAAATAAGAAAAACGAGTTTAGTTTAATACGATTAGAAATTTATACAGGAAATTCCATAATAAAATCGCAATATTTGGAATCACACATATGGGTATCGCGTTTCACATAAATTCAATTTATTTTGAAGATCAAGAGTACCAGGTTCAAGGTTTACTAAGGCAATAGAATTTTTTCAAAATGCTTATTTCGGTACAAAAGTTGTGGTTTTCTGAAGCCGACTGTTCGACTGTGATTTTTTGTGCAAATTTTTAGATTCACACTTTTCCGCCAAACAAATAACTCAAATTGATCGAATGGAAACGCCCACCAAGATAAAATATTTTTAACTTTAAGCAAAATATTCACAGAAGACCAACTAAATCATACAAAAATACTAAAACTATGAGCACACTAAAACTCGCACAAAAAATCATAGTCGAACAGTCGTCGGCTTGAATAATTGTGTTGTATAATAGTAGCACCTTTCAGATTTACAGTACCATAAAGCCGACAATTGGGGGGTGTTAGAAAAAAAAAATATTTGATTATTTTAAAGTAGTAAAATGATAAAAAACCGAGGTGTTTGCGAAATTTTATCCACCGGCTGTACTATTTGTAACCAAATTATCACGGATAAATTTTTTTTTTCTGAGAATGAATGTATAGTTAAAAAGTTGTGGTTCTGTAGTATGGTGAGCCGAAGAGCGAGCGACGTAGAAATAAATTTGACAGTGCACGACAGTTGTAATAATATCTGTGGCAAAAAGCCATAAAACGTAAATTGGAATAACTCAACTTATGTGCCCTATAAGTGGAGTTACTCCATTTTACGTTTTACTACAAATTTGAAATCTCCTTACTCGATTTCATATCATATCAATTTTTGGTAATATCCGGCAACTACAAACAACCGTAATAGGCGTTTACAAAAACCAGAATCCTAAAAACTCATACGATTTTGAGTAACTCTTGATTTTAACGTTTTTCTGAAAAATGCGAATTTTAGACTTATGCCCTTATGCCTTTTGACCACAGATATAATTTTGTATGGTTTGCTTAAATCGTTTATTCAAATCATTAAATATCATAATTAACCAAATATTGATGCGTGTATGACCAAAACAAACTGACATGACTAAAAATGTTCAAACAAGAACTACATTAAGTTGATTTTGGTCATTAAATGGGACTTGAGACGAGAGTTGCAATTTTCATGTATATATGTACGTGCTAAAGCCTCATTGTAAAATCAGCTTTTTGTAAAGCTAGTTGTTTTATTTGATGTTTCGAAGATTTCTTCTGGATCAAATTATACTTACATTTTAGCCGAGACACAGATTAAGAAAATGCCTATTCCGAATAAAAGTGTATGCTAACTTCTTATATGTCTAGATGATTAGTTAAAAAATGGCTAATTAGCTATGGAGGAACTTGAAAAAAGTGGAAACTTGGCTGCTATTGTAATACAATATTATAGTATATTGTTCCGTATTACCGATTATGGACCAAATAAAGCAGTGAGATTCGAGCTAATAATAAATAAAATACCGAGCGTAAAATCAAGAATAACTCTCAGTCCCATTAAAGAGGGAGCCACGTACAGATTGCGGATGAAACACGAGATCAGAAATCATCTCGCTAAAGTCGACATCACCAGATTGAAAAAATCGTCAAGGCTAAAATGGCTTGGGCACGTATTGCGTTCACAAAATCGGACCACTAAACAGGCCTTGGCACCAACTAAAGAAGGATCTCGTAAAAGACCACCTGCCCGATGGATGGATGTTGAAAGGTACCTAAATACATTCGGTCATCATATCTGGGTTCCTCTTGCGGTGGATCGAACTATTTGGAGGAACATCGCTGGGCGGACAAATCCCTTCATGGGATGTAGAACCTACGTTCTAATTAGAAGAAGTTCGAGCTTACTGAAGCCTTACTGAAGGCATTCGGACAATCGCAGTTAACAAAATGGCAAAATACATCAAACCTAACACTTATTTTGTGCAATTACAAAAAATAACGAAAAATAGTTTTTGGTTTTTTTTATAGTGGAAACACTTTCTGCGGAAAATTGCAAAGTTCAAAACCTGAAATAAACATTAATTTGTGGTTTTTTGTAATTAAATGGGAAAATAAAATGCACATTTCCCAGAATTTTCATACATATAAAGTTTTCAATTTGTACAAAAAATTTACATGCAAAATGCAGTAAAGAAAATGGCATTGCAGGTTTATTCTGTATTAGAAAACTCGGGAAATTCCTGAATTTGGGTTTTTCCTGTAACACATATACCGATTCTTTAATTTTGGTCAGTAGGTAATGTATTTTGTAACGTATCTGTGACAGCCCACAGACGAAAGGTTGACATGGATGAAAACCCGAGGTACTTCTATGCTTGAATTTACCCATTTATGATTGCTTAAAGCATAAAGCTAGTCCCTCTAACACTTTGGGAAAGGACAAAAGTTCTAGCAAGACTGGTCCCGGAGTATCAAATTCCGAGATGCCCATATCATTGGAGCACTATGTGGACCCCAGGAGGACTTGGTGTCAGACTTGCTTTCGGGTGGGGAATTTGACACAACGGTGGTGGAGGCGATGGTGTAGATTGATGCTGCAGATCAACTTATATCTCTGCAGGGCTGCCTCGGCTGCTCTACTGCTTGAATTTCAAGCTGATGGAGTTAACGTTGTTTTGATCCAGGAGCCATGTATCATTGTGGACCGGCTTATGGGACTCAGGGCACACAACTATAAAATGATGTTTGCCAAGAAGGAAGGGTGCATTCTCGCTAAAACTAGTCTAAACTTGTTTGTGCTATGTTTAATTACAGTAACTCAGATGTAGTGGTGGCTGGCATTGAGATTAGTAGGTTAAACCTCTAACTCATTTCAGCAAGTCTATCATATGAAGGTGATGACATACCACCTGCAATTCTTAGAGGTGCTTTAATGTATGGTCAAAAGCGAAAAGTTGATGTGATCCTGGGTAGTGATGTGAACTCACACCACACAATATGGAGAAGTAAGCGTATAAACGAGAGAGGTGAGTTACTCTTTGATTTTATTCTTAATCTTCAAATATGTAGTTTTGGGTGTAAGCCCACGAACTGGTTACAGAAACCACAAATAGGGATATGTTTAGAAACAGGAGGAAAACTGACTGGGATACCTTCAGAACTATTCTAGTTAATTCATTGCCAGTACCGGTTTCAAAACCCCCCGTATCTACACAGGAGTTCCTGATGGCATTATTCCTGTGGATATTAGGTAAACGTAATATTTGTACCTATGGCGGGAAAACGAGCTCATTACCATCCCAAAGACCTTCAACATCCACTTAACATTGGTACCATGGCACTACTTTCACTATTTCGAGGAATGAACAGAGTGATGAAATCGCTCGGCAGGGTAAAAATTGCCTCATTTTACCAAGTAAGGTTAATCGTACATCAGAAAGAAGCTAGGAAAGCAGCGAACTATAGATGGTCCATTGGTACCTCGTAAATTATAACTATAGGCATAAATGTTCAACGGGGTTGTGATTAGGGCTGCTTCTTATTATTAATACTGCTATCTGCAAGATATTCGGTCACTGTCTACTATTTTTCATCCTCCAGACTCTTGGACGCCGATTTGTAATAGAATATTTAAGTACTATCTTCAGGAATCAAGAAATAGATTACACGTTTCTTCTGGTACTACTCCGGAGATGACTGTGAAAAACAGTGTGCTTAATGAGTGAGCCGCTACAGGACTCATCCGCAAGTGATCCCTCCTCGGGATTAATTGAATGAGTATTGCCAATACGGATGGTTTTGTATGTTCGAGTGCTTGATGTTTGATCAGCTGAATAGACAATTCCATATGCCGGCTTGAGTCGATCGATTGAAACTGGTTTTTACCACAAATAGTTTTTTACTAAATGGTTTAATTTTAACTTGTGAGAAATGGTTTGTTGATGTTAATATCGATCTTCCATTTCACGTGAAATTCATTTAGTACCGCAATACCATTTTTGAAAATTATTTGATTGGAAAAGTTATATAAAAACATGAGGGATTTACTGTTAACTCAATCACACCAGGCGAAAGGCTGTCGCTAACTTTACGGTAGATAGGAATAAACGTTAACATTTTAATTAAGAAAAATTATCCGAACTATTCACGTTTTAGTTATTTGGCAAGTGGTGATAGCATGATGTTTGGGTAGCTTTCCCAAATTTCACAACTTCAACTTGGACGAATATTTCAGCCAAATTCAATACAACCTGGAATATTATAAGTTGTTTAGGCGCAATTGACGGCAAAAACATTTTGTTGTTCAAGAAAATTTGACCACATTTTTACAGAAATTCTTTGATAAAATTTATATCATTTATATTTACTTTTCCCACTATAACGAAGTTATATTGGGTAAGTATTGTAATCGCGAAAAAAATTTTGTTCCAGATTTTCACATTTCTCGACGAATTAGGTTACCATGACCCAGAAACACCGATCAGAAAAATGTCGTGTCCGTCCTTCCGTCCGTCCGTCCTTCCGTCCTTCCAGTCGCACATTTTTATTATTTTTGTTTTGCCTCCCATTCTCACAAATATTGATAGGTTTGGTCGAAATTTTGTACAAAGATAGATTTTTGTAATAAGCAGTTTGTGTCAACATTTAGGTCCATTCGAGTATAAAATAGAGCAGGTTGCAGTGGAAGAGAAAACTGCCAAACAGATTTTCTCAAAAACGGGACCGACGATTTTTTTCTTATGTTGATGATAAATTTGACAATTCAACATCTACTTGTTCACAAAATTTGAAGTTGATTGAAGCATTGCGTGGGGATCATTTTGACAAAAAGGAGTAATATAAATTTGTTTATCTGTTTACCGAGCTAATCTCGAACTTTCCGAAGAAATATTTTTCTACAGTTAATACACCTTGCAAATTCCAACAATTGTTCCCTAGGTGTCTTTAAGATAAATTGAATAGATTACCGTGTAATATGAAATTTAAATTTCTAAATTTACCTAAAATACTTTACTGATGGCAAATAATATCGTCAACATTTAAAAATAATTATATCTAGTGAGCTTTCAAATATAGCAAGATATTCCCGTTTCTATGACATTAACATTTCTGACATTGACAATTTCTGTGACGTTTTATTGACATTTTCTGACATTTTAATGATTGAAATATCAACGACATGTTGATTGATATATTATTTGTGAATTTGTGAGTAAAATCGCCTTTAAAGGTATTATTTCTGAATAATAAATTCGCTTGTTATTCAAAGTCCTATATAACTTTTAATAGCAAATTACTAAGAGAGGCTTTAAAATAATATCAAGCTACTAAGGTGGCGCAGGTTTAGGAGAGGTGGAAGATATATAAAATGAATGCTATATCGTGAGTCTGTGATTTGGCGGTATGAGAGTAGAAGATTTAGATTACCGTGATCAGTTGTGATATTGGGGAAGAGGTCTCCAAATTTGAGAAAAGCCGTGACATATTATGCTACCTAGCCCAAAATAACGCCTGCCCAAAATAACGGAAAATATTTGTAAAATATAAATGGTTGGTTTTGTGATCTTTAATGGATGCTTTCTGGGAAAAGTGTTGTCCGAGAGTCGGATAGACCCAATTTTTTTTTTGTTGCCAGGCATTCGTGAATTCCAATAATACAATTATAAAAGATCGCATAGCATAGTGTGTTGATAGCAGTGTTATGATGCTCAATATAAATTTATATTAGTCGACATTGGAGCATCTGGGACAAATGATGACAGTGGAATTTTTAGACGGATTGAATTACTGTTTTGAAATATGGCGTATTAGGATGAAACTTGGCTATTCCCTGACCTATTTTAGTGAAATTTGACATGGGAGTTGGAAATGGGATCCTAAAATGGTTTTTAGGTGAAATTCTAAAATATGGCCAACTAGGATAGAACTTATGTAGGTATTCCTTAACCGATTTTAGTGAAATTACACATGCGCGATAAAAATCGGATTCCAAAATGTTTTTTGGATAAAGTTCTGGAATATGGCTAAATAGGCCAAAAATAAGGTATTTCGGTCAGAAAACAGTTTGACTGAAATGTTCTTTGTATATTTGGACCAAACAACTTTCTTAAAAATTATTTTAATCACAAATTTTTGTAATGGAATACCCTTTGTCTGGTTTGTTTTATTAGCCGCCAAAATAGTTAAAGTCAGGCCAGTTCACTTTTTATTTTATATGTTTGATATTGCCTGTAAGGTTTTATTATACCAGTACATAGTCGCATTCACTGATGGCAAATGATAAATTTTAACTACTAAAAAAAAAATTTTGTAGCATAAAAGTAGAAAATAAAAGTTTTTTAAAGACGTGTTAAGTGTGGAAAATATAACTATTAATTTCAACAGTTTTTAATTTTTATTTAAAAATATAATTTATTCTAATAAAAGCCACGGCATAAAATCTCTCCATTTTTATTGTAATAATAATTTTAGGTTATGATTTAGTCATTTAGATTAATTTTTACTTATTTCGTTTCTTCCAGTTGCACATAGCAAAGACAAAAACATTACTACTAGCTGGAAATAGCGGTTGGTCAACTGGAAAGCAACTAATTAGTGAACTGACCTAAATAGCACTTATTTTAGTCCACTTACCAACCGTTTACATCAGAAGACATATAGGTTTATTCGGTCTATATGTCAACAATTATGATAAATATATCAATAAATGTACTATAGATCTCTGGTATCACTATTTGTTGAAAATATGGATAGATTCTACAATAAATTAAATTCGCCAATTTGTATTTATGGCCGCACAATTAACTTAAGGAATATGCGCCGGTAATTTATTCACAATTCACTAAAATTAATGTACATATATACATTTTTGGGGGTACCAATTGCCACCACCACGTTACACACAGGAAAACACACGCGAACTAGTATAGAAATCACTAAAAGTTTATTATTCGCGTAAAAAATGCTTTCTGCCCCGAACATCATGTGACACATTCAACCCACAGTACACATTTATAAGGTAATATATTGCGCAGGATGACAAAAAATTACAACAACAACAATGGCGGAGATCGTGACTGAAAGTTTATGAAATATTTAAACAATGATACATTGTTAATTATTTTGAATTAAAGTCAGTAGAATTTTTCACAAAATTTTAATTATATTCACTCAACACTCAAAATTATTACGCAAAACTAACAAACACGATTTGTTTGGTCACTATGTCCGCCATATTAAATTTTTTTTTACATAGATGCGCAAGAAAGAACGAAAATGAAACATCGGAGTATATTACCTTGCATTCAACCCACAATTCAACCACTTAGAAACAACTGCTTCGCCGAATTTTCGGCACGGCGAAGACATGAACAAAATTTATCTTTTCGGCACGACGACACAGATACATATGTACATACATTATTTTGGCATCCTCTGTTTTTTTATGTTTGGTAAAATATTTAGGGTACTAGTTTTGAGTTCATGTTACAAGCTGCGTTAGAATGTTATGTTAAATGTTGCGTTAAAATGTTACGTGTCATGTAAAATGTTATATTAAATAAAAATATTTCGTCTCTTTTTATTTATCACATTAAAATAGAAACAAAAAAGACAAAAACATAGCGAGAGTACTTTCAGTGTTCACGTTACATTGTATGCTGTGTTAAAAATGTCATGACGACATCTTTGAGGCTAAATATTTCTGTGCTTCCGACTTTTCCCAATGTTATATAATTGCATACCATAAATTTTCAATGATCATCATTTTCAAAATACAAAAAATTAAAAAACAAATCATGTCATAAGTATAGTAAAAATATTGTTACGAAATGGGCTTCTGAGTTCGTTCAGATTTTGAAATTAAAAACACTGTGTACTTTTTATTTCACTCTGATTTTATACACTTTGATATTTGCTTTGACTTTACTATTTAATTCTGTCCGCGTGCTACTGGTGGGGGCTATGACAACAGATTTATTTCTTTATTTAACGAATTAAAATAAATCAAAAACTTTCTCTGCTTGCCATCGGTCGTGTTTATAACACTTAACCATCTAAGCTATTGCTGTTTATAACGTGAGCTTGTTGTATGATGGCCAAAATCGTCACAATATTTACCTCTATTTTTGATTTTATGTTTTACCAAACATTTGCGGTTCAGGTGGAGCTTGAACCCCATTCGTTTTTATTTTCGTTTTTCGATTTGTACTATTCCTACAAGTAGCTTGTAATTATGATTATTTTTCTTCACGAAATTATCCCACTGCCACATTGAAAATTAAATTTTAATTTAAAAATTTATTTGTGGATACAATACGTCGTGTCTCAGGAAAAGTTTTACGAGTAATGTAATGTTTTGTAATGGCGAAAAAGCGTCGTTGATGACAAAACAAAACCAAAAGGAGTGAATTAAGAGCGATGATGCCGGATGCATCGCGAACAAAACATGACGAGAGTGTTACGACATTTGTGTAATGTTTCTCGTGTATTTTGTGTACGAAAAGACATGGACTGTATTTAAACAGTGAAGAATAGTTGTACGTGAAATTTATTTATAATTATAATAAATTAATATTTGTGGTCATGTACGAAATAAAGTGATTGAATGAGAAAATCGCTACATGACTCCTCTGCAAGTGATGCCCCTCACTAGGAGAAAACTGTGTGATTGGCTAAGATACAAACAATTCAAAAGCCGGTTTGAGCCGGCCAATTGAAATGGTTTGATTTTTCCCATTAGTTGTCACGGTGAATTGTTTTCGATGGCGTCGAATGACCTTAAATGGACTTTCATAGGGAGGAGATAATCCCGTGCAAAGCTTATCTCTTTTACGAATATAAAATCACAGGTGGCAAGTGATTTTGGTACAAAAACGTTGTCATGTTTGGACCGACGTGGTAATTTCGGAACAAGATTTTGCACGGTTTGTCGCAGTTGGTCGATGACTGTGTCGCTACTCAGTCGCTATTCAGTTTCTGGAATTTGCTTCATAAATTCCATATAGGTATTCTGGCCCTAGGTAAATTGATTTCAATTCTAGAAATATATGAGGCGAACTGACACTTACATCAGTTTTCAGCTGGTCCCGATTAATAAAATGTTGGCCCAGATTCATGAAGATTTTCACTTACTCAGAATGAAGTTGATGAATTAAAGCTTTTTTGGATTGAGACACAACATTTAATAAATTAAAAAATTCCAGGATGTATTTTAAAAAAAGAGATATGCTCTTGAGCACTTATTATGTAATTCTTGCAAAATTGTTTACGTCGATTTTAATTTGCCAGTTTTAACTGCCTCTTTAAAAAAATGCCTGAAGCACCTCCTGTATGGATTCGACATCAGCTAAATCATAACCTAGAATTAAACAAAATGTATTTTATTGTAATTTATAATTTAGTATTCGTGTGTTGTACTAATCTTTACATTATAAGATTGCTGTCCATGAAATTGTATCCAAATCTTTTCTAAAATATTTAAAGTTCATTTACATTGTATTATTACTGTAAAGCTTCTTACCTAATAAATTTGTTTTTGTTTACGTTGATCAACAAAATAATTTAAGCTCTGATCAACCTTACAAATGTTAAAATCTATAAAACCTTACAAATGTTAAATCTAGCTATGCGAAAGAGTTTGTTTGCCAAATTGTTAATGTAGATTGTACTAGTTCTAAATTTAATGAAGATTGTACTTGTTCTAAATTGATAGTATCTGATTATGGTAAACATTATTGTAAATGTGTGGTACCAAATAAATATTTCTCTTATCCAACAACAATCAAGCTGTGCAGACGTTTTCTATTTTGGGATTGACTTAAGTATTGTGAAAGTCATTAAACAACAATACGCTGCAGCGATTAGAAAAGGAGCGGCCATTTTCATAAAAATTTCATTCCATTTTCATAAATATTTCTATATTGTGACACCTCCCAATTTTCCGATATTCGTTCCACACATTTTTGATGGGGAAGCCACTTTGTAGCAGACGTTTTAATAATTTTAAGTTGCTCCTCGCCAAAAACTTATTAAATTTCTTGCAGTTGTGAACAACGTGTTGAGCTGCTGGATTTGTACTATATACCCCGATTTGCCTCAGCAAATCTTCTGGTGCCCTAGGTAGAGCCATACATGCTTTGCTTGCCTCAATAGCCACACAGTGACAAATACATTTAATTGTAATTACGTTATAGTATTGTCCTCTGTACGCCTTGAGCTGAAGGAATTCTTAGCACCCATCATTATGTTCGCTCCGTCGCTGCAGAAACCAATTATATTTTTAAACGGAATACCTAAAACAATTAAAAGTTTTGTAATGTTAAAATACAAAAGACAGAAGAAATAAAGTGATGAGGTAAATATGTACCAAAGTTATGTATGACGCTTTTGAAATTCTCGTAAAGCGCCGCAGCAGTGCAATCCGGTCCAACTGTCAACAGGTCCAACAATTTTACGCATATTTGGCCATTTTCTGGATTAATGTATCGCAACAAAATACAGATTGTTGTTTAGTACCAATGTCAGTGCTCTCATCCACCATAGCCGAAAACTGTGTAGTTTTCAAAATTTCCACTAAACTATTTAATTCATCCTGCGCCAATAAGTTTTTGATTATTCCTGCACATTTGGTACGTCCCAACTTAGCTTCTTTTATTATATTGGAATCAGGAGCGAGTTCTTTTAATAAAAGTAACAAATGGTCCACTATTTGGGTCGCGACATTGTGCTCAGCAAAAAACATGGTAAGTCGAATTACGAAATTATCAACTGCAACACTATTTGATTTTGATTTCGTCTTAAAAAATGAGTTTACAGTTTGAGTATTTTTTAGTTTAGAAATATTTTGTTGGTGTTATTTTGTGTCATTGTGTTTTTTCAAATCAGATTTGCCATAATTTAGATTTTTCCTCAGTTAGCCATTTATCGTTGAAATTTTGCTTTCGCCATTTACTCTTAAAACTTTTATTGTTTTGTATTTGTTTCTCCTCTTGAGAATCATATGACGTTGACGATGATGATGATGATGATGATGAAACTATGAATTTTATGTATGTCTATACACAAATAAAGAAATGGGAACCAACAAATTATATCCTCTATTTATTAACACAATTCATTCACAAGGCACGACGACACGACAGTTTCTACAATTACTCAATACTATACTGTTTCAAATTAACGATTTCTTGTGACGTTTACTTTTAATAACCCTGAAAACAAAGAATGAATAAATTTTACTCTCTCAGCGAATATGTAGTTCTATATTTTTGACCTGGAAACTGGAAATTGTATCAAATTTGGTACATTTTGCCGCCCCAAGAATTTCGGTACGTACACAGAGAGAAATCATATCTCGTATTATGAATAAGAGTACATAAATTATGAATAAAACCTTTTGATTTGGCACCGTAAATAACCATTTCACTATAAATGTTTAATATGCATAGTTTGTGAATAAGGACTTATTCATCTATTATGAATTATATTCTAATGTTTTAAAAATAATATGTATGTTTAGTTATTCATGTTTAATGAAAAATAAAGCATATTTATTTATGAAATTAACTCATGAATTACACATTACTTTATTATGTTATGCTTTATATTGCATATACTTATATACTTCGTATGGCTTAAATCATGAATGTAATTCATGTACGGTGGATTATTAAGCATCTTTATTATGATTTATATACTTAAAATTTGCCAAATTTCTGGCAGTTGTTCATTGCTTATGAATAATAATTCATATATTTTTATCCCTTTCACCAGAGTCAATACAAATGTATCGACTATCAAAAAATGAGAACCCTCCTTGAGTTCAGGTTCTCATCAGGTAGCTACGACCAAACTACAAAAATACAATTCTCGCTTAATACCTTAAGTATCAAGCAGAACACACTGACTTAGCGAATTATATTTACTAAAATCCAAAAACCCAAGGGGAAATCTCATGAATAAAAATAAGAAAGTCATGCATATGGCTGTATTATGAACTATAGACTTGGTTGAAATTTTTATTTATTTTTTTTAATGTTATGAGCGAATGGATTAGATTATGAATAAGCATTCACTGACATTTAATTATGGTTCATGATTGTTATTCTTGAATAATGAATTTTATGCATAAAAAGATAAAAATATCTATTTTATTAATTTATGAATTGGTATGCATGATCTAGGCAAAGCTTTTTCTCTCTGTGTACCTTTCAACTTTGGTACATTTCTTTGAATACTTCTACTTAATTTGTGTTATTTAATTACATATACAAGAAGCTCGTTTTTTTAACACGGTTTACCATATAAACTTATGTATTCACTACCAATATTGATCCAAACAACAAGTTCAATAAAAGCGCAACAAATAAAATGTGGTCGCACGAAATCCACAGAACACGTAAACACAATAGTTGGGCCGTATGCCGCAGAAAAAATCAGCAAAATTCTTCGACAACAAAATTTTCACTTATTATAGTGAAACTACCGATCTAACTATAGAAAAATGCCTGGCAATAATTTGCAGATATTTCGATCCAACATCTCAAAAAATTATTGATAATTTTTTCGGCTTGATAAAATTAAAAAAGTCTACCGCGACAGAAATTTTTAATTTATTGAAAGTACATTTTGATAAATTTAATATAAATTTTGAAAATGTAATAGGGGTGTAAATGCAAAAATTAAAGAAGTACAAAAAGATGTTTTCTTTTTGGGCGGTACATGCCACTCCATTTCTCTTTGCATAAACGCCGCCTTAAAACATTTTCCCAAGGCTATCGATAGAAACATTAGAAACGTTTATAATCACTTTTCACACAGTCCCAAACGACTAAACGAATATTCTGCGTTTCAAGCGGATTTCAATATTCAAAATCACAAAATTTAAAATTTTGCAAAACTCGTTGGCTTTCACTTGAGGCGGTGGTTTTCAGAATTTTAGAGTAATGGGAGGCCTTAAAGCATTATTTAATATTATATTGCTTCAAAGTAAAGGATAAAACTGATTCTGCCCACGATATCCTCGAATTCCTTACGAACGAACGGTGAATTTAAATTATATTTGCTATTTTTATCATTTATTTTAAAAATTGTGAACGATGTTAACAAAATTTTTCAGTCTGAAAAAGCTGAAATGCAAAACGTTTACCAAACAATCAAACGCGTTTATTTGGAAATTTTAAAAAATTTCATCGATTTGGACAACATTGGTCTAAAAGTTGATGTTAGAGATACTAACAAATATCTCCCAATTACCTCAATGTTTTTTTCATTTGAGGAAATTTTTTAGAAGAAAACAAATTTAAAATCACAACCGTTAAAAACGATATTATTTCTTTTTATATGGAGCTTTGCTGCCAAATAAAAAAACGTTTTCAACTTAATAACAGCAAATTGGAAATTCTAAAATTTTGAAATGTAGCTGAAATTGTAGCCGGAACTATGCCAACAATTCGACCTTTGTTAAACAATTATCCTTTTAAAAAAAACGGATGTCCCAATTGAAACACTAAATGAATAGTGGCGAAGCTTAATTGGAAATAAAAATTTGTTGACACGCATGAATTCTGATGACGCTGTTCAAAATTGGATCAAAGTTAAAACTTTAAAAAATAATTTAGAATTTCCTATTTGTACAGAATTAGCCGACTATATCCTAACACTGCTGCCGTTGCCGTAGCAGTGCAGCAGCGGAAAGGGCTTTGACATTAAATTTAATAAAAAATAATAAAACAGATCATCTTGACAATAATACGCACAATTAGTAATGTGATGTTTACTAGAACATTAGTTAAAGAAAATATGGATACGGATATATACGGGAAGAAGATTTGAGAATATTAAGTTTCATTTGTTGTATGTTTCAACTGATGAATCAAAACTGATTATATTTGTGATATGTACTACGAAAATAATTGTGATTTTTGCAAATAAAAACCTTAAAATGATTTTATATTTTTGCTTTCTTATGATTTTTTTTTTGATACTGGCAAATAGTAGAATGTACCAAGTTGGTACATATTTTCAAAAAAATGTATCAAATATGCTACTAATTTCTAGTTTCCAAGTGGTAACACTGCCTGGAAACAGAGTGATCAAATTTTGGTTGTATATTGCATTTTTAATAAATAGTAGAAGATTTTTTGGGCTTTGTTAGATTGAATTTCAACAAAATACGATTTGCAGGCAAAAATCCCTACTTTTTACTTATTCTAAAAAATATGTCCTTTTTTCCGTACACTCACTTTTTTATCAATATTTGTAAGGAATTTTCCCTACGCCTGGCATCACTGGCGTGGATGATGCGTTGCGAACAAAACATGACGAGAGTGTTATGACATTTGTGTAATAATACCATAGACGACTACAAAATATGTCACCATAGAAAACCACACGACATGTTACCTCAGACAACCAAACGACATGTTACTAGAAACGATCATATTACATGTTACTAAAGACGAATATACAACATGTTACTACAGACGACATCCAAACAAATTACCAAAGACAACTTTCAGACAAGTTACCATTTTTTACAAGAAGACAAGTCACTAAAAACAACCAGACAAGTCTTGCAAGACTAGTTTTCTCAAAATGTATATTCTTGTCTTTTAAGTGTCTTATACTTGTTATCAAGACGTGTTAACATCGTGTCTGGGAATTATCTTCAAAGCCACATTTGCTGGGATGTCGCTCGTGTGTGTTAATATTTTTATTTGTATTCATTATTTTTTCTGTGAAAATGATGATGAACTAATGGCATCTATGGAAAAATTCGAATTTCCTTAGGCCGACCCGTTTACGCCATATTTCTAGTTGTCCTATTTTATGTTAGGCCACACACTTACCTGACCTAATTTGGATAACTGGCGTTTATACCAGATCCTCTCACTAATATCAGAGTAAATAGTGAAACACGGTAAAAGTGGAAATTATCAGAATAAAACTAAATCAACTTAGACTTATCTCAAGAAATCGCTAATCATAAAAATTGAGACTAAATATGACGGTGTAAACTACCTCACTGGTATAATAAAATCCTACATCAATATTAAAAATATAAAATAAAATGTAATCTGAAATTGTTTCATCACTTTTCAACAATTATCACCTTTGAATGCCTTTTTAGTATTTTTGATTGAACTTCCTTCTGAAAAGGTATTTCAGTCTAAAACTATTTTGACTGAGTTACCTTTTAATTTTTGTCTGAAACTCTTTTTTGTTTTTGACTGAAATCCTTTTGACTGGGGCACCAGAGCCAACATATAGGTCTACGAAGGCATTTCAGTCAAAAACATAACAACCAAACAAAAGGTATTCCAGTCCAAAAATTTGTGACTAAAACACCTTTCAAGAAGGTTGTTCAGTACAAAAACACAAAGGGCATTTCAGTCAAACTGTTTCCTGACCGAAATACCTTTTTTTTGGGCTGAAGTTCCTTTTTAAAAGCAGTTTTAGTCATAATATTTGTATGGGAAAATTTATGAATGAAATGCCTTCCGTTTTTTGACTGAATTCCAGGAGCCGTTGCGGCCATATATAGAAGTATTTTCACAACAAAATAACATAAAGTAGGCGATTTTTTTCATATTCGGCTCACGATGATTTTGAAATTCCGGATGATGTTGTACATATATTGCATATGTGCATGTAAAAGAGGTTTCTATGCCTAATGGAAGCAACTTCTTTATTTTTTTTTTGTGTTCCGATTACTTTACTTCCATGTGTGCTTTTATACTATACGATACTATAATATCTAATATTTAAAATAAGCGATCTAGCTATATTACAGTGTAAGTGCTACGATATTTATGGAAACTAGTTTTATCCATCATAGCACGCTTGACATTGAAAATTACAAAATTACTATATTGATGTGCATTTGGCCTATAATGATTAATGGCTATACTTTCCATAATGGTAATTGATACTATATGTGGAACGATTTTACATACAAAATATAGTTATTATGTTTGTCGAGAAATGTGTTAAACACAATGTGGGAAATTTCGACAAAAGATTGCTAATTAAGAAATTATTAAATAGTCAACAATTGGAACAACCTCTGACGCTGCGCTTAGCAACTAAAAATTTGTATGACTTACAAGAAGGTAAAGTGACTACAGTTTACGTGAAATTTGGTAAAATATTCAAATAATTTTTTTATTCGTAATATACTCACGCGTAATTAACTTTTTTTAATAGCCCCTAACGAAATGAAACAAACATCCAACATCTTGCTAACGGTATACAAATAAATAAAAAAATATTATTCAACTTTCAATTTAATCTAGAAACAAAATTAATAAATAATGAAACCGAAAAATAATTTAATTGATATTAAACAAGTAGTTTTCACTCAATCGAAAAGTTTGATAGATTTTTTTGAAGATGGCATAATATAATTGCCACAGTTTATATGTACCGGATCCTCTCACTAATATCAGAGTAAATAGTGAAACACGGTAAAAGTGGAAATTATCAGAATAAAACTAAATCAATTTAGACTTATCTCAAGAAATCGCTAATCATAAAAATTGTAATTAACTTTAAGTCGATCGTGTAAAAATTTTAATGATTTGTTACTGACATTAGATACATAATTACATACATAGTTACATACCTATGTGTGTACGTATTTAGTTTTATCTTTTATCTTACCAATTTACTACACATATGAAAATGTAAATTTCAAGCGCATGTTAAATTTTAATTATATACGTTATTAGACATAGTGACACTTATGTGATTAATGGACTAATAATTTATGCAAATAAGTGTGCGAGATTATTAATCGTATTTACAGTTAGACCCACTATATGCACCAAATGAATAATCTGGACCATCGTTTTAAAGGAAGAACATTTTTGTTTGATAAAAAAGGCCGATGTCACCCGGCAAGCATCTATGCTTATTATTTCGAAAATGTACTCATTTAAAGCCTCAGCAATATTGGCCGACATTTTTCTGGCGGTGGCTTTATATACATTTAGTACGACGCCGCTACGTAGATACTTGTCAAAATACCATTTCTATCCCAAACGAAAAGGAGCAGAATCGAATTTGGTCACGGGTTCTCCCAGAATTTTTGAAGAAGCTCATCATGTCGTTGCTCATACCGATACATTTTGTTGCTGATAAATGTGTGCAGTATTGATAGACCCAAACACAAACCAACCGATGAAAAGATAGATAGGTACGTCGAGGCATAGCAAATCCCGGATCGCAGCAAGCAAATTGTTCTTACATATAGTATCATCTATTTGTATATCACAATTTCCATACCGATCCAGTATAAATGCATTGGCAATGGGAAGTAGAATGACATTGTTGGCATGGAGTATGAATGACTGAATGTAGTCGACCAATTATGCTTCCTGATTCAAAATTACCGATGGGTTCGATTGTATTCTAATCGGCAATGGTGCTTGAGGTGATTGAAACTGAATACCAGCCATTCCCGTTGTCTCTTTTTATAATACTAATTTCATCAAACACTGGTTAATGATGAATGTGACTACAAAAACAGATCAATAAATAATTTTAGTACTTTGAAGTTCACCTTGGCATATGTCATCTAATCCGTCTTAACTATACGAACTGTACATACAATACAGGGTTCCCAACTAGCTGGATTTACAGACGTCGATCTGATGGTCAATATTGTTGATGACATTTTCCAATAGGGAGGTTTCTATGGCATTTATCTCGGCAATTATGTTGTTTTTTAGGTCTTGGATGGTGGCTGGACTATCAGCGTACACATTGCTTTTCAAAAATCCTCATAAAAAGTACTCTAATGGCGGTAAATCGCATAATATTGCAGGCCGATTCACATTTCTGCGACGCGACGCAAAATTAAGCGATTTTCGAAGAACCTTTGCAATTGAGGTTGCACCGTCTTGTGGAAAATACGCACCAAACGACCGATGATTGTTTCATTTGGGCGGTTATAGCGACTAAATTATTCACGAATTGCGCGAAGTGCTTTTTATTTTTTCACCAGTTTGATAATGCTCTTGAATAACTTTAACACGGTCTTCAATCGAATACGACTCCATAGCGATAAATGGCAAACATTCGACTAACAAAATGACATGAAATGACAGAAAACAAACATTCCTGCGTCTCATTTGAACAACCCTTGGTATTTAGTTACCTGGCACTTGCGGTGGCAAAAAATGTAATGGAGCAGAGCGATCTTGATTTGATTGCAAACGACGGCTCTGGACTTACGGAAACTTACATATTTGATCAAATATTTACTACTTTCTACTTGTTTTAACATTTACCGTTTTAGGTGAATATCTTTTTTGTTACAATTTTTATTAGTTGTTTCGGTGTTATTTTCTGCATTCTAAAAATAGGTTTATCAAGTGGGGAAGCAATTTAGCATTTAAAAATTCTTCTAAATTGAGTACGGTTTTGCCTCTTAAAGTGAAAAATTGTACTTTCAATATAGAATATAACGACAAAAAGTAATTTATAGTCGCCACATAAACGCCCTATTTTAAAATTCTTAATTTCTGCTTCCAAAGATGAGACCGGTTGAGGGCAACTTAAAAGCAGAAATTCGCAAGATGCGCTGAATAATGACAATTAATATCGTGAAATTGCGAAAAAATTGAGAGTTTGAGCTGAAACCATGAACGACTGTAGAGCAAAACTGGAGGCTAAAACCATACCGAAGAGCGGTGCAAAGCCACTACTCTCCAGTTGGCTTCGACGCAAAATTGTGCGAGCCATTGCCCTGGGGTAGAAAAAAATACTGTTTCTGTTCAAAGGACACTTCTTGGAAAAGAAAACATCGCCGAGACAGTGCGCAGGACCGTCAGAAATATCAGCATAAAAGGGAAGAGACCGGCACAAACTCCTGGATTGGAAACACAATCGCTGGATTTGAACTCTACGGAATACTTGTGGAAACACCTGAAAGGAAATCGTTTAAGATACCCAACTTGACCAACAAATTTGAATGAACTGTACGCCGGGATTGCCAAATAGCGGAGCCTTACATATTAGGTGTGTCACGATGCGATTTGGTTTATAGCGTGAGGCCACACCAAATACTAAAATAACTCACAGATTTGATCAAGTGAGTTCTATAATAATTTCTGTCTTATTTTATAGTTCCTCAATCAAAATCCATTAAAAGCTTTCAAATTATATTTCTTACGAATGCTTTGTAACTAAGTATGTTTCTAAGTATGTTACGGATTCAATTTAAAAAAAAAATCTTCTAGAAAAGTTTCAAACCCGTTACCTTGATTTATCATTTGAATGTGCTGCAACTATACTTCATTATCAACAAATATTTTGGTTAAGTCAGATATCAAATTTCAATTGAATTGGTGCATAATGGCAGTAGTTTCATTTGAGGCATAGATGAAATTTCTTAAACAAAACATGGCCATCAACAAAAATAATGGAGAGGCACTACGACAACCATAGTTTTGGGCTGAACCTTTTCGCAGGAGAATTCAGACGAATGGCCATCAACCCTTTATTCAAGGGTCCACAGCTATAGTCCGACAACGACAAGGTCAGCGCGGATGATTTCATTTGTCTACCAATAACCATTGGAGATAAAGCAAACATACTACATGGATTAATTGATACAATTTCAAGCATTCATATGTTGAAGCGTATATTTGTGTACTGCCAAATGTTCATAAACCTTCACGTTCATAAACAACGGCAACAGTCTAATGAAGTGACAATACCAGAACTGAACTCGCAGAAGCCCAGATAATTAGGATTGATCAACATCGGAATTTTTTAATAGACAGGCTAATGAATGCAGTTCCAGAGTGTAATGAAAATATTTACTCACTAAAGACACGCTGACATCTAGTACAAAAAATTGTAGACGATTTTTGGAAAAGGGTCAAGGGATTATCTGCAGCATTTGCAACAACACCCAAAATGGCGAAATCTTCAGCCTAATTTAGCTGTAGGAGATGTCGTTCTGATGAAGGAAGAAATTGCCACCTACGCGTTGGAAATTGGGGAGAATACAGCAGTATATACTGGCTCAGATGGCTTGGTTCGTATTGCAACAATAAAATGCAACCAAACGGCCAATCACCAAACTTTGCAAATTACCAAATGAAGAAGATAATTCTTGATCGCAACAAATAAGCAACACAAACAAAGCTCAAGATGTAAAACCAACAACATCTAAAACAACAACAACACCTCAATCAGGCAGCAACGAGGAAGATTGGCAAAAGGAGGAATCAAGATTCATCTGGTGTTGTTGGCCTTGATGAGCGTCCACTGTCCCATTGTTAGAGCTAAAGAACCGATACAGATTGAGAACTTCAAACATCCCACTGGAATCTATCTTGAGGAAATCAGTAAGATGGAGCTAGCTGCCATGATATGGACTTTAATTGTGCGATATAATCTAAATACATATTGGAAAGAAACAATTCAAGCAGACCGCCTCATAAGCGGTCTTGTAATTAGAGATCATTTATTACTGCTAATAAAGAATCGAAACTGTAAAAATCTGCAAACATAGCCCAAATGTCACAATGCAAGCAATTATTAACATTCAGATGGGGTTACAGCGCCTAGACAAAAGCATAAATACCACGCGTATAACGCAACAACAGGTATTAACCATTTTGATGACATTCTTTGAGCTAGCCGTCGCCACTGGACGTGGAAATTTACGAGACGTGCAGGAAGCAGTGCTATAGATGTTATACACAATGCACACCTCAACATCCTGCATCCACATTTATTGAGTCCAACATAACTTGAAGGGCAGATAGCAGCCATCAGAGAACATATACCAGTTTCCATAACAATTCTTGGTTTGGAATTGCGCAAATTAGACGACTTATTTAAAACTATGACAACCAGGACACGGCTAACGAATGGATTTGTGATAATTGAGATTTCAATTCCCTCATCTTGCTCTCAGTTACAGCGATTTTCTGGATGTTTTGCGCTGTCAGTGTCCAAGACTCGCAACAAAAGATGATAACTGGTTTTATCAGCGCCTTGTAGATGTCCTTGAAGACTTGAAAATTTTTATATTGACGTAAAATGCTTGTGAAGTCCCCACGAGTCTGCCTTCTGGCGATTACAATGTATTTGGTCTTCGCTTCATTGATCTGAAGGCCTATTTGTTGAGATGTTAATTCCAATGGGAGAAGGACTTCTTTTAGAGATATGATGTTGCGACCCAGAATGCAAATATCGTCAGCGTATGTTAATAGCTGGGTTGATTTATAATACAGGCAGCTACGCTGCGCCATATTGAGCTGACGAATGACATACTCCAATGATAGGTTGAAAAGAGTTTGAGCTATTGGGTCTCCTTGCCGCACTCCAGATGTTATCTCAAAGGCATCCGAAATTTTGCCTTCTATTAGCACCTTACATATTGAGCCATCCGTTAGAAGCTGGCACATTGAAGCCAATTTTGACGGTATGCCCAAGTTTGATCGGTCGTTGATCTATTTGGTCGAAAACTACATTGATAATCACCCAAGATCTTCTCGCTATAAGTTGATAACTTTGCTGCGACTACGTTGGCCAAAACCTTGTAGCCTGTGTTCGGCAAAGCTATACTGCGATAGTTGTTGCGGTTCAATCGATCTCCCTTTTTATGAAGTGGACATATAAGAGCCGTCTTCCACTCTACTGGGATTTATATCACCAGGGATTAATATCACCAGGTGCCTTGTAATTTTTCATCTGCGATATCACGTTCCGCACTTTATCATATGAAGGAGGAGGTGGTGGTGTCATCTCGACGTTAATATCGCGTTGAAGCAAGAGAGGTTGTTGCTCGGAAGGTGGTGCCTATTAATTTAAAAGCGAGGAGAAGTAATTTCGCCACACTTCGAGGACGGTTTTGGTGTCCATTTCCAACTCACCGGATTTGTTGCGAATAGCGCTGCTACTTGGATGAAAGTCCGTAGCTAATTCTCTTATGCAACGATATCTATCTCTCAAGCTAGAATTTTGGATGTTGCGTGCCTGTTGTTCATGCCATTCCCATTTTTTCCGTCTACATAGCTGATTAGTGATTCTCCTCGCAGTCATATAGGCGTTATGGGATTGCCTTGTTCATTGCGATAAATTTCTTTGTTGTGCGCGATCTTTTTCCCGAATAGCACCAATACAATCATTATCAAACCAGAGATTTTTAGGCCTTGATTGGTTTTGGCCTATGGTGGACTTTGAGGCATCGGTTTTGATAATGTCCCACTGTTCTTGAACGGAGTCAGGAAGTGGTTTATTTTCTAAGATTTCTGATACAGTCATCCCGAAAGTGGTTCTGGTAACTTGGTTGTTCAATGCCGCAGTGTACCAACGAGTGATGCGCTGGAAGCGATGATTATACATATGTGGTTGATTGACGAAATTTTAATTCAGCAACTACCAGGAAATGGTCTGAATCAATGTTAGCTCCACGTTTAGTTTTGATGTTTTTAAGGCTAGAAAAATGTCTCTTGGATAAGAGGATGTGGTCGATTTGGTTGACCGTTGTCCCGTCGTTTGATTTCCATGTGGCTTTATGAATGTTATTGCTATGACAGAAAGTTAGTCCGAAGCGACTATAATCGGTGATGTCATTGCCGATTAGTTTTGTTTCCTGTAGCGCTATACGAGGTCGAGTTAATACGTAGATGTTTGTTCGAAGAGTTGATGGAGGCTCTCCGGGCGGTTTAGGCTGAGTACGTTCCATGTTCCAAATTTAAAATCGTTATCCTTATATCGTGTCCGAGGTCGTTGTTGTGAATCCAAAATATCCGAGGCTAATATGTGGAGGTTTCGTAACATAAAATTTTTACAGGTTGGGCTGTTAACCCAACACCAACCTTCTGTAGAAGGACCACAGCCCTCACACTTTAGCCTACTCCTTTAACAGAGTAGTTTCTAGTGGCCGCCACGAAGAGGCAGTGTGGGCACTTGCTGAAGTTGTATGCAGTTACGGCACATGAAGCGAGTCTTGTGTTTATCCCCCTGCATATACAGCAGCCTGACCACACATATAAGATAGCATTGTAATATAAACATTGGATATGATAATACCGATGCTTGTGGAACTCACACTTTTAGTTATAAAGGTGCATTATTAATTGTATATAAACACATAAACCAATTTAGTTTCAAGTAATAAATGATTTTATTTGATGTACTTGAATGTGCTTCGCCTTTTGCGGCTATAGCGGCTATGCGGCTATACTGTCTGACTACTTGGTATTTGTACTAATATTTTTAGAATAAGAGGAGTTCTTTCCTAAATGTTTCCTTTAGGTTGATATTTTAGTACACTAATACCAATAATTTAGACATCCCGGTCACCTTGAAATATCAGTGTTTCAAAATAACTAATAATAATCATTTATAAATTATTTACAATAATAAAGAAATAAGCTTGTCAACACCCAGAATCATTATAAAGTTTCAATAAACATTCATTGTTCGTTCGTTATAATATTAAGAGAGTTAACATAAATACATAAAAAGGATTGAAATATTTGACATTTGAATTGATCGACAGGATTATGAGCTATCTCCGATTTCAATAGGCAGAATACATATTTTAGTAATAGCCCGAGTAAATATACCTGATTTTGTTTTGACTGACACAACTCGCACAAAACCTTCATCGTCCAGATGCGCTGTAATTATGCGTCCTGTAATCCATTTAGTTGGCGGGATATTATCTTCTTTTAATAGGACTAGCGATCCCACTACGACATTTTTATTTGGTTCGTTCCACTTCTGTCGTTGTTGCAATTCGCAGAGATACTCAGTTGACCAACGTTTCCAAAATTGTTGCAACATGGATTGAAGCCGTTGATAACGAGATAAACGATTGAAATCTAAATATGATAGAGATGGTTCAGGTATTAAATTTATAGGATGACCGATCAAAAAATGACCTGGCGTTAGTGGGGATAGATCTGAAGGATCATTTGATATAGCACTGAGGGGCCTCGAATTTAGACAGGCCTCTATCTGCGTAGAAAGTGTAGTAAGTTCTTCATATGAACAGATTTTGTCTCCTAAAACCCTTTTTAAGTGGTGTTTTGCACTTTTAACCGCAGCTTCCCAGAGCCCTCCATAATGTGGGGAGCGAGGTCAACATTTCCATTTTGTGAGTTTCTGAATTAAATAATTCTTGAAGTTTGATTAATTCTGATTTTGCTCCAATAAAATTGGAGAAATGCTTGAGTTGTGAGACCTTGAACTACCTCAATGTGAGTAGCTTTAGATGAGAAACAAATGAAAATTACAAGATATGCTTTGCATACAACATTTGAGCGGACTTTATTGTTAACATTAAATGGACCGGCATAGTCAATTCCAGTATTTTCAAAAGGACGACTGGGATGTATACGTTCTACTGGCAATTGTCCCATGAGTTGTGTGATTATTAATGGTTTATTTCGAAAACAAATGAGACACTTGTGAACGATTTGTTTGCAAAAAATTAAACCTCCTGGTATCCAGAATTTTTGTCTAACGAAACTGAGCAAACTTTGAGGACCTGCATGAAGATTACGTCGATGTTCTTTTTTTACGATCATGGTTGTGAGTGGATGATTAGCAGGCAACAATAGGGGGTGCTTTTGATCATATGTTAAAAGTTCAGAGTTTTTTAATCGACCACCAACTCGCAGCAGCCCTTTCTCATCAAGAAACGGACTCAATACTTGTAACCAATTTGTTTTATAATTAAATTTGTTTTCAGTTAATTGTCTGATTTCTTTGGCGTAATATTCTGATTGAACCGATTTAACTAATCCGATTAATGTGTCTTCAATTTCCTGTGTAGTTAATTGATTATTAAATGATGCATTTTCAATGCCACGAATATTATTCGATAAGTAGTTCAAAAATCGGCGAGCAATTGCAGATAAACGCAAGAGGTCATCATAATCCTCGGCATGTTCTAAGAAGCTATATTTGGTGTGACAACATGAAATACAACTGGTGCCTTACTATCGTCTGGATCTTTATAATTTGAACCATATTTTTTTATTTCAGGCCATTCTTCCTGATTGACTAAAAATTGAGGTCCATGCCACCATAACTTACAATCTTTTAATTGCGAAGGCATTAATCCACGGGATACCAAGTCAGCGGGATTTTTTTCGGAAGGGACATGAGCCCACACTTCTGGAGGTGTAATTTCCTGTATTTGGGATACGCGGTTAGCTACGAAGGTTGCATATTTAGCGGGAGGAGAATTAATTCGATGGAGAGTAATTTCTGAATCTGTCCATAGAATAATTTGCGTGAATTTAATTTTTAATGCGGTTACAACCCTTTCGTATAATTGTGCCAATAGTAGTGAGGTACATAACTCCAATCTTGGTATAGTTTGACCTTTCAGCACAAGATTGCAATTATATTGCTTGTTTTGACTAATAGTAAGTATATAAATACAGCATCCGTAGCCCTTTTCCGACGCATCACCAAATACATGAAGTTCTATTGATTCTGAATTTGATTGTATGATACATCTGGGAACTTGAATAGTCTGTAATGTATTTATTTGAGTTGAGAACTCACTCCAATAAGATTTGAGTGGTTCGGGTATTTCATCGTCCCAATCTAAATTTGGAATTGCCCACAATTGCTGCATAAAGCGTTTGGCAGAAAATATAACTGCAGCGTGTGTACCAAATTTAATTAGAGATATGTTGATGACATCATTTTCATAGTCCCAATTAATACCTAAAATGTGAACGATATGATTGGTATTATTTTCTATGTTTGAGGGAACTACATTTTTGCTATTGGATATCCATTTTCTTAATTCAAAGCCTCCAGTGGCTAATAATTTAATTAATTCTTCTTTTATAGAAGCATCTTCTTTGGCGGTGTATACATCATACGCCAGAAACTAGATCGTCAACGTACATTTCTTCTAAAAGAATTGTACATGCATTTGGATATTGGGAATATTCATCGGATGCTAACTGCTTTAGCGTCCTGATGGCGAGAAATGGTGCGCTCGTTGTACCGTATGTGACCGTGTTTAATTTATATATAGACAGAGGATCATTACTTGATTTACGCCAGAATATAAGTTGTAAAAATCTTTCGTTTGGATGAATATTAATCTGACGATACATTTTTGTAATATCAGCGGTCATAGCTATAGGGAATTTACGGAAACGAATGATAACGGATAGTAAATCATTTTGAATGGTTGGTCCTGTCATAAGAGTGTCGTTTAGAGACAGACCAGATGTTGATTTCGATGAACCATTGAATACAGCTCGCATTTTGGTTGTGGTTGAACTCTCTTTAAAAACAGGATGATGCGGTAAAAAATAGCATAAATTGGGAATAGGTTCCTTGACTAATTCCATTTGATTCAATTTTATGTATTCTTCCATAAATTGTACATAATCATCTTTAAGCTGTGGATTTCCATCTAATTTTTTTTCTAACGAGTAAAATTGTTTTAATGCGTTGTTTCGGTTATTAGCAAGAGAATTAATATTTTGTTTTTTAGGTAGAGCAACACTATATCTACCACTACTGTCACGTTTGACATTGTCAGCATAGTGTAACTCACACGCCTTTTCCGCAATGGAAAAATTATTTTTGACTTTCATGTCTTCAATTTTAGCAAACTCTTGAATTTCTTTACGATTGGGGATTGGGTATTTTTATATATTGGACCGCCAATTATGTATCCAAAAACGGAATTGAAGAACGGTGGAAGTTCTTGACTTAAATTGATTTTTCGTTGTTCATTATATTAAAGTATATTTCGGCTCCTAATAACATATCTACCTTTTGTGGAATATAAAATGTTGGATCCGCTAATTCGATCGACGTTGGTATTTTGGAAATATCGAAATTGACCTTTTGTAATGGTAATGTACTCAATGCATTTTTTAAGACAAGAAATTCTAAATTTATTTTGTAATTGTTTATTCTTGATCCAATAGTTAAATTTACTTTATGTTTAATTTCCATGGTTTTTTGATTGATACCTAAGATGGAAGTGCTTATTGGTTTTTTATTAATTCCTACAGTTTGAACGAACTCTCCAGTAATGAAATTGCACTGTGAGCCGCTGTCGAGTAACGCACGACACTGATATTTTACCCCAGTTGGGCTTTCTACCCATATTATCACAGTGGATAATAGAATTTGTTTATGTGTGGCATAATTACAAACGTTTATTGTGTTTGAATTAGAACCAGAACTATCGGGTATGATTTGTTGGAATGGTAATACGAGATGTTGCATTTGAACTGAGTAATTTGGTAATAAATTTGTAGATGCGGTACTCTTAGTGTTACCTGAATTTATATGAGAACTTTGTTCATAATTACTGACTTGATTGTGATGAGATACTGATGGGGTTAATTGATACAATTTGGAATTTGAATTGTTGAAATTTGATTGTGAATTTTCGTTACTATTGTTGGAAACATTAGAATAGTTTATATGTAACATGGTATGATGTTTCCCTTTACAGTGATAGCATCGAGATGTAGATTGGCATTTACGATGTAATGCGTACCTATGCAATTGTGGCATAGTTTATTTATTTGAACCCACTTATTTCTATCAAATATCGACATATCTAGGAAATTTTGGCATTTAAATAAGGAATGCTCTTTCTTACAGAACTTACAACTAATTTGATTCGTAAGTTCAGTTGCTATGTATGATTGTACATTTTTTGTATTAATATTTTGAAATGATTTTGATTTATTATTGTCCTTGTAAGGTGATATCGCTTCGAGAATACGTGCCCTTTCAGATAAAATGTCCAAGATTTCTTTTGTAGACGGAATTCTATCTTTTGGCTTTTTGGTTTTAATTTGCTGGCGAAATACTTGATCAACTAATTCGGAAATATGGAAAGTTAGAATTAAGTCCCAATTGTCAATTGGAATCTTTAATGCTTTTAATGCATTATATTGTTTCCAGAAGCTTTCAATAAATTCTCGAAGAGCGGTAGGACAATTTTCCTTACGAACAGGCTTTAAATGATATAAATTTTTTATGTGCAAATATTTAATTCGTGGCTCATTCTCATAATGATTAAAAAGAGATTCCCAAACCTGATTGTAATTCGCTTCCGTGTTAGGAATGGATTGTATGAAATTATAAGCGGTTCCTCCCTTTATGCAATTTTGAAGGCAAGTAAATTTTAATATTGCGCTTAATCATTTTTCTACATGAACTCTCTATATGTAACTTTCTCTAAATTCAATCCACGATGTGAAACAACCGTCAAATTTAGGAAGCGGAATATCTGGAAGAGGGAGCGAAAGCGGATGATGAAGCGTCTGTGCGATTGGCTGTTCATCAATTTTTTTGTAATTCAGCGTTTCTAGAAAATTTCTAATGGACGATTTAATAGATCTACAATTAGCTTCAAAATCGGAACGATCAATGTCAGAGGTTTCGATAGTGGTAGGATCTATGTCCTCTAAATTTGATTGAGCAATATCAAATTTATCGTACAGTGATTGTACTCTATTTAAAATTGATTCTAAATCACCTTTGGTAAGTTTTGTGATATCATCTATCATATTTTTGTATCTGGTGATATAACATTTATATGCGCCCTCTGACCTTTTACACGACTCGATTTTATCGTGAACACTCATTTTTATTTAATTGAACAATGAATATTTAATTGAAACCATAAAATGAATAAAATTTTAGTGTTGACTCACCTGTACAATATAATATTTTTGTGAACTGGACTGGTTTTAATTAATTGATTTGTAAAGTGTTGATTGAAGTTTAACTTTGATGTCAGCCATATTTTTTGTATTGGTTGCGCCAATAGCGTTTTGCGGTGTTTAGAATAAACTTTGTTGTCAGCAATACTTGTTTGTATTACTTGCGCCAATAGCGTTATGCGGTGGTTATCAAGCTGTTGATTTCTGTTAAATCTTTCTTGTATTAGTTGCGCCACTAGCGTTATGCGGTGATGACTCAGCAATTATGCTGTTATGCCGAATATCAATCCGGCGCTCGAAGGACCAATTGTTGCGTATGACATTTTTTTGATGTTTAGTTGGAGTAGCAGTAAAACCCAAACTTTTTTTGATCCGAATGATGTCGCTGAATGTTAAGATGGGATAAACATTTGATTCCATAGATTTCCGTAAGTAAATCTTACTATCTTTGCATCATAGAAATTGAAACTGATGTTTGATTTTAATATTTTTAGTTTCATTATACAATTTGGATTGCAATTTAGTGAGGTGGTGCAAAAAAATTATTTTGTGGACCGCAGAAGACTCCTCAGCCTTAAACTGGACCCTTTTAATTCTCCGAAATATTATAAGTAATGTTTTTTAATTCAATCGTTTTTTGAGTAACAATATGTGAGTTTCGTAATACTGTTTGAGCTTTGTTTTTGGGTGATATTTGTTGAACAGACATTACGTCGTCATTAGATATTGGCACACCCATCTGCATAATAATTTTGCTTATAGTACCATTAACTTCTCGGCAGTTTGATGATATACTAACGATAACAATGTTCCGTTTGATTGCATTTTGATTAGCAAGATCAATCTCAGCCTCCATAAAGTTGATTTTGTTCTCTTGGCTGTTATATTTAACAAGACATGTTTCCTGGCTGAATGTGTTTTACGAAATGTTTAAAACTTCACTGCAACTGTGAGTGAAAGAGCTCGCATTTGTACCGCGCCACTTGACAAGCACCTCATTCCGCACATATTGCTGTATGAAGTAAATAAACAGATAATACACAACCGTTGTCAAGGTTGTTTTAAAACCATTATGACCAATGTTAAATGAGTATATTAAACAGATCTGTTCATTGATCGTTGGAACGACTCTTATATATTTGGACCGTACAGCAATGAAAAAGCGACTAAAGTCAGTTCATTCACTATATATGATCGTTGGTCAAGCCAATCGATGATTTGGGTGACATCAACCGCCACTTCGCTTAGTACCCCCTTTAAATTAATTGTATCTGTACCATTTGTACTGTATGTAAAATCATAAGCCAAACTTCAAACGTTACTTTGTACTACTGATCGATGCAGCGTTCAACAGGCCGTGAACATATCGGAACCATTCCAATGATCAGCTATGATCAAATTTCCGAAAACAAAATTTCCCTAGAGAACTCAAACAAATGTATCTAAATCATTCATCTATACTTGTAGACCATATATATTTCTTCCGGTGAAACAAATCGTGTGAAATTTTTCTAAATTGCAAAATTAGCTCAAGAACGCACTAAACTATAGTTTTTTACCGATTCAAAAAATCACAAAATATCATAATTACGTAACCACAAAACAATCATTCGGTAAATTAAAATCAATTCAATTAAAATGTTTAAGGAAATCATTAAAAGAATAACATCTTTATGACCATAACCTCTCCCAATACACGCTAATGAAACTGGAGAAATGTAAAACAGTTGGTTAAAAGTAAATCAAAAAAAAAAAAAAAATTTATAAGTGAGAGTGATATTTAAAAAATAAAAAATAAACGCGCCCCGCTACTTTCTTTTTCAAGAAGAAAATAGTTAAGAAATTTTCTTTCTTTCTTCTCTTCTCCATTCATTTATTTATGCGGCACATTAAAGGTGGCCCGGGTTAAAAGAAAACACAAAATTATATCCCCCATCCCATATCCGAATATATAAGCTTAACATTTTTTTATCCAAACATACATTCAATAGTTTGATCTTCACCAAGCAACAGTTAAAGAAATTATTATTTACTTTAATATTTGTGTGTGCGCGCTTACCGGATTGTTAAAATTTATAATAATACAACAAGTGTTTGTGCGTGAATAATGGCTTCGTGGCTAACAGTAAGTACATACATTAAATGGATATAACTCGTTCATCGTATATACTATATGGATTATCGAACATTATGTGGATTATACATCGGATTACATACAAAGTGAAAGTCATTATCATGTACCAAAATAAGGAAACGAGCAAGATCACAAAACAGCTTAAATATTATTATTCTTCGATGAACTTAATAATTTTGCGCGATCGTGAATCTTTTAAAGTACATATTTTAATTGTTTAGCCAAGAGCAAAAAAAAAAATTGTAAAATTCCTTTCACTTTTTATTGTTTGTATACAATATTACATACAAAATGTACACCATTTCTTGGTCACACTAACAATACAACGAATTATTATTACTAAAAAAAAAAATTTCTATCTAGCGAACAAACAAATCCTTATATCCGCACCATGTTCAATTTTTAATTAACACTTTCACTAAATATCAAATTAATCGATTTTTTTTTTCTTAATTTTGTGTGTTTGTATAGTTCACATGTGTTGTATTCGCAACATTGATTGCAGCATCGTCTACAGGACTTGGTGGGAAAGAACAGTAAGTTAATTTTTTGTTTTTAATTTTATGATTAAAACGAATTTTATTAATTTTTGTTTAATTAATTTGTGGCAGCGTTCATATTCGAATTCATTTGCCGGAACAACATCATGACGTTCATCATCATAAAGAAAAGGTTATAATACATGAGGATCATGGACATGGCGGTGGTGGTGGTCATGGTGGCGGTGGCCATGGAGGTGGTGGCCATGGAGGTGGTGGTTATGGAGGCGGTGGCCATGGAGATGGTGGACATGGAGGTGGCGGACACTCAGGACCAGGATTAGCCGAAGGTTTAATCGGTGGATTCCTAAGTCATGATGATGGTGGCCATGGAGGTGGTTTCGGCGGTGGATTTGGCGGTGGATTTGGTGGAGGTCATGGCGGAGGTCATGGTGGAGGTTATGGCGGTGGCGGCGGACATGGAGGCGGCGGTGGTGGTGGTCACGGAGGAGGTGGTGGCCATGGAGGTGTAGTTGCTGTTGAAACTTACGTAATTGGTGGAGGACATGGAGGAGGTGGCGGCGGATTTGGAGGTGGACATGGAGGTGGACATGGAGGTGGACATGGAGGTGGACATGGAGGTGGACATGGAGGTGGATTTGGTGGTGGACATGGAGGTGGATTTGGTGGTGGCCATGGAGGAGGTTTCGGAGGAGGCCATGGGGGTGGCTTCGGAGGAGGTCACGGTGATGATAGTCACGGTGATGATCATGGATTAGGAGGTGGTTTCGGAGGCGGTTTCGGTGGAGGCCATGGTGGTGGCGATAGTCACGATGATGGAGGTTATGGAGGTGGTGGACATGGCGGTGGTTTCGGTGGTGGTCATGGTGGCGGAGGTGGTCACGATGACGGAGGTTATGGAGGTGGTGGACACGGCGGTGGTTTCGGCGGAGGTTTCGGCGGCGGTTTCGGCGGTGGTCATGGCGGTGGAGATTTAGGTGGACATGGCGGTGGGTTTGGTGGAGGCCACGATGATCATGGAATTGGAGGAGGATTCAGCGGCGGGCACAATTCAATATCATTCAGTAGCGGAGGAGGACATGACAGTTATAGTGGTGGTGGTGGCGGATTCGGCGGTGGACATGATGATCATGGCAGCGGCGGAGGATTTGTGGCTAGCCATGGTGCTTTCGGAGGCGGAGGCGGAGGCGGAGGCGGAGGCGGATATGGAGGTGGTCATGACTCCGGAATCAGTGCAGGTTACAGTTCAGGAGGTCATGACAGTTTTGGAGGAGGTGGACATGACAGCTACAGCGTCGGCGGTGGTTCAGGCCATGGCGGCGGTGGTTTCAGTTCCGGCGGGCATGACAGCTACAGTATTGGCGGAGGTGGAGGTGGCGGCGGAGGCCATGGCGGTGGCGGTTTCAGTTCCGGTGGACACGACAGTTACTCTGGCGTAGACAGTTATAGCGTAGGTCACCCATCAGGTCTACCATCAGGCGGATCAGGAGGTTATAGCTATCCAGTACCGAGTGGTGGTGGTGGACATCATCACTAATCTAGTTACTAGTAAAATATTAATTTAATTTCACCTCATCCTAATCCTCATCTCATCATCATCAAACTCATCGATTTTATAATTGTTAAAGCCAAACACATGTTTTGTTGTAATTTTATTAATTATTTTTCAAGTCATTTAGTTATTAAGTGTATGAAAAATATTGTTGTCTTGTTTGTAAGAGATTTTTATATATATAGTAAATAAATTAATTTATTTTAAAATAGTGCCTTTTTCTCCAAGTCCTTTACACCCTCGATCACTTTGGTCTCGTTCGTTGAATACAAACGAAATTGCAACGCAACAAGTAAGTATGTGACAACAGAACCTGCTATCTGAAAAGAAAAAAAATGTGTATGGGAATTTCATTTAATGTTCTAAATCCATGACTATTGTATACTATTCAACAATTTCTAATTTGAATAACACAAAAAATTTCTATCTCTGTAATTGAAAGTGAAATGCACGTGAAACAGAAAATAATTATTTGTACAGAAGAATTTCACTTATCATAATCATACAGAACGAATCACATCGTTAATAAACTCGATCGATCGATCAAACAGAAACAAGGGTGAAATTTCAAGTCCGGCTTGTCCTCTTGTGGACATTTTAATTTAATGATTGCTAAAAATAATTTCAAAATATTTTATGCTTATAAAACGTGTAAATAGACGATTATCTAGAATAGTTTCTATTCATGCATATAAATGAAAGTAAACTTGAAAAAATACAACCAAACTTTTGTTAAACACTTTTAATTTCTTTCAATAACCCAAACAGCAAAAAAAAACTTCTTTTTCATATTTCAAACTCTTATAAGGAAATCTATTGTTCTTGTACATATAATATGAATTTTCTTCAATACAATCTCTTATTTTCAATAATAAGATGTGGGAAGTTGGAATTTAAATCTTAAACTGGAAAACGATGAAAGTTGTAGTTAACGCGTATACAAAACTACCGGATATTACAAAATATATAAATTACTCACCGGCGCAATTAATCTAATGTCAACGGCAAAAAATCGCCCTGCCGATATTTGGGCTGGAGCATACTCTAACTTTAAACTGAATAATCTCATTTCGGCATACTCTTCGGGTGTCAAATGTTTACTTGAGTACTGAATGATTTGCCTGGCCGGGCCATATTGACTCATTTTAATTCCTTGGGCAGACAACAAGAAAAACGCCATAGCAATCGTATGTAACGTCAAAAATAACCAATCCAAAAAGTTCATTGTATACAAATCCGGTGTCTTCTCCTTGATATAAGTGTACGTGATTATTGAATATAAATGCATTATAATAACGGACAGCTCAATAAATAGATGGGTCGTAATCTGAGGGTTAAATGCTTTATTTGCAATAATTAACGATTGTTTAATTTCCTCGTGTAACCGCCGCAAGCAATCCAAATCCTCAATTAATGTTCCACTTTTATTATCTTTTCGTAACATATTTGGATGTGAACCATTGCATCGAGCAAATTTTATAATATTCCAAGACTGTTCCTCTTCCGATGGCCGAACAAAACCACTCGTAAGCGTTTGTTGCATAGCGGTATCAAAACACATAAATATTCCGATATAGCACGAACAAATTGTACAAAATAGATAATAAAACATGAACGGAATATTATATACAATCATACCAATCACATCTTTTATATCATTATGCGATGTAAAACTGTCGCTCCATGCAAGCACTATTATCGCACCAATTTGTAGTATTGATTGGAATAATATTAATAGAATTCCAACGCGGGATGATATCTGCAATGAACGTTTAGAACTCTGGCACAATAGACCACGCCGCAAAAATGGTGCCGTTTCATTTAAACTTTGTACCAAATATTTTGCGCGCCAACATCCGATAATCGTCAGAAATACAGAATATAATACATATTCCCATTCATTTACAGAGTATATAATTTCGGGAGTCGAAGCAAAACTGTAATCATGTTGATGTGAGTTAAAGAATATCAGATTATATAAAGTGATCATAAATAGTGAATAGGCTATCCAAAATTTTGAAACGGCAAATTTACATTGTCCATCCTCTCCGATAAAATCACGTTTATTATTTGTATGGTGCCATGTTATGGGCGCTAATCCGAATAGGCGACACCAGAAAAGCATCACATGTAGGATGGCACAAAGACATTTCTTTTTCACTGGTTTCTTTCGACTTTGTTGCGGTGAATTTTGTGGTGCACTTAACACATTAATTTTTATCATCACAATACCTCAATGTAATATGGTTAAGGTTTCAAATATAACTCGAAATTGAATGAATTAGACAGCATTTATATAGGATGGTTAGAAATCAATTTCGTTAATGGAAATGAATAGGCGTTATTCTTATCATGGAAATCAATCGGATCGAGAACTATTAATTTCATCTAATTGAGATTCGATGATATATGTTGTAAAGGCCATAGCGTATTATTAATTTTAGATTTGTTGATATGGTAGAATGAGGAGTTCAAATTTGTTGAAGGTTTACTTATCAAGTTATTAATTGCATTATGGAAATTTGGAATACCGTATTTCCTCGATTCTAAGATGCCATCTACAGGGATCTTAAATTAAGTGCATCCGACAGCGAAAAATGTTTAATGAATAAATTACAAAACTTACATAGGCATCTGTAATAGATACTTCATTTTTATTAGATTAGGTAGCTTCGTTAAGGGTTGATAAATCTCATCCTAATGGTCGAGGTGTAAGTTGGTCGAGTGAGGATTATACAATAGACTAACTACTTGACATTCCGTGGATCCATGACATTCCTTTTACAGCAAGATGGATTTTCTAGTTCTGTCATCTCCTTCGTAACGTTGTTGGCTGTTTCATCCGCTTGAGATTTGGTTGTTGTATACAATGGTTGTGAAGTTGGCTTTTCATTGCCATATTGAACTTTGATTGACACGATAAATGAAGAGTTAATCCGTTAAAATACATTTAGGGTCTAGCGTTAGGATTCCTGATTTATTTAAAATTATCGTGCTTAGCTCCCGATTACATATTAAGTTGCCAGTTTGGAGTGTGCACACTGAGAATGTCCATTGATTGGTACCTATCTGAGTCCAGCTTGCAATATTCTCGCTTACGTACTTTAGCAGATTAACTTCATATTGTGACTGTTGAGATTGTGTGTTATAAATTGGTGCAATATTGCACAAATATTCGTATGGTTTAGTTCAATGAATCGTTGTAGATGTCGATAATTTAAATGAGCAAAATATTCGAGTGGTAAGTCGACTATCAGCAGTTCCATTGTTGGTTACTATGATGTGCAGTTGCCCATTCCCATGTGAGGGTATGGGAATTATGTTAAATAATTGGTATACATGGGTGTATGCCAATGGTAGCTTGCCCTGATAATCCTCTCGTTTTTCGGCTATCCGCCTCATATGACCAACATTATTTGAATTGTAAAGGTTGTGATAGTCTGAACTCTGTTGTGATGATCACTATCTGCGGATACTCTGCCGATATTTTTGTCGAGATACAACAATTGTTTGGCGATAGCATGGAAATTCTTGTCGTTCAATTATTTTTCGTGTTTGAATATGTTTGTGGTTACATCTATGATGAATGTTTGGTTCTTAATGAGTTCTAATAAATATTCTTCGTTGGTTTCTCTTGCCTTCTCTAGCTGTAGTTCTATATGGGAGGCGTCACCGAGTATGTATGCTATTGTATTCCCAATGTCCCGCTTTCTTCGTGCGTGCTCTTTGTTAGTTGATGTAAGAAGACTATTTTGTGAGGTGATTTCCTGCGTTTGTTCATTCAGTTGTTATATCAGAACATCCTCAACTCCAACCGGTTATCTGCTTGCCATCCTTTTTGGCAAGCCTCGTCTATGTATATGCTTGATATAGTGTTCTAAAGATCTGTTGTCTTCCCAATATCTAGATAAATTATAATTTATGATGATTTTTCGCTGTAATGACATTAAATTGACAGTTCCGGGGTTGTGAAAATAAATTCCTGCATCAGATGGCAAAGGCTCTATTATGAATAACGACGTAGCAGGGGACAAAACACGTGTATATCATTCCGAGTATTAATAACATCAGTGGCTAAGTTGTTACTTTCTTGACTATGTACTGTTTTAATGTGGTACACTCTTTGTTGTTTAACTTCTCCATGAGGTTGAACAGTTTATGGATTGATCTTTTTATGAGGACCTCTTCCGGGCCTTGAAGTGAGACCACTCGAATTTTTTGATCTATGCCTGGATATACTTACACCACACCTCCAGTCAGCCATTTTAATGGAGGAACATTGTCGTCCTTGATGAGCACTAGGTCACTTTCATGTTGTTCAGATAACCATTTTCTTCTACTGAGGTGACCGTTGATAGTTCTTCGAAAGTCAAAGCTGCTCTAAAATGGGGTGAGGCTGGTTCCAAAATTTGCCAATAGTTGGGTAATTTTATTAGATAATTTACCAAGCAGTTCAGCCAATTCTCGCTTAAGTTGATTTTCAGCGCCAACAAAATTAGAGCCGTTGTCGCTGTATAGATCACCGCATAATCAATACGTGGAGTGAATCTTTTTTAAGCTGCGATGAATGATTCGGTGGTTATATCACTGGCTGTGTATGGCCTTAGTTGCCATGCAAACAAAGATTGCCAAACATCCTTTGTGAGCCTTGTGACCTCTTCCCTTTGTTGTACGAATCAGAAGTGGTTCTGCATAATTGGCTCCGGCTCTCAAAAATAATCTTTCAGGCGTGTTACATACTGCTGGTAAATTCCTTGAACTGTGTTCTAGTTTTAAAGTTGAACCGATAACATATCCCATAACTGGTGCAGCATGCATCGTTTGTTCATGTGCTTCTTAAATCAGTAGCTTGGCAACTGGTTGATCTTTTGAGATGATAACTGGATGTTTCTCTTAGTAGTCCAGGTCGTTGTGTTTTGAACTCGACCATCAGCTCCTAAAACATCATCATGTAGGAGTGGAGACAAGAATTAATCCTTACATGTATTTGCTATTCACTTCTGTTTTATAAGATCATGAATTTCGTTTTTAAAATGTTGTGTCTGCGCTATTTTGATCAGAAATGGAATGTTTTATTTTTCTGCCGTGCGAGTTTTATGGTTGGTTACAATCTTTCGACATTTATTAATAAACCTTACCACACATGCCATAATCCTTATTATGGTTTGTGTTCTAATATTATTGGCGCTAGCTGGATTGCTTCCTCAAAGACTTTCTGAGGACCATCCCACCATAAACTGTGGGGTTGTCTGATGATTAATCTGCGGGGTTGTCGGATGATTTCATATAAAACCACTGAGATGGAATAGTTAACTTCTGCATCCCCAAAATTTCGATTTGCTACAAATGTTTTAAATTTATGGGGCTTGCTTTTCACCCACCCCAGCAGTATCATCGAATCTGTTAAAAAACATTTTGGTGTTTCATCAAACTTCTTATCTTGTTGCAGTTTATTCGCAAGTAACCTAGCCCCGCATAACTCTAGCTTTGGTAATGATGACTTGGTTGCTATTGGTGCTACTCGTGTTTTTGTTGCACTGTTTGATGTTATGTCGTAGAAGTATATCACTACTGCGTATAAGCTCCTTCTGAAGTATCACAAAATCCAGGTAATTCTCCTGGGAGAGTTGAGTGACTAAGAGAGACATAATATTGTTGACATTTCTTTTCAATATCTTCTGGCAGTTTTTCATCCCAGGTTAAGCCGAATATCCAGAGGGTTTACATTAAGATTTTCGCTTCTATCAGAGTAGGAGATAGCAACCCTAATGGGCCAAATAATTTGGATGATTCACACAACATTGTTCGTTCGGTCATTTTTTCATTTTTATTTCTGAGGTTCACCTTAAACTTAAACGTATCAGTGCCTGGATTCCAAATCAATCCTAATGTCTTCACTGCTTCATCGTTAAATTTAAAAGGTTCGAATGTTGTTGAGTCTGGATCGACATTTTCTATCAGTTTAGAATAATTGGAGGTTAATTTTCTTAGGTTAAAACGTCCGGTTCGTAATAAGCTGATCAGTTGGTTTTGTGTCTCCTGAACTTCCTCCAGGTTGTTACTTCCTGATAATAAGTCATGTACATAGAAATCGCTCCTAATTATTTTTGCTGCAATTGGAAAATTTTTCTCCTCAACGGCCGCCAGCTGTCGTAATGTCTTGATAGCCAGATGGTGCGGATGCCATCCCAAACGTTACAGTTGTGAGCTGATATGATTTTATCGTTTTATACTGTTGATCATCCAGATGTATTTTTATTTATCAGTACATTTGTTCTATGTCCGCTGTATGTCCTCTTGTAATTTAGGACCCACGAGTTGTATTTTATTTAAGTTCATATTGTTGCTCGTTTTTGCTGATGCGTCGAATACTACTCTAAGTTTGGTTGTAGTACTAGTAGATTTAATCACTGCATGATGAGGAATGTAATATTCGTTGTTGTTATATTCCTTACTCTCCATCACGTGCCCCTCATTGCAGTATCCTTCTATGCACTTCCGATAATATTTAGAGACATCGCTGACCATTGACAATTGCCGTTCAAGTTGAATGAATCTAGCCAAGGCTCTCTGCTTGGACGACCCGAGTGATGGTATTCCGTTTCTTTAAACGGAAGTTGTACTATGGAGCGGCCGTATGTTTTCACAAAGCTTTTCTTCTTCTGTCATAAGTTTTTTGGGTTGTATTTCTTCTATTTCCGAAAATTTCTTCAACTGGTTACCGATGTCTGTCAATGTGACCAGTGATCCAATCTTAGATGGCTTGTCGTTTGTAGTTCTCATGAACCCAATCGTTGTATTAGCGCACGGCTTGAACGTGTATTAACTTTGGTTTCCCGAGCTTCACCCAGTTCTATCGAGAAATGATCGTCAAGTCTAACCCACTGTCATGTCATGCTGCAGCTTATTCTTAGTTCGGCCAACAGGTGCAGTAACAAACTTTTGTGTTGAATTTTGACGGATAGTGATGATCATGTTGTTTCGACGACGTGGATCCTTTGTTTTTGGTTGGAGCTGTCGCAAGTTCCGTGAGCTACTGCAGCAGCGTGTATGTCTGGCCGTTGAACTCGTCTCGTTCGGCCAGTGTGTTGACCTTATAATAAAACTCGAGGCGTGACTCCTTCTGTCCGAAAATTCGCTTGGGGTCTTTGGCTGCAGTCTATAACGTCAATCTATAGGCAAGTTTGGTAACATTGTATTTGCGAACTTCTGGTAATTGAGTTGTGACAGCTTCTGCAGTAATAATTCGATTTTATTGGGTCTGGAAGCGCTGTGGCTTCTATACTTCAAAGATACTCTGGTATCTCAAGTACCAAAGGTCAATTGTAACGCCTTTTTCGAAATTACACACGAATTTTTCGATGCGATCAGATAAATCTCTGACTACCGAGAACCCTTGCACTACCGCTTGACATTGGGCTGCTGTTTCGACAGAAGGAACTCAAAACATTTTTCGCTTGCTTCGCATTCAGCTTTTATTGCTTCCAGAAGCGCATCACGACCTACTTGGACACGCTTGTCAGCATAGTAGCCAGAACTGCTTACATCATTTCCTTTACCTGATTTGCATTCATTTTTTTTTTAAGATTCACTTGCTCAAAACTATAAGTTTTCTCAATTAATTTGTGATAAATTATGAAGGCTCCTTTCATTCCTCGTCGCCACTGTAAATACTTCTGTTGTCGGGTACGTCGAAATCCAAACGATATATTGAATATTTTGAAAATATACAAAATTTTCATTAAGATCCATATTGTGCAAGCAAGTAAATTTACAGCATCCGTTGAATGTGCTTGCAAACCCTCCGAAAAGTAATTTTTTTATATCGGCTATTATTGCAGTTTCATACGATTCGAGAGAAACACTAATTCTGTATGACACGGAGTCTGCATTTAATCCATCATGCGTTTCTTTATTAATTCGATTACAATTTGTATCAGCAATTTGAAGATCCTTTGTCAGAAAATGTTTAAAATCGCTTTCAGTAACGAACTCTTCGTTCAATCTAGACACAAATATCCATTTTCAACAGTGCTACCAATCACGACATCATCTTGAAAGTTGGCTAATAAATTCTGCACTCCAAAAGGGGGTGATAGCTGTGCTCATCATCATCATCGATCTTAATCAGAAGTATTCTACGCAGTCAACACCTGATCAAATCGCGACATCTTTATGTATTTAGATCGTGCTACATATTTTCAAATTCTTTCCCAGTGGGGTGTTGCGCTAATTGCTCCGACGCGGTTATTTGTCGCGAATGTTGTGTCTCTATGCGGCCGGTGCGTTTAGCGCATCAGGTAATACTATTTTTTTTTTGGGGTTGTATTACGCAATACGCATATTTGGGAGAGTGGGGAGAAATTTGGTTAGGTATAAAAGCGGAAAAGTTCGGCTGCTCGTGGTCAGTATTGTTATATTTTTTTTTGAGTTATCACATGTTTTAGTAATTTTGAGTATAATGTAAGTCGGTCATAATTTTGAGTCGAAATATGAAGTCGGTTAAGTTTATAATATTAAGTCGGTCGATTAATTGTGATAACACGTGATATTAAGTATAATCCGTTATTTTAAGTCTTAAAATTTTTCTGTTTTTTACGATTTTGGGTCGTTCTGTGATAAATGAACGAGAAACAATAATAACTTAACAATTAAATTAAACCAAAAATCTAAGTGAATTAAAAATAGATTGTTGGCCAGAATTTGGTCATAAAAACAAAAAAGGAAAAAAAAAATTCATGTTAAAATTATCCGGTTTTCTTTTGTAATTTGTGAAAATGGACATCCTTGAATAACTGGATTTAAAATTGTCAAAATATAAAATTATAAACCATAATGTGGTACTAAGTACATATAGTTAAATTATAAGTAAAATGAAATCCTTCTAATTATTGTGGCTAAAAATTATAAATATAAAATTCATAATAATGTTAATTCAATCATAATAGCTATATTACAGTGCGAATGTTTAATAATGAAATAATACTTAGTATAACGAACAAAAACAACAAGATAACAAATCTGTAGTGTTGTGAACATTTATGACAAAAATCATTGAAAAAAAAAAAAAACTGAATGAAATTGAGATGATGGTCAATGATATTGGCTATTAGTGCGTTGCAAATGGTTAATCAAACATTGTGGTAAAGTGCTTACGTTATGAAAAATTTTAAACTGAAAAAAAAATTTAATTAAACTTCTAGTGAAAATAACATTAAACACAAAATAAGTGTGACTCTTTCTTTCGAAATTTGTGGAAAGAAAACAGTGAAAATACCGGGAATAAACATTACGGTAAAAGCACTAATCTGTTAATGCACTGTGTTTGAAGTGGAAGTGATTGGCTAAATTAAAAAAATTCTTAATGTGTATAACGAACGAAAAACATAAAAGGCGCTACACACCATCCAATTTGGTTGGACCGACGGTCGGCCCGACCAAATTGGATGTTGTCTACAGACGATCCAACTTACCATCCGATTTTTTGAATTTTGTTGTTGTTTCGTTTTTTTATTTGTGCGTCTTTCCTTGAGTTGTGGTGCGTTGTGGAAGTTTTAATTATTTAATATTTTATTTGAAATTAGATTTATATAAAATACATACATATTTAATCATTATAATGGTTTTGACGAGAAAACAAAAAGTTGGGGTGGCACTTTTAGTAACGTCACTAACAGTTAATACAAACAAAAGGAAATTATGGGCCAAATACAATAAAAATGTAATGTTTGTTACTTTTTTTGACTCTCTTTTGTAAGCGGTTCTCATATTATCCAGCCTCTTCTTCACTGTGGCGACCGTTGCTTCACTATCTATTTTCTTATATTTATCAGTGAGAGTTTGAAGTGCTTTGTTTCGAGCGTCTCGATTACTATGCAAACTACTCGAATTATCCCATAAACAACTAAATTCTTTATATAAATCTAAGATTTCAATTAATATTTCCCTTTCCGTCATTATTAATACTTTTTTAGATAATTTTTGTTGAGAAGATCGTAATTGTAACACTATCAAATACACAATTAAAATAAATTTATTTTTACTTCTACAAAATAGCTGTACATACTCGTATTTACTCGTAAATGCATTAAAAAAAACGAAATACGTACATAGAGAGAATACATAAATATCCTCTTTTTCTATAAAAAAAATTTAAAATTTTTTCATTTCTTTTCTGTTGTTTTGTTGTTTACCCTATGAAATTCATAACATAAATGATGAAATATCGTCCGACAACCATACACACCATCCAACTTGGTTGGTTGGTTGGTCGGTTGGATGGAATTTCCATCCAACGCATCCAACTTAATTTTATCGGACCGACATGCATACACACGATCCAATTTTACATCCGACCCAACCAAATTGGACCAACCATCCAACCAAATTGGATGGTGTGTAGCACCCTTAAGTGAATCCGCAATATCGCTATACACAGTAACAGTGCGTGTTTTGAGTACGTTACATCACCCGTTGCACACTGGCGTAATAAAGCAAATAATAAATATGTAAATATAATTCAACATCAACATGTCATCATCTTCTGCAACACGGTTCAGCGTTACCATCTTTAACTAAAACTACAAGTATTTATGTATTTTTTTTTTCTTTAAAACATTTAATTTTCGCCACATTTAATTTTCTTTTGTTCATTATAATAATTTTTAATTTAGGAAAATTATGTACATTTCATTTTCTATTCATTTTTATTGGAATTATCTATATTAATTAAATTTTTTGAATTTATCTAGAATAAGGTTAGGTTAGTTAGGGCCTAGGGTTAGGTTTACGTATAATCTTGGAAAATAATTGTAATGAATGTTCATTTTTACTATTTTGATTCTTAATATAATTTAATTGAGTACTGTAATTAATTCGGAATTCATGGATTTTTTTTTTCTTTATTTCCGCTTTGAGATATGATCTGAAGATGATGTAATTACGACGCTGTGTCTTAGAAATGTGAGGTTAGTATAGCTTGTGGTCTCTTTTAGGTGAGTATTCTCCTTCTGCTCTCCCACTTTAACCTTTTATTGGTTTGAGTATAATTTTTTTTGGTTACTCCTAGTTGTCCAATCCTTTTATTTCCTTTTCCTGTTATGCGGTCCTACCAGATTTACGCATCCTCCACAATGACCCGCCCCAGCCCTGAGTTCTAGCCGTGCTTAAATGACCGCTGTGGAGGCTCTGCGCAAATAAAGACAATTCGGTTACGGCAGATATACTGAGGAGCAATGAGTTGATCATTGACATCCCACATAATCTGGCCACTCCGTAACAGGGGTTTCAAAATTCTATCTTTACAGCAGATGAGTTCGGTCATTACCGTTAGCCGCTAGGCGTTTTTAATCATACGCGAAGAAAAACTCAATTTGCCTCAAGTTTTAACGTTTCACAAATTCCTAGCACAATTATGTAAATTTGTATTATGTAAACTTAAATTAAATTATTTTTTGGGCTATATTTACAATCAAACAACAATAGTTCGATAAACATAAATAAATTTAACTCACATGGTTTTTTAAAATTGTTCTGTAACTGCAATACCACCATTTTATAACATTTCCCACCTAAAACTGTTATAAATAAGTGGAACTCGTTTTCCATAGCCTGAATTTAGGCGATTATTTCAGAAATTTCACTTATGTACATTTTAATGAATGTATGTACATATATATTTCCCAATTTAATTGTTTTATGTACACAATTTCCATAAACAAAGTACATAATTCGGTAATAGTTTTGTTTGTAAAATTTAGATGTGGAACGTGTTTTATTATAATAGTATAACAGTACAGCCCTGCTGTGCGTTATGTTGGCAGCTGTCAAAATGTCAAAATAAACATTACAGTGAAAAGTAAAAAATCGTGAAATTTGTTTATTCATTAGTAAAAATTAAAATAAAAATAATTAAAATCTACATCCAAAACAGAAACTATGTTTCACAGAGGGTTTCCGAGAAATCGGCGGTTTTTTGGACCACACCATTTCATGCGTAACCACCAAATGGGTATGATGCCGATGGGCATGATGCCGATGGGTCCAAGGCCGATGGGCATGATGCCGATGCCAATGCCGCTTCCTCCTCCACCACCAGTAGGGCCACCGGTTGATCCTGAGTTTTTAAGGTAAGTTTCAAGTTACTAAGCAAATTATTTGATCGTATAATAATGAATTGTTGATTGATTAGACATACACAAACTCTTCCGTCAATTAATTGGTGTGAAAGTGCTTTATATCGCGTGAAGGGGGCGAAACCAGAGGATGTGCCAGTGATGGCTATATCAAAAAAATTGAGTAAAACCCGAAGAAAATCTAAGGAGGAACGTATGGCGAAAGAGGCCCGAAAAAAAAGGAAGCAGGAACGGAAACTTAAGCTCGAAAGTATTTTTCTTAAATCGCCCACACCGGAGAGGCCCAAATCATCGACATCCAAGGACAAATCAGAACAACCGGAGAAAGTTTCATCGGGGCAAGATATTGAGAAAAAATCCGACATTGAAAAGAAATCAAACAAAAAGTCTGAGGAGAGTTCGGATGCCAAAAAAGAGAAAAAATCTGGTGACCGGACTGTGAAGCGTACCAAGAAAAGTCGAAAAAAAAAATCGTCGGAAAGTGAATCGAACAAAGAAAAATCGGAAAAAATTGTACAACAACCCGAGAAAGTTGAGGTAATAAAACTTGAGAAATCTCCTCCTCCTCCTCCTCCTGAGATAAAACGTGAAAAGTCGCCAGAGGACAAGTCTGAGAAAAAAGCAACGAAGAAACATGACAAAACACCTGAGATGCCTCACACAGAGAAAAAATCGGAGAAAGACATAAAAAAATCAGAAAAGAAGCGCGAACATGAGCCGGAAAAAGAAAAGAAGCACGAGAAAAAAGTCGAGAAGCACGAGAAGAAAATCGAGAAGCACGAGAAGAAAATCGAGAAGCACGAGAAGAAAATCGAGAAGCGCGAGAAGAAAGTCGAGAAGCACTCTGACAAAAAGTTGGACAAGAAAGAGGAGAAGCACTCTGACAAAAAGTTGGACAAGAAAGAGGAGAAGCACTCTGACAAAAAGTTGGACAAGAAAGAGGAGAAGCCAGTCGAAAAAGAGAGAGCGACCAGTAAAAAATCCGACACTTCTTCCGAAAATACGTTACAGAGAAAGATCGACAAGAAAGTCGAGAAAGCTTCAGAAAAGAAAATGGACAAATCTGCCGAAAATAAAGTGGAGAAACCTTCAGAAAAAAAACTGGAGAAAGCTTCAGAGAGAAAAGTGGAGAAGTCTTCAGAAAAGAAAGTGGAGAAATCGTCAGAAAAGAAAGTAGAAAAATCTTCTGAAAAAAAAATTGAGAAACCTTCAGACAAGAAAGTAGACAAATCTTCTGAAAAAAAAGTTGAGAAACCTTCAGACAAGAAAGTGGATAGATCCTCAGAAAAGAAAATAGAGAAATCTACGGAAAAGAAAGTGGAGAAATGTTCAGAAAAGAAATTGGATAAATCCTCAGAAAAGAAAACGGAGAAATCTACCGAAAAGAAAGTGGAGAAACCTTCAGAAAAGAAACCAGAGAAATCTTCAGAAAAGAAATCAGAGAAATCCTTAGAAAAAAAAGTGGACAAAAATTCAGAGAAAAGACGAGATAAATTGTCAGAGACAAAGTCTGACAAATCATTTGAGAAGAAATCTGAAAAATCCTCCGCCAAAAAATCAGAAAAACGTTCTGAAAAAAAATCCCCAGACAAAAAATCGGCCAAGAGATCGAAATCAAAGTCGCGTCCGAAGTTTGAAACGCCTGAGGAACGAGACTCGCGCAGTATAACACCCGTCATATTTGACATTAGTGAAGTTCCCGCATCACCGAAAATTGAAATTGACGAAAGCTGTGAAATTTACAAACAAGACGAAGTCGATGAACCACAGACACCGCCTATTATCGAAGCACTTTCAAAGCCGGATGGCAGTGAAAAAAAGTTGTCCATATTTGATCGATCACCTGTTGAAGATTCCCCAAAATTAGACGAGTCGCTTTTGGGAGCGGAAATGCTTAAATTAAATCTCGAAAATAAGTTAAGGGAACTGGATGCCGAAGAAGATGAGGACATGGAGGAGGAACAGAAACTCGAACTAGATATATTTTCAGAAGATTCACCAAAAGCCACCGAAGCTATGAAAACGATTTGGAGTATTCATCCAGATCATTTCAATGTTCCGATAAGGATGACCCATGCCAGCTTGTACGACGATGATATGTTGTCGCCAAAACTGGAGCCAAAAAAAACGGAAACCAAAGGGAACATCGATCAAGTCATAATACCTGCGAAGAGTGAAGATACGGCCCATGTGATTAATTCTCTCGAAAATTTGCAAGTTTGTTACGGAGAAGAAGACGATGAAGAGGTTGAAATGCCTTTACCAACAAAAGCTATACTAAAGTTACAGTCAGGCGAGTGGGACGATGAATTTAGTAACAGCAGTTACACAAAGCTTTGCGATGAGATCGAGAAGCATAAAAGTATGATACAAGAAAAGGGGCAAAAGGAGGTTCAAAAAGAAATTCTGAAATCGGATGGTGTGAAAGAATCGCAAGATGAGTTTAGAATTGAAGTGAAAAAGGAAGTGGAAAATGAGAAAGCCGGCGAATCTGAAGTGGTGGTACTAGAACCAAAGAAGGAGCTCGAACAGGGAATCGAACCAAAACAATCCATTTTAAATACTGAGTATGAGGCATTTATAAAACTTCTCGACGAATCGGACACATCAGAGAAAAAACCGTCGATCGATAGACACAGCCGATCGCAAAGTAATTCAACAAATTCATCTTCTCGATCTTCATCAAGTTCATCCTCTAGTTCTGCGTCATCATCCTCGTCTTCATCTTCTTCCTCAAATTCATCAGACTCGTCTTCATCGTCAAGCAGCTCTGGTTCTACGTCTTCGTCGGCATCGGAATCATCGCCACAATTCGTAGAAAACGACGTGCTAAAGCGAGCACTTGAAAAGATCATGGAGATTATACCGGAAAATTATGATGGGGCTGATCGGAATAGATTTAATCCGGAAGACTTGAAAAATGAGATTCTTAAAATACTCCAGTCCGACGCAAATCTTAATAAAAAGATGCAAAATGTCGAGAATGTGCCAGAAGCCCCTAAAATTCAGCAGCCAAAATTGAATCAATCCATTCTCGAACCGGGCCAATCGAAAATATGGAATATAAGCACCGATAGTGATGAGATACTGATGGCCAGCCCCGTAAAAAAATTAACTAAACCGAAAAGTCCTGAACGATCTTCCAAAAGGTCGTCGAGTGCTGAACGTAAATCGCGAAAATCGTTGGATTTCCGTAGCGAGAAGAGAAGTTTATCGCGGGAAAAATATCGGAAACAGAGGAGTCGCGATCGCAGCCGGGATTATTATGACGATCGAAGACATTCATCGCGGAACCGTTCAAAATCGCCAAGACGTCGTAAATCTCGTTCGCCGGCGATTAAAGAAAGATCTCGTAAGAGCCCACCACCGGAACCACGAATTTCACCAAAATCTAAATGGGCTGACAATGTTTCATACCTTGAAGATTCGAGCTACATATCAAATTATGGATTTCGGCCCCCCTCACCAAAGGAGCCCCCCCATCCTGAATCAGAATTTCAATATAACGAAATTTCATCATCTTCGTGGAATTCAGAACCATCGAACCAGTATTGCGCATATCCTCCAGCGCATGCAGATACTTCTCCACAACGGATTTCTTTAGATGAGCGAATTGATATGGCACTTGGGATTTCAAATAATGACGCACACCATCCATCATATTATAACTATCCGAGTGAACGGTATCCACCTCATAATGAGGCATATAACACACCAATTTACAACCAGTACTATCATCAGTATAAAGCAGCTCCACCGGCTATGCCCGCGTATCCAGTTCCGCCACCTCCAATTCATCATAATTACTATCCGCCGACATATGCTGCTCACCATTCGCCAATATCAGTTGTACAACATCAAAATTCTCCGTTTGTACATCGTAATATTTCAACGCCTCCGATACATCATCAACCGTCACCGCAATCTTCCCAAAAAGCTTCGTTTGCGGTTCAGGTTGGTAATGTGCTTGAAATAATCCCGTCGGAATTGCCATCGCAATCAATTGAAATACCAAAACCACCAGTAGAAAAACATCTCCCGGCTAATATTTCACAGTCTTCAGCACCACAACAACCAAGTTCGTCCGTTTCCAAAACAGCCGAACAAATAATTTCGGAAGCAGTCGATCAACGTAAACAGCAACGAGATCAAAAACGATTCGGCAAAAAGTTGAGAAAGGAAAAATTAAAACTCGAAATTTCCAAACTCATGAATCTATCGAATACTATGAAAATTGCGGATAGTATAGCCGCCAGTGTTGAAGCTGAGTCTGACTCGAATGAGGTATCAACAACATTTGAATCTACATCGGATGCAATACCATTGGGTAAACCGGAACGAGGTATTTTGCGTCAAGGTGAGAAAACAGTTGCGACGGCTAGAAAAAAGGTTATGTTCCATGATGGTATTGAACCTGGTAATGGGACATCGACTACAGATGATGAAATAATTCCGCCAGAAAAAATGAAAAAGAAGAAGAAGCGACGATATAGCAGCAATAAGGAAAATATCGCACTTATAAATCAACTACTGGGGACTACCCGGGAAAATTCGATGAATCCAGAAAAGCCGCCAGACCAACCACAGGCTGCTGAGCCGGAAGAATACGAGGATAAATTACCACCCCCACCGCCGCCAACCGGATCACCACCACCATATTGTTTACAGCCAAAATTAAAAAATCCACCGGCACCCGAATACCTATATTTCCACTTGAATCCAAATGAAAATCGATTGATCCTAACGCCGTATCGGCCACAAATATTTCAAATGCAGAGTTGCTTTGCCCAGTTACAACAATTAATGTCACAACCAAATCAGCGGCCACCAACAACAAAGGTACAGTCACAACCCTCATTATCCTTACCCTTTAGTATCCCATCGCACCTTGACGGTTTATTGAGTGATCCACGGTTCGCTAACGCCATAAATGCGTTAAGCAATTCCCTACCCTTATTGCGACGGTCAGTTGCTGCGGAACCGAAAATCGACACAAAAGTAGCAACACCACCAATCTCTGCCGTTGGATCCGGCCGTGATGAAGCATCTAAGAAAACTGGAACTCGGACAAATTTATAAATGTTGAATAAGAATTTTAGTCTTTGACTTTTTTTTAGTATTTTACAGAATTTTTTAATTGAATTAATTAATAAACGTTTGGAGTTTATGCCGAATAATTAAATGAATGGTTCAAATCAATTGCTTGTGGAAATTTGAGTGGATTACGAATAAAAAGAAATTTTTTTCACGTAAGTACATACTGAAAGAAGAATGGGTGTTTGTTGCAACCAAATTTAAAATTCCGAATGTAGGCGATTATATAGGTTTGTCGGAATCGTAATATCACATAAATATGTGTCTACAAACATACATTTTGTGAGTGAGCATGTTCCGTATCAATTCTATCCAAATCATTGCCAGGTTTGGTGACATACCGTTACCAACTAATATTCCATCATGAATTTTATTAAGATCTGAATTATAAACTTTGGATAGAGCCTTGCATTCAAGAATCATTTCAAAAGTTTTAAAAATTAATTTTCACTCAACATGTTCAGTCAATTAACTTCGGTGAAACAAAGCCATTTTTGTCTCATTTCCGAAATGCGAAATGTCATGTTAAAGTGTGATTTATTTGAGAATTCTGAGATTTTTGAAATTACATAATTGTGGATTAGAAGATTACACAAAGTTGGAAAATGTTAACATCTACTGGGTTTGGCGAATTTTAATTTTATCATTAAGTATTGAAGATTTTTCTGGAAATAATTTAATCTTGGCTAAAAAAAAATCAAATTACATCTTGGAGAGGTGATCGATACGGGAATATGGGCTTAAAGAATTCAGAGATGTTAGAAGGAAAGGCCATGCAAAAATGGGATCCATTCAAGAAGGCGTGTTTCAAAATTACGTACACAAAATGGTTAAAGGCGTAGGAAGAATAATTTAAATTGGAATAAGGGAGAATACGTTTTATTTTTTTAACAGGTTCCCTGCCGGTGTACCACAATGAAAAACACTCCCAGTTGCCAGTGTACCCCCGGTATACCACACTAAATAATACAAGTGGCCTGCGACAACTCTTAATATTATTTACTGTGGCCAGGGTACCACTGGTATGCCCACTCTTTTTTATACTACTAAACGGCCAGTTTACCACCAGTATACTGGTGGTTTAATGGCTGGTGACTGTATTTGTCTGCGTGGTACACCAGTGGCCACTGGCCGCTTGTATTATTTAGCGTGGTATACCTGTGAATCCTGTGATACAGCGGCAGGGAACCTGTTAAAATCAAATTTATATTGTTTTTAAATGTCCAATTTCAGCATAAATATCATTGTAGAATGCTAGTTCCATCGCACTTCGGTGATAATCGGTTAAGAAATATTCAAGTTATGCCGATCTAAGATCCCAAACATGATATTTTAAAGCTGAGACAAACCGACAAAAGGAACCAAATAATGTATTTCACTAGTTAATAAACTGCACGTCATTTTTTTGTTGAAATTGGAACTTTCTTTCCAAAGAATTTTATCTTTGAAGGCGACGTCCGACGCTCCGTGCTGGGGCCCATTCCCGAACACAATTGTTTATTGACAACTATGCCAATTTGACAAAAATTCTAGTGAAAAGGGCATTCTCGTACACAAGTGTAACGTTTTCTTAATACAATGGCTACCACGTGACCCACTCGTGAGTCGAATGAGTCGAACGGGTCGAAAGGCCGAATGTGTCGAAAGCCCGAATGGGTTAAAAGACCGACACACATTTGTGGTACATCTATCAGTAGAAGCGATACAAAATTCCTTTGGTCTATGTCTGCAAGGTAGACAAAGCATTTACGAATCATTAAATCTGCAATTCGCTCCAATACATTTGACGAAGCATTTTCCATTATCGTAAATATTTGTAGTGTTCCCTTGGAAACAATTTGCTACTTGCAAGTACTTGTGAGTAGATGTCCAATGGAACGCGAATTTTCGTAACAGTAGTAAGTAAAACCTAACCTCAATTTAAATAAAACTGGTAGATTTTGATAAAAAACATGTTGTTCCATTAATAATAATACGTACTAAAACATTAAACAACAAAATAATTAAAATATTTTTGCGATTTAAAAATTGCCGTGTCGTATCACAAACATTAACAATTTTTTTTTTAACCCTAATCCAACCTGCATATTTTTGTTATGTCAGTAAATTCAAATTCTACTCAAATAACTTACTAAATTTTTGCAAAGAATGCCAAGTACGTTGTATGGAATGTATGGAAATGTTTCAAAATAAAATACATACAAGTTTATAACTAAATTAACATTATTTTGAAAATCGATGCATTTATCAAATGAGCCAAAAAGGCACACCTTTGTTGGATTAGGGTTAAAAAAATGACATTCCACACAAACAAAATTGGTATAGAGCCATCTATTAGAATTGTTTAAACTAAAATCCCTCTGCCGTTAATTATGTGCGTAATTACTTCTCAACTACACCAACGTTTGAGCATGAGTAGTTGCGAGTAGAAAGATACAAGTACTTGTGAATAGTTTACTCAGGCCAATGGAACACAGTAATTAAAACTTTACGGAAAAAGTCAAATTCGATAGACATTTTATAAATTATAATTTTAATTTGGTCCACACTTTGATTTGGTTTCTGGATTTTTGTTTTTCTGGATTTTTTTGTGTCTGAAATTTTTTTTCGGGATTTTCAGTTTCTGTCGGTAGCGAACTCAAAAAAAATTTATTTATTTTCCTCTTTTTATTTTAATTACCTACCTACTATTAAACAAGTTTATACAAAAGTGTTGATAAAAATATAAATTTTGGTTTTCATAAAAATAAAAATTTTGTAAATTTTCATTCATAAAAAGATGAAAATTAAAATCTTTTTCGATATTCGGCCTTTCAACACAATCGGCTTTTCGTCATTCGGCTTTACGATATTCGACCTTTCGACCCTTTAGGTCTTTCGATGTTCGGTCTTTTAACACATTCGGCTTTCTGATACATTCGGCCAGGCGCGGATACAAAGGGGGAGGGGCGATAGGGGCGATCGCACCCCCCCCCCCCCCCCCAAACACAAACAATTAATTTTCTCGACGTTAAAAAATAATCGTTTGAGTTAGTACTAGCAGGTGAAATACCATAAAGAATTGAAGAATTTCGTTACGTTCTTATATTTTCATCGGAAAAATTACGACACCGGACATTTATTTTCGATGAAGAACCAGTTCTCACTGGAAAGATAATTGCGGAAACAGTCTGAAATTTTCTGAAAGAAAACTTTTTTAATACTTCGAATTGCATAGGAATATGTACTGTGGCTGTAGTGTTATGAAATCAGTTCACAAAGGAGTGTTTGCTGTAATACAGAATGAGCTGCCACAAGCTGTGCAATGTCATTGCACTAATCACGCACTTAATATTAGTATTAGCAAATCTTCAAATGTACAGTCTATCAGAAATTCTGTTGGAAATTTCGTTCTTAAAAATATTTTCAGTAAGCAGCTCAAGTATTTATGTGAAACACGGTGGGTAGACCGACACGACTCTGTAATATTATTTAAATCGTCGATTTCACAAATCATTAATGCCTTATAATATCAAAATGGAAAGAGTCTGAATCATCACGGAAGGAAAGCTAAACGATTTATTTTATGTATTTGCAATGTCCAGTTTATTGTAGCTTAGCTTATAGTTTAGCTATTCCTCTTCCGTTCAGTAAATTATTGCAAAAAGTTAATTTAGATAAACTTCAGCCAAAAATGTATTATCAGATTTGCTGATGAAGCGGTGTTTTCGACCATTATTAAACAAGCGAGTAACTTAATGGACGAATTAGACGTTGATATTGCGTTGCCAAGACTTGCTACAAGACAAAAAAGTAAATAATAATGTTTTAGTTCTAGAGTCTATTATATAGAAGATATTAAAATCAGATCTGGAAACTACAGTTTCAGTATATTGGATTTAGGATAGCAATTCCATCAAATATTATAAAAATTTCTTCAAAAACGCTACAAATTTCAACAGAATCTGTATTCACCGAGTTTCAATTTTATTTAAAGAAAATAAATATTGATGAAATCTTATTAGGCGTTAGTAATGAAATCTTATTAGGCGAAGTTCAAATATGGCAACAGAAATGGTAACGAGGGAAACGAAATAATGGGATCGTTCCAGCTGGCGCATTAGCCTCACTTGCCAAGTGTGATGCAGAAGCTTTGCCTGCCATTCAAAATATTTTAGTTATGTTATCGACGTATCCTGTAAGTGTTGTATGCGCTGAAAGAACCATGACCGAAAATCGATTGATGGAACTGGCACTTTCACATATCCATAGCGATATTACAAATGAAATAAAACCTTCGGATATCATCGACCGTCACGCCAATAAATCAAATAGGCGAATTGAGTTTTTACAGTAAATGTTCTTAATGATTTTACTGTAACTGTACTATTTTTTTAATAAAGTTACTGGAAACTAACTTTTTTATTCTGTTTATCTTATAATTTATAATAGATACTTCTTAAAAAAACTGTTTTGTTAATGGTATAATTTCTATATTCGCCACTCCCTGCAGCTCCTTCTGGATCCGCGCCTGCATTCGGCCTCGGCCTTCTGACACATTCGGCCTTTCGGCCCTACTCCGGGGGTCACACCGTGGGTTAATGACTTTTATTGAAAATAAGTTAAAGTTGGATTACCCTCACATTGCCTATAACATGTTGATACTACTATACCTTCAAATCGCGAATGTGGATATTTTGTTTGGATTCTAATGTATAAAGACTTTCATTTTTGTAATAATTTTTTTCTCAATGTGTTAACTAGAAAATTTTAGTAGATTAAAATATATTTTGTAGGAGATTCCTTTAAAACTGCCAAAATCAAAATAAAAGTTCGATTATGAGTGCAAGACGAACGAAAAAGCGATATAAATGGAATATTTGGTTTCAACAGTAAACTAGGTATATTGTTATTGCCGGATTCACAATATTGTGTAAAATTATAAACCACTTTGGTGTTACATAATACAAAATTCACAATACATATTGTCAAATTTTACAATATTGTGACAGCATTTATGTGTTCGGAAATAGGGCCCCTGGTCAACTGTATTAATTCCGAACTAAATTTACAAATAAAATGTTTAATTGATGCGGAGGTGGATATTTCGGTTATTCCAGCCAGTTTTGCCAAAATTTTAACTTAGTATTCAATTTATTTACGGCTAACGGGACCCCGCAGTTAAACTTTATTTAAGCACTCGCGTTTTAAATTTAAATATTGGAATTCGTTAAAATTTCACTTGGGAATTTATCATTGCTGATGTGCCAGATCCTGTGGCTATAATCGAAGCAGATTTCATCAAAAGTAAGGGACTTTACCAAATTATCACTGAGTTCCTAGAAGTCACTCAGCATTCAACATACAATTGGTTCTTGTGTGGTAAAACATAATATTATCACGATTTATGGCCCAGCAATAGCTCTTGGTTCAGTATCCATGCATCTGGTAAACAACGAATGGAGGTTGGAGACCTTGCGGCGATTACCATACTTTAAGTAAAGTTAGAGTTCTCGATCATTATTGAATTCCTCGGTTCCAAGATTTTTCGTATCCGTTGTAGGGTTGTAACATTTTTTCTACCTTAGACCTTGTCCAGGCTTACCATTACCACCAAATTACCATTGAACCGTCAGATATTCTCGGTCCCAATCACGAGATCAGAAATGATCTCGATAAAGTTGACATCATTGGATTCATAAAATCGTCAAGGCTAAGATGGCTTGGGCACGTACTTCGTTCACAAAATCGGACGACCAAACAGGCCTTGGAGTCGGCACCAACGAAAGTAGAACCTCGTGGGAGACCACCTACCCGATGGATGGACGACATTGAAAGGGACCTATACACACTCGGTTACCGTGTCTGGCGTTCTCTTGTGGCTGATCGAATTATTTGGAGGAGCATCGTTGAGGCGGCCAAATCCCTTCATGAGATGTAGGGCCAGCGGAAGAAGAAGTCAGATATTCCAAAATCCGCCATTTATTTCTAGCATTTGTTTTATTGTTTATCTTGACGATATCCTAACTGCTTCAAAATGTTCGATGACAATTTGGAGCACTACAAAATTATATTTGAAAATTTTTCGGAATATGACCTGTTTTCTGTTGTGCCATGCTACTTTTTTAGTGCATCCTTTATCTACGGCAGATTTGGTAATAGTCTTAATAAAGCGCTGCAAAAATTCAGTACTTTGGCAAGGAACTTCTGGCCGCTTACTTCGGTATCAATATTTTTTGATAACTGCTTGATGGTCTTAAGTTCACATTGTTTATTGATCATAAATCATAAGCCATTTACCATTTTAATCCGAATTCGGGTAAGGCGTCTCCGAGGAACAAATTGGCTGCGATTTAGCAAAACGGGTCTACTCAATTTTTCGTGTTGTACCTGTAGCCAGGCCCTATTAGAGGGGTGGGGGAGGACAGGAGGAGTAATATTCCCGGGATCCGGTAAACATCAAATTTCATGGAACTTTTTACAGTTTACAAGTACCTTAAATCTATTATTCAAATTCAACTTGTAGTGCAAATTTACTAAATAATCGAAGCGAACTTCTAAGAAAAATTTGTCGCACTGTGCAGAAGTTTAAAGAGACCTTGCGTGGTTCAATAAGCAGTGTCCATCAAAATTCGGCATGCTCTAAAAGTCTAAGTATTGATATCGCCGCTGCTCTAAAGACAGTTTGCGAGTTAATATCAGTAGTGCAGGTGATTTCAGTGATGAGGCATATTTTTTGTTCAATTTTGATTTCATTTCATTTTTGATCGAAATAGTTTAAAAATGTCACGTGATTCATTTTCTAGGTTTACAATGAGAGTAAATAAGACCAAATTTCTTTTAAACAAAACTTTATCGATTAATATTCAAAGGACCACCAATTTTAGAAATAAGATACCATATCTGATCAAATTTGACTCGGACTGGTCCATTTAAACCGCGCGCGTAAACCGATTCGGTAAAATTTGTTTTCTAGGTTGGCACCACCTTCTTTGACATTCGTATGACGGTTGAGCAGAATACGTCCATTAGTGTGAGTTTGGTAGCCATTTGTTTACGACGCGAAAAGTTTGTCTAGCGATTTTACAATGGAAAAAAATTTGAACAATGAGTTTGCTCGAAATTTTGTGTTTCCAATGGAATTACGGCTGCGGAATCATTGAAAATGTTGCAGAAATATTTTGGGGAGTCTATATTCTGTCGAGAACTCAAGTATTTGAGTGGCATAAAGCATTCAGTGAGGGTCGTGAGGTTGTAGAAAACTTGCCTCATGTGAGTCGTCCATCCATTTCTGTTAACGACGATAACATCGAAAAAGTGAAGAAAATTGTGCTCGAAAATCGTAGTGTTGGCATTAGAGAGATATCAGAGGCTCTTAACATCTCTTATGGATCGACTCAACACATTTTCAGGATTCTAAAGCCTGAGCGACTAATCCTATACCGCCGTTTCTCCGGAGGGATGTCCCTCATTCCTTTTCCCATTCCCTTGTGTGGCGGAGGTATCGTTGATTACCGGTTTTGATGACCTTGAGTCATCCTTCATCGCTAAACCAGAGGAAGCCTCATCGGTCTGGTTCGAGGAACTTCCCATCAATTTGTCCGTCCGGCTTTTGGAGAGAGCCGATCCTCTTATTTTGTTTTGTAATCTCATTCATATTTTATTCGCACAAGTGTCGGAGAAAGACAGGTCCACCTGCGCAGAGATCCATATACGCATGTAAGGCTAATTACAACTAGAGGTCGCCTGGTTTCTAGAGGGATTCATTCACGACTGAGCTTTGTTAGATGGGCCCCAGCGTGGTAGATTATCAGCACGGGTCGCTTTACACCTTAATATTGCCCATTTGCCATCACTTAGCGTGACCCGCCTTACCACTAGGTCACTTTTGTCACATGCTTAATGAGCATGCACCCAGAGACGACGGCAGTTACAAGGCGGTCTTTTACAAATGTATATATCTTTCACCGCCTATTTGTCGAACACAAGCAAATTAAAATATTCAATTACATTTGGTAATGTGAAAGCAATCCACACGACAGAATCATTATTCATTGATGCAATGCTTGATTATAATTTAAAACAAATTAACTCCATTGCTAATAATCTACAGAGGTTTCTAGATCTTGCCTTCATCAATGAAGTAGATGCGTTTAAAGTAACTGAGTTTCTCAATCCATTTGTCGAAAATGATATCAACCATAAACGTTTAGATATTGTATTTGACACTACTGACTGTATGCCGAAATCTGAACACATCGCAACAAATCAAATACAACTTTAAGAAGACGAACCATACTGGTCTGCAAGTTTATTTGGAAATAGTGAATTGGGATAAGATTCTAAATGCAAAGAATCTAAATGCAAACTCTATGTACTTATTTCCAACAAATCACCCATGTATTCACCCTCCATGGTTCGATGACCGGCTTATAAATCTTAAAAAATCGCAAATGTAAGGCCTATGCCAAAATGATGAAATCAAGTTTGGAAACAGACAAGCTGTCGTTTTTACAGCACAGTGAGGAATTTGATGTCTATTTCAAATTTAATTACAAGCCTTATTTGGCTGGCATCCAAGAGAAAATTAGAGCTAATCTAAAACAATTCTGGAAATGTTTTAGGTCTAAGCGTGAAATCGAGGGGTACCCTGCCAATGTGACCTTCAACAATATCTGCACCTCAAACGAAAAAGAGATAGCGGGCGGACATGTTTGCTGCATTTTTTCAATCTGTCTACCGACCAACCACTAGTACTAATTACTTTGATACATAGAACAAGCAATAGCAACATAACAATCACTCCTCCTGCTAAACTCTATGTTTGGCTTTGTCAAACGATGGTCTGGGGAATTCAGTGATACAAAAAATGTATTTACACTTTATTTCGTTTATATAAGATCTCAAGTGGAGTTTATGCTGTAATCGTTTGGAATCCTTATTATGATGTGCACATCAAAAGAATTGAAAGCGTACAAAACAAGTTGTTGATATTCCTGTTGAAAAAAACTGGTTGGGAAATCGCTTACCACCATATTCGACTAGGTACAAAGAATATGAAATTTATACCCTTGAAAACAGGCGTCTTCTTCTGGATGCTGCTTTTATCGGAAACGACTTACTTGGCCACATCGATCCAGCTTTTGTATTGGAAAACATATCCATAAATGTTCCAAGCAGGACATTGCGTAATCACCGATTTTTTGCGGTAGAACATCATTCCACCAATTCTGGCGAACAACCCAATCAATAGATTAGCAAAAGCATTCAATAACGAAGTGGATCAATTCGAGTTTACGAATAATATATCAAAAAACAATTTCAAAAAAAATTTGAAAACTTATTTTTTAAACTTATGATTAATTTTTTAATAACACCAATTTATTTTTCTTCTTAAATTTTGACTTAATTTAATTTAATTTTAATATTTTTTAAATTTCTTGTTTTTGTTTATTAATTTTAAATGTTAATAATTGGTGATTATTTTTTATATATGAAATCATAAATGTTGATAACAAAATCGATTTCTTTGCTTTAATAAATAAAGTACATATTACATAATATTATGTAGGTAATTTGAGTCTACCTAGTTTAGATTTGATGATAAGCTAGAATTAAATTGTTTTTTAAATGTGTTACGATGACGCAGCTCAAATTTACTTGTGATTGATTTTAAAATTGACCGAATCATTGAGGTTAATTTGATGATTAAGTTAAATTTAGTGGTATAGCATTAAAATAAATTTGATTTTAATTTCTACCGTTCGAAAACGTCAACAGAGATTGAAGTTCAGAACTAGGTACTTGATCTCTCCAATTGATTAAGCCCAAGCATTTCGTTAACTGGAAATAAAAATTCATCTAGGTGATTTTCTTGCCAAACATCTTTTCTGATTCTTAACTTACCATTTCATTCCCAAACTATAAAAAAAGACAACAGCACATCTATTTACCTTTATTCCACTCAAAATATCATAACATTTGTTAGTATTTTTCAATAAATTTAATTTACATTTCATTAAACGTCAGACATTCGAAATTGCAAAGCCACCAGTATGTAAGTAATAACACTTCCAAACATCTAAAATTAAAAATCAATACATGTTATATGAATATTAGGAGACTGTATTGCAAATTCTTTGTACATACCGTATCTAAAATTCCGGCGTTAATTTTAAAAATGTCTAGTGCCGTAAATTGTGGTGGATTGCCATGGATTTGTTTTATCAACATTTCCAATTGTGTCATCTCGTGTAAACTGTATTGTGATGTTTTTATAGAAACAACATGTTGGAATATCAAGTCACCCTATGAAAAATAGAAACTAAATTTTACTGAATGAATGGAGGTGATTGTGCAAGAGTAAATTTAAATGACTGAATCCTTTCAATATGGCATATTTCACAACGGAATATTTCAAAACGACAAATGGTATTACGGGATATGATACACTACGGAATAAAGTATACTATGGCATATGGTACAGCTATAGCAACGACGGCATATTTCAAATCGGCATATTACTGTGCGACATGCGGTATACTAGCCATAGGGTGCACGATGGCATACTTCAATATGGCTTATTGTACAATATGGTATTTTCCAAAAGTTGGCTATTTCTTAATGAAATTTGACAAGTGCAATGAAAATGGAATACTAGAACGGATTTTAGATGCAGTTCTGGAATATGGTCAATAAGGATGGAAATCGGCTATTTCTTAACCGATTATGATGAAATTCAACAAATACGATAGAAATGGTATTCTAAAATGGTTTTGGTCATCAACTGAAAAAAATCAATTCGTTTAATATAATTTACCTTCACTTAATGAGATTAATTTTATTCTCCCAACAGAACTAAAAATATTGGTAATGAAAATTTAATCGGAAAATGCTAATATCCATAATTTTTAATTTTTATTCAAATGTAATTTTAAAAGTCAAAATATGTATGTATGTATACTATCCTTCCTGTCAACACGACACACCTGGGTGTGTATTTGATTTTTTTGTAACTGAATGAAGTTTTTTTTCTAATAAAGTTAAATGAAATTTTCATTATGATATTGTTTCTATATTTAATGTTTATTCGCCTTTGATTAAAAGCTCTTCATTAAATTCATACACACCAGGGATTGAACGTTTTCGTAAAAGTGTTTTTTTTTTCTTGTTGACACGAAGGTTATAGCCCTTAAGGTTTATTTTTATTCATCCACGGTTTATTCATGGTTCATTCATTCATGGTTCCTTCTTCATGTGGTACAGAACTAATAAATGAAATTATTAGTCAAATCTGGGATAGAGAAAATAAAACGCTAAAAAATACAAACAATTTAAGGATTGAAATCAGAGTGAACACTCTACCAAAAAAAGTTTTATTCTATGACGTAAATGGAGAACAAACATAATTATACCAAAATTAAAATTCTGCTCGAGTTGCTTATACTACGGACACATCAAAAAATATTGCCGTTCAAAAATCCAAAAATGATGAAAATGCGCAAAACCATACATAACCAACCAAACCAACCAACTAGCCAACCACCCAATAAGCCAAATCGATCAATCAACTTGCCTACCATTCAAAACCGATGAACCATATGTTTGCTAGGAGAAACAAGAGTGTAATTTCTGCGAAGGGGTAAATCCACTGGAGAATTTTCCAGTGTAAATAAGAAGAAATAATATTACCGTTAGAAAAAGCTACAATAAATCAGCATAAATTTAATGGAAACTGTAACACAATCAATTTTAAACACACCCTTGCTACCATGCCCGCCACCTACCTGGGTAATGAATTAATTAAATTATATTTTTATTCTTTGAGTGCTATTTAATAGATGGCACTAAAACTTTTATATAAATGAAATAAAAAAAAATAAAAAAAAAAATTATTACTGTTATGTCTCTTGTCGAACCACGAGATACAAAAAATAAAAAAAAAATAAAATAAAATATATTAAAATTAATAATAATAATAAAAAATAATAGTGTACTTTTATTTTAAATAATATTTTAAAAATAATAGTGTACATAAACGCAACAAAATTCGATGAAACCTAATTTTGTGTATACGAACTAAAACAAAAAACAACGTGTAAACGACCCTAAGAAGAAGAAGAAAAAAAAGAGTAATGAATGTTACACTGGCGCTCAACTAGTGGTGCATAAAATCGTGTGATTTCATCGAAATTATTAGTGTTCGAAATAAACTGCTTATAAAATATTTTATACAAAAACAACCAAAACAATTGTCCGCTGAATTTTTGCCATCGACATCACGCCGATTTGAGGTTATGTCATCTACGGCGTCCCTTCGAGTGAATTTTCTGGAGAATTGACGGCGCTCATAGCTCATTAATAGATAACGATCCAATCATATTTATAAACGCGTTATTATACGTAAATCATTTTTGGGGATTTATCAATAAAATCTCGTGATTTCAATTATAAATGTAAATGCTATCATTAAGATCGTCTATCGAAGTTAAGTCGCAGAGCAGGTTATTTACGTCATTTTAATCAATTCAGCTGAATGGTTACAACAAGAAGCAGCACACTCAACAAAGGTATTCAAGCAGAAAAAGTAAGAAGAAACAGAATTCGACAAAGCACAATAATTACTCGAAGAGTAATCAGCAAAACAATGGCGACAAACGTGGTGATGACAGATGTCCAGTTCCAGGAATTAATTACATCAATAAGAAATGTAAACCAGGTAAGTGGTGCGTTAGGTAGTAATGGTGTTGAATTAGATTCACCCCGCATTTCGGGGAACTTTGCAGCTTGTAAAGCTCGTTTCGATGGGAAGGCTAAATCGAGTGTAGACACATTTGTGGATGCAGTCCAGATTTACCGAGATTGTGTCGGTATTTCGGACGAGAATGCGGTCAAGAGTATGGCAATGTTGCTTGTTGATGAGGCCGCGGTTTGGTGGAAAGGTGTCAAAGATACTGTCGCTACATTTAAGGATGCCATCGATCTTATTCTTTTAACATATTCACGGAAAAAACCTCCGTATCAAATTTATAAAGAAATTTTTTCCCAAGCCCAAGACGAAAATACAAAAACGGATCTATTTATCAGTAAAATAAGAGCACTGTTCGCACAATTGCCTCCCGCGGATCTTACCGAATCTATTCAGTTGGATATGGCTTATGGTCTATTGTCTCGTAAAATTCGTTACCGCATTAAGAGAGAAAACATTAAATCATTTAATGAACTTCTCCAACTTGCCCGGATCGAAGAAGATTTCTTTGACGAGAGGGTAAAACGTGAGGTTTCAAAACCAGATTTCTCGGGTTCAACGACAAATACCCAGCAAAAGAATACGAAATTTTGCAGATACTGCAAAACATAAACGAATGTACAAAACGGAAAATAGTTCCACCCCCAATCATCAAGAACAAAACGCCGGTGGTTGAACCACAAAAAGTAAAATTTGAATTATCACGTTACGGTTGTGGCATGAAAGGCGTGATTAAAAGTAATTGTACTCGTTGTAACCCAAAACCAACAACTTCAGTGTTGGCAGTTAATACGGCAAGCGTGGAGGCTGACTCATTCGATAATGTCAATAGTTCATATGATGAGTACTCTCTTGCTCCGATTGATTTGTATTCAGTAACATCGGAGGAAGAGGAAATTTCTCAATCCAGACCTCAGTTAATCTTAAATATTTTTGGTAAGGATGAAGATGCTTTAATTGATACAGCTGCTAAGGTCAGCATTGCAAGTCAAGCGTTACACAAACATTTACAGAATAATAACGTAACCTTTAAGCAAAAATCCATGGCGATCAAATTGGCCGATGGCACTAAAAAATTGGAAAGTGTTCAGGTGTGTACTGTAGATGTGATTCTTCATGGAAGAACAATACCCACCAAATTCATATCATTACCGAATTCATGTCCTGGACAAACCCTTCTTGGCATTGATTTTATTACTCGTTCTGGTTTGATTTTGGATTTTTCACAACACATATGGAAATTCTTTGATTCTGCAAAATCCCATCGATTGTGCTATAAACCGGAAAGTTCCACACAACATCGTATGAAGGGTTTTGCCCTGTGGCATTGAAATATGAACATTTGAGGTCCGACGAAGGAAGTTCTCTAAATTCGGATCAAAGACAAAAGGCCAATGAATTACTTAATGGTCATGAAGACGTTTTCACAGTAGGGGGAGATCCAACTACATATGCTGAACATCATATTGATACGGCTGAGAGTCGACCAATTTCGGTTCCGCCGTATCCAATGTCTAAGGAGAAGCGCGAGATATTGAAGCAGGCCACCGCTGAAACATGTTCCAAAATTCTGATTAGCGAATTTTTCCTGAGATATGGACTACCAAGACGTATCATTTCAGATAATGGCGTTCAGTTCGTGAGTGCGGTTATGCAACATGTGGCAAGTTGTTTTGGAATTACTCAGTCATTGACTCCATTTTATCATCCAGCCGCTAATCCGGTTGAAAGACGGAACAGGGATCTTAAAACCCAGTTGGCTTTTTTAGTAAAAAATGATCATCGATCATGGATCGACTTTCTACCTTCTGTCCGCTTCGCGATGAACTCTACCAAGTGCGATTCTACTGGATTTACGCCCGCTTATCTTACTTTTGGCAGAGATCTTCGAACTGTTATGGATGTGAATCATGACTTTAGGGCGGTGGTGCAGAATGAGAATTTCGTTCCCCAAATCACACCGTTTCTTCTCCAAATGAATGACGTAATGAAAGACGTAAGGGAAGTTTCAGAAAAGAAACCAGACTATAGGAAAGTTCATGGTGATAAAATTCGGGAACACCGAACTTTTGAAGTAGGTGACAAAGTGTTAATTAAAACCCACATATTAAGTGATGCCAACAAAGGTTTTACTTCAAAATTTGCCCCTCGAAGAGATGGACCATACTTAGTGAAACAGGTGAAGTCAAGTTCCACTTACGGAATTGAAAGTATGGATTCCAAGTTTCTTGGTACATATCACGTATCACAACTTACGGCATATAACGGTTCGGATGATGATATCCCAATACACCCAATCCGGTCCCGAGGCAGACCAAAACTGGAGGTCAAATCTAATAAAAGCATAGAAATACCTCTCGTAACTCCTTCGGTCGATGGCAAGTCTAAAGAAAGTATTATGACACCCAAGGTAAACGAGTTGAAAGAAAATCTCAATATAAAGTACAATCCAATAAAACAACCCAGGTCGAACCATTTGGTGCGGCAAGACAGTCGAAAACACGCAACATTCGAATGCCCGTACGTTATCAGTAGTTTTCTGAATCCTCGTCGAGACGAGCTTCGATTCAGAGGGGGAGTTTGTAACACAATCAATTTTAAACACACCCTTGCTACCATGCCCGCGACCTACCTGGGTAATGAATTAATTAAATTATATTTTTATTCTTTGAGTGCTATTTAATAGATGGCACTAAAACTTTTATGTAAATGAAATAAAAAAAAAATAAAAATAAAAAATTATTACTGTTATGTCTCTTGTCGAACCACGAGATACAAAAAATAAAAAAAAAAATTAAATAAAATTATTAAAATTAATAATAATAATAAAAAATAATAGTGTACTTTTATTTTATACATAAACGCAACAAAATTCGATGAAACCTAATTTTGTGTATACGAACTAAAACAAAAAACAACGTGTAAACGACCCTAAGAAGAAGAAAAAAAAAAGAGTAATGTTACAAAACGTAATAAATAACATATTAAAACAAAAACAGAACACGCCTTCGAGAAAATAAAATTTCTTACAAAACCATAAAAAGCATAGCAGAAATTAATCTAAATTTAATTAAATTAATAGCAAATCATTTTAATACTATTTATACAACTCAACAATACCTAGAAAATTGGAAAATCGCTAAAATAACAGCAATAAAAAACCACACAAAGACGAAAACCAAACAGGACCGACATGCCTACTAAATACTTTCTCCAAAATATTTAATAAAGTAATTCTGAAAGAGCTAAATCAACACCTCGAACGAAATCAAATACTACGAGAAATTCTTATGGTTTCAGAAAAGGTCATAACATAATGGACTACTTTATTAACATATTCAGTGAAATAATGGCAGAAAAAACCTTTTTCAAAACACAAATATTCGACAAACATTCGACCACGCTAATATAGGTTTTGCACTCCAAATTCAACCTTTTACAAAACATATTCATCGTTTTCCAAATCAAATTCAACTTTATCCAAAAAATAATCATCCTTTTCCAAATCAAATTCAAACTGTCAAATTCAAGTTTATTATTTATGAAAATATCACATTGAAATTAAAAATATCGGACTGAACTCCATGTCATTCACTGATAATTCGTATTTAGAATTTTTGAGATGCTTTGTGACCAATATTTTTGAGATTATTTCGGAATATTGAAAATTTTTGAACTATTCCAAGTTTTTGATATTGGTCTGCGGCGTAAAAAATGTTTTTCTCGATTCAATGATAAACGAGGAACAACTTAATTAGGAACTAAACTTGCCTGGAAACTCCGTTTTTCCGTAACCCGCGACTGAATGGAAGGGTCCATCGCAGTTTCTCGTGAAATAATGAGCAACTGTTGGTTCCTAAATTTTTCCTTTTATACCAAAGAACCAGATACATACATATGGATAGTTATATGTATGTATGTTGTGGTGTCGAGTGGTTAGGATTCAAATATGTATAACTCATTTATTTTATGAAAGAACGGGTACAATTTTTACATGATACAATTTGGTTTATTTTGCTTATGCGCTATTTCTGTGGCTAAATACCTTTATTAAATGTTTCGCTTACTTTACTAAATTTTTCATAAATCCGCTGTGGCCAAATACCTTTATTAAATGTCTTGATTATTTTACTAAATTTTACATATTAATGATATATTTTACTTATGCGCTATTTCTCATTGATGATGTTCTCGGTGGTTGTTGTTGTGTGCTTCCGTGTGGATTAATAACACATGACTGGATACATATTACTAAAATCAATAATTCTAAATAATACTCTATGTATATTTTTGTATTTCTAAATTATTTAAATTTCCATATTCCTAAAATTTACAAATACCTATGTAATTTGTTAATTTTCTAAATTTCGTATTTAATATTAGATGTCTAAATTAACTAATTCCTAATACAAATTCTAAATTTCAAAAATGTTATAAAAACTCTCTAAATGCGTCAGGATTTTTAAATTTGACGAATTTCTAAGTTGATACTAACTTTAAAGCTTTAGATCTTTAAACTCCCATTTTCCTAAATTTCCTAATTTCTTTTCTTTCCAAACTACGTTACAAAATTCGTTAATTTCTAAAATCAATAATTCCAAATTCCAAATAAATGATGAATTTGAATTTAACGATTTTATAAAATTTATAAAATCCTAAATTAGTTTTTCCACTATTAAAATTTCCAAACTACAGAATTCTTAAATTTGATAAAATTCTTATTTAAGCTTCTAAGGGTTTTCGCTTTCTAAATTCCTGACACTTAGGGGGAATTTTAGAGTGAATTTCAGGGTTAGTTTTAGAGGCGGGTTTCCAGTGAATTTTAGGGTGATTTCTAGGGTAGGTTGAATTAAAGGGCATATTTTGGAGTGAATTTTAAGTAAAATTTTAGTGTTTATTTAGAGTGACTTGCAGGTTGAATTTAAGAGTGAATTTTAGAATTAATTTGTAGTGACTTTAGGAAGAATTTTTAAGTAAATTTGGGGTAAATTTATGATGAATTTGTTGGAGAATTTGGATTGATTTTGCGGTGAATTTTAGGATGAACTTTAAGGCTGGGCTGTACGGTGAAGTTTAAGATGCGTTTCAAGGTGACTTTTTAGTTATGAAGACATTATATAATAAATTGGAGAATGAATTTTAAAGTAAATTTAGATCAATTTGGGATGAATTCTACGGTGAATTTTGCAATGACATCTAAGGTGAAATTTATAATAATTATAGGGCAAATTTTAAGGTAAATTGTATGCCCCTATTATAGGTTTATTTATTTTATTATATTAACTTGTTATATTGTATCTAGAATTTAAATTAAATAAATTTATTAAATTAAATAAATTTTGTTGGTCTACGATTGAATTTGATTTGGAAATGGATGAATATGTTTTGGATAAAGGTGAATTTGATTTGGATAAAGATGAATTTGATTTGGGAAAGAATGATTAGTTTTTGGATAAAGATGAATTTGATTTGGAAAAGGATGATTATTTTTTGTAAAATGTTGAATTTGGAGTGCAAAACCTATAGTATCTAGTACAGATCATGTTTTCCGAAAGAGGGCAGATCGAGCGAAAGCAGTATAATGGTAAGTAAATTTGCCGCTAGTTGTCACTACTAAAGTAGAACGAAAGTACTTCACTTTTTCCAAAAGACGGCAGCACTAATCGACACCAGTTGCAAAATCTTCGCTCGTTTATCACTACGTTTCATGCCTTTCTTTTTTCAAATTTTACTACGATTATTAATAATTTATTAAATCGTAAAAATCACTCACATAGTCAAAAACCACCTTATTATTATAAGAAAAATTATCAGTAGTAGTGTAGTAGTGACATCTAGTTTCAAGACTGTTTTCTATTATATTAGTAGTGACAACTAGTGGCATCATCTGGAAGGTCATGTTTTCTAACAGATGGCAACGTTCGCGAAAGTAGTATTTTCTTGACAGTTTGACATGTCCCATTTTCATAAATTTCTTAATTTTTTTTCTTTCAAAACTACGTTGCAAAATTCGTTAATTTCTTAAATCAATCATTCCAAATTCCAAATAAATGATGAATTTGAATTAAATAAAAATTTATAAAATCCTAAATTAATTTTTCCACTATTAAAATTTCCAAACTCCAGAATTCTTAAATTTGATAAAATTCCTATTTAAGCTTTGAAGAGTTTTTGCTTTCTAAATTTCTGACACTTGGGGGATTTTCCCAATATTTATAAATTTGGCAAAAATTGTACATGGAATCGCTTTGATACAAAGTCGAATTTCATGAATCTCAGAGATTTCCTCGTATAGTGACTATATACAATAGATAGTGGTTTAATGAGGCTTCGTAAATATTTGTGTCCCATTCGATAATAAAGAGTTGGGGGTCGGTCGTTGACGCTCGAAGAAGAAGGACGTGTTTTTGTCGTCTTCTTCGAGAAAATTTTAATTTAATTAATTTTTAGTTTATTTTATTTTCTAATGTAGTGTAAAGTGTTTAAAAATATAATTTATATATAATTTATTTTAATTTAAGTTATTTAAGTAAAAGTGTGTGCATAAGAATAGTGAAAATTTAAATATGGATAGAATGCAATCCATCGGGATGCATTCAACAGGCATTGTTTTATATTTTATTTTTTATAGCGAAACAAGTCAAATTTTGGCTTTCTCGCTTAATAATTAAATTTTTAATTAAATTTGTGTAGTTGGTGCATAAAATTCGAATGGTCAAATACATTATCTCGTATTTAAATTTAATTAAAATCGAATAAATAAATTTACGCATTAAATTTCTGTTTCTGTACATGAATATACAAGTTTTCGGTTTCTCTCTTTCTTCTTACGAGATTATGTATGTGTTGTATTTTTTGTTTTATGTGGAAACGACACAAACACATATATTCTTTATTTATATACATAAAAAGAATATAATTTCTATTATATAATTTCTATCAAGACAACATTGGTTCTATAATAGTGTTCGATTGTTGATATTTGCTTCTGAATTGTATTTACAGTCGTGTATGTGTAGTGTACGAGGTTATTTTCGGAAATATATACAGTAATATATAATATAGTGAAGCCTATTATATATGTATATAATATAGAGAAGGCATGTACCAAAACACACTATGTACACATCGATACTTTCCCTGCTGCGCACGTGAAGGATTATATGAAAACGTTTGTTTTCTCTATGTGCGTTGGTGGTTTTAGTTTTGTACTGTAATACGATTTTATTATTTTTACTTGGCGTTGTTGTATTCTTTGTGTTTATAGTGCTCTTTATATACAGTGAACTACACAACGCAAAATTTTCATGTATTCAATTCAAATAAGATTCTTATACTACGTATAATCGAGTAATTTTGAGTTGAATTGGAAATTTAATTAGAATTAAAAGTTTCTTGGGTTCGATTCTAATGGGATTTGTTTACTTTGTATTATCGAGTAAATTTGAGTTGAACCAGAAACTATCGTATGTAATACAGTGAGGTCTCGTTATAGTGAATACTGATTTAAGGAAATTGTAATTTCGCAAGGAAATTTTATTCGCCAAAGTGATAAGTGTTTATGTGAAAATATATGGTTAATAAGGAAATAAAATAATAAAACTTTGCATATGTAAATACACAACTAAATTAAATTATTAAATAATTTTTTTTTTTTTTTTTTTAAATGCTGCCAATGGCTTTATTCTTGAATCTTTCTACATAAGAAACTAACAAGAAGTAATCAAATCTTAAGCTAAAATTATTACATATTTTAAGTCTTAACCAATGTTAATACTTATTGTTGGTGCTCACAATTTAATTAATTTAGATTATACTTATACATACATATGTATAACATCAACATTTAATAAATTTACAGGTTCACAGGTTCATCAGTCCGAGTGGATCTGTTCTTTTCAGTCGCCTAAATCGTGGCTGTTTTAATATATCCCTGGCCAATTCGTTGGGATGCGCTTCTAGTTTTGAATAATATTTAGAACTGAATTCTTTAATTGTTTCTTTAATGGTTTTAATCCCAAGGTCATCATGTATATTACTATTTCGAATGTACCACGGAGCATTAGTAATACTTCGAAGTATTTTCGCTTGAGTTCGTTGCAGGAGCTCTCTGTTTGAAGCGCTGGTGGATCCCCATAACTGAATACCATATGTCCATATGGGTTTGATAATCGCTTTGTACAGTAAAACTTTATTGGCTAATGACAACTGAGATTTCCTTCCCATTAGCCAATACATTTTGGCAAATGTCAGTTTTATTTGGTTGCGCTTAGTTTCAATATGGGTTTTCCACGTTAACCTTCTATCCAGGTGCAAACCTAAGTATTTGACCTTCGTTTGTTGAGGAATATTTGTATTGTTTAATTTCACTGGTGGGCAGGTGCGTTTGTTCAGCGTGAATGTGATGTGAGTTGATTTGTTTTCGTTCACTTTTATTCGCCACGTCTTTAGCCAGTCCGCGATTTTGTTTAAATGATTCTGCAACTCCTTTGAGGCAATTTCGGGATTATTGTGTGACACCAGGATGGCCGTATCATCGGCAAATGTTGATATTGTTACTTTGTTGGTTACAGGTAAATCGGCTGTGTACAACAAGTATAATATTGGCCCTAGAACGCTGCCTTGCGGGACACCTGCATTAATATCATTTAAGCAAGTAGTTGCGCTATTTTGTTTGACAATGTATTGCCTTTGAATAAGGTAGTTTCCCAAAATTGAGTGAAATTTCTTCAGAAGAAGCTCTTTAATTTTGTATATTAGCCCATCGTGCCATACTTTATCAAATGCTTGTGCTATATCCAAGAAAGCAGCAGAACAATATTTCTTTTCCTCGAAGGTGATTTTGATTGCGTTTACAATTCTGTGAATTTGCTCTGTGGTACCATGTTGGTTTCGGAACCCAAATTGATGGTCTGGTATAACGCGCCGTTCTTCCAATATTGGTTTCAATTTTGTTAGTAACATTTTTTCAAATAGCTTTGATATTGTGGGCAGCATGCTTATTGGGCGATATGATGAGATCTGCGTTTCATTTTTTCCAGGCTTATGTATCATTGTGATCAAAGATATTTTCCATTTTTGAGGAATATAACTGGTTCGCATGATCGCGTTGAATATGAATGTTATTAGTTTTATGCATTTGTCTGGCAATTCCCTTATCATTTTTCCAGTAATGAGATCATGTCCTGGTGCCTTTTTCGGGCTTATGCAATTTTTAATTGTATTCTTAACTTTCTTCCAATTATACTTTATAGGTTTGTAGGATAAACCACCATCCATTTGCTGGGGTAGCACGAAATTATTTTCTTCTTCGTGTGGTGTGAATACTGTTGTTAGATGATCAGCAAAAGCATTGGCTTTTTCTTCATCACTTCTCGCCCAATTTCCAGTTGGTAGTCTAATCGGTGGATTCGAATTTGTTGGCCTTTTTAAATGTTTTGTTGCCTTCCACAAAGAGTAATCTGTCCTCTCGGTTACCGAGAGATCACTTAAATAGTTCTGGACGCTCTGGTTTTCTTCTTCCCGCAAAGCAAATCTTAAGGCCTTGATAGCTCGATTTAATTTCCATTTCAATAACGGTGATTTTGTTTGCTGCCATAGCCGGCGAATTTTCCGTTTTTCCTGGATTAGTTCCTGTATATTATGAGACAGCTTATTAACTTTTTCGGAACTACTTATGACAGGTGTAGCCCTTTCAGCTGATAATGCCATGATGTCTTTTAAATTTTCGGCCGCCGCATCAATATCAGCTGGTGTGGTCAGAGGAATATTAAGTAGGCAATTTTGTTCGACTAGCCTCCTATATTGATCCCAATTAGTTTGCTTGTTTGTAAGACGGTTGGGTGTTTCGTTCCTTAAGACATCGGTACTCACTGTTACTATTACCGGTGAGTGATCAGAAGACAGATCATAACAATCGGTGGCCTTAGCATATGTACGTGGAATGCCCTTAGTTACACAAAAGTCGATTAAATCAGGAATTTTCTTTTTATCCGTCGGCCAGTAAGTTGGATTACCGGCAGATAAATAATCCAGGGACTGTTCCTCTATTGCTTGATAAAGTTGTTTGCCTTTCGGCGATGTTAATCTGGAGCCCCAATGAGTATGTTTGGCGTTGTAATCACCTCCCGCAAGAAATTTATTACCCAGCTGGCTGAAATAATCCAAGAACTGGAGTTTTTTTATAGCATGTTTTGGAGGACAGTACACTGCCGATATGACACAGTTTCCAGTCCACTCCTGAAGACAGATGCTCGTTGATTGTATATGTTCTTTCTGATATTTCGTCAGCTCATAGTGCTTTAATCTTCTTTTAATCAATACAGCAGTGCCTCCATGTGCTTTCCCATCTGGGTGCTTGGTGTCATAAATAGAGTACCCATTAATTTTGAAATAGCTATTTTTGGTGAAGCGTGTTTCGGATATTAACATTATGTCAATATTGTGCTCAGTGAGGAATGCTTGAACCTCCGCTTTATGTTGTGCTAGGCCGTTTGCATTCCATATAGCTATTTTGATGATGGTCATTTTTGACTTTTTACGACTATCTGCATCAGCGTGTTCATATTCTGCATCATTAGATCCATGGTTCTCTCCATCATCGCCATGAGGCTTTGCATCATAATAGTCAATTTGTTTAAAGCTTTTGAGATGTTTCCCTCTTCACTTGCTTGCACTTTAGGAGCCGTACCTTTAAGAACACTTGCGTATGAAACCCCTTGGTGCACACTACCGTTGACAGTTGCGTACTGATTTCCAGTTTGAGCATTTGGGTTTACGATTTCTGGGCGTGCTTGTTTTTTAGCTGAAGAATGGAGATTAAGCATTCGTTGTTCAGCTCGCTGCTTTGGATTGATTCTTCTTTTCAATTCAAGATAAATTGGGCACCCTCTATAATTAGCTGTATGATTTCCATTGCAGTTGCTGCATTTTCTCACTGATGCTTCCGTTTTGGCTTTATTGCAAACCTTTGCGTTATGGAGTTCACCACATATAACACAAACATCGTTCAAAGTGCAATATGCTGTAGTGTGTCCATATTCTTGGCACTTAACACACTGTACCGGCCCATTTCTTTTCCTGGGTTCTTCGATGGTAACCCTTCTGTGCAGTAGATATTTTAGGTCATATATTGCATGTTTGCCTTTGACCTTTTTATTATCTGGTTCTAATTCCAGGCGGAACAATGGCTGCGGCGCCTTCTCCCGATTAATAATATTGGTAATAGATTTACATTGGAAACCTTTCTCAGCGAGAGCAGCTTGAATTTCGTTTGCATCTACGTAGCTCTCTATTCCTTTCAAAACTACAACTAATCCTTTTTGGCTCTTTAGTTGGTACGTGTAGTAATGTTTACCAACTTGATCAAAATGCTTGATTAACGCTCTGTAAGCATCAATATTGAGCGGTTGAACTTTTGTTTCTTTTATATCTCCTCTTTTGATAACGGAAATATAAAATGCACCTTCCGTAATAAACTCGATGGTTTTTGCAAGTTCTCTATTTGATTCTTCCCTCAAATAGATTGGTGGCGGCTTCTCAATTTTTGGAGTTTTTTCGGGCGGCGGATCTTCAACAACCAAGCAAGAATACCTATTGCCATGTGTTAATTCAACGGAAGCTAACTTAGTGAATTTGTTCGCGCTTGCACTGGCCGCTGATCTAGGGCTTCTCCTTCGCTTTGATCGGACAGTAATATACCGGTCAATTCCCGTTTGCACTAAACACTGACCTACATCACTGTTCATTTTTTTTTCATTTGTTGTCAATGCACTTCCATTGTTTATATTATCGTCAATATTTGTCGACGATGCACTTTTATTTTCTTTATGGTTCAACACACCAAAGTTATTTAAATTAATTTCTAGTTCATTTTGATTTAAATTGCCTGGTAAAGCAATTTTTTGAGCATTTAAAATTTGTTGTCGCTTTGGACTATGCTGCACATTTCCAATTTTATTAATAATTGAGGTCGTGACGTTCGGTGGCAAATCGCTTGCGGACATCTCTGTCTGCTGATTTAGCCCAGCCTTTTTTACTTGAGGCGGAGAATTGAACATCACGATTTCACTACTTTTCACATCACAAAATTTTTTTAAAAATAAAAAAAAAAATTTAAAACTGCTGATTCAACTTTTCACACAAGTAATAAGTAAATTATTTTAAATGTTTACTCGGTGGTAGTAAAATTGCAACTAAATAATTAAATACATTTCTCCGGTTCCTTTGGCTGCGCTGTTTCGAGATTTCACTGTTCATATAAAATTTTTTTTTTTTTTTTTTTTTTTTTTTTTTTTGTTTATTTAAGCATGATTATTTTTAATACGGGGTAGTTAATTTTACTGAACTGCACGGAATTCCTAAACTGAATTCATACTTTAGAAACTAATTAGTTCTTATAACTTTAATTTTGGGTACTGGTGATATTAATTGTAATTCATTCCAGAAAAGTCATCACAGATGAAACTTCTATACTTTAAGTGGCAGGTTCACGAAAATGGTTCATTTATAATAGTAGTTTTGAGTTAAACTGTAGTTTTTTGGATCGGATTGGTTAAATTGGGATTCCGGGAAGGACTGGCACCCTATTGATTTTGTTTATCAGTTATTTTTGTTAATATGTGAATAGTATCTAAAGGAGTTCCTTTTTTAGTTCACTGATTAATAAGTTAATTTTCAGAATATAACTCAGTTTCAGAATTAATCATTATTAGAGGGATTAAAATTAATCCTTTCTAATAAAGAAGCTAATTTCAAGTATAGATTATAGTTTCAGAATTAGTAATTATTAGGGATTAAATTAATCCCGTGTTTCAGAATTAAATTCCAGCTTAAATCAACCTTCCAGGATCAACAAGGAGTGAAGAAGCTGAAATTAAAAATTGTGTTAATTTTGTAAGCTGATGAAATTAATTAATTGTTAAAATTTGTAGGGGTGCCAACTAGAGGATTTTTTAAATTATTTATTGAATTATTTAAGTAGCCTAGGCTAGGATTGATGCGGATGTAATTTTAAGTATACTTAAATTAATAAAATCTTAGGTGTTTAGAGGGGTTTATTTTAAGTATACTGATGAATAATTTAATTTGTTTCAGAATTTAAGATTGCTCCAGAATTAATCATTCTTAAAGGGATTAAATTTAATCCTATTTTCAGTAACAAAGGTATAGCCGGACTCAACGCTCCAGGAACAACAAGCAGTTAACAATCATGTAGTTTAGAAATTGTGTTGTCTTATTTACTAACTATCAACCGCCATGGTGTCTGGAACCGGGTTGAGTCTCTGTTACTAACATACCTTTCCTTTCCCTCGATTTTGTTATTCGTAAGAGGGTGTACGGTGGACCCGGCGTATCCGGGAAACTTGCCTTAGGCTTGGTCGTACACACTAAATCAATCAATCAATCAATCTAAATTTCTGACACTTGGGGTGAATTTTAGAGTGACTTGTGGGTTGAATTTAAGAGTAAATTTTAAAATTAATTTATCGAAATTTTAGGAGGAATTTTTAAGTTAATTTGCGGTTAATTTATGATGAACTTGATGGAGAGTTTGGATTGATTTTGGGGTGAATTTTAGGATGAACTTTATGGCTGGGTTGTGCGGAGAAGTTTAAGATGCGTTTCAAGGTGACTTTAGTTAGGAAGACATTGTATGGTAAATTTTGGAATGAATTTGAAATTGAATTTAAATCAATTTGGGATGAATTCTACGGTGAATTTTGCGACGACATCTAAGGCGAAGTTTATACATAATAATTATAGGGCGTTAAAATTCGATGCCTAAATAAAATAAATAAGCCAAGCGGCATAAACCTCGGTTTATTTATTTTATTATATTAACTTGTTATTTTGTATCTAGAATTTAAATACATTAAATTTATTAAATTAAATAAATTCTGTTGCTTTATGATTGAATTTGATTCGGAAAAGAATGAATATGTTTTGGATAAAGGTGAATTTGATTTGGAAAAGGATGAATTTGATTTGGAAAAGGATGATTATTTTTTGGCAAAAGGTGAATTTGATTTGGAAAAGGATGAATTTGATTTGGAAAAGGGTGATTATTTTTTGGCAAACGGTGAATTTGATTTGGAAAAGGATGATTGTGTTTTGTAAAAGGTTGAATTTGGAGTGCAAAACCTATAATCGTTAAAAGCACCCTAATAGAAAAACTAGGTAATTTAAATGGATACACCAAAACACGTCACAACTGAAAAATCGAACAATCCTATACATAATAATGGAACAACAATAATAAAGCATACAACAAACTTCCACAAGGCAATTGCTTAAGCCCTTGTTTATTTAATATTTATACACATGAGCTTCACAAACTACAACAAAGAAATACACATCGTGGCACTTGTGAAAGAGAAAAATGAGATAGAAGCGCAAACTACTACCAATTTTACTTTAAAAATACTAAATGAAGAATTAAAGCAGTTGGGATTAAAAATCAATCCAAACAAGAGTGTGCATCAAATTTTGAAGGAAAAATAGACAACATTACGTCGTCGTAGTTCTATCTTGCTGTAAGTTCAAAATGACGTTTCTGGTAAATTTTGACGTTTTCCGAGAAAACTGGTAATCTTAGGAATGAAAAACAAAAGCGCAAATGTAAAGCATAACAACTTTAATCGATTTAGATAAAAATGTCGTAGTTTAAATGTAACAATAATACTTGATTAGATCTTCTAAATAAATTTTCTCATAACTAAAAGTTGGCGCTTACACCAAGATAGACTGAACCACAATCAACAACAAACTACCACTATTACCACATTATAAAAAACTCGATAAAGAAATAGTCAATGCAACAAATCTCCTAAAAACCATTAAACATAAAAATGGAGGTGCCCATCCACTAATGCTACGAAATGTGTATAAAGCTATAATTCAAATTAGAGCAAAAAAAATTTCAAATATCGCCACACCTACCTACCTATATGAAAAACAGCACAAGCATAAAATAAAAAATAATCAAACAAAATCTGAAGACATGCACTTAAATGTTAAAAGACACACCGATACCAACATTAATAGCAGAAGCAGCTACATTGCCAGCAGAATTATGTAGGCGTCAAGATATCAACACTTATAAGGATGCTCTGGTTCTGTATTAAATCATTGCTAAAAAACTGTTCGTCGCATCATACAAAGAACTACCATTAAATTAAGTATGGAAGCAAAATCGTCTTCAATTCGGACAAGTCTTGTTTTAGGACGACAAAAAATTTAATTTGGATGGGACCTACGCAAAGAAAAGTCGGTACTAAATCGACGTCTTAGGCTGGAACGGAGGAGAGATGTCGGGTTATGGTCGTTGCTTATTATTATACGGGGTCAAATTAGTTTTTGAAAATCAAAAAACGGATTGTTAAAGCCTACATTTCCATGCCCAGAATATCGAATTACTAACTTGGCCTCCCGAATCTCCTGCTTAGTTCGGCTTAATATTGGTATATTTAAAGTCTCTTAACCTAATAGAGTAAACATTATTAAAACAAAAAATGTATTGTTATAAAGAAATAAATAAACCTAAAAAGTAAAATTAAAAAAATTAGGGTCTATCCGACTTTCGAACGATACTTTTCCACAAATCATCAAACCAACGTTTCCGTTTTTTTTAGCAAAGTTAAAAAATGTTTGGGTTTTGATAAATTTGCAGACTACTTCCCCAATTTCACAATTAGGCGTAACAATTCAATCCGCCAAATCACAGACTCAAAATTAATATTAGATTATTAAGAACTGAAACGTGGTTGCTGTTCACAATTAAAATTGCATTCGCCATTTTTCATCTTCGACCTTTAACAATTAGATCCAGTTATACATCTTTAGTGTACTGTTGAAAATTCTCCGTTCAGAGAGCATCCATAATGTTCTAAATTTATTTTCTCAAAAGTTGTACCGTTTGTTCAAATTACAATATTGAGTGAGAATTGGAATTGGCTGATATGATTCTTTACTCTTTACTTACCCAATATAACTTCGTTATAGTGGGAAAAGTAAAAAATAAATGTATTGAAAATAATTGGTGCAATTACTCTCACGGTGACTTAAAAAGTTTCTAGGTAGAAGATAAATTGGGAGCGCACAATACATTTACGCTTATAATTTACCATCCTTAAAAATCGCACAGTTCGCACACGCCTCGAGCTGGCCCTAAGAGCACATAAACTAAATAAATGGGAAACCGGGAAATCCTGGGATATTCCTGTCATTCTTTTGAGACCGGGATCCCGAGAAAGCGGGATTTCGGAATCCCGTTTGAGAAACCCTATAGTCTGGATGTCTGTCTGTATTTTTGGTATCTCGAGAACCGCTTCGCCAATCTGTTTCGATGGATAAAGCGAAGAATTGAAGAAGCTCTACGTTAAGAGGATCGAGTACCTGCCCTACTGATTGACCCAGAACCACCGATGGTGATATTACCACATTGATCAATTTTTTGTATATGTTGGTTTGAGGATTGAGTTGGGCATTCAGTTTCTGGTTGATGATTTAATAAAAAATCCGACCCCTTATGATATGATCCAAGGAATTCTTCAGAACGTCAATAATTCGATTTTATATTGGAAACTACTTATAGAATTGATTGAATAACTTAGATATAAAATTTCACTAAAATCCATTGATTAAGCTGCGCATGTTCCATTTGATGCTGGGAATGTAGTAAAGGTCTGGGATTGGTTATGCACGAAAAAGCAATTTTTTTTGGCAAATGTAATTTTTTGATTTATGAACCAAAGTATCATAAATTCATAAGTAATAATATCCTCGATATTTGTTGAATTCTAACCATGTTTAATTTAAGAAATTCCATCTCTGCCTCAAATGGAACTTCTGCGATTATGCACCAATTCCATTGAAATTTATGAATTAGTTGCAACATATCCAAATGATGAATCAAGGTAACGGATTTGAAACTTTTCTAGAAGAGATTTCACCACACATCTGTGATCTGTTTTTAGTTGAGTTGTTTTTAGATGAGTTCATGTACGAATGTAGTTTTTCCAGTCGAACGTTGAGTTTGGGGTTAAGTTGAGAGTTTAGTTGGGGTCGAGTTAGAGGTTGAGTTAGGATTGAGTTGAGTTCATAGACACATGCAGTTTTCGGACCATGTTGGTTTAGTGATGAGTTTGTCGTTTAGTGAGGGGTTCAGTTCCGTATTTATTTGGGGAGAGTTCTTTGATTAAGAAGGGCGTTAGTTTAGGTTTGAGTTAAGCACTGCATTTTTGGTCGAGTTGGAGTTCATTTAGCTGTTTACTTAGGGATTTATTTGAAGGTTGAGTTGGAAGTTAGCTTGACTTGTTCTGAGTTGAGTTAACGTAACCATCTAGTTTTCGGACCGTGTTGATTTTAGGAATGAGTTGGGCGTTTGAAAGTTGAATTGGGGGTTGAGCTGTTGTCGAGGAAAGTTGAGTTCAAGTGCGCATGCAGTTTTCGAACCGTATTGATTTATTGTTTGAGTTTAACGTTGAGTTGGAGGTTGAGTTGGGCTATTGTTGAGTGTAGAGTTGGATTGACGGTGAGTAAGCTTGCTTTGGGTTGAGCGAGGGGTTTTGGTTGAGGAATTATTTAGGGGTTTTCGTGGATTGAGTTAGACATTGAGATGGGATTAAGGGTTGATTTAACAGTAGATGTGAGGTTGAATAGGTGATTGAGTTGATTGTTGCCAACGGTCACAACCAAACCACGATATAAAACGATGATAACAGTTTCTCATCACAACCATACGAACAACTGTCGATCGGTTAAGAAACAGCAAAAATATAATAGAATGGTCGACGCACAAAAGGATTTCCATCGTGAATAGATTCGAAAGGGCGAGAAAAATATGTGGGCAATTTCCAGGATCTCGAACTCCACCCTGTTCTGTGGTACATGTCCGAGATTTGGACAATTTTCAATTTTTTTCGTGGTAGCTTAAATCAATTGTAAGATCATTTTACATTGGTCGTAAAATATTTATTTTAACAAAAAGAGGCTGGTAAATAGCTGTGATGTGTGCAGAACTGAACAGGTCGGACCGTGCATATTTATGTTAATGGTAAATACGCGTTCGGGTTTTAATGGGGACTATAGGATTACGTCACTGAAAATCATTGAAATATTTAAAGAGATTTGGTTTATTCCGCAAGAGGAACCGAATTTTTTTTCCATAATTTTGATAATTTTGATTTAATTTCTTTGTTGTAGAAAAAGTCAAAAACTTTAAAAAAAACTCAACGTAAAAGGCGGCGCAGGCCAATTTCCAAAAAACTCGGAATCTTTTGAATTTTTAACACATAAAGGCATTTGTTTTTCTGAATTGTTATTAAACCGAGGCCATCGAGTAATTGTAAAAAAAAACGAAACTGAACGCCAGTAACCTGCGGGAATGATAGACGGAGTAAATTAAGTCTGTGAAATGATGAAGTATAGTAGTGTAATAGGTACATTGGCAGAGTTTGAGGAACACATCTTTCATTTTAATTATGAGCTAAACACGCACTTCTCACAGAATTCGTTCACTTTAATGTCGTTGATAAGCCAAACTTTATTTATTGAATAATTCCGTTTAATACTTTATGATTTCTTACAAATTTTCCAACTAGCCCTATTTTGTCGTGTATACACATTATTTTAGTTTTATACTCACAGTACGATATAAATCCTCGGCTTGTAATATCATATAGATATAAATTCCAACCACCACAAATAATCGAATAATTGTCACAATAAACAGCATCCGAATCCGTTGCATAACAAGAAACTGTATGATGAGATACGAATTGAGTACGACCGAAAACATCACCAGCATCGTCATTACAATCAGTTGCGGATTCATAAAATGATTTAACATTTTCAAGCTCATGTAAATCGAGCAGTAAGATAATCGCACACTACCAATTTGATCAGAAAACTCGGGTGATTTAGAACTACCTAAGCTCACTGTTTTTGTTACATCACCCGACATAGATACTTCAGCCATCGAATGGGTTTGAACTCGAATACTGGGTATGAATTTTATTTTGTTACTATCCCAAAATTTCCGTTCAGCCGGGGGCTCCTTTATTTGTATCGAGTAGCTACGAGATTTACTCAACACCGACTTTAATTCGTTAAATATTTCATAAATCATGTACTTAATGACCGCGGTCAACATGTTAAATTCCATTCCGGTTATTATATAAATCGTATTGCTCAAGCTAAAGTAGATCGTTTTCACGACATACATCCAAAACTTTTCGATATGTTCGTTCAATACAAAGTAGACGGTGAACAAGACTTGAAACAGCACCAAAACTATAACTAGTGCCACGTACCATAGGCCACTGTAAAAAATCTTTTTTGAATGGTCACCACTTATTATCCGATTTATTCCGAATCGTTTTGTATAAATGATTAGAGCGATTTTATTTAGAGCTTTGGAACGCAATCGAGCCTGCATCAAATTGATCAAAATCAATAAAATCGACGCAATTTGATTCGTTATATCGATTGTGATCACGACTTGTTCAATTAAATCCGATGGATCCATATCTTGAGAATGGGAATAAACAAATTCCCGTATTGATAATACAATCATGAAAATTATGACGGTACAATTAACAATCGACAACATTGCCCAGATCCAATTGATGCTAAATTCGCAAGGCCGCTCTTTGCTGTTGCATTTAAAGCGGAGTGGCAGAAAACCGCAAAACCGGCCAAAATACAATAATGGCGATAGCATACAATTTAAACACGGACGATGATGGTCTTTTTTGGCCAACATCCTAACACAAACTGAATTAAATGATGAATCCAATTTTTGTAAGTGCCGGGAAATTATTGATCGTAATCGCGATTTTTGTTGAAACAACGTAATTGCTACCTGCTACATAATGATAAACGAGGTGTTTTTGATTGATTAAAAATGATATATTATATGATTATTTGTATATGCGCGCAACAACAACAAAATCTTTTATTTCAAGCATCTTTTATATTTCCCGTCAATAAAATCGGAATAATCGGGCCAAGATGTACATCAAGATTAATGATTTCATCAAAAATCATGCCGGTCCAATAATGACTATCCGTCGGCTTGAAAACAATTTTTAAACCAACAACCATGCCATCACTATTGAAAGGTTTTTCCTGAAAGATTTCACAGCACGTATTCGGTTCTCGGGTATCTTTCGGCTCGAGATTATACTCAGAGTAGTAATCCTTTATGACTTGCCACGCGTTTGGAGTCAAACTTGTCTTCCGTGTGTGTATCCTTTGCGAATTGAAATCATACGAGTGACAGTGTTTTAATTGCAATCTTGAACTGGTTGAGGACGAAACAGTTTCTTCACGTTGGAAACGATTCCTATAGAATCGTGTATTCACAACTAAGTCGTATTTATTTACGGTAAAATTTGTAGCCGGATTTGGTTGAATAAATTCAAATGAAATTCCTGGAATTGGAATTTCGGTGCGTAACGCAAACATTAGCGGTCCAGGCCCGTGAAAATAAACTTGCAATGTTACACTAAATTCAGTATTCATTCTAACACCGCCCATTTCAATTTCGTATTCCGGCACCGTATATGGAAGAGTTTGAACTTTTCTATATGCTGAATTCGATTGTCTCTTGGGCACATATTTCATATAAATTCGTTTGAATTCGTCTCGAATCGGATTCGAATTATTATAGCAACGAATAAAAATATCCTGATCTAAATACGAAGTAATTGCAATTGGATTTGGCAGATCCCAGGAACCGCTTACAATCAAGTAATCCGAAAATTCTTCATCAAATTCATATTCGTTCGGAACAATTGGTTCATCCGTTGGTTGGGCCGCATAGCTATCATCATATTTTAAAGCCATCGATCCACTTTTATACTCATTCATGACTAGATCGTCAGTACAGAAGCCATAATACAACCGTAGAACATGATAATCGTATTGTCGATCAATTTTGGGCAATCCAGTTCGTGGCACAGTTAAAATTGTAGCGGTTGGAATTTTAGGTACACCATAAATATTCACTGTAACCATTGGGTCATTATTAAAATAAATACCGATTTGTTGCAGCGATTTTCCCAGCACCAAGCCCGTTACTGTTTTAATACCGATTTTTTGTTTTTCCAATTTGCTCTCCAGTGTTATGGTTTGCGGTGGGAAAATGTCTATAGTCCCAGTGGAAATCGCACCATTATACCGCAATCCTTTTGTTGTTGTCACAGACAAAGGAATTTCCATTAAATTGGTAACCGTTATTTCACTTTTGCTTACTTGATACCATGGTATAATTCCCTTACTGATATAATTTGCACTTAGTTTGGCGTTCAACCGGCAAAAAAGTCCGTCTAAATGAACTTTATTAAAATTTCCTCCTACCGCCTGTATCTCAATGGACGCAGAAATTATCGACGACTCCAAGTTATCATGATCTTCAATTTGTGATTTCACTTTAATAACTCTTGATTCATTTGGATGAAGTGTACCCGTGAAATGATCTAATGTTAAAGTTGGTGGTACCGTGTGTAACGGATTTTCCTGGACTTCCTCGGTCGACGGCTTAAAAATTTTATTAAACCATCTATCTATATTCTCGGGTGGGACGAATTTTATTGAAACTATCGGCTCAGTTGCGGCCACAATTGGTACCACGGGCTTTTCCAGCAAATCTTTTTTTGATGTTTTCTTCTTCACCACCAATTTTGGGGCAGACTTTCGTTTTTTACCTTTCCCGTTTTTTTCCTCAATTATCACTGAGGCAACTGAAGAAGCATCAGACTCGTCACTTTCCTCAACGAGATTTTCATCTATAGCAAATTCATCATCGATTGGTTTGTCATAGTCTTCTGTCTCGTCTGTGATATTCAAAACTTTCTCTATGAAATCCAAGAAATTTTCTATTTGCCTCTCATCAAGTTCTTTCGCTGTATAATTCTCATCCGTTACTTTCATTGTATATGCGGCGTTTAATCGGCCTGTGTTTGTTATTTGAAATGCACGATAATTTAACCAATCACTGGACAAAAAAAACAATTCGGTTGTATTAATCCGAATTTCTGGATAGTAGATTTTCGTCATCAAATTAACGGTAGCCAAGGTGAAGGTACCAAATTTAGCACGAATTTTACTCGGAAATTCTGTATACTTATTAAATTTGGCCACCAATAACGCATCAAAGTCTACATAAATTTCACGCATTTCATTACTCTCCAAGTGGTATTTTAGATGTTCCAAAATGAGCGCTTCTTCTAAATCGATGAGTAAATACGAATTGGTGACAGATAGAACGACATCAAGTGGAAGGCAGCAATTATTTTGTAGAGTTAATTCTTCACTTGAATTTGGGTTCGGATCTCCGTAGAATAGCTCAAATTGAACACTGGGCAAACTCCATTTGATTGAAGGCATTACGATTTGTAATTTAGCGGTGAACAATTTTACTAGAACTTTATATTTGCCGACGACTTTCTCGATATAAAATTCTTCACGAATTAAGAAGGGCTTGGGCATTGCTTGCACTGTAATTTCAAAAAATTGTTTGTCCATTGATGGAATATCCAGGCGGTTTTGTTGCAAGCTGAACTTGTTTGGTATTTTATCTTGCCCCGGTTGAGGCTTTATTGATTTGATGGTCATAATGAGATTTGTCGCTTTTATTCCTAAATTTGTAATGTATATTCTGTGCTTTGTAGGTTGACTCGTGAGGAAGATCGCACCAAAATCACATTCATCTGGGTCCGAAGTGATCGGTGGCATAAACACAAGAGGTTCACCAATTATTGCAAGTTTGATTGGAATATGCTTGAAGGAATTTCGCAAGATTAGAAGGTTAAGCGAATAAATCGACCCAAAATACTTACTACGGGTCCAATATGTTTAAAGTCTATGCTAATCATATTTTTATAGACTTTTGAACAACAAGCGTATATTTTGACTAACAGCACGAGTTTCTGAAACGGTCCAAGTATTCCTCCTAACGGATCGGCCTCTAATTGCGAGTCTTCGACTTTCTGTAAAAAAAATTTGTTAACTAGAACTTACTCACTTACTTGGTTTTAAATTATACCCTCGTCACTGTAAACGGTACAACACATGGCGAATTATTATCCAGAAATATTTTATAAGTCACTCGCGCCAAAGCATCCTGTTGGGCGATTATTGCCTTTGGTTCAATTAATATATTTGGCGATAGAGAATTTACGGTAACATTAAAATTACAAAATAAATTCAATTTGCCAAGGCAACAAAATTGGCCAATCTGGTCCAAGGTGCCAATAATGAGTGGCGTTATTACTAAAGTAATCTTACAAATTTCACCAACTCGAACATAAAATTTTGGATATTTCGTAGTGATTATCATCTCCTCACTGTACACCTCAACAAGGTTACAAAATCCATCGATTACATTGACATTTTGAACGGTTATATTGACCAAATTCTCGATTCCAACAAATGAATCTATCGAGATTTTTTCACTGTCGATAATTTTCAGCTTTGCCACATCACATTCGTAAACCATTGGAATGCTAACCGATGACGCATCACATCCACATGTTGTAATTTTCTTTTCGTTTGGTGAATTAAGTGTTGCCAGAATTTCAAGTTTATTGAAATATTTTCCGCGACAATTTGGAACCAACGTTACATTAATCGCGGCCCTACAATGTGGAGGGATTATAAACGAAGCCGGATCGATAAAATATTCGATTGGGTTTGGTGAGATCCTCCAATCTTTATGATAATAAAATTGTTTGGCAATAGCAGGCAGTATATCCTCTTTTATAGTCTCGGCAGCAATTTGTAAGGCTTCGGTTCTTAAGTCAATGCGATCCAAAATCCAATTGTAAAATTCAAGCACATCAATTTTAAGTAAAATAAATTCATGCAGCGCACTTAAAATTGCTTCAACTGAACTGAGTGCAATATTTTCTGATTCAGTTCTGGTATCCGAAATTAAACCGAACAGTAACTCTTGTAAAAATGCCGAAAGTTCAATACTATTACGTACACGATCGAAGATCGCATCTAAACATTCGGTTACACCATCAGTAATTTCCAAAACATAATCGAGTTGGTATTGAACTACCGAATGTACAGATTTAACGTTTTGATATGGAACCAATGCTCGTTCTGGTTCAAGCTCCTCAAAATTTTCTTCCTCTCCGCAAATGGTCCCGTCAGAATGCGATGAACATTCGGACGATATGTACGATACACTTGCATCAAGAGTTATCCCATCCCCAGATATCTTATCGACCAAAGTATTAATCCGTAGGAATTCATCAAATCGAAGTGGATCATCGCTTCCGCCCCGTTCAACCATCAGAAGAATATTCACCGCTTTATTAAACGGATTGTACAAATGTAAAATTTTTTTTTGTGGAATGCATATCGGAATAAGGCCATAGCATAATTTATTCGGATTGCTAATTAATTCGAGTGGTTTGCAAATGCCGGAAATCAGCACGGCCATACTTTCTCCATTTTCTACACGAAAATAAGCCGTTTCAAGAAACTTACCAATTTTAAATGTCTTTAACAGAATTGTAAAGTCACCCGGTTGATTCGGTTTTAAACGTAAATGATGCGGAGTTACTTGGATCTCACTCTCAAATTCTGTGTCCCGCGATTCATAAAACACTTCACCATCGATTACACCCTTATTGCAGCAGGAGACTTTCGCTATATAACTGTCCGACTGAAATATCTGACCGAAATGAATTTCTTTAGTCGAAATCAGAATATCCGGACCTAGGGCAACACCTTCGAGTGTTATGCAACTGCGACAATCCGGATTTGAGGAGGCACCCAAAAATGCTTTTGATTCAAATTTATACGGCGTAACTTGGTGATTTGGCAATAATTTCAATGGCCGAAAAAATGCCGTAATCATGATTTGTGATTTTGGAAATATTTCACCCGATTTTGGAACCAATTCGAAATTTGCGTCATTATATAAAAATTCTGATACATCTGCCAGTTTGGAACGCGAATGCTCTTTAGCCAACACTATCGAATTGGCGTTTTGGTCACCGATCATCTCGTAATATTCTAGTTTATTAGTGCGCATCTCTTCCGCCTGAAGATATCCGGCATATGCGAGTTGTAATTTTTCCCGAGCTTCTATTTCCTCATCAAATTGATATTTGAGCCATTCAAATTTTACAACACGGTCACCGGTATTGAATAGATTAAATTCGAGCTTATGCGAAAGGCCCAGATAAGTGTTCGGAAAAATCATGTGGCACTGATTAATTTGCAGGTCATATTGAATACAGTTACACTGCACCGGAATTGATACAGATTTCCCATTGGTGAATTTCACAATTAATTGACATACTATACAACCAGCCAATTTTGGTGACAATTCAACTATAAACGTTTTATTGTCGCCTGGTTTAAGTTGAACATTTTTTGGATCCGGTGCAATTTTTACACTCGACAATTCATCACCCATTTCAGCCACAATCGAAAATGAATAAGCCGTATCAGTCATATTGCATACCCAAAAGGTGCTAAAGGCTGGTATACCTACAACCGCTTGATTGATAAAAATTTCCGTTGGGAAATTTAATTTTGGTACACAAGATGGTATTAGAATTGGTATGGTGGCGTTAAAATTTGCACTCGGACTAGAAACAAAAATTTCTAGGCGGCGATCAACTTTATTACGCGTATAACCCATAGCCGGGCTAAAGCTAATTTCGATCACAACATTTAGGCCTGGTATAATACGATGGTCACCAAAACTGGAAACGGTTAAATCACATGGATAGGGCGGAGTAAATTTTATATTCACCTGATGTAAACTACTGTCCTGATTGATAATTTGAACTTTCTTTTTGTAATGAAAGCCTTCACGATATTTTTCGAAGATTACATGCGTCGGTACGATAACAAATTTGTCCCAGGAGAAATTTAATTCTGGAAAAATTTTAAATTTTTAATTTAACTGTATCGATATCAATAAAATGCTTGCGTTTACTTTTGTTAAGGCAATCGTGTTTCATGTGGCGCGGGTAGTCCCCTGCCGAATTATTTCGTTCCATTTCTACGATTTTTTTATTGCTAAAATATTCTGTGACATCAGAGGACAAAAGAAAATCTTGGGCTAAGCAATCGTATTTCGAATGAATAATAAACGCACAGTGCGGAATTACGCGGAACTCATAAAATTATAGTTTGATTCATGCAACTTGTTGTCGCCTGTAATTAAATTCGGGGAAGTAATAAATTGTTACAATTTCGCAACAAAAACGAATCAAATCTTTTTATTTTAAAGAAATTAAAAATTTAACAATATTAAAAGTTTTATTAAAATTTTATGATAAGACCGCACTGTGATATCGATTATACCGACCTACCGACTGACTAAGAAAGATAGTGGCGGTCTTTTATAGCTTTTCGTATTTTTGTCACCTATAAATACTCTAGCCACGGTAAGTAATTCATTCAATTGGGATTCTCGAGTCTTACTGAAAAGTGAAATATAAAACAAAAAATACTTTACGTAATTTCAACATGAAAGGATTTTTATTCCTCGCTGCTTTGGCCACTTTCGCCGCGATCTCATCAGCCGCGACAGGTAAATTTTAATACAAATAAATAATTTTTTTTTTTTTAAATATCAATTCCTAAATGTTTTATATAGACAAAGTCGTATGCTACTACGGAAGCTGGGCGGTATACCGCTGGGGCAACGGCAAATTTGACGTTGAAAACATTAACACCGATTTGTGCACCCATGTAATTTATACGTTCCTCGGTTTAAACGCGGATGGCACCATTAGAGTATTAGATTCATGGAATGAAATTGATTTACGCGCTATCGAACGATTTGTGAACTTAAAATCACGAAATCCCGATTTAAAACTTTTGATAGCGATTGGTGGATGGAATGAAGGTTCAGCCAGGTATTCGGCTGTTATGAATAACGCCAGTTTACGTAAGACTTTCGTAAATGCAGTTGTTAGCTTTGTAAAGAAATACAATTTGGATGGATTTGATTTGGATTGGGAGTATCCAGGGCAACGTGGCGGAAGTGCTTCAGATCGTGCAGCATTTGTTAGTTTAATTCAAGAGTTGAGAGTACAATTCGATCAAAATGGGTGGTTATTGTCGGCAGCTGTTGCGGCCAGTTCAGCATACCACGCTACTTCATACGATGTGCCCCAATTGAGCAAAAATCTCGATATGATCAATGTCATGGCTTATGATCTTCATGGTTCATGGGATGGAGTAACTGGCCAAAATGCTCCTTTATATGCTAGTTCAAAGGACACAACAGCTGCAGCTAAATTATTGAATGTTGACAAAGTTATCACTGATTGGATTGCCGCTGGCGCTCAACCTGAAAAAATAATTTTGGGCATGGGCACATATGGACGTTCATTTACATTGTCGAACTCAGCTGCTAATGGATTAGGTGCTGCGGCACCAAATGCCGGAAATGGTGGACCATATACAGCCGAAAATGGTTTCTTGGGCTACACTGAGGTGACCGCACGCTCAAATAAAACTACATAATATGAACAGTTGGTTTACGCTAAATTTTTATTTCAGATTTGCGAAAAATTGCAGTCCGGATGGACAGTCGTCTGGGATGATCAACAAAAAGTGCCATACGCATACAGCGGAAATCAATGGGTAGGCTACGACAATGTTAAATCAATCCAACTTAAATCCCAATATGCCGTTGACAAGAATCTTGGTGGCGCTATGATCTGGTCGATTGAAACTGATGATCATAAGAACGTTTGTGGAGAGGGTGCATTCCCAATACTTGCGGCCATTAATAGTGTATTAAAAGGATCAAACCGCGCAGACAGCATTGAAGAAATTATCTCAAATGAAAGCAGTGTTGAAAATAATGTAGTTACAACACAAGCCACCACAACCACTACTAATTCGGCAGCATCGGGTAGCACCAGCACTGGAAATATTTGCCAAGAAGCCGGTTATGCCCGTGATCCCGTCGACTGTAACGTTTTCTATTTGTGTCAACAAACTAGCACCGGATTCTCGGCAACCAAATTCACTTGCAGTGGTTCATTGATGTTTGATACAAATGTAAACGTTTGCAATTACGCCAACCAAGTTAAATGTTAAATCTTTGTTATGTTACGACAAACAAATCTTACCACCCAAATAAATAAATAATAAACAGTACTTTAATCGACAATTAAGCAATCAAATTTGTGTGATTTATTATTTAACGTGTTTCTTTCATAATTTCTTTACTTTAAAAACTAGATAAGCCGCATATGGTAATCAAAATCGATCATAAAATCTTATCTTATCAAGAACAAATATAAAAGTCAGTGGTTTTCAACATTTTTATAAAAATGGGCCATCTCAGAAAAAAGAATAAAGGTGCTATTCCACTTGACTGAATTGACTGATAGTAAAATTAAAGGAAGATAAAAATATACATTTGCTGGATGGGCGAATAAAACAAAAACCATTCTCATTGTCAGTCAAGAAATATTTGTTTCTGTAGTAGTGTGAATCAGTGTTTAAATTCAAATTTCGTTCCTTTATTTATTCTCTTTTTGCGAAAGAAGAGAAAAAATATTTTATTTTGTTTCTTTCCTCCGGAACGAAATCCAACAAAATAAAATATCTCTCCTCTCTTATCTTTTGTGTTTTATATGAGGAGAGATATTTTACTTTTGTCGATTTTGTTCCCGGCTCCCGGGGAAAGAAACAAACAAAAATATTTTTTGTTTTCTTTCACAAACAGAGAAAAAAAAGATAAAAGAAGGGAACGAAAAAATGAATTTAAACACTGATTGGGAATATTTTATAGCAGTCACAACACACATCCATAAAATTAGTATAGGGTAAACTACATAGTCATGATCATGAGCTCTTTACCAGTAATGGCTAATGAGCCCTTACTGAGATAATTTCTCAATAACTAATTCTCTTTGCGTTTCTATAAAAATATTTTTTAACTACTAAAATACCATTATTTTTCCTTTTTATTTCTCGTTGCTTCTCATTTGCATTGAATCTTGAATCTCATTCAGAAAAGTAATTTGGGTCCTTTAGTTTAAATTAATGGTAAGTTAATTTGGTTAATTATTAGTATTGCAGTTCAATTGAACAATAATTAATAATCTGTAAATAATGTAGCTTGAATTTGTTTTTGCAAAAATATTTAATATTTTCCGAAAATAAATAGGGGGTCATTATTGTTATTTAAGATTAGATATTTCCAATAATGAGCCTGGTGGGCCTTATTATTGGATTTTTAAAATATTTGGTCGTTCCTGTTATGAGCCGGGTGGCTCAAATTGCTCAAACAAAAATTGATTTATTCTAGTTATGAGCCGCGGCAGTTTTTAATACACATTACCAATATTTCGTCCCTGCATTTAATTTAACTTAGCTTTTGAAGTTTACTTTGATCTAGACTAGAACCACTATAAACTAACTATAATAAAATGCCATTAAAACGAAAGTATAACGTAAATGATATTGAGTTGGCTGTTGAAAGTATTCGAACTGGCACGTCTATTCATGCGGCAGCTAAATTATAATATTCCACGAGGCACTTTACAAAATCGTATCCACCATCGCTCTAATAATAGAACTATGGGTCCATTGCCAGTACTAAGAAAGCATAAGGAGCTGTTAAGGAATTTTTGGATACTTGTCCAAGAGAAAATATGATTATCTATAATCAGCGGCGTAGGGAAGGCGGGGTTGGGATGTGGGGGGGGGGATGAATCCCAATTATCCCCCTCACAATTATCAAATCATTACATGGTGATGTGCTGATCCACACAAAATAATTACTTCGGTCTAAAAAGACCAAAGTATTGAAATCCTGTCAAAAATGACGAAAAATTTGGTTGATCCAAAACCACGTTTCTCGACGTTTTGAAAGTCCCTGAGCACAGAAAAAAATAACATATACAGAAGGAAAACTACGAACAAAAAATTTTCTGATTTTTGAAATTGGCTTTTTACAAAAACAACAATTTGAAGAGAATAAAACACTACAATGTATAGCTCAAATTCTCTGTTTATTCTCTGTTCTTTTTTATTCTCTTTTCGATCATTTTCACTATCGATTTTACTTTATTCGCCTTTTAACGCGGAGTGGTTGTCATCTGGCGGGCCATTGATGAACTAGAGCCAAAGGTGGCCAAACGTCAAAAAAAAATAATAATAATATTAATTTGTCATTTAGCTCAGTGATTTTATTTCTTTGTGTTTTAAAATAATCTTTTATTACTAAAAGTTAAATTTAATTAGTATGAGCAACCGTAAAAGTAAAAAAATGTGTAGCGTACCAAATTGCAGTACGTATTGTGACAAAATAAATGGGATTGCCTTACATCGTTTTCCGAAAAATGTTGATTTAAGAAAACAATGGCATGACGCTACACGGGTAGCCAAATCCATCAAACAATGTTATTATGTGTGTTCAAAACATTTTGAGGATACTGATTATAAAAGTAAGTATTCATGAACAAAACTTTTGTAATTTTCTCAATTTAATTATTACTATATACATTGTATCATTTTTATTCGGGTTCAGATGAAACAAATAAACATTATTTAAAAGAAACAGCTGTTCCGTCAAAAAATTTGGCTTTATCCAAATTTCCTCAGCCGCCTACGCTACAATCCAACCAAGAATCACACGATATAAGAAATGTGGCATTGATAAAATGGACCGGTCAAGTAGCAACACGGTGACGTGTGACTTAGAACTCTACAGCGATCAGGATATTCAAGAAGCTTCTGGAAACATCGAAGATGAGGACGACTTCAAAGAAAATGTTGATGATGGATCTAAACGTAATGTTGATACTGTTAAGATCACAGCACTAGACGTTAGCCCAGTAGTGCCCTTAGTCAATCCAGTAGTGACCTGTGATTTAGAACACATAGATGAACCGTCTGCTAATATAGAAGATAGAGACAACTAGAAACGAAATGTTGATGTAGGAGTGCAAGTAAATGTTGTTCTTGATTCAGTTATTGACAGGGATATAACTAGGAATTCACAAATAACGATTGATGATCTGATTACGACAAATTCTCAACTGAATATTATGACATCGTTAAATGACGCGCGCATTATTCAGTTGATCGAGAAAAGCATTGAAAATTTAGATCTGGAACCTGAGCAGTATAATAATATATTTGAAAGTCAATTTTCTGTAAAGTTAAAGATTCTACTGGTGCTGATAAAATTAAAACAAAATCTGGCTTTCTCAGTTTTATCAGTATTGTTTCAATGGTCTATTCCAACTTGTGTCAAGTATTTCAGGCAAATGCTGCCAGTAATCAGAGCCGGATTAAAATCGTTAATATATTGGCCATCTAAAGAAGAAATAGAAATGAACCTTCCCATCTGTTTTAAGAATTTTTTGGATGTTCGTGCTGTACTCGATTGTACAGAAATCGAGATCAGCCAGTCCAAATGCCTCAAATGTAAGGTAACTACATATTCCCATTTAGAGATTAGTCCCGGGAATTCGGGAACGGGAATTCCCGGGAATTATCGGTCGAAAATTGTTTCCCGATTCCCGGGAAATCTATTCGAAATCCCGGGAAAATATTTTTTTTTATTTTTTGTTAAAGACAATTCGCTTTTTTTTTTAAATAAAGCTAAAATGAAGCATTTTCGAAATTCCATCTATGTAGAGGGTACGATTGCAAACTACTCATCTTCTCTTTTCCGATTTAAGCGCCAATATATTAAAAAGAAACATAGCCGGTAACATCAAATACGATAGCCTTAAAATTATTTATCAAATCAACTGTCACTTCTGTCAAAAAATTGTTTTTCTAGATGTTATAACAAAACGCAATACATTAAGTTCTTGTGCTTCTTGATATTTTTTATTGATTTTAAACGTGAAATTTTACATTAATTATAATTAGCAAGTGATTACTCGTTCTTTTGTTTGGATATAATAGTTTAAAACGTATATAATCAATTTTATGTAATAAGATAAAGGTTAATTCTGTTTTGATTGATCAACTTAATTATTTTATATTCTTACAAATATTTTGTTTTAAATAGGTCCCTAAAATGAGTACGAAAAATTATGACGATTGTTGGCAGTATTTTAAAAAAAAAGATAAAGATATTGTTGCATGCAATATTTGTTTTAAGCAGCTAGCTTATAAAGGATCTTCCACAAGTGGTTTACACAGTCATTTAGAACATATTCATTCAATGAAACGAAATGAAAAAGATGACCAAAACTCACCCAGTTCAAAAAAGCCAAAAACAAATGCTTCCATTGATAAGTTTTTTCAAAGCAATCGTCCAACATTAGGCGAAATAGTGGCTAAGCTTGCAGCAAAAGACGGTCTGACTATTTCACAAATATGTAAAAGTGAATTTATACGTAAAAGTTTAAAAGATCAAGGATTTACCTTATCAAGACAACCAAGAGATGTGATGAAATTGATCTACGATTTCTATGACCAAATTAAAGCGGAAACTGTCACCAAAATAAAGCAAATGAAGTTGAAAAATAAAAAAGCAAGCATTTCAATTGACGAATGGACAAGCTTGAACAATCGCAGATATTTGAATATACATATTTATTATGATGATGGCAGTTCTGATAATCTAGGCTTAGTAGCGCTTGTGGGCAGTTGTACTTCGGAGATATTACTTCAAATGGTACAAGAAAAACTTAAAGTTTTTGGTTTAGAATATACTAAAGATATTGTAGCGACAACAAGTGACGGCGCAAGTGTAATGCTTAAATATGGAAGATTATCACCGGTCGAATCCCAGCTCTGCTACAATCACGCTATACAACTTGCGATTATGAACGTATTTTACATTAAGCAACCAACGGAAATGGCCCAGGCAATAGAAAATGATTCTGCGGTTATTCAGCAGCCGGTGACGAAAACAACAATGACTGTGAAGATGAAGACAATGAAAACGAATTTGTGGCCGGAGAGTATTCGCTTACTAGTAATATGAATATTTTCGACACTATTAAAAAAATTCGGAAAATCGTTAAGCTTTTCAAAAAATCACCTGTAAAAAATTCAATTTTGCAAAGATACATAATGGATGCAGAAAACAAGGAACTATCTTTGCTTTTAGACTGTCGAACTCGATGGAGCAGTCTAGAAACTATGGTGGATCGATTTTTAAGAGTAATCGATCCTATACAAAAGGCCTTGATGGAACTAGATATGGGCATCATCTGGAGTTTAGAGGAAACATATACAGCAAAATGTATACTGAAATCTTTAAGCCCTGTGAAATATGCTGTAGAGGCTTTGAGCCGTGAAAATGCCAACCTTTTAACCAGCGAAGGAGTTCTAAAATTTTTATTTAATGCTCTTCGTGTTGAAAATTCAGAACTAAGCAAAATACTTTTAGATGAACTAAAAGTACAAATTTCGAAAAGAAGAGATAGATCGACACTTTCACTATTAAATTATTTACAAAATTCAAACAATTTACAAGATGAGGATGAATTTTTTAAGCAAACATCCAAATCTGATATTATTAAACTTGCTAAAACTTATATGCAAAGACTTTATAATAGCACAGATGAATCGGCGGAAAATTACAGTGGCTCTGAACTTAACGATGTAGATGTAGTCTTAGTTGAAAGCAATGCAAAAATTAAAACAAGTTTGGAACAACAGTTAGAAGATTGCATAAAAGCAACATTAAACTCATCTAAACGAACGATAGCGAATGATTTTACTACTACATTAAACAAATAATTTCATATACTTGAAGCGACTGGAAAATTGACCACCAATCTTCAAGATTTAAAAAATGCTTTGCGCCACAATAAAACCGACATCCACTCAAAACGAAAGAAATTTTTCTGTGTCGGGGCATATTGTATCAAAGAGAAGATCACGATTGAAGGATACTTCTATTGATTGTTTATGTTTTTTAAAACATTATTTTATTAAAAAAAATAGTATAATTTAATTGTACTAACATTTTATTTATATTTTGTGTAAATTACTTTAATGAATTTGTTATGTTTTTTAAATACATATTATTTACTTATGATTTGTTGATTAATTTAAAAAAAACTTGACTGAATTCAAGACTGAAAAGAAAATTTATTGAATTAAAGAATATTATAGTAATTTTTGTTGTATTTTATTTATTGTACCAGAGAGTTTTTCCTCAATTTCATTCAACATTTATTTTCGGGAATTCTCGGGAATTCCCGAAGACAAAATCGGGAATTCCCGATTCCCGGGAACGAAAAAAAGTCGGGAAATGCATATCTCTATTCCCATTATAAGGGGAGGAATACTGTAAAATTTCTGGTTGCAGTAAGTCCAGCTGGGCTAATAATATACACCAGCAGAGGATATGCAGGGAAAGCCTCCGACAAATACATATTTAATAAAGAAAATGTAATAGATCTATTTGGAAATAACGATGCAATAATGGTCGACAAAGGCTTTGCAATTGAAAAGGAGTTACAATTAAAAGGGATTAAGTTATATCGACCAATATTTATGGACTCCAAACACCAATTTGATAAGGGAGAAACTGTTTATAATACCTCCATAGCCTCTGCAAGGGTACACGTTGAAAGGGCTATTCAACGAATTAAAATTTACAAAATTTTGCAAAACAGAATCGATCAATGTCTGTTTACGCCACTTGATGACATATTTTCTTCGAGCATAAAGATATATAGAGGGAGTGTAAAATTTAAAATGTATGAAAAGAGAATACGAAAATCGTAAACGCACTTCTGTCAAAAAAAATTTTTTTTTTTTTGTTTTTTAACATAAAACCATGTTTAATTAACTTTTTTAGGTAATTGTCAAGTGTATATTTTTTCAAAATATTTTTAATCCCTGCGATCTTAATTTAATGCACACGAATGAAAATTAAAAATAATTGTGCAGTTTTAAAGTATACTTCAACCTTATTATGGCCACCCATTTCAATTAAAATCCGTTTTAGTTTTCTATCAAAAAAATTAAAACTAAACTGTTTGTTTACCAAAAATACAAATAAATTACAGTGACCATTTTGTTTCTTTGATATTTATATAAAAACGTTCATAGCCGGCGAAATTGTTTTTTGTTTGCGGGTTTTTTTTCTTGTAGTTAAAATGCGTGAAAATGTATGTATTACATTTTATTATTAAACTAAAGATTTTTTTTTGTTTCTTGTGACTAAATAGATTTTCTAAGGACAGAAATTTTAGAAAATACACAAATACTGTCAGAAATAAATTAACTCACCTTGTAATATTTCAAAATTTATGTACGACTATGGCAAAAAATAAAAATAAAAAAAAGAGAAATCCAAAAAAAAAAATGTGTTTTGACTTGACAGAAGTGCTTTTACGCTCAAAATATATTATCCTACCCGGTTGCATATTTTATATAATTTGCAGCTTAGTGAATTTGAGTAAACTAATATTAAATGAAAATAAATTTTAATTATATTGTAACAAAAATCTTTTATTTCATTCAAATTAGAAAAAATAATAATTTGTGTAAATTCATTAAGCATATGAAAAATTAAAGTTATATTTTTATTAGATAGGTTTTAAGACTATCTAGTAAGGAAAATATTATAAATATGAATAATAAATAAAAATAAAAAATAAAATAATTATATCAGTATCACAATTCATTTCAAATGTTTCATCACATATTTCAATAAAAATAAAATTTAGATTATGCTTGAGAATTAAACATATTATTTTCAAAGAAAAATGGCAACATTCTTTCAAAATAAACTAGTTTCAAGGCCCTAACCATTTCCAATGCGAACTGTTGATTAAATGGCACGTTAATTATCAAAACTTCATCGCTTTTTGATGTGAAAACATCTTTAGCGGCAGGAGTAAGTAAAAAATTGTATAGAACTCGGGTTACGGAAATAAAAGTGCCGAACAAAATATATTGCAGGTATGTGTGAATATCGACAAGAACAAAAAATAAATAAAACGTAAAGTCAATGCAAAATCTACGCATACACATGCAATATACAACAACATCCGGCATTTCAAAAACATCGTGAGCCGAATACAAAAAAAAAATCGCTTACTTTAATTAATTTTGTTCTGAAAATATCTGCTATTATGACCGCAGCAGCAAGTGTTTTTGAAAATAAAAATTACATACGAGCAAAAGGGCCACAACTTAGCGTACATCACGCCAGAAATCCCATTTTAGAAAACCCACGTTTTCTATATATAATTCGCACCATTAGGATTGTGCAATTTTGTGCCTGTGATTAGAAAATTTGTGCATAGCCTACTTTAGGAAAGAGGGTGGGATTTCTCACGTGATTATCACACCAGAAATCCCATATATACCTACCGTTTACGTAATAAAACATATTTTACAGTTAACAATGATTGTGCAAAATTGTGCGTTACTAAACTTACCTTAAAAAAAGTTTATATTGGCCAGAATCGGCCATAGAACATCCACAATTTATCAAAATTGTGGTTTTTCAAAGAGGTTGTATGGGTGATTTCCAAAAATCACACCTTTTATTACAATTTGAATTAAAACATAGTATAGTCAATATTCTGGCCAATATTCACGTTTGTGCATATTATACTTTAGCCAGAATCGGCCATAGCCCATCCACAATTTTTCAAAATTGCGGTTTTTCAAAAGGTTGTATGGGTGATTTCCAGAAATCCCACCTTTTGTTAACATTTGAATTAAAACATAGTATAGTCAATATTCTGGCCAATATTCACGTTTGTGCATATTATACTTTAGCCAGAATCGGCCATAGAACATCCACAATTTATCAAAATTGCGATTTTTCAAAGAGGTTGTATGGGTGATTTCCAGAAATCCCACCTTTTGTTAACATTTGAATTAAAACATAGTATAGTCAATATTCTGGCCAATATTCACGTTTGTGCATATTATACTTTAGCCAGAATCGGCCATAGAACATCCACAATTTTTCAAAATTGCGATTTTTCAAAAGGTTGTATGGGTGATTCCCAGAAATCCCACCTTTTGTTAACATTTGAATTAAAACATAGTATAGTCAATATTCTGGCCAATATTCACGTTTGTGCATATTATACTTTAGCCAGAATCGGCCATAGAACATCCACAATTTTTCAAAATTGCGGTTTTTCAAAAGGTTGTATGGGTGATTTCCAGAAATCCCACCTTTTGTTAACATTTGAATTAAAACATAGTATAGTCAATATTCTGGCCAATATTCACGTTTGTGCATATTATACTTTAGCCAGAATCGGCCATAGAACATCCACAATTTATCAAAATTGCGATTTTTCAAAGAGGTTGTATGGGTGATTTCCAGAAATCCCACCTTTTGTTAACATTTGAATTAAAACATAGTATAGTCAATATTCTGGCCAATATTCACGTTTGTGCATATTATACTTTAGCCAGAATCGGCCATAGAACATCCACAATTTTTCAAAATTGCGGTTTTTCAAAAGGTTGTATGGGTGATTTCCAGAAATCCCACCTTTTGTTAACATTTGAATTAAAACATAGTATAGTCAATATTCTGGCCAATATTCACGTTTGTGCATATTATACTTTAGCCAGAATCGGCCATAGAACATCCACAATTTTTCAAAATTGCGGTTTTTCAAAAGGTTGTATGGGTGATTTCCAGAAATCCCACCTTTTGTTAACATTTGAATTAAAACATAGTATAGTCAATATTCTGGCCAATATTCACGTTTGTGCATATTATACTTTAGCCAGAATCGGCCATAGAACATCCACAATTTTTCAAAATTGCGGTTTTTCAAAAGGTTGTATGGGTGATTTCCAGAAATCCCACCTTTTGTTAACATTTGAATTAAAACATAGTATAGTCAATATTCTGGCCAATATTCACGTTTGTGCATATTATACTTTAGCCAGAATCGGCCATAGAACATCCACAATTTTTCAAAATTGCGGTTTTTCAAAAGGTTGTATGGGTGATTTCCAGAAATCCCACCTTTTGTTAACATTTGAATTAAAACATAGTATAGTCAATATTCTGGCCAATATTCACGTTTGTGCATATTATACTTTAGCCAGAATCGGCCATAGAACATCCACAATTTTTCAAAATTGCGGTTTTTCAAAATGTTGTATGGGTGATTTCCAGAAATCCCACCTTTTGTTAACATTTGAATTAAAACATAGTATAGTCAATATTGTGGCCAATATTCACGTTTGTGCATATTATACTTTAGCCAGAATCGGCCATAGAACATCCACAATTTTTCAAAATTGCGGTTTTTCAAAATGTTGTATGGGTGATTTCCAGAAATCCCACCTTTTGTTAACATTTGAATTAAAACATAGTATAGTCAATATTCTGGCCAATATTCACGTTTGTGCATATTATACTTTAGCCAGAATCGGCCATAGAACATCCACAATTTATCAAAATTGCGATTTTTCAAAGAGGTTGTATGGGTGAATCCAGAAATCCCACCTTTTATTAACATTTGAATTAAAACATAGTATAGTCAATATTCTGGCCAATATTCACGTTTGTGCATATTATACTTTAGCCAGAATCGGCCATAGAACATCCACAATTTTTCAAAATTGCGGTTTTTCAAAATGTTGTATGGGTGATTTCCAGAAATCCCACCTTTTATTAACATTTGAATTAAAACATAGTATAGTCAATATTGTGGCCAATATTCACGTTTGTGCATATTATACTTTAGCCAGAATCGGCCATAGCCCATCCACAATTTTTCAAAATTGCGGTTTTTCAAAAGGTTGTATGGGTGATTTCCAGAAATCCCACCTTTTGTTAACATTTGAATTAAAACATAGTATAGTCAATATTCTGGCCAATATTCACGTTTGTGCATATTATACTTTAGCCAGAATCGGCCATAGAACATCCACAATTTTTCAAAATTGCGGTTTTTCAAAATGTTGTATGGGTGATTTCCAGAAATCCCACCTTTTGTTAACATTTGAATTAAAACATAGTATAGTCAATATTGTGGCCAATATTCACGTTTGTGCATATTATACTTTAGCCAGAATCGGCCATAGAACATCCACAATTTTTCAAAATTGCGGTTTTTCAAAATGTTGTATGGGTGATTTCCAGAAATCCCACCTTTTGTTAACATTTGAATTAAAACATAGTATAGTCAATATTCTGGCCAATATTCACGTTTGTGCATATTATACTTTAGCCAGAATCGGCCATAGAACATCCACAATTTATCAAAATTGCGATTTTTCAAAGAGGTTGTATGGGTGAATCCAGAAATCCCACCTTTTATTAACATTTGAATTAAAACATAGTATAGTCAATATTGTGGCCAATATTCACGTTTGTGCATATTATACTTTAGCCAGAATCGGCCATATAACATCCACAATTTATCAAAATTGCGATTTTTCAAAAGGTTGTATGGGTGATTTCCAGAAATCCCACCTTTTGTTAACATTTGAATTAAAACATAGTATAGTCAATATTGTGGCCAATATTCACGTTTGTGCATATTATACTTTAGCCAGAATCGGCCATATAACATCCACAATTTATCAAAATTGCGATTTTTCAAAAGGTTGTATGGGTGATTTCCAGAAATCCCACCTTTTATTAACATTTGAATTAAAACATAGTATAGTCAATATTCTGGCCAATATTCACGTTTGTGCATATTATACTTTAGCCAGAATCGGCCATAGAACATCCACAATTTTTCAAAATTGCGGTTTTTCAAAATGTTGTATGGGAGATTTCCAGAAATCCCACCTTTTGTTAACATTTGAATTAAAACATAGTATAGTCAATATTCTGGCCAATATTCACGTTTGTGCATATTATACTTTAGCCAGAATCGGCCATATAACATCCACAATTTATCAAAATTGCGATTTTTCAAAAGGTTGTATGGGTGATTTCCAGAAATCCCACCTTTTGTTAACATTTGAATTAAAACATAGTATAGTCAATATTCTGGCCAATATTCACGTTTGTGCATATTATACTTTAGCCAGAATCGGCCATAGAACATCCACAATTTATCAAAATTGCGGTTTTTCAAAAGGTTGTATGGGTGATTTCCAGAAATCCCACCTTTTATTAACATTTGAATTAAAACATAGTATAGTCAATATTCTGGCCAATATTCACGTTTGTGCATATTATACTTTAGCCAGAATCGGCCATAGAACATCCACAATTTTTCAAAATTGCTGTTTTTCAAAATGTTGTATGGGTGATTTCCAGAAATCCCACCTTTTGTTAACATTTGAATTAAAATATAGTATAGTCAATATTGTGGCCAATATTCACGTTTGTGCATATTATACTTTAGCCAGAATCGGCCATAGAACATCCACAATTTTTCAAAATTGCGGTTTTTCAAAATGTTGTATGGGTGATTTCCAGAAATCCCACCTTTTGTTAACATTTGAATTAAAACATAGTATAGTCAATATTCTGGCCAATATTCACGTTTGTGCATATTATACTTTAGCCAGAATCGGCCATAGAACATCCACAATTTATCAAAATTGCGATTTTTCAAAGAGGTTGTATGGGTGAATCCAGAAATCCCACCTTTTATTAACATTTGAATTAAAACATAGTATAGTCAATATTGTGGCCAATATTCACGTTTGTGCATATTATACTTTAGCCAGAATCGGCCATATAACATCCACAATTTATCAAAATTGCGATTTTTCAAAAGGTTGTATGGGTGATTTCCAGAAATCCCACCTTTTGTTAACATTTGAATTAAAACATAGTATAGTCAATATTGTGGCCAATATTCACGTTTGTGCATATTATACTTTAGCCAGAATCGGCCATATAACATCCACAATTTATCAAAATTGCGATTTTTCAAAAGGTTGTATGGGTGATTTCCAGAAATCCCACCTTTTATTAACATTTGAATTAAAACATAGTATAGTCAATATTCTGGCCAATATTCACGTTTGTGCATATTATACTTTAGCCAGAATCGGCCATAGAACATCCACAATTTTTCAAAATTGCGGTTTTTCAAAATGTTGTATGGGTGATTTCCAGAAATCCCACCTTTTGTTAACATTTGAATTAAAACATAGTATAGTCAATATTCTGGCCAATATTCACGTTTGTGCATATTATACTTTAGCCAGAATCGGCCATATAACATCCACAATTTATCAAAATTGCGATTTTTCAAAAGGTTGTATGGGTGATTTCCAGAAATCCCACCTTTTGTTAACATTTGAATTAAAACATAGTATAGTCAATATTCTGGCCAATATTCACGTTTGTGCATATTATACTTTAGCCAGAATCGGCCATAGAACATCCACAATTTATCAAAATTGCGGTTTTTCAAAAGGTTGTATGGGTGATTTCCAGAAATCCCACCTTTTATTAACATTTGAATTAAAACATAGTATAGTCAATATTCTGGCCAATATTCACGTTTGTGCATATTATACTTTAGCCAGAATCGGCCATAGAACATCCACAATTTTTCAAAATTGCTGTTTTTCAAAATGTTGTATGGGTGATTTCCAGAAATCCCACCTTTTGTTAACATTTGAATTAAAATATAGTATAGTCAATATTGTGGCCAATATTCACGTTTGTGCATATTATACTTTAGCCAGAATCGGCCATAGAACATCCACAATTTTTCAAAATTGCGGTTTTTCAAAATGTTGTATGGGTGATTTCCAGAAATCCCACCTTTTGTTAACATTTGAATTAAAACATAGTATAGTCAATATTCTGGCCAATATTCACGTTTGTGCATATTATACTTTAGCCAGAATCGGCCATAGAACATCCACAATTTATCAAAATTGCGATTTTTCAAAGAGGTTGTATGGGTGAATCCAGAAATCCCACCTTTTATTAACATTTGAATTAAAACATAGTATAGTCAATATTCTGGCCAATATTCACGTTTGTGCATATTATACTTTAGCCAGAATCGGCCATAGAACATCCACAATTTTTCAAAATTGCGGTTTTTCAAAATGTTGTATGGGTGATTTCCAGAAATCCCACCTTTTGTTAACATTTGAATTAAAACATAGTATAGTCAATATTGTGGCCAATATTCACGTTTGTGCATATTATACTTTAGCCAGAATCGGCCATAGAACATCCACAATTTTTCAAAATTGCTGTTTTTCAAAATGTTGTATGGGTGATTTCCAGAAATCCCACCTTTTGTTAACATTTGAATTAAAACATAGTATAGTCAATATTCTGGCCAATATTCACGTTTGTGCATATTATACTTTAGCCAGAATCGGCCATAGAACATCCACAATTTTTCAAAATTGCGGTTTTTCAAAATGTTGTATGGGTGATTTCCAGAAATCCCACCTTTTGTTAACATTTGAATTAAAACATAGTATAGTCAATATTCTGGCCAATATTCACGTTTGTGCATATTATACTTTAGCCAGAATCGGCCATAGAACATCCACAATTTATCAAAATTGCGATTTTTCAAAGAGGTTGTATGGGTGAATCCAGAAATCCCACCTTTTATTAACATTTGAATTAAAACATAGTATAGTCAATATTCTGGCCAATATTCACGTTTGTGCATATTATACTTTAGCCAGAATCGGCCATAGAACATCCACAATTTTTCAAAATTGCGGTTTTTCAAAATGTTGTATGGGTGATTTCCAGAAATCCCACCTTTTGTTAACATTTGAATTAAAACATAGTATAGTCAATATTGTGGCCAATATTCACGTTTGTGCATATTATACTTTAGCCAGAATCGGCCATAGAACATCCACAATTTTTCAAAATTGCTGTTTTTCAAAATGTTGTATGGGTGATTTCCAGAAATCCCACCTTTTGTTAACATTTGAATTAAAATATAGTATAGTCAATATTGTGGCCAATATTCACGTTTGTGCATATTATACTTTAGCCAGAATCGGCCATAGAACATCCACAATTTTTCAAAATTGCGGTTTTTCAAAATGTTGTATGGGTGATTTCCAGAAATCCCACCTTTTGTTAACATTTGAATTAAAACATAGTATAGTCAATATTGTGGCCAATATTCACGTTTGTGCATATTATACTTTAGCCAGAATCGGCCATATAACATCCACAATTTATCAAAATTGCGATTTTTCAAAAGGTTGTATGGGTGATTTCCAGAAATCCCACCTTTTGTTAACATTTGAATTAAAACATAGTATAGTCAATATTGTGGCCAATATTCACGTTTGTGCATATTATACTTTAGCCAGAATCGGCCATAGAACATCCACAATTTTTCAAAATTGCTGTTTTTCAAAATGTTGTATGGGTGATTTCCAGAAATCCCACCTTTTGTTAACATTTGAATTAAAATATAGTATAGTCAATATTGTGGCCAATATTCACGTTTGTGCATATTATACTTTAGCCAGAATCGGCCATAGAACATCCACAATTTTTCAAAATTGCGGTTTTTCAAAATGTTGTATGGGTGATTTCCAGAAATCCCACCTTTTGTTAACATTTGAATTAAAACATAGTATAGTCAATATTGTGGCCAATATTCACGTTTGTGCATATTATACTTTAGCCAGAATCGGCCATATAACATCCACAATTTATCAAAATTGCGATTTTTCAAAAGGTTGTATGGGTGATTTCCAGAAATCCCACCTTTTGTTAACATTTGAATTAAAACATAGTATAGTCAATATTCTGGCCAATATTCACGTTTGTGCATATTATACTTTAGCCAGAATCGGCCATAGAACATCCACAATTTATCAAAATTGCGATTTTTCCCAGAAAATTGACTATATATACTATGTTTTAATTCAAATGTTAATAAAAGGTGGGATTTCTGGAAATAACCCATACAACCTCTTTGAAAAATCGCAAAATCGCAATTTTGATAAATTGTGGATGTTATATGGCCGATTCTGGCTAAAGTATAATATGCACAAACGTGAATATTGGCCACAATATTGACTATACTATGTTTTAATTCAAATGTTAACAAAAGGTGGGATTTCTGAAAATCACCCATACAACCTTTTGAAAAATCGCAATTTTGATAAATTGTGGATGTTCTATGGCCGATTCTGGCTAAAGTATAATATGCACAAACGTGAATATTGGCCACAATATTGACTATACTATGTTTTAATTCAAATGTTAACAAAAGGTGGGAGTTCTGGAAATCACCCATACAACCTCTTTGAAAAATCGCAATTTTGATAAATTGTGGATGTTCTATGGCCGATTCTGGCTAAAGTATAATATGCACAAACGTGAATATTGGCCAGAATATTGACTACGCTATGTTTTAATTCAAATGTTAACAAAAGGTGGGATTTCTGGAAATCACCCATACAACCTCTTTGAAAAATCGCGATTTTGATAAATTGTGGATGTTCTATGGCCGATTCTGGCTAAAGTATAATATGCACAAACGTGAATATTGGCCAGAATATTGACTATACTATGTTTTAATTCAAATTGTAATAAAAGGTGGGATTTCTGGAAATCACCCATACAACCTCTTTGAATAACCACAATTTTGAAAAATTGTGGATGTTCTATGGCCGATTCTGGCCAATATAAACTTTTTTTAAGGTAAGTTTAGTAACGCACAATTTTGCACAATCATTGTTAACTGAAAAATATGTTTTATTACGTAAACGGTGTATATTGGATTTCTGGTGTGATAATCACGTGAGAAATCCCACCCTCTTTCCTAAAGTAGGCTATGCACAAATTTTCTACTCACAGGCACAATTCCAATGGTGCGAGTTATATATAGAAAACGTGGGTTTTCTAAAATGGGATTTCTGGCGTGATGTACGCCACAACTTATGCTTGGATAGTGTAAAAAAATTACATTATAAAATAATAATTTCGTCCCTCTAGTAATGAAACAGCGTATAAGAAAAATAGTGGTTTTAAAATAATTCGCATTTAAATGTTTATTGAAAAAACTTTTTGAAATAAAATCTTTTATTTTATAGAAAATTTAATTTTCTATGAAATAAAAGATTTTATTTTAAATAGTTTTTTCAAAAAACATTTAAATGCGAATTATTTTAAAACCACTATTTTTCTTATACGCTGTTTCATTACTAGAGGGACGATTTTAAAATTGTTTAATCGGTTCGGTATGCTTTCTTGTTAGTATTGCTCATGCTGTTCGTGAGTTTGGTTATGGGGGGTTTCGCGTTACTGTCTTTCCAATTGCAATGTTTTTACGACCAACAGTGCGCCCAAATAGAAGCGCTCTATTTAATTTATTTTAAACTGATCAGTGATAAAGCGATGCGATTTTTCATTGTTCAGCGAGTTTGCCGTGACCATTTATTACTATGGAATCTTGAAAAACATTGATGGCAAGTATAGGTGATTAATTTAACAGAACTGTACTTTGCTCAAGCTCAATTAATGCAATTAATGTTAGTAAGGTTCCTCCTCCAAATTCGAAATAATAGAATAACTTGACTTTTTCAACCAAAAATGTAGCTTAGTTTAAATACGGAGCGAACACATCCGTCGTTATGGAGGGGTTTCTGGGCCTTATCGAAATGGCTTGAAATGATTTAATAGATATTTATACGAAAAAGTTTTCACATAAATATTTTGCGTGTTGAGGGTGAACTCGCTCGTTGTTTTTTTTAGAATAGATAACGAAGTCTGCCGACACGCAACCTAATATGAACATGTTAAATTGAATTTGTCCATAATAGTGGTGATTTTCTTTTATTTTTAAATTGTTATTGTAATCGGAAATGTATTTTACTGTGGGTATTAACTCTTCTAAACTAAAGTACTCTCCTTAGGCTTTAATTGGACATTTAATTTCCAGTAGTTTTTTGTGTGTGGGAATGTAACCATCAGGACTACAACCCATCCAAGCAGCCTTAGGATTAATTACAAAACCCACGGGTTCCTTCGTAAGACTACAATATTTGTGAAAAGCCAGCTTTTCAGTGTCCCGACCGTATTTTAAATTTTTATTATCCGGTTTAGCCTGGACAAGTAACTTGATTTTTCGAGTCCAATCGGGATTTTTATTTTTGGTATAAGTAAATAACCCGTAACAATTAGTTCCTGTAATGAGTTTGGATCTCTCGTATATCCAAATGTGCCCGGTTTGATTGTAAGTAGAACGAATGATGTTGGTTGATTTTTCGAACGTTACTAAAATTTGTCTTTTAAAGAATGTTGCTAATTCATCTTGTAAACTAAATTCGTTTAATCCTAATGCTGATAATAAAACATTGTTAACTATCAACGTTTTTATCAGCTGTGGTTCTAACGCTTGACTAGCATCAGCACAATTTTAATTTATTTGGTGGTTTTGTTCTAATAAGACATTACTGGTTCGTCCCAATGTGTGTCGCGCAGCTGAATACCATGGGCATGCTACAATAAAATAAAAAAAAATCACTTATTCATTCACAGATTAACCGTCTAATTTATTTCTATTTAGTAATATATTATCATTAACAAACATGGCAAAATTCTCTTTGTCTACGGATGTTGTTGTTCGAATTTCAATTTGTTTATGTGCAGTTGGCCCACAATAACTGTTCTCACTCAGAACACGAGGAATATAAATTTTATCAGCTGTACTCTTCGCTATTTTCCCCCAATTTTGATTCATTTCTGTTGGAGTCAATCTTCTTAAAGGGGAGTTCCTACAAATTGAATAAATTAGATTCAGTTTTATTTTTTTGGTTTCTTACACGACCAAACATGTATGGAAATACAGTATCGCGTATAAACCCCAGTATGTCACTCACTGATTCATATATAAAAGAGTTGCGATTATGTGTTTGCATTTAGCTCCTTGTCCTGCCGGGCAAAAGCATGTGGCGTTCGTGATCAAACGTTTGTTTAAATGTGTAAATATATTTATTTCCCAAGGTTGATTCTTCGGGTTCGTAGATTGTAAACAAACGCTTATAACTTTGAACGTGCCAGTACGTATCCCTTGAACTCCACATAAAATAATATTATTTGCCTTCAGTACTTTTTCGCCTTCAACAAAACATCTTTTTTTATGACCACCAGCATAGTCAATAATGTTGGTTAAAGAAATATAAAATTTTTCATCCGACGACATTCACACATTTAATTTGATCTGAAATAACTGAAATCATATGATATACATACATAATATACATTTTAACGTAAATAGAACAGGTTTTACATATTAAATGATTATAAAATAAAAATATTTTATCAATAATACTTACATTACACCATTTAGAAATCAGTTTGACATATGCCCCCCTTTGACTGATAGCTACGATTGCGCCTCTAGTGGCGCTTAAGAGGCGAATATAATTTCTATATACAAAATTTTTATTTATTTTCAGAAGGGTGTGTTGTTAGTGTAAAAACTGTAAATTTGAGTAGAGATCTTTTTTTACGACTAAACCAATAGACAACTATGTACTAAATTATTCATTATACTTTAGGCTGCGTACCAATAGTCGGGTAAATCATTTAGTACAGTAAATTTCAATTTAAGTACATATTTACCTCAATTGGCGTACCAATTCTCTAGAAGTAAAAATGGTTTGATGGTCACAAATTATGGCTCGGAGGGTTAAAATTGCTGGTTGCTAGGTGCAAAAGGAAACTTCAAATATTTTTTAATATTCTTATTTCGTAAAATAAAAATAAAATTTATTTTATTAGCTTTGAGTACGTATATTATTTATAATGAAAAACACGGAAATTTTAACAAAAATCACTGAAACGTCAAAAAGTTAACAACAACGTAATTTATTTGTTTCTCCTATTTTACCCAACTTTTTAGTACAGTATTTCAATTTACCCTGTACACTGTTAAAAAGTAGGTAAAAGAGCAATTTACCCGACTATTGGTACGCAGCCTTATATGTATGTAGTTTCGTTTCGTTGTTATTGTTGTAAACAGCGTGAAATGTTATGTACATAAATAAACTGAATTTTTTGTTGTTGTAAAAATGTTGTATTTGGAATTATCAGTTTTATTTTTTTTTTCTTCTGTATTGTTTCTCTCGTATATTTAAATTATTGTACACGATCGTATGGCTTAAAGAAACAGTAATTTCTCTGATTATGATGAAATTCGATATCTGAGATGGATATAGGAGTTTAAATTGAATTTTATATAAGTTCTGGAATATGGCCATTTGGGTGAAGCTTCGCTATTTCTTATCCAACTATAATGAAATTGCAGAATTGAGATGGAAATAGAAATTTTGCATGAAGTTCTAGATTATGCCCAATCAGGATAGAAGTTGGCCATTTTTCACCTATCCATAGAATAATAAAGTATACTATTTCCTATATGAAACACAAATAAACATTTTTGTTGGTTTTGATTCCAACCACACATACACATACATACCTGCTAAATACATAAAACGCAAGAATTGGAGAGAGCTAACTCGAGAGAGTAAAATTTTTTATTTAAAATACTTATTCTCTTATTTTCCGAGATAACCCTAAAGCAACGAAATAACCCCAGAAAAAAAATGTACGATATTTTATTGGTAGGTTTTCTTCTGTATATGTTATTTTTTTCTGTGCCCTGAGTCTGAAAATGCAAAAAAAAAAATGTCCGTCCGTCTGTCTGTGTGTCTGGATGTCTGTGTGTCTGGATGTCTGGACCCATGGTATCTCGAGAACGGCTTGTCCGATTTGGATTTTTTTTTCGCCAATCTGTTTCTATGGTCAAGGCGGAGATTTGAAAAGCTTTTGGAGACTGTATGTCAAGGGGATGGGGTACCTGCCATACGAATTGACCCAAAATACCTGCTTTTATAAATATTTACGATTTTTTTATATAATATGCTGGTTTAATTATTGAATTGGGCATTGAATTTGGAATTGATTTGAAGGTTAAGTTAGGGGTCAATTTGCGGATTGAGTTGGAGTTGAGTTGGGGTTGCATTAGGATGTAGTGAGTAGATAACAAATTATTTATATGATGGAACTTGCCTATTTATCAACCGATTATTATGAAATTCGACATGTGTTGGAAATGGGATTCTAAAATGAGTTTTGGATGAAGTTCTGGAATATGGCCAAGTAGGATGGAACTTGCCCATTTCTCAACCGATTACGATGAAATTCGACATTTGTATTGGAAATGGGATTCTAAAATGTTTTTTGGATGAAATTCTGGGATTTTAAAACGATTTCTGGATGAAGTTCTGGAATATGGCCAAGTATGATGGAACTTGTCTATTTCTCAACCAATTAGGGATTTTCCCAAATAGAATTCCAACGCTTGCTGACTGGCGGCTAAAATATTTCGTATGGAGTTTTATATGGTCAAACATGTGCTTGAATTTTTCATTAAATTATTAATTTCGACTAAATTAATTTTAAAATTTGATATTTATTATTAATCGCAACATTCTGAATTTTATTAATCATAAAAAAAAAGTGGGGGGACATCCACTAGTTTAGACAAGAAACTTGTATTTGTAAACATGATTTTACTTATTTTTGCATGTAAAAAAAAAAAAAGTGTAATCAGCGCTGCCCAAGCGTGGGGACAAATGAACTAAAATCGATTTTGGTAAAGTCCCTCATTATTATGAAATTTAATTTGTGTGTTAGAAATGGAATTATAAAATGGGTTTTGGATGAAGTTCTGAAATATGGTTAAGTATGTTAGAACTTGGCTATTTCTTAACCGATTATGATGAAATTTGATATGTGTGTTGGAAATGGGATTCTAAAATGATTTTTGGATAAAGCTCTGGAATATGGCTAAGTTGGATGGAACTTAGTTATTCCTTACCCGTTTGTTATGAAATTTGACATGTGCATTGTAAATGTGATTCTAAAATGAGTTTTTGGATAAATTTCTGTAATATGGTCAGTTAAACAGTTAAACAGTATCAGTATAATTTGTTATACTACTTTCGGTATAAAGTTGTAGAATACGATTTTTCGTTTTAAATTTGATGCCTGTACCCATGTTACTGAAGCTTTTGACTTGTTTGGCTGTTGTTGCATAAGTAAATATATGTTGGTTAAAATAGAAATCAATAATGTCAAAACTGTCACACCAACTTTATGACATTATTGAAGATACCAAAGACCGAAGTTCTGATCACCTCGTGAGGTTTCAGCCCTTTATATTTTATAGTTCGAATAAACACATACATGTAACCTATTTTTGATTCCTCACATAAAAGAAATGTAAACAAAGCGGCATAATATTAGCCGTGTTTTTTATAGATTTGTGTAGACCTTTTTCCAGATTAAGTCGAAATTAGATTACCTAAGCGAAGTTAATTAAAATGTGTAAAAAACGGTCAAGTATCTACCGGTTGTATACTTCTACCTATAATAACAAAATTAGCACAAAATATTTGTCAGATTTTTACTATTACTCTTAACCTTTGGGATATTTTCTCCAATTGGAGAGTTCCAAGACGTTCAGACGCCTTAAGAATTACCTACGAAACACAATCGGTGGAAGCGACTAAATGGATTGGCGTCAACAAATATTCACAAAGATGTGGTTATATAAATAGTGTAGAATGGATTAAATTAAAACACTAAATAATATTTTTAATTTTAAATGAATAATTTTATTCCACTATAACAATGTTTCTTTCCGCAGAAATGAATAAAGAATAATATTCTTCTATCTTAAAATTATGTTCTTATATGTATACCTAAATTCTTTTCTTTATTCTTAAAACTAAACCAATTAATTAAAATCTATAAAGTAATAAAACTAATTTAAATCTAATTAAGGTCTTAAGATCATAAACGACCCTATCCTAATTTGTGTCCCTTTTAGTTTTAGAGGTGTTACATTACACATTTTTTTTTTTTTACTACAATAGACAATATAATTGGCCTTAGTGTCACGACGAATCAATATAAAACTATAAAAAACTAATAAAAAATTGAATTCAAATAAATTCGAATGCATTATTCCGCCTCCCCCCCCCCCCTCGACGAATTTCTGGCTACGCCACTGTCGATAATTATCCTGGTGATAAATTGTATCAAGGATTTCTTAAAAGACATTCAGAGATATCAATCAGAACACCAGAAGCAGTTACTAGCACAGTGTTGGCGCCTAAAGGAGCAAACAATGTGTACGAAACCGACAAAGGGCGAGATAAGGAAAGTGTAACCATAATGTTTATATTTTCTGCTGATGGGTTTATTATTCCACCAATGATAGTGTTTCATTCCCAAAGACATATTGGATTCTATTCCAGAGGGAATAAAGTATACCAAGATTGATTCGGGGTGGATAACCTCTGAAGCTTTTCTATCATATCGATGGTCGATGGTCATAAAATTCACTTATCGTACGCGCTATCTCAATTATGTGAAGAGCTTAAGATCATACTAATTTGTTTATATCCGAATTCAACGCGAATCCTGCAAACAGCGGATTTTGCCATCTTTCGGCCAGTTAAATTGGATTGGACGAAAGAAGTCTAGTTCTGGAGAATTGCAAATATAGAGGAACAATTTACAAAAAAAACACTTTGCGCCCATGCTGAAAAAAGTAGTCGACAAACACATATATAAAACGTGAAACAATAATCAACGGTTTTCGGACATGCGGTCTATTTCCCTTCAATCCGAATGGAGTCGACTACTCTAAATGCCTTGGAAAATCGTATCCAACTCCTAAAACTCCTAATGAAAATGGTAACGCAAACACAAACATATTAAGCCTCTCGGAATTTACTAAAATTATTGGTCCAATATTTTGATAAATTTTTTAAATTTAGGATAATAATTTAAATAATGAAAACACACACGTCATCCCAGAACCAGAAAAATCAAATTTGGATGTAAATAATGCCTACCAACCATACAGGCTCTTCAAATGGGACACTAAGTTACAATTTCCAACACAGAGGAAGTGGGATACTTTAATTCTGATGTAAGTAATGAACAACACGATTAGGTACATATTTATAAAAATAAATATTTATTGTAGGCTACAACTGATACCCATATTTGATACATCTGACATTCCAATGATTGAAAAAATGAATATCGTCTCATCAAAGTCGTTTCAAAAGGCCATAGAAACCAAAATTAACGAAAAAGCGACCAAAGATAAACTGAAAATATGTAGAAAAAAAGAGGAAAAACTGGAAAAGCAAAATTTAAAACAAAAACAATTGGATGATAAATCTAAACACAAACGCATGGCTGAAAAACAACCGAAATTAAAAAAAAAAACGGAAGCTTAGTGTGATTCCAAATCCAAAAATTGTATATGAAAAGGAGAACAATTATGTTACAAATACACATAATAATCCTAGACTTCATAAAGGCATGGATTTAATATATTTTATACAAATTTAAATAAAAACGTAATTTTTCCTTTTTACTAATTTAGATAATACTAACGAAAACGAGCATGCTATACCAACAAAAATCTACTCAAATAAAGCGCCGAAGGATCACGTGCGCAATCTTTCAAAATAGTTAGACCCAGACGTTACTGAAAACTATACACATCAAATCGAAAGCTCGGGACTGTGTTATGGATGCGCAAATAATTTATTGGCATTTCTTGTTGTTCCAAAGCATATTACATAAAATATGCATCTAAATACTGCACAGATTTTAAAGACTTTCGTTGTAATGTAAATGCTAGGTAGATTATCTGAAACCTAAAAAAACAATATTTTTTAAAAACTTACGCTTTTCTTTTCCGAAACCCAGATTTAAATTTTTAATTCGTGCAATATTAAATTTGCTGTAATATTATAGAATTATTATTTTTTTAATTTTTTTTTTTTATTTGAGAATCAAAACGGATTTTTGTTTAATTTCTTATCTTAAGTTTTTATAGTTTTATTTGTTTATGTTTACACTCAATTGATTTAAATAAAAATGAATATAAATAGCTACCAAAACTGTTTTCTTTTATATCTTAAATATATAGATTTATAGGGCTCATAATTGGGTTTAACATGGCTTAAGTGGTAACCATAGATAACTTATAAAAACTTATAAACTTAAATTAAGAAAAATTAAGAATCCGGTACCTGGCATTTATGTGTATTCGCACATGGAAAACTTAAATTAACTTAAAAATTTCGTTAAACGAATAATTAAAAATTTCAACGTAGCTTCGTCAAATTTTATCTGTCACTTAGAAAAATTTATGAATGCGAAATTTTCTGTCCAAACTTAAAAAAATTAAAACAAGACGTCAAAAACATCGTTTCCCCTTGTGCAAAAGTGGAAATTATAAATTTATCTTTTAAATTTCATATTCTCACTGAAGTTATTTTATTTATAATTTGGCGACATTTGTGAACCCGAATCTAAAAAAAATGATTGAAGCACAAATTAATCCTACTAAAAACTTAAAATGCTATTTCTATAGACATACAATTTTCTAAAAGTTACACGAAATTCTCATGGAATACCCCCAAAAATACAGATTACTCTAAAATAAAAATTATAAATACAAAAATCGCTGTCATTTATTTAAAGAATTTTTAATTTCTCTATGGCGCTGAACTGTCAATAAAACTTTAAAAAAATTGAATTCGTTAAAATTCTTAATTTTTTTTAAGTCTCACTGGTTGGCCCTTTAGTATTGGAAAAATGGGGCTCAAAACTGGCAAAGGGCTCATTTTTTATTAAATGCCGCTTTATGAAATATTCTCAAACAGACATTATACAATTTATTAATTAAAATTAAAAGTGTTTACAATACCTCAATCCACAATTTACTGAAAAAAATTCTTTAGAATTGTGTAAAATCATATAATCAAATCAAAGTGAAAATTATTTTTAAGGGGGCTCATGACTGGGTAGTTTACCCTATGATGAGAAATATTTCTCGCATACTAATAATTGGAAAAGGTACGAAAGGCCGAATGTCGAAAGGCCGAACGCCGAAAGGCCGAATGTGTTGAAAGGCCGAATGTGTCAAAAGACCGAATGCCGAAAGGCCGAATGTGTCCAAAGGCCGAATGTGTCGAAAGGCTGTTTATGTTGAAATTGATTTTAATTTTTCATATTTTTATGAATAAAAATTTTCAAAATTTATATTTTTATGAAAAAAAAAATCATAGTTTTATCAAAAATTTTGTATAAAAACGTTTAATAGTAAATCGCCTTAAATATCAAAATCTTCTTACGTTTTCTTTGTCATATCAAAAATTAATTAATTATACATAATAAAAAAAGGAAAATAAATAAATTTTTTTTCGACAAAATTTGATCACATTAATATGTATGCTACATACACAGGCTTTACATTTTACATTACGAAATAAATTCAATGGTTTTAAATATTGATGTCAATCAATTAAGTGAAGGAAAATTTAATAAAAATTCGGCTTTTCGACCCAAACGGCCTTTCCACGGGTTGGCCACGTATCACTGTTTTTCAAAAGACTGTTTCTAAAATCTTTTCTTCAAAATCTTGTTTTATAAAATCTTGTTACCAAAAATCTTTTTGGAGAAAATCTTGTTTCTCACGATCTTGTTTTCAAAATACTGTTTATTTATGTTAATAATGTTTTTATTAACCATCTTCGTAACATTTTGAAAGAAAAACAAAAATTTAAGAACGTATTGTTCGTTTACTTTTATATATGGACTAGTTGAGTTACCCGGCGTTGCACGGGAGGTATATAATTCAAATACCTTGATTGTTATGCAAGAATTCTCTCTTTACATCGCTGTATTTGAAAGCATGAGTTGTGTTTGTATGTCTGGATAACTCAGTAGTTCCGGAGACGTAAGCTAGAAGAGGGTCAGGTGGATCATCCAGAGGAGGCAAATTCACTTTTCCATTTGAACAACACATTCCAGGCGATCCATTGTGAAACTTTAAAGCATGACAATACAAACAAATGTTTTTCATTTGCCCAATTGAAACATTGTAATCATAGTCTTTCTCGTAATTGAATGCTGCTAACTTTAAATCACCTCTAAAAGTTTCTATTAATCGTCCATATCGTAACCGATCGACTTCCAGCCGGGCCTCACGATGTTCAATGGTTTCAGTAGCTCTAGAAGAAGACATCCTGCTTCGAACATTTTCAAGTCGTGTTTCAAGCTGTTCAGTTGTTTCATCAGCTCTTGAAGACGACATCCTGCTTCGAACGTTTGCAGGTCGTGTTTCACACTGTTCAGTTGTTTCATTAGCTCTAGAAGAAGACGTACTGCTTCGATCATTTTCAAGTCGTGCTTCACGCTGTTCGCTTGATTCAGCCACCCTTGCGGCTCTAATCTTCTTCGACTTTGCAGTTACCTGCCCAATTGATCTTTTTTTCGGTGGCATTTTTAAGCAAAAATGAAACGTGTAGCTAATTAATCAGGAATGACGGGCATTCAAAACAGAAATTAGTATTAATTTATCAAAACGATTTTAATGTTCCCTTCGACACGTTTCACCGCGAACTGTGTTTGAAAATGTCTTTACGGAATTTTTTTTAAGCAAAATCAAATGTTATCTACAATCAAAAAGTAATCATAGATTAACACGTTTATAAACTGAAAACTTAAATCTAATAAGAATGTATATTCACTTGAAATAATATTTAATACCTGGAAAATAATCGCCAACAATTATTTTATTGCAATATAGCTAACTAATCGAGAACAACGGCATCCGAAACACAAATTAATATTAATTTATTCAAAACGATTAAAACTACGTCCACTTCGATACGTTTTACCGCGAACTGTGGTTGAAAATGACATTTCGAAAAACAAAAGAAGTTTTTCAAAGTAAGGCAATTTTGCACGTACAATAATTTGAATCCAAGGATGTTTCTTGTAGAAGATTCTATTTTCAAATATAAAACGCTAGTACTTTTCAAAGTAAATCAGTTTATACGTACAATATTTTTTGGTACCTTTCCTAGAATTGATTTTATGAAACAATCATTGATTTATTTAAGTAATAAACTAAATAAAGTAATAAACTATTGGCGTTTAGTATGAAACTACTATTTTCATTAAAAGCCGCCGGTTGCAATAGTGGATTAAAATAGAATGTTAATTATTTCTGAAGTTATGTGGAAATTAGAACTAGTTGACTATGGTACATTTCAAAACAGGATATGATAAATAGGATATTATTAAACAGTACATGTCAAACCAGTAAAAATGGATTATTAGTATGGATAATATAAGTGTTCATAGATTTGTCTTCAGTTAAAGTGATGAAAGATTGTCTTAAATTTAAATTAATAAAATTAATATGAATAATTAAATCAATTATAGTAGAGGTATGATTTGTGTATAACAATCGCACGCTAGATATCCTTTTTGGTTTATAAATTTGCGGCTAAGGCGCTATTTCGAAACATTTAAATAATTGTATCTATACATGTAAAATTGAATTCTTGATCCAGGGCAGACTTCCGGATTGGAGCATGGCACTAATTTCATATAACCCCTTTCCTAAAGTCATTCCCGTCAAAAAAATCTTAAAAAAATTGAAATTTGAGAAAAAATTTGTACCACAGCCCCTAGACCCCGGGGTCCAGCCCCTTCAAAAGTATCGTGTGCTTGGTCCTGAACATGCAACATATACATGGTAAACATTTCATGGCGATCGGTAAAGCGGCTAAGGCGTTATTTCAGAACAATCAAATAATTGTATCTTTAAATGAATTTTTGATCCAGGGGCGGACCCCCGAATTCGAACATGTCTCTTATTTCATATAACCCCTTTCCAAAACTCATTCTCGTAAAAAAATTTAAATTTTTGAAAAAAATTGTACCATGGCCTCTAGACCCCGGGGTCCAGCCCCTTTCACAATATCGTAAGATTGGTCCTGAACATGCAACATTTGCATGGTAAACATTTCATGGCGATCGGTTGAGCGACTGAGAAGTAATTGGGAAATAATCAAATATTTGTATCTATATATGTACATGTAAAAATTAATTTTTGATCCAGGGCTGGGCCCCTCGAATTCGAACATGTCAGTAATTTCATATAACCAGCCCCATAAACTCATTTTCGTGGAAAAAATGAAATGAAATTAAAATTTTCGAAAAAATTTGTACCGCAGCCCCTAGACCCCGGGGTCCAGCCCCTTCCAAAATATCGTAAGGTTGGTTCTGGATATGCAACTTGTACATGGTAAAAATTTCATGGCGATCGGTTAAGCGGCTGAGACGCCCATTCGGAACAGACAAACAGGAATTCATTTTTATATATATAGATAGATAAAATATATTTGCACTTTTCCTCGTACTTCAATTGTTTTTAAAAATTATAAAAAGATTATGTATAAATCTGATATTCATCAGTTTAATTTGAGAGAAAATTAGCATAATTACATTGATATTTCTGATTGTTGCATAGAACAGAAATATCATGAATATTTCTATTGTAAAATCCAACAAGAGTAAAGATAAATTAGTTATCGACGGATACCTATTTCACTTAGGAAGACAGACAACACAAAGATGTTTATAGATGGGTTTGTGAACAAAATAAAATGAATTTTTGTAAAAGTCGTCTAAACAAATATATCAAATAATAACGGCCCCTTCAGAACATTGCCATGATCCATCAGTCCATTCGAGGCATATTCATCTGGCAAATTCCTACTTAAAAAGAAAGGCGAAATCAACGGCGCCACCATCTAGAATTTCTAAAAAAAACATTGTGAAATGTGATTTGAGTTCGAGGGTACAGGTGCCGAGTAATCAAGCGCAGAAAAAGAAAATTGCAAAAATACGGAACAAGTATGCATTAAAAGAACCAACATCAATTGAAGAAATATGTATTCCAAATAATTTAAAATTTTTAGAATATTATATTGGGAACAATATCGCATTTGAAAATATTAAGTGAATATGACTGTTGGTTGATGGACGGAACTTTTAAAGTTGTGCCTACAATTTTCCATCAACTTTTTTCTATTCATGGAAGAATAAATAACGAGATTTTTCCACAAATTTTTTGTGTAATGACATATTCACGTCGATTATATACAACTCGCCGGATTGATTGCGGAGGGAGTTCCATTCGGTTTTGACGTTTTCCCTATTATTGAAAACGCCGAATCAAAAGTGAACGAATGGCGGTAATGCAGTTCGAAAAATACGTATTATAGAATCCGCGAGTGAAACGCACTCTATATAAAAAATGTCATTTTCAATACGGATCAAATTCAATGCGTATTTCATACGATCAAGTGATTTTAGGTTGGATATTCCGATAGACATACGAGTAAATTTTTAGTAATGGAGAGTAACAAAATGTAAGAGTTTAAAAATAAATAGTTTTTGATGTGAAGAAAACATCTGTAGCGGGGGTAAGTCAAAAATTTCATGTAAAAAAAGGAACGGAAAATCCGGTATGACCGAAATTGCAAATTAAATACGAGAAAAACCAACATAAAATGCACCGAAGTTGCATACGATATACATAATTCGAATTACAATTTCCGTCAGATTGAAATGAAAAGGCACAAAAAGTATGCATGTGTAATTGTGTAGTGTAAGTGATTTAAAAAACAGGGGCCTTACAACCAACTCCGCCAGCGTTCGTTGCTGATTCGCTTTTCCAATTTCTGTACTACATAAAACGCAAAGCGAAAATATGATCGCTTTTAGGCGTTAATTAAACATAATTTCGATACCACAAGAATCGAACGCGCTACCTTTCGATGATAAGCGGAGATATCTACGTATTGTATTTTATGGCGAACAACAAAGCGAAGGGAATTGTTTACTACAAAAATGTAATTAGCGTTGTTAAAATTTATTTTTGACAAATAATTGTAATTTGAGTAAACGAATGTTCGCTTGTAGCGTTGCGTTGTCTGTGGTTGGGTGTCAATAAGCGAAGCGGAAAAATAAAAGCGAATAACAACGAACGCCGGCGGAGTCGGTGGTAAGGCCCCTGAAATGGAAGTACGTTAAACAAAGACAAATACACCCATACCACAGATAAGAATAGACAGATGGCGATCTTGTATGGGCCATATTTACATTCTAAATTTCAATACCAAATTCCAATCTAATCCTTTTAGAGCAAAACGTATATATTATAAAATAAAATTTTATTTGAAGTTGGTTTATGTTTGCTTTGATATAATCAAAATAGCCATGCCATGTTTGCTTTGTTATAATCAAAATAGCCATACGTAAAAAAAGATAAAAAGAGACAGAAATGTACGTCCTGCTCTAAAAGGATTGGATTGGAATTTGGTATTGAAATTTTGGAATGTAAATATAGCCCATACAAGAAACACATCTGTCTATACTTATCTGTGCCCATACTTTAAATATTAAATGTCATACATCTTAGCGAGCTGTGAAAATGGCACTTATACAATATACACACAGTACACTAAATAGAGGTAATATACTCACTGGTTCTATTTTCGTTCATTTTTGCGCAGCTGTCAAAAATTCCCAATATGGCGAATGTTTGAGACCTGGAGCCTAATGCCTGTATTCCATGGGAAAAATTGACTGACAGTCAAAAAAAACGAAAAGAGAAAAATAATATGGTGCCCCATATAAGAGACAAAGCCAACGTGTTATTTTATTTTATAGCCAAATTGTTTTGCTAAAAATAAAAAAACAAAAAAAAGCGTTGTCTTTGTCTCTTATATGGAGTATCAGATTATTTTCTCTTTTCGATTTTTTTGTCTGTCAGCCAATTTTTCCCATGGAATTGAGGCATTACCAAGCGCAAATTTTAGTGATAAATAAAAAAATTATTATTTGGTTGTAGTATGCTAGAAAAACGTACGTCCACATAAAAAAAAAATTTTTTTTGTAGCAAACGTATGTCTATTACTTAAAATGTTTTTTGTTTACAAAATATATAATACTTTGACAGTCTTCTGTAATTTGTTTATAAAATTTGTTGGTGTGTTTTCATTAATACATTAATTACGAAACATTAGCGAAATATTTTTCCTTATGAGTATCTCTATACGTATCACTAAAATATGTTTTTTTTTTTTTTTTTCGCTGGCGCTACATCCCATGGAGGGATTTGGCCGCTTCATATTGAAGTTTCGTAATCATTATTTTTAATGGATAATGAGTGATTAATTCATTGATCCTACATTAACCAGCCGTGATTTTTTCATCACCCGCCGGGAATCGAACCCGGGACCTCCGGGGCTTAAAGCAAGCATGCTAACAACTGTGCCACCGGGGCGGCTTCAATAACTCAACAAGGAGTGGTCGCACAGAAATTTTCCTAGTATCATTTTGCAAGGTTTCTAAATTCTCTATAAAATGGCCGATTTGGATTTTTGAATGAAATATCGAGCAAGTTCGTTTACAGTTTCAAACAGCTGCAAAAAATTTTTTTTTTTTAGACACCTTTTGTTTTACTCAAAAAAGTCATAAAAAAACAAACTAAAATAAAACGGTTTCCAGTATCGAAAAGAAAACAAAATTTCCTTCAACCAGAAACAAAAATTTTTTTTTGATAGGTGGTGTTTCACCAAGATACAAGCGTTCGAATCTGGGTATTTTTTCGAAGAAAATTTCTGTTCCGTTTTTTAATTGGCGCAGTGTATATATTTATTTATCTATTTATCTATTTAGTTATCAATTTTTATAACTTAAGGTACACTCTATTTTGAGCAGGATGCTCATTCCCATAGTGTGTACCAAAAGAGTTAAATTACACACATAAAAAACACATTGCAGCAAGGATCACAACTCAGTCGATTAATTCTCTTGTAAGTGCAGAATAAATATATGTACCTCCATCTTTTTCTTAAGGTAACAACTCCACTCTTGTTTGGTGCCCACAGTTTAAGTGCCTGGCAGACGTACAAATTTCTGGTAATACTAAATTGTTGCTAAGAATAATTCGGACTACGGGTCGTTTCGGTTGGAGCATTTCGCTCATATTTTGGTTTTAAATTTTGAAAATACAATTATAAAATTTGAAATATACGGCGATAGTCATGTGAAGGGCCGGTGATTTAAATTTTTTTTTCCTGTAAACCGAAAAATTTTATTGTTTGATCGCATAAGTAGTGAAAAATGGTGGTTTTCTTTTCTCATATCATACTTGAAAATGTAGAGAGATTTTCTTCTACGATTTTTCAGTCATTAATTCTAAACATATTGAGGACACAAATTGTCGAATAATATATTCAATTCGAGTAAATTTTAATTCATAAATATTTAAGTCAAAATGACCGAATTTGCATTAGTTCTTATGGGAAATTAAAAGAAGTAATATTTACGGGCTTTTCCTTCTAGTACTGAAATATAGTCGGTTATAAATTTCAATTTTCAATTAAACAATTAGTGTCGGCAAGGTTCGTCCTTCAAATCCAGAAAAGAACGACTACTTGACTTTTTAGCCCAAAATTGTATCATAATTTAAATACTGGGCGAGCAGTTCTCAGGCCCATCGAAGAGACTTGAAATGATTCAATAGTTGCAGGTTTTCACATAATTATTTTGCGAGTTGAGCGTGAACTCGCCCGTTGTTTTTTTTATAAATATACATAATTAATTTTTGATTTTTTTTTAAAGAAAACGTAAGACTAACCGGGCACAATTTGGTAAGTGATAATGATGAAGACCCAGATATCGGAAAAAACCTGACCAAAGATGGTCCAGAAGTTGTGTTAGAATTCTGGCAAAAATTGAAAGACGAGCTAAATTCACTTGGGCCACCAATAAAAGAGACGGCGGAATGAAAGAAGGTTTATTGTTTTTATAGGGAGTTATAAAATTAAAAACCGATTTTTTTTTGTAATTTTAGGTTTGGAGTGACTATAAATTCATATGAGGGAAAAAATTGGCTCACAATAAACAAGAACTTAAAGGCACTGGGGGCGGTGCAAATACACAAATAGTATTCACACACAACGCTAGATGAAGAGGTAATAGAGATAGTATCTCTAAGGGATGCTGTAGATGGGATAAATGGCAATAAGTTTGGGGTTCCCGAAAGCGGACAATCCATGACGTCAACAATATTAGTGTGGAAATAGAAAATTTACCAACAGTTGATGATTTTGTTATCTCTGCACCGTCAATGGTTGAAAATGAATTCGAAATTGAATTACCCAACATTGAAAGTGTAGAGGCTCACTCATTAAATATATACTCACGCATTCAAAATATACTTACATTTGCGTTACACTACAATAACAACGTATCAGCGCTCTCATGTACCTTACACCAACAGCAACCGCACGACCAACGAGCACGCAAATTTATTTATTCACTGCTCCGGTTTTTATCCAACACACCAAAACCAATAAACCAAAATAAAAATGAAACAATTGATTTTCACATGTTTATGCCGGAAACAGATGTGCAGAATTTCTGCATGCAGTGATGCACGCAGATATGCATTCAAAACACATGTGCTGCATGCAGTTTTTTATTTTTTGACGTTTATTTGACACATATTTAATATTTATGTAGAGTTTTTTTGTATGAATGATGTCTTATTTTGTCACAAATTAATAAATTTGTATCCTCCATATTGGCACTTTTCACATAAAACATATTTTCTGTCAACAAATTAAAACATAAAAAGTATACAAATTGTACTAGATTTGTTTTCTTTTACGTAATGTAGCCTATTGATAATAGAGATAACTTGCATAATTATGCATGCCATGCAGAATACATGTAATTCATTTCATAGAGATTAGTGCATTCTAATTTTGATGCATGCATAATTCTGCACATCTGTTTCTGTCGTCGTGTATTTTTTTTTATACACACACGGCTCAATATTCTACTCGTGTCCACGCGCTATTTTTGCCTTTAAAACTTTATTTACATTTTTAACACAAAATGTCGTGCAACTCGGATCGCTACATGGTTAGCAAAATAAATTAACTTAAATTTTTAATTAATATAATACATTGTTAATACACAGTGAAGTGTAATTATTAATTAATTTAGTCATTAACAATAAAAAACCTTTTGTGAAATAAATCTACGCGAGTGTTTTTTATTTATCAAATTAGTACGCGTCCTCTACGCATTCATTTTTTAGAAAAGTACGGCAAACGGCCAAATTACGAAAACAAATAAAACTTTTGGAGAAACAAATAGAAATTCAGGATCAATTATACAACAATATAGCGAAATGGAGTGAAAATCAAAATAAACGATGGGATGAATTTAATTTAAATCAAAAAAAGATATATCGTCGCTTCCAAAAAAGAGTACCTATTACATCTGCAAATCACTAATTTTTTAGAGAGACCTTAAAATTTTTAATGCTAATTTCGACTTAACTTTTTTAAAATAAAGTCCTTCCCAAAATGTGTGGCAAGAATTTTATTTAAAAAAATTGCGCCAAATTTAACATTATAAACTTGGCACACCCCTTCAAAATAGTTAATGATTTGCACTTTGCAGATGTAATACTCTTATTTGGAAGCGACGATATGTATAGAGCAGTTGAAAAACTGAACGATAGGCAAAGAGAAACCAATCAAATATTTAAAGCCCAATTAGATGAAAATAAGCGGCACAACCAAAGAATGGAGCAGCTGGCTTTGAACAAAAATAAGACGAAGCAAAAAAATCTAGAACTAAAATTATAAAACATAGAAAATTCAATCAGAAATGAATAAAACTTTTTACACTTTCTGCCGTAGGCACTTGGCGAAACACACTTAATACACACATTTTTAAAAATTTTTAAAAACACTTGTTAAATATTTCGCAAATTTACAAAAGGTTTAAAAAATCACTCGATCGATTTCGGCTTATTAGGCCATCATCAGGAGTATCTACTAAACTGTAAAAATAAAAATCTAGTTATATACATATATATTATATAGTTGGAAAAAGCAAAAAGTGAAACCAAAATATACAAATAAAAAAAAAAAATGTGGGAGTGGTAAACAATAAAATTGGTGACAGTAATAAACATTAAAACTTAAAAATTAAAAGGGGGTGAGTTAAACACAGGTATATGATATTATTGATTAGCAACGGTCGAATAACAAAATTCCAGGTGTTGATTTTTTTTTTCTCCCCCTTCTTTATTTTATTATAACCCGACGTATTAGTAATTTTATGATATGGAATGAGTATGTGAATAAAACAATGCGGGGTCGGTAATTGGTGAGAAACGGATTTCTCTCTGTTCGTTGAGGATATTTTGGTTAAGAAATATAGCTTTTCGGATTTCGTAAGATTCTAAGTTGTCTAAACGTCTGCTTTTTGGTTGTACATGTAATATTTCTAAATTGTTTAAACTGGATGTGTGATTTTTTAACGTTAAATGATTATAAAAGGAGGGATGATTCATGGGTACCAGATAAATGTTCTTTAACTCTAACTTCAAAATTGCGCCCAGTCTGTCCGATATATGAGGAACTACAATCGTTGCAATTGAACTTATAAACGCCAAACTTGGAAAGGCGATCAATTGAAATTGATTCCACTACACTCAAAATTACGGAGAACTCCATGTTGATTTTTATATCCTTACCATATCTCGCTACTAGGCCAACTGACTGGATCCTACGGTATATAGATTGGCTTAGATGAAAGAAGCATGCCTTATTTATAGTAATTGGAAATGCACGTTTGAAAGCATTTATGGCGCCAATTTCAAAATCTGTAAGAATAAACTATGGATTTAATAATATATTGTTTTGGGCAGCAACTTCTATAATCTCCTCCAACATACGATCATAACATTCTGTTGATTTGTTTGTTATAAGCACATATATCATTGGAAATATTATAGAATTGCAGCCACCAATCGGAACATGTATCGAATACAGCTGCATAAAAAGGTTAGGAATTGTCTTAAATGTTTCATCTGCTTCACCACATTTTTTTAAATTGGATACTGTCCCGAAAATTAATATTTTGTCATTATAGTTTGCCGTAGATTTTCCGGAATATAGCAGTTAAATATATTGGTTGGTTCTGGACCTAACTCAGCTCGGCGTGCTCTTTTTCTAATTTGTTTTATGGCATTTTTGTTTGGATATTCTGGTTGGAGTAACACGCTGCTTAATCCCAAGTTGGCATTGGTTTCTTGTTTTATCTGTACTGGTTTCAAATAAGGGATTTTGGCTGCTGTTTTAACATCCTCGCGAATTGTCTTTATTACACGTCAGCGAATGGTTATGTGTAGCATTTTTTTTTCCAAGCAATGGCTTCCATCCTTTTTCAAAGTTTTAATTCGAGCGTTACATAAATTTTCTTTCTCTTTACCACATTGGCTGTGATATCGCCTTTCACATTTCCAATAATAAGTTAAATACACTTTTTTGTTCAAAGTAAATAAATAACCATTAACGGATAGCATGGTTCTTCCTTTGTTCGATTTATACTTATGGTTTTAATTTTTGCAGTAATTTTTAGGCTCAGACCTCTTGAACCGGCTACTTTTTTAATGTGTAGGTGTTTAATGTGCACCAGTCTGCTCCGTCTTTGGCCACAACACAAACGCCGCGTAAGAAACCATAGGTCTTATGACGGCCCGGTAGAGCCAAACCAACATTTGTAGGCTCAGCCCCCACGTTTTGCCAATCGTTCTTTGGCGGCAAAGTAGGCCTTATTGGCCTTGTTTGTGGTATAATTTAAGTGGGGATTTCATGTCAATTTCTGATCAAGTACGACACCCAGATATTTAACCTACTTCGACAGTTGGAGAGTTACCCCACCCCCCCATGGCTATCGGCGGGAGGACAGTTTTCCTTCGGTTAGTAAAGAGAGTTCAGCTGACCTTATTAGGCTTTACCGTAAGGCCCACCTCCGTGCATCAATCATTTACTACGTCTAGGGCTTGTTGCATTCTTTCCCCTACTGTATTTGCGAATCTGCCTCTAACCATCAAGGCTAGGTCGTCCGCATAGGTAATGTTTGAGAAGTCTAGATTTCTCAGTCTGGTAAGTAATTGATCCAACACAATCAGCCATAATAAGGGAGAGAGGACACCTCCCTGGGGGCAGCCCCTGGTGGCCGCTGTGGTGATGGTTTTGTCTCCAAAAGGGGCCGTAATCCTCCTGTTTTTCAGGATGTTTATTATCATCCACTTTATGGTGGAGGGGTCTATTCCCATTGTTAGTGATTGCTCCTGAATTACCTCGAAACTAGTATTATCAAAAGCTTCATGGATATCAATGAAGGAGCATAGTAATATTTCTTTATTCCGGAGCGTACCTTCGATTTCCAATGTCAGTTCGTGTAGAGCTGTTTCTGTTGATTTTCCTGCTTGGTAGGCGTGCTGCCTAGAGTCCAAAGGGTATCTTTAGAGGGAGTCGGATCTAATACAAAATCCCAGAATTTTCTCCATGATTTTCAGTAGAAATGATGTGAGGCTAATAGGTCTATAAGACCCAATCTCCTCTGAGAACCTTTTTATCGCTTTTGGGATTAAAATCACCCGAACTTCTCTCCAGCGTTTTGGAACATATTCCAAGCTGTAACTGGCTCTGAAGGGTATAGTAAGATAAGGCAGCAAAGTCTGCAGGCCTTGTTGTAGAAAGGTTGGATATATATAGTCCCCTCCCAGTGATTTGAAAGATCTAAAAGATTTGACTGCCCAGCTTAGCCGTTCCGGCGTAAAAAACTGCCTCGAGAACTTCTGAGCCCCCTTTGGAACCAGATACGGATGTACACTACTTACGTTGGATTCCTCCTGATCCCTCAGTATAATACATTCTGAAAAGTGCCCTTTCACAAGTCATTCCAGAGTCTCCTCCCTGGTTGTGGTTATCTCGCCACTTGGTTTCCTTACAGACCCCAAGCGATTCCTGTGCTCCAAGGAGAGTGCCTTCTGTAGTCATCTAGGTTAGGGTATTTCAAGTTAATTGTACTAAAACGGAACTCTTAAATGAAAGCTAAACCTGTTTTTGTACTAGACTAAATTTATTGGAAAACTCAATATAATTCTCGAATTGTGAAAGAAGTGTAAACCGAGTAATTTAAAAATGATTTAGTTTAATAGTGGAATTGGTTTGTTTGATTCAGAATCCAGTGATTCGATCCTTGATTGCCAAGGCATAAACGTAGCAATACTTTGTATTTCGTTCGAACTTGGTAGTTTATTATAACTTGTTCACAGGTTAAATGAATAAATTCTCTGTTTGTTTTCCCAATCCTTAAATAAGACCTGCGGAGAACTAAGAACCATGCGTGTCTATTTTGTTTCAATATGGTACACGATAAGGGACGATGGAAAATAATTTCCAACACTTAGGCGAATTTATTGATACACAATAGAAGCACCACAGCCAGCAAATAATTTATATTCTTTCATGTCCGAAAAGAGAACAAAAAGGCGTTTCTCAAAAGCACAACAAACATTAGAAGCAAAGACATTTAATATAACCATTCTGTGTTTTGTTTTTATTTTGTTGATTTTTCAGTTGTTGCACAATTTTTCATCAATAGCTAAGAAAATTGTTGTATTTGGTACACATATTACAGTTGTTTGAACCTGGGTTCCGTAACGTAATTAGTATTAAAGTATGCAGCACCCAACGATATACAAAAACCAAACTACATATTAAATTCCCTCCCTAAACATATTTATTCAACTTTGTTACATACACACACAAATAAAAAAAACAGAGTTCAAAAGTTACTGGACGACATTATAAAATTCGGTTGACTGCTTTTTTCAACTTGATTAGCTTTTCACTATATATAGGGGAGATAGTTTTATTTTATTTAGAACAGCGGAATTTTAAGTTTCGGAATGTGATCACAATAGTCTAATCCCTGTTGCGTGCGGAATGAATTTTTGGATACACGTTTTATGTCTGTAACGGCGCACAATATTTGTGCAAATGTTATTTTTTCAATTTGTAGTAATTGCAATAAACGAAAAGGTTTCGGATTATACACATTATTATAAAAGTATCTGTCACAATATTTGTACCGTGCAAATTGATCACCAATTATACATGAAAGTGTTGGACCAAATTTAAATTTTTGCTCAACAGTTTCAAGTTTGGCTCCTGCATACAGATCAATATCGTCAACAGATGGATATAATTGTTTGAATATTTTGATAGTGTCGTTTGATATCTCTGGTCCAAGATCGTCGAATGTATTGATTTCCTTGTTCAAACATTTTTTCGCATATGAAACGTAACCTTGAACACCAGTTTCACGTCCACGTTGTATATCGATTGCGAATAAATCGTTTCCAACACCAGTACCATCTTTAAATAGTCGATTCAATTTTTCGTCATGACATCCGTTGAAATTGGTTGGTTGCATAAAATATGAGCGAGCGATATCATCGTACAAACTGTCCAATAAATCGATACGGCCTATATTGTCCGATAACGATAATTCCTTCGATATAACATTATTGTTGTTATAAAATTGAAATTTTTCTGGTAAAAATGTGTGTTGGTGCCGAAACATAGAGTGTGCAAACTCTATGTTAGATGCTAGCGTGTCATCGCTACATTTGGAAAATCGTAATTTTATATATTTTTTATCTATGAATATTGGCAGCCATTCATTATATATGATGCTCTGGTAAAAAGCCACATTAAAACGACGAGCTTCTTGGTACAATTTCTCATCGCCCCACAGCTCTTGAGGATCTAGTAACCGCAATAGTTCTATCAATAGATTATGTAGTCGAATGAAAATCGAATGTAGAACCGCCAAATGAGGTGTTTGACCGGCGCGTGAATCAAACGAGAAAAAATTACGTTTTGCATTGTCGAAGATTAAACCGGAATTAAAAGTTCTCATTTTTTGCGATTGATTTTTTGTGGGACCATAAATTATCGACAAATCAGGTGATGCTGTTTGTAAATTCATTGGCTTTCGCATCGATAAATTACAATCATTGTCGTTCACATTTTTGAGTCGTATCATAGGGGAACACAATCGTTTAATGGGGCTGAGGATGGGATCGTCTTGTGGCGCTGTAATTGCAGCACAATCTTCATCTTGTTTTTCGAGGGCTCCAGATCCGTCATCTTTACAACATTTCCGTGGTCCCGTTTTTAATGCACTTGGACTAGTACCCATACTAACATCGTGCGCTATAAGCTGGCCGAACATAACACAACCTTGTGTTGGACCATCTTTGTAGATTTTGGTTATATTTTTACAGTTGCCGCCAAACAATGAAGTAGATACCAGTCGAGGGCTTGGTAAATCCTTTGGTTTTTGAATAGATCGCTTGATTTCCGTGACACCTACATACAAATATTTTTTTTTATTTAATTGAAAATTATTTAAATTTAAAACGCACGAGCTTACCATCATTAAAATATGGAAAGAAAATCGTACTGAACGATGTTCCGGATGCACCGTCTTTGGCCGCACGTATATTACAGCAAATTCCATCAAATTGCCGATACCCTGGTAATGGACACTTTACAGCATTATTTGGTGTGCACTCAGAATTTAAATATGTATCAATACATTCAGAATATTTAGCAAGATCAGAATTTAAATTTTTAAATTGACCGGAATCACCATTTAAAATAAATTTATCCGCGGTGAATTTACTCAACTTTAGGACCACGTCTGAGTGGATGAAGGCCTTCGTATAATCGAATTCATTTATGAATTTTGTTTGACCAAAATTCGTTTCCGCCTCTGCGATTGGTATGTGATCTTCCAATTGTTGACACGTTATTGCATCCGGATCACTTGCAATATTACCGATGAGTAGGACAATAGTTAACACGTTTAAAATAGTTTTTAAATCCATCTTGATTCATACCACAAATGGTAATGGTAAATATTTCAAGGTAGAATTGTATTTAAGTATAGTCTGTTTGCACTTTACAAGTTTAAACTAATTAGTTGTGTGTGATATGCTAATTTACATAACTGTTATCAAAACTGCTCATTTCCACAATATATACCGTCATAAATTTTATTTAAAAGTGCATTGTGTTATCTTGACATTTGGGTAGATTTATTAATAAATTTTTACCAAGCCACTATAAAATATGCCGCACTTAAAACAATCCATGATAACGAAATGAACAAAAACCGCAAAATAGTCACAAAACACATTTGATGATTTACCCCCCCCCCCCCCCCCCCCCAAATACTCGAACATCCCCACTTTATTGTTTTTTGTGTTTCTTCTGCTTAGGGATAACCTACCAAAAAACAAAAACAATAGGAAATTTGGAAAAAGTAGACGAATTTTGGAAAAGTGTTTCAGTTTTATTTAATTTCGATTTTCCGTTCTTTGTTTGTCCTTTTTTGTTGTTGTGTGTGTGTGTGGAAAGCCAACAATTGGATTTTCACTTAAATTGTTGATAGTATTGCAAGTATAATCGTAATTGTCTACAACATAATAAAAAATAACAAAGACGACCACCCGATAAACAGGATAACATGTATTTATCCCCAAGATACATTAAGAAGCTATGTATGTAGTACTTAATTGTCAGCAATTGTAACAAATTAAGAAAAAGTTGTTTAACATTTGCGACGATGGGGGAAGAAACGGCCGGCACATGTTTATACGACATATGGTAACACAATAATCGCTCACTTATTCTGTGTATGCGTGTATCTCTTCATGGAAATCATGCAAAAATTGATTTTTCCCTTATTTTCCGATTCGATAAATCGGATTTTGGTGTCCCCAAAGAGATCAAAAACATTAGAACCTTTTTTTTATTGTTATCGTAATTTATTTTCGATTTTTTACTGATATGCTTGAATTAAGGATGAAACGGGAGAAATTTATTTAAAATTTGTAAGGAATTAAGTCTTCATAAGTTTTGAATCGAAAGGGATTCCTCTAGAAATTTGACAGAATTATCCTGAAATATTGGCTCCCCTATATGCTAACCGAATTTGGAATGTAAAAATACGTAAATCGAAAAATATTTGATTTAATTTCTCCTAAATATTAACACAGGATAAATTGATATTCAAAATACTAACATTCTTGTGTAAATCACGCCAGAAATTCTATTTTAGAAAACCCAAGTTTCGATTCAAAAAACTGCTATTTTGATATAATGTTGAAGTTCTAGGGTCGAATCTGGCTAAAGTGTAATTTGCACGAACATAAATCGAAAAAAATTGAAAATGTGCAAATTTGTTGCAATTTCGATGGTTGATGCTTCTATTATTAATAGTTGTTACCACCTGAAATTGTTATACTAACCTGCATTTAAATCGCTCGCACATTTCTACACATTTCGCAGAAAATTCAATTTTTCAGAAAATCAACTGAACTATAGATTGCAAATTCGTCTAATTCGATTTTTCTGGCTCTGAATTTGTGGGCTATAGTTAGTTCAGTTGATTTTCAATAAAGTTGAATTTTCTGCGAAATGTGTAGAAAGGTGCGAGCGATTCAAATGACCGTTTGCATGTTACAGATCCCAACGCCTAATGAAAGAGGTTGAAATTGGAGCACAATTGCAGATTTTCGATTTTTCTGGCTCTGAATTTGTGGGCTATAGTTAGTTCAATTGATTTTCAGTACAATTGAATTTTCTGCGAAATGTGATTGATTGATTGATTGATTTGAGTGTACGATCAAGACCAAGCAAGGTTCCCGGTAAGACGCCGGGTCCACCGTACACCCTTTTTACATATAACAAAACCGAAGGAAAGGGAAGGCATGTTAGTAACAAAGAATCGACCCGGTTCCAGACACCTAAGTAGTCGATAGTTAGTATTTTTTTGTTAGTAATATAATACCACAGAGAAATATATACAGAGAAGTAAGGTTCATACTACTCTCATGTATATGAATGATATTACTTACAATTTTCGTACTGTAGCCAGAATACGTTAAAATAGTTAACACAAGACAATACCATTTTTAAACTACATACATGTTCGCTGGATGCTTGTAATTTCTGGAAGCTGAGCAAAATTGTTCCGGTACTGCTGAAAATCCAAATCGAGATTTATTAATTACTCCTATCTACTCTTTTAAAAATAGATTAAAGCATTCTTTAAACTCTGAACCCTTCAATTAAATTAATATTAATATTTTGAACCCCATTTCCAATAATATAGATGAAAAATAAATAAAATAAATTTTCAAATAAAATAAATGTATAAAACTTAAATAACGCCGGTTCACCGAACACCCTTTTACGAATAACTAAATCGAGGGAAACGCAACAGTATATTAGTAACAAAAAAATCAACCGAAGTAGTTGATAGTTACTAATATGTAAATATACTAAATAAGTTAGCACAAGACAACACAATTTTTAAATAAATACATGTTCAATTACTGTGTAAGCTCCCTTAAAGTTGATTCAATTGTCAGTATGTACTTACATTTTTTTCTAATAATTACTTTTTCTAAAAACTGCTTTCCATCCTTGGCATCCTAAAGTCAATATTAATTAGTTATCCATTACCCCTTATATAGTATATTTCCCACCACCTTCTAGAGCTGTCTAAATCTAATTATTAACTAACTATCTAATTTATTTGATTTAATTCTACACTTAACCCAACACCCAAAACAGCTTCCAACCCTCTCCACCGCGACATTCCCGCATTCTACTCCAAAAATGCCAGTCTCGAGCTCCGCTTCCCGTCAACCCTCTGCAAACCACCAAAAACCGTCCGTGCTGCCTGCTGCTTCCCGTTGCGCCCCCGGCCGCTGCTCAACCTCACTCCGCCACCCCGCCGCACACTCCATCCGTTTCCGCATTCAGTCCCTCGTCCAAAATCAGTGCGCTGCCGCGCTGCCTACGAACCTCCAACCCCTCGCATCGGCCCACTATACCCCCCCCCCCCCCCGCAGCCCGCGTAACATGACCAAACCGCCGCGAATATCAGTGGACGAGTGACCCCCGCCCGCCAAGTGCCGCGCACAACCAGATCCAAAAATATCTTCTGATCGAGTTTGTTTAAATCTAGTTATGCGCAACACCCAACGGACGAGAATCACTCACACACCGATACCCACAGCAACCCAATCACACCACACAGGCTACAAAAGGGAAACATAATGGACCGACACGGAGAGCCGGAAACCCATAAACAACGCAACAACACACCGATTCCAAACGAAAAAATGGAGGTGTGGCCAACATACGACTTTCTTTTACGAACAGCGAATTTTGAAAAACTTTTATAATTCAAATTTCCCGCAAACTTAATTAAGATTGATTTTATTATTTCATGTTTTCTGTAAATTGTATATTTTTGAAATATTTGCAAAATAAATTTTCTGTTTTACGGAATCTGGGAGCTGGGAACTGGGATCCCAAAATTTATGTAAAAAGTTTAAACATGAAGTTGCAGTTTGATTGCTTAACTTAAACCATTTGGACTACAAATTGACAGTCACATGTATATACCAACAGACACCACTTCAAAACTCAATTTTTTGAACTCATTAGTACACACGTGAAAGAAATAAAAGGTGATATTTATGAATTTAAATTTTTTCTTTTAATTTTTTGGAATTTGTATTAGTGATTTTTTGTAAATCTTATACTTTTTAAAATATGTGCAAAACACATTTTCGGGCCGAGAGTGGCCACTTCCGGTTGACCGATTTGGCAATTTAACATACATGTAAGCTAAATATTTTTATAACATACAGTACGTCACTGAAGTGTGCAAATTAATTATAATTAGCATAATTGGGCTAATACACACAATAATTAAAATGACAAATGCAAGAACTGCTGTAACTCCCTGTAAAAAGTGTGGGGGGGGGCAGGAGTTGCGAAATATTTTTGCAATTATAAAACGATATATATACTTAAGTATTACAAACCCTAATAAGTCGTTAAAAAAGTTAAGAAACATGAAAAAATGATCCACATTCAATTATGTAATATTTGCATTAAAAACCGGAAGTATGTCACTGTAGTGTGCAAATTAATTATAATTAGCATAATTAGGCTATATATACACATATATTTATGTGTTGGCAAAACAATATTTAATTTTTTTTTTATAAAATTTTTAAATTTTTTTTAAATTTTTTTTTTAATTTTTAATTTTAATTTTTTTTTAATTTTTAATTTGTTTATTTTTATTTTTTTTTGATTTTTGGAAACATTTTGTATTAGTAATTTTTTGTAAACCTTATACTTTTTAAGATATTTGCAAAACAAATTTTCTGGCCCAAGGGAGTGGCCACTTCCGGTGGACCGATTTGAAGTAAAATTCACTGGGACCTCCCAATTTATCCAAAAAGCTTAAATCTGAAGTTTCAGTTCGATTGGTTAAGCCATCTGGGCTGTAGAGAGGACACAGACTGACAGACAGACGGACAGACAGACGGACAGACAGACGGACTGACAGACAGACATCATTTCGAAACCCACTTTTTCGGACTCAGGGGACCTCAAAACAGATAAATCTTCAATAATCTCAAGGTCGAAAATTTTCATGATTACTATACTTTATTTTACTTACGTAAAAGAAAGTAAAACCAAATACAAAAACAAACAGATTGCACGACAGGGCAGCAAAAATGAAACAGAACAACAACCGGGAAAAGCAACAAAAAACAACAAACAACACAAACAGCCTCTAGTAGTCCGCAAAAAATTGACAAAGAGCGAAGTTCGAAACTAGCACTTCCAAAACAAAACACAAAAATATCGCAATAAAGAAAACCAAAAACTACTCTAAGTACCAAACAAAATACAAAACTAAATCAAACAAACTAAGTGTGATATAAGCCACGGCCACCACAAATAATAATGTATTTACATTATTTCGGAATGTAACTATATCTAACCCTTTCAAACGCCATTTAAAATTGACTTTCTTCCAAAAATAAAATACGTAGCACAGTTATGCACTTCTATGATATGGCATTGCTCATAAAACTGTAGTGTGAACATAAATACATAAGAGAACGATCGCACAAGAGAAATGAGACAAAAATTAAAAATTACGGTTGGTCGAAGCGATGAAAGTTGATGTACAATATATTGTACAAGGCGTTTGAGAGGGCTAAGTTTAATTTTGTAGTATTATGAACTGCATTCTGAAATTACATTTATTATTTTATATTAATTAATTTATTTTTTGTTGGGCCCGATTTCTATTCACTTCTGAAAATCGAAATTTTATTCATTTTTAATTTATTAATTTAAATACCTCTTAAGAGTTACAACGGTAGCTCAGAGACGACCTAACTTAATAACTTTAATAAGTCTCAGCCACGCATTCAAACGATTTCCGCCATAATGGTTGCAGCATTGAGTAAACAGATATAGAGTATGACACCGCAAATTTCAAAGCGACATACCAGCCGAAGTGTCTAAAAATAGTACCAAAAATTTCAAATGGATTGAGTCTTTGGTTATTGTGTCCAAGAATATATTTTCATTCATAAAAATGTTTACCGTCTTTTTTGTGTTTTTTTTTGTTTCATCTTCAACATCTGTTTTCACAATAACAAAACCAACAACAAATCTAATGAAATGAAATCATAAAACGATTTACAATATAAGCCGTTTATTTTTAAAGTAAGTTCATATTTCGTTGAAATGAAATAAGGAAAGAATTGAGAATCAGTAAATGAAAAATTATATGGGATTTTCAATTTTTTTGTTTTTTGCATAAGTACATACAAGAGTTGCCACTCGTCCTCGTTTGACTATTTTGTCCTCGCGTCCTCGTCCATACTGAAAAATCATCGTCATTTAAAAAATTGTGTTCTTATCGATGATTAAAACCAAAATGACAATATTTAAATTATAGATTTAAACGGCCAGTAATATTTGTTGTTTATTTATTTAATAAAATAGATTTATCCCGTCAATATTATTGGTTGGATAAAAAAGTAACAAATTGTGTAGTTTATTTTAAAAAAACAACTCTGTAAACTCAGCTAATCAAGTCGCAAGAAAGCTAGAACAAAATGGTTTTTAAATATAAATTTTTCATCTCTACTTGTAATACAATTATAATACATTTAAGTTTGGGCAATTAGCAATTATCAATGTATTTTTCTATAAATTATTCTTAACTATTTTTGTTTGCCTATCTGTACAAAAAAATGTTCTAAATGGTTAATTATTACTTGTATAAACACTGACGACTTTAAATTTGACATGAATTTTCTTATGGTAGCGATTGTAACTTACTTACGGATTATAGCAAGCAATAAAAACCTTATTTAAACTTAAAAGTAACTTCTTGTTTATATAAGAAGAGGCATAACTTCTTATTTTATTATGTTGTGTTTTAAAAGAGAGGCATAACTTCTTATTTTATTATGTTGTGTTCGATCAAACAAATAGAAAATCCTACAGTATTACAATATTACACGTTCGAGAACGGAATTGAAAATTAGCTTGTAGATTTTTTTGAAACCACAGGTGGTATGTTTAGTGCAATGCATGAATCGTTCAATTCCTTATGTTTATCTCTAGAGAAAATTTCAGCTTTCAGCACAAGTAATACAATTCTAATTTCGGAAAAACAATTATCTGTATGAAACCTTGAAATTGTTGAATCCGTATATCTTAAAAGCGAATTGTTATAGCAATGTCGTCCATAATTCTTTTAAACGTTGTTTAAATATGCTGTCCTTTGGTTTCGATAATTTTATGCAAAATTGTTTTAATTTTTTTCACTAAATCAGCAAACGGACGGGAAAAGCTAATTTTTTCAGAGTTATTGTAATCTTGAGTGTACGGAGCTAATCAAATACTACCCTAATAAATGGGTTTCTTAACTTCCAGCTTTAAAAATACATATACACCCTGCGCCATTGAAATGTTCGGTTTGAATTTTTAAAGTAAATTTTGGAAATACCGCCGTTTGATTCAAAAGTAGATGGCAGAAATGATGGATCCTGATTATCAACCATTCCAAATATATTCAAATAAAAAAGAACGGCGGTCCGATATTTTAGAGCTATAACTTCGGATAAGGAATATTTCCGCTCTACCTCGTAACAATTTGGTAGGTGTTTACAGTGTTTTTAACAAAGTCATTTCAATTCAAAAAGAGTTTGTTGTTGTCAATGGTAATTTTTATTCAAAATAAGGATTAACAGTAATAAAATAATTCATCTCAACCAAAATAATTTAAGAGAAATTGCACTTTTTAAAATTAATAATTAATGACGCCGCCCTTGGCTTTTATGATGGCCTTAATCCGGATCGGCATTGAATTGTAAAGTTTGGTTAAATAATATATTGTTATTTCTTCAAACCAGACTTTTTCTATAAGTTTTTTCCGCTCTTTCCAGCTTGTATTTTTGGATCTTCTTTACCATGAAAGGCAAAATATTTTCAACAATACATATTGAGGTCAGGACTATTTTCTGTTTAGGGTAACGACTCAATCCCAAGCTATTTTTAAATTCGGCTACCTACAAAAATTAGACGTTAAAATTAAGCATTCTTACGTCACAAATAACGTCAATAACTCACAATGCGCGCCCTGTAACATACGGAGCTGAATCGTCGTGGAAGAGTGGAATACCCGATGTATTGAGTCGGGTCCTCAATAGTGACGATGCAGGTTTCGATAATTTTTTATATTTTTCTCCATTTACTGAATGATCCTATTAGAGGCTGTTATGGCTCCTCCAAAATTGTCGCATTTGGGGCTCATTACCACATTACCACAAATTTCACAACGTGCAACGTGGGCCACACACTCAAATCCAATGATGGTATCGTTTTGCAAATTATCTGAAATAAGTTTAGATTTTTATTCTTGCGAAATGTAATGAAATTCCTTGAACCTCTGATTCTAGAAAAACCATTCCACTAGCTTTTTGAAAGTTGATGTTCTTCGAGAACCTTTACAAGCAATTCCGTAATTAATTCGGAAGTTTCTCCTGGGAGTGACGCAAGTTCAAGTAATTTAACTTGAATTCCATTACTGACATTAAAATATCACATAAGAACTGGGAATATTTTAATGTCTTTGTGGTTCGAAGCATCAGTAAAATCAGTAATAAAGTTGGCATCATCCAAATCATGGTTTACTTTTTGTAAACTAAGTGGAGCCAAGACGTTTTTGAATATTGCTTTCGATTTACAAATCACATGAAAACAATCCATCTCAAGATATAACACTCTAGAAGATGATTTTATACAAAGTTTCTAATGATTTTTGGAAAAATCGAATTTTCCTAGATTTCCTACGAGTAATTTTTATTGAATTTTTTTCTTGCGATAGCTATTGTCATAACACTCTAGAGGCTGATTTTGTACCAATTCTAAATATTTTTTTGGGTTTCGCGAGTTTTGTACAATTTTCCACGAGGAGCAGGTTTTGTCACTTAAGAATATTGACAAACATTTTCAATGCTATCCATGCATCCATAGTAATTTTCGGCTAAACACTATCGACTGTTTACGACTTAATTTTTTACTTTCGGCTGGTAATTTTCGGTTAACTTTAACAGTATTCAAATATGTATGTTGGTTTCTTTTTTTTCGGTTTTCAAAAGACAATGCAGCAAAAATGGAGTAGAGTTTGATGATTCTGATGCAGAACCAGAAGACACTGTTGTTGACGAACATGGATGGATCCAACTGTAAATGATATGGCAACAATTTATTTTGCAGGATACGTCGCACATGCCGTATCAAAAATACACAACTGTAGAAATTGCAAATCTTTTATCTGCAAAGAAAATTTGAATAACAATTACGAGAAATCAGAAAGCCTAATAAAAAATCGCCAGTACTAAAAATACTGTAAAAGGGGGTGTATTAGTTCAAACAATGGCATTTGTCGGTGTAGTTCAAAACATCATTAACTGTTTCGAGAAGACGAATTTTGTTTACAACGTGTTAAAAAATATATTTAATTTATGTGAAAAGTAAATTAAAAGTAAAACACCTTGTGTAATTTTGGAACCAACGATCCATTTAATTATGCATACAATGCGAGTGCTCATTCGTGCAAAACTCACAATTATAAATGCATCGGCGAAAAATAAAAAAAAAATTAAGAAAACTTGGTACAAAAATTGTTAACCACATTTATATTAGCATACAACTAATTACAAATACAGAAACAAAAACGTAATTTATCCTTTTTTCATTGAGTATGAAATATGAATGAATTGAACATTAAAGAATTACGGTATTTAGTGTATAAAATAAGCAAAATAGAAAAGCAATAAACAACAATGCGTAAACACGCCCCACTTTTTTGTAAAAAAAGTAGTAAAGTAACAAACCAAAAAATGCGATTGCAGCGACATACTGAACTCGTAGCGGCGAAATTACCCGGTGTCATTTCAATATGTAAATATTTTTTGGTTGCAGTCGCAACCCGAAACTACTGTTCAGCCCAAACTACCATTATAAATAAGATTTCCGAGAACGCTGTGCTGTAATGAATTACAACTAACGACCAAAATCAAAATGGCAAGACGTTAATTAGTTTCTGGATTATGAAGTCCGAGCTGAAGTGACTGTAAATCAAGAGGAGACAAAAATCAAAAACAACCCTATTTCTAAACTACCTTCATCCGTTGGATGCTTATTTTCCGAATATCCAGTCATGTTTCTCACGTGTTTCTAATCTAAAACAAATTTATCGATTATTTTATTACGGCATCATATTTAATAATCAACTGGTTCGTTTCCTATTCTATGAGACTTAAATCCTAATTTATTTCAAATAATTTAAAAATCAGCCCCTAACTCCCTAAAAATAAATTAAATTTAAATTAAATTAAATCAAATTAAATCAAATTCAAATCAAATCAAATCAAATTAAATTAGGCATCTTGTTGTTTTTGACAAAAACTTATACATTTTAAGGTTGATTCATACCATCCGCTCCCTCACCCGCATCATGACACGTACCGACACAGACAAATATTGTTGAACAATGTATAAAGTGGTGATATCTGACGGATAGTACAAATTGATGATGCCTGACACGCCACGTGCAGGAACCGAAAGGAACGGATAACATAAATCCACCTCTATGTAGATAGCTATGTACATGTATATATGAAATGAATGCTTCATACAAAAGCAACAAAAATGTTTATACAAGCCGTGCCAAGCAAACACTTAAGCTATTAAAATTGTACCCTATGGCCTAGCATTAGTAATGTATAAAATAAATCAGAAAATATACAGGGTGTCCCAGAATTGGTGGTACAAACGAAGCAGGGTGATAGCACAGGTCATTTTCAACCAAAATAGCCAAATTAAGTTTTATTAAATTGTTGATGGTTCAAAAGTTATTCCACTTTTAGTATTTTTTGGTGAAATCGCATGCACAACCACTAAAAAATTAATTTAAAAAAAACCAACAGTTCTTTTGTTTATCTTTCTTTTTTAATACGATCTTGAAAAGTGTGCCTTTCCAATAAAGTCATTTTTATGAACTATATTATCATCTGTCAAATTAAAACAATGGTTTTGTGAAGTCTTTTTGTTTCCCAACAATTTTTGTTGATTTTTAACTGACTCTGGTGGAAAAACAATGTACTATAGAAAGTTGACCAACTAACAGAAAAATTTGCGACATTAATGCAGATTCTAAAATGGTATCACGCATGCGAATATTCAAAACAGAATGGTTTTTATCAATTATTTTACAAGGTAAGTCATGTTTTTTAAAGAAAGCACTTAGCAAAATTTCGAGTGCTAAAATAGCTGCTTTGTGTTTGTAACGACACGTCATCAAGTAATCCATCCAAGTCGTTTTGTAGGAAACTTAGATAGACCGGCCCAGTGATCCGACGCGGTATTTCAAATAGACCAATCAATTTTCCATCAAGTATTCCCGCCCACATGTTCACTCCAAACAGATGTTGGAATTTATTACTCCGCACAACTTTTGGATTTAAACGGATGTTCTTGGTTGCGACGCAGCATTTCTCGGCAAAATCTCACCCTTTTTTAATAGTCAACGGGTAAAAGGTCTTGTACACGTTGCACATGATAAGGGTGCAACTGATTCCTTTTTAAAATACGATGCACCGTGGACCATAGCACTCTCGAGCGTCTTGATAAACCACGAACACTTGTCGATGGGTCGTCTGTCACCATTTGAATTATACTATCTTCGTTTCTATCAAGCTGGCTAGATCTTCCAGCTCTCCTCCGATGTCCAGGGATTTCGCCTTCACTGTACATTCGATGCACGTTTTGAAATACTCTGTGATTGGGAAAGTATTCCAGATTGGGAAATCGTGTTTGGTATTCCCTTGCAGCAGGTCGAGCGTTGCCGTTACAAACACCATAAATGAAATGTATTTCTGCATATTCACTATAAGAATAACCAGCACGGTTTACTGACATTTTAATTATAAATTGAGTATTTGTCGAACTAATATGAATTACAAAATGTTTTTCCTTTTTATTCGGGCTACTAGATTTAAGTTTTGTTAAGTGTTTTCTTTAAAAAACATGACTTACCTTTTACACTTTCTGCAGTAGGCACTTGGCGAAACAAACTTAATACACACATTTTTAAATTTTGACTTACCTTGTAAAATAATTGATAAAAACCATTCTGTTTTGAATATTCGCATGCGTGATACCATTTTAGAATCTGCATTAATGTCGCAAATTTTTCTGTTAGTTGGTCAACTTTCTATAGTACATTGTTTTTCCACCAGAGTCAGTTAAAAATCAACAAAAATTGTTGGGAAACAAAAAGACTTCACAAAACCATTGTTTTAATTTGACAGATGATAATATAGTTCATAAAAATTACTTTATTGGAAAGGCACACTTTTCAAGATCGTATTAAAAAAGAAAGATAAACAAAAGAACTGTTGGTTTTTTTTAAATTAATTTTTTAGTGGTTGTGCATGCGATTTCACCAAAAAATACTAAAAGTGGAATAACTTTTGAACCATCAACAATTTAATAAAACTTCATTTCATTTGGCTATTTTGGTTGAAAATGACCTGTGCTATCACCCTGCTTCGTTTGTAAGACCAATTCTGGGACACCCTGTATATACACAAAACTAACACAAATGCCTAAAATATTGTTTACAATATGTTCATTTGGGTACATCATAGGGTACAATTTCTGTGAAAGGATCGGTGTAAAGAGCGAATGTATTCAGGAACATATTATTATGAACAGAATTAGGGCTAGAAGAGATTTCTGAAGGCAAACGGTGCGGAATTTTCAGAAAAAATTTATTAAATTCGTTACAAATATCTAAATCCGTTATGAGAATATTCTTAGAGGAATCGTAAATTCCTTTTATATCTGTTTTGTTATCTGGTTTATTCAGCAATGAATCTACAAATCTCCATTGGGCTTTCGTGTTCCCGCTGTACAAATCAAAATTAAACTTTTAATAATTAACTTTTGCTAGTTTCACCATAACACACCATTTCGATGATAAATTTTCGAAATATTTCTGTAACGATTTATTGCGGTGTTTCGTAAGCATTTTACCAATTTTCTTTTTCTTTTCTACAAAACTAAGTAATGAATTGTTCATCCAAGGTTTGAGTTTTTTCTTTGGTTTGTTGAGTGATTTCTGACTTTGAAGGAGGTATTCATTTAAAACAGACATAAAGCTATCGTAGGCAACTACAGGACATTTCTTATTGTAAACAGATACCCAAGATTCATTTTTAGTTTTTCTCACAAGATAGTTTATGTCGTTATAATATCTCATATTATTACTATTAATTAGTTGAAAATTACTATTTTGGTTAAACTTAATTTCCAAAGAAATTAAATTATGATCACACATCATTTTTCTATTGCTAGCAAGAACTGTAAAATTTGCCATAGGGTTATGACTATAAAAAATGTGATCTATGCAAGTGGCATGTTTACTAGTAATTCTAGTAGGTGAGTTAATTAAAGAAGCCAATCCAACGGATGACATTAACATCAAATATTCATAAATTGTGCTGTTCTTTAACAAAATGTTAATATTGAAATCACCAAGCACGAAATTTTTTTTTTCCGTGAAGGACATTAGTAGTGGCTTAAATTCTTCAATGAACACATTATTTATTTGTTTCACAAATTGAAACCTATATCAGAGCCTACTGTATAAATAAGAACCTCCAGTATCGACTGTATTTTTTACTAAGCTTAAAATAAGGTACAAACAATTTTTTCTTTACTATGAAACTATATGGGGAAACGGTTATTTTCATTTACAGATTTAGTTTATTAGAAATGTGAGCTTTTGTTTTGTTTTTATATGAAAATGTTCATGAAACATGTAATATTATTTGATTGAAAAATCGAGTCTTGAAAATGTTTATTTCTTAGTGAAAATCGTCATGAAAAATAAAGTACTTTTGAAATTTTAAATATTGTTATTTTTGTAATATACTACGTCATCAACATAACTCGTTTATAAAAAATACAATAATCATCTCTTTCATTGCCTCCATTCAAATTTGAATTCGAATATGTTTCTATTGACGAGTGGGAAAGTATAAAAAGTGCCTCTAGTAGCGGGTTTATAAGTTTGAAATTAATGTAAACGAAATTTCCCAGTAGTAGTTATATGGAAATATTATTCGAACAATTTTAATTTTAATTAATTAAAATTGCAAAGAATTTGTAGCGATCCACTCATTCACTCGTCTCGCTCACTCATTTCGTTTCATCGCCACAAATCATTTTTATCATGTCCAGATTATTAAACTCCGTGCGTATACATTTTTCTCATGTCTATACTATTAAACTCTGAAAAACACGAACTGTCATGTATACAATTAATCGACATAAAAAACACAGATACTCTCTCTATTATTTTTGGTACGACAACATCAGCCATTTTTTTTATAAAGTGTAACAAAGGGTAAGGTTAGGGGTAATACCTCGCCCCTTACCTGTTACATAGAAATTGACACAACATCTCACTCACCACGGCTATATACTCCTGCTAGCTCAGCAGGGTGGCGTGGGGTTTGGTGAGGGATGTTGTGGCCTTGTTTTAGCCGTATAATTTTAATGAGGGGGGTGGTGTAACCCTATTGGGTTACAAAATTCGGGACAGACATGAAATGGTCCGACAGACCACCAACCAGACTGGGAATTACATGCAAATTTATTCCGCTGAGTCAGCCAAGCGATTCAGCGGAATATTACCAAAACAAAAGTATCATCAGGTAAGAGGAGGAAATAAAATGATCCTAGCCTAACATATTGGTATTACCACAGCATCTAAACACTAAACAAATGATCAACGCACTAACGCGGAACATCACAAAAAAACGTAGTAAGACAAAAAAATTGATATAAAAAAAACAATAACAGAAACTCACGTACCTGATAATTCCGATCTCCTCGCAGCTATGCACACCCAACTCAACAAAACAGACACCTACCTAACTATTTAGTCTGCAGATTCACAAACACCCTCTAATAATAACACTTCTGTTTTTTTATAAAAACACTTCTGTTTTTTTTTTCTTTATTTTTTTATTTCTTTGTTATAGTTTTACACCAAAACACAACACTTTTACTATCGATATCACACCCTTAAATCACTAAATGTTTGCAAATTTTTTTTTTTTTTTCGTAACAACAAAACACAAAACAAAAAAAACCGAATTTACCGTAAACTATTTAACAACTCTTCTACGAGCTAAAAATTGCGACTCAATTTTTTTTTCGAGTTCTCGTCTCGAAAATCACCAACTAACTGACTGTCTGTCCGATCACCACTTTATTTTTCTTTTTGGGTTGGTCGTCCCAAAATAAAACTGTTTGGTATACAATACCGAAAATGAAAACATAGGAATTTGGGACATTATATAATGTGCCAAATCAAAAAAAACTTAGGTTGGTGTTTTGTACAATTTCTACAAGCAGTAAACATAGCGTTTGTTGTTGTAGAAATTCCACCGGAAAAAAAACAAGACTGGCACACTTTATGTATGTCAAATTACATCAATGCGTCATGAAATTATTGTGTATAATTTCTTGGTTAATGCAACTTGACACTTTTCAGTGCGTCAATTTTTTGTTTCTTTGATTTTGTATGAGTACAAGCAATTTTACGTTACAATTAGGTTGCCCCAATTGAAACAATAAATTCATGTTGTACTCATGAATCAGATTGACCAAATTTTTGGAAAACGGGTCTGTTGGAACGGGTACATGAAAATAAAGAAAAAATGCTGCCCGTTACAAAAGTTCTTTTTGGTGCACGAAAATATAACTAGTTTGGCAATTAATTAAAAAACGAAATAATAAAGTAAATTATGATTAAAAACAAAATATTAATTATCTTACACGGCGTGTAAAATTATCGAGAATACCAGTGGTGAAGAATATCGATAATTCTTATGTAAAATACTGTGACAGCATCATACATTTATTGTCCGTAATAAACTAGTTGAACGAAATTTGCCGTGTTATATTTTTTGTTTTTTTCATCCTTGCGAGTGGAATATAAACACTCAGTGATCAGCTTATCGTATGTGGAGTGCCCCGAAAACAATATATCGGTAACATAGGGATTACCAAATTGGTGACCACCAACGTCCGTGTTTACGGTAGTATAGTCAGTTACGCAAGGACTTACAACATCACAGCGAGTCACTTTCATACATTTAATTTTCAAACGCGTTACGAGCGCATATTCATACAAAGTCATACATATAATAGGTGGTTTAATACGGAAATCTGGTACGTTGAGGACGTATCAGATAAAAGGTACGTACCGTTTGATAAATATATCATCCAAACATTAAAACTTATACAAACAAATTTTTCTTTTGTGTTAATTGTGTAACGGTGCAATTGGTGGAACGAAATTCGCCAACGAAACGGTAACCATATAAAGAAACAACAACAACGTGAAGATTAATACAACGGCAACACATGCAACATTAAATCATATACAACGGTAATAAAAACACACACACACACACACCTATTCAATACGTTGATCAAAAACACACGTGTATAACAGTAAAAAGCAGCAAGAGGGACGCAGTTCATACAATACATTACAGTTATTACTGCTTGGTGCGTAATACCGCATCAAGCAGCGAGGTGCGTATCAACTTCGATAAATATTTAAAAAAAAAACGAGCCTTACGCATTAAATACGTACAAATCATTATTTTTTTTTTTCTATTCTATAAAAAATCAAAATCACGCATCGGAATATACGGAGTCATAATATACAGCGTATACAGCTTCAGTACATCTTTATATTGGTCAATTTCATGAAAACTTATATGGAACGAGCAACCTATTAACAATTATTGGGACATTAGACAACAATTATTGTGCATATTTAAATCATCAAATTCAACGATACTCATTGCACGAAATACGTGATAATATCCAGCGAAGAAAAAAAAAAAAGGAAAACAAGTAACGGATAGTTCAAATTACAAAAATTACAAGAGAAAAACAGAAACATAATAATCATCAACATCAGAAACAACATAAACAAAAACCGCAATTTAAACAAGTGTTTTTTTTTTACATAAACTAATTTTATTTTTATTTGAGTATTTTTTTTTCTTCTCGAAATCATATTAAATATTGGTGTTCTCAATTAACGTAAAGATATTTATTAAATTATTACTATATTATTTACTATTTAACATATTTCCAATTCAAATGTAAATTCTCTACCATTGGTTTTGTTCTGATCGTATTCTGAATCCGTTTCACTCATTAGTTTTATTATAGTTCGCTTTATTATTATTGTTACTTGTCAAAAAAAAAAATTAAATCTGATTAATTAATTATTACAAATAACGACAGAAGGTCATTGACGAGACGGTCGTGTAGGTTATTTTTCTTTGTGAAAGTTCAATTAAAAGAACTGTCGTCATTTCCTCTTTGTACTTTTACGTTTCTTTCGGATTACATTAAGTTTGTCGCAATCGATTACCGAATATTCTCCTTATAACAGTTATACACTAACAAAATGTCAGATACAGAGCAGGACAACATGACCATGACAGGCCTGGAGACAAAACACGAAGTCGAGGCCAGTTCACGATCGGTTAAACTGCAGCAATTTTGGATGGATAATCCGAAAAATTGGTTTAGCGTGGCAGAACTTCAGTTCGAATTAACTGGCATAAGAAAAGACAAAGAAAAGTTTCTACACGTTCTAGCAGCATTATCTCCACAAGTTAGCGAGTGCATATCGGATATACTGGCAGAGCCACCGACCACTAACATGTATGATTCACTAAAAGCAACAATAATCACTCGGCTAACACCATCTGATGAGTCTAAATTAGAGGCACTGATAACTGGTCAACATCTCGGCGATAGACGGCCATCGGAAGCACTCCGACATATCAAAAGTTTAGCCGGTAAATCCTTTCCCGAGACGACCATTAAAACACTATGGGTACGAAAAATGCCGGAAGTTATTAAGATAGCACTATTGGCTCAATCGGAATCAAGAACCATGGATGATTTAGCAGAAACGGCAGACAAATTGTATGCCGCAATGAACACGTCACCAAATGTTTCCGCCGTTTCGAGACAGTCGCGAGCGGTTGACCGCACGGTTCCCGGACGCGTCATGTACCATCAAACAACCCCTACAAACTCACCGAGTAACTCGATCGAAGCATGCCTCTCGAAAATCGAAGCGCAATTAAGTAATTTGTTTCAAAGTCGCAGTCAATCGAGAGGCCGATCGTTTTCATCACGTTCCGGATACCGCGGCTATTCTCAGAATCGCAGTACCAGCATAAATAGCCGACGAGGTAGATGCTGGTACCATCATAGATATGGAAACGCAGCAAGGAAGTGCACCTCGTCATGCAACTTCCATCAGGCTCCTTCCACATCCAGCATGGAAGTAGATGCTCAAAATCAGCAAAAAAAACCATAGTGCAACGGGTAATGACGACGTCGTCACACATCCTTACATCAACCCGATTACACATACATGACAAAATAACTAACTTCACTTTTCTAATAGACACGGGCGCTGACCTTTCGGTCATCCCAGCGCAGTATTGCAGACAATCGTTCACTTTATTTAAACGAAACCCCGATCTAGTTCTCTCGGCCGCCAATGGCACAACAATCTACACCTATGGCACAAAATTGCTGCAGGTAGATCTCGGACTTAAAAGAACATTCACCCATGCTTTCATTTTAGCTGCTGTGAATCGTCCGATAATTGGCGCCGATTTCTTATCAAAATTTGGCTTACTTGTTGATCTGAGAAACAAACGGCTGGTTGATTCAGCGACTAAGCTGTCAATCAATGCCACACTGGTTCGCGTCGATACACCGACACCGATCCATTTTTCCATCAACAATAGTTACGGCACTCTGCTTAAGCAATTTCCATCACTTACAGCAGAGCCGAACTACAATTTGCCAGTTCGGCACAACGTGGTTCATCATATTGTCACTGCAGGCCATCTGCCTGTGTCAAGATATTGTATTTTATGTGTTACTACTTGTATATATTTGTATGAATATTGTAATTATATGATGTGTAAATTATTGTTGTAATTGTTTATTTTTTGTATCTACAACGTTGGTATTGTAATTGTTGTCGTTCCGAAGAATTATTCCTTATCCGTGTATTGTTGGGATGAATTTAATGTTTAACAAGTCATGAATCTGATGTTTTACAGCTAATCTTGATTAATACTTATTTATCCTAAGCTATATTTCTTATAATGACATATAAAAATCCTAATGTATAAAATTGCTCGCGTAGCGTCTTTTATCATGTATGTACTAATAAGTGTAGAATATTTGTTTAATTCTATTCTGTTGTTAGTTTCAGAATAGAATTTTATGCGGAGAAGTTTTTTGTCTTGGTTAGTAGACTAGGCTTAACTAAGGAATTTTCTCTTATTAACCAATCAATTATTACAGCAATTACGCCGCTTTTCTCTCAATTGGTTCGTCTTAGAAAATCCCGCTCATCGGGTTAGTAGGATGATTGTTAGTTTATAATTACCTATTATTTTCGGCAAATCTGGATTTCTGGATATCAATTCTGGATCTCTGGATACTGTGGTTTTTTATGGCTTATGTTAGATAAATTCTTTTTCTTTTATTTTTTGATAAAAATTATTCTTTATTTGTTTTTTATAGATGAATTTTGATTTACACTTGATGATTTTTATTTTACTTGTTTGTTTGATATTAGAATTTATTTTAAGTATAATGATTGATGTCGAAAAACTGAATGCTTTTTGGTTGTAAATTTCTGTGCTTATATACTAATTTTTCTGATATTTTACACTAACAATTTGTGTACTTAATTTCTATTTCTGCTAATTTGCATTATTCTAAGAATTATAACGCATGTGTATCAAATTTTCAACTCATCATAAATTATTTTGGGTCATTATATTGTGTTCGATTTAATTGAATTGCTTAATATTATTTTTACTTTGGGTCAATATTCTTGGTATTCCAATTTTCGCTTTATTTTTGATGTTCTACATTTTATTTATTACATATTACTTCTATATTACAATTTTATAATTTTCTTTCGAATTGCATTGTCATCAACACATTAATTATGTATTTCTTTATTTCATTGTCAACGTTTTATTATATAACATATGTTTCATTTCCTACTATTTTTGTTTCCTTAATTCTACTCTTTTGTTTTGGTCTTTTTATTTCATCTTGACCCTTTTTGTTTGATCTTTTTATTTTGTCTTAAATTTTATTATCTATTATCTTATTTTGTATTCTGGGAAAAACACTTGTGAAACATTATTTTGAATTTTTGTGACTTTCTAAGTTTTTGTTATTTTTCGAAACTAGCCTTAATATTATCATACTACAATTTCTGCTGCATTATCTCTGATTTATCCTATTTTTCCTATTAGATTTTATATTTCATTTTAATGTTTCACAACAAAGACCACGTAGACTAGATCCACTCCGTCACAAAGCCGCATTCGCAGAGTTCCAACATATGGTGGAATTAGGGATTTGCAGGCCATCTGCATCTTCCGTTTCGTGTCCTCTTCACATGGTTAAAAAGAAAGATAACGATTGGCGACCATGTAGGGATTATCGGCGATTAAACATGGTGACAACACCCGATCGCTGTCCGATACCCCACATACAAAATTTCTCCATGCATTTGCATGGATGCAAAATTTTTTCAAAAATAGATCTCGTCAGAGCTTATCACCTAATTCCCGTCGCACCTGAAGATGTCCATAAGACGGCAATCACAACACCGTTTGGCCTATTCGAATTCACCCGAATGCCATTCGGTCTACGTAATGCCGCTCAAACATTTCAGAGATTCATAAACGAAGTCGTACGTGGTTTGGACTTCGTTTTCGTCTACATTGACGACATTCTTGTGGCTTCGAAAAATGAGGAACAACACAAACTTCACCTGGAACAACTCTTCCACAGGCTAACAGAGTTTGACGTTCATATCAAGAGTTCAAAATGCGTCTTTGGCGCAACCACTCTTGATTTCCTCAGCCACAAAATCACCCCTAATGGTATTTTGCCGTCCGAAGAACGAATTAACGCCATTAGGGAATTCCCAGCTCCAACATCAATTAAAACAATTCAGCGTTTTATCGGTATGGTAAATTACTACCACCGATTTATACCGAAACTCGCACAAACACTCGCCCCAATTCACAGTCACTTGGCAGCCTTACTCAAAAAGCCCAAGACAGCCAAGAATTTCTCTTAGCCCGACGAATGTCAACATGCATTCACGTCGTTGAAGACTGAATTGGCACAGATAACACTTCTGGTACATCCACTGAGCGACTCAAAGCTCAGCGTTACTACTGACGCATCAAACAGTGCCGTTGGGGCAGTTCTGCAACAGTACAATAACGAGTGTTGTGAGCCACTGGGATTTTTCTCTAAGAAACTATCGGATGCCGAAAAGAATTATTCCGCATTCGATCGGGAATTACTCGCAATATATCTGGCAGTCAAACACTTCAGATATTTTGTCGAGGGTCGGGATTTCACCATTTACACCGACCACAAACCTCTGACACGAGCAATTCAATCAAAGACTGAACGCAATCCAAGGCAATCACGCCACTTGGATTATGTAAGTCAATTTACGACGGACATCCAACATGTTCATGGACATGACAACGTTGTCGCGGACACACTATCCCGCATTACCGACAACGAAACGGCCTCAGTCGAGACACATTTCGACTTGAACAAAATCGCAAGCACTCAGAAAACTGACCTAGAACTTCAGAATTTATTTTCTGGTTCCGAATGTCACACTAGTTCAACACTGAAACTAGAACTTTTCCAACTGCCAGGCCTCGAAATCGTATGCGAAACATCTAGTGGGTACAATCGCCCATACATCGCAGAATCACTGCGTCGAACCATTTTCGACACTCTACATAATATTTCTCATCCTGGTGTCCGTGCAACTCGTAAGTTGATAGCAACTCGTTATTTTTGGCCCAGTATAAACAAAGACGTAGGCAATTGGGCTCAGTCTTGTTTATCATGCCAACGCTCTAAAATACAACGTCATACCAAATCACCCCATGGACAATTCCAAATTCCACCTGGTCGATTTGAGCATATCCATTTAGATATCGTAGGTCCACTTCCTCCATCTAATGGATACACATATTTACTCACATGTGTCGACCGTTTCACTCGCTGGCCCGAAGCTTATTGCATGACCAATATGTCAGCTGCAACCATTGCCACAACATTTGTTCATAACTACGTATCACGATTCGGCGTACCCCTTAACATCACAACCGATCAAGGGACGCAATTTGAGTCCAAGCTTTTTACCGAGTTAACAAAACTCCTTGGCTCACATCGCATACGTACAACGGCTTACCATCCGCAAGCCAATGGCATGGTCGAACGCTTCCACCGGCAACTCAAAGCCGCGCTGATGGCCAGAAACGATACAACTCATTGGAGTTCGGAAATTCCAATCATTTTACTTGGCATTCGAGCAACAGTGAAAGAAGATTTGAAGTGCTCACCAGCGGAACTAGTTTACGGTCAAACCATCAAACTACCCGGTGAGTTCTTTGTCGAAAATCCTCTTTCACCACTTCCAACTTACGACACAGTCATCGACCAACTGCGACACACCATGCAAAACCTTGTACCCAAACCAACCCGTCAATCCAAACAAGATGACATTTTTATCCCAAAATCACTCGACAACTGTGATTTCGTTTTCATTAGAACAGACAAGGTTCGCACGGGATTATCTCCTCCCTATGAAGGTCCTTTTAAAGTCATTCGACGCCTTCGGAAACAATTCGTTGTATCGATTAATGGTAAAAACCACACCGTTGCAACCGATCGACTTAAACCAGCATATGGAATTCTCTGTTCGGCCGATCAAACGTCGAGCCCACGAACACACAAAACCGTCCGTATTGCTACTACTCATTCAATAATTCCCTAGGGAGAGATAATAACTGGCGGGGGAGTCCTGTAGCGATCCACTCATTCACTCGTCTCGCTCACTCATTTCGTTTCATCGCCACAAATCATTTTTATCATGTCCAGATTATTAAACTCCGTGCGTATACATTTTTCTCATGTCTATACTATTAAACTCTGAAAAACACGAACTGTCATGTATACAATTAATCGACATAAAAAACACAGATACTCTCTCTATTATTTTTGGTACGACAACATCAGCCATTTTTTTTATAAAGTTCTTTTTGGTGCACGAAATTATAACTAGTTTGGCAATTAATTAAAAAACGAAATAATAAAGTAAATTATGATTAAAAACAAAATATTAATTATCTTACACGGCGTGTAAAATTATCGAGAATACCAGTGGTGAAGAATATCGATAATTCTTATGTAAAATACTGTGACAGCATCATACATTTATTGTCCGTAATAAACTAGTTGAACGAAATTTGCCGTGTTATATTTTTTGTTTTTTTCATCCTTGCGAGTGGAATATAAACACTCAGTGATCAGCTTATCGTATGTGGAGTGCCCCGAAAACAATATATCGGTAACATAGGGATTACCAAAAATTCAACTCGAAATGCTACCCATACATAATGTAAAGTATGGTTTTGCTGTATTTGATTGATTTAGTTCAATTTTAATATTAAAAGTGCCAAAAAACAATGCACAAAATTGCATAAATTTGATATTAATTTAGTGCCATTTAGTACAATCTAATATATAAAAATCTCGTGTCACGGTGTTTGTTGTCGCACTACTCCGAAACGGCTCACCGATTTTTATGAAATTTTTTATGTATATTTGGTAGGTATGAGAATAGGTCGCAAAGTATATTTCATACCGCTAGGTGGTTAGGGTGTCCCCCTTAACCCCAAAATTTTTTTATATATCTAACAAAATTTTTTTTTCGTATTTTTTTTTGATTTGGCATCAAAAAATACCTATAACCCCAAATTTTCACCCTCCTACCCCACTCTTCCATTTTTTAATCGCGATTTTAGTATTTTTGTATGAACAATATCCAAATAATTTAACTGTAGTTCGTATTTCAAACATAACGAAATAATTTATGTTGTTGTATGGCAGTAGGCGCTGCGTCAGCCTCATAGAAGTTTTATCCACATATGCGCAAGTCATTCACGAAAAGCGTTGCATCGTTTTGACTTTTCATTCTGCATTTGTTATGTATCACAACGCAGTGCGTGCAAAATTTTGTTCGATTTATTTTAATTTATAAGAAATATAACGTGTTTTATGATTGTAAAAAGGTAAATACTAAAACAACAAATTACATTATCGGTATATGAGTGTGAAGTTTATGCTAAAAAAAAATAACAAAAAATTACACTGTTAAATTTAGAACTGTTTATAATTTTGATGGATTTTATAAATTATTGTATCTCCGATCACAGAGATGTCCACAATGTCTCACCTATATTTTCGAATAAGTTATCCATGTGCCAATATACGTGGCCAACCTGAACCAATTGTGACGAGTTTTACTATACTTCACAGAATTTAGAATTTTTTATAATTTTGATGGATTTTATAAATTATTGTATCTCCGATCACAGAGATGTCCACAATGTCTCACCTATATTTTCGAATAAGTTATCCATGTGCCAATATACGTGGCCAACCTGAACCAATTGTGACGAGTTTTACTATACTTCACAGAATTTAGAATTTTTTATAATTTTGATGGATTTTATAAATTATTGTATCTCCGATCACAGAGATGTCCACAATGTCTCACCTATATTTTCGAATAAGTTATCCATGTGCCAATATACGTGGCCAACCTGAATCAATTGTGACGAGTTTTACTATACTTCACAGAATTTAGAATTTTTTATAATTTTGATGGATTTTATAAATTATTGTATCTCCGATCACAGAGATGTTCACAATGTCTCACCTATATTTTCGGATAACTTGTCCATGTGCCAATATATGTGGCCAACCTGATCCAATTGTGACGAGCTTTACTATACTTCACAGAATTTAGAATTTTGTATAATTTTGATGGTTTTATAAATTATTGTATCTCCGATCACAGAGATGTCCACAATGTCTCACCTATATTTTCGAATAAGTTATCCATGTGCCAATATACGTGGCCAACCTGCACCAATTGTGACGAGCTTTACTATACTTCACAGAATTTAGAATTTTTTATAATTTTGATGGATTTTATAAATTATTGTATCTCCGATCACAGAGATGTCCACAATGTCTCACCTATATTTTCGAATAAGTTATCCATGTGCCAATATACGTGGCCAACCTGAACCAATTGTGACTAGTTTTACTATACTTCACAGAATTTAGAATTTTTTATAATTTTGATGGATTTTATAAATTATTGTATCTCCGATCACAGAGATGTCCACAATGTCTCACCTATATTTTCGAATAAGTTATCCATGTGCCAATATACGTGGCCAACCTGAATCAATTGTGACGAGTTTTACTATACTTCACAGAATTTAGAATTTTTTATAATTTTGATGGATTTTATAAATTATTGTATCTCCGATCACAGAGATGTCCACAATGTCTCACCTATATTTTCGGATAACTTGTCCATGTGCCAATATATGTGGCCAACCTGATCCAATTGTGACGAGCTTTACTATACTTCACAGAATTTAGAATTTTGTATAATTTTGATGGTTTTATAAATTATTGTATCTCCGATCACAGAGATGTCCACAATGTCTCACCTATATTTTCGAATAAGTTATCCATGTGCCAATATACGTGGCCAACTTGATCCAATTTTAACGAAACGGTGAAACACTACACGAGCTTCATTCAAAGACCTAGTGGGCAATGGGAGGAGCATGACGATTTATGCAATCAAATTCGGCAGTCTAATTATAAAAAATGTAACATATGTTAAGAATTATACACGATATGGAAATAATGCCTCATATTCCGTTACAATGAAATCTTTATTATGTTATTTTATGTTCCGCCTTCTTAGACAAAGTATTTCCCCAATATTCAAATCTGCTCATCACGCTTTGTTAGTTTTTATTTCCCGTTACGTGTGTTTGACCTATATTTTTGTTCTTTTATTATTCTAATGTGGTTTTCCAGTTGATAGAAAAAAAAGACCCCGAGCGAAAACAAATGACAGCAGCTGTCATTTGCATTATCGTGATGCATTAACGCGATTACCTTTATCGCCTCGTGGGACAAACTTATCCCTCATGGATAATATCTCGATTTGCTCACTAGTACCATAAATAACTATAATCACAAAATTATGACACGTTCTTAATATTTTGTGAAAATTTTTTTTTTGCTTTTCCTACAATTTTTGAACTTGAAATTTCCCCATGTAGCAATTTTTGTTACGATTTTACAAAATGTTTACTGCGATCTATGTAATCTATATTATTAGCCGTCTTCCAATGGGCAAAATTTGCTACTTCGAAGTACTTGCGAGTAGATACCCAATGGAACGAGAAATTGAGTAACACAAGTAAAACACAGCCTTCTGTTTAGTTGTTTTTTTTGTCTTTTGTAAAGTTGTTTATTATAGTAATGGCGATATTTAAAATGAGATTGAAAATATGACAAAAAAAAATAGATATGTAATAAAAGGAAAGCATTGATATTTACCGCATTGATATTTAAACACATTTTTCTTAAAAATGTATCATCAACAACAAAATAATTTTGTATTAATTTTGACATTTTACATCATCAAAAAATAAAAAAACTCGAACGTAATAATAAACTCGAAAAATATCGAAAAAGGTCTAAAAGCCATCTATTTTGAAGAATTTTCGCAACTAAAATCCACTAGCGCAAATTTTATGCGTAACTACTTCTGTTTTCTACACCATCGTATGAGCATGGGTAGTTGTGAGTAGAAACAAGTACTTGCAAGTAGTTTGCTTTCGCCAATGGAAGACGCTGACCTAATAACCACACAATTTGTAGAAAGCTTTTATTTCAATATGACCAGAATGCTGTTACGAAACTTTTTTTAAATTTTGGTTTAAATAAACCAAATCAATTATTACAAGAAAATGAAAACGATTTACTTAAACGAGATTTATTTATGTTGAAATTCAAACATTTATGAAAATATTTCAGAAATCATAATTAAGAATTTGTAACAATAATTTATAAAACAATCAAAATTATACAAAATTCTAAATTCTGTGAAGTATAGTAAAGCTCGTCACAATTGGTTCAGGTTGGCCACGTATATTGGCACATGGATAACTTATTCGAAAATATAGGTGAGACATTGTGGACATCTCTGTGATCGGAGATACAATAATTTATAAAATCCATCAAAATTATAAAAAATTCTAAATTCTGTGAAGTATAGTAAAACTCGTCACAATTGGTTCAGGTTGGCCACGTATATTGGCACATGGATAACTTATTCGAAAATATAGGTGAGACATTGTGGACATCTCTGTGATCGGAGATACAATAATTTATAAAATCCATCAAAATTATAAAAAATTCTAAATTCTGTGAAGTATAGTAAAGCTCGTCACAATTGGTGCAGGTTGGCCACGTATATTGGCACATGGATAACTTATTCGAAAATATAGGTCAGACATTGTGGACATCTCTGTGATCGGAGATACAATAATTTATAAAACCATCAAAATTATAAAAAATTCTAAATTCTGTGAAGTATAGTAAAACTCGTCACAATTGGTTCAGGTTGGCCACGTATATTGGCACATGGATAACTTATTCGAAAATATAGGTGAGACATTGTGGACATCTCTGTGATCGGAGATACAATAATTTATAAAATCCATCAAAATTATAAAAAATTCTAAATTCTGTGAAGTATAGTAAAACTCGTCACAATTGGTTCAGGTTGGCCACGTGTATTGGCACATGGATAACTTATTCGAAAATATAGGTGAGACATTGTGGACATCTCTGTGATCGGAGATACAATAATTTATAAAATCCATCAAAATTATAAAAAATTCTAAATTCTGTGAAGTATAGTAAAGCTCGTCACAATTGGTGCAGGTTGGCCACGTATATTGGCACATGGATAACTTATTCGAAAATATAGGTGAGACATTGTGGACATCTCTGTGATCGGAGATACAATAATTTATAAAACCATCAAATTTAAAAAAAATTCTAAATTCTGTGAATTATAGTAAAGCTGGTCACAATTGGTTCAAGTTGGCCACGTATATTGGAACATGGATATCTTATTCGAAAATATAGGTGAGACATTGTGGACATCTCTGTGATCGGAGATACAATAATTTATAAAATCCATCAAAATTATAAAAAATTCTAAATTCTGTGAAGTATAGTAAAACTCGTCACAATTGGTTCAGGTTGGCCACGTATATTGGCACATGGATAACTTATTCGAAAATATAGGTGAGACATTGTGGACATCTCTGTGATCGGAGATACAATAATTTATAAAATCCATCAAAATTATAAAAAATTCTAAATTCTGTGAAGTATAGTAAAACTCGTCACAATTGGTTCAGGTTGGCCACGTGTATTGGCACATGGATAACTTATTCGAAAATATAGGTGAGACATTGTGGACATCTCTGTGATCGGAGATACAATAATTTATAAAATCCATCAAAATTATAAAAAATTCTAAATTCTGTGAAGTATAGTAAAACTCGTCACAATTGATTCAGGTTGGCCACGTATATTGGCACATGGATAACTTATTCGAAAATATAGGTGAGACATTGTGGACATCTCTGTGATCGGAGATACAATAATTTATAAAATCCATCAAAATTATAAAAAATTCTAAATTCTGTGAAGTATAGTAAAACTCGTCACAATTGGTTCAGGTTGGCCACGTATATTGGCACATGGATAACTTATTCGAAAATATAGGTCAGACATTGTGGACATCTCTGTGATCGGAGATACAATAATTTATAAAATCCATCAAAATTATAAAAAATTCTAAATTCTGTGAAGTATAGTAAAGCTCGTCACAATTGGTGCAGGTTGGCCACGTATATTGGCACATGGATAACTTATTCGAAAATATAGGTGAGACATTGTGGACATCTCTGTGATCGGAGATACAATAATTTATAAAACCATCAAAATTATACAAAATTCTAAATTCTGTGAAGTATAGTAAAGCTCGTCACAATTGGATCAGGTTGGCCACATATATTGGCACATGGACAAGTTATTCGAAAATATAGGTGAGACATTGTGGATATCTCTGTGATCGGAGATACAATAATTTATAAAATCCATCAAAATTATAAAAAATTCTAAATTCTGTGAAGTATAGTAAAACTCGTCACAATTGGTTCAGGTTGGCCACGTATATTGGCACATGGATAACTTATTCGAAAATATAGGTCAGACATTGTGGACATCTCTGTGATCGGAGATACAATAATTTATAAAATCCATCAAAATTATAAAAAATTCTAAATTCTGTGAAGTATAGTAAAACTCGTCACAATTGGTTCAGGTTGGCCACGTATATTGGCACATGGATAACTTATTCGAAAATATAGGTGAGACATTGTGGACATCTCTGTGATCGGAGATACAATAATTTATAAAATCCATCAAAATTATAAAAAATTCTAAATTCTGTGAAGTATAGTAAAACTCGTCACAATTGGTTCAGGTTGGCCACGTATATTGGCACATGGATAACTTATTCGAAAATATAGGTGAGACATTGTGGACATCTCTGTGATCGGAGATACAATAATTTATAAAATCCATCAAAATTATAAAAAATTCTAAATTCTGTGAAGTATAGTAAAACTCGTCACAATTGGTTCAGGTTGGCCACGTATATTGGCACATGGATAACTTATTCGAAAATATAGGTGAGACATTGTGGACATCTCTGTGATCGGAGATACAATAATTTATAAAATCCATCAAAATTATAAAAAATTCTAAATTCTGTGAAGTATAGTAAAACTCGTCACAATTGGTTCAGGTTGGCCACGTATATTGGCACATGGATAACTTATTCGAAAATATAGGTGAGACATTGTGGACATCTCTGTGATCGGAGATACAATAATTTATAAAATCCATCAAAATTATAAAAAATTCTAAATTCTGTGAAGTATAGTAAAACTCGTCACAATTGGTTCAGGTTGGCCACGTATATTGGCACATGGATAACTTATTCGAAAATATAGGTGAGACATTGTGGACATCTCTGTGATCGGAGATACAATAATTTATAAAATCCATCAAAATTATAAAAAATTCTAAATTCTGTGAAGTATAGTAAAACTCGTCACAATTGGTTCAGGTTGGCCACGTATATTGGCACATGGATAACTTATTCGAAAATATAGGTGAGACATTGTGGACATCTCTGTGATCGGAGATACAATAATTTATAAAATCCATCAAAATTATAAAAAATTCTAAATTCTGTGAAGTATAGTAAAACTCGTCACAATTGGTTCAGGTTGGCCACGTATATTGGCACATGGATAACTTATTCGAAAATATAGGTGAGACATTGTGGACATCTCTGTGATCGGAGATACAATAATTTATAAAATCCATCAAAATTATAAACAGTTCTAAATTTAACAGTGTAATTTTTTGTTATTTTTTTTTAGCATAAACTTCACACTCATATCGGTATACCGTTTTTCATCAGTACGTACAACAATTTTGTCTATTTGTGTGTGTGTGTGTGTGTGTGTGTGTGTGTGTGTGTGTGTGTGTGGGTGTGTGTGTGTGTGTGTGTGTGTGTGTGTGTGTGTGTGTGTGTGTGTGTGTGTGTGTGTGTGTGTGTGTGTGTGTGTGTGTGTGTGTGTGTGTGTGTGTGTGTGTGTGTGTGTGTGTGTGTGTGTGTGTGTGTGTGTGTGTGTGTGTGTGTGTATTATAGTGAACAATGCCAGCAAGACGCAAAGGAGCCCATTTGGGTCGTCGAACGAATAATGTAACAAACATTCGAAATAATAGAGCAGAAAGAACAAACGAACAAATCCAACAATATAACGAAAATGTGCGTGTGAGCATGTCGCAATTGCGTGGATCTCAATCACAAGATGCACGAGCTGAACGAAATCAAGAACGACAATTGGAACGGAGAGAAGCGCGCCGGTTCGTAGTTAACACACGCAGAGTGTAACACTTGGTATGAGCTGGAGGACAACACATTATCAAAATCTAAATGAATATTCGAAAACAATTAGTTCCTCCAACTCATATTCGGTGTTATCAGAAATTTGGACCCACACAGGGACTCTAGAGCGGTCGTTGCTGGCTAAGCTTCAGGGTAAGGGCGTGGGGTTTTCTAGAGTTTATGTGGGTCACATTGTAACCGCGGGGAAGGACTGACTCTGATATCTTACCTATTCATGATCCGACTTACCCTAACTCATCCTCAAATACTCTTTCTTAAATTATCTCATTATTTATAAAATGGAAAACGCCAAAATTTAATTTAAAAAAGAACTTAAATACAAATATATATTTTCCAAGAAAAAAATTACAAGAAAAAAATATAAGAAGAAATTAAATTATTTACCACATTCACCTAACTAGCTAACCCTAAACCCCTAATATAATTACCTTAACTAATAATTAATTAATACTAACAAAAGAAAATATAGTGAAAAGTATAAATTTAATGAAATAAGAAATTAATATAACAAATAATAAAAAAAAATAATAAAAAAAATTTCACTCAGCTGAGATTTTGTATAAAAATGTTGAAATGTTGATGCAGATGTTGATTGGTGTATCTCGAATCATCATTACATTGTTCTTTTTATTTATTTCAATTATCATTCATTTTTTTTCACACTCTTGTTCGTGTATTTATTTAACTTTATATTAATTATATAACTTACACACTTTAATTGTAACTTGTAAAATTTTGATAGATAAACAAAAAAAAACTTCTTAAAATTTTACAAATATTCGTGAATGTTCTTAGATCACGCAATCTCAATTAACGGTGTCTATCAATCAAGGTTAATGTTTTTTTTTCTAGACCACCGAGAAGTATCACTCACACAAAAAAAATTGACAAACAGTCTTGTATAAATGTTTATCTAATTTCACAATCACTGTTAATATTTCACTCCAGTTTGGTTTAATTACCCTTCATAATATTTAAAAAAAACACTTCTTCAAATTTTCACAGTTAATTCACAGTTGCTTTTTTTTTTCTTTTTACCGTTTATACTGTTCGTGAATGTTCTTAGACTCATTCACGGGATCGAAAGTAATAAGAACCAAATTGCATTACAAATATCACATATTCACATTGGCCCTCTGATTTTTTTTCTTCATAAATGTTTGTATCGTGGACGCGGTTTTGAATCAAAAAAAAAATTAATCACACTTATCACTCAAAAAAAAATACTCATAATAATAATTACAACTTATAATATAAATTATGTATATGTATGTACTTGTATACAATTGATTTTATTTTTAAATTTTTGGAACAAAAAAAAAAAAAATTAACAATAATTTTATAACCTTTGTTATAATTTTTATGATTTTTCCTTTCTTCTTCTTGGCAAAAATATATATTATTTATTTTCACAATTTATTTATTTTTTCTGTTTTTGCTTTTCGCGTACCACTTAATGGCCAAAATTCAACTCTCCGATTCAATGGCTTTACGACTATTTATATGATTTCCAATGCAATAAAAAAAAAACCAATTCCCGCGCTAAAATTCCCGCCGAACAATAAAAACTTGTATGACTACCTAATAAAAAAAAATTAAATGTAGATGGTAACAAAAAAAAATATAGAATCGAAAATAAGGTAGATGGTTATTGATTATTTATACACTGCAAATCGACGCAAACAAAATTAAACAACATTTAGGGGTACGCTTTGTAACATGCATTTTTGCTTTTTTCTTATATTTTTATTTTTTAAATGCATCGTTACAAGAGCAAATGACCGACAACGCCAACAAGTACATCGAGCATTTACATCCGCTTCATTCCTTCGTCTCGCATTCGAGTACGAGCCAGATATTCAATATTCCACTCATCCGAAAGTGCTGATTGGTGCTATGGACAAAGAATGTCCCCATTGTCATGCGCTCAAATTCAAACATGAGTCAGCCGGGATGTGTTGCGCATCAGAAAAAGTGCAACTACCAGAAATTGAGACACCACCAGAACCATTGAACGGCTTGCTCATCGGCACGGATCCAGATTCAAAGCTGTTCCTTAAGTCCATTCGCACATTCAATTCCTGCTTTCAAATGACTTCGTTCGGAGCAACAGAAATAGTTCACAATACTGCGGCAAATGGTCAAAAATTCAATTCAACGTTCAAAATCAAAGGCCAAGTGTACCACAAAGTAGGCTCATTGCTGCCAATGCCAAACGAACCACATAAATTTTTACAAATCTACTTCATGGGCGGTGAGGACATCAATCGTGTGGATACACGTTGCGGCTACAATAACCTTAATTCGCCTAATGCCAGGCGCATCGTCGGCGAACTGGACGCCCTATTGAATGAGCACAATGAACTATTGAAAATGTTCAAGTCACACATGCACGAATTGCAAAGTGACAATAACGCTATTGTCATAAATCCTGATAAAACACCAGCTGGAGAGCACGTGCGTAGATTCAATGCGCCTGTTGTTGACGACGTTGCTGGAACGCACATCGACACGAGAAATCGTGATTCGAAGAAGAACCAATAATCTGGAGTTCATCGCCGACACACACCGTTCATACGACGCTCTTCAATATCCGCTAATTTTCTGGAAGGGACAAGACGGATATTGCATAAACATTAAACAACGAGATCCCGCCACAGGTAATTCATTCATTAGGAATATCATTACTCATTTGGAATTAATATTTATGAATATATTGTTACAGGAGCCGAAACAAACAAGAAAGTGAGCTCGATGGATTTTTACGCGTATCGTATGATGATTCGACGCGGTCAGGACAACGTCATTCTGCGATGTCATGAGCTGTGCCAACAATTCATGGTCGATATGTACGCGAAGGTAGAGAGCGAACGACTGCGGTTCCTACGACATAATCAACAGAAGCTGCGTGCGGAAGAATACATTCACTTGCGAGACGCTATCATGAGTGACACCGACATCGCCGAAATTGGTAACTCTATCATTCTACCATCATCGTACGTAGGCGTCCACGTCATATGCAAGAATACATACAGGATGCTATGACTTTCGTGCGCGAGTACGGACGACCGAGTTTATTTATCACGTTTACATGTAATCCAAAGTGGCAGGAGATTACATCTTTACTATTGCCAGGCCAAAATGCAATACATCGTCATGACATTACTGCACGTGTATTCAAACAAAAATTGAAGTCTTTAATGAGCTTCATTACCAAATTACACGTATTTGGTCCCACACGTTGCTGGATGTATTCGGTTGAATGGCAAAAGCGAAGATTACCTCATGCACACTTTTTGATTTGGTTTTGGCGGAAATTCCAGATCCATCTACTGATCAACTACTGTTCGATATTGTTACCACAAACATGATTCATGGCCCATGCGGTGATCTGAATCGTTTATCGCCTTGCATGGCAAATGGAAAATGTACAAAGTGTTTTCCCAAAGATTTCACCAACGACACAATCACAAATGTCGACGAATATCCAATATATCGTCGAAGAAATACTGATAATGGCGGACAGTCATTTACGCCAAATATCAACAACGCAGACATTGACATTAATCGTTGGGTGGTACCATACTCGCCTCTGCTAAGCAAAACATTCAATGCTCATATTAATGTTGAGTTCTGCAGTTCGGTGAAGAGCATCAAATACATTTGCAAGTATGTGAATAAAGGCAGTGATATGGCTGTGTTTCAAATTCAAAATACCGATGTGAATGCTTCTCGATTGAATGACAACGACGAAATAATGCGCTACCAAATTGGCCGATACAACAGCTCCAATGAAGCTGTCTGGTGTATCTTTGGTTTTCAAATTCATGAACGGGACCCAGCAGTTATACATTTAGCCGTACATCTTGAAAACGGCCAGCGCGTATTTTTCACCAACGAGACAGCAATTGAGCGTGCCATAAATCCACCAAAAACTACACTCACGGAATTTTTCGAATTGTGTTTCGAATCAAACAAAAAAATGGATGCCGCGCAAGCAAGGCACACCAATTGGTGAGTGCCCCGGCCTATTCAAATCAAACACTTTGGGCCGAGTATATACGGTCTCTCCAAGACAGATTGAGTGCTTCCATCTGCGACTGTTGTTGGTTAATGTCACCGGCCCATTGTCATTTCAAGATATACGCAAAGTGAATGGACAACAGTATCCAACATATAAAGATGCATGCCTTGCACTCGGCTTGCTCGAAGACGACAATCACTGGGACGATATGCTTGCTGAAGCAGCATTGAGCTGTACAGCAACACAAATTCGTCTATTATTCGCTATAATGTTGACTACATGTTTCCCGGGATGAGCAGATACGTTGTGGGATAGGCACAAATGTTCAATGACTGATGATATATTGCATCGAATTCGTATACGGTGCAACGATTTAACGATTACATTCAGCGACGCTATGTACAATGAAGCATTGATTGCTATCGAGGATCTTTGCGTTTTCATTGCCAATTTACCACTCAGCCATTTTGGTTTTGAGTTCGCCAAATCGAAATGCATCTAATTTAATGTACACCGAAATGAATCGTGAACTACAGTACGATACTGCAGAAATGGCAGCGATTGTTACTCGCAATGTCCCACTACTGACTCATTATCACCCGGTGGAACTGGCAAAACATTTCTCATTTCGCTAATTCTCGCCGAAATACGATCAAATAATGGCATCGCATTGGCCGTTGCATCATCTGGCATTGCGGCAACTTTATTGGATGGAGGCAGAACAGCTCATTCAGCATTTAAGCTGCCACTGAATATTCAAAATAACCCAGACGCAGTGTGCAACATCAAAAAACAATCGTCCAAGGCCACCGTGCTGAAACAATGCAAAATTATCATCTGGGATGAATGCACTATGGCACACAAACATTCTCTGGAGGCGGTGAACAGAACACTCAAAGATATAAAGCACAACGACAAACTATTCGGCGGCACTCTGTTATTCCTTTCAGGTGATTTCAGACAAACACTTCCCGTCATTCCACGTTCAACGTACGCTGATGAGATCAACGCTTCCTTGAAATCATCGCCACTGTGGCGTAATGTTGGAAAAGTTCAGCTACAAATAAACATGCGCGTCCAAATGTTACAAGTAGAGATATGCATTTCCCGACTTTTTTTCGTTCCCGGGAATCGGGAATTCCCGATTTTGTCTTCGGGAATTCCCGAGAATTCCCGAAAATAAATGTTGAATGAAATTGAGGAAAAACTCTCTGGTACAATAAATAAAATACAACAAAAATTACTATAATATTCTTTAATTCAATAAATTTTCTTTTCAGTCTTGAATTCAGTCAAGTTTTTTTTAAATTAATCAACAAATCATAAGTAAATAATATGTATTTAAAAAACATAACAAATTCATTAAAGTAATTTACACAAAATATAAATAAAATGTTAGTACAATTAAATTATACTATTTTTTTTAATAAAATAATGTTTTAAAAAACATAAACAATCAATAGAAGTATCCTTCAATCGTGATCTTCTCTTTGATACAATATGCCCCGACACAGAAAAATTTCTTTCGTTTTGAGTGGATGTCGGTTTTATTGTGGCGCAAAGCATTTTTTAAATCTTGAAGATTGGTGGTCAATTTTCCAGTCGCTTCAAGTATATGAAATTATTTGTTTAATGTAGTAGTAAAATCATTCGCTATCGTTCGTTTAGATGAGTTTAATGTTGCTTTTATGCAATCTTCTAACTGTTGTTCCAAACTTGTTTTAATTTTTGCATTGCTTTCAACTAAGACTACATCTACATCGTTAAGTTCAGAGCCACTGTAATTTTCCGCCGATTCATCTGTGCTATTATAAAGTCTTTGCATATAAGTTTTAGCAAGTTTAATAATATCAGATTTGGATGTTTGCTTAAAAAATTCATCCTCATCTTGTAAATTGTTTGAATTTTGTAAATAATTTAATAGTGAAAGTGTCGATCTATCTCTTCTTTTCGAAATTTGTACTTTTAGTTCATCTAAAAGTATTTTGCTTAGTTCTGAATTTTCAACACGAAGAGCATTAAATAAAAATTTTAGAACTCCTTCGCTGGTTAAAAGGTTGGCATTTTCACGGCTCAAAGCCTCTACAGCATATTTCACAGGGCTTAAAGATTTCAGTATACATTTTGCTGTATATGTTTCCTCTAAACTCCAGATGATGCCCATATCTAGTTCCATCAAGGCCTTTTGTATAGGATCGATTACTCTTAAAAATCGATCCACCATAGTTTCTAGACTGCTCCATCGAGTTCGACAGTCTAAAAGCAAAGATAGTTCCTTGTTTTCTGCATCCATTATGTATCTTTGCAAAATTGAATTTTTTACAGGTGATTTTTTGAAAAGCTTAACGATTTTCCGAATTTTTTTAATAGTGTCGAAAATATTCATATTACTAGTAAGCGAATACTCTCCGGCCACAAATTCGTTTTCATTGTCTTCATCTTCACAGTCATTGTTGTTTTCGTCACCGGCTGCTGAATAACCGCAGAATCATTTTCTATTGCCTGGGCCATTTCCGTTGGTTGCTTAATGTAAAATACGTTCATAATCGCAAGTTGTATAGCGTGATTGTAGCAGAGCTGGGATTCGACCGGTGATAATCTTCCATATTTAAGCATTACACTTGCGCCGTCACTTGTTGTCGCTACAATATCTTTAGTATATTCTAAACCAAAAACTTTAAGTTTTTCTTGTACCATTTGAAGTAATATCTCCGAAGTACAACTGCCCACAAGCGCTACTAAGCCTAGATTATCAGAACTGCCATCATCATAATAAATATGTATATTCAAATATCTGCGATTGTTCAAGCTTGTCCATTCGTCAATTGAAATGCTTGCTTTTTTATTTTTCAACTTCATTTGCTTTATTTTGGTGACAGTTTCCGCTTTAATTTGATCATAGAAATCGTAGATCAATTTCATCACATCTCTTGGTTGTCTTGATAAGGTAAATCCTTGATCTTTTAAACTTTTACGTATAAATTCACTTTTACATATTTGTGAAATAGTCAGACCGTCTTTTGCTGCAAGCTTAGCCACTATTTCGCCTAATGTTGGACGATTGCTTTGAAAAAACTTATCAATGGAAGCATTTGTTTTTGGCTTTTTTGAACTGGGTGAGTTTTGGTCATCTTTTTCATTTCGTTTCATTGAATGAATATGTTCTAAATGACTGTGTAAACCACTTGTGGAAGATCCTTTATAAGCTAGCTGCTTAAAACAAATATTGCATGCAACAATATCTTTATCTTTTTTTTTAAAATACTGCCAACAATCGTCATAATTTTTCGTACTCATTTTAGGGACCTATTTAAAACAAAATATTTGTAAGAATATAAAATAATTAAGTTGATCAATCAAAACAGAATTAACCTTTATCTTATTACATAAAATTGATTATATACGTTTTAAACTATTATATCCAAACAAAAGAACGAGTAATCACTTGCTAATTATAATTAATGTAAAATTTCACGTTTAAAATCAATAAAAAATATCAAGAAGCACAAGAACTTAATGTATTGCGTTTTGTTATAACATCTAGAAAAACAATTTTTTGACAGAAGTGACAGTTGATTTGATAAATAATTTTAAGGCTATCGTATTTGATGTTACCGGCTATGTTTCTTTTTAATATATTGGCGCTTAAATCGGAAAAGAGAAGATGAGTAGTTTGCAATCGTACCCTCTACATAGATGGAATTTCGAAAATGCTTCATTTTAGCTTTATTTAAAAAAAAAAGCGAATTGTCTTTAACAAAAAATAAAAAAAAATATTTTCCCGGGATTTCGAATAGATTTCCCGGGAATCGGGAAACAATTTTCGACCGATAATTCCCGGGAATTCCCGTTCCCGAATTCCCGGGACTAATCTCTAGTTACAAGATCCATCCGCTGACACATTCTCGAACCAATTGTTAGATATCGGCGATGGAAAAGTTGCTATTTATGAAAATACTGGATGCATAAAATTGCCCACTAATTTCTGCACAATCGTTGATTCGCAAAATGCTCTCATTGACCGCATATTTCCCGATGTACGCACACAATACATAAATCATGCGTAGCTGGCAGAAAGAGCCATTTTGGAGGCAAAAAATGTGAACGTCCACGATTTAAACTGCAAGATACAGCAGTCGTTGCCAGGCGACTTGGTATCATACAAATCGATCGATACAGTTGGCAATGCCAACGAAGCTGTAAATTATCCAACAGAGTTTTTGAACTCACTGGATTTGCCAGGCATACCACCACAGCTTCTACGACTGAAAGTTGGATCTCCGGTTATTTTACTTCGGAATTTGAATCCACCACGGCTGTGCAATGGCACGCGATTGATCATTAAAAAATTGATGAAAAACATTATCGAAGCCACCATTTTGAATGGCAAATTCCGAGCCGAAAATGTTTTGCTGCCACGAATTCCAATGATTCCCACAGACCTGCCAATTCAATTCAAACGCGTTCAATTTCCTATTAGATTGGCATTCGCAATGACAATCAATAAGTCGCAAGGCCAAACGATGTCTGTTTGCGGCTCAGATTTGGGCACACCATGTTTTTCACACGGACAATCATACGTGGCATGTTCTCGCGTGGGCAAACCATCGAGCTTATTTGTGTTGGCTAAAGACGGACTGACAAAAAATATCGTACACTCAATTGCTCTTCGAAATTAATATTGATTTTCTTTATTTCATTTTCCTACTTTAGAATAAAAAATGTATTACTTTATTTCACTTTACATTTAACTTTTAAGAGTACAAACAATGAATATGTTCGTTACGTTAATGAAATACATTGAATTGAGAAAATGAATGATTGGTGTTTTTTTTGTTTTTATCGGCGTTCATCGTCTATGCGCTCCATTCCTCTTTCTATCATAGATCCCATCCACACACACTTACAATAAATTCGTTATTTTTTATTTAACAACCAAAATATTCACTAGAAATAATTTATATCGCAAAACAACGTTTGCCGGGTCAGCTAGTATTATATATTATATACATATTTATAGATATAGATACATGCGGTATCGGACGACATTCTATGGGTCAACAAGGACATGCTTATCATTATAACGGGATCAGGAGATCGACATCACTCAGCAGAATAAACAACAGATGAGTTTTTTTTGTGTATTGAAAATCTTGAGTACACTTATTATTTTGTTATCTCAACTAAATTATTTGAAACATATTTTTTCTTTCAATTTAAATTAAATTATTATATATGTACATATTAGAGCGGATTAAATTGTATTGAGAAAAAAATTTTAGTCTGGAGACTCCACTTTTCTGTAAATTCATTGTATTTGAAGCAAAAATGTCCACCACACCATATGGCTACGATGAATTTCGAGCCTGCATAATTTAATTTAAAGATTCTTTTTTATATAGAGTGAGTTTCTAAAATGCTAGGCTTTTATCTCGAGAACGGTGCTGGATAGGAGAAAATTACTCTTAATGAAATTTGTTAAGGGTCGAGGGCACATCAGATGGTGACGTTTAATTCGACCTTCACTACGACCTTCAATGAAAAGCCCTATTTTTGGACCTCTGATTCGGAAAGGGCACACAATTTTACGTTCAGATAGGTAGTTTATTCTCTTCTTTTGAGTGACTTTCAGATGTTAGTTCAAGGACAAACTACTAAATAATATAAAATAATCAGCAAATCATGAATTTTAATGGGGAATGACTTAATTTAAATTTGTTGACACCATGACCAAAGGTACCAAGTTAATATTGTGTTAGTATATTCCCCATTTCATTATTTGCAGATCATTTCTAATTATTTAGTAATTTGTCCTTGAACTAACACAAGAACCTAAAATGCCTATCTGAACGTAAAATTTTGCGGTTTTTATGAATCTGGGGTCAAAAATAGGGATTTATATTTAACAAATTCAATTGAACCTTCAAATAACTTTGAAGGTCGTAGGTCAAGGTTGAATTGAAGGTCGTCATCCGATGTCTCCTCGACCCTTAACAAATTTCATTATAAATAATTTTCTCCTAGCTAGCACCATACGCCTGGCATTTTTTAAAAACTCACTCTATATAAAGTAAAATCTTCAAATGAAATTATGCAGGCTCGAAATTCATCGTAGCCATATCGTGTAGTGGACGTTTTAGCTTAAAACTAAATGAATTTTCAGAAAAATTGAGTCTCCAGACCATTTAAAAATTTTATCCGCCCTAATACATATTCTTAAAGTTTAAAATTATATAAATTACTAACCAAAAAAGAATATTTATTTATGATAAAAGTTTTTATCAAAACTAATTAGTCTCTACTAACGAATACTGTAAATTTTACGCCACTATTCGCATTTTTATGCAACTAAGTTTTATACGGAAACCTGATTTAAGGTTGCACAATAGGGTGTGTCGTCATCGTCAATAGTTAACTTAAAATTTTTTTTCTACCAAAATTTTTCATATACGGTTAGGTAGTTCGGGTTTTGGTTTTGCAAAACAATCGCTACAATTTTTCCCGGTTAAGGGGTTTTTCGCAAAAACGGTTTTGGTAACGGTTTATTCGGTATTTAAAGGTTTCCCACAATAAACATGTGTTTATGCGTTAAGTTTTTAGCAGATTTTTCATCTCTCTTTTATCTTTTTATTCTAAAAATCTCGCTAACATTAAATATCTTTAAATATAAAACCGTATTTTTAAAAATATACCTACGAATACTAGTTCTGAAAATATAAACACCAAAATGGTAGATACTCCACCAAAACCAAAAAATCCGATTGTTCCAATTAAGTAAAACTACAGCCATTTTGCACACAAAATCCCTCCATTTTGTTTAAGGCGACTGAATTACAGTTCACCTTGAATCAATTGACGTCGGACAGAACTAAGGCGTCGCACTTTTTAGCCTCCCTAGCACCGGAGATAGCAGAACAAATTGGTGATCTGTTATCAGATCCACCAAAAGTTAATTATTATAAAGCCATTAAATCCCGGTTGCTCGACAGACTGACACCATCGCCAGAACATGACCTGGAACTTTTGTTGACAGGCTGAACTTTTAAGACAGATTCAAGTGTTGGCTAAAAACAAATTTAGTGAATTTGTCATCAAAACTATGTGAACCAGGAAATTATCTGAAGTAATCCGAGTCGCAATGGCTGGATTACAAGAAACTGAAACTTTAGAGCAATGTGCTAAGATTGCTGATAGAATTCATGCGGCTATGTATCACGCGCCAAAATAGGCTCAATACACTCGAAAACCGCTTGAATGTTGCGTAAGCAACAAGGGTCGTTCTCGTTCCAACTCCCGAGGTAACAACAACCAAAATCGGTCGAGTAGCGCTATAGTAGTAGCAATAACCAAATGTCCACAAACAACACCAAGCAAAACAATTGGAAAAAACATCCAGATTGGTGTTTCAACCATAAGAAATATGGAAATCAAGCTTGGTCTTGTAAACAGCCATGCTCATATTTTAAACAACGGGTTGAGCAGATAGAAAAAGCTGCCGCCCAAAAACATGAAGCAAAAAACGGGTAGACGTAAGCGGAGCAGAGTCCGGGACATTATAGAATTTGCGCTCGTCCCGGCTCTTTATCAACGACAACAACAATAGTTTAATTTTCTTAATTGACACGGGAGCTGACATATCAGTAATCCCGGTCAAATTGTATAATATAAATCAAAATAGTTATTCGCAGGATCTGTCACTTACGGCAGCAAATGGATCAATTATTCGTACATTCGGTACGAAATTGCTTAAAGTCAATTTAGGACTTAAAAGGGACTTTACACATGCTTGTATTATAGCATCCGTGAGTCGCCCGATCATTGGCGCCGATTTCTTGGCAAAATTTGGTCTGTTAGTAGATCTCAAAGGAAGACAATTAATTATTATTTATTATTATTATTAGTTGAGGGCCATGTGGGCGTTCAAGCCACCCCGCACTGCGACCTAAAAGATCTTTTGTGCATGGACCCTACTTAATGAGCCGTCCAGTCAATATTCAGGCTCTTAATGAACCTGACAATACTGCCGGCCGGTATATGATGCATACCATCCGGGCTCATTACTCTCCCTCCTAGATGCTGTAACCTTTTGCAGAAAATGGCTGGGCAATGGCACAGAACATGTTCCGCTGATTCCGCTTCCATGTCACAGAAGCGACATCTATCCGTCGAACTTAGGCCCATTTTCTTTAGGTGATACCTTAATGGGATGTGACCTGTGAGGAAGCCGGTAAGCAGCCTCAACTCAGGTTTCCTAAGTACAAGACATTCCTTGGCCCTGGCCGACGAAGGTGAAATAAATTCCTTCGCCTGTCGCAAACCTGGAATTCCGCGCCAGTAAGAGGACTTTTGCACATCCTCCCAGCGTTTAACTGCTGCCCTAAGGTGCCCCTTAGAGACGCCGCAGAAGGGCTCTGGTCCAATTAATGGAAAGGCAGATCCCTCGCGGGCGAGGACATCAGCTGCCTCGTTTCCCACAATTCCAGTGTGACCTGGCACCCAAACAAGTGTTACCTTATTTGAGCTAGCCAGCAATTTAATAACCTTCAGACAATCCCATACCAGCCTTGACTCAATGGTAAAAGACCTAAGAGCCTTTAAGGCCGATTGGCTGTCTGATACGATATAAACCTTTGCGTCGTTTAGGCCTTTAGATATGCCTATCCTAGCACAAAGTTCTATAGCATGCACTTCTGCTTGAAAGACGGTTGCATTGGTACCCAAGGACTTCGAGAGTGATACTCCACTCCCATGTATTCCTACCCCCGCCCCATCTTCCGTTTTTGATCCATCTGTAAACCACACCAATGACCCTCGCTCAAAGGATGGTCCCCCGGTACTCCACTCCTCCCGGTCAGGTAATCTAACACAAAAGGGTTTGTGGAAATCCAGTTTGGCTGGCATACAGTCGGAAGGCATTCCTATAGTGGGATCTGTCTGAAACTCCTTAAGGATCTCCAGATGGCCCACCATATTGCCTGGTTTGATGTTACCCTCCGCCTGCATCTTAAGGGCCATAGTAGCAGCATCCTTTTTTATATGCAGATGCAATGGAGTTAGTCCTAGGAGTGTCTCCATTGCTGCGGTCGGACATGTTTTCATTGAGCCCGTAACCCCAATGCAGGCCATACGCTGAACCTTATTTAATAAAGTTTGCGCTATCCTTTGTTGAGTTTTAGGCCACCACACTAGCGATGCATAAGTGATCATAGGCCTAATAATTGTTAGAAATGACCAGTAGATCATTTTTGGTTGTAGTCCCCAAGTACGTCCATAGAGTCTCTGACAGGCCCAAAAAGCCTTTGTGGCTCTATTTTGAATTTTTTGTATATGTTGTTCCCAGTTCAGTTTATGATCCAGGATAACCCCTAGATATTTAACCTCTTTGGAAAAGGCAACAATAGTACCGTTTAACGAGGGAGCTACAAGCGAGAGCTTTCTCCTCCTCGTAAAAGCGACAATGACAGTTTTGTTTGGATTGACACTAAGTCCTTCCTTGTCACACCACTGCCATATCAAGTTGAGTGCATTTTGCATGAGATCAGAGATGATCTCATCAAACCTGCCTCTAATCACGATAGCCACGTTATCCGCATAGCCCTGGACATCAAACCCATGGCTATTCAGGAGGACCAGTAGTCTATCAATAACCAATGACCTTAAAAGAGGAGACAGTACACCTCCTTGGGGACAGCCCTTTACGGCCCTGATGGTTACTGATTCGCCACCTAATGTGGCTGTAATATCGCGATATTTCAGCATGGAGCGGATCAAATGCCCCTCAATGTCCACAAAGGCACACAGGGCAATTTCCTTAAAAGCCACCGCTCTTTCAATCTTCGTGACTAGACCACTAAGAGCCATCACAGTTGATTTGCCAGCTTGATAAGCAAACTGGTTCCGATGCAGTGGGTTATTTACAAGGATTTCATTTCTTATTTGATTATCCAGGATTTTTTCCATCGTCTTCAATAGAAACAAATTTAGGCTAATTGGCCGATAAGCCTTGGGCTGGGTGTCCAGACGACCCCCTCCCTTTGGTATAAAGACCACATTTACTTTCCTCCATAGTTTCGGAATATAGTTAAAAGCATAACTTGCCCGAAACAACTGGACCAAGTTGGGGAGTATTTCCTCAATACCTTTTTGAAGTAAAGCCGGAAAGATACCATCCCCTCCAGCAGATTTGAACGGTTTGAAAGAGCCAATAGCCCATCTCACCTTGCTGGGTGTGAACATTTTTCCAGAGAGGCTCCAGATCCTACTGTGGGGTGAATAGTCTACCTCACTTGTATAGTCATGCGGGTCCTCCTGGGTACCTACCACTATTGAGTCCGGAAAGTGGGTACCTAATATTAACTCCAGGGTTTCCTTCCGGTTTTCAGTGAACATCCCGTTTTGCTTCTGAAGAAGCCCCAAACCATTTGAGTGATCCCTAGCAAGGACTTTCTGGAGACGAGCTGCAGAGGGTAATTCAATGATTCCCTCACAGAAGTTTCTCCAGGTAGCCCTTTTGGATCTTCTTAATTCCAGATTATATTCCGTTAAGGCCATCCTATGCTCGCCCCATTCCCCGGTGCGTTTAGCCTTATTGAATAACCTTCTAGATTTTTTCCTCAGCTTACTCAGCGCCCCGTTCCACCAAGGGACCAACTTAATGGACTCTCTTCGCTTAACTGGGCAGCTGTTTTCGTAAGCCGAGTGTATAGAATTATGCAGCTGGTTTGAACAGAATTCCAAGCCCTCTGGAGACTCTATGTTCCCCATTACCGAGGGCATTTCTGATTCGAGTGAAACTCTATAGGAGTCCCAATCGGTCAGTTTTGGAATTCTTATCTCCTGCCGCTGCATGGCCTCGGCCGCCAAATCGAATCTGATGTGCAAGTGATCCGATAAGGAGGCCTCTTCAGACACATGCCAATTTTTAACAAAATGACTAAAATGCGGACTAGTGAGGGTCAAATCTAGGACCTCCTGCCTAATCGCATTTATGAAAGTAGGTTTCCTTCCCCTATTGACAATATCTACATTGTTAGTAATTATATACTCAAAAAGGTACTCACCCCTATTATTGATGTTCGTGCTGCCCCACACCGTGTGGTGCGCATTTGCATCGCATCCTATTAGGTAAGCCAGCCCATTGCGCTGGCAATGAGCTATGAGCCGCCTAACTTCGAGAGGAGGTATCATTTCCGAGTCTCCAGGAAAGTAGGCGGAGGCCATTATAGCCTCCTGTTTCCCTCTTTCACCCAGAACCTCCACCATTACCGCCACTAAGTCCCTGGAGATGAACTCTGAAATGGGAATAAAATTAATTTGCGAGCTGGCCAAAATGGCCGCCCTTGGACTCTCAGTTCCGTTACAATAAATCAACTTACCCATTGTTTTGGTATACCTTTAATTTGGTTACCTATTACCCATGGCTCCTGTATTAGAGCCATGCCAATTTTCTGGCAGATAAACCTACGACAAAGGACGTCCGAAGACGCCTTTGCATGATGCAGGTTTATCTGTAGGCAGGTTATGTGTGCCATCACTGCAGCGACGTCTGCTGAAGGCCTGGATTAGCCTCCTTGCTCGCACTGCCATTGCCAGATGGCGAATCCGTGTCCTCCATCTTACTGCTGCTGTCCACAGCTGACTGAGAGCCACCAGGCTTCACCAGTGGTTTGCGCGAGGTGACCCCTCGCGGGGCCATTCTCCGTACAACCGCTGACGCCTTCCTCTCTCTTTCTCTCCTTCTCCTCGCCTGTCTCCTGGAAAGGGCCGCCACACCAGTGGTTTTAACCACAGGTGTGGCCCCGATAGCCGCCACAGGTGCGGCCCCGATAGCCGCCACAGGAGCGGCCTCGATCGCCTTCACAGGTGCAGCCACGATATCCTCCACAGGCTTGACCACTTGGGGCCCGCCCCTGGAACCTGACTTTCCACTACCCTGGCCCCCCTTGGGGTGCAGTTGGACAATCCCAAACTTAAAATTGACTTTGAAATCAATTTGTTTGAGCTTCTCAACCGAAGAGTGGTCCATGGAGAACGTGCAAAAAGCTGAAGTGCCTTTCGCCTCTCTCCTGACCACTCTCCAGTTGATCGCCTGCATGCCCTCGTTTTGGCTTCTGATAAAACCCAGAAGCTTATCCGTGGGCAATTCGGCACTGTTTGGGAAGGTACCAAACACGATTCTAGCTCGAGGCAGATTTCCCGCCTCAGCTACAATCAGCTCTGCACCATCCCATGGCTTAATAGTGCCTATGGTCTCCCTGAGCCACTGTACAGTGGCCCGGTCGGCACAGGTCACTACCAGCCAACCAAGCCGAAGCTGACTGCCAAGGAACTTGGGTTTAAGCTCCTTGGCCTCCTGCTCCAGCACCTTATCCAAGATTCCCTCCTGGACAGCTTTAAGCTGCTCTCCAGTGAGGGCAACCTCAGGAAAGCCAGAGGGTAAGATCCCAATGATCTCTGATTCCGCAGCCTGCCTGAAGGTAACTCCAGACCGGACCGCAGAACCCGAGGCCACCAGGACATGTTCTTCCCCCCTGGCCTTTTTTTGTGCCGGTGAAGTCTCGTCATCCGAGCGGTCCCTCTTTGGCGGTTGGGCCGTCGTAGGAGCGCAAGTCTCCTTCCGTGGCCGCACCGCCAGAAGCCTTGTTTCACTACCGGGCGCTTTGCCCTCAGCTAGAAGCTTCCTGTACCGCTTTTTCGCAGCCCCACTCATTTTCACATGAGGAGCCGCAGCAGGTTTGTTGAAGTCAACCTCACCCTTCCGACACTCCCCGACGTCCGCACTTTCCCCTGTTTTCACAGAGGAGATCCCCCCACTTACGGGGGCCTGTTCCTCATCTCCTGAGGTTTCCATATCGGAATTGAGAAGTAAGTTCTCAAACTCCGAACGGATTTCCCCATCCGATGTGCCACCCATTGGGGCTTCCACAGCGGAAAGAGGACCTGAGCCCTCGAAAGCCACCGCAGAATCCTCGCTGGTTCGTGACGCTTTAGGAACGTTACCATCCTTATCATTATTTTTTATTTTTTTAGGCATTTTATTCCCACGAGTATTTGGGAAATGAAGGTCACCTGTGGGACACCCAGCTACCACAGGAAGGCTAAATAAAACTGGAGGGCGCCTGGTATCCAGAGTCCGCATATTTGGGACTGATTAACCTATCAGTCATTCATCCATCGGCATATGCTGTTCCACCTTAGATTAGGGTTTTTTGTTAAGGTTTTCTCCTTTAGCGCCGTACTTTGGCCTGAGTCAACTAGAACAAAACTGTAATAGACGACATCAGTTACCGACGATTGCCACGTGGAGGCAGTACGTACACCTGCGAATTGTGGCAAGGTTACCCCTACCACAATCGTACTCATCCCGCCAGCTGCCTGAAACATGACCAGAACAGCTCACGTGAAGAGCACCCTACTGAAGGTTACGGAGCTGATCTAATCAGCTGATCCCCCCACCAGCAGACGCCAAATCGCCAAGACAATTAATAGACACAACTACAAAATTATCAATTAATGCAAAAATGAGGAATTGTGAAACTCCTACATACACCTGTGCATTTTTCGATTCATAATGGGTATGGTACGTTATTAAGTAAGTTTTCTAGCCTTACAGCGTTACCAAATTTTAATTTGCCAGTTTGCCATTCGGTGGTTCATCATATTGTGACTAAAGGTAATTTACCGATGGTAAGACCACGAAGATTAGATCCTGATCGGCATAAAGCCGCTTTTACTGAATTCCAACATATAGTGGATTTGGGGATTTGTCGACCATCGTCATCCCCAGTTTCATGTCATGGTGAGAAAAAAATATCGCGATTAGAGGCCATGTGGAGATTATCGACAATTAAATTCGGTGACTACACCAGATAGATATCCGATATCTCATATACAGAATTTCTCAATGAATTTACATGGTTGTAAAATATTCTCCAAGATCGATTTAATTAGGGCTTACCATCTAATACCAGTAGCATCGGAGGCTGTCTATAAGACGGCAATTACAACTCCGTTCGGATTGTATGAATTCATACGTATGCCTTTTGGGTTGCGTAATGCCACACAGAAATTTCAATGATTTATTAACGAAGTAGTTCGCGGGCTAGATTTCGTTTATGCTCATATTGATGATTTACTTGTGGCTTCAGAAAATGAGGAACAACATATAATGCACTTAGAACAAATCTTTAAAAGATTGACCCAATATGACGTGCATATTAAAACATCAAAATGTGTTTCTGGCATTCCATCATTAGATTTTCTAAGCCATAAAATTACAGCAGATGGAATTCTACCTTCTGAGGATAGAATTCGGGCAATTAGTGAGTTTCCAGTTCCAACTTCTATAAAGCACATTCAACGTTTTATCGGGATGGTTAATTATTATCACCGATTTATACCTAAGGTAGCAGCTCCAATTCACGCACATTTGGCAGTACTAAATAAGTCGCCAAAGCTAACCAAGAATTTTTCTTGGACGCATGAATGTAATATTGCATTTAACCAAGTAATTGCGGAATTGATTAAAATTACTCTTCTCGCGCACCCAATTGGGAACGCTAAAATAAGTATTACAATACAACTGATGCATCGAACATTGCCGTTGGCGCTGTCTTGCAACAGTTTAATGAGAAAGAGGATCGGTTGGAAGTTGGAACCATTAGCATTCTTTTCGAAGAAATTAACGAGTGCTGAAATAAAATATTCAGCATTTGATAGGAAACTTCTAGCAATTTTTCTGGCTGTTAAACAATTTAGGTATTATGTAGAAGGTCGGGATTTTACAATTTATACCGGTCATAAGCCACTAACACGAGCTATTCAGTCTAAAACTGAAAGAAACCCAAGGCAATCACGCCATTTGGATTACATTAGTCAGTTTACATCTGACATTCAGCATGTGCATGATGTAGAAAACGTGGTAGCGGATACGTTATCACGCACTTCAAACATTAACTCGGCTACTAATTAAGGCACAATTAAACGACGATGAACTTCAGATTTTATTATCTAGTTAAAATGATCGTCGATCGACTTCTGGTTATAAAGTTGAGTTATTTATGTTGCCAGACCTTGAAGTCTATTGTGAAAATATATCGACAGGTGAAAACCGTCCATACATTGCAAATTCATTGCGTCGGATAGTTTTCGACTCTTTACACAATTTAGCACATCCTGGAGTTAGAGCTACTCGTAAATTGATTACGGCTCGTTATTTTTGACCAAGTATAAACAAAGATGTAACTCAATGGGCTACTTCTTGTTTATCCTGCCAACGTTCCTGAATTCGCACAAACTATTATTAATGATGATTTTAAAAATAAAACAATGAAAATTCTATTTATACAATTAATTTTAGTCTTTTTAATTCACAATAGTTCAATTTACAAAATTCTTATTTTTTTAAAAAATGTTCAATTTGGTTCTTTAAATTTATAAATTTTTTATAATAATTATTGGAAACAATTTTTTAATATAAAGAAAATACCCTTACTCAATTTATAAATAATCGCCAAAAATTGTGTATTCGCAAAAATGGTAATTTTCTGATGTTTCTCGCTTCGCTGTCGCAGATAAAAGAGAATGATTTAATCTATAAAATTCACCAAGTCGCCGAACTTGATCAGATTTCCCCTTGACGTTTTTGTGGTATCATTCGCGATTCGCGGTTTTTTAAATATATATAGCAAATTGTTAAACCCCGCGTATTGAAAATAGATCATTTTGCTGAATATAATCTAGTACTCAGTTTGTGTTAGATAATTCGCCCAAATGTATGCAATTGTATATATAATTCTACTTTCTTTGACATTACAGTAGTGACATCGCGATTTGTTATTATTTTTAAAGGAAAGACGTAACTAAAATAATAACAAATAAATAATTATAAATTCAAAAATACATTTGTGCGCGGTTAAATTTGGTTGGCGATTATGTTTACAACTTTAAGCTAAGATAAGTTTGAATTCAAATTACACAATAATAATAATATATAATAATAATGATTTGTTTGTTTTCTTTTTTAGGTTATGTTCTTTAACAGTGCCAAAATGCAAAGGCACACAGTCTCACCACATGTACAATTTAATATTCCACAAATTCGATTCGAACATATCCATTTGGATATCGTTGGACCACTTCCGGTTTCCAACAATTGTTCTGATATTTTAACGTGTTTACAACGCTGGTTTACAAATAGGTTTACACGCTCGCCTGAGGCTTATTGCATGAGCAATATGTCCGCTAATACCATTGCCACTATTTCGTGATTTGGTGTCCCGGCAGAAATAACAACTGACCAGGGTTCACAATTTTAATCTAAGCTCTTTACTGAACTTATAGTACTTCTTGGATCTCATCGGATTCGTACAACTGCTTACAATCCTAAAGCGAATGGCATGGTTGAACGTTTTCATAGACAGCTTAAAGCTGCTCTTACGGCCAGAGGTAATACAATTAATTGGAGCTCTGAAATACCAATTATTTTACTAGGTACTCGAGCTGCAGTAAAGGAAGATCTTAAGTGCTCACCGGCAGAGTTGGTGGTTTGGCGTCTATTGGAAGGGGCTTCGTAACCTTCCAGTAGGCGCAAGTGTACGTACTGCCTCCTCGCGGCACCACTGGTAACTGAAACCTAATATATATAACTATGTATATAACTGAAATATAATATAAAATTTTAATTTATTTGAAGTTAATATGTTCCGAAAATTGGAATAGAATTTAATCCAAGTTCAAACTGATCAGATTATGATTAAAATCAATCTTCTTATCAGGCCCCGACGACTGGACTGATTGTACCAACAATTTCCATTCCATATTATACAGAATGAACTGCGCAGGTTGTATTAGCAAATTATAATAACACAGCCGAATTCTCTTAATAATTTTCTTTTATACTTTAACTTGAATCAAATATTTAATAAGTAAAAAAAGTATGAATGGCCAATTCACCTATGTCAAATAGTTGTTTGACAAATTTCTTTTTGGCAAATTATTCTTCAGGAATTATGAGGCATTTTGATCGCGCGATCAAAGTGCCTCAAAATTCCTGAAGAATAATTTGCCAAAAAGGGATTACTCTAAAATTTGAACAAAATCTGAATTAATAAAAATATTTTTGCTTTAAAATGAAAATTTAAATTCTGGAAAATGAAGATTTAATCTTCATTTTCCAGAATTTCATTTTGAAATATTCTGGAAAATGGAGATTTCCATTCCAATTTTATTAATAAATCTCTATTTTCCAGATAATTCTAAATCTTCGTTTTCAAGCAAAAATATTTTTATAAATTCCAGCGCGCGTCATACCTGCCAAATTTCATCACAATCAGTTCAGAAATAGCCAAGTTACAGGGTAATTGGCTATATTCCGAAAGTTTATCCAAAAATCACTTAAGCATCCCATTTCCATCATACTTGTAGAATTTCATCATAACCGGTAAACAAATAGCCAAGTTACAAGCTAATTGGGCATATTAAAAAACTTCATCTAAAAACCCCTATAATCCCGAAAGAAATGGCCAAGTTACAGACTAATTTGTGACATTCCAAAAATGCACCCAAAAATCAACAATCCTATTTCCACCCTACCTGTAGAATTTAATCACAATAGATTAAGAAACAGCTATAGGTTAGAGGCTATTATATTCCAAAAATGTTTCCAAAATCATTTAAAAATTCCATTTACATCGTACCTGTCAAATTTATAATAGATTTTTTGGTCAAACATACATTTGCCATTCAATTTGTTTTGTCATGTGATATTTGCCAAATGTGCAAATTTGTCAAAGATATTTTGATCAAAAGTAACTTTGTCAAATGTCGTTTGCCATTTAAACGGCTCCCTTAGGAATACCATTTAAGTGGATTACTGGTTCTTTCTTTAGAATACTATTTCCGATTTCTATGAAATTAGTGCTAAACAATTTCTCTTGTCGCGCAAACTTATATTTCTGTGAAATTTCCAGATTTCTTAGTTCCATTATGCCCGGTTTCACAAAAAAATAACCAATCTCTAGTTAAATAATATTTCCTCCCTTTCTTCTTTTATGAAATCGCGTTTTATTCCACAATAAAAATTCAATGCAAGCTAATTATATTTTTATTTTACATAGAATTATTTAGCCTTCAGCTAAATAATTAGCTGAACGTAATTGAGCAGCTAAATATTTTGTTCTCCAGTCAAAATTTTCATGTTAAAACGAATAAAATTAGCGTGCGTTTTAAAAAATTAAAATAAATCAATTTCATAAAAGAAGAAACAGATGAAATATTCACTAATTGGAGTTTGCCTATTTTTTGTGAAACAAGCATTAGAATGCTACATACAAAACCAGTATCTTGAGCCAAATTCATTAGTTAAACTAAACTTAAAATTAACTAATTTAGTAATTCATTAGAAAAATAGGAAGTATTATCTTCAAATACATCTGGAATCATTGAACTTGTCTGTGATGACGTTTTATATAGCTTTCTAGAAATTCAGTATTTCCTTCCGTTTTGGCCGCTACAACTGGTTTCTGTAAAAAAAATAGATTGTAGTTTTCGATGTAATTATTAAAATATAGCCTAATTACCTTATGTATAGTTATAAATGAATTTGGAATTTCTTTTTTAGAAAAGCGAGATTTTCCTTTGTGATACCTCTCTCCGTGGAAGAATGTATGGCAGAAGTAAGGCGCTGGTCGTTCATCTGTCGTTCATCAATAGAAATATTATTGAATTAAGATAATCTAGTCAAAACATTTTTTGCTTGACTAATACTAGCTATATACAATATAGGACTTTAAAAGTATGGCTATCTTGTATTTTTTTATTTTTATTTTTTTTTAAATTCTATGAACTTTGTCTAGTGGTATCATGGGTAACAACAATCAAACAGTCATATCTAATTTGATTTGCCACAATTATTCTGCGGTCCTAGTGTGAAGCTAAATCAAACAAAATAATTTTACGTTAAAAATGCACTAAACCTCGCTTTTTGTAGAAAGTAAAGACGTTGGTCCATGCACAAATGACAAACCGGGGTATCAAACCGTCAAATCCAATTTTTCACAAAATTGTTTCATTTGCAAAATCAAAATTATTAAAAAAATGGTTTCAACCTATAATAATACTACACTGAGAGAAAAGTCTGCTGATATCAAGCGGTATAGTCATGAAATTATGGATAAGCCCTGATCGAATGTGCGCTAAGCGTAATTATTCTCAAATACAGTCAAACCTGTTTTTGTGCGGTAGATAGGGACCGTACAAAAAAAATCGCACAAAAAAAAATATTCGCAAACTCCATAAATCGCTATAATAAATAATTTTGTACAAAAATTACAAAAAAATTTTTTTTATGCGGTGGATAGGGACCGCATAAAAAAAGTTTCCCTTAGAAAATACATATTCAAAGTTTTACGAAATAGCGAGAAAATGCTTTCTAAACAAAATAAATAATTAAATTACACGTGGAAACATTTTAAAAAATTTTAATTTCTCATTTTTAAATAAAACGGTAAATTTCCTTTTTTCTTACATATTGTATATTTTTTTAGTTTATGTTCAAGGTTAAAAATCAGTGTGGCTATTACTACGCATTTCATTAGTTGTGAAATAAACATTTCTTATAACTAAATTATATTCTTTGTGTGCATTATGTATGTTAATTACATATTGAAATTTGCTGGAATATGGAATATATAAGAATATTGAGCATGTCTAATGATTAATGAACTTGGCTGATGCATTAGGTATGAAAATGGCTGAACAGAATCTCGATATTCATATACCGCATAAAAAAAAATCGCACAAAAAAAATCGCATACAAAAAAAAATCGCACAAAAAAAACGCATAAAAAAAAATTCGCATAAAAAAAGACCGCACAAAAACAGGTTTGACTGTACAGCGTAATCCTGAAAAATGCGTCAATGAATTGTGATTTTTAATATTGTTGAATTTAAGAAGATTAATCATAGTTTAAACAAACGACGTTCCATTGTTCATGAATTATATTCTTAAAACTGATAAATCTAAAGTTTAAAAATTATCAATATTTTTTTTCTATAATCGTTATTTATGAATATGTTGCATAATTTCAGAATATAATTTTCTATAATTAAGAGTAGTATGTTTCAAATAAGTATTATTCTTTATCATTTTATTTCAATAGTACTTGTTTCAAAATTTCTATTCTTCATATTCTTTGTAATTATACTTGAATCAAGTATAGTTCATATTCATGTTGACAAAAAACAAGACGATTTTAGCGGGTAATAGTTCATTTGAGGAAAAACTAATACAATTTAAGACTATAATTCTCATAATGTGATTAATATTTCCACAATTTTAACCAGTATACCTTCATTTAAGAATAAACTAATATTAAAATAAGAATATAATTTTTATTTTGGAACTAAAATTCACAAAATTTGAATAGATTTGGCTTCATTTGAGAAGAAACCCCTACTTATTTTAAGAATACAATTCACAATTTGAGATTAAAACTTACAAAATTTGTATTGGTATGGTTTCATTTGAGAAGAAAACCGATGTTAATTTGAGACTATAATTCACATTTTGGAACTAAAATTCACCAAATTTATAGAGGTTATTCTTCATTTGAGAACAAAATTTGAAGATTATTTGAGACTATAATTCTCATATTGGGACCAAAATTCATATAATGTGCATAGGTAATAGCTTCATTTGAGTAGAAAGTGGTTCTTTATTTAAGAATATAATCAGTTTTAGTTTTTTATCCAAATTGTCTATGATAAGCTGAAAAAATAAACTGAGTAACAATAAAAAGACAATAAACACAACACTTCGTTAAGAATATAATCTTAAAGTAAATAAAATACATAATATACCTTAATTTTTAATTTTCTTTATTATAAATATCATAAAAGTATGTTTTTATACATTTATATTACGTAATTTATTAATAAATATTTTAATCATAATTTTTTCTCTTGATGCGTTGTTTGCAAATTGAGGCCACTTAGATAAAAGAAGGGTACTTTTTTCATGATGAAGGTTTTCAAAATCTATATCAACCTGAATTGAAAAAAAAATTTGTTAGTGTTATGTAGTATTTGAAAACAATAATTTTCACTTACCATTCTAAATCCATTAGGGGATTTAAATAAGCTCCACTCATTCAAAAAATTCACCAATTTATCTATTGATAATCGTAAACTGTCCAATTCATGCCGCCGTCCGTTAGAAATACTTTGCCACTTTAACTCGACCACTTCACAGGGCTCATCAAAAAGATTTAACCACTTCTTATTCAGAGAATAGTCTTCAAGAAGTGTTATATCAATGCTTGTTTTACTTGTATCTGAAAAACGAATACAACTTTTTTGAATAAAATTTAATCTTAAACTCTTAGTACGACGAAAATTCGTAAAATTGCAATTTTAGTTTCTAACAAAAGTCAAACATTACCTGAAGATTTTGAGCTTCTTCTTCGTTTGCGGCTTGTGAATATCCCTTTACTGCGAAGTTGACTGGCACAGTTTTTATATCTGTTATATCAAGACCCAGGCGCGTTTCTTTGTGATTCGGTTGCTGGTTTGTAATAATAATAATTTTGTTGTCACGGTAAGTAAACGTCTTTATCGTTCAAAAATTAATTTTATTTGCACAGAACTCCGTTTATATAAAAAATCAAATGATCAATACAATATTAAATGAATCTTCACTTTCACTTTTATGATTAGAGTTTTGTTTTATTTAACACTTGAAATTGAAACTCGTTAAAAACGTTACTTAAAAAAATTTATAAAATCGCAACAGACACTAGTAGGCACATCCGTTTCGTAAAACATTTAAAAATAAACTGAAAAAATACACCAGGTAAAATGTAATATGGATTGTCGTAATTTTAAAATTTCAAGTTCTATTATCTAGAATAGTATTCTTAATCTCATAATATAAATTATTATGGAATTATGAATTTTATTCTTAAATTAAGAAGAGGACAATAAATCTATGCACAAATTGTGGATTTATTCTTATATTAAGATTAGTACGCATGAATAATGATTTATTTATTAAATTTATATATTTAATTTGTATAAAACTATACGTAAATTTAGAATACTATGCACAATTCGAGATTCGTATAATTCGAAGATAGATTATATATAGATATAATATTGAACTTATTATACTTGAATTAAAAATAAAGTTCACGATATAATTTTAACTATGATTAAATAATACATTAATACATTGTGTATTTCATAATTTGCGTATTAAATATTTAATGTTCTTAAATATAAGTATATGTTGAATATGTATTTTCATTTTTCGTAGCGAAAGCAATACTCGCATAACAGGTGGCAACTTATGGGATATTCCAGTATATTATAGATTCTTTCATCCAATTTTTTGCCAACTCATCTGATAATAAAAGAGGGATCAAATAGTTCCGTCAAAAACTATGAAATAGGACAATTAATTCAGTTCAACGTGATATTACTTATTTAAATAGCATTCACGCATAAATTTTATTCGTATTTCGTACTTCGAAATCAGGCTTATAATAAGAGATTTGAATTTTTTGGGTGTCTTTTGTTTAATAAAATATTGACAATCCAATTCAGTAAATTGATTAATTATTTCAGAGGCATTACTTCATGAAGCAACTATTATTCCAACTTCACAAAATATCGCTAAACGTTGTATAAAAATTCACATGTTTTCGTAAAAATTACAGATTCTAGATGATTCATTAAACAGGTATCATAAAGTGTATTACCTTACTTTACTCAACTTATGTAGGGTCATTAAAATGAGCGTCAGGGATGGCTCAAAAAAATGTTTGTAATCCTCGCGCCCTATAGGCAATAGGGAAACTTTTTTGTTTCGCCCTCCCTACCCAAGCAAAAAGATAGGTAGTGTTAAAAATATTCTTAAGGTGATAAAAATATTTAGATAAATATCGGACAATTTGGCGGAGGTTTTTGATGTGAAAACATCTTTAGCGGCAGGAGTAAGTAAAAAATTGTATAGAGCTCGGGTTACGGAAATAAAAGTGCCGAACAAAAATTATTGCAAGTATGTGTGAATATCGACAAGGACAAAAAATAAATAAAACCTAAAATCAAAGCAAAATCTACGCATACACATGCAATATACAACAACATCCGGCATTTCAAAAACATCGTGAGCCGAATACAAAAAAAAAAATCGCCTACTTTAATTAATTTTGTTGTGGAAATATCTGCTATATACATATGCCCGCAGCAGCAAGTGTTTTTGAAAATGGAAATTACATACGAGCACAAGGGCCACAAATTATGCTTAAAAAAATTAAATGGAAATAGCTAGCTGTGAAAATTGTACATATACATTGATACATAATAAAATAATAATTTTAAAATTGTTTAATCGGATCGGAATGCTTATTAGTATTGCTCATGCTGTTCGTAAGTTTGGTTATGGGAGTTTCGCGCTACTGTCTTTCCAATTGCAATGATTTTACGGCAACAGTAGTTTGTCGTGACCATTTATTACTGAGGAATCTTGAACAAGATTGCTGTGTATGAGTAATGGCATATTTTAAAGCGTTCATTGCAGGTTTAGGTGATTAACTTAACAGAACTGTACTTTGCTCAAGCTCAATCAATTACTAACATTGAGGTTCGTCCTCCAAATTCAAAATAGTAGAATAACTTGACTTTTTCAACCAAAAATGTAACTTAGTTTAAATACGGAGCGAGCACATACGTCTTTATGGAGGGGTGGGAAATGGTTAGAAATGATTTACATTTAATAGATATTTATACAAAAGTGTTTTCACATAAATATTTTGCGAGTTGAGGGTGAACTCGCTCGTCGTTTTTTTTGGCGTAATGTTCGTAATTTAGGCCTAGGCAGATGCAAGAATAGTTCTGGTGGGGTGTTTAAGCCCAATGATATCAATAGTTATTTTTGCTCTAGTTTAAACTCGGGCAGTTGTACCGTCGATTTCTTCTCTAATGCGTCCTCTAATTTATTTTCGTTTTCAAATATTTCTCTCGAGGATTTACAGTCTGCCATTTGGAATGTTAAATCGGAATGTTCTGGTCTGGATACCGTCAATTTAAAATTCGTTAAACGAGTTTTCCCTTTCGTCTCAAAATACTTGTTACATATCTTTAATTTTATTCTCACGTCCTCTTCCTATCCAGATCAGTGGAAGCTAAGTAAAATAATCCCCATCCCAAAGATCAGTAATCCTTCAGAGCTATCCCATTTGCGGCCAATTAGCATTTTAAGTTCTCTTTCTAAAGCTTTCGAGATAGTTGTTAAAACTCAAATTCAATCGCATCTAAATAGCAATAGTTTAATTAGTTTCTTCCAATTTGGGTTTAGAAAATTCCGTAGTACTTCTACTGCGTTATTAAATGTATGTGATGATATTAGGCGTAATATGAATAATAGGGAATTGACTTCTTTAACTTTGTTAGATTTTTCTAAGGTCTCTGATTCTATTAATCACAGAATTCTTTTTAACAAACTCTTATCTCAGTTTAGATTTTCGGTTTCCGCTGCCAGATTAATTTTTAACTATCTCTCTAATCGTTCCCAGGCCCTCCCGGGGCGCAGTGGTTAAGCTACTACGTTTGGATCGGGAGGCACCGGGTTCGAATCCCAATCGAGTAGGGATGCAAAAGGGATTTTTCATCATCTGATTACGATCGGTGATGACGATGAACACATCTATGACCCCCTGTTGAAATACATACTCTTCACCACAGTGGCCTAATGCCGACCCAGTGGATCAACATCAGGTAGCGGCATTTTTCATGGACATAATAAGACCTACATTACAGTTAAGAACCTCTAGGGACGCACAATAGACCTCAATGGTCGCAGTGCTTGGGCTGCAAAGCACCCACCCTTCATTAACAAAAAAATCGTTCTCAGGCAGTTTTTTTCGACAATTCTTTGTCTGATTTCCTTCCTGCAATTTTCGGCGTTCCTCAGGGTGCAGTGCTGGGTCCTCTATTGTTTTCTATGTACATTAATGACATAAAATCCTCTATTCGCATGACGTCCAAATTTATAGAAATAGTCGTTTAGATCAGGATTCTATTGATAGGAATATCTCTCTGATAAATGAAGACTTAAGTAATATCGCTAGTTGGTCGGTCCCTAATAGGCTCGTTTTAAATGCGAATAAATCTCAGTCGATTATAATTTATAAAAAATTGTTAGACACCTCGTCCTTTCCTGGTATTTTTCTGCAGGGTTCGCTAATTAGGTATTCAAATACTGTTAGAGATGGAGGCTTAGTTAATATTAGTAAGAGGGTCTTTGGTATGCTTAGTTGTTTGTATACAGTAGTGGGATTTTCTGATAGTCAGTTTAGGAAAAAAATGTTTCTGTCTTATCTTCTTCCTCATTTTATTTACGGTGACATAGTTTTATTCGGTATGCTTCAGGAAAATATGAAGTTCCCCAAAGATGTTTCAATGCTTGTACTAGGTTTATTTTTGGTATTAGGGAATTCGATCATATTTTTGCTTACTCTAGCCTTGTTTTAGGATGTAGTTTATCTACATTTTACGAATTTCGCGTTTGTCTTTTACTTTCTTTTACGTAAGTAAAATAAAGTATAGTAATCATGAAAATTTTCGACCTTGAGATTATTGAAGATTTATCTGTTTTGAGGTCCCCTGAGTCCGAAAAAGTGGGTTTCGAAATGATGTCTGTCTGTCAGTCTGTCTGTCCGTCTGTCTGTCCGTCTGTCCGTCTGTCCGTCTGTCAGTCTGTGTCCTCTCTACAGCCCAGACGGATTAACCAATCGAACTGAAACTTCAGATTTAAGCTTTTTTGATAAATTGGGAGGTCCCAGTGAATTTTACTCCAAATCGGTCAACCGGAAGTGGTCACTCCCTTGGGCCAGAAAATTTGTTTTGCAAATATCTTAAAAAGTATAAGGTTTACAAAAAATTACTAATACAAAATTTTTCCAAAAAATAAAAAAAAAAAAAAAGAAACAAATTAAAAATTAAAAATTAAAAAAAAAATTAAAAATTTAAAAAAAAATTAAAAAAAATTTATAAAATAAAATAAAATTATTGTATTGCCAACACAAAAATATATGTGTATATATAGCCTAATTATGCTAATTATAATTAATTTGCACACTACAGTGACGTACTTCCGGTTTTTAATGCAAATATTACATAATTGAATGTACATCTTTTTTCCATGTTTCTTTACTTTTTTAACGAGGGTTTGTGGTCCTTTAGTATGTATATTGTTTTATAATTGCAAAAATATTTCGCAACTCTGCCCCCCCCCCCTCAACCCACTTTTTTACCGGGAGTTACAGCAGTTCTTGCATTTATCATTTTAAATTATTGTTATAATATAAATTAATTACTAATTATAATTCATTTGCACACTACTTACTTCCGGTTTTTTAGCATAAATGTATGTTATAAAAATATTTAGCCTAAATGTATGTTAAATTGCCAAATCGGTCAACTGGAAGTTATCACATATCTTAAAAAGTATAAGGTTTGCAAAAAATCACTAATACAAAATTCCAAAAAATTAAAAGAAAAAATTTAAATTCATAAATATCAACTTTTATTTTCTTTTACGTGTGTAATAATTAGTCCGAAAAATTGGGTTTCGAAGTGGTGTTTGTTGGTATATATGTCTGTCAGTTTGTAGCAGTGGCGTAGCCAGAAATTCGTTGAGGGGGGGGTTTTAAAAAAAAAAAATTTCTATAAGAAAATAATGCTTTCGAATTTATTTGAATTCAATTTTTTATTAGTTTTTTATAGTTTTATATTGATTCGTAGTAACACTAAGGCCAATTCATCGAGGACACAGTCTATTTATATAACCACATCTCTATGAATGTTTAATGATGCCAAGCCAATCCATTTAGTCGCTTCCCTCCGATTGTATTTCTTAGGTAATTCTTAAAGCGCCTGAACGTCTTAGAACTCTTCAATTGGAGAGATTATCCAGGTTAAAAGTACTACTAAAAATCTGACAAATATTTTGTGCTAATTTTGTTATTATAGGTACAAGCGTACAACCGGTAGATACCTGCCCGTCTTTTAAACATTTTAATTAACTTCGCTTATGTAATCTAATTTCAACTTAATCTGGAAAAAACGTATACACAGATCTGTAAAAATTACGTCTAATATTACGCTGCTTTGTTTGCATTTCTTTTATATGAAGAATCAAAAATAGGTTACATGCGTATTATAACAGGTAATAAGCCTTATTCGAATTATAAATTATTTTGTGTGGATCAACACATCACTATGTAATGATTTTAGTATAATATGTGAAACTCAGGGGGGGGGGGTTTCAACCCCCCCGCAACCCCTCCTTCGCTACGCCGCTGGTTTGTAGTTCAGATGGTTTAACCAATTAAACTGCAACTTCATGTTTAAACTTTTTACATAAATTTTGGGGTCCCAGCTCCCAGCTCGCAGATTCCGTGAAACAAAAAATTTATTTTGCAAATATTTCAAAAATATACAACTTACAGAAAACATGAAATAATAAAAACAATCTTAATTTAGTTTGCGAGAAATTTACATTATAAAAGTTTCTCAAAATTCGCTGTTCGTAAAAGAAAGTCGTGTGTTGGCCACACCTCAATTTTTTACTTTCTTTTACGTAAGTAAAATAAAGTATAGTAATCATGAAAATTTTCGACCTTGAGTTTATTGAAGATTTATCTGTTTTGAGGTCCCCTGAGTCCGAAAAAGTGGGTTTCGAAATGATGTCTGTCTGTCAGTCCGTCTGTCTGTCCGTCTGTCTGTCCGTCTGTCTGTCCGTCTGTCTGTCCGTCTATCTGTCCGTCTGTCTGTCAGTCTGTGTCCTCTCTACAGCCCAGATGGCTTAACCAATCGAACTGAAACTTCAGATTTAAGCTTTTTGGATAAATTGGGAGGTCCCAGTGAATTTTACTTCAAATCGGTCCACCGGAAGTGGCCACTCCCTTGGGCCAGAAAATTTGTTTTGCAAATATCTTAAAAAGTATAAGGTTTACAAAAAATTACTAATACAAAATGTTTCCAAAAATCAAAAAAAAATAAAAATAAACAAATTAAAAATTAAAAAAAAAAATTTAAAAAAAATTTAAAAATTTTATAAAAAAAAAATTAAATATTGTTTTGCCAACACATAAATATATGTGTATATATAGCCTAATTATGCTAATTATAATTAATTTGCACACTACAGTGACATACTTCCGGTTTTTAATGCAAATATTACATAATTGAATGTGGATCATTTTTCATGTTTCTTAACTTTTTTAACGACTTATTAGGGTTTGTAATACTTAAGTATATATATCGTTTTATAATTGCAAAAATATTTCGCAACTCCTGCCCCCCCCCCCACACTTTTTTACAGGGAGTTACAGCAGTTCTTGCATTTGTCATTTTAATTATTGTGTGTATTAGCCCAATTATGCTAATTATAATTAATTTGCACACTTCAGTGACGTACTGTATGTTATAAAAATATTTAGCCTACATGTATGTTAAATTGCCAAATCGGTCAACCGGAAGTGGCCACTCTCGGCCCAAAAATGTGTTTTGCACATATTTTAAAAAGTATAAGATTTACAAAAAATCACTAATACAAATTCCAAAAAATTAAAAGAAAAAATTTAAATTCATAAATATCACCTTTTATTTCTTTTACGTGTGTACTAATGAGTTCAAAAAATTGAGTTTTGAAGTGGTGTCTGTTGGTATATACATATGACTGTCAATTTGTAGTCCAAATGGTTTAAGCAATCAAACTGCAACTTCATGTTTAAACTTTTTACATAAATTTTGGGGTCCCAGTTCCCAGCTCCCAGATTCCGTAAAACAGAAAATTTATTTTGCAAATATTTCAAAAATATACAATTTACAGAAAACATGAAATAATAAAAACAATCTTAATTAAGTTTGCGGGAAATTTGAATTATAAAAGTTTTTCAAAATTCGCTGTTCGTAAAAGAAAGTCGTGTGTTGGCCACACCTCCATTTTTATTTTTAAACTTCTCAATGCTAAGAAGCCTTGTTATCTTTATAGGAAGTTACTGTTTAGTAGGTTCCTCAAACTTTCGCTTGATTCCGGCCAAAAATTGTTGTAGGTCGCTAAACAAATCCTTTTACGTTAGGGGAGTTTCTCTTTGGAATTCAATTCCATTATAGAAATTAAGAGATTAGGATCGGCCAAATTATTTAAGACAAAATTTTTGAAGTGGCGTGATTGATGGGCAATACGTAGGTATTTTACATTTATTTTTAATATTATTGTTATTATGGTTAATTTTTAATATTATTTCACCTCTTGCTATTACATTTTATTGTAAATGAGCTATTGCTCAAAATAGAATGTGTATGCGTGAGGTGGAAATTGTTTGAAAAAATGTAAGAGGTTTTTCTGCCTAATGGAAACAGCTTCATTATTTTTTTGATTTTTCTGTTGTTCCGTTTACTCTGTTTCCATCTGTGCTTTTCCTTTTAATACTAAATTATTGTTAAAGTACAATAAATAAATAAATTGTTTTCGCAAATAAAATATAGGACATATTTTGGCGATGCACTCGGTTCAATGTTAAAATAGATTGAAGCTCATTACATAAATTCACTGCTTAGATGTCTTTAGAGCCTTCATGAGTTAATGTTCTCTCAAGCTTAGTGCACGATGCATACAGGTGCTGTGTTGTTACTTGTTGTAGGCTGTGAATGTCAAAAATAAATCAAAAAACTGACTCGAGATTTAACATCTGCTTAGATCTAACATTAACGGAGATAGCAGTATAAAGGACTGCAAAGTAAAAATGCACTTTAAATCTTTGCTGGGGGTTTTAAATGAAATTATCTTGCCCTTCATATGAAAATTGTTTTTTTTAACCGATTCGAATTCGCTCTGGGTCAAATTCCGCTGGAAAGTCAATTTCTTCAGTAAGCTCAGAAGCTTCTACTATCTCTCGCTCCTTAAGTTCTCTAAAAACAATTTCATATTCTGTATATGTTGTTGTTCATTTCTGTGTATTTGTGTAATGTTGCGATTACACACAAAATGAATTTGTGATGATACTTGTCTATCATGTGTAAATTTGCTTTATTTTTGAATTGACGGACCTTATATTGAACTAATAACAAATATCATATATTACGGATATTATATTTTAGATTTTATTTGATAAAAAAATGGAAAAAAAAGTATAAAGGCCGTATTTTTAGGCGCCCACAATAGTTCAGCGCCCTACGCTGCCGCGTAGTTCGCCTATATGGTAGAGCCACCCCTGATGGGCGTACACTTTCAAAAATATTCATTTTATATGCATACATCAAAAATGGGATACTTATGTATAACAAGATGTTATAAATATTTCGTTTTCATATACATACTTACCAAAATAAACGAAAATAACTATTAACATTAAAATGTACGCGTAAAACAATATTTAAAAACATTGGTCATCCCATTAGATGGTGGTTTCGAACAATGGTTTATTGCTCTCAGGTGCAATGTATAGATATTATACCCTAACATTCTTTTTCATTATAGTTCTGATTCTGTGTAAATAATATCTATATTTTTTCGATTGGAGGTATATAAGTCATCTTTTTCGGCGTTTCAATAATCATGTATATTATTATGATAAAAATTGATGAACTTAAGATTTAACCATTGCATTCGGCATAATACTCATAATAAATGTACTCGTAACAAAAATATTCACAAATGGGTTAAATTCGAGAATAAATGCATTAAAATTATGCATATAAGAAAATAATGTTTCAAGAAATCAATTTTCTCAATTTTGATTCCCAAATTTTTGCTTGGATTGAGAATTATTACTGCACAATTTCATCAATTTTGTGAAAACTATAATTTGATCTTATAATTCTGAAATCAAAATCAATAATCCAAAAAAAGAGATTAAATTATTTGAATTAATCATTTAACCATTATAATAAATTGAGTATATAAGTATCAATTTTGAAAAGCATGATTATGCAGAAAATTTCTCATTTCGATTAAAATTGTAATTATAATTCATGATATTGTGCGCTATATTCTTAAATTTTTATCAATTTAAAATTTATGCATTTAAGAATAACCTATTCTTAATATTAGAATACCATTTCTCTCAGTGTATAAAATTAGTTTTATAAAATTTAAAAAAATTTATTAAACGTTAAAACAATAACGTTGTACTTATTACTTATTGCCTTAAATTTTATTAAAATTTATTTGATTTCATTTAAAAAACAGCAATTTTATATTTTGCCATCATTTCACAAGTTAAGCTAAAATTTGTCCGTGAAATTAAATCAGTTTTAATAAAATTTTCTAGAAAAAGATGGAACTTATTGAACATTTTTTTTCATATTTCTAATATTGCAAATAAAACAGTTTTAACAAAAAATGGGTTTGTCGATTTGAAATTCCAGTTTGCCGTTTGCGTATGGCCTTAAGCAATAAAACGTTTTGATTAATTTGGAACAATTTAATAATGGTCTTTAAATTTTATATTTATTAGAAGTGGCTAAATTATACACCAAAAATAATTAATTAAATTTTTATGTAATAATTATATGAAAATTGTGCCGAATTTTCGTTTTTTCAAAACACCATCTTGGCAAAAAATTACGAGAAATTTAGATTAAATTTGTTGCCCTAGTGTTTTAAAAGAACGAATTTTTAAATTAAAATTAAAAATTATTCTTGGCCTTTAATTTATTAAACACTTATAAAGATTAGTTTGGCGTGGGCCAAAGACATAGTTACAAAGATGATCTGGTTTAATCAATAATTTTTTCGGAAATTCCACTGCTGAGAGGTGTCAATATTTGGATGGTTTAGGGTAGCACCAATGATCATCGGGAAATAGTTGAAAAATATTTATTAATATTGTTACAAGATGCAAGTAATTTATGCAACTAACCAATTTAGAAATTAATTCCACTTTTAATGAATAAAACAGGTTCAAATATTCAAATGTTGCTATATGTGTTAATAAATTAATTCTATAACTATTGTTTCTTACCAGCAGTGTTTTCCTAAAGCTCCCCGCAGTCATCTACATTTTAAATAGTCAATGTCATCATAGAATTGGTATCTATCAGCTCAAGAGCTTATTATTAATTTACCCAAATTCGATATTTCACATTATTTAAGATGGATCAGGTAGCAGTTGATGATATGGATCATCTTTTTATTAATCCAGAGGATGAAAGATGAGCTGTAATTGGTGTAAACATTGAATAATTTTCCTGAAAATGAAAATAACTTCACTGAGTATTCTTATAATATACTTTAATGCAAATTATATTGTATTACCTTTGGAATGCAACCTCCGGAAGATGGAATAAAGTACGTCTTCTGCTGCCTTGCTAAGAAAAACGTCACATTTGCCTTTTTGTAGTTTTGTGTAATTTCAATTTAACTATTTTTGTTTGTCTTGTCTTAATATGAAACTTGACTAATAATTAACGTGATTTTTTGTCATTTGATGTAGGATATTTACCAGTTTAAAAATGCAGAAAGACAGATATTTATTTGCAGAATCCAAATATGCCCCTAACGCATTTTTTGACTTATGGCGTTTGTGACTTTTTTCCTTAGTACGGCAGTGTAGCTCTTTTGGAAATAACGTCTGCACAAGTTTCGCGAATTTTGTAAACTCGTCCTTAAAAAGCCTAAAGAAACCTCAATGAAAGATATTTATATTTTGATTCTATGATAATAAAACTACTTACAATTTATTTAGGTTGCGATTGATGATATATTTAGTTATCACCGCAGATACGTTGTTCCGTTCCTCTGTTACAAGCGTAATTGGTTTGCCGATTTCAGCCGAAATAGTTGGATAGTTTTTGAATACATTTATTTTTAAGGGCTAAAAATTTGTTTAGTGGAATAAAATTTTAAATGTAATTCTAAAATTATGTCTATTTTATTCTTTTGAATCTATTTTAGAAAATTGAATTTGTAACTCTCAAAAACTATTTTTGTACAATTGGTTTCTTAAAATTGTATTCCAAACACACATTAAATAATGGAAACACCCTTACTACTAACATCACTAAAACACTTTTTAACTATTAACATTTTAACAATAAATTAACTAAATACAATGGTTTATTTTAAAATTGTTATAATATTTTCTTTATTTAAGACTTCTCACGAGATTAGGTAATAATTGCACCTTGTTAGAGTACAAATTCAATTTGATATGACCGTACCAAACACGAGGAGATACAAATAATTTCCAATAAACCTTATTTTGTTTTGATAGACCTAATTCTATTATGATAGACCCTATTGTATTATGATTGTTCTAACCATATTTAAATATTGCAGATCATACATAAAATCATACTATATGATTGTCTCGATTATATTAAATCATATCGCATGATTGTTGCAATCATTAAAGTCGAAAATTATTGCATTTATCATATTTTAATAAAATGTATCATACATAATTCTAGTAATTAGATAATTGATATTTATTATAATAATATATTAGGATATATCAAATATAGTTGAATATGATTTCCTGAATCATAACAAAATAATTCCAATCATTCATTTATCATATATTTTCTCTGAGTGTAGGAGGGAGAGCAATGAGCTCAGATCATTAAGAGCCTGAATATTGGCTGGACGGATAATTAAGTAGGGCTTGATGCACAATAGATCTTTTAGGTCGCAGTGCGAGGTGGCTTAACGCCCACATGGCCCTCAAGTAATAATAATAATAATAAAGTGCTCACCGGCAGAAATGGTTTATGATCAATCCATTAAACTTCCTGGTAAATTTTTTGTCGACAATCCTCCTTCACCTATACCTGACAACACAATTATCGACCAATTGTGAAACGCAATGAAGAAACTTATTCCTTCACCTACGCGTAAAGCGAAACAAGATGGCATATTTGTTCCAAAAACTCTGGACAACTGAGATTTTATTTTTGTAAGGACAGATAAGGTTCGAGTTGGACTTTCTCGTCCATACGAAAGACCGTTTAAAGTTATTAGACGCCTTCGAAAACAATTTATTATTTCGATCAAGGATAAAAATCATAATATCTCGATCAATAGATTGAAACCTGCTTTTGGCATCATTAGTTCTTTTGAACAAAATAATTTCGACAAAAATTCTAAAGCAGTTGACTTTGTTAGTTAATACTCTCGTTTGGTTCAGACATTAACTTGGCAGGGAGTATTGTAGCAGCCGATTAATAGTAATAATTAATCATTGCAATTCAATTATAAATAATCAAATTTGTAATTCGAATTCAAAATAAATATTAATCGCGCTACAAATTAAAATCATAATTTCATTATGAAATGTACTATAACATTTTCTACGAATGTATTTGTCGCATCATTTTGTGTGTACATTACTTCGGAACATATAACGCTATTACCATAGACATTCATACTAGATTTCTCATTTCATAGTAACTAAAGGAAAAAAACAAAAACTTCTGATAATTCCAATGTATCGTTGTGTTGTGTATTTTATTGACGATTGGAGCATCACGGATTCCACCTAGTGGAAAATGTTTAAACTGAGCTACCTGATAATTTGACGTTCGAAATTATTGTAAACAATTCCAATTTTGAACTGTAAATATAATTTTTACTTATCGGATTGCTAATAATTGTAAATTATTCCAATTTTGGACAATAAAAACAATTTTTAATTACCGCATTGCTAAATTTTCTTTCGTCGCATTTGTGACAAATGTCATTTTATCAGGTGCAACATTTTAACTTTTTTCCTCGAGAGGCGCTTTTTCTACTTTTACAATCGTCAATAAGGCAATGATTTTAGAATGCGTTGCAAATATAATACGTACATATATGCAATACATCGATAACATTTGAATGGAAAATTTTTGTTTTTATTTTCTGTTTTTAGTCAAATCTATTATGATTGTCTATGCTATTACTATACTAAATACGGCGATTGTCATGTGAATGGCCGGTCAAAAATTAAGGCAGTCCTGATTTGTTTTAAATTTTTTTTCCTGTAAACAGAAAAATTTTATTGTTTGATCGCATAAGTAGTGAAAAATGGTAGTTTTGTTTTCTCATCCTACCTGCAAATGTAGAGAGATTTTCTTCTACGATTTTTCAATCATTAATTTTAAACATATTGAGTGTTGATTTAGATGAATCCCTGAAATTAAAAATAAATTAGATATTAGTTTCAATAATTAGTACGTTATATACATTTGATATTTACTTACATACATATTATCTTGAATTAATTTGAATAATAATCTTACCTAAAAAGAGAAATTGTAATTAAATTAAATTTTTAATACTCACCTTTATTATTGTATCGATGACAGTTCATTGACCTTTATTGAAATTAATTTGTGTTATTTTACTGTATTCAGTTTAATTTGGTATTACCTCAATTAACTAAATTACTTTTAATAATTATTTTGTGTTCAAACCAACTGAAGTCACTACATAAACATATTATAATTTATAAGAGATGGAGCTGAGTACAAACAAAGAGACATTCAACGCAACGGACATTTGGAGTTTTTTGGACTATTGCTCGTTCATTCCACTTTTTGCGAAGCTATTGGACACACCATCAACTTATAAAGGGTAAAAAAAATAATTTTGTTAATACAAATAAATCTTTGTGAGTTTAAATAAAAATCAACTTTGTGAAATAATAAAAAACATTTTTTATAACTTTGTGAAATAAAATAAAGATTTGAGTTTTTATTAATTAAATAAAATATATTAAGTGAGCTTATATTTATTAATATTATAAGCATCACTATTTCCATTGAGGACGCAAATTATCGAATAATATATTCAATTCGAGTGAATTTTAGTTCATAAATATTTAAGTCAAAATGACCGAATTTGCATTAGTTCTTATGGGAAATTAAAAGAAGTAATATTTAAGCCCGTATTACGGGCTTTTTCTTCTAGTTTCCATATAAACGATGCTTTTAGTTATATGTATTTCATTTAGTATGAAACGACAGCAGATTCGATTGCATACTGCATGAAATATATGCACTCACTCAGATGCATCAGGGTGTTTTGTACTAGAGTGTAAATATTTTCAGGGATGATTCCTTGATTAATTTCAAGCAAAAAATCATTCATTGAGGGGGGCCCATTTTCAATATTTACTGAGATACAGTGCGTTAAAGAAAATCAGTTTGAGGTGGTACCTGTACGCATATTTTTCTTAATTACTCTAAAGTTAGGAAGACTACGCCAAGCATTTGTAATATTATTTTTAGGGATTAGAATTACCGTTGTTTTAATGTATTATGTAAGTACATAGCCCATTCCGTTGTTTAAATATTAATGTTTAAACTTTGAATTTTATTTAAATATCACTTAAATTTCTCGTTTTTCATAGTTTTTTACTCACAAAACATGGAGATAATAAGTCATTTCTAATTTTTGCTTATTCTTCAGTCAAATACCTACAAAAATCTCATAGAAACATTTGATGTACGTTTCTAGATAACATGAGAAATTAGAGTACAAATATGTCATGTCAATTAAAAATCAATGAATTTTGTTACTTTTTTATGAGATTTCATTAGTTTTTCGTAAATAATTTTTACAGCAAGTGCCCAAAATGGCCACCATTGAATGCATTTTAATAATCTTTTCTGAATTTCTATTGATACAATTTTATTATCTAAAATCTCCCTTATTTTTGTTGCAGCCGCAACAATTCTCTCGTTTAGATCTTCTATAGTTACTATTTCAAATTAATAAACCAGCTGTTTCATTGTTCCCCATACCCAATTTTTTTAGCCCACGAATACATATTATAGAAGTTTATAACACCGTCCCTCATAAATTATGATTTGTCCGTCCATAGAATATTGGAAAAAGTTTCCGTAATCCATTTGCCTTTGTAAAATTAAATTAAAACTCTCTTCGTTTCTCAAAATAAGCGGACAAAAGACGCTGGACGGGTATAATGGTATGGGTAAAGATTATTTTCATGAAGAATAGTCTAAATTTTATAGTTTGACATAAAACAAATGAACCGTAAAGACAAACGTCTGATAGTGATTCAGCATCATCGCTATAAACAGATAAAAATGGTACCGGATTAGCATCCACCCGATGATTAGCAACACTTCTATGATGCCATAAAAAAGCTACACAATTGATTAATATTTAATTGACATGACATATTTGTATTATATTTTATCATGTTATCTAGAAACGTACATCAAATGTGTCTATGAGATTTTTGTAGGTATTTGTATAAGAAATAAGCAAAAATTAGAAATGACTTATTATTTCCATGTTTTGTGAGTAAAAAACTATGAAAAACGAAAAATTTTTGTGATATTTAAATAAAATTCAAAGTTTAAACATTAATATTTATACAACGGAATGGGATACGTACTTAAATAATACATGAAAACAAAGGTAATTCTAATCCCTAAAAATAATATTACAAATGCTTGGCTTAGTCTTCCTAACTTTAGAGTAATTAAGAAAAATATGCGTACAGGTACCACCCCAAACTGATTTTCTTTAACGTACTGTATCTCAGTAAATATTGAAAATGGGCCCCTCTCCAGGAACGATTTCTTGCTTAAAATTAATCAACGAATCATCCCTGAAAATATTTACACTCTAGTACAAAACACCCTGTATTTACAGAAAATTAATTCGCTGATGCGATAGACAATCTCCGCTTACGCAGTACGCGCAAACAAATTACGTAATACATATATATTTATCTTTTTCTTTTCCAGCATAGGAACCAAGCGCAAATTTTAGCGAAAAAAAACCTCGATATAATTTTCTTGTAGTTGGCTAGAAAAACGTACGTTCAATTTTAAATTTTTCTTTTTTAGAGCAGACGCCTTTGCAATTTTTATTTATTTTGCTATGTTTACAAAACATTTTGACGTTTTGACAAAATTCTTGTGACATAGAGTGATTAGACACGGATACTTTTAGTTGGCGCGATTTTAATTTATTTATATTTAAAAATTATAATTAATATGAGCGTTTAAAAATCGTTTGGCCAATTGTTCACCAATATTTGTAAACACTTTTGGGGATGAAACGGCATATGCCGTCAAACAAACATAATATGCTTCTATGCATCATTTAAACAAAGTTAATTTATGATATGCAGCCCAATTTTTTAATGAAATGCAACATAAATTGTATATTAAAGACCCAGTCCCGGTAAAACGTTTCATTTTAATTTTAACTCTTTTAAAGTTTCAAATTCTCAAACTATATGAAAGATTAGCGTTTGTCCCAGTGGATCGACCAATAATTTTTTTTCCACGAAAGTGTAAAGGGCCCAACGGATTTCTAATTTTCTTCAGTAAGGTACGGAATTCTAATTTTCTTTTTGTCGGTTGTCTATTTCCCTATAATTAAGAATTATTACTATGAAATTACAAAGAAAATTGGGACATATGTTTATCTTGAAAAAAACAGAACATGCTCGTCAATTAATTTAGCAAACGCGTACCATTTTGGGTTTGAAATAAATAATCACAAATAATCCAGTCGTATACTTAAATTATATGTATATGAATGTCTTCTTTGGTAGCTGACATAAAAATAGAAATCCAAATTTTGCTCGCATAACTTATAATTATTTGTCAAAATGCATAAAAGGATAATTTATTTTGGTTTACAAATAATAAACGACCTTTTAATTTTTTATAAGTACCCTCATACGTACTAATAAGATTTTCGCTAAAATATCGAGTTTTTTAATTTGGTTTCATACACAAAATTATTTTACAGCAGTTTTGGTTGCGTTCAATTTTTTTTTTTTTTAAATAAAATTTTATATCGAATTTTGTTTTCTCTAAAATTTGCGCTTGGTTCCTATGCTGTTTTGTATTTATTTTTTTTATCATGGATAATCATGACGACACACACACATAATATTATATTGTTTTACTTTTTTATAAAATTATTCTAGAAATTAGAATCGAGCGTATCTTTGACCAAATCGGTCAAGTTAATTTTGGGCGTGAAATATATTTTCAAAACAAAGATTTTGAAATTATAAATAAATAAATAGTTTAATATCAAACACAAGTAAAAATAAATAAATAGTTTAAATTCAAACAACGTGAACAGTGTTTTTAATAGTGCATAAGTGGCCAGTGACTTTTAATAGTGCCATAAGTGGCCCGAGACTATAAACTCTTAACCGCTCTTATCACTAAGAGAGAGAGAGCTTACATTACTTTGGGAAACATTGCTAAAAAAGTAAAAAATATCATAATAATATCACACACTATCCTATTCAAAATTGTTTGTACAAGCTAAATTTTCATTGCGACGCAATTACATAAATCTGTAATAATGAAACAAATAATAATTAATTAAATTTGAAATTATTTTAGTCTAATTAAATATTGGTTTGTCACTTAACATTTATAATTTGTATGCCCGAAAGTTTAGGTCTATATGATTTCCTGCAAGCGGCTCAGAAATTTGCTGATAAAATCGAAACTCTACTTTGGCTAGGGTAACTAATTGTATTCAAAAAATGTTATCCTCAACGGTCAACTAGGAATGTTATCTCATTCAATAATCCGAAATTGAACATTTAATCGTTGCGCAGTTTACGTAATAATAAAAGATCTTCCTAAAATTATCAACCTGTTCCCATTTATGTGTAATGAAGAATCGTTAACAGGAAATTGTACAAAACTATTAAATATAATTAGCTTTCTCGGCCAGAATAGCATTTCTATTTAAACGTACAGCAGCTTAAATGAAAACGGAAGGGATTCACAATATAGCAAGATCAAAATTTTCTAATACTTTAGTAATAGAACCGTATGGAATAAGCTTAGGTGACTAAATCACTATTAAATTAATCAAAAATATTTTTAAGTTTAATTCATTTTCCATTTTTCGACTAAATTTTTAATGTGTACTAACAATTTCAATTCAAAATTTCCATTAACAAACAATTTTTTAATAAAGCTTTATCTTATGTAACCCTAAAGATCAAAAATAAAAAACTTAAATTTTAAAAATTACTACATCATTTCATTATTTATTAAAGAGATTATGTTAACGTTGCAATGAAAAACTTAGCTTGTAATTTTGAATGAGGTAGTATTATGTAGGTGTTTGTTTTATTTTACAACAAATGTATCAAGGTTGATTTACATATGCGACATGCGACGTGGGGCGGGAGCTTCTAGCCAATCAGAGACGAATATTTTGACATTCGTCACACGGCACACGCCACACGTCGAGAGATGGTTTAATTTTATCTTTTCCGTCACGGTCGCACAAACACATACAAATTTTTTGTATGTATAAAATGAAATAGTATAGGATTTGACGAAGCTTTTTTGAAGAACAAAAATTAAAATATAAAAAATTTTATAAAGTGTACGTGGCGGAACTTGTCACAAATGTAAATTGTTGTCAAAAATGCGTCACGTTTATTTCCACTTGTCACACGTCGCATGTCGCATATGTAAATCAACCTTCAGTCTTCAAATATGCATATCATATTTATGTAAACGGTCAAATACAGTCAAATCCAAGCCAAATGTAGTAATATACATAAAAGGAACACGATTGCGCCGCTCGCTTGATCTGTTTTCGGTTCTTTTTTGTATTTCTCATTTTTAGTATTCAATTAAACGGCATGCGCGCTGGCGTCAATAAAGAGCGGTATACTGTTTAGTTTATCTTATTCTCTTTAATTTATGTTGTCGCCTATAATTAAATTCGGGGAAGTAATAAATTGTTACAATTTCGCAACAAAAACGAATCAAATCTTTTTATTTTAAATAAATTAAAAATATAACAATATTAAATTTTTATTAAAATTTTATGATAAGACCGCAATTTACCGACTGACTAAGTAAGATAGTGGCCGTTTTTTATGGCTTTTCGTAATTTTGTCACCTATTAATACACTAGCCACGGTAAGTAATTCATTCAATTGGAATTCTCGAGTTTTACTGAAAAGTGAAATATAAAACAAAAAATACTTTACGTAATTTCAACATGAAAGGATTTTTATTTCTCGCCGCTTTGGCCACTTTCTCCGCTATCTCATCAGCCGCGACAGGTAAATTATAATACAAATAAATATTTATTTTTTTTTAAATATCAATTCCTAAATATTTTATATAGACAAAGTCGTATGCTACTACGGAAGCTGGGCCGTATACCGCTGGGGCGACGGCAAATTTGACGTAGAAAACATTAACACCGATTTGTGCACCCATGTAATTTATATGTTTCTCGGTTTAAACGCGGACGGCACGATCAGAGTATTAGATACATTGAATGAAATTGATTTACGCGCTATCGAACGATTTGTGAACTTAAAATCACGAAATCCCAATTTAAAACTTTTGATAGCGATTGGTGGATGGAATGAAGGTTCAGCCGGGTATTCGAGTGTTATGAATAATGCCAGTTTACGTAAGACTTTCGTCAATGCAGTTGTTAGCTTTGTAGCAAAATACAATTTGGATGGTTTCGATTTGGATTGGCAGTATCCAGGGCAACGTGGGGGAAGTGCTTCAGATCGTGCAGCATTTGTTAGTCTAATTCAAGAATTGAGAGTAAAATTCGATCAAAATGGGTGGTTATTGTCGGCAGCTGTTGCGGCCAGTTCAGCATACCACGCTACTTCATACGATGTGCCAGAATTGAGCAAAAATCTCGATATGATCAATGTCATGGCTTATGATCTCCATGGTTCATTGGATGGAGTAACTGGCCAAAATGCTCCTTTATATGCTAGTTCAAAGGATACAACAGCTGCAGCTAAATTATTGAATGTTGACAAAGTTATCACTGATTGGATTGCCGCTGGCGCTCAACCTGAAAAAATAATTTTGGGCATGGCCACATATGGACGTTCATTTACATTGTTGAACCCAATTTCTAATGGATTAGGTGCTGTGGCACCAAATGCCGGAAATGGTGGACCATATACAGCCGATAATGGTTTCTTAGGCTACAATGAGGTGACCGCACGCCCAAATAAAACTAATATGAGCACTTAAATTACGCTAAATTTTTATTTCAGATTTGCGAAAAATTGAAGTTCGGATGGACCGCCGTCTGGGATGATCAACAAAAAGTGCCATACGCATACAGTGGAAATCAATGGGTAGGCTACGATAATGTTAAATCAATCCAACTTAAATCCCAATATGCCGTTGACAAGAAACTTGGTGGCGCTATGATCTGGTCGATCGAAACTGATGATCATAAGAACGTTTGTGGAGAGGGTGCATTCCCAATACTTGCGGCCATTAATAGCGTATTAAAAGGATCAAACCGCACAGACAGCATTGAACAAATTACCTTAAATGAAAGCATTGTTGAAAATAATGTAGTTACAACACAAGCCACCACAACCACTACTAAGGCGGCAGCATCGGGTAGCACCAGCACTGATTATATTTGCGAAAAATCCGGTTATTTCCGTGATCCCGTCGACTGTAAGGGTTTCTACATGTGTACAGAAATTAGCCCCGAATACGCGCCAACTAAATTCGCTTGTGCTCCTGGATTGAAGTTTGATAAAAATTTAAACATGTGCAATTTCGAAAATCTAGTTAAATGTTAAATCTTTGTTATGTTACGACACACAAATATTGACACCCCCCCCCCCGCAAATAAATAAACAATAATCAGTACTTTAATCGAAAATTAAGCAATCAAATTTTTGTGATTTATTATTAACCGTGTTTCTTCCATAATTTCTATATTACCACCAAACGGATTTTATTAACCACCAAACGGAATTAATTCAAGTTCAATGTTACAAATATAAAAGTCAGTGTTTTTCAACATTTTTATAAAAATGGGCCATCTCAGAAAAAAAGAATAAATGTGCTATTCCACTTGATTGAATTGACTGATTGTAAAATTAAAGGAAGATAAAAATATACATTTGCTGGATGGGTGAATAAAATAAAAACCGTTCTCAGTCAAGAAATATTTGTGTCTGTGGTAGTATGACTACAACAAAAAGTATCAAATTTATAGCAGCAAAACCAACAAAAATGTTTATACAAGCCGTGCGGACCAATCACTTAAGCTATAAAAATTGTCCTCTATGGCTTAGTATTAGTAATGCATAAAATAAATCAAAAAATATATACACAAAACTAATACAAATGCCTAAAATATTTAAATTTTTGTTGGTTTTGATACATACCAATACCAACTCATAGATGACATTTCTTTTATAGGATCTGTGTAAAGAGCGAACGTCACGGTTTGTATAAACATTTTTGTTGGTTTTGATAGCAGTCACACTAACACACATGCATAAAATTAGTACCTATACCAGTGATCGCAAGTACGTGGCACGTTTAGAAGTTTGTCCGGCACGCCAAAAAAAATTTTGAGTTTTCAAAATACGACCTTTTATGCAGTTATTCTTACAAACAAATGAAAAGACGTTTTTAGAGTTTTTATAAAGTCCAAATATTGAAATGCCAGGAAATGGGAAACCATGAAATCAATTGGGACATATTATAACTACCTTTAAGAACACCAAATATTTTCGAGAAATACGGAAAGCTCAAAAAAAACTACTAGGTGATAGTATGGAGGCTGATGTGACAGTACGGAGGCTGAGACATCATAATCGAACCTTCGTATTCTTTCGAACTTGCTTCTATTAAGCTTCTATTAAGACCATTAGGCCTTAGTTTCGACATCATATTCAAACACTGCTGTTTTATCACCAGTTAAGACCCGTTTGAGCAGTTCTGAATCAAAGTTCACTTCATTCAGCGAACTCTGAGCAATATCCATCCGATATTGCTGTTGGTTGAAATTCAACAATATCGAAGCCAATTATGCTACCACACTTTACATGCCCAAATTTGAAAAAAAAAAAAAAAAGTGTGTGGCATGATTTATTTATTTATACAGAGAAAAGTCAACAAATTTGACTTGAATTTATAACATATTTAACAGGGTAAAATAAAAATTAAATTAAATATAAAAGAGAATTAAAATTGACATAAAAATATTTTTAGGTTGGAGCATAATGTTGCTTCAACCTACGTTTAAAGTAAAAGTCGAACAAATGGTCGATTTTATTAAAACTCTTCGACATCATGTTTACCGGTTCATTGTCACCATAGTTTGTTCTGTGTTTATTCAGATGAAGGAACTCATGATCTCTTAAATTCATACTCGGTGCCTTTATTTTAACTGATTCCAGTATGGATGATGCATCGATTTCATCAAGTAAAATATTTCCAATAAACGAGCACTTTAAAAGCTCTCGTCGGTTTTGCATCCAGTAGCAAATGATGGTAATCGCTTCAGGTTAACGTGGTGCGGTAAGTCATGGTCGTAATTCCATCCGTCTTTACACGTTATATACCGTATAAACTTTTTTCGTTAAAGGACACCAGATGTTGACAGCGTATTCAAGTTGAGAACTGACGTAAGCATAATACAGGATCTTGACTGTCTCGAGGTCATGAATATCCCCAGACCAACGCTTAATAAAACCAAGCATGGAATTGGCTCTAGCAACGGATTGCTCAATATGCTTAGTAAAGCAAATGTTTTCGACGAAAGTAAGCCCTAGGTCTTTAATCTCGAATACTTTTTGTAAAAGTATACCATTTATTTGATATTGTTGTGTAACAGAGTTAACTTTCCGATGGAACGATAAACTCTTACACTGGTTGATGTTGAGACTGAGGAGGTTAGACTCACACCATTTCGCTAGATTGTCGATGTCTTCTTGTAGCTTATGAGTATCGCCGATGTTTTCTACTGTTTTATAGATTTTGAGATCATCTGCAAACATTAATACCTTAGAATGTTGTATTACTTCAGTAACGTCATTGATGAAAATTATGAAGATCCAAGGACCAACATGAGAACCTTGTGGTACTCCTGAAGTAGTTTGAATTGATTCAGATCTTCTATTACTAAGCTCAATATACTGAATGCGATTACTCAAATATGATTTAAACCACGCAACAAACTGTTTAGAAAAACCGAATCTGTATAACTGTTCCAACGTTTTACAATGGCCGACGGAGTCAAAGACTTTCGCAAAGTCAGTATACACCACATCAACTTGCTTATGCTTTTCAATTTCTTTAATGGTGTTGCTGGTAAATTCAATAAAAATTTTTGATGTTGATCTCTTGGGTATAAAACCATGCTGACACTGTGAGATGAATCGAGGAACCAAAGATCTGAATGAGTTGCATACAGTTGCCAGTTCAAATAATTTGGGTATTGAGAGACATCATTTCTTGCTCCTGTTTTGAAAATTGGTGTTACTCTTGTTACTTTCCATTTATTTGGAAATACGGCTAGTTGTAATGATTGATTAAATAGAAGACACAGAGGAGTTACCAACGACGTGAAATCTTTCAATGATGAAGCTGGAATGCCACCAGGACCACATCCATCTCCGAATACTTCTAGAGCTCGATGAATATCCTCGGTTACAATCCTCGGTATTAGTATGGTAACGTTGTTTTCACCATTGTTTGGATTTTCATACTTATCAATGTCTTCCGGTTTATAAACTGATTGAAAAAACTCCGCAAACATGTTTGATATAACCTGCGGGTCACAGGATTTACGTTCTTTGAATGTCATACACACTGAGTAACCATTAGTTTCACGTTTTTCTTTAAAAAATCTCCAAAAATGTTTTGCATCGTTTCTTATTTTTTCCTAAATACGGCTTATATAACTATTATATTTTATCTCACAGTATCTCTCGAAATTTTGATTACACACAGTGAATTTATGTTTGCTTTCGTCTGAACTGATTTTGAGATTTTCTTTGTAAGCTTTGTCTTTCTTGTTCTTAAGATTGATAAGTTTATCGTCGTACCATAGTGGATATTTGTGCGATTTGGCCCCAACAGATATAATTTTGTAGAATTTCCACACGTTAACATCTATGTTGCTACTGATTAGTTCATTTTTCCAGTTAATCTGCTCAAAATAAAGGTGAAGGTTTATTCTGTCGGCTTTTCTAAAGTTGTAATAGGGGCTCTCTGTTTTGATGGTTACCAATAATATTGCTGCCCTTGCTTTCAAAAATTATTTCTAGGGCTTTGTGGTTAGTATCATTAATAACGAATGGTGATGGTGATTCATTTACTTTAAATAAATTCCGTTCATTTGTAAAAATCAGATTAAAATTCGGCCAAGACTATTCTGTACCTCGCAAATTTAGCTAAGATTTATATCGAAAACAGTATCGATAAACAGACACTCAATTTCAGAACTCACGTTCAATGGTAAAATTTCATCCATTTCTTCGTCGTATGACCAGCTAATAGTTGGAAAATTAAAATCCCCCGTAATCAAGATGGTGTCAGTTGAATTATCAGCATTGTTTATTTCCATTATTGTGTCGCAGCAAGCGGTGTAAGATGATATCGGTGAGCCAGGCGGAACATATGCAACGTAGATAAAAATTGACTGTTTGTTGATTGCGACTTTAACACACAATTGCTCAATGTACAGGTTGGATATTTCAACTAACTCATTCAATAATGATATTGGCTATAGGAAAGAATTCAGAACTCAGGAGTCCTTTGTTAAATGATGTTTCACAGATGATATAAACCGGGAAGAGCGTTTTTTGAGCTGCTTTCGAAGACATTTTATTTACATTTTGGAAATAAAATGAATAGTTCCTAATGCTTGGTGGTTTTGCCATTGTTATAATCTTCTTGTAGTCTGATATTTCCAAAATATGTGCTGGTTTTTGATTGGTACTGGGAATCAGCAAAAACTTAGAATTAAATTTCACAAGCTTTCCCTATTAAACTATGCTAATTGGCGATGCTGGAAATCACTTCGCCACTAGACTTGAAAATTGGAAATATGTGGACTGTATTATTAGGTTTTATTATTACATATTTATTTAAATTAACATTTTTATTATTTTTACATTAACAATCTTATTGCACATTTTTATTTATTTAAAAATTACATTCTTTGTTATAATATGATGCGTTCTTCACGAACGTCGAAGATGGAAGAGAAGACAGAAAAATTACAATCAAACAATAATTAAACCCACAATACACATATATAAGGTAATATATTGCGCAGGATGTCAAACAATTACAACAATGGCGGAGATCGTGACTGAAATGTTGGACAACATTTGATACATGATACATTGTTAATTATTTTAAATTAAAGTCCGTAGATTTTTTCACACAATTTTAATTATATTCATTCAAAATTATTACGCAAGACTAACAAACTCGATTTGTTTGGTCACGATGTCCGGAATATTAAAATATTTTTAACATGGATGCGCAAGAAAGAACGAAAATGAAACATCGGAGTATATTACCCAGGGCTGTGGAGTCGGAGCCGGAGCCGGAGTCGGAGCCGGAGTCGGAGCCGGAGCCGGAATCGGAGCCGGAGCTTTGTGAAATTGACCGACTCCGGTTCCGGATTTTTGTTTGTTTTTATTAATATTTCCTTTTCTCTTACGTAGCACAATAATTTTGTGTCGAAGTAGGAGCTGGAGTCGGAGTCGCAGTTGGAGCCGGAGTTGGAGGTGGAGTCGGAGTCGGAGGTGGAGCCGGAGCTGGAGCAGGAACCGGAGTCGTTAATAAATCTATACATTTCCAGAGTCGGAGCCGGAGCCGGAGTCGAACATTTTTTCTCGAACTCCACAGCCCTGATATTACCTTTATTATGTGTACTGTGAATTAAACCTACAAGAATACAATACAAAAGTACGAGAATACACAACTCGTCTACGAAACCTATAGTACATATTTTATCATGGACGGCTACCAACTGCATGAATTATAATTTTTATTTTAATGTTGGTAGCTGTCAAAATATAAAGTAAACAAACCAAAAATTAATAATTTTATGAATAAGTTATTTATATATAATTAATGTTACACGCTTATTTCTTAGAAAAAAGTTTTGTTTTGACATTTAATCCACATTCACATTACTAGTGTCACCATTTTAGTTACATAAATTAATAAAGCGTATTGATTAATGCGAAAATAAATTATTGATCATAACAAACAATATTATTGAAATTCAATAAATTTGAAGTTAATTATTGAAATAAAGAATAATTGGTAAATGTGAAAGTTACCATTGACATAAACAATAATATAAAATTGAACATCAATGATTGAGCACATCAAATTAATTACTGATATGTATAACAAAAAATAATTATTTATAAATTTGAAATTAACTAGAAAATAAATAATCATTAAAATTTAAAAATGATTTCGAATTAAATAATAATTAACATTTGACAAATTATTTTGCAATTGTTATTTACAATTAAATGTGCAAAAATGATTTTAAAATTAAATGATAATTAAATAATAACAAACATTTGAAAATTATCCTAGACTTAAATAATAATTATAATATGAAAATTATTTGAATTAAATTAATTAATATTTTAAAAAAATTGTTTTAATTAAATAAAAATTAAACAAAAACCAAACAATGATTTTGAATTATTGTAAATAATAATTAACATTAGACAATAAAAACAAATGTACATATGGCTGATAAATCTGAAATTATATTATTAAATTTAGAAAAATTAAAATTCGAAAATTTGAGATGAATGTACGTACATACATATATTGTCTAATTGAAATTAAAATATTTACTAATAAGTTTGATATAAATTATTGAACTAATAATATTTGCAATTAGATCAAAATTGATTGATAACTCAGAATTGAATTCAAATATTAATGATTAAATTTTGAAAACAATTTGAACATAAAATATCGATCAATGAATTTGAAATGATTCTGAAGTTAGAAATAATAATTGAATAGCAATTTTAAATGAATATTGAAATTAAATAATCATTGATAAATTTACAAACAAATCATTGACGCCCAAATATGTATAATTGAAAATTCAACAATGATTGATGAATTGCAAATTTTGAAGCTGATTTGAAATTAAATAATAATTAAAAATAGAAAAATGAATTTATGTTACAATAATATTTACATTGACAATGGGTTTAAATTAAATAACCATTGAAATTGAAAATGATTTGAATTATACTAATTAATATTTGAAAAATGAATTAAGGGGACGTATCAAAAAATCGAAATTTTTTTTATGATAGAATATGTTAGAATGAACGTTTAAGAACATGATTTTAACATGAAAATATCAAAAAAAAATTTATTTATATTTTTATTTTATTTATTGTGAAAGGCGCCAAAGTTCGCTGTATCGCTACACCGACTTTCTCTTAGTAACACCTGCTTATATATACATGCATATGTATAATAATTATAATACGTTATTCTCTCACATAACGGCTGTAAAAGTAGAGGGGAAATTTTTGAGAGGAAGGTATATTGTACGGTGCAGGCATCGCAGATTAAATTTTGGTAATGTTTATTACAAAAAAAAAAAAATTTTAACTAACGCGATTATCTCGAAATGACGTTTTTCAAGTTGGCGTGCAAGATTGAGAAAAAACTACTTATCCAATCGTTCTAAAATTTTAACACGTTGATCTACATATATTTCTGCTCAGAATGAACTACGGAAGGAATAATCGGCTTTCAATTTTTTGAGTTACAGCTAATTGGGGGGGGGGGGGGGGGGGGGGGGGGGGACAAAAAAGCTGCATTTTCGAAAAAATGCCGCCATTTTTTTATTTTTCAACCAATTTTTCTTTTTTTAGTTCATTCCAAGGGCAATTTAATGCTGAATAAAACCCCGTTTTTTTTTCGGATGTTTCTGAGAGCAGTTATGATGCACGCCTCGAATTTTCAGTGTTTTTGGAAAACCGTTATAGCAGACGACAGTGGGCTAAAAAAAATCTAAAAAAAATTTTTTTTATACTTTCAGTTAAATAAAATGTCAATGGAAACTTTCATTAAGATATCTCTTTTTATTCCATTAAAAAAAATCTTTGAAAAACTTTTTATTTTTCAATTTTGAAGGTGGTACGTCCCCTTAACTTAAATAATAATTAAGAAATCAAATAAATGATTTTGATTTAAATAATAACTAACAAACTTGTTAATGGTGTTGAAAATAAACAATATTTAAAATTTGAATATGTTTTTGAAAATAAATAATAATTAACGAAGTTGAAATGGTTTTCCAATTAAATAATAATTAACTTTGCAAAATAATTTTTGAAATTAACTAATATTATATAGTTAAATTTTGCAACATGGTTTTGTGTCATCATGGTGTGGTGTAACGTTGATTCAATACACTAACTGATGTAGAACTTATGGTAATGGTTTTATCACACGTATGGCACCTATGTGCTAACACTGGGTTTGGTTTGCACTTGATGGCATCTTGGACTGTGCTGCATAATTTGTATTTGACGACGAATTTTCTTGGCTCGTGGACCCCATGGTACTCTCTGAAGCTGGATTCGTTATGCGTATGTCTAATTCTTTATTTTATTCACTATTTTGCTTTTATTATAGACCAATTTTTTAAAAAAAAAGTTTCCTTTTTTTATTTTTTAAAATTTTATTTTGCCAATATTTCGGTCTTGTTGACCATTCTAAAGGCTTATCTATTTTAATTTACAAATGTAATATTTTTATAATTAATATACAAATTTAACACCGTTAATACAATATATAAAAATATTTCCTTTTTATTACACCGATTCAAAAATCAAAAAACTTTTCTTTGAATGAATTATAAAATTCAAAATCAAAAAACAATAGTAATTTGTTTTTCTTCGCTGTTCTTGACCTACTATCAAACACAAATTACTATGAACAGCTGATTTTTCAAAATATAAACACAAATGCCAGCTTCTTTAAATTGCCTTTTATGTTTTTTAATTTCGAAGTCTACCGTTTTTACATTTTCAAAGTCAAACTCATGTTTATTTTCGTGAGCGTGTTTTACTAAAGCTGACCTGTATTGATTTTGTTGTGATATGTGTTGTCTTGTTATGTTGGTAACGTCCCTTTTATGCTGCTCTATTCTTTGCGCTTTTGTTTTACTTGTTTCCCCAACATAACAAGAATCACAATTTTTACATAATACTTTGTACAATACACCACTTTTCGCTTCGCTTTGTATTTTATCTACTAGTGTGAAGTTTATGACAAATTGACAAAAAACCTTACAACAGCAAAAAAGTGTAAAAGCATGTATTACACTTTTAGCACAATCTACTAAGAAGATGATATCACATATTTTGTCATTTTTTGTCAAAATTGTGTAGCTTACACATATTAATTGGAAAAAAAATTAATTTTATATTCACAAATTCTGGAAGCTAAATAACTGTGGTGAGTTGTGTTAAAGCTCGAACATTATATTAAATTGTTACGCAGAAAACTGTTTTTAGTATATAATTAAAATTAACTTTTTTTTGTTAAATTTTATAAAGCATGAAAATTTGAAATTAAATATTTCAGCCGATTACAAAAGTAAAATTTGTGTAGTGTATTTTTAAAGGCCAATGACAGGCCATCGTAGAGATTGTTGCCTGGATCTGAGTATGCCACCACATTGGTAGGCATTTAGTGGATAATAGAAAGTGATCGTCATATTAACGCGACCCTCAATAAACCGGAGGTCGATTTTAAAATAAGACATACACAAAAATTTACTCACAGCTGGTCGATTTTAAAATAAGACATACACTAAAATTTGTGTAGTGTATTTTCAAAGGCAAATCGGATCGGAAGATTCGAAGCTTTATTAAAGAACAAAACCGACCTTTTAGTCAATTCTATAGCGCTTTCTGATGCTCTGAGACCAACACCTAAATCACAAAATAGAAAGTCTTTAAAAACGAACCATTCGGATGAAGAGCCAGATAATATCAAGAATCCGGAAAATTGGAATAAAAAAGTACGATTATATGAATCTCCCAAGCACATAGGCAAGCGAGTGATAAAACGATATTCCACAAAACAATTATTGAAGAATCCTAAATCTGAAATTTTACATAGCACTGAATCACAATTGTTTATTAACCCACTTTTAAGAAATGGTTTTTCATATACCAATGAAGACAATTTAAAAATAAGCATTTATTCTACATGCGGTTTCGATTCTTTATCGCAGATAATGTTTGTTGCATTATCAGATTATGAATACTTGTTATCAAAAATAGAAAAGATTGACTCAGAATTTTTTGAGTTTATTAGTCATTTTATTTGAAATGGAGCCGTCCAATCAACTAATATAAAAAGAAGTATTTTAATGTTGAAGTGCTTTAATATCACAAAATTTTCTGAAACTATTGAACATAATTGTGTGTGCAACATTACAAAATATATCGAGTTTTTATTAAAAAGATCGATTCAATTGGATTTCAAGTGTCCAATTTGCTTAATGCCACACGCAATGGACAATTTCTATTTTCCAATCGACTATGTCAATTTTAAAGAGGAAGATTTGAAGAAAATTGCAAACTCATTTAAATTTTATGGAAGTAATTGCAAGAATTATAAACAACCCATCGAGAATCCCGAAGAACTGCAAATAAAAACCCGGAATGGATTTGTAATTTTAGATGTTCAATCTATAAATCCCAACACAATATACAGCATTGCAATTAATGAGATTACACACAACCTGAATTTGGGAAACATAAATCTTTCACTGGTCGCTTTTATTCACTACCAACATTCACGAATTCGTAATTCTCCAGGCCATTACATAGCTGAAGTCAAAAGAAAAACTGGATCATGGGAGATACATGATGACTTGGCAGAAGATATATTAGAAACTAACTCCCATAGTAAAGTTAACCCGGTGTCCCTCGTATACATTGAGTCTAACCAGTAAGTATGTATATTATGATTATCAATCCAATCAATCCAAAAGATCTTTTGTGCATATGAATCCGGTCTAAAATTTTTGGACACTTTTTTTTTTGGATACAAATTAATGCGAGTGTACATTGTGAAGTTCTTTGAACAAAATTGAATTGCTAACGAAATTAAGTTATTTGGTTTATATTTATAAACTTATACACAAAGTGTATAAAAAAATAAAAAAATAAAGTGTAAAACAACGCTCAAATACCTTCCAACATTAATTTACATTTTTTTTGCTATACTAATACATATTTTTAAATTCTCGTATCAAAATGACACTAAGTGCTATGATTTCCAAATCATAGCATTTAGTGTCACTTTGATATGAGAAGTAGGGTTTCTTGTAAATTTCTTTTGAAAATTAACAAATCGACGAATCTTGCATGAACAAGGACGTTGTTCTCTATCATACCAAATAGCACGAATCTCAGAGAATAGCTTCTTAATTATTAATTACTAATTATTATTTATTAAGTACTAATTAATAAAATAATTAGTAATTAATAAATAATAATTAATAATTACAAATTATTAATTACTGATTATTATTTATTAATTATTAATGATTAATTATTAATCATTAATTGTTAATAATTAATTATATATGAACCGAACGGCCAAAACAATCGTCAACCAACTGACTAATGGCAAACCACACGTTTCGTTTCTCTTGTAATTGAAAGAGGATCCCTATAAACGGGCTCTCCGTAGTGACTGCCAAACTGACATTCATTTTCTGAAACGTATTTGGTTCGAAATGGTGGATGGTAAGTTTTGGCATCAGTTTAACTTTTTTTTTTTGTGTCAAATTCGAATATTATTCGAATAACATTAACATCGGCCACTCCAAAATCCAAATGTTGAAATTTATTTCTTAAAATGGCGTTTCTAACCGATTTAATTAAATCGGAGGATCAAACTGCGCCAGAATTTGTGTATCGTTAACAAAAAAATATGGTGTTTCTGGAGTCACTCCGAGTGTTTTGCAGGTAGCGATGTTAGTAGCTGCTTGATCGCACGATACCATAACAACATGTAATTTCAACATATCGTTGTAAATCTTTATATTTTCTTTTATTAAATTTGATAAATAAAAAGGATCAGCAGATTTGTTAATTAAAATATAGCCGAGAACATATTTCCAGTCATCCACAAGTCCGCGCAGCAAAAAAACAAAACTGACGTTGCCAACTTATTTTTTCTTTCACGGCCATCGTCATAAAACCCTTCAATACGGTCTAAAAATCTAAAAATATATTTACAGTTAGGTCTTTCTTTATGCACATTTCGTCAAAAGATAATACACAAATTTTTGATTTTGATGTCATATTTTGGAATACTTTCTCCAGTTTAGTTAACAAAACTTCATTTGTTCCTGGTGGAATAAATTTAATGGGAGACCATTTATATATAGATGAGGTAGATGGAGTGGCCACTTCCGGTTGACCGATTTGGAGTAAAATTCACTGGGACCTCCAATTTATCAAAAATGCTTAAATCTGAGTTCAGTTCGATTGGTTAAGCCATCTGGGCTGTAGAGAGGATACAGACTGACAGACGGACAGACGTACAGACTGACAGACAGACATCATTTCGAAACCCACCTTTTCGAACTCACGAGACCTCAAAACAGATAAATCTTCAATAATCTCAAGGTTTTACTTACGTAAAAGAAAGTAAAATCCGAAAAAAACAAAAAGAATCGTCAAATTCGTCAAAACCCGAAACATATAAAAAAAATCAAGTTCATCATAACAAACAACAATAGACCTAAAACAACGAAAATCAAATCAGTGTATAGCAAAAAAAAAAAACAAGAGACCAAAATTTAGTATGTCCCAAAAGAAAAAAAATGTAACCCTATGCCAACGCAAAGTGATCACCACAACATGTTAGATACAAATTAAAATCACAAAGTACTCCTTAATTGCATGCGCCCATTCGTTCATATCATGGTATGCCATTTTCTTTTTTTCAACCACAAAATGATCAATGATTATGTACTAACTCATTTTATTTTTTATTATTTAAAATTCCGTAGGTTCCATAATGCTCAATCACTAGCTTGCCTCTAATAGAATTTTTTAATAATAAATCCAAATTGTCTTTGGCTAAAGTATTTTTATCGGTAGGTGTGTTAGACCGTGATGAATGCTGACTTGAAATTTCGGATGATATCCGTTCGAGCCATTCTAGTATTCTGCTATTACTGGCAGTTGAAATCGTAGCATCGTCAATCATCATTGGAATTCCCTGAGAAGTACATTTAAATTAATATTTCGATATTGTTATCCTATTAAACTACTTCTTTATTTATTCACAAATAATGAACATATATAAAGGATTGAAGTCTAAAACCATTTGAGACGGTCAAAATATAATAAAAATATTTTAAATTTTCAACAATTAATCACTTATTTCCAAAATAATTACCAAAACGAGAAAGTCTGCATAATTAAGAACCGTTATTCGAAAGCATTTTAATTGTTTTGCGTAATACGAACAAACAATCTGAATGTATTCACTTATTTTAGAATTTAACTGTACACTGAGAGAAATTATATCACATAGAGTTATGTTTTCCATCATTTCAGTTATAAATTATAACTCGTTTTGGGATAAGAATATTTTATATCCCGAAAAACGAAAAATATAGCTGAACATTTTATAGCTATAAATATATTTAATTAATTGCCATTAAGCTAAGTAAGTAATTCTTCAGTAAATTCTAAATAGCAAAATTCGCAATTAAACATATAAATAATATCGTATAATCATTCCTACATAAGTTAAATAAACATCTATGAAGGTTACTTAATTACCTACAAAAGTTATATAATTATCTTGTCGAGACTTTTATTTTCTTTAATTCGAAATTGATTATATCAATTTTGAGTATAGATTTAATCGATAACATAAATAAATATTACCCATAAAAGTATATTCTACTGGAATTGACAACTGCAGCAATATACTTATCAAACAAATTTCACATTATATTGTTAATGCGTTTTCATACATTGTAAATTTTAGTTTTGATACTGGTATTTTTCCAACTAAACTGAAAGAGAGTCTAGTTATCCCTATTTTTAAGAAAGGAGATAAATCTAATATTGCAAATTACAGGCCGATTTCTTTATTATCGGTGTTTTCTAAAATTATTGAAAAGATAGCACATCGAAGAGTAGATAGTTTTTTGAATAAAACAAATTTGTTGCATAGCATGCAGTTAGAAAAGGTAAAAGTACTGAAGGGGCTTTGTTAGAATTCACTAATTTCCTGTATGTAGGTCTTGATAAGAAAAAATCAGTTGCATCTATTTTTGTGGATTTAACTAAAGCTTTTGATATGGTTAACCATGAAGTATTATTTCAAAAACTGAATCATGCTGGGTTTCGGGGTGCTACTTTACAATGGTTTCGTTCTTATCTATCTGATAGATCTCAAGTAGTTAAGATAGGTGATGTTTTTAGTGAGCGTAAAATTATCAATGATGGTGTTCCTCAAGGTTCCGTGTTAGGCCCCAAGATTTTTTTGATCTACCTAAACTCTATTTTTTATTTAAATTTTTCGTCAAGGTTGATAGCTTTTGCCGATGATCTATAGTGTTTATGTACAATGAGCAGTTACAAAGTAATAACATTCACTCTATGAACTCTGATCTAAGATGTCTGAGAAAATGGTGTATTGCTCATTCAATGTTTCTTAGCATAAAAACTAAAGGTATGTTTTTTAAACTTAATAATGATGTGGGTATGGACCCAGACGTCACTTACCATAAATTAAGTTGTGATCACATAACCTGTTGTGCTGATTGTTTTAAAATTGAATTCGTTTCAAAGTTTAAGTACCTGGGACTGTTTGTGGATACTTCCATGCGTTGGTTACCACATATCGAAACTCTACGTAATTTCATGTGTGCCCTGATACGAAAATTTTATATTTTGAGTTCAATGTGTCCGATAGCAGCCTTAAGAAATATTTATTATGCGCTGGTTGAATCGAGGCTATCGTATGGAATAGTATGCTGGGGAGGGACTTATAATTCTAGAACTCATACACTTGCTGTTGCTCAGAAACACATTATACGAATTATGCTTAACACGCAGAGGCTATCGGCTTCGTGGCCTTTGTTTAAGTTCTTGGAGATTTTCCCTATTAGTCATTTGTTTGTGTACAAGGTAATGAAAGCATTTTTTTCTATTAAGGCTACTCAGTCTAATGTTATTGTCAATTACAACTTGAGAAATAAGCAGTATATACGGCTTGAAAAGTTTACAACAACGAACTACCAAAATTCATTTCCAATATTGGCGCCAAAAATTTTCAATAACCTACCGGAAAATTTAAAAAGTATTTGTAAATTCAATGTATTTAAAACAAGTCTTAAATCATTTTTATTCGAGGCTTCTACTGTGAATGATTTGTTGTATTTTCAAGTGTAGTACATTTGTAAATATGTACATATATCTTGTAATTATTTTTTTTTTTTGATTGTAATATTATTAAGCTTTCTAATTGTTAATTTGTATATTTCTTGTAAATAATTGTAAATAATGTTGATTATCAATCGACACTGGATTTATGTCCACAGATTGTATTATAATAATAATAAATAAATAAAAAATAAAAAATATGCTGTATCTAAATTAAATATAAAACTCGACGCTTCCACATAGTATATTGAACCATGCAAGTAATTAGAATAGCTCGTTTTGGTAAATGTTGATATGATAGCTTTGTTCACTAAATTTTCATAGCTGTTTTAAAAATAATATAACTCAATTTATTTGTTTTGGTATTTTAATTCACTTTATTAATATTTTATTATTACAATGTCAATACAATACGTATTTTAATAAGCTTATTATCTAATTAGCTTAATTATAAATAACTAATCTATAACATATAAATATGTATTGGATTTCACCAAATTTTTTGTTTCAGTATCGATCATGTCTTCAATATTTACTGTTTCGAATTTATGTGTCATTACTACTACCGAGCCGCAAAAATGATCACTGTAGTACAATGTCTCTAACGCTTGACATATAAAAAAATTAAAACATTTATAAGAAAAAATTGAGTTAATTAACCCATATATTGGTAAACTGTCGACGCCAATTTTCAGCATTACAGTCATACCTTTTCTATAAACTATATTTTTATACTTAATAAAATTTATTGATCTAATTTGATTTAAGTTCTGGATATTCAACAAAATTTTGACTTCGGCCGTCAAACTAGCAGGAATATATACCCTTCAACCGACTTTCCTAAAATTGTTGATAAACTTAAATATTTATTATTAATTTTACGTTTACTTTATTGTAAAAGGTTTCTTTTCGCAATTGTCAAACAAATATTTCTCCGGGATCTAGTATTAGCAGCGATTTTTTTTAATACTTGATGATGAGCTTCAAATCTCATCGACCACATATTGATGAGAGGACCAAACTTGCGCATTATGCCTGGGTAGTGTGTAATAAAATGGTGTTTTGGTATTAAAGTATAACCAAAATGTTTAATATATAAATTGTGATGCTCTTTCTTGTATCAAATTTTCTAAGGCATAAATAACAGTATCATTTATTTGAGTACATACAACGTTTTTTTTCTAGTTTACGCAATAAAATATATAAATCCCATAATTCATCAGACTCAGGAACCACATCACCAATGATCACGCCTAAATTATTGAGCAAACATAATATTTCTGATGCACTACCTTTAATTCGTTTTTGTTTTAATGCGTCCAAAGTCATTTCTTTAGGTTTATTGACTTTATTATTAATTTTATAATCAAAATTGTTGATTCGGAAGTTAAGAAATACGATATTAAAATATTTTTTGACAGTTATATAATTGTAGAGTATTAATGCCAATTCTAATTTTGCAATACCTTCAAAGATATCGTGCATGATATCTACACTTATATTTTCTGTGCAGTGAAATCCCGATACCTCGTTAAAGCAGCATTCTTCTTTAATTCCAAATAACATATGATTAGTATCTCGTAATTGATGTGCATAATTTTCAACGTTTCTTAACTTAAAGGAGTCTTCTTTGCACAACATTTTTGTTTTTGATTTAGTACAAACACATATTCTACAAAAACTGTTCGAATTAAAGCTTTCATTAAAACCAAGGATGGAATTAACTCCCAAATTATCTCCTACAACCGCAACAACAATAACAAACGCTTGAAATTGTTCTCCATTTAATGATAAAATGAAACCAAATTCCCACAATCGCTTTAGTTCGGAAATTAAAGGGGCCAATATAATCTTGTTACTATAAGCTTTCCTGTCAATTGAATTAAAAAGCATAACGAGAAATATGTTTTCTTATTTGGACCTATATTCTGGAGGCAAATTAGCCACTGAGATATATACAGCCTAATTTTTGTACACCAGCAGAACTTCCAAGCGGATTATTAGTTTCGAAATCGTCGAAATAAACCATCAAAGGAATTACAATAGATCGAATAGGGAATTGGTCTCTTTTTTGTTGCCAGAATGTCGTTTGAACGATATTGCTTATAGTAGACTTTTCTGTACCAAGTTCTTCGGTATATTTAATAATGTACTTCAAAACATTACCCTGTTCTAAGAAATTTTGTAGAATATACTCAATTGAAATATAGCTAAGTTTGGCATTAATTGGACTTAAAATGAAGCTGTTTTGAACCCGTTTTGTTTTTAAGTATTCACCAATTTTTATGGAATTCGGTTTTATTAAAGCATTTTTATTTTCCAGAAATTTAATGCGCTTATAATCAGTATTCAAATTATTTAGTGGATACCGGGATAAATTTAGAATTTTTTCAAATGTGGCTAGATTTTTATCCGACTCACCTAATTCTTTAATTCTAGTTAAAATATTTTTATACAACTCAGTCGAAATGTTTGAAATATAATTGGTGATTTCCTGAGTAACTGTTTGAACTTGGGATTTATTTAAATTACCTGAATACAAATTACTTATTAAATTCATGTTACAATATTTAATATTATTTATATAAGGTTCTTCACATAAAAAAATTCTCGTTGGATTAAATTTCACAGTATTTTCGATTGGGTTGCCATCTATGTTATCATTAATTGTTTTAGCTGAATTACAAGGAACTTCAATTTTAGATTGTTCATTATCTTTGAAATGTTTTATAATATGTTTTCTAAAAGAATCAAAAATATTGATTCTCTCCTTGGATCACAATCATTGCATATAAAAACACATAATGATTTATGGAATGTTTTTATGTGTGAGATATACGATTTATAACAATTAACTAGTGAATTACAACTAAAACAATTCATGATATATGTAATTAAAAATTATTACTAGATTACCCCTAAATCTGTTTATGCAAACCATTCAATGTTATTAGTAAATTAACCTAAAATTCCAGCAGTTTTACGAAATTTAAATAAAAATAATTCAATCAGATTATCGTAAAAATGAAATTCAATTATTTCGTAAAATTACAGTTCGAATAAGTTAATTTATCAAAACAAACATATACCAGAATTTTATGTGACCTCAAGACGTTTCTTCTTTTCAATTGTACTTATTAAATTATTTACTGAGATGAAATTTTTGTCCCAGTCAGTCTTTATCCCATAAACACACTGTTGTATAAAAACCCACAATGCCTCCGCCCCAACCGGATATTTCGAGTGGGTCACGTGAAATATTTTGAAGCACAGGTCGATTGCTTTAATTGGGCTGCCAATTAGGTATAATGTTTCATCTACATAAATATATCCTACTGGATTGCAATCACCCAATACAACAGGTAAAGGCTGAAACGTATTTTTTAGACTCTGCACTTTTACCTTAATTTCTTGAATCTTAGTATGCATATGTGGGACATTCTAAAAATTAAACAGATTTGATTACTATTTCGATTATTATACATAGATCATCATTATTACTTACAGCAGCTTTCGTTACAAATTGATCAGATATTTCTGATAAATGATCCATTTGACACTCGCTTTCTACCAAAATTACTGTTTATTAAAAATGGCAATACAAAAAAACCAGTTAGCTCATTACTTAATAGTAGAATTTGTTCTAAACTGTTACATTTTTGTTTTAATTTAGCAATCTCTATTAAATATTTATTAATTGCTGGCCAATCATCAATTAATTTATTCGTGTGGTCTTTAAAAATGTGAGTGAAATCAATTTCAAATAAATCAGCTATTATGTTAGAACATCTTAGTGACGGAAACTTTGTAAAATATTTTGAAATATTTAAATCTTCTTGATCCTTAAGCTCTCGCAACCTAAATTCTGTGGTAACTCTCCAATGACGAATTATTTCATCATACGGTTCGACGTTATGTTTTAGGAACTCTATAGATGTTTCGTTAAGGTCATCTGACTGTAACTCTACGGTACTGCTGTTGCGTTGGGGCGTCAATTTATTAATTTTCGCTCTCAGTTTGTTGTAGGCAGTATAAAGCTTGCCGGTACTTAATTGTTTTGTAAGCTTATTGTACGGAATGAAATAAATATTCTCATTTTCAGAGCTAAATACTCTATTGATTTGTAGGGCTAATTGCCCCAACCTTTCAGACGTAATTTTGAAATTTCCTGTACAATCAAACTCCTTTTCAATTATTAAATTTGATAAGTCAGTTTGTTGTCTGTGACCGAGATTTTGGTAGACTTCGAAGTAAGAATCTTCCTTTGGTACAGTCTAGATAAGCATTGATATCAAATGCATTAATAATATGAATGGTTGACGAAGGAGAAAATATTAACCCCGGTTGTTGTTGCTCCTGCACAAAAAATTTAAAGTATATAAGAATTATGCAAGTTATGATATTTTCAGAATTAAAAACTTACAATGTAATGATTTTCCGCATTCTGTATTTCTGCAATTTCCCCTATTAGTTCGGAGTTGTTACTTATCGTGCTGGCTGGACTCGAAGACTATACCAAAGTGAATAGAATATTATACATAAATTAAACTAAATTAATGAGAAATTTTTTTTAAAAAAAGTTATGAATTTATTTTAAGAAGAATTATCAATTCGTTCAGAAGACTGTTAAAAATGTTCAGGATTCTAAAATAAATCACAGAAGCATATTTTTCTCAATTTTTGAGCTTTTAATTTATTTTAAAGGTTGCAATAAAGTTTTGGCCGAAAAATTGCAAAAAATCACATCAAATTAAAGTAAATATGTAGACTGAAAAACGAAATTATTTATAACGCATCTTTTTATAAATTTTTGGAAAAATTTTATGTTGAATTTTAATTTTAGAGAACCAACTTTTAAATAAATAATGATTTTGAAAATAATTAATTTAATTTAAAAACATTTTTTTCTCAATTTTCGAGGAGTGGTTTTGGTGTGAATGTAAAGTGGGAAAAAATGTCTAATAAAAGATAAAATGTATCTCAAATAAAAGTGTTTGATGAAAACATTTCACAATTTTTCGAATATCTTTACCGAAATGATGCCGGCTTTAATATGTACATTATATAAAAAGTTTTAAAATTATCATATTTATCCTTATATTGAAAATAGAGAAAAAAGAATAAATAAATAAAAAAATAAAATAATCGTTACAATACACGAAACCACTATTAGCACAAAAATTGGGAAATCACTAAAAATATAAGATTAACACTACTAAATAAAACACAGGGATCCCATGTTATTTTCTTCATTATTTTGCCTTGATAAACAATTAAAATTGATTACCAAATATGAACAAAATAATTAATATACTTGGGTAACAATTAAGCAAAAATTAATTTACATTAAAAATTTAAACAACACGTACAACATACCTAGTGATTAATTTTTTCACTTACAAAAAAGAAACGGTATGGTTAAAATTTTCTTTTCAATCATGGCACTATGAAAATTTTTATTAAATTAATAAAATAAATACTGTCGCAGTTCTCACAATTATTTTATAAAAATATACTTACCAACATATTCAGTTAAATTTTATTTACGTTAAAGGATAGTATTTTTGTTAAATCAATTGTATACAATTGCACAACTTATTTTCTACTATACTTCGATCGTGCGATATCGACAGTTCAATACCACGTTAAATAACCTGTTAACTAATACTTTTTTCTGTAACAGCATCTATTTCGCTTACTTACCGACTAAAAAGAGACGGATTGAAATATAGCACAATGAAAGGAGTAACAATATATTTTCGATATTTGTATGTCTATGATGGTAATATTCAATGGATGTATAGGTTTATTTATACCTATTGTAGCAAAACATACTACTGCATGAGATTTTCAGTATTACGTTTACAGATATACTTTACTGATTATTAGCTTTATTATTTAACTTTAAATAATGTATATATTTAACTAAATAAATATTTTACCAGATCTAGAACAGTATCGAAAAAATCTAAATTTATTATTTTTGTTATAGTTTGAGGTGGTTGTATATCCCATTTAAATAAAAATCAGCCGATATGACCTTTTAATTAGTTCCGTTACGTGAGATAAAAATATAAACGATTTCAATAATCTTTTACAGGTTTTCAGATAAATTTAATGTTAAAACAGCTAAATTTCAAAGATATCGCCTTATATCTATTTTGATCATTATTATTTTTTTCAGTGTACATACCTGTTCTTTCCGCCAATGCCGTAAATTACTTTTAAAAAGTAATTTTTCTGCAAAAAAAATATTGTCCAATTTGTCGAAAATGTCTTCAACATCATTGATCTCCATCGCCCGTAAATGCGTTACTTTTACAATCCCAAAAGACTTAAAAATTAATAATTAAAACTTCGGAGATTTTCCAGCTATTGAGCAAATTATAAAGCTCACTGTCAATTTCTGCCTCACTAATATAAATTATTGAATCACTATTCTTCATATTGTAAATTTCACTTAACCAAAAAAAATTATTAAATCGCACAATATAATCGCATCTATACGTTTGAACCACACGTTTGAGAAATTAATAATCCATTCCGCTTCAAAGAATAATTATTGTTGCCGATTAGTTTTTTTTATAACGAAAACATACGATTATCTACCAGCAAAGAGTTTTTTTTTGTTTCATTTTAATTCGAATAGATTTCCACTTATAATATATGTAATAGGAAATTCATTATAAATGTATAAAGGATTACCTTTTAAAATTTAATGTGGCGTAGACGTATTATGAGTAATATTAAGAGGATTTCTAATTAACAATACTAGATCTTCTAGTTAAATAGAAATTTGATTAGGAATCATATTATTTCAAGCTGAAAAATAATCAAAACTATTAAAAAGAAATATCATTTTAAAATGATAAGACTGTAAAATTGAATTGAAGGGTTTTTCAGCTAATTATAAGCAATTGAATTGAAGAGTCATATTTTTCAGTTCATATGACAATCTTATTAAATATAAGTGAATTATTTTTCTCAGTGAATCTTATTCAAGATTCCATAGTAGTAAATGATCACGGCAAGCCCGCTGAACAAAGCAAAATCGCATCGCTTTATTACTGATCAGTTTAAAATAAATTAAATATAGCGGTTCTATTAGGGCGCGGTCAAATTGAACCCAAAATTGGGTTACGGTCGTATCAAATTGGAAAGACAGTAGCGCGAAACCACCCATAACCAAACTCACCAACAGCATGAGCATTGAGCAATACAAATAAGAAAGCATACCGATTAAACAATTTTAAAATTATTATTTTATTGTATATATGGATATGTGCAATTTTCACAGCTCGCTATTTCCATTTAATTATTTTGAGTCGCTTCACTACACAAGCATAATTTGTGGTCCTTTTGCTCATACGTAATTTTCATTTTCAAAAACACTTGCTGCTGCGGCCATATATTTTCATAACCAAATAAATTAAAGTAGGCGGTTTTTTTTTTAATTTTTTTGTATGTATTCGACTCACGTCTCACGATGTTTTTTGAAATGCCGGGTGAAGTTGTATATTGTATGTGTATTCGTAGATTTTGCGTTGATTTTACGTTTTATTTATTTTTTGTTCTTGTCGATATTCACACATACCTGCAATATTTTTGTTCGGCACTTTTGTTTCCGTTACATGATTTCTATACAATTTTTTACTTACATTTGCCGTTAAAGATGTTTTCACATCAAAAAAAATCTACGAAGATAACATATTTTTAATTCTGTTTCTTGACGAGCTTAATTGACAAATTTCAGTTACTTACTTATTTCCGAACTTATTTAAATACGTTCCCAGTCGTGGTAAATTATTACCATCCCTATCTTGCAAGACAATCTAAAATATTGATTGTTGATTTATCTATGAAAATATTTCAAGGTATTGTGATAGGAAACCTAAATTCAAAATAAATGTATGTCAAGCTCAAGACGAATAAATAAATTTGTAATGCATTTGAAATAAAAAGAAATTTATTTGGTTCCAGTTTATTAATATTTAAAATTTAAATACATAGTATTAGGCATGTTACCAAAAGTTATTAATCCCAAAGTAATTGGTAATATTGTCATCAAAAGTCGTTAATCCTAAATTAAAAGGGCATGCGTCATTTATCGCATTCGATTGAATCGGCGCTACATGGGTGTACGTAATATTGCGTTACAACAACTTCTTATGTTAATAAAAATACTGTAGGAGTACGTTTAAGTGTATATGGAAATCAAATCGAAACATTGACAGTGAAATTATTATTTATATGCAATATCGATAATGTTGAATTATACGTAACACACACAGAAGGCATTTAAATTATTATACCTATACGATATATATTGTGGTAATTTTTAATGTGAAGTAGTCGAGCAGAAAACAAGCTAATTAATTATAGTTATATGATTACATCTTACTTTCACTCTCATTTGAACAATATACTGCATGTACTTATGATTTGGGTGGTGTGGTCGATGGGTTCTTTGAATTTATTTTATAACACAGGGAAACATGTACATATACATACATGTAAATGAACAGTGGGCAAAGTTTGTTTTAAAACAAACAGCTTACGACAACGAGATTATGGCACTGGTTTAGGATTATAGGCATTTTTGAACATAATAAGTAAATAAATCGATTTAAGGAATCAGTTCCATCAGTTTTACATATGGACACTTGAAAATAACATTCATTAGTGATCATAATATATAATAAATTTCTTTAATATCTTCACCGAAGCGGTATTGTTACTACTATATAATCAATTATATAAAATATTCAAATTCAAGATGATTTACGTATATTTTCGAAATTCCAATTCATGTTTCAACGAACTCTATACTGAATGATAAATAAACCACACAATAATTTGATTAGATAATTACCGATTACAAGTCGTTATTTACATATTCGACTAAAAATTGAATTTTAATCTAAATTATTGTGAATTAACAAAAACACAAATTAAGGCGGCATCATCTTTGTCATCACCAAAACAAAATGTTTAATTACAAATTTGATTGTTTTGCAAAAAATTAATTGAAATCTTATCTACTTCCCTAATTAAATTACAATCGTATAGTTACAGTCGTTGCAGTAATAATATTTTTTTATATTTCAATTTGTATAATTACAGAAAGTGAAATGCATGTAATTTTTTTTAAACTCGTATTTCTTTGATTCCACACCATCTCAAGATCATGTTCATGAACATCATCATCGTATATATTTGCTTATAGTATAAAGATATAAATAGTTAATTTATTATTACCTTACCATTGCGCTGCGCTTATGTTTGAAAGCTGTGCAGAACGTAAAATATTATAATTTTTGTTGTATTTAATTCGTTCAGGTATGTAATTGAAACTAGCTGATCTGTAATTAGGTTTATTATTTATACGGAGCAATGATGAAACATACTCGTTACTTCTTGTTCAATATGAACATGACTAATTATTATTACTTTTTAACACGTACGAGGTAAAAATAGATATATTCTCTATTTCTCCTACAGAGAAATTTAGGAATAGATATCTCCTCCCATGACTAACAGTAGTGAACACAAGTTTCATTTATTCTTTAAGTTACAATAAAATATTAAAAATAAAAAATAGCAAAAGAAAATAATCACGTTTTATTCAAACATAAATTTTGGTCCTTCGAGCCGAATCATCGGTAACAATCATCACAAAACAAATTATTTGGTGCAAATATTAAAAAAAAAAAAAAAATTAAATTACATTTTCAAAATGGCGGATCGCAAAATTTTGAACATAAAACGCGGACACGTGTTTGGCACATTAACCATAATAAAAAATTATTTGGTAAAATACGATTCACTTGTGTGAATACTAGATTAAGCACAGCATTAGCTACATACATACGTACAAAACATTTTTCGACATTCAAACACAAATTGAAGCATTGCTAGACGGCGAGGAACATGAAGAAGGAAAAGTTGAAAAATTCCACGACGCATATTTTGGAAGTTGTTGCCAAGGCAAAATCAATGATAAAAAAAGCAACGCCGACAGTGATCTTACCACAAGTTGAGCACACTGGCAACCACAAATCATCCGATTATATGCAGTTACCCACTCCATCAAATTACCAGTTTTTGACTGGAATTATGAAAATTGGCTTGCTTTCCGAGACACATATAATACGTTGGTGCACCAAAATGACATCAATGTGCATCATTTGTGTTCAACATTATCTATAGATGCAGTCGATTTGATAAGTTCAATTCAAATTGGAGCAGCTAATTATGATGTGGCATACACAATGCTAATTGATAGATACGAAAATCACAAAATGATCATCACAAAACATGTGATGGCGTTATTAAACATTCAATCATTAACAAGAGAATCACCAGAATTACTTCGTGATCTCATTGATACATTCATCAGACACATTCGCATATTAAAACAGTTAAAGCAACCGGTCGATGAATGGAACACAATTGTTGTGTGTCACATAACCTCAAAGTTAGATCCAATAACTCGCCGTGAATGGGAGAACACACACTCCTGCAATACAGAAACGTTTCCGTTGCTAGAGGAACTAAAACAATTCAAGCAAATTCACAAGCAAAACCAAAAGATGTGTCCAAATTCACAAACAGCGAGAAGTCTTCACATGCTTATCGCAATAAATCGAGCATGTCCAGAATGCTACATATGCAAGCGCAACCAGATTCAGAGACAATTACACCTCTATAAAAATCCTGTCAACATTGTTGTAATGGTAGGTAATCATCCAATTTATCGATGTCAACAATTTCTCAAGCTCTCAACTAACGATCGTATAAATCGTGTGAGAGACCTGAATCTGTGCTTAAATTACTTCAGTCCATATCACGGACATTATCAGTGCACAAGTACCAGGTAAACATTGCAAGAAAACCACAACACATTATTACATCTCGAAAGACGAGATGCATAATCTTTCAATACGGCTACTAATAAATCAAAAATAAGTGAAAATGAAACAACGACAACATGCCAGGAAATTCTACCAAATGTTACGAGGAACGCTTTATCAGTAAATCAAATTAATTCACCAGTTATTCAACAAGTAAATGGATCAACATCACAAACACAAGTCGTGTGTCATCAATCAGAGAAAGTTCAACAAACAACATAAGTGTTATTGTCAACTGCAGTTGTATTCGCATTTGATTTAATTGGCGTAGCTCATCGCTGTCGAGTTTTATTAGATTGTGGCGCACAGTCAAATTTTATATCAGAACACATGTGTCAGTTGCTACGTCTTAAACGGCACAAAAATTCAACGTCAGTTATTGGTGTTAATCAATCCTTTTTTAATTTTAAATCACATCACCAACAATTTGCCAAATCTCCAAATTTGCGACATTAACGCATGGAATATTCCAGAATCAATTAATTAAGCGATGACCTAACGAATTATAAAAATGGGCAAATTGTACAAAGGTGAATTATTTCCTAAAACATTCCTAAATTTTAAAAACATGTTAGTGTATTGGTAAACCAATCAATTAATGGTATCCAATTGCCGCCCCGGTGGTACAGTGGTTAGCATGTTTGCTTTAAGCTCCGGAGGTTCCGGGTTCGATTCCCGGCGGGTGATGAAAAAATTACGGCTGGTTAATGTTGGATCAATGAATTAATCACTCATTATCCGTTATAAAAAAATGATTACGAAACTTCAAATGAAGCGGCCAAATCCCTCTATGGGATGTAGCGCCAGCGAAAAAAAAAATTAATTTAGCTGATTCATAATTTCATATTCCTGGTAAAATCGATATGTTGCTAGGCTCCGAGGTATTCTTCCAACTGTTAGGTGTTGGGCAAATCAAACTATCCAACGACCTTTCCATTCTCCAGAAAACGGTGTTGGGTTGGATAGTCGCTGGCAAAGTTACAAAGTCCAAATTAGCTACAAATTATGTTACAACCTAGCCATCAAAGAAGACATCTGTCAGTCAAATCAACAAATAGAGAAATTCTGGCAATTAGAAAGAGTTCCTGAAATCAAACATCTCACAATAGATGAAGAAAGGTGTGAAAAACACTTCGTTACAAATGTCAAACATGATTCCAATGGGAAGTTCATTGTTAAACTACCATTCAAAGATAATAACGTCCAACTAGGTGAATCGTTTAATGGGGCTCTAAAACGATTTCATCACTCGGAATATAAATTTGAAAGAAACCCAGAATTAAAAGCGATGGTATCATGACTTCATTAAAGAGTATATGAATTTGTGTCATATGGTGAAAATAGATTCAAATTTGTAAAACGATGGGATATTTAAAACGAGTAACAACACATCACTCAACGATCATCTCTTAGTCGGTCCGTCAATACAAAGTGATCTGTTTACAATCATATTAAGATTCCGCAAGTATCCAATAGTTATGACCTGTGACATAGCTAAAATGTACCGACAGGTACAAATTGACCAAGAAGATCAAAAGTTCCAACAAATCATCTGGAGAGATAGTAGTGACTGTACAATTTCAATTTTCAAGTTGACAACGGTGACATATGGGCAGCTCCTGCACTTTACCTTGTTACAAAGTGTCTACAGAAATTGGCATGCAATGCAGCAGTAAACTACCCAATGGCATATACCGCAGTCATTAACGATTGTTACGTTGATGACATTCCAATTAGCCATTCAGTTACAATCTGAACTCAACCAAATGCTACAATACAAAGTGGTGGATTCGAACTCCGCAAGTGGTGAGGATCTTACCATAAAAACACTTGGGATATTTTGGGCTCCGAAACAAGATACTTTGTCTTATAAAGTTGTTGAACCTAATAACAGTCGTCAGGTAACAAAACGAACTATTTTATCAGATATTGCTACTATATACGACCCACTTTTCCTCATTGCCCCAATGTTAATAGTAGCAAAAATCATTATGCAAGAAATATGGCAAATCCGAGTAGAATGAGACAACAATTAATTCACCTTAACACGCTGAATATCGACAGACATATTCGGTCATCGCCAACAATAAGGTTGGAATTACACGGTTTTTGTGATTCATCGGAATCCACCCATGGCGCTTGTATTTACATACGAAGCATATCAAACAGTGAAATTAACGTCAGTCTACTCTGTGCAAAATCCCGAGTAGCTCCGCTCGACAAAATTACTATTCCAAAGATTGAACTATGTGCCGCAAATTTATTAGCAGAACTTCAAGCCAAAGTCTACACAGCAATGCACATAAAATTTGACTGACAATGTCAATGGTCCGATTCAAAAATTGTTATTTCATGGCTTGCAGCATCACCATCAAGATGGAAGAATTTTGTGGGCAACAGAGTCGCTAACATACAACAATTATCCAACGTGGACGACTGGCATCATATTAGATCGCGCCAAAATTCAGCCGACCTGTTACCTCGAGGCGTTTCTCCAGTTGATTTGATCCACTCAAACTTATGGTGGCATGGTCCAAATATTTTATTAGCTTACAATGAAATCATATCAGCCGAAGATAGTGAGATTAACCAGGAGGATCTATCTGAAACAAAAATTGTTACAGCACACGTCAGCGTAAATGATATGTCATTTATTGACAAGTTTTCGTCTTTTACAAAGTTGCAGCGCATAACAGCATTTATATTACGGTTTATTGCAAACGCAAAAACATCGAAGTCAAAACGTATCATTGGTTCATTATTATCTGTCACTGAATTGAACACCGCAAAACTGAAACTGATCAGTATAGTTCAACGGCAATCATTTGGAAGTGAGATTAGCAATTTAGAACCCAATCTGGTCAAATCCTCAATAAAAACAGCAAAATCATAGTCCTCAATCCATTTATTGATAAGCAAGGCATCTTAAGAGTCGGGGGCAGATTGTCCAATGCAGATATTCCATTCAATCAAAAACATCAGATATTACTACCAACTGGTCATCTGGCAAATATATTAGCACAGTATGAACACAGGCACAATTTACATTGCGGTCAACAAGCGCTACTTTCAATTCTTCGTTTGAGTTATTGGCCATTAACAGGACGAAATCTGGTACGTAGAACAGTGCACAATTGTATCTGCTTCTACAAAACCAAACCTAAATCAATACAACAATTGATGGGTAACTTACCTCAACAACGAGTGGATCCTTCAAGACCATTCATCAACACCGGCATAGACTTTTGTTGCCCATTTTCCATCAAACCCTCATATGTTTTGTCCCTAAAGCAATGCACATCGAGCTCGTTGGTAATTTGACCACTGAATCCTTCATTGGTGCACTCTAAAACGGTTTGTTGCGTGACGCGGCAAATGTTCAAGGATTTATTGTGACAATGCAAAAAATTTTACTGTAGCTAAAAGGGAATTAGATAATTTCCAGAAGTTTTTTAACTCACATGAGAACCAAATTAGCATATACCCAACAATAGCACAAGAAAGCATCGAGTGGCACTTCATACCTCCGGGATCCCCACACTTCGGTGGTCTCTGGGAAGCAAGGGTGAAATCCGCAAAATATCACCTTAAAAGGATCATGAGCGACGCATTACTTACTTATGAAGAGTTCAACACATTATTACATCAAGTGGAATCGTGTCTTAATTCCAGACCGATCACTGCAATTTCATCAGATCCAAACGATTTCAATCCGTTAACACCACCCCATTTTCTTATCGGCGACTGTTTAATGGCAATTCCAGAACCTGATTTGACAACATACAAAACGACCCGATTATCCCGATGGCAACGAACACAACAAATTCTGCAATATTTTTGGCAGAGATAAGGAACGGACTAACTTCATCAATTTCAAAACCGACTAAAAAGGAATTCCACAAAAATTCCAATTGACGTTGGTACAATCGTTCTTATCCAAGACAATAATCTCCCTTCTCTGAAGTGGAATTTGGCAAAAATCATCGAACTATATCCCGGGCGAGACAACACCACTATGAATAATTTCACTTAATTTGCATATTTGCTAATAACACCCTTTAATTTATTCTGTTTAATCATTTACATTTCATCATTACAGCAGTGTTGTGATCAATTGAAATTTTTCTATTTCAATAAAAAAAAACGTACGAAAATGTCGTTTTCGATTGACCAAAGAAACTAAACTCAGTGCAAAAAAAAACTAAACTCGAACATTTTCATGACGTATGGGGGATGGAATAGGAAAAGGATTTCATGACGTTAGCAATTCCTCTGTGAACACCAATCTTCAAAACTGGAGCAAGAAATGATGTTTCTTGTTACAGAGGAATTACATCAATATCTTCAATACCCAAATTATTTGAACTGGTAGTATGCAACTCATTCAGATCATTGGTTCCTCGATTCATCTCACAGCATCAGCATGGTTTTATACCCAAGAGATCAATATCAACAAATCTTATTGAATTTACCAGCTACATCATTAAAGAAATTTAAAAGCATAAGCAAGTTGATGTGGTATATACTGACTTTGCGAAAGTCTTTGACTCCATCGGCCATTGTAAAACGTTGAAACAGTAATAAGATTCGGTTTTTCTAAACAGTTTGTTGCGTGGTTTATAGCATGTTGGCCCTTGGATCTTTATAATTTTCAACAAAAACATTACTGAAGTAATACAGCATTCTAAGGTATTAATGTTTGCAGATGATCTCAAAATCTTTAAAACAGTAGAAAACATCGGCGATACCAATAAGCTAAAAGAAGACATCGACAATCAAGAGTTCCGCAAACAAAGTAAGCCCGGTGCAAAATTAAAAATACAATAACATTGCAGGTGGGATTTGGCCGATTCTTGATTAAGTTTCGTAATCATTTTATTAACGGATAATGAGTGAATAATTCGTTGATCCTGCCGTAATTTTTTCATCACCCCGCCGGTAATCGAACCCGGGACCTCCGGATCTTAAAGCAAGCATGCTAACCACTGTACCACCGGGGCGGCAAGGTGGTAGTTTGTCCTCCAAAAATATAAAGTATTCATGTATTGTATTTATACAATAGTTGTCATCGAAATAAATAATAAACCGTTACAAAATAAAATTTCTACAAAAATGCTGAACTTTTGGTTGAAATGCCGCGTATCTGAGGTGTACATACTCATAGATATTCCACCTAGAAATTATGTAATATTTCAATCGAGAATAATTTGTTGGTAAGTTTAAATTCTTTATTGAAATGTTGATGATCAAATCAACACTTATAAAAAAATAAAAAATTAAAAATTTCACTTTTAAGTAAAAAAAAATTACTTAATATTATTTAAAGTGGATGGATCGAAAAAAAATGATGAATTTCAAAATGTTACATCGAAATATTTTTTTGTAGATTATTTTTTCATAACCAATTAATAAACAAAACAAAAAAAATCTTAAATCTAGAAATAAAATTAATTACGTAGAGTTTCATTATTAATTTACCTGAAATGTTTTGTAACGTATTTCTGAAGAAGGAAGCTTGCACATAATTAATATGTAAATGTATTCCGTGCGGCTTCCGTTGAGCGCTATACTTTTATGTTTAAGATTGCAGTTTAGCCGTTTAGAAATAGCAACGCAATTCACTACATAAAACATAACATTAAAATAGACAAGGTGTTGCAGAAGATGTCTCACAATAAACGATATTGTTTGATTAGTTTTTTAGAATATTTAATTAAATTTATCTTCTTTATTAGTTCAAATAATCACAGCATTATTTGTTTATATGTGTATACCGAAAAAACTAAAAATCCCCAAAAATCTAGTTTTTTAAATAAAACAAATTAATGAAACATTTTTTAACAAACCCCCGCTCTGACAATGTTTTGATTCAGGGAACAGGCAACTTATTTTTGGTATTGTAGCTATAGGGCAGGATCTTTCAAGGTAATAAGCGCGTTTGCTAACGCTTATTAAATGTTTCGGTGAATGTTAAACGATGAAGAGGACAGAGGTTGTTTAAATAAGTAATTAAGTCGCGATCAGAGCACGTTGTACCTCATTGTGAAGTGAAATGTAAGGATTATCTTGATGTTGAAGCCAATAGCTTGAACTTTACCCGTAATTATCAAGAACGCTTTGAGGCCTTCAGACGTCGAATATTATGGATGCTTTAAATCTTCGAGGCAAGGTAGATCCAGAACTCTAAAAAATCATCATTTACTCGAAGCATTTATGACGTTGAGAATCTAAAAATATTTTCGACAAAAAAGTTTATCTGCACAACACACTGCCGACGCAATTATATATTGAAAAGTCTTACGATAATCAAGACGATGGACTTTTCGGGTTGCAGCCCGGGTTGGAGGCAATATCCGCTATTCCCCAACAGCTGATGGGCATATTACTTGGGGTATTCACTTGGTTGCATGATATCCTAAAAAAAGCTTTGTGGCAAGAAAGTACAAGTTAGACAATAGGTAGGAGATTTTCTTTGGTCTCGACCGCATCCAGATTTTCCCATCAAGCTAGAGTATTTTCCTTCTGATTTTCGATCTGAAGTCGATTAACTATGTGGGTCACTTTACTGAAACTAACGGTTTACCTTCAACAAAACTAAGTTTGAGGTAATTCAGCAATAAATTATCAAATGTTTGAAGAATCAGCAAGAACCGTTGGGTGCATTGCTGCGAAACGGAGTAGAGAACGAAAAAATTGGGTCTATCGGACTCCTCGGATGGCACTTTTCCCATAAAGGATCCGTTAAAGATCACCAAAGCAACCATTTATATTTTACAAACATTTTCCGTTATTTTGGGCAGGCAAGGGCCTTAACGTCGTTCCGTATGTATCTGACTTGGTTGGTAAATCCAAAAGGTAAACACACCCAATATACACAATATTTTCGATTTTTTGTCCACTTATCTGGGTCACTATATGTTATTCACCCATTCAACCGGGTACTTCAAATAGCGGCCACTTTCGTTAAATGGGCATCATGGTAGCAAAATTTGGTAATGGATGGAAAGAGAGAAGAGAAAAGGGAGTGTGTCAGTGTGGATCGAGAGCGAGACGTCAAAACGAACACATTTGTTTGAGAATTCAACGGAAAGCCAAGAAAAAGAAAATATTAACAAAAAAAAATTACGGAGGGTGTGAAATAAACAACTAAGTGTTGAGTTTTATTAATATCGGTCAATTAATTATATGCTAACAAATAAAACCAACATCAAAAGTTTATTATTGAATTTGAGCATATAAACCGATTTTCGATTAAAAATAAAGAAACAATTATTTGGTTGTGTGGTTAAAACACTAACAACTCGAACGTTGATGACATTGACATTGGAAAACTGGACCAATAGTTTGTCTACGGTGATAATTTTCGATTGTTCCGATTCGTGCCCGGAGCGAAAGTATCAATCCCGGATAATCGTGATATCTACGGTTGTTCCAGAACAATAAACAACCGTATTGGCGGAAATTCTTCAACAAGATTTGGTGTTATCGAGTGGTACAAGAAGTGACATCCGCGTTATCGGCTTAGTTCCAGCGGTATGGTATGCGAAGGAGGCCCGTTATCAACCCTAATGTATGAAGGACGTGTTTTAATTCTCGAGGCGTAATTATAGTTTTGTTTTATTGGTTAAATAATTTTTTTTTTTTGTGTAATTAGCAGATTTTTCAAATAGGTATTCTGGAGATTTAATCAATCTTCGGGTTTTTTTTTTTGTCTTGTTTTTTTTCTAGGCCACTTGAGGAGTACACGAGCTTTTCAATCGGCAGTCAACTCGTCAGATCATATTTGAAGTTATTATCTACAATTTATAAAACTATTAACTTTTGATTGAATTAACAGGATCTTCAGATTCGAGTATCCAACTATTTAGTTTGTGTTATATAATTTTTCATGTTCATAGTTGGTGTGCTCAACTCACTTGTTTTTTTTAGATTCATTTGTGCAAAATTGTTACATTTAATAAAATGCTAAATTATCAGTTGTTAAACCGAAGACAAATGTGTTAATCTTTTTCTAATTTCCAGAGAGTGACCATGTTGGGTGGCGTATAGTGTGTTCAAATAGTAATTATGATTTTATAGTAGTAATGTAGCAGCTTTCAAGGCCCGGAAGGATACCACCATGACCCACCCCCGGACTGCGCGATAGTCAGAGCAATAGCTGCAGGTGGTGACTCCGGGGCATTCTACTAACGGTACACAGTCGGTATCGGCTTGTATAGTTACAACTTCTTCCCCAATATCACAACTGGTCACGACAATATAAATCTTCTACTTTCATACCGCCAAATCACAGACTCAAAAATAATGTTAGATTATTTAGAACTGACACGTGCTGAGCAGCAATCAAAATCGCATTCGCCATTTTTCATCTTCGACCTTTAATAATTAGATCCAGGTATACATCTGTAGTATATCCTTGAAAATCCTTAAGAATTTAATTTACTCCATTCAGAGACCATCCACAATGTTCAAAAATTTGTTTTCCGAAAATTTGTGCCGTTTGTTCACATCACAATACTATGAGAGCACCGTGAGAATTGGCCGATATAATTCTTTACTCAGTGCTTCAGTCTAGACGGGACATCGCTGTGGACCATTCGAAAATACAAAATAATAAAACACAAACAATACAAAATCAGAATTAACGTTAATTATTGTTTGTTATCGAATCCCACCTCCTTGTCATATAGCATTTCATTTTATATATCTCCCAGCTCTCCTAAACCTCCTCCATCCTAATATTATTTTAAAGCCTCCCATAGTAATTTGCTATTAAGAATTATACATACGACCTTGAATGAGAAGAGAATTTATTACTCAGAAATAATACCTTTGAAGGCGATTTTATTAAGGCAATTCACAAATAATGTATCGATCAACATATCGTTGAAATTTCAATCATTGAAATCTCAATAAAACGTGACAGAAATGTTAATGTCAGAAATATTAATGTCATAGAAACGGGAATATCTTGCTATATTTAAAAACTCACTAGATATAATTATTTTTAAAGTATTCTAGGTAAATTTAGAAACTTAAATTCCATATTACACGGTAATCTATTCATTTTATCTTGAAGACACCTATAGGGAACAATTGCTAAAATTTGCAAAGTGTATTAACTGTAAAAAAATATTTCTTTAACAGATAAATAAATTTAAATTTTTCGTTTATGTCAAAATGACCCTCACGTAATGCTTCAATCGACTTCAAATTTTGTGAACAAGTAAATGATGAGTTATCAAATTTATCATCAACATAACAAAAAAATTGCCGGACCCCTTTTTGAGAAAATCTGTTTGGCAGATTTCCCTTCCACTGCAATCCCCTCTATTCTATATTCTAATGGACCTAAAAGTTAACACAAACTGCTTATGTACTACTAAAATCTATCTTTGTACAAAATTTCGACCAAAACTATCAATATTTGTGAGAATGGGAAGCAAAACAAAAATAATGAAAATGTATGACTGGAAGGACGGAAGGATGGACACGACATTTTTCTAATCGGTGTTTCGGGGTCCTAGTAACCAATAGTGGTAATAATCCAATAGTGGTATTACATAGTTCATTTACCACCACGTTCAGTCGAAAAGTGGAAATATCTAGTTATGGTGTGGACCGTAACAATATTTATTTTAATCGGATGGGAGCGTTCCCTTTAACGTTCTATTCTTAAGTGAAAGAAAATAGATTTTATCTTTTAATACTTTATTAATACAACACGTTACAATTATAAATGCTATCGGTTTTGTATTTGGTTCGTATTTTATATTATTTGATTATGCTGACTATGAGCTTTATTATTTAGTTTGAACCAGTTTAATACAATAAGAAATGTTTACAATATGGTTTTATATAATAAAAAGATGTTTACAATAATGATTTTATATAATAAAAAGAATATGATATTCAAGATTGAATATCAACTACTGCTTATTAATCGTTTTACTATTTAATTATCGGATGTTTATTTAAGTCGGATGTTGACTTGGATACATGAGTCACTGGTGGTGTACGTGCTAATGTACATAACTCCTCCCCACTAGGATTGAAGCTGTCCTCAGCGCTTTCAGCTACCGTAGCTGTAAATTGCTGCTTAATTTTTTGTATAGAACCTTTATATTTTTTGAAAAGAAAGAATAGAATTATTATGATTATAATGATGGTGATTAGAGTTGACGATGCTATCGTATGTGTATATGTAATAGTTTTCTTTTGCGTTTGATGAATTTTTTCCAAATTTTTGATTGTATTTTTAGTTAAATATGGTATATCTAAAATTTCTTCCTTTGTAAGGTTAATAAATATATTATCGAACGGTTGGATGATTTGTGAGCGTTGGATTCTGCGTGTTTGATCATTCGTAAACGTTTTTCCTCCTGCTATGATACTGCAATTTTGGAAATGTAGTAGTTTTATTCCTTTAATCATTGCATTGCTGATTTCACAGGTTGTTTGAATTTTGGTTCCATTTGTGGATTTGATGAATAAGTACTCATCATGTAGGAATTCTATATCATCCTGATTTATTGTTTGTATTGCGTCGCAATTTGCATCTTTGTTGTTTATAATATTTGGTATACAACTGTTGTTGTTGGGTTGTACTTGTTCTTGTTGGCAGTAAAATACTTGTTCTATCGTTTGGCATAGCTGATTAATTAACATATATTTTTGGGTATTGGATATTAGGGTATTAGTATATTGTTTAATTGTATAATTGTTAATAGGATATGTTTTTATTTTAAAATAATTAAAAATATCTTGTGAAAATTGTGGAATTTCAATAAGTATTACAAGATCGGTATTGTTGTAATATGCTTTAAGTTGTAATAAGGAATAAATTTGTTCTTCCGATTTAATTTTTATTTGACTTTTATCTAAATCTTCAATTACGTAACTCATTTCGGTGTTATCAAGAATATGTCTAGAAATTATCCCTACCTTGGCAAATGTCAAAATCTCGTGAACTTCGTTGATCTGTTCTGATAGGATTAAAATATTATCCTCTATGCAAAATTGTGCATGAGTCATGAGTGCTTGCTCAAGTAATTTTTTATCAGTTTTATCTATTTCCTTAAGATATTTATTAAGAATGTTTGTCATATTGTCTATTTGGTCTGTGATTTCTTCAAATCGATCTATTATTAATGCGTTAATTTTTATTTGTTTGTTAAATTGGTCATTAATTTTATATTGTCCGTCATCTAAACGTGTTATTGAATTTTGGATAGTTTCGTAGTCATTTTGATCTAAATTACCGGTGATGGCTTTAATAAAGGTTCCTAACGGGTTAAAAATTCCTCGTTTGAATCGTGTTGGATAATTAGGTAAAATATTGGTAAGGGATCTTTTAGCTTGTGCTAATTTTCTTTTGAGAATACGTAAAAGAGTGATATTCTTTATATTTTTTTCTTTCATTATTGATTCTAAAGTTTGAATTGTTATTTCGATATTTTTATAGTTTTGTTCTAAATCGTTTAATTCGATTATGTGAAAGAGTTTTGAGTAACCTGTGATCACTCTTGCTTCTCCCAGTTTTAATGCTATCAGGCCTTTACTTGTTGTGAGATCGAAGACTTCGAGGCTCTGTGGATGCACCAAGCTGTGGAGTAGATGAAACATTAATTGTATCTAAACCATAGCTAATAATTTTTTTGATTCGATTCTTATGAACCGGACGTTTATTTGTGTTTACTGTTACTTCTTTGTTTTTTGTTACTGTGTGTTTAATAAACTTTGGAACTAACTTGTCCCTAGTGGTAGATTTTTCGAAAATTATTTCGTTTTGTTGAAATACTCTAGGATCTGAACGATTTTTATTTAGAGTTTCTATTGTTTTTGTTTTTGATTTTTCGTTCAGGGTTGCAATATGTTTTGCTATTTTTGAGTAATCGTTTCGAATTCCGTTAAGGTATTCGTTTGATTGATTGGCCATGTCTTCAGGTATATTTTTTATTAAAATATGCCCTTTATGAAGTTCGAATGGTGTAAGATTGGTTGTAGAGTGAATTGAATTGTTATAGGCGAAGGCTGCCTCATTCATCACCTGTGTTATTGTTTTATTCGGATCTTGTTGATATATGATCCTACTGAGCTCCGTTAAGGTTGAATGGAGTCGTTCTATGGGTGAGTTACCTGTTGATGATTTTGCCGTAGTTATGTGTAACTTAATTTTCATCATTTCTGTGAAATTGCGGAATAATTCAGAGCTAAATTCCGTTGCTGAGTCTAATACTAGCAATTTTGGGATTCCTTCTTGTGAAAAGAATTTGAGAAAGTTCTGGATCATAGTTTGAGATCTTCTATCTTGAAGTTCGAAAATGGAGATAAATTTACTAAATTTATCTATGATCGTTAAGAAATTTTTACTTCTGAGAGCAAATGTGTCTGCATGGACTATTTCCATGGGACCTTGAGGGGTTTGTGAAATTTTAAATTTTACATTGACTGGTTGTCGTTCGTATTTATTTTTGTTACAGATTTCACAATTCTGAATGAATTTTGTTATTTTTTGTTTTAAATTTGGGAAATAAAAGGTACGTTTGATTTTTTCATAATTTTCTTTTATTCCTCTGTGGTATGGCAAGTGGATGTTTTTTATTACCATTTCTTCTTCCTCCATTGGCACATCTGTTTTTCTTGTAGCTACACGTATAATTTTTAATTGGAGATCCTTGCTGAATTCCTGTTGTACTGTTTGAAATGTGATATCATCCGTAAAAAGTGCGGTGAGATATCTTGTGTTAGTATAGCTGTTTAAGATTACGATGATATCCATGTTTGAGAACTTAAATTTTTTGATTGTGTTGCGGGTATATTTGTTGTATAAGACTTCCGCTGATTCGTACATTTCTATGTGGTTTGGATCCACTTGTAGAATTAATTGATGAACGAATTCATTTAATGCTGAATTGGATTCAGGTATTTTTGTTGTATTTTTAACACCATTGAAGCTGGTTTCTTCAGTATTAATATTACACAGCATAGCGAATTCATCGTTATATGCTTTGTTATTTTTTAATTTGTTTTCGATAGGAGTAGCTAATTCACTATCTAATTTATTTTTGTTACCTACGGGGGTTATTGAATCTATAGTATTAGGAAATTTTAGTTTACCTTCCTGTATGTATTTATTAAGTTCTAATCGTGATAATGCATCGGCGTTAGTGTTTGATGTTCCTTTTTTGTAAATTACTTGATAATCGAACTCTTCTAATCTGAGACGCCATCGTACGATTTTTGACGTGGGGTCTTTCGCGTTGAATAGCCAGACTAGTGGTTTATGATCCGTTATAATAGAGAATTTTCTTCCATACAAGTATGGTCGAAAATATTTACAAGCCCATACTATAGCTAAGCATTCCTTTTCAATGGTACTATAGTGGGTTTCTGTTTGTGAAAGAGTTCGTGATGCGTATGCTATCGGGAGATCTTTTCCATCGTAATTTTGGCTTAAAATTGCACCCAAAGCATAATTTGATGCATCGGTTGTTAGAGTGAACGGCTCTTTAAAGTTTGGATACCGTAGTATTGGATCATTTGTTAGTAATTTTTTACATTTCTCAAAGCATTCCGTATACTCTTTGTCAATATAAATTGTTGACTTTTTCGAGAGACATGACGTGAATGGTTTCGTAATTTTAGCGAAATCTTTTATAAATTTTCGGTAGTAACCGATTAATCCTAGGAAACTTTTTATCTCCTTAGGTGTTTGTGGTATTTTAAATTGTTGTATGGCTTGAATTTTTGTTGGATTGGGTTTAACACCATCTGGTGTTATAAGATGTCCTAAGAATCCTATTTCTTTTTGCAAGAAATGAGTTTTCTCTATTTGGATTTTTAGGTTCGCCCTTTTAAGTTTTTGGAATACTTTTCTTAAGTCTTCGAGGTGTTCCTGTAAACTAGTGCTATAGACAATAATATCGTCCATATAGCATAGTACGTGGTTACCCTGAAGTTCGCCTAGAATGTGGTCCATTATTCTTTGAAAAGTGCTTGGGGCGTTTTTCAGCCCAAATGGCATTCTAACGAATTCAAAGTGGCCGGATTCTATTGAGAATCCAGTTTTAGGGATATCTTTCGCTGCGATTTCAATTTGGTGAAATCCCGATGCGAGATCGATGGTTGAAAAATAGACAGATTTTCCTAATTTGTCGAGTATACTATTAATATTCGGCAAAGGATACTTGTCATCTATAGTTTGAGCGTTTAGCTGCCTATAGTCTATAACTAGTCGCCATTTTTTATTACCGTTCAAATCAGGTTTTTTTGGCACCATCCATATAGGTGACGACCAAGGACTGAATGAAGGTCTGATTATACCATTTTGCAATAATTTATTGATTTCGTTTTTGATTTCTCCTTTTTGGTTTTCCGGGTGTCGATACTGTTTCACGAATACCGGCTTTTCCTTGGAGAGATTTATATCGTGTTTTATTTCGTTTGAGAAAGTTAATTTTTCATTTTCATTATGGAAAATGTTTTTGAACTGATTACCCAGACTTAATATTTTTGTTTTTTCTTCCGGATTCAGATGATCCGTCAAGATTTGTGATTCAATTTTAAATTTTTGAATTTCCCTATTTTGGGGTATGTGAAAATTTATTTCACTATATGTTTTATCAAATTCAGTAACTTTAATTGGTTGAAGTAAATATACTTCTTTTGGTTCATTGTTTAAATTTATTATTTCGACGTAGGAGTGATTTGGTTTGTGAGTGGAATAAATTCCTTCTTGAATATGCACATCTTCTTGCAATTGAATATGATTGGTGTAAAATTCACCATGATGTATATTAATTGGGATTTCAACAACTGCTTTTTCCATTGGTTGCATAAAGAAAGGTTGTATACATGATGTTATTTTATCATGTAGTTTGATTGAGAATTTTGGACTTTGTAGTACATGGCTGTCTACTAAGATATTTGCATTTAAGAATTTTAGAGTTTCGTAGCCTATAAGGCCATCATAGTGTCTATGAAATTTTAAAAGAAAGAGTTCTACAGGTTTGTTGAATTCATTAAATTTTATTTTGGTTTTTTCCGTAATATTTGAGGTTTGGAAGAGACTTTTAATTTTTAAGTCGGTTGGTTGTCGATTTAATTTTGGTACAAAAATTGGATTTATGTAAGACTTATCTGCTCCTGTATCAATGAGAAATTTTTGGATTTGATTTCCGAAAGTGAGCACGACAAATGGTAATGTGCTAAGATGTGTCATATTGAAGATTGTGTTTAGATTTCCAAGGCTTGTTCTTGAAAATCCTCGTCATCATTGACGAGTGTTTCGATGTTGTAATTATTTTTCTCCTTTTTAATTTCTTTTTTTATGTATGGATAATTTGGTGGTATATAACCGCTTTTATTTATGCTATTTGTGCTTGTACTTGGATTATTTAAAGGAATATCCCTGTTTGTTTGTTTAAAATAACCTGGTTTCGTGTTATTTATGGTTGGTTGCGATGTATTTGGTTTTGGGATGACCTTATAATTTTGGGTAAAATTTCGATTATAGTTTGGAGTCCCTTTAGAATTAGAATTAGAATTAGGTGGAAATTTAAGTTTTGTTATATTTTGTTCTTTAATTACGAAATCCATTGCGGCTTGCAAGGTTATTGGTTTTGATGCTCTTAGTCTTCCACCAAGTGGTTCACGGATTCCTGCTTGGAATATCGTTAGCCCCACATTTTGATAATGTGTTGTTTGGTGCTCGACAATAGCGTTATTGTCATTATGTAATTTCACATAATTAGATAAAAGAGTCAATAAAGTTTTTATTTTTTCAAATAACTGTTCTGGTTCTAAATTAAGTTTTATTAGGGAATATAATTCGAATTGAAGGTTGTGTTCATCTCGCGTATCCGCATATTGAGACGTTAGATGTGTTTTAATTTTTGCCCAATTATCGCTTGGAATATTGTGAGTTATTAAGGATTGGCTTGCTACACCAATAATTTTATTTCTTATGTTGGAAATAATTTGTGTGTACAATGGGAATTCTCGTAAACCCGCACAATTTAGTAAAGTTTTATCTACTGATTCGATAAAGAAAAATACTTCGTTTCGATTACCATCGAATTGAGGTAAATTTTTGGTTATTGGCTCAATTCTATACAAATTGAGTACTTCTGTTAAAGCTTCATCCATTATATTATTTTTTAATTCCTTGAGGTTTAGAGGTAATTTTTGTTCCTGAACCTCGAGGTTTAGTCGATTTTGAACGTTAAGTTTTTTGAGCTTTCGATTGAAAAGATCAAGATTTTCACGAATCTTAATTATTTTACCAATTGGTAGAGGAGGAATTTTTTGATCCTTCTCTTTTGACATGAACTTTTTGCAACTGAATTTTAGATAATTTTTTATTACGTCGCCCGTACGACTTTTATTTTGAACAATTCTCGTAGAGTTTTATACTTAAATTGTTAATACGAAAAAACAAAGTTTTATATTTAAACGCACTTAAAACATTTTTAACAAGTTGATCACTTGGAGACACTTATTGTAATTATTGTTTTTTTTTTTTTTTTTTTTTTTGTGTTAGTGAGACGGAACTTTGTTAGGGATTTTATATGTTAAAAATCTTACCTTACGAAAGTACACAATATTAAACACGAGTACATTGTTGATCAGGCAAAATACAGATGCAGGCACTACTGGATGCTTTATTTTATTGTTTTTTTCACTAACTTTTGTATTATAATTAAAATTACTTTTATTCACTTCGCGTTAACTTTTCCGTAACTGCGCCAGTTATGGTGTGGACCGTAACAATATTTATTTTAATCGGATGGGAGCGTTCCCTTTAACGTTCTATTCTTAAGTGAAAGAAAATAGATTTTATCTTTTAATACTTTATTAATACAACACGTTACAATTATAAATGCTATCGGTTTTGTATTTGGTTCGTATTTTATATTATTTGATTATGCTGACTATGAGCTTTATTATTTAGTTTGAACCAGTTTAATACAATAAGAAATGTTTACAATATGGTTTTATATAATAAAAAGATGTTTACAATAATGATTTTATATAATAAAAAGAATATGATATTCAAGATTGAATATTAACTACTGCTTATTAATCGTTTTACTATTTAATTATCGGATGTTTATTTAAGTCGGATGTTGACTTGGATACATGAGTCACTGGTGGTGTACGTGCTAATGTACATAACTATCTATATACGATTAAAATACCTTCCGTGGATCGCCTTAGAAAGCAATGTGTTAACAAAATTTTTTAAAGTTATAAATGGAATAAATTAGGGGTTTGGCGAATCAATTTAAAGAGCTACTGCTGTTACGCCCCCTTCTGCTTGTCGTAATTATTTGTAATATAATAAGATATTGGAAAGAAATTTTGAACCAAAGTAAAATGATCCACGCATTTGTGTGACTCGGCTGTCTTTTTTATGTTGTTTCCGTTAAAATATGTTGTAAACATTTTTTGTTTTGTGTTTTTCTGTGTGAGAGATGCAAGAATATGTGCGCCTGTGCATGTCTGATTGAATATTTTAATTTCGTGCGTAGTTGTTTGAGTGTATAGTGCGGCTGCGCAGTGATGTTTAACAATTTTTTTTTCTTTGGTAATCTTTTCTTCAAAGTGGAAATAAAATTCAGTGATGTGCTAAATCAGAGAAAATAAATATTATGACTCCAAAGATTAATTTTCACTTCATATTTCTGTGGCAATTCAACAAAACCACTTATCTCATTCTCATTCACTTTTCAGAAGACAATAAATTAACAGTAAAACAGTAAAGTAATAAACACTTATCTCGAGATAAATGATTCCACAGTCTGGGCCACAGTCTGGGCCTTTCAACATAATCATTTATCTCGAGATAAGTGTTTATTACTTTACTGTTTTACTGTTAATTTATTGTCTCCTGAAAAGTGAGTGAGATGAGATAAGTGGTTTTGTTGAATTGCCACAGATTTATTCTCTGAATTCTGAGTTTGGTGTGGTAGACACCCTACAGATCAAGCGTGTTTGAGTGTTTTGTGGCAGCAGATCTGCCAATCAAGCGGGTCGGGGTTCGAGCTAGATGGGGATCCTGCGTCTGGTTCCTGCATCGGCGCTTGTGGCAGATAGGCCGGACGGGCCATACAGGTAGGTGTTGGCAGGGGAAAAATAAATAAAAACCCTGTAACACCGTGTGAACATTTTTTTTTATTACTCTTGTGAGCCGACCAGCACCCGAATTCCGGTTCGATGATTAATGAGAATGATAAATGCGTTGATTTTTGTTTTCGACCAGTCGATTCCCATTATCACAAAATTTCCTATTCCCATTCTACAAATGAGTTTTAACTTACTATAAATTTTATAGCATGCGTTTTTTGGTTCATTATTTTTTTTTTTGAACAGATAGTAACCAATAAAATTTTGACAAAACTAAAATTTTTTGATTGACGTTCAATAAATTAATACTAAAATAAATAAATAATAAATTTGTGATACTAACTAATTGACGTTTCTATGTTTTTATATTATTATGGAATATTTAAATTTACGTATAAGAAGAAGGCGATCTTCAGATCAAAGGTAATTGTATATGTTTCGGTCAAAGTGATAAATTGGTAATTATATACATACATATAATTTCCGGTTATTTTGTAAATTTAGCTTCACCAAAATACTGGTGAATTTATATAATAACCGGCGATTATACATAATAGCCGCGGTGATCATACATAATTAACTATTTATAACTTTAACATACATATATGTATATCCAGTAGAATCCGGTTAATTTGGCCGTCGGTAATTGGGCTATTGTAATTGAGAATACAAACCAAACTCTACAACCTGTTAAATTAAGGGAAGAACGAGGTACATGATAATTATGGAAAATAAAAAAAAAGTGTTTAAATATTCTCTTGTTCCGATGTGCCCCAATTAACCGAAATCTACTGTATAATAATTGTACAAATATTAGTTATTTTCTTGTTTAGATTTCGCCTTGTACAAATTCGCAGAAATTTAAGGGAAGTAAGCGATCCATTTGGATCAACAACAAATGCCGAGTTTCAGAGGCTATTCAGGCTAGACAAACAAGTTTGTAAACTGCTTGTTGAATGGCTGCAACCCCACATGAACCGACGAACAAAAATTCATGGCCTTAATGTAACCTTAAGGATTTTGTGTGCTCTGAGATTTCTAGTGGTTGGCTGTTACCAAAGGCCTGGAGGACAGGATTTTTTCATAGCCATGTCTCAAACATCGGTTTCGCGATGTCTTGACGAAGTGTGCCGAATTATTGAGCTAAAATTGGCCAAGTTCGTTAAATTTAAATTAAACTCCACCGAAATTGTATCCATGAAAAAAAATTGTTTCGGTATGTTTGGGTTTCCGGGAGTAATAGGTCTGATAGATGGTACGCACATATCTATAAAAAAGCCACATAATGACGTAGAACATGTGTATTATTCGTCGAGGAAAGCTGCACATACCAAAAATGTACAAATAATTTGTGACGCTGATCTAATGATCTTAAATGTGAACGCACGGTATGGAGGATCGGCACATGATAGTTTCGTATGGAACAACTCTGCCATTAAACAAAAAATGACTGATTATTTTGAAAATGGTGACAGAAATACTTATTTGCTGGGTAAATTAATTAAACAGTAAATGTATTTAAAGTGTGTTTACTTAATTATTTCTAATAATTTTAGGTGATAGCGGATATGGTCAACCACCATGGCTGATGACCCCATTTGCAGACCCAAATAATGCGCGACAGGAAAATTATAATGTCGCCCACAAAAAAACAAGGCATCTAGTGGAACGATGCATCGGTGTACTAAAATCGAGGTTCCGATGTCTTAGTAGACAAAGAATCCTTATGTATTCCCCACAAAAAGCCGGATTAATAATTAATGCCTGTGTAATCCTGCACAATATTATGATACTGCATGGTGTTCCTCTTCCACCAGAAGAGGATATTTTGGCAGAAATGGACGATGCACCATCGAATCCAGAAACATTAGAGGATCCCGCAAGAATTCTTGTCATTGGAAGGCAAATAAGAGAGACTGTAGCGAATGTTTTTATAGTTTAAAAATTGTATTAAATAATATTGTAATAAATAAATTCATATAAATTATTATTTAATATTTATTAAGTCCCCAATCAAGTATTCTCCAGGCACCACGATGGCCTCTTTTTTTTTAAAGCCAACTCGCGTTTTCGAATCTCTAACTGTTCTCTGTCTATTTGAATTTTTTCTGTTGTAAATTTTTCAAGTACTCGTAATTTTTGTTTTTTCGTATCTGCAATTCCCTCTAAAATCTCAATTTTTCGTTTTTTTAATGTTATAATTGTATTAAAAAATTCGCTTTTTTCGGCAGTGCATTCACCAACAGATCTTTTCGTTGTTTTTGGTTTTTCTTTTTGTTTTTGTGTTTCCTATTAAGAAATGTAACAACAATATTACAATACAATTAATCAATATATTATAAAAAATGTGTTTATACAAACATTGTTATCAATCGGTTCAAGTTTTGGCCGCGTAACTACTTCAACACCAAGTTCTGGCGTTTCATGGTCATCTTCTACTGCATCGAGGGAAATAATCGAAACGACATTTCTCTCTAAGTCGGTTAGGTCCGGAGGACCATTACCGTTATCGCCAGTTTTGTTTTGGAATCGTTTAACCTTCATATACTTTTTCTTTATTCGAAGCCTGTAAAGTATGTAAATTAGTTTTAATTTTTTTCACAATAATTTAGTTTACCTTAGATCCTCCCAGTATTTTTCCAGAGTTCCCCGGTCTTGTTAGAACCCCCAACAGCATTTAAAGTGTTCGCTAGCTTGTGCCACTTTTTAATGTTGGTTTCTCGCCCATCTATACCTCAGAATCTGCAATTGGTTTGTTAGATAAGAAAACAAATTAAAAATTCAAATATAACTCTTACTGGTTACGAGCCAAGCTTAAGTCACGCTGAAGGTAATTAATTAGGAAGCTTTGCTGCTCTTTACTGGCTTTTTTTCTTTTTTCTGTATTCATCCATGTGATTCCAAAAAAAAAAAAATTATATTACATACTTACATATTATAACACGTAAATAAAAAAAAATCAATGCCTTGCACTTACTATTAATATTTATTCTTGTATATAAAGGTGTTTATTTATTTTTATTTATTTGTTTTTAAATTTTATTTTGAATTTCTTGTTATTTTGATAACGTTTTTATTAACTCGCTTTCTTGTATGTCTGTTCGGTACAAATTTTGAAATCGATTTTAAACCAACTTCCCGATAAACTTGAAATTTTGAACATAGCTCAGAACTCGATGACAATGTAATATTCAATAGCTTGCGATATATTTCGGCTCCAGGTGATGCTGTAAATTACGTTTTTCGAGATCGTTACAATAAACCGACGTCATATAGTAGGCTGTTTTTTTATGCATACAAAATTATAGTATGGAAAAATTTAAAGTGTATTTCAATGAAGACCTGATAAAAATTCAGAAGAAAATAATTCGATCAATAACTACTTGGCACCTCCAAGTTATATTAATTATCTGGCGACAGGTTCGATAAGTTGCCGAACAAAAGTTGGTTCTAAGTTTGTTATCCTCCAAGAAACCGAATACATGATCAAAAAATATTCTAGTATCCGAATATATGAATACAAAATAACCGAGTACTAGAGAATACAGCCAAACTTCCATAAATCGAAGCACCATTTGCCAAACATTTTTGTTCAATTTTGAGAGAATTCGAAATGTAGAAGTTAGGAATAATGGATATTTAATCCTCCTGCCAAAATATAAATTCGATTTAAGGAAAACTTCGAGTAATAGAAGTTCGATATATGGAAGTTTGTCTGTACTATCAGCACACTTGTTGACAACACTAAAAAAGCAGAAAATAAATTAAATAAAAAAAACTTTTTAATATACCTATGAGCCGTTTATTTTGAAAGTTGCCTAAGTCCATTTTTCAAAAAAATCAAGTTAATGATAACAATAGATAAATAACAGTATAATCTTTCTAACGGTAAATAATTTATTGACAAAACAAAAAAAAATTAATCCCTAACACCTGTGCAAAAAATAAGAAAATTCAAAATCCCATATGTTTTTTCATTTATTGTTTTTCTATTCTTTCATTATCTCGTTTCAACAAAATATGGATTTAAGCCACTTTCAAGATAAACGGCTCATATAACGTTTTTAAAATGGACTAAAAGAAGAAAATAATTTTTCCTTGCCTCACAGTACAGAAAATTCTGAGAATTTACGATTGTAAGTTTTCAGCAACTATGAGAATATTTGGAAAATTTAAAACGAAAAACGTGGAGCGCATATAATGGTATAATACAATTCTGATAATACTAAAGAAAGCTAACTATGGTATTAAAAGAATTATAGTTAACACCACTTGTCAGGGAGCATAATTAAATTGTTAATGAACCATGTATCAAAACTTCATTAGGTGCGCTCCACCTTTTTCGTTTTAAATTTTCCAAATATTCTCATAGTTGCTATAAACTTACAATTGTAAATTCTAAGAATTTTCTGTACTGTGAACTGTGAGGCAAGGAAAAATTATTTTCTTCTTTTAGTCCATTTTAAAAACGTTATATGTATATTAAAAAGTTTTTTTATTTAATTTTTATGATTAACTTCACCAAGTTCTCGTTCTCATGAAAAAAAGAATTATGGGTTTTCTGACATTATTAATGCGTTTTATTTTCTCGGTGATCAAACGGGAATCGCGATTCCTGAGTTTTTACACCAATAGGATTTTTTATACGATTAAAACCCATATGAGAAATTTATCATCGAACCGGAATTCGGGTGCTGGACTGGTCAGTTTTGTTTTCTTTATTTTTTTTCTTTCTATTGTATTATTTGAATATGTATCACGCTTGATTTTCAGGTTCCGTGTGGGGTACCATAAGTGCATCCACCTTGATCGACTCATATTTTTGGCTCTTCGCGTTTCTACTTCGTCATATGTGTTGTTCGAACGGGGATCACGATTTCCGCTCCGGGGGGTCCTGTGGGCATATTATGAAACTTTTGATTTCGGATTTTTACGATATCGAAAAAATCCGCCCTATTATGAAATGAAAAAAGAAATTCGCAACGAATTTTTTCGAACGCACATGGCAAAATTCGACTGCTATTTAGTTGGCGAATTTTGTAAGATTGATAGTACTTTGTGTTTTTTGTGGTAAATAAATTTTTTGTAAATGATAAATTTAATTTTAAATAATATTTCAATGTATGTAGAATTATTATTATTAATTTATATGAATAACTAGCTGAGGTACTCGGCGTTGCCCGGGGTAAATAAAATATTTTTATTTTAGCAGAGAGCAGCAAAATCTCTTTTTTTTAAGTAACTTAGCTGTATCGTTTTTCCAATGTACTCTTCAAAAGGTGGTAAAACATATTTTAACTCACTCAAACAAGTAAACCGCCCCTTCGGATACCAGTATACGATTAATTTCATTTAACCATTTATCTAAACTCAGTCCTGTATTATTTTTTAAATTGAAATTTAAGAAAAATTATTTGAGCATTTTCATTTGTATTAGTATAGACAGACAAATAATTTGTATATCCCTCCCTTATTGCAATAATGTACATGTTTTGATAAAAAAACGCATAGTTTGCGTGCCCTAGTATAGCGCGGTTAAAAAACTTAATTCCAATTGCATTGGTGTAAACTTTGAAAATGAAAAAGTCCAAACAAAATATTTAAAGTCTCGAATGATTAATTTTTCACAAATACATTGCCGTAAAAGTTGGAATTTAAATATGCATCAATCATAACAACAACGAAGCAAAATGGAGCGCTTAAGATCTGTGCGATGATTTTAAATTCACAACTAATCTGCGACTCATCGTACATATTGACATCCGGTACCCATAAGGTAGAAAACTTTTTCATATAAGTAATGCGAGATGCTTAAATTCAGCGGATTAAAAGCAGAGTTAAAAGTCAATTAGTGTACTTCAACAGGGGTTTTTATTTTAAATATAATTGAAAATACAGCAAGGCGCACTTGAATACAATTTCTCACGTGAATTGAATAAAATCAAGACAAAAATAATTTGTTGAGTTCACCGCAATGCTTGCTTGTAACCCACATTGTTTGATTTTGCTCTCAGAGTTAAACACAAATTTTTTGAAGCTCCCACTCTCGGAATGAAAGTGCGTTCTCTGTGCCCAATGAGAAGGATCGAGTTCTGTCAATCTGTTGGCTATAGATCTGCCTACGATGCCATGTTGTCACTGTTATTTATAGGAAGTTGCGTCTCTGGGAAGTAAATATTGAATGTGAGCATGTGAGACAGAACTCCCATACCATAAGACCCTCATGAGTCAGGTAATTGAGTTCTATGCTAAAAAAAATTCCCTCAAGCTCTTCATTGTGCTTACATTCTTGCTTTACTTAATCGAAGAAGTTGGCGTATCCCTCGATAAGGCGTAGATTTACAGATGAACTCGCGTGTTGTCATTGAAATATTCTTGACAAAAGACAGATTTTGCGAATGATACCGTCACCAACAATAATCATACAATTATAACATCATACTCTCTTACTATCATACAACCACACCATATTATCATCATACCATTATACCCCAACACCATAGCATAATACAGTTAGATCATCGTGTCACCAAACCATTAGCCCGTCTTACCGACATACCATCATACCACACACCACAATATCATCTCACCACAATAACATAATAATATCATACCAGCTTACCATCATACCATCACACAATTGCACCATGTTACAATCGTACCATGATACCATCGTACCTTTATACCATCAAAACCAAAACACCATCATACAAATATACTATGAAACCATCATACCAATATACCATCACCATCACAATCAAATTCACAATCAAAATCATCATTACCATCATCATCACCATCATCATCCCACACTACGATCAACATCACCATCAACATTACCATCACCATTACCATCACAAGTTTTAAAAATACCTCTTGTAAATGGCGTCTCACTGGGGAGCATTGGAAAGGGATAACATTTTCCATCACTATAACAACCCTATATTTCTTCTCGACTGCTACAAAGTATTCGTGCAAAAAGACGCAAAGGAAGCAATCGCCCGAGGCGATCAAGTAACATACTTTTCTTCTTTATATACATATATAGAAGAAGATTAAACCATCACACCATCAAGCCATCCCTCTATCATCAAACCATCATACTATCAAACCATCATTCCGTTATACTATTTATTATACAATTGTATCATGTTGATATCATATCATCATACCATCCTACCTGCATACCATCATACCATTAACCATCACCATCCTAAACACAAACATAATCACAATCACCATCACCATCACAATCAAAATGACCATAATCATCAAAATCATCAACCTCATCAAACTCATCATCATCATCAACAACATTACCATCAACACTACCATCACCATCACCGTTAAAAAAATAATGATACACGTGTCGATTTATTTTTAATTTTGCACAAAATATCCAAAAATTAGCTCAATCGGTGAAGTTTTAAAAATCCCCCTTGTAAATGGCACCTCACAGGGGAGCATGAGGAAGGGGTAACAATTTTTGAAAACTAACCCCATTATGTTTTTTCTCGAGTGCTAAAAGGTATTCGTGCAAAATTTCGAAACAATCGCTCGAGTGGACCAAGAGCTTTTGTGGAACATACATACTTTTCTTCTTTATATTACAAATTCATAATAGGGTAAATCCGCGGCGGATCGAATTTTTTCGATATCGTAAAAATTCGAAATCGAAAAATTTTATAATAGCTCCCCGGTTTGGTCTGTCGATGGAGCACCCTCCCATCATTTATAGGCATTGGTAACCGCTGTGATTGGGAAACGGCATCCCGGTAGGCGGCCCAACGATAAGGCAGACATGACGACAATCGCCGTGGGTTGAAGTTGTCATTCCTGGGCGAACACACCCTATTTACTATTTATTTAGACACTAAGGACGTGGCAAGATTAGTGTTAATTTTGTCTGGTCCTCTTTCTCATCCCTTATGCGGTTATTCAAGCATGGGAGCAAGTTTGGAAAACTCCACGCCGCATCGTGAGCTCTAGCTAGCTACACAGACCGCATCCAAACCTCTGCTTCCATGATCTGTTAACAAACCCCTTGTGGTTTTGTTACACTGCACATAAAACAAGCAACACTACAATTATTAACGGAAGTGTTGCTACAACAGACGTCCGACGATTTTCCGGCGGTTACACCGATTGGCAGAGTTTTTTCGACTTGTATTCAGCAACCATTTTTGAAAGAGAAAATCTTTCAACAGTCGAGAAATTTCAATACGTCAAAAGCTTATTGAGAGCTGAAGCTCAATACCGTAGATAGTTTAACTAGATTTATCGGGTGAGGTCATGAGAGGTTAGGAGAAAAGGCTGAAGCTAGGGATCCATCGTTCACATACTCATTATCAAACTTGACGATAAGACAAAGGACCAATGGGCACAACATAAAACAGAATTAATTTTCATCCATTCAAGTATTTATGGTAAATGGAACCAATGTTCTGGAAACAGTTAAATCCAGTACACAGTCGAATAATAAAAGTTATCACAATGCAGTTACCGCAGACCATCAGAAACTTCGAGTGTGATTGTTTCAAACAATTGAAAGTACGTAGATAATCGACGAAACTATATAGCTACCAACCATCATGCTTTTAAATTGCCTAAACTCGAATCATGCAGTTGCAGTGTGTCAAGAGTCAAACGTAACAGTGTAGCATTTTTCTGGAAGCATCATATACTTTTGCATAAGAACAGTTCAATTGAGGTATTAAAGAAAGAGGAACAAACAACCCCAAATTGAATAAGCGTGCCAAAATGATCCAATTAGACATTTCCAAACAACCGAAAAACTGATGTTATAAAGCACATTGGTCGATACGGGGTCTCAGGCTTTGTGCATAACCCACCCTAGCCTCAAGAAAAATCATTGAAGAGTGTCAGGATCAGGTAAAGGAGCAGCTGTCGCTGAAAGAACTAGAAGCGCAGAACATCGAATCAACGGTTTTCCAAAAATTTCATCTTCCTTGTCTTAAATTGACTTCAGTTTAGCTAACTTAAAGAAATATCGATTTCGACTTAGCAAACCCTCAATTTTTTTTTCATTATCTTTGAATTATTATTCAAGAGAGAGCAGCAAGTAGAAATAAAGGGTACCAAATTGATCGCCCAAAAAAACAAAATTAGGTTGGATCGTACGAGAACGATCATGATTGTCGCCTGTGAACATGATAGCCAGTCTTCACACTACATTTGGTATTCATGTGTCAAGTCAACACCACATTTAAAGTCAACTTACCAAAAAGCAAGGTCATAATTAAGAGCAATGGAGCAGAAATTTCATCGAGATCATCAATTTGGCATCTGATACAAAGAATTTATGCGAGAGTACGAATCATTAGGACATACAATATGCAAAAAATTCACGTCCACTATACTCATGTGAATTTTATATATTGCCACATCATAATTTAGCAGTTATGGTGATGTTATGATGATGTATAACGATATCAAATTTATAGATAAGGAATTCCAGTAAAGTGTCATCTGACACATGGCTATTAGGAAGAGTAACTTCAGTATTTGTTGGTCCAGATGGAAACATTCGGATGGTCTAGTTGAAAACCCACTCTGGAACAATGAGTCATCCAGTACATAAGCTTTGTGTATTGCCGAAGTATCAAGAAATAATGCAACCTGGTCAATATAATAAATTTAACCATTGAATATAATTCAACTGAGGCGAAATATTCACGGAGTTTATACACCATTAATTAAAGAAATTTATCAAATTATAAAATCTTATTAATGTAATTAAATTTTGTAGAGCGTGTAATGGCATAAAAAAAAATATACAATCCACAATTTGGATATTTGATTCAACAATCACAAACTGAATTTAATGACTATGATAAAGGGAATCACATCAAGCGCGAATTTGAATAAATAATTTTTATAAAATTATCATATAAAAACCATTTATAGTTCAACCGAAACTTCTTCCAAAGCTGATTCAATATATTTCAAACCAAAAAAAAATATTTTCATATTCAAATAAAACCATTTCAAAATGAAAAGAAATTAAAAAAATGGTTTTCTTTCAATTTAGGGGGATGCCTATCACCAACTGTTTCATTAACATATTGTGACGATTATGCCTAACGTTAAACACACTATCACCTTCAGTACAGGTCATTGTGTCACGACCATCATCACCCTCGACGAAGGAGAAGGATGGTTCAGTTGCCGAATCTAAACCGGAACCTATACCGAAAGAAGAGCAAGCGGATAGAGTAATGGCTGCTACAGCACAACCAAGGGAACCAACAAACATTGAAACTATCCTCAACGCCCTACTGTTACAAACTCAACTGTTAAACAATGAGGTAAAACAGCAGACGCAACAATCGAATCTACAATTTTACAATTTGATGAGCGCAACAAACTCTACAGCTGCACTATTCAAGTTATAGACGATTCTAATCAGTATTGATGGAAAGGATCAAGTAAAAAAGGTGTAGGATTATTCTCATCCTATTTTGTGACAGCTGACTTAAGTGTTGAACCCGAGCCACTTAAAAATGATAACTCGAAAAATAAGAAAGTACAGTTTTCCGATGAACATAAAAATGACAAAAAAAGAAATACAATTAGAAATTGTTGAGGCGAAAATCGACAGGCTTTTCCATTTATTGAGCGAGGCAAACCCGGAAGATCCGTCTCAGGTTACGGATTAAATGTTAGTACTAGAAAATCAAGTTAATCAAATGGACATTCTTAATATAGATGCTGAATTAGAATGTAGATCGAAAACATGCAGTAGTTGATGCAAACAATTTGTATCATACTTGTCTTGTACAATATGCCCTTTATGAGTTGCATGCCACAGTTAAAAATATACGGAATGTACATATCACGAAATGCCGAATATGTTTGTTCCACCAAATGCCACATTTTGCATCTTTGCATCAAGGAATATCTAATCAACTCCGTCAATAATCAAACACAACAAGGACCGGTATAACAATTCCCACAAAATACACAGCAATCGCAGCCTACTTCGCCACATCCACCTCAAATGAAAAATGGGAATTTGAGTATGCCATTTCGTTCGCAGCAAAATCCGAATGGTATATCAACTCAAGCAACAACTCAAGTAAATTCTAACCACTAGTTTCATTTTCTGTATCACAAATTCAAGAACTATCGCACCAAATAGCACCAACATAGCACCGAATATCAACATTCCACTTCTGATACCAATTTGTTACGAATTTCGGGATTTTTACTGGATTCTATTGGATTTTACAATAAAACATTGGATTAGTTTGTCTACACTGTACAATTTATTTGGCAATAATTTAACTCTTGTTCCATCACTACTCCCGCCAGTTGTGCGGAGTGTAAGCATGCTTACTTTTTGGGTTCATGGTCTGTTTTCCACTCTTTCATTCTTCCTGACATGTTAGCTTCGATTTGTTCCAACTTCTCATTTTGCTGTTGCATTTGCAGATTTAATTTCAAACTCTGCTGTTTAACTTCATTGTGCAACGGTAGAGTTTGTTGCACATGCCGATCCAATTTCGCATTTTGCTGATCAAATTGTTTAGTAGTGAGTTTGTAACAGTAGGGCGTTGAGGACAGATCCTATGTTTGTTGGCCCCCCTGCATGTAGTTGTGCTGTAGCAGCCGTTACTCTATCCGCTTGCTCTTCTTTCGGTACAGGATCCGGTTTCGTTTCGATAGTTAAACCATCCTTCTCCATCGCCGATTTGAAGATCGTGACATTAGAAGAGGAGGAGATCGATGGAGATCTGATGATATAAAATAAGATGCACGTGATTCATGCTGTGAAGATAAAGACAGGGATTATCTCGAATTTCGTCGAGGTCCTGATGAACGCGATAATGGAAGAGGAGGTGATCGTGATATGAGACGTACGGGTGGGAACCGTGAAATTCACAGAGGTGAAGACCGTGACATGAGAAGAGGAGGAGACGATCATGATATGAGACGAGAAGATTAACGTGATTTGCGCAGACGGAGTGATGAACGAGATAGAGGAGATGGAGGTCCAGATCGAATATGCGTAGAGGAGTGACGATCGTGACTTGCGGCATAGTCGTGACAGCCGATGATAACGTGGCACCAACAGGAATTTGGGTCTGGTAGTAGATATCGGTAGTGGTGGTGGCGGTGGCGGTGGCGGCAATAATTGGCGTCATCGAGACGACCGACTAGACGACAGAGTAGAGCGTCGTGGGCCACCAATAAAAGATTAAAGCTGGCGAGGAAGAGATAAGCCAAGGGAAAATCAGGATTATGATAATAAAAAATCGAATAAAAAAAAATGTTGATCAACGTTCTTGCTGTAGTAAGGGACAACACAGAATGAAGGTGGTTCACATCGACAAGTTGACACGTTACAACGCTGCTTCCGGCAATGAATCTGTTCGGGACGAACTTAATTAAGGTGGGGGTAATGTGACGATTATGCATAACGCTAAACACCATCACATCAGTAACATCGTTCGGCTGGTGAATAAAGCAGTATGGAGCGGTGATGATCGATGCTTCGGTCCTCACCGAGCCAACTGAAGAAATTACAGCTGAGTACTTTAAATGTTAACCGACAATCCGACCGTATGTAAATCCTTTAGTTGCTCCTGACATTTGTTTAGAGTGGAAAATGTCGGTTTCACTCCTGACCATTTATCTTACCCCTACACAATATTCGTTTCTGTTCCATCCGATAAACATTTATAAGCCATTAGGCCCTCTAACCAGTGCGAAGACTTGCTCAAGGCATCTTTCTTGATCTCTACATACAGCACTATAAGATTGGTTAATGACCAATGAATCTTTTCAGCTTTTGATCTGTAGTGATTCCAAGGTAAATGAGTTCGATTATAAAGATTAGTTGTTTGCCATCTCAGTTAATGATATTGCTGTCTGCCTATCTATATTAGATGACAACCCCCTTCTACAAGGCCGGCTCGAGTTGTGATCGCAACACTTTTAGGGGATCCACAATTTTAGGCGCAAATGTAGATGCAAATGTATTTTCCTGTATTTTTTATATGTCCGTGTGTTTTCTGGTCATATAGTTTAAAATAAAATAAAACATAAAAAAAACCATAAAATATACCATAAAATATACTCAAAAAATATACCTCCCGCCCATTACAGGGCGCAACATATATTTCAAGGACGTATTCATATGTCCTACCCGTACCCGATATTGTTTACGTTTGACGTATTTATACGTCCCGCTCGGTTAACAGGTTAATTAATAGTAGTGGTATAGAGCTAGTTAGAGAAGAGAAATTAGTCTCCCCTCTCAACGGTTATCTCTTATCTGTAGAAGCATATTTTTATCATGCCATCTCATCTTACATTTCTCAGACAATATTAGTATTTTCCAAAAGCAAATAAAAACAAAAATCTTGGGGTTGTGTGGTTGAATCATAGACATTCATACTATGGAATATTTTACATCATTCTAAGCCAATTTTTGACGCTGATTTCAAATACATTATTAGTTTTTTATATCAGCTTTAGTTTATGAATTATAAGGAGGGGTGTTCTTTTTTAAACATACGCTCACCATACGAAAATATTTGCCACTCTGAATACTCCAGCAATAATAGGCCATCATATGCGCTTCCCAGCGACCCTGGAATCGTTCCTCCATGGTCTAAATATCTTGGTGGAATCGTTTATCCTGTTCTTCACTCATGTCTCCGAGATATTTCGGAAACTGATCTAAATGGCTGTGCAAGAAGTGTACTTTAATGCTCGCACGTTGGATCCAAGTTGCTGGAAGTGAGACAACATCTCTTCAACGCGCTCAACATATTCATCACCCTTTTCTATTACCTTAGAAATTTTAAATAACCCAAACAAATGAATCCTATGCGTTCTTCTCAATTTCTGAGATTGAACTGTAAAAATTAGAGTCGTTCACCAATTGGTGAATTTATGGGCCGTCAAATATGTCTGCTTTGAGCTTTTCTGAACTTAGATTCGGAAAGTTCCTTGAAATATACTTAAAACATTCACTGTCTTTATTTAGTGCTTTAACATATTATTTCATCAGACCAAATTTGATAGGCAGAGGTGGGAATATAGGTCGATTTCATTCCACACCAGGCACGTTTATAACATTACGGCTACCTGGAACTAGTGCTCCCCGAGAAGACTATTCTTTGCTTGCCCAATTTTCATATTTAGTTCTGCTATCCCATAAACATATGAACAAGGATATTTGGTATATCCTCCTTAACCATCTAAAGATTAACGCAAATTACTCATTTATGTTCGGTATACTTTACTCAATATTCTCCCAATTTCATAATTCATCTATCTTTATCAATTAAAAAGAGAAAAATAATAATAACAGGGGCGCTCCAAAAATTCTCGCGCAGGGCACTCAAAGGTCTAGAGCCGTCGCTACCCTTTTATGTTTACAAAGAAGCCGTGGAAAGTTTCCTTTGTATCCATTCTATGAAGTCTTAATGTTTTTTTCAATTTGAAATTTAATTCAATTTGTAAGTTTTGAGTGTACTAATTATTACCATCCAGAAGGGGTGGCATCCCCGCCCCCCCCAGGGTAGCAGCACACATCGGCACTATATACATTTTGTTCTTTGAGCCATTTCTTACTTACTGTTCAAATTTCACGTCAATCTGTTTTATCCGAAAGAATTCTGAGCGAAAAATCGTCAAACACTGGACTATTTCGCTCTAAGTAGAAAATATAGTGGCACCAGGATGGTGTTTGTTGCCATCAATTATGAGCTGTTGGCTATGGCAAATAGTAGTGTGGTCATGAATGAAGAAACATTGTTATCTTGTATTGTAAAAGAGAGATGCATTGAGAGCAATTTCAATATCGGTGTTTCTATATGTAATGTTGATGAACATTAGATGCGGTTGTTTCATCTTTGCATCAACAAAACTAAACGGAACGTAAACACCTGAGATTGTACTGTAATTCACATAAAACTATACTAACTAATGCTCCTATCATTGCAGAAATGTCTGTCCTTGACTCTAGTAAAGGTTCGCTTAGGGAGGTTTTCATGAAAAAACTTCAGCTTTACATGGGACTTAAAAGTTTGTCAGTTGAAGTGAGGTGTCCGCTAAAATGAGTGTCCGTTGAAATGAGGTTTCACTATATATGATATTCCTTTAATTGATTTTAATAATTCTCTGCCTCACCAACTTCGATTCCCACTGTTGGTGTTTTGCATTATCGTCACCTTTGCTATAAAGCGATGACCCAACGAACTATACAAATAGACAAATTGTACAAAAGTGAATTATTTCCTAAAACATTCCTAAATTTTAAAAACATGTTAGTATATTGGTAAGCCAATCAATTAATGGTATTCAATAATGGTTTGAACCAAATGGAAAATTGAGTATAAATCAGAGTTAATAATTTATTGTTAAATTATTAAAACTAATTAACATTGAAAACTTGTCTGCAAATAAAACAAGAAATAGAATCTAAACCGTAGTCCGTTCTTGCTCATACAAATACAATATTAGAAATGGTCCATTGGAGCTATGAGGGCTAGATACGACGAAAATCACCCCAAGTTTAAATTGAACGGCTAACCTTCAATAATTGAATTTACTAAACCATCTTCGGTACCTTGTTCTGAAATAAAACTAAGAAGAAAAGGTAGACCATCAATCAATTTTAAGCGCTATAGCCGCACGCAACAAATCTATTACATACGTTCTTTTGATTGTGGTAAAGTACAGATTATGAGGTAACATTGTCAGTTACACTGACATTTTTCATCATCTCTTTCGTAATTTCATTATTTTTGTTTTCCTCTCTCCGTTTTTTTTGGTAAATATTTCAAGAATAGCAGCGCTCTTTGCTGTTTTTTTTTTCATTTCCAATAAGTCGCAAATCGATCAAGACATTTATTTTTAATTTCGGCAATCGTATCGCTCAAGAACAGTCGGTTAAGATACACTGTGCCAGAACACGGGTTCAGGTGGATTATAGATATTAAATAGATCAAAAATCTATTATTTAAGATTTCATATTGGTATTTATTAAATGGCCCAGTTATTAATTCTATTTGAATCAAATTGGTCTTGATTTCTTGCATAGTTGTTCGTGTTCCATTTCAAAGACTTTTTGACCACTAAGCTCTATATTTGCTTAAGAGATAATTATTAGAAATATAAACCGTCAATTGCACTAGTTCTAATTGCACTAGCATTAGTTATTAAAGTGAATTCCATCACGAATACTATTATAATCAACTGATTTCACAAGAATAGAGATATCATCTTTATCAATTACAAGTACGTAAGTATGTGCGTATATAAAAGATTCACAACAAAATACTTATATCAGTTATTTATAATTCGTTTAAGTTAAAAGTTCAACTTAGCCTCACAGATACTGGAACTATGAAGCTAATTTTGATTGCAGCATTAATAATATTTACAGCCAAAAATGGTAAATATTTCAAATTATTTAAAGTTAAAATTATAATTTAACCTCCATGTTTTAGGTTACGGAAAACCCGTTTGTGAGAATGAAATTATGGAGTATGTGTTAGGCCACTTTCTTTGCCTCCAACATGCCATGGAGGTACAAACTGTAATCATAAGCTTGGCCAAAAATAAAACTACTTATGAAGAAGTAGAACCAACTATTAGTGGGATATGCAAAAAAGCTGAATCAAATAAATGTTATAACGAAATACTAACACCCATTAATGGGTCTTGCAATGATGTGGAAAAAATGCAACATTTTAGAAATGCGGCCCGTATTTTATTGACATTTAATAAATTTATGTGTAAAAATGATGGCACAAAATTTAAAGAATTTCTTCAAAATGGTGGAGCATCATGCTATTTGCATCCAAATAAAAAAACATGCTATAAAGATGCAAAAATATCGAGGTCAATTAGTGATGAAAATGCTTTCAAGGATAAATCGATTTGTTCAGTTCTCGAAGCTGATTGGTCGTGTCAACATCACTATAGGGATGTACAAATATGTGAGACTAAGGTCGTGAATACAGACTACATTGAAATTTTACAGGAACTTAAAGGACAGTTCAATTGTCAGTGGAGTAACTAAGATTTTGAGAACCCAACAAAATTAATTTTTTTGAGCCTTCTGCCGAATTCTATTGTAATAATAAAATCGAAACAAACTTGTTTTTTATTCACATATTCAAATGAACAAATCATTCAATTTGGCTTGAAAAATATTTTAAATAAACATGCATCTTTTTAAAAGATGCAATTTTTCCTTTTACGTTAAAAATTATATGAAGAAAATGGTTGGGCTAATTATAGACCTTATTTACTTTAATAAATTAATAAAATCTTTATTTTAATGGTATTGTCCAGATTGATAAATGTTTTACGATAATAGCAACCGCATGTATGCGTTAAATACACTAAAATTGAAATTGTGAAAAGTTTTTAAAAGGGGAAATGAAAATTCGCTAAGTACATGGTTGATTCCTATATATAGGAGTAAATCAGAGTAATAAGTTTAGCAGTTCAGTCGCTAAAGCCTGACGAGATGTACTGAAAGATGATTTATTTTTTACAATGCTCGCAGATCGAAACTGAATTGCAAACTCTTAACAATTTCAACTCATTTTAATTTAATTTAATATAAATGTATACAAAAAATTATTTCTCCAAATTTTCGGTATTGTACACCATTCTCAATGAGTTTTTATTACACAATACTACAATTTTAAACAACAAAGTTTTTTTTGTTTTTCGTCATTGAAAAATGTCACAAATTAAGGAAAACAATTTGTTTGAACTCTTGACCTAATGTACTTACAATTTAATATTTCTTACGAACAGCTGATTTTTCAAAATAAACATACAGTACGTAATACAAATTATAGGCTACATATAGATTTTTGAATTTGTATGGCAACGTCATCGAACATAATTTTTTATAATATTGATGTAATTGCCTTGTAACCTGTTACTATCAACTTTATAGTTAACCGAATTCTTTGATAACCATATGTGACCTGCTTCTTTGAATAATCTTTTATTTTTCTTGATTTCGTGATCTACTGTTATAGAATTATCAAAATCAAATTGGTGTTTCCACAAAATGTAGCAATTTTCTAGTTATTAAAATCGACTAAGTGCGAGTTAGTGATACTGCATCGTAGCCGCAATTTAAAATAATCCAGATTGAAGAAGTCGTGATTTTATATAATTAATAATTTTTACGGCTTTAGTATATTTCGAATTTTTCACGAAACACCTGTTTATCAGTTCATGGAACATATGTGTTCCGCGGAACGTAGTTTGGGAAACGCTGATCCAGAGTATAAAGTATAGACACATAGACGATAGTAAGCATATTGATCAAAATTTCATTCGAATTATTTTGGGTTTATTTTTTCCCAAGAAAATAGTCAATTTGATTTAATTGGCAAGAGCCAACTATTCGAAATAAAATATGAATTTAACATGTATTATGTCATCTGGTGGCGTCTATCGCTAAGTACGGAAACTAAAAAATGGGACAAGATTTAAATAATCCCAAACAAAATTTGGGATTATTTAATCCCTCTCAGGGACTATTTAGTGCAATTGTTGTTGTAAATGTCTCAAGTAAATACGCTAAGTATACTGTTGAAAATCCTTAAGGATTTAAATTACATACTTCGTTTAGAGAGCTTCCACAATGTTAAAAGTTTATATTCTGTAAATTCGTGCCGTTTCACAATATTATGTGAGCAACGTCAGAATTGACGGATATGATTCTTCATTTAGTGCTTGGCATCTGGACCATACGGGAAATACAAAATAATAAAACACAAATAATATAAAATCAGAATTAACGTTAATTGTCATTTGTCACCGAATCCCACATCCTCGTCACATTCCAATTCATTTAATAAATCTCCCAGCGCCTTTCTCTAAAGCTTGTTCCACCATAATGGCGTCCCATAACAATTTGGTATTAGGATTTATATACGACTTTATACCAAGAGAATTTATTACTCTGTAATAATAAATGCCTTTAAATGCGATTTAATAAAGAAATTCATAAATAATGTATTGATCAATATATCGTTGAAATTTCAGTCATTAAAATGTCATAAAATGACAATAAAACGTCACAGAAGTGTCAATTTCACAGAAATGGGAATGTCTTTCTATTAATGAAAGCTTACTAGATATGAGTTATTTTTAAATATTGACGATTCAAATGACGTATTAAATCAAATTAGTTTCCGGTCACTAAGCCTTTTTCGACCTTATCTTTGCGACTATACATTTTTCTAGGGTTGCATATTTAGTACAGCATATAAATTCATAAAATGTACGCAATATTTTACATAATGGGAATTAAAAGATTTGAACTTTTATATTTTTATTTTATAGCTTTAAATCAATAAGCCGCATATTCATCACTATTCAATTCAAATTGAAATTAAAATATATATTAATAATTTGTTGTTTTAATTTTTTTTCAGTTCACAAATTCTTATTTAACTTAGTTTGATTTTTACAGTTTTTAAAACATTACATTTATATTTATCAAGAGACATTGCTTTAATCAAATAAATTTCTTAAATACGTCAATTCCGTGACGCGCGTCTTCATATTGAAATTTTGGTTTACCCCCCATATATAATGAAAACAAAGACATAGTCCTACGTTAAAACAAAAAAAATTACACGGAAAACTCAAAACTCAATCGGAGAGTTTTAGCTTTATAATTCCTTGCGCCGATCAGTTCATAACTCAAAACCCATAAACCCCACTATCCTGAAGTATAACATAAGAAAATTGCATGTCACAATATAACTCCGAATCATGAAGAATATTTCATAACTCCAAATCCACATAACTCCATACAACCTAATACCCCAAAAGCCATAATCCTATAACCCCTTAACCCCATTGCCATATAACCCAGAAATTCCATATCCTTACAGCCCCATAACCGTAACAATATCCGTAATCTCAGAAAGCTGCAATCAAAACTTTTGCTTGAGACCTAATTCTGTTTTTGCAGAAAGTTTGGACCAGATTTTAACCTTATTTCTAATAAACTTTGGGTTTCAAAAACTATAATTCGAATATGTACTCAATAAGGTCAAGTTTTCCCGCGTTGTAATAACCTACAATTAGCGATACCCAGTGTTATATATGTATGTTTATAGGGTAATTATTATTTACCTAACCTTTTTATGTATATAGGGTATTCAAAAGAAATGTCATTAGAAACAAAGAATTAAAGTATACCACATGTTTCCAACGCAGAATTCATTTAATAAAGAAATGACATGGATTTTGGTCGCCTCATGAGTCAGTGAGGCGAGAATTACCGAATCGTGAATCGTGATGGTATTGGTTATTGTGTGTGTGTTCAAATGCTCTTTTATGCTTCATCAAAACCAACATTAATGTATTACAAGCCTGACTATCATAACTGATTTTTCGCTTATACATGAAAGTATTGGTGATCGGATACACTATAAATTGTAGACAAAACAAAACATACGAAGTTTCCCACCAATACTTGGAATATAAGTGATTTAATGTAAGAAGGTATCTGTGTACCTCATTACGGAATCAGGCTTGTTGTACATTAGTGTTGGTTTTGGCTTCATCAATTCCACTACATAAAAAGCCGTGACACAAAAATGTGTGGTAATTTAATAAGGGTAAAAAGATTTTTATTTTCCTATGAAACGTAAAAAAATCATATGGGATTTTCAAATACATTTTTTTATATCGTCTTTATTTTCAATTTATATGAATATTTTTATTTACAAATATAAATAATTTGATAGTAAATATTTCGAAATGCAATTTGTGAACAATTTTGATAAAAATTAATAATCATTTTATAAGTAATTTTGCATTTTTGCAAAGTTATTTTTTTCTCAAAACATCGTCATGCTTCGTGTCCCTTTAAACATTTCATTTTCTTCATTTCTTTTAGTAGTTTTGTTTAGTACAAATTTGAACTTCAATGAGCATAGATGTGTTGTAGGTTGTCGCCTGTCGGAACATTGGGTAATGCAAAGCATTAAGAAAATATTGGACATTTTTTTGACGTTTCGTCATTTTTGATTTGAAGAAAGAAGGATGTGCATTGATTCGCGTTTCTTGATGCCTTCAACCACTGACTTACAGTTAACAATGCTCCACCAACGTTTTATGATTTTCAGAAACTCAAAAAAATTTAACTTATTTAAAAATCGCAATTCACAAATTATATTTCCTCAACATTATTGAAATACATTTTATTAATGTTTAATTATCTCGTGGTTGTATTTAATTATTTAATAAAAATTTATTCCGCAAATAAGAATACTTTCTGCCGCCAACCAATTTTCAAGAAAACAAAAACATTTTCCTAATGGTGCCTTTACACTATGCGATTTGCGTGCAATATTTGTTGTACAATATTTTGCTGCATGGAAATCGTGTAGTGTAAACGTCAGAAAATCAAATTGCATGTAAATTGCGTTGAAATTGCAGCCAATCGCATTTTCATAAAATATGTGTACAATATTTTTGACAGCTACCTTAAAATTGTGTCTTGCTGATGTTGTACAGTCAAACCTGTTTTTGTGCGGTCTGTTTTTATGCGATTTTTTTTACCCGATTATTTTCTATGCGATTTTTTTGTGCGATTTCTTTTATGCGGCATAATTCATATACCGCTTAAAAAAAATCGCACAAAAAATATCGCATAAACAAAAAATCGCATATAAAACGACCGCACAAAAACAGGTTTGACTGTATTTGTGATTTTACGCTTTTTAATAATATTTTGAAAGACGAGGAAGTCATTCTTGCAACATTTTTAAATATTTTAGGACCATCTAATCTTAATTCATTAAAAACGAGACTTAATATCCTTTTCTCCAAAATCTCGTCTTACATATAATAATAGCCAGTTCCTTCCCTGCATCGTCCTATTTTGAATTTTACGCCGCTTTAATTTTCTTTTTTAATAATCGCAATCGTAATTCGCGCATAACCCGATTAAAATTAAATTTGCTTGGTTTTCCATTTTGAATAAAGAGAAAATTAAATCGTAATTCTAACTTTTTGTTAGGCAGCTGATTCAATTTTTAGTTGTACGGTGTAGACAACGAAAAATTCAAATCTCATCAAAATTGCGGAGAAAATTGTATACGATTTTTTTCCCCTATTGTACAACAAATATTGTATGCAAATCGCATAGTGTAAAGGCACCTTAACATGAAAAAAATCACCTGTAAACAAAAACATAATTAAATGAATAGCATCCCTACATACATCATTTCATTTCGACGAGCGAATTTGTACTAATGTTAAATTCTTTCGATTTCCAAAAAATAATCGATTTTTTTATTGTCCAAAAAATATGAAAAAAAAATTGATCCGTTTGTAGTTGGCTTGGCGCAAAAAAATAACAAATAAAAAAACGAGGTTTTGTTTTACTCCTTTGACATATTGAAATTTAAAAAATGAAGTTACCAATAGCGTCTTAAAAGATGTAAAATTTAATTTTATTATTATTCTTATTATTTTAGCTTGTATGAAAAACACAACTGCTGGCATCAATATGACCACAAACGTTTTTTGAAAATTGCATCATATTGTTTATATTAATTTTGACGTTTACATTTCTATGTATTTGTGAAATTTTGATGAAATCTACCAAAAAATCCGGATTTATTACAAATGATTCGAATCAAAAAAAAAAAATCAATTTATGTCTTTCGAAAAAATATGTAATGTCAAATTATCAATCCAGATCAATTTTTCAGATCAATTTTTTAATTCGGATTGATTATTTTTCTCCCAAAGAATTCGACATAACTAAAGTTAAAAAAGTAAAAAAATAATCTAGTAATCTACGAAAGTACGAAATGAAATTTTATAAAGAAACACGAAGCCTGACGATGTTTGAAAATAAGAAATCAATTTGCTAAAATGCAAAATTGTGTATTAAAATTTTATTAATTTCAACTAAAATTGTGTGCAACCTACAATTCGATATATTTAATTTCAAATTATTAATATTTATAAATAAAAATTTTCATTTAAATAGAAAATAAAGGCGATATAAAATAATGAATTTTAAAATCCCATATGATTTTGTGTACGCTCCATTCTCCATAGGAAAATACAAATATTTATTCCCTTCTTTATATTAATGATTTTACTTTTTTAGACTGATGTCACGGCTGATGATTCTATAAATCCCAGGTTAGCTCGATTTTTCAAAACACGTGTTTGTGACGTCATGCAATTCTTTTTTTACTTTTCGTTTTTTTATTTGTTGTTGTAATTTATATACGTATTGAGAATTGAGTAACGTCAAAAAAAAAAGATGGCCATTTGTTTACATATTTCGAGCTAACCTTTTGTTTTATTGAATCATGGTCACGGCTATTTATGTAGTGGCATTGGCTTCATGCTCTTTTAGCTTTTCGTTTAGTCATTTTTTGGTGTTTGTAGAGATTAGTTGTGTTGTAAAAATTATTTTCTTCTGTTTTTTTTTTGTGAATAAATTAATAATTTTAAATTGTATCAAAACCCTTTCGCATATCGCGTTTTTATATTACGACCGCAAACTAAAAACAAAGCGGTATATTGAGTATTTGCGCGATACGTTGGATCCTTTTGTATATTTATGTATAAAAAACATATTTTGGAAAGAACACGTTTTTTGTAACTTTTAATAATAAAATCGAATCGAGTTACTCAATATTGAAAAATTACACTTTACATTAATTATTTGTAGTATTTTTCGTTGGATTCATCGCAATTTTAAATAACTAAAATTCAAATTATTTGGAAAATATTTCTGTATTGCTTATTACCAAAGATTGTCAATATTATTTTATAAGATGCACTTTATACACTTTTTCATTGGTCAATTAACCATATTTCGAATTATCGTAACATAATTCAATTTGCGTTATATTCACAAAATAATAAAATTAATTTTATTTATTTATTTTATTTATTTATTAATTATTACATATATTTTGGTACACCCTATATTTTGATCATATGAGCTCATTCATCATAAAGTGTACCAAAAGTGGTGGATAACTTAATGATTAAAAAGTCGATTTGTTGGTTGGTAGCCAGTTTGTTCAGCAATATTGGTCAACGCCAATTCCGGAACATCAACCTGAATCTCTTTTAGTAACCCAAAATCGCCAGAAGACATCATGCACGTGAAGAAAATTTTCTTAATCGGTTGAACTTGCTCCGGATTAATTTGTAACAATTTCTTTAGTTTAACTTAACATTTATTAATTTTCTAATAATTTATATTAAAAAACCAATTTATAAAAAATGTTCATTAATAAAAAATTAATAAACAAACATAATAAGTTAAAACTAAAGAAATACATTTTTTTAATATACAATAATAGAACTTCTAAAATTAAAATATTCACAAAATACTTATCATATTGCTTGAACAATGACACAACGCACAATTGTAAATTCTCCTGCTTCAGGAAATTTGAACCGATTTCAACCGATTGGCTTATTTTTAATACTTATCGTCACAAAACGATACACTGGGCGCTTTCAGGACTGCCAACATGTTGTCGCTACTTATCAGTATCACATCTTATGATAAATGTTGCCATCATAAATGTGACCTGAATGAATAGATTGATCATTCATCAATTGTCAAATTGTTTATTTAGTTTTATCAACTTTTCAATCACGACGTCCACAATTAAACTTGATGACTTGAATTAAATCGATCACGCTTTATATTGTACTCCTCAATTATTAAATAAGTGGAGTCTTTGGTCCATTTAAAAAGGGCTTAAAAGATAAAATTATTCAAATAAATAAAGCGCTTTTACAAAGTTAGGTTATGTTCACCGGGTCCGGGTCAAAATGCCGCGTTTTAAAATGCCGCGTTTTAAAATATCGCGTCTTAAAATGTCGCGTTTCAAAATGCCGCGAGGTACAAAATGTCGCGTGGTACAAAATGTCGCGTCTTAAAATGTCGCGTTTCAAAATGCCGCGAGGTACAAAATTTCGCGTGGTACAAAATGTCGCGTCTTAAAATGTCGCGTTTCAAAATGCCGCGAGGTACAAAATTTCGCGTGGTACAAAAAGACGCGTTTTAAAATGTCGCGTTTCACAATGCCGCGACGTACAAAATGTTCAATTTGGATTAAATTGTTTATCTGATATCAACTTCCGATATATAATGACTTAACTTTAACATTTTAGTGAAGGAATATTCTAATAAATTTCAACATTTGCGTTCTTTTTCTTAGACCCACTTTATAATTACATAAAATTACATTTATAAATAATTTCCATTCAGTGAAGGAAAATTTTACTATATCACGCGACATTTTGTACCACGCGACATTTTGTACCTCGCGGCATTTTGAAACGCGACATTTTAAAACGCGACATTTTGTACCACGCGGCATTTTGAAACGCGGTATTTTAAAACGCGACATTTTAAAACGCGGCATTATGAACGGTTCCCATGTTCACCATGCACAACTACCATAATATGGTAATGAATAATGGAGAATCATAATAATATTATTATTATACTCACTCTGATTCTCCATTATTTATTTATTTTAATAGTAGTATATAGTAGATAAATTATTTAATTTAATTTTTGTTTTTTTTAATTATTTTTTTTAAATATTAAAAAACTAACAAAATCGAAATATACGAAATATAACTGATACCTAAATGTATCGACACATAAACTATGATGGAAAATATGACATTTAGCTCAACAGTGTTGGCATATCGTTTTCGATGTATTGGTAGCATTCAGAACTCAACATGTTGATTTTACTTAACATGTTACCAACAGTTGGCGGACCTGAAAGCGCCCACTAATACAAAGAGCGTATATGATAGCACACAATTACAAAATGTATATTATACGCCTTATACGTATACAAAATTCTCATGAGGCAGTGAGGAATTTTGCGACCAAAATTCATGTCGAGAAATACAAGAAAGTGCGTTTTATTGTGCAGAAATTAGACAAGTTACAATAAGTTGGCGACGAGGATTAAAGAAAATAAGAAAATACAAAAGTATAATAAAAAAATCGTACGTAAAATATAGGCGTTGTGATTATTATACATACACCATATTTATACAGTTATACAAGTTATGCAGCTATTGTATTTGTAATACAGTTATACAGTTATTGGTAAAAAAAAAAAAAAAATATGCAGCAATTAAATTTGGGAGCATTTCAAACCGATCCATTTGATAAATTAAAACAAAATGGAATCGATGGGTGGAAAGGCTGGAAGGTGCATTCGCTGTCTTCGAAATAGTGGATAATGCAATTAAATTAAACCTGCTTCTTCATTATATGGGACAGTGTGTTTACGATGTTTTATGTGATGAAATAGCACCAAAGAAGCCGAAAGAATACAAATATCAGGAGATAGTGGATATTTTAGAAAAGTTTTACAATCCTGAACCGCTGGAAATTGTCGAAAATTTCCGTTTTCATCTAAGAAAGCAAAATGAATGCGAATCAGTAAGCGAGTTCATGGAAGAGCTACGGAAATTAGCTAAAAATTGCAAATCCGGGCAATACTTAAATATAGCATTAAGAAATCAATTTGTTTTTGGGTTGCGAAGTCAAAAAACACAAAACAGATTGTTGGAAATTAAAAATCTTACATACGAAAAAGCTTTTGAATTGGCACTTGCTTTGGAGATGTCAACAAAAGGGGGTGCCGACCTAAGCAATCAACGAGTAAACAGTTATTCGTCAGTAAACAGTATTCATCAGGCGAAAAGCAACCAACCATACAAAAAGGTCAATCAGAAGGGAAACATAGGAAACACAGGTACTTATAATAAATCAAGTTTTCAGTTTCCAGGAAGTTGAAGTAAAAAGCAAAAAGGAAGGTTCGATCAGGAAGTGTTGTGTTATCGATGCGGGATTGGAGGCCATTTAGCGAGTGTATGTCGGTATAGAAATTCTGAGTGTAATTTCTGTCATAAAATAGGACATTTGCACAAGGCATGTCTCAAGGCCAAATCCAATAAAAAGCATACGAATTTAATAGAAGAAATATCTGTTGAAAAGAATATAACAGAAATCGATGAAATTAATAGTATAATATCTAATAATGATAGGTCAAAATTGTATGTAACATTGAACGTAAATGAAATTGAACTTACTTTCGAGATTGATAGTGGATCACCAGTATCAATTATTAATTCAGATGACAAGAATTGTTATTTCGGGAACGTAACGTTGCACGAAACAGATACGAAATTAATTAGCTTTTGTGAAAATCAGATCAGAGTGATCGGTTATATAAAAGTACATGTCCGACATCGAAATAATAGTCTAGCATTGAAATTATACGTAGTTAGGTGGAATAGGAAACCCTTACAAGTGTAGTAGTGAATAGTCTTGATCATACCTCGCGAAATGCATGGCGAAATACTAACCTACAAAGTGAAGATAGCAAAATAAACATAATTTTGAATGAATTCAGTACGGTTTTTGATAAGTCGATGGGTAAAATTTCCAAAATCCAGGCTAAGCTGAACTTGAAGCCAGGCACAAAACCAGTTTTCCTAAAGGCACGACCAATTCCTTTTTCTATTCGATTATGTGGGGATTACAAGATAACAATATCCGAATTTATTAGTGGACGAACATCCGTTACCTACAATCGAGGAGTTGTTTGCCTCAATGGCAGGCGGAGAGAAGTTCTCGAAAATTGACTTGACTCAGGCATATCTACAATTAGAAGTTTGTCCCGAAGATAGGGAAATGCTAACTTTGAATACACATAAAGGATTGTACGAATCAACAAGATTAATGTATGGGGTCGCGTCTGCACCTACTATATGGCAGAGGCAAATTGAGCAGATATTACAGGACATACCAGGAGTTACCGTTTTTTTAGACGACATTAAAATTACAGGTCCTGACGATAATATTCATTTAAGTAGATTGAAAGAACTGATGTCTAGATTAAAATATTACAATATGAGAGTGAATAAAGACAAGTGTAAATTTTTCGAAAAGGAAATAGAATATTGTGGATACATGATAGATAAAGAAGGAATACACAAAATACAAAGAAAAATTACGGCAATACAAGAAATGCGTAGACCAGCAAATAAAGATGAAATTCGAGCATTTGTTTGGTTAATCAACTACTATGGTAGATTTTTCGAAAATTTAAGTACTATTTTATACCCAATAAATAATTTGTTAGAAAATGAAACTAAGTTTGTTTGGGATAAAAGTTGTGAAGAGGCGTTTAGCAGAATTAAAACTGAAATGCAATCTAGTAAATTTTTAGTACATTACGATGCTAAGTTACCTCTAGTACTTGCGACGGATGCATCACCCTATGGGGTAGGGGCGGTATTGAGTCATATGTACCCTGACGGTACAGAACGTCCCATACAGTATGCGTCACAAACGCTGAGCAGATCGCAACAGGGATACTCACAGATAGATAGAGAGGCATATGCAATTATTTTTGGTATTAGGAAGTTTTACCAATATGTTTATGGTCGGAAATTTGTTTTAATCACGGACAATAAACCTTTAATTCAAATTTTTTCTTCGAAAAAAGGTTTACCAACAATGTCTGCAATGCGCATGCAACATTATGCCATATTCTTACAGGCGTTTGATTATGACATAGTCTATAGAAACACGAAAGAGCATGGTAACGCTGATGCTATGTCTCGTTTACCCTCTAAGGACACTTATTCAAAAGTTGAAGAAATTGATGTAGAAACATTAAAAGATAGTTCGGTTACAAATTTAATAAATGGATTGAAAATCGGACGAAATATCGATGGCAAAGATCGTTTTGGCATTGACCAAAATGAATTTGAGTTACAACAAAATTGTATTTTACGCGGCATTCGGGTATATATACCTCAAATACTACGAGAAAGGGTGTTGATCGAATTACATTCGACCCATTTCGGCATTACATGGATGAAATCATATGCCATAGGTTACTGTTGGTGGCCTGGTATAGACAAAGATATAGAAAGCACTGTGAAGAATTGTACAGATTGCCAATCGATCAAGCCAAATCCATCAAAAGTTCCTATTCATTGCTGGGATCCAACAACTTACCCATTTCAACGTATACACATAGATGCGGGACCTTATTTAGGTGTTTATTTTTTAATCGTGGTAGATGCGTTTTCTAAATGGCCTGAAGTTAGAGTACAAAGCAATATAACAACTGAAACTACAATTTCAAATTTAAGGGAAATTTTTAGTACTTTCGGGATTCCTACTGTTTTGGTATCGGACCGAGGATCACAATTTACGTCACGCGAATTTGCCAATTTTTTAAAATTAAATGGTATCATTCACAAGATGGGAGCAGCATATCATCCCTCTACGAATGGTCAGGCTGAACGTTATGTGCAGACCATAAAAAACAAATTAAAATCCTTAAAAGCGGATAAATCAACTTTAAATAAGGAACTTTGTAATATTCTGATTACATATCGGAAAACGATTCATCCAACTACTGGAGTTTCGCCTTCCATGAGAATGTTTAATAGACAAATTAAATCTAGAATGAATTTAATGATCCCGAATAGGAATACCTTAGTGACAGAAGATGGTACAAATAAAAAAGTGAGACATTTTAATTTAAACGATAGAGTTGCGGTACGAGAATATATGGATAAGGAGGTAAAGTGGCGTTTTGGAAATGTACTTGAGAAATTTGGCAAATTACATTATAGGATAAGATTAGATGACGGTCGTGAATGGAAACATCATATTGACCAAATTCGTGATGTTATCGATCGGTATCGATTACCAAGAGGGGGACATAAACGATATTCCAAATGACAGTGTTGTAGTAAATGACGAAGGTTCGGGTATCGGGCAGCGGTTCGGTTAGTGATGGTGAAACTATTGGTGTACGTAATGAAAGAATACAAATGTCGGGAATGACAGTTCAGTTTCAGTTACCTACAATGAAAATTTAGTTAATAATAATAATAATAATAATAGTATTAGGAGATCTACTAGAATTAGGAAACCGCCTATCAAGTTAAATTTATAAGTAAAAATTTTGTTTATTTGTTATATATGTTTATAGGGTAATTATTATTTACCTTACCTTTTTATGTATATAGGGTATACAAAAGAAATGTCATTAGAAACAAAGAACTAAAGTATACCACTTGTTTCCAACGCAGAATTCATTTAATAAAGAAATCTGGAGAAATACAAGAAAGTGCGTTTTATTGTGCATAAATTAGATAAGTTACAATACCCAGGAACAACGACGTGGGCGTAGCAGACTTCTGTTCCCTTTGGGATGCTTGATTTACATGAGTCCCCTCGCCTCTCACGATTCTCAAAGAGCTTTACGACTTTGTAAGTAGCCATTTCATGTGTTTTCAGTTTTAGAGTGATAACACGTTCGTTTATTTATAAATGACCTTCGTAGTGATTTTATTTTGTGTTGGCTTGACGTGTCTCTCTTCAAAGACCAACAGTAGTCTGCCAACGTATGGCTATCTCATGATAGCCTGATATCTGTTTTCAATATCTTTTAAATCATGGTGGAATCTTTGACGCCTGCTCTTCACTAAAATCACTTAAAATTTCAGGAAAGTACTCAATATGAGAATGAAGAAAGTGGACCTTTAGATTCATTAGGCATCCCATATTTTTAAAATTGCTTACCTTATTTTGAACTATAGTCACGTAATTATGATCTTTCCTATTTCCTAGAAATTATTTTGTAACATCTCTAAAATTTTGCCAAGCTGCTTGCTCCACCTTAGTCATTCTTTTTTGGAATTCATTGTTTTTCAAAAGTTCTCTGATTTGTGGTCCATCAAAAACACCACCTCTTATTTTCGCATCAGACAGTCTAGGAAGCTTTTCAAATATTTACATAAAAGCTTTGCTCTCCGAAGTTTTCATTGCTTTGAAGAATTGTTTTACAAGTCTCAGCTTTATATGTAATGGTGAAAGGATTACTTTAACTGTGGGTATTAGACTCTGTTTTATGATATTTTTAGATCCTGGAGTTAAATTGTTTCTAGTTGGCCAATCATTTTTCACATAATGTTCGGCAAAACCCCGGCTGTCCCATTCACATAGAAAACATGAATTTTTAGTGAAACCACTTTGTTGACCTAATAAAATTGTCATTATTTTTAAATCTCCACACATTTTCCTCTTGCGTTTAGCGTAATCTAAGTTTTCGAGTAGGAAGCAAAGGTTGTGGTACTTCTCATTACCCACAACCGAATAACCGTGTTGGACTACGTAATAGAGGCCAGTCATTAGCTTCATTAGAAACATTATACCCATTTATTATAGTAGTTCAATATTGTTACAGTAAATTAAATTTTTTATGTCTGTAAAATATTAGCTAGGTAATTTTTCTCTGTTAATCTTGACGCCATTAGTTCAGAAATTTCTTTTGAAAGCCTGCAAACAAAAATAGCATGATATTTTGGTTCTCGCCAGATCATTGGAGAAGCAAATGTCCGTTTCTTTTGTTTACATATTCTGTAATGGAAGGGTTGGGTGGTTTGAAGTCAGACGTGGGTTTGTGCGGGTAATCACAGTGGGCTGAGGGTTTTTTGACTCCCAACTTCCATTGAAATATTTACCATGTCTTAAATGCGGACAACCTTCCCAATGACCAACAACATTCACAACTCCACATCAAAAAATATAATTTTAGTTAAACATTACACTCTCGGTAATGAACGAATAGTACTTTAATTAATAAAAAAAAAGTGTGATTTACAATAGTTAAAAAAATTAACACATTAAATACTGATTTCTGTCATATATGTAACATAATATGTAGATTTTTTTTAAGAATAGTTTACCCAAAAAAAATTAATTCAAATAAGAAATAAATAAAAAAATTAGCCATGAATAAGAAAGATTAAATAAATAACATTAGTTGAAATTTAACGACGCCAAAAACACAAAAATTGAATAATTAATAACAAAAATTAATTTATTTTAAGAAATGAATCGATCACCATATAGAAAAAACTAAATCATTATTTGCAAGAACGAATCTTCTCGATTAATTTTTTGTATACGAGCAATATATTTAATAACAAATTATTTAGTTATAAATAAAAACTTACAGTTCAGGATACCATCCGCTAGAGCGCTCTGGTGGTCGTAGTGCTCAAAAAACCTTTAAACAAAAAATTCGGCCCAAAATTTAACCAGATATACATAATTATGATTATGTATATACACAAACTGACTCTAATAAAGCATTTACATAATACATACTTTAAATAATAAATCGTTCACTACCCATTCGCACACTACCCATCGCATGCAATTTTAAATAATCTGGATTGAAGTGATCGTAATTTTACATAACTAATAATTTTTACAGCTTTAGTATATTTAGAATGTTTCACGGACCACCTGTTTATCGGTCCACGGAATATCAGTGTTCCGCGGAACATAGTTTGGGAATCGCGGATCTAGAGTATATAGCCATAATCATATGTGATAATTTTTAGCAGCTTTTTTAGTGGTATAACGTTTTATTGTTCCCCATACGAATCCATAGTAAATATTTTGTTTTTTTAGCTTCAAGTTTTTCAATGAAAAAACCAAAAATATTATAAAACGTTTATATAAAAGTTTTCTAAATGTGTATCTTTAACAACAATATACAAGAAGACTATATTGGTAATAAATAAATATTAATTGCATAAATATTTAAATTAAATTATGCCTAAAACATATTTTTCGAACTTTCATTTTTAAAAATAAATAAATCAAAGATTTCTAGTTTTACTAGTGTACCTCAGATGTCTATAGTTGTTTACAGAAAATAAGGGAAAACAAATTATTTAATCACAAAATTATCACACGTTGAGGGAACCAGCGAGTCAGTAACAACTTTAAGTAAGAACACGAAATACAGAAAGTCAAAGTACATGTTACTGACCAGCGAACCTTTAACAACTTTTCGTTCAGTTCATCTGTCACTTAACCGAGCGAAAATTAACGCGCAAACTGAAGGATATTATTTTCAGAACACGATATACAAATAACAAATACAGGTAATATTGACGATTGTAAAAGTAAAGAAGATTTCCAAAATTGGAATTATTTACAATTATTAGCAATCCGGTAAGTAAAAATTGTGTTTACAGTTCAAAATTGGAATTGTTTACAATAATTTCGAACGTCAAATTATCAGGTAGCTCAGTTTATAAATATTCCACTAGGTGGAATCCGTGATGCTCCAATCGTCAATACTCATCGGTTTCATTTTTGTTCATTTTCGCGCAGCTGTCAAATTTTTTTAAAAATGGCGAAGCTTGAGACTACACACAATACAATAGATTGAGCATTGAGAGCAATTTTCTCTAAAATTTAGTGTTTTTTATTGTGTAATATTTGAATTAATTTGTTTAAACTTTGGTGTTTTTTAACTGTGTATTTGAATAAATTTGTTTATTAACTTTTTAATAATGCGCTGTGCAGTTTATGGATGAATGTAATTCTAATAATCAAGGAAAGTGTAATGACGGCGAAACAACCTTTCAAGGTTTCCCAACAAAAGACAAAATTATTTGTAAACAGTGGGTATTTTTGTGCCGCAGAAGTGACAAGTTCAATGTGAAGGCTTCTAGGATATGCTCTAAACATTTTATAAGTGATAACTTCTTTGCTGTGAATCCGGTGTACAAGGGCCAGAGACGAGCCAGATCGAGAGAGTCAAAAAATTTCGAGTAACAATTTAAGCAGTTTATCAAAAATTATTGTCGAAAGTACCGAACAAGCTACACAAACCGTTGAAGTTATCCCTTCGGAATTGGAGCTCGTTAAATTAAACCAACAGTGTTTTAAAGTCAAATTATTGATTCACTGGGTCATATATTCACCGAGGGCCAATTGAAGAAGCTAGAATGTCCTAAAAGGCGGATCAAATGGACAATCGACGATATTGCCAACGCCATTGCAATACATGCAGCAGGGCCACGAGCATATCGCTTACTTCTTAAAAAACAATACCCCTTACCAGCTGTGATAACCCTCAAAAAATGGTGTGCAAAGATCCAAGTGTATCCAGGAATATTGTAGTGTGTTATAAACATAATGAAAAAAGTCGATAAAGGTAATGGATAGAACTTGCGTTGTTTCATTTGACGAAATGAAAGTTAAGGAGAAGGTGGTGTATGATAAATCGAAGGATGAGACACTGAGAGCTGCGAAGTACGTGCAAGTTGCTATGGTACGTGGATTATTTGGGAATTGGAAGCAACCAATATTCTACGATTTTGAGTAAAAAATGACGAGGGATATGCATGTGGATCCCATGTGTGTGCTATAGTGTGTGATCTCGGAGGGTCAAATCAAGGGGTTTTGCGTGACTTAAATATAACGGTGGTTACATCTTTTTTTCGAAATCCGGCTGATCATACTAAAAAGTATATGTTTTTGCAGACGTGCCTCATCTAATAAAACTAATTCGGAATAATTTTGTCGACTATAAAGGATTTTTAATTGATGGTCAACTCGTTCATAAAGGAATTATAGAAGAGTTAATAGCCAAAACCAACGACAGGAGATGAATGTGGCATACAAAATATCGGCAGCCAATTTAAATGTGAGAGTCGCAGAGCGCCAAAAGGTTAAATTAGCCACAAAATTGTTTTCCCATACCGTTTCAACCGTAATTTTACGTGCAGGTAGTTTAGGAGGATTGAGTTCTGAAAATTGGATGAAATGTGCGGAGTTCGTCAAACAAGTAAGAGATAATCGAAATGTATTTTTTAGAATTATTAATTATAATTTATTTAATATTTAAGGTAAACGTTTGGTTTGATTGCTTAAACGTCAGGGTCCCATTCAAAGGCAGCCGGCAGCGTATTCAAGGTGTTGGACTAGCGGAATCCATTCAGTTCGAAATTGTCCAGAAAATGAGCGATACCATGTTCAATATGCCACTTAATGGCAAGGTCAATATGATGCCATTCCAAAAAGGTATAATACAAAATAACGAAAATTTACAAAATATTCACAATCTGGTCTTCCGGAAAAAATTTGAATGTTTCAAACGACAAAACATTCCTGTTCTAATGATTTTTAATGTTTATTTATATTTATTTATGCAGGAATAATAATGACGAATAATTCACTAAAATTTCTATATGACAATCTAAAATCGCAGTACAATATCTAATATTTGTTAACATACAGGCTTAACCAGGATGTATTAGAAAATTTCTTTGGCGTTATCCATGGATGTGGTAAGTGCGAAAGATGGGCTTCACGACCACCCAGACCGCCTCGAGTTTATGTACCGGCTTCGCTCGTATATATTAGGTAGAGGCAACACCATGGTAGACGATAATCCAGATTTGGATACGGTCGGTAATTTAAGTGGTACCTGTTTAGGACATTAACTTCTGAAATAAATTTAGAAGATTAACCAAAGACGAGCTTGAATCACTCCAATATGACGGTTTGGAACATTTGACAGGATATATTTGCCATAGAATTTAAAGCCCTGAATTAGTAATACAATTAATACTGAACAAGATTCCTCATTCACCTGGACGAATCAGTTAACCGAAGGTTCTCTTCAAAAACCAACTAAAGCGTTAATGAGCCAAATGGAAAAGCTCGAATATATGTTTAAAAAATTTAACGATGACAATATTGTATATTGTCCAAAGTATATTGAAGAATTAATTAATTTATCATTAGATGTAAATTGTCAGGAAAAAGTAAAAGAAATGTTTTTCCGTTCACGGATGTACTTTCGAATAAAGCACTTAAATACCATAATAATTATAGAAATAAACAAAGAAAATTTAAGAAAATAATTTCTTAATAAAAAAATGTTTGTTTTATTAAATTTGCAAAATAAATTCATTTTTATCAATTTGATTAACGTTTACTTGTTCTTACTTTAACGTATTCAAAAAATAGTCACAAGTACGGCCATCTTTAAATTTTTGTTGTTGTAATAAATTTTGACATATGCGCAGTATATTACCTTTATTTTATACTATACCGAAAATCAATGATTACGTGATTGTATTCTGTCCGGGAAATGAATTATGACGGTACAGAACAAATGTGTCCGGAAAACGAGCTATTACAGTACAGTACAGACAAATATAAAAACAAACAAAAAAAAAATAACTAAGGTAACTTGATAATTAGAAAATCATTTGGATTGATTTTCTCTAAATTTCAAACTCATGTTTTTACTTTAAAATTTAATTTTAAATGAAAAAATCGAATTAATGTCCCATGTAGTATGAAATAAAACGTTGTACGTTACACATACGTTAAATGATCGTTACAGTACTCGTTCAAAATTCTGGACTCGCTCCTTCGTCGCCTCGCCTAGCAAATGTGTCTTAAGTAACACATGCAAGATAAACTTAAGACTTGTTATGGTAACAAACACAAGTCAGTCAAAAGACAACTCCATGTATTTGGGACGAAGAGTCTTCAAAGAAATGTCTTGTGGTCGTTATTGGTAACATGTATACAAGAGGTCTTGGGTAACATATCTCAAGGTCTTCATAGGTAACATGTCTGGTGGTCGTTATTGGTAACATGTCTGGATTTTGACTTTTGTAACATGTTTCGTGGTCGTATTAGGCAACATGTCTTGCGTACTTCATTGATAACATGTTTTGGGTTTGTCTTTAGCAAAATGTATGACGATTGTCTTAGGTAACATGTTTGAAGCAGTCACACTCCTAAATCTAATATATCTACCCAGCAAAAGTAGAAAATTGTATTCCCCTCCTCCTTTCTTAACCCCCAGAGTCAATACAAAATTTATCGACTCTCATAAATGAGAACCTCTTTGAGATTTTTGTATCGCTAATTCGGTTTCGTACTGAAAAGCAATGTCTACTCCTCAGGTAGCTACGACCGAACTATAAAAATCCAACTCGCTAAATACAATAAGTATATAACCAGAGTGTATTGATTTAGCGAATTATATTCACTAACTCAAAATCAAAAAACCCAAGCAGAAATCTCATGTGTGTGTGTGTATCACACCCACACGAATAATTACGAAGTTTAAAATTTGTCTGATTTAATATGAAAAAATGTTTTCGATAACATATTATTTATTATTTTATAAATGCATTTTGTATAAAAAATACTTAATACGACCACCAAACATAATACAAAAGTCAACATCCAGACATGTTACCAATAACGACCACCAGACATGTTACCTATGAATACCTTGAGATATGCTACCCAAGACATCTTGTATACATGTTACCAATAACGACCACAAGACATTTCTTTGAAGACTCTTCGTCCCAAATACATTGAGTTGTCTTTTGACTGACTTGGGTTGGTTACCATAATAAGTCTTGAGTTTGTCTTGCATGTGTTACTTAAGACACGTTTGCTGGGTTTGTTAACACTTTTTGTTTTATTTTTTTCACAAATAAATATTGTATTGAATTTAAAATATTTTAAAGAAAACTATTTTTTATATTTAAATTAAATAATATTTATTTCTTTTAAACCTAGAAAAAAATTGAACACATACTGAAGACAACCGCAAGACATGTTGCCTAAGAAATTTGTCTCTTTTTAACCAGTGTAATTTCATATTATTTTCTCTATCCCAGACAAGCAAAAGACTTGTTATTGTTACCAAAGACAAAAAATTTGCTGGGCGTCCATAAACGTCGACCTCGTACTGTAATAACTCATTTACCGCCCTTGTGACGTAAATAACTATTACATATGAATACATCAAAATTTCCACAGCACACTTTACCTAAAAATAATAAATGTTGCTATTCACATTACAATTTGAATACTGTATTTGTCAGTTGCTACGGATTCGGTGGACGATATATATCAAAATAATATTCTGTAAGGAAATAATTTCACCTCCCAAGTTGGATACTTGCGGATAAAATTGCTCAAAAATACATTTTTTTAACTTGGGAGGGGAAATTATTTTTCATTTTCAGTGATTTTGGTTAGTTGAAATTGCAGATAAATAGTTATCCGGATATTATCTGCATACATGCGGTCGCCTTTAAGGATTCTTATTAATTCGATGGCTACCCCTTTAATATTTAGTGAATTTGTTTTACTTTTTTTACAATTTTTGAACTTGAAATTTTTCAAAGAGGTAGTTTTTGGTTCGATTTTACCAAATTTATGTTGCCATCTATGTAATGTGTATTGACTTAGTGACCACACGATTTGTGGTAAGGTTTTATTTCATTTTGACCAGAATGATGTTGTTATGAAAATTTTATAAATTTTAATTTAAATAAACCAATTATAACAAGAAAACGAAAACGATTTTCTTAGCCGATGTTCAGATATTTTGAAATTCAAACATTTATGAAAATATCTCAGATATCATAATTAAGAATATTTAAATATTTTTATTAAATAATATTTTCTTCATTCTTGATGACAATTGCACTGAAGAATTAGCTGTCACATTTTGTCTTACAAAATACTTTCCAAATATAATCAGAGATGGCAGTAAAATCACTTTACCTAATGTTAATTGAAAATATTCGAAAAGCGCCTACCTACCAGAAAATTTAAAATTTAAGCAAGCTATCCTTAAATGACATTTCATAATAACAAAATATCAACATAAATAACATACTTTTCATAATTTGTTAAGCGTGGTTTCCTTTATGATGTTTGGCGAAAAATTAGCCAAAGTAAAAGGAGAAGGAAAACAAAAAATTACTTGAAATAGAGTGAAACAGCAACATGTTGTTACTCCGAATTGACATTCCGAAATTTCATATCCTTAAAATCAGTGTTGCAAAACGTTACACGAAACGTAACGCAATAACGAAATAACGAAATAAAATAGCGTTAATTATCATAATTAGGTTTCATAACGTTATATAAATTAAATTGCGTTACAATAACGTTAAACGTAACGATAACGTAAAAAACATTTTTCGTTTCTCGATTATTATTATTTTTTTAAATACATAGAATTTTTTGTACGGAGTGATTAATTCATTGGTCCTACATTAACCAGCAGTGATTTTTTCATCACCAACCGGGAATTGAACCCGGGACCTCCGGAGCTTAAAGCAAGCGCGCTAACTAACCACTGTACCACCACCGGGGCGGCAGCCGGTGCTTTAAATAATACATAGTTTTAATTTTTAATACTTGATTTACTTTATTATTTTATCGATAAAAATAAAAACTAAAAAAACAACCACAGCATGGGAAGAAAAATAGCAGAAAAATAAAAGTATTCACCAACACTTTGTGATGAAAAAGATAAAGGTACATGAAAATTATGTGAAAATGAATCTTTTATTCCTGAAACTCATATTGGTAATCTGAAATCTAAATTCTGATCAAAATTTTAAAATAACGCAATTATAACGTTATAACGTAACGAAATGAAATCTTTTTCTGTTGCATAACGAAATAACGTAACGAAAAAATAAACATATTGTTATAAAAACGAAATGTAAAACGTTATGATTTTTTTTATCGTTTTGCAACACTGCTTAAAATGTTCTTGAATGTAACTGTTGTTTCTTGTAAAAATAATAATTATTAATAGAAAAATGGATAGTGTGGAGGAATTATTGGGAACATATGCAATAATGTTTTGTAGCAGTACCTAGTAGTGAAAGCGAATCAGAAAATGAAGACTGTATTCCACCTCCTAGAAAAAAAAAGAAATTTTGGGTTCGACCTTTTTATAAGGAAAGAAATAAAATCGGTGCTACGTTTCACAGATTAAAAATGTTGGGGGAAGATAAACTGTTTCACAGTTATGACAATGAGTTCTGCCAAGATGGAAGAACTACTTTTGCTTGTTGGACCTGCTATTAAAAAACAAACTGTTTGTAGAGAACCCATAAGTGTGAGCATCCGTCTGGCTATAATATACCATTTTACTAAAGATATTTAGCTACTGGGGAGTCCCAACGGAGTTGGGCGTTATCACATAAGTGCTCCCCGACCTCAGTTTACCGAATTATTAAAGAAGCCACTTGTGTCATAACTTCTGCCCTAAGAGATACAGTTTTCCCGAAAATTAACGTGGATAATTTTTAAAAAATTGGCAGAGGCTTCCACAACAAATGGAACTTTCCCAATTGTATAGGAGCAATTGATGGGAAGCATGTAACAATTGAAGTAAACCTTTTGATTTTAGTTATAAAACAATTGTACTTTATAATTTGAATGACTATTTTAGGCACCGGCTAATGGAGGATCTGAATTCTTTAATTATAAGAAAAATCATTCTGTAGCACTTCTTGCAATCCGTGATCATAATTATAATTTTATATCTTGCGATATTGGAGCAGCCGGTAGACAAAGTGACGGCGGGATATTTTGTGCAAGTAATTTTGGTCAACAATTTTACAATAAATCACTACCGTAAGAATTTTTAATATTTTTGTAAAAATTTGCTAAATTAACTGGATAAAATATGTATGCGTTTCAGAATTTCAGAACCATGTGATATTACCGAGGACCTAAAAAGCTGTCCATTTGTATTTGTTGCGGACGATGCTTTTTCATTAAATAAAAATATGATTAAACCATATGGCACAAACAACTTGGCTATAGAACAGCAAGTTTTTAACTACCGTCTAAGCCGGGCTCGAAGAATTATTGAAAACTTATTCGGAATTTTAAGTACCAAGTGGCGAATTTTCCAGACGAACATAAAGACAGACGTTTCAACGGTAGAAAATATAATTGAATCATGCGTATGTCTGCATAGTTGGCTTCGGCAAGCACAAAATTTAGAGTATGTTACGCCCGGTTTAATCGATAAAGACATTAATGGACGAATAATTCCCGGTTCCTGGAGAAAAGATTCTAGCAATTTCATTCCTTTAGAAAAAACACGGTCAAATCCATCATTTGCAGTAAATTTACAATTTTGAGATTTTAATGAAAATTAAATCGACATGATAATTTTTTTTAATTCGTTACATTTTTTATTCAATTTTTTTATTTGTAATAATTGATTTTTTTTTTCTAATAATATAAAGCTCTGCATGTAAAATTAATTTAAAAACAAAGAATTTAAAATCATTCGTTTTCATCATCGCAATAAATGTCAAGTTGAATATGTCAAGAACCAATATTTCCGCAAATGACTGCAGTGATTTTTTTGGCTGAACTTGGGGCTGAGATCTACTCTCTATAACGTCAAGAAGCCTTTTTTTCAACCTATATTCGCTATTTTTTTTTTTTTTTTTCTGAAAAGCAATGAACCAATGAGTCAACCTTTATAGCAAATATGTCAAATTAATTAATGTACTATGTACAAATTCATTTTCTAAACATTAATAACAGAGACAATTGTAAATGGCATTTTATATGGAGCAGTTCTTCCACTAGATGTAGATATATATGTACGTGTTGTTTGAAAGCATCGGGGAAATCGTATCCTCGTAACGGAAATTCAAATTTTTGTAGTTTGAAATAATATTCTTACGCTCTGCAGGTGTATTCTGGTTTTCCTTAGGAATTTGGAATTATTTTCCTATATAGAAATTATTTTTGATAGCAGTTTTTCCTATGCTATTTTTCCTATGGTCCATTCTGGCGGAAGAAAGAAAAAATGAATAGGAATTTGTTTGTTAGTTTTAATTCCCTACGCTAAGGCTCTGCGATTAGTTAAAGGTAATAAAACGTCAAATATTTTATTGTTAAAATACAATTTTCTATTAGTATGAATAAATAAAAACAATTTGGTTTACATTGTTATACATTATAAAGATGTAATTAAACGGATTTATTTCATTACGCTGAAATTTGTCTGTTATATACATACATATATCCATTTTTATTATTTTTTTATAATGACGTCTCGGCGAACATATACAAATAACAAAATGCCTACTTTTAGGCTGCGTACCAATAGTCGGGTAAATTATTTAGTACAGTAAATTTCAGTTTTAGTACATATTTACCTCAATTGGCGTACCAATTCTCTAGAAGTAAAAATGGTTTGATGGACACAAATTATGGTTCGGAGGGTTAACATCGTTGGTTGCTAGGTGCAAAAGGAAACGTCAAATATTTTTTAATATCCTTATTTCGTAAAGTAAAAAGAAAATTTATTTTATTAGCTTTGAGTACGTATATTATTTATAATGAAAAACACGGAAATTTTAACAAAAATAACTGAAACGTCAAAAAGTTAACAACAACGTCATTTATTTGTTTCTACTATTTTACCCAACTTTTTAGTACAGTATTTCAATTTACCCTGTATACTGTTAAAAAGTAGGTAAAAGAGCAATTTACCCGACTATTGGTACGCAGCCTTAGTGTTAAAGTAAAAATTTCAATAGGAATTAATTTACCGTATCAAAAAAGGCAAGGAAAAATAAATTTCAAAACTGCTATAAATAGGAAACATAAAATTCCTATTAAGGCTTGCCAGAATAAGCATTTAGGGGAAACAAATAAAACTGCTATGAAAATGTCAATTTTTTTTCCTTTTCCTATTCCTAAGGAAAACCAGAATACACCCGCTGGGCTTAGAAATGTAAAAATAATAGTCGGGCATATTTAAATGGATTTTTTAGCGGTGGACACGTAGGAGATCCACTCAGTTCAATTTGAATGGTTTTTTTGTAAGTATTTCTTAAATAATCCCATTTGTTTCGTACGGTATCTTTATTCTTCTTAGTGATTTCCAGATCTATAAATTTGATGTACAGTTGCTTGTAAAATATCAATACGTTCTTAAAAACAAAAACAGCATGTATATGTATTTATTTCAAATGCTTACTTAATTCTGATAAAGCTTCTTCCCACAACTGTGGACGTATTGTCCTATTTTTATAATCAGGATTTTTAAAGATCCACAGTTGTGGCCGTAGTTTTACAGCTTCTACAAGGTCTTCTAAAAAGTAAAATTATGTTATTACAAAAGTTTTGTATAAATATAGACCAATTTACCACAATCAACCTGCAGCACATTTGATTTTACATCACTTCGCTCATTAAGGCAAGTTTCGTTGTCTAGTTCCGAAACAAGCAGCAGTGTTGTAACAATAGTTTTGCATACGATTGCTGTATGCGGTGAAGTCGGCTGTCATTGGTGTGACGGGCCATTTATGGGTATGTTGGACAACCGTGTTTTAATAAAATGTTTATTAGTTTTTGTTTAAAAAAAAAAAAAAGAAAAGATAAGTCGGGCAGAGTGGTTTGTGAGAATTTGTTTTTTTTTGTAAAATCGAATACGAATAAATAAAGGAAAAAATAACTGTAATTAGTTTGTTAATAACGTTACAAATTGTCGTCCCAACGTGTTGCTCGAACCACCACTCTCAATAAATAAATAAAAACTGCAAAATAAATAAATTCGAGAAGGACTTGCGGCATTCGCTATTTTGGATGCCGAGGAAAAAACCGATAGCCAAAACGGAAAGGAAATCCCGTTCCCGGTTATCTGCAAGTGGGGAAAAGGGAAGATTAGCCAGCGAAATACAATTAGTTGCTCGTCGTTCTGGCAGACTTCAGGATAAATTAACCATAAAGACCGTGTCAAATCCACCAATTTTTAAAACAAAAGTTGTGAAAAAGGAAATTTTCAGTGGGGCACATTGTTACATTTATAGTAGTGAGTCGGAATCGGAATCCAACAACACTGCAGTACCAGACAACAAAACATCTGGAGAACGAGAATTTTCAACAATGTTGGATAATAGTCATCCAGCTACGGTAGAGGACGTAACCGCAACTAATACCGAGGCCACGTGTTCATCTACGCGTGCATACAACGCTAACCATCAATTGAAGATGAGTGACGAGGAAAACAAACTTAATACAAAAGACTGTAAACCTCCCACTCTGGCTGCTGCGTTTACCGAGGACCAATTCACAACCTTGATGGATCGAGTGTTTAGAACAAAGGTAGACCAACTGGTAACTTTGCGTATTGTAGTAGCCGGTTTGACGGCAAAAATGATGAGTATGTGGACGCATTTATAAACACAATTAGGATTTATAAAGACAAGACAGGAATGTCTGATGCAAATGCTTTGTTAGGTTTTCCACTGCTGTTGCAAGGTGAGGCGAGTATCTGGTGGGAAGGTGTTAAGTCATCTGTACAGTCATTCAGGGAAGCCACAAAACTATTGAGATCCACTTTCCGTATAATAAAGCCTCCTCATATGATTTACCGAGACATATTTTCGACAAGACAAATGGACCACGAACGTACGGACCTATTTCTAAATAAAATTCGTGCTCTGTTTGCATTACTCCCTGAAGGAGATTTATCCGAAAAGGTGAAATTGGATATGACATACGGTTTGTTATTATTCAAAATACAAAAAAACGTAAAACGCGATGATTTCGATTCATTCGGGAAGTTATTAATTCTCGCGCGAACAGAAGAAACCTTTTATTTGGAGAAAGAACATTGTCGATCGATGAAAACACCTTCACCGATGGAAAATAAACCAGAAAGACCAATATTGTATTGTAAGTTTTGTAAATCTCGCGAACACAACGTTTCGAGTTGTATAGCAAGTTGAAAAAGAAAGGTCACTTTGAGGACAAACAATACAAAACAGCTGGTAATAGTGAAAAGTCTCAAGTAGCAAACCCTAAGGTACAGTCTCACGTCATGACTTCCAAAAAGGAATTCGAATGCTACGGATGTGGGAAAAAGGGATTTATTCGTTCTAATTGCTCGGATTGCAAGTTAAAACCTTCCTTTCCAACAAATCAATCCTCAGTTGATATTGATGTTTGTGATTCGTCACATCTTGTTGAATTTTCGTCAATTAATCCAGAATTGAGTAAGTTTCAAGTTCGTCCAATATTTTCCATTTCCATTTGCGGTGCAAATGGAACGGCATTGATTGATACCGCTGTGAAATTATCAGTAGCGAGTGGGTCATTATTTGAAATTCTATGATAACAAAAAAGGGATTTCAAACAATGCGGATGAATGTCAAATTAGCCGACGGTTCTCATAAACTGGAATCGATACAGATGTGCACAGTTGATGTCGGAGTGCAGGGCCGTTGCATTCCCACAAGATTCGTTGTTTTTCCAAAATCCACAGAAACACTCCTTGGAATAGAATTTTTATTGGATGCGGGAATTCATTTGGATTTTTATGAAAGGGTCTGGTCGTTTCATGATTCAACAGAGAACTTAGTATTGCAATTCGAGAACGCGACTAAAAATAAAATCGTTTCTGAACGTTCAAGTAACTTGTCCTATACTGAGCCGGTCGTTCCCCTGTCACATGAAATAGATACGGGGACAAGTGCTGAATTATTGTCTGAGATTGTAATGTCTGATCCAGACCCAGAAATGGTACGACCTGAAAGTACAAGTACTAACTTTAATGGAAAGAAAGTGATATCTTCAATGGATATATCGCCTATGGAATTGAGTCTTAGACCAGAAGAGGGGTCTAGACTTGATGGTGACCAAAAACTGATAGTACAGAAACTCTTGGAGAGATTTGAGATGACGTTTGCTCCAGGGGGAGATCCAACCGGATTTGTTGAACATCATATCGAAACGGGTGATATTCGTCCTATGGCTGTGCCACCCTACCCATTATCTGAACCAAAACGGAAGATCCTCCAAGCCAAATTGGATCAAATGTTGAAAGACGATATCATTGAAGAGTGTGAATCACCATGGGCAGCTCCCGTAGTGTTAATTCAAAAAACAGACGGCTCTTTCCGCTTTTGTGTGGATTATCGCAAACTGAATTCGGTGACTGTATCTGATAAGTACCCCATGCCAAGAATTGACGATTTGCGGGTATTGGCAGGTCCCAGTTTATCCACGCGATAGAGACAAAACGGCATTTATTTGTGTTTATGGACTGTACCGATTCAAGCGTATGCCATTCGGCGTGAAAAACGGTCCTTCTACATTCCAGAGACTCATCGACCGTATGAAGGCCGAAATATCTGGAGTGGAGATTTTTGCATACCTGGATGATTTGATCATTATTTCAGATTCGTTCGAGGATCATCTGAAAGATTTGGAAATCGTCTTCAATCAATTAAATAAATTTGGTTTGCGCGCTAATCGTAAGAAGTGTTCGTTTCTTCGGGACACAATCACCTTTTTAGGACATGTGTTGACACCGGAAGGGATCCAACCAAATCCATCGAAAATATTGGCTATATCCAATCTCCCTGTCCCTCGAAATGTTCGCCATCTGAAGACATTTCTTCAAACCTGTAGTTGGTACATGAAATTCGTACCCAATTTCGCGGAGAAATCTAGGGTCTTGAGTGATTTAACGAAAAAAAGGGCAACTTGGCCGTGGACTTCTGAACACCAACACGCTTTTGACTTGTTAAAGAATACGTTAACAACAACTATTCTCCAACAGGCGGATCCAACAAAACCTTATATTTTACGCACGGATGCTAGTAACTACGCACCCGGCGCGGTACTCCTTCAAAGGTTTGATGCAGAAGAAAAGCCTCTTGAATACGGCAGCAGATTATTGCCACCACCGGAACGTAATTACTCCACCACTGAGCGGGAGGCCCTCGCAGTGGTCTGGGCTCTCAAGAAGTTCCAAGGATATTTAGACGGATCTGACGTTAGAATAGGTACCGATCATCAACCGCTTAAATGGTTGATGTCCCTTAGATCTCCATCAGGGCGACTCGCTAAATGGGCATTATATATTCAGGGGTTTAATCTCACGATCGAATATGTCCCGGGAAAGGCAAATGTGGTCGCGGATACATTGTCCCGGCCCGCATGTGATGAGGAATCGGAATGCGGTGTGTGTTCTATGCAGATGGATTTCCCATCGGAATCTCCATCCACGATCCGGCAAAATCAAATCGAGGACCCCGAAATAAATAAAATTATTCATTGTTTTGAGACCCATGATCATCCCGATGTCCAAAACTGGATGGATCGTGGCTACATGATGTCGTGTGGAGTGTTGTATCGATTTACTCCGGGAACTGATTCCGAGGAACCACAGTTGGTTCTCCCAACTGTGAATCGATTGGAAACTCTGAGGGCATTTCATGATGATCCTAGCGGTGGACATTATGGGGTGGACAAGACTTACCAAAAGATTAGCCATCGATATTTTTGGCCAGCTATGCGATCGCAAATTTCGACTTATCTAAAGAACTGCACGGAATGCCAAAGGTACAAACCATCGAATTTAAAACCGACTGGAATTCTTCGTATCCCAGTCCTCAATCAGCGATTTGAAGTAATTTCCATTGATCTTTTTGGCCCGTTGGTTGAAAGTGAGGAGGGTTTTCGTTGGGTTTTGATCGTTGAGGATACGGCAACTAGATGGGTTGAAATATTTCCATTAAATTCAGCGACGGCTAATATTAATAGAATAAATTAATATTTTTTCCGTTATGGAATTCCCCATCGAATCATATCCGATAATGGATCACAATTTATTGGCGGAATAATGCAACAAGTGGCATACGTACTTGATATTCGACAATCCTTTACCCCAGTATATCATCCGCAGGCAAACCCTGTCGAGCGGAGGAATAGGGATATGAAAACGCAGTTGTCAATTCTCGTAGATAACGACCATTCAGATTGGCCGAAATATTTACCATCGGTACGATTCGCGATGAATACCACCGTTTGTGAAAGCACCAGTTTCACCCCCGCCTATATTACCTTCGGAATGGAATTGAGACACGTGTTTGACAATAAACATGACTACCGGACAGTGACCAAAATGAAAACTTTATACCGGAAATTACTCCTTACTTGCTGAGAATAGGGAAAGTTATCGAAAGAGCACGAGAAATTCACGAACGAAATCTACAGTTTGACCTTGATAGTCTGGTCTTAGTAAAGACACACCCAATTAGTGACGCCTCCCGTGGCCGTTCTGCTAAATTCGCCCCTCGACGCGATGGACCCTATAACATCTCAGAAATTAAGTCTCCAACGACGTATGTTGTTACAACTTTAAATGGTTCGCCCATTGGCACTTACCATGTGTCCATGCTAACTGAATATCAGGGACCGAGTGACGTAGACCCGGTACGACCTTATGGACGGCGAACTGCCCGAACTGCCAATCCTGATGATAATGATGACGAAGACGAAACCAACCCGGGACCATCGATACGTACTCGTGGGCCGCGGTTAATAAGGAAGCCGTTACGTTATCAATGATTTTGAATTTTATCCATACTTTAATTTTGTTAATGATTTTAAATGTTGACTGTGTTGGGTGATGTATGTATTTTCGTTCGCATGCTCATCATTTCTCTGTACTCTCTGTGCCCCTTCTCGAGACGAGTTGGAGTACAGAGGGGGAGATTGTAACAATAGTTTTGCATACGATTGCTGTATGCGGTGAAGTCGGCTGTCATTGGTGTGACGGGCCATTTATGGGTATGTTGGACAACCCTGTTTTAATAAAAATTTTATTAGTTTTTGGTTTAAAAAAAAAAGAAAAGAGTAGTCCGGCAGAGTGGTTGGTGAGAATTTGTTTTTTTTGTAAAATCGAATACGAATAAATAAAGGAAAAAAATAACTGTAATTAGTTTGTTAATAACGTTACAGTGTATCCATTTTGGTTTCTGAAATATATTCCAAAATTAATAAGTGCATAGGTACATAATTACCTGTAATTAATAATTTTCTAAATATTATCATCATAATCATCTTCGACTGGTTGCAAATTACCATCTTCGACCGACTGCATAGTACCGTATGGAAATTTGGTTAGTGTCGTTTTGTTGAAATCTTTGGTCAGAAATCCGGTGTATAGAACATTTTCTAACACCACAATTTTTTTCTCTTTGAAATCTACAATTGTAATAAAGTAATAAACTAAGTAACAAAAAGGTGCGGAAAATTTATTGCATAATTTAATTTACCTTTTTAAATATTTAATTTTTTAAAGTCCATTTTTTCAACGGTTGACGTTTTTGATTTTTTTTATTGTATTGCGTACTAGATTGCATTTAAAATATTAATATTAGTTTATTTGCACAAGTATGCATTTCATTCCGAAAACTAAATGAAAATTCGACGTCCACTCCTAAAAGGACTAAAGCATGGTTTCCATGATGGCGAGGCGAAAAAATTAGTCAAACTAAAAAGAGGAAGGAATAAAAAAAATAACATGAGTGTGAGTGAAACAGCAACAAGTCGCTACACCGAATTTTTATTCATTTATTTTTGACGTTTCGAAATTTCATCACCTATAACTTTGTTTGTGTTTGGATTGATATACATTTGGAGACATTTCATAATTTAACTTACAATTTTTAACTTTATTAACATCCATTACTGGATTAATGCTTTATATTTAATTATTGTCTTTACAAAACAAAATCTAAATTAACGGTTCTATTTTGAAATTTGTGTTATTCCGAAAATTTTCTTCAAATTGACATACGAATTCCGAAAATCAGCGGCTAATCCGAAAAAAGATGATCCATTTCATCGTTTTTTCGGAGTAGACGTCCAATTTCGGAGTGCTGAATTAAAATGCTGACAATTCCACGTCTAACTTTTTTGTCAAAAATATAGCCTTTCTCTACCGCACCATAGGAGTATTTGTATGTGCATCCTTCTTGTTTTTTAGGACGTCGAATTATTTCACAATGGAAATCGGCCTTTAAACTTCAAATTGGGATAGCGCGTTCAGTTTCAAATTTCTCCGCCACGTGGTACCATCGATCCTCCAATCGTCAATAAAAGCTTCGTTTTGGCCCGTTTTGGCAATAAATGCAGTAAAGTTATCGAAAATGGTAAGAAAATGGCGTGAGATGAAGGGTGGCATGTTAATTTTTAAATATCTTCTGTGAAAAAAAATTGATATTTGTCTGTACAGTGAAAAGTTATACCCTGTTAAAAATGAGTGAAACTGAAGAAGAAATTTGATATATGTATTATAAAATTCTATTTCAAAAAAACGAGAGCGAACATGCTACTTTCTTCAATGCAAATTTCTTGCAAATTTATGAATTTTTTTTTTTTATTTTTTTTTTTAAATTTTTTTTTTTAATTTATTTTTTTTATTTTTTCACTTTTACTAATGTAAAAGAAAGTAAAAGGGAAGAAGGCAATGCAGGCTGCTAAAATAATTGGTGTAGTGTTGATGCCTTATATCAGAAAGATACACGAGTAGTCTGGCCGAGCAAGATCCATCACGTCGCTATTGGACTCCATATTCAGCATCAAAGAGTTTTAAATCATTTGGAGAAAGTTAAATTAAAAAAGAAGCTGAATATTTGGGTAACACACGATTTTACCGTGAAAAATTTATCGGACGAGGTGTCCAACTACGCATCACTGTTGAAAAGGTACGAAATCGACCAATTTTTGAAACGTACAGTTACGGGTGACGAAAAATGGATCATACGACAATAATGTACAAAAAAGATATTGGTCAAAGCGTGTTGGGACCACACAAACGATGGAAAAGTCACATTTGACACCAATAAGGGGAAACTTTATATTTGATAGGGATTGGAAGGGAGTCGTGTATAATGAAGTGATACAACCAGATCAAACGATTGATTATAGCAATAAAACAGAAAAGGAATGGTGTTCGTTTAGTGACGCAAGTTTTTTTTAAACAAATCTTTGATGAACCGTCAGACTATCCTTTGTTTCGTTCACTGCAGAACTTTCTTTATGGTGTAAAATTGCCTTCAAAAGAGATCTGCAAAAACTACTAGACGTTTTTTAGTGACAACGTAATTGTGGCAAGCAAGCTGTCTGCCAGAATGGTACATATACTTAGTTCATAAATCGAATACGTCAATTCAACCATGACAATTGTGCGTCATCCAATTCGCAGCGGTGATATACGAAAAATCAATCGTGTTCGAGTTGCAATACAATATTTATAGTTTGCGTCGTGACTTTAACCTTATAAAGTTAGCGTGTAATGCTTGTAGTGAGCTAGACCGCATCACTTCAGTTATCAGTTTGTGTGCCTTGCTTGACTTCTAGAATAAATCCAGAATAACGGAAACTTCAGAAAATATAGCAATGCTCATAGTCAATTCGGTATATGTCATAATCGGAATTACAATAATGTTGATTCATTTTAACAAACAGAGACAATCAATTCAGTTGGTTTGTTCCATAACATAAATCAGTGCCAACTCACAATTAATGAGTCATCCAGGAAAGTCGTCTTGGACCTTTTTATCAAGGGCGTCAAAATGATTTTTTCAAGTCGACACGGGTGTTTCGAGCTCGCTGGTTGGACTTAATGAATATAAATAGTTGGGATCGCCTCTCTGCAATCCAACAAACAAAATTATAACATTGTACGATGGAACTTGCATTAAACTGAAAGGCGCTGCTGCAGTTGATAGCCTGCTGATCATTGATAGGAACAAAGCGACTCCTGTTTTGGGGCTAAATTGGTTTAATGCGCTTTTAAAATTAATTCTGTTTTTGAGATTCTTCAAATCATATAAAACTCATCGAACAAGTTACCAAATTATGTGCCGAAAATCTGAATTTATATTCATCGACTTTGAAGCTTTTTAAAGCCGAAATAGTTGTCAATTCGTATACTCACACAAAGTTTATTTTATACCGTTCACCGAAACTGTTGCATTTGTCAAACACGTAAATCGACAGTTTGGTCAGCGAAATCTTTTAAACCCAGTAAAGTTTAGTCGATGGGCTGCATCAATTCCCAAATGTGCTTTTTATCTCGACAATGTGATTATTTCGGGAGAAACAAACGAGGAACACTATCATAACTATTTCACAACAATGTATCGAACTGTAGATGGATCTACTTTCTTCAGGAGAGGAGAGATGATTACTCATCCTGATCATATTAATGATCATCCGCTCGAAAGAGTGACGACATTTAAGGATTTGGGAGTCATCTTGAACCATCAGTTGAATTTTCGGGATCATATTAACTTAATTGTAGCTAAGTCTAATAGTTCTAATATTGATTGAGTATAAAAACAATTAATTCTATACTTGCTGCACAAAGTGAAGTGGTCGTTTGATCCTAAACTTCCAATGTGGCAGAATAAAAGGAATTTACCATCTCCATGCCGAACGCTGTAAAATTGTAAAGTTGGAATCACTGATGGACAGGCTTAAGGTTGCGGCTTCTATGTTCATCGCTGATTTTTTAAATGATGCAGTTGATTTCACTGAATTTCTTGCCAATATTGATATGCATGTGCCCTGTAAACCAGTTCGGGTCAAACATTTTATTTATTTACCGGCTTTTAAGTCTAATTATGCGCATAATGCCCCCTCTTAACCGATATCTTTAATCGATTTGAAAACACATACGGTCTGAACAACGACTCAAGTCAGCGACCGATAAATTTGAAGAAAGTTAAAGCATTCATTAGTGTAAACTCAATTACTGTAGTAAATTTATTCAACGTTTTTTATCGATTGATTGGCCAACGAACTTCATCACAAACAAAGTTAAATTTATCTAGGGTGAAAAAAAAAATCTATCATCGTGCCAAGTCCGCTACAGTGACGGATTATAATTTTAGCTAACAACTCTTCAGCGATGGGAATCGATGCTGTTATTTCTCGTCTGTATCCATATGTTCTGGAGAAAGCTGCTGCATTCGCAATTTATTTAAAACACTCGATGTCAATCAACGTTCGTTAGTCAAATTGAGAAGGAGGCGTTAACAATTCTCGATAGAGTGAATAAATGCCACCAATATTTATCTAGATATTTAAACTTTTCATCGACCAACCACTAAACAACCGATCCTTAATACCGATACTTAATCCAAATAAAAGGTTACCCGTCATGCCTTTACATTGGCTGCAAAATTGTGTAAATCACGAAAGCAAGTTTAAATTGAATCAATCTGTCTTTGGAAAAAACTTTTCAAATTGTGTCGCAATTGGGTTAAAGGCCGAATCATAAAAAAATATGCGGCAAAATATTTCTGGTCGAAATCGAAACGGGAATCAAAACCATGTCAGATGCTGTTAATCAAAATTCTATTGACGACCCTAGTATACCAGTCTTTCAATAGCACCACAAAAGGATAACCATTGGGTCAAATAAGTGAAATTTCCACATCATACTGTTCGTGTGTTACGATTTATGTGTTTTTATTTGAATCGGTATTGTACTAAGTATTGTCCTATTGCCTTAAGTTCGCCAAACCATTTGAAACTGTCCTTGGATAAAAAGTGCATGGTCTGATGTCTTAAAATAAATTTTAAGACATCAGACCATACACTTTTTATCTAAGGCCAGTTTCAAATGGTTTGGTGAACTTAAGGCCCACATCTGCATTATAAGGGAAGAGTTTAATCGGTGTCAGAGTGAATTGATATTGCAATTCCCTTACAATTTTCATCTTCGGGATGGCACCATTAATTAGAAGGCTGTAAGTATTATCTTGGCTGAGGTAATTATTGGTTTTGTAACTTTTGGTCCTTTTCCACCGTTGCACTCTCACTCTCTCTCTGCATTTGGTGACTTTTCGCGCGTTGGGCTTTTCTAGCACCTAACAGGCTTGGCTTCTTCAAGCTTATCTGCTGTTTGACAAGCTGCTGCTTAGAAAGTGCTTAGAAGTTTCTTACCATTTCTGTACGTCCATTTGAAGAGTTGTCAGAATCAGTATTCCATTTTGTGAGGATTGGTAAATACTTTGTTGACATGCCATGTCATATCCCATATCGTATTACACGAAATATTAGTATGCAGAACAAGATTACATAACACACCGACTACCGCATTTTGTGTCGAACCTAAACTAGTGAAAATGATGCTCGATACTCGAATTTAGTGAAGTAGCTTTTGACCTCATCTCATCACTATACATCTTCATAATTAACAATTAATTATTTCCAATTTAGCATAGATCGTATTACGTTGTTCAAAGCATAACTATCCTAAGATTAAATAATTTCACTTTAATTATTGTTCGAGCTCATTAAGAAACACCTTATGGTAATAATAATTTAAAGAAACTACATTACACAATTTTTTTTTTTTTGTAGTTTAAATGGAATAAATAAAGTATGTGCTCAAGTGTGTTTCTGAAACACGGAAGATTTTTCTTAAGTCTTTAAATGACTCGCGCTACTAATTTATTCAAACACAAAACACAACAACAACCAAAATATAATTTGCAACATAATACGGTCGAACCTCCACCATCGCACCCCACTCCAAATACTAATCGTTCATCTCTTCTATGATTTCATGGCAATTCGGAATTGGAATATATTTCTCGAATAAAATAATGAAAACAAAACAACATAAATAAATTCGAGCATAGAGAAAAGAAAAGAAATTTCTTCGTGCAAAGATATTTAAACGGTACTGAATAAAAACAACAGATCACAGCATCTCGAAACACCAAACTGTTTGGATTAAGAAAAAAAAAAAAATATTTTTATAAAAGATTTCTGATTAAAAAAAGAAAGTTTATTAAGTGATTTTTATTAGTGCTTGTGTATATAAAGTGAGCTTACCTTAAGGCTAAATAAAACCATGGTTTCTATTAGTCAAATTGTAAGTGGCCTAATCTTAAAGTGATTCGATATAGTTAGTGGCTTAATAAAAGAAGTTCTTATGTCTTATTTATCAATATAACTTCTACAAAATAAATGGACATTGTTACTTCTCGCAACAAGTCATCAAATAAGCAAAATGGATAAAAATATTGTTTATGTTCGATTTTTCTAGATTTTCTCAATCGTTGTGGCCGTTCTGATTGTCTTGGCTGCTGTTACATCAAGCCCAGTTCCAGCAGAACATCAAAAGTAAGTTTTACTTCAGCAATAATATAAGTTAGTTCAGTTTTAATGTATTTTTTGTAAACGAAATTTTCAGAGTTCGAATTCATGTTCCGGTCAAACATCATACACATTTAATCACAAAAACCGTAGTAAAAACTGTTCATGTTCCCGTGCCCGTAAAAGAATCTCACCATCATATTATCGAAGAGGAGGAGGAAGATGATCATGGTTGGGCCAAATCGTATTTAAGCAAGAAAAAGGGAGAAGATGATCATGGTTGGGCAAAATCATATTTAAGCAAGAAAAAGGATGATGAAGATGACCAAGGTTGGGCGAAAGCGTATTTAAATAAGAAAAAGGAAGAAGAAGAAGATGACCACGGTTGGGCCAAATCATATTTAAGCAAGAAAAAGGAGGAAGATGATAACCAAGACTGGGTAAAAGAGTATATAGGCAAGAAAAAGCAGTACCATCCATTTATCTAAGTTAATCAATCAACTTAACATCTTTAGAGATAATGATGCAAGCGCACAAAAGTACCTTTAAACGATTTTTTATATGTTTCCATTAAACGCGATACATACATTCAACCAAAGTGTAGCACTTGAACTTGTTAAAATTGCACAAAACTATTTTTTGTTGTTGTTTTTGTATTATAAATTGTGATTTTATTACATGTAACTAGTTTATTATAAATAGTTTATAAAAATATATGTATATAGATGTAAACACATAAAAAATGAAATGCTTTTTACTTTTATCGATTTTACTTTCGATTTTCATTGAAAACTGGTTTCATCATAATATACAGACAAGTTAGTAAAATCGATCGATTGAATCAGAATGGCAAAATAATTTTCTTTTCATGTACGTAGGTGCAGTATATACATATATATTCGATCACTTTTTAATGCGCGATTTTACCGATCGATTATAAGTCGTGATCTTGTTTAGCTGGTTTGTTATTACAAAAGTTTATTCAACTTTTTATAAATGCGCGCTACTTCATTATGTTATGTCAAGATATTAATTAATAATGAGATGCGTATGGGCGCAATGATGACACAAAAATTAATTAGAACAATTTACCGAAATGATCAAACACATCGTAACGTAAATCACCTACTTCGGTGTAGTATTTATCTTTTGATTTTTGATTATTAGATAATTAAGTAGTTAAATGGCGGTCAATGGTAATTAAGTGGATTGTTTGCATTGTACATTTCAAAAAGAAAGTTAATTAAGAAATGGTTGGATCATGTAAATTTGTAAATAGTTGTAATGTTGAGAGATTTATGCTTATTGTATTAAAAAATGAAACGGTACAAAAGAAATTGTTATCTAAAGAAGGTGAATGAACTTTCAGGGTTTCCTGTAGAATCGCAAACTATATAGACAACCCGTGAAAGGATTAATTTACAAAGGAATATATGCCGGCATCAAAAGGGATTTAGATGTTGATAGAAATGAATCGATTCATGTGGAGCACCGTCATTAGTCAGAAATTGGCTAGGTAGACCGATTGGACCACCTTGGCCAACATTTTTTGTCGAAATTCCTTAAAATAGTGGTACCGAAGGTGATTATTTCAGATGAAAATTTATAGTTAGGTACTGACTCCAGTATATTAATGTTTCCCACCAAAAGTTAAACCCATACCAAATAATAATATAATTATACACAATAATTACATTGATAAGCTACGAAAAGGATAGATAAAAAATAGATCATCGATACGAAATTTCATTGATGATTGCTTCATTGATGATATTGCTTTATATTTGTGTGGAGATGTAATTACATACGGAATAATATTTTGTATTTCTATGGTAATGAACGTTAAAAATTATGTAATAAAATATAGGGTGCAGGTAGGCGAAATTGGAAATTTTACTAATGATTTGAAATAAAATGTGTTAACTATAATAAAATTATAATTTAATTTAGTTCACTACATTCACTCATTACGCAATGAAAGCGTTGCGAAAAACAAACTGTTTTCTATTAGGGGTTGAGTCCGTCATGTATAGTTCCGACATGTTTAAGTCCGACATGTTTAAGTCTATGCAGATAGATTCGTTCTTAGCATTCATATCTATAATGAAATACTTTCGAAGTCCTTTCACTACTTTCAATGGCCCCTCGTATGGAGGAGTTAAGCCTGTCTTAACACTGTCCACCCTGATGAAAACAAGGTCACAGTCCGTCAAGTCCTTGTGTAGAAAAATATTCTTTTGAAGGGGACTACGAGTGTTTTGTGGTACGACGTTACGCATCGACTGTCTTAAGCGATCGACCAGTAAAGCAGAATCTATCGATGGAATAGGGGTAGAATGCATTACTAGTTCTCCAGGGACATGTAGTGATTATCCGTAGACAAGATCAGCTAGAGTGGATCCGAGGTCAGGTTAGACCGAAGTTCTAATACTAAGAAGAATAAATGGTAGCGTCGTGCCCCAGTTCAGGGTTTTTTCTCTAGCAGACAGTGAGGCTTTTAAGGAACGATGGAATTGTTCCACCATACCATTTGCTTGGGGATGATAAGTCGTAGTCCGTAACCTGCATAAACCTCATAGATTGTTAAATTCCTGAAAGAGATTACTTTCAAACTGACTGTCTTGGTCAGTCGTTATCTCGAGCATTACACCGAATCTCAAGATGTACTGGTCTACGAATGCGCTCACTACTGAGGCTATTTGCATATCCAACAACGGAATAGCTTCTGGTTAGTATATAGGAATAACCGTTTGACGGTGGTAGTGGCCCAACCAAGTCGACGTGAATTTGCTCAAATCTACCAGAAGGAATGTTAAAGCGTCCGTGTTCGGAACGTGTATGGCGATCCACCTTCGACTTCTGGTAAGCAAGACACACTTTGGACCAATATCTCGAATCGACATTCATACTGGGCCAGAAGACGATTTGTGCCCGTTGATGTTTCACACCATACTTTTAGATCGGATTCCGGATCACGAATAAGTTCAAATTTGAACTTAGAACATCGATATCTCAACAACCAATGATTGCACAGTAAATTTAGGGCAGCTTTAAAAACTTGAGTAAATTTCCTACAAGATATTTTAATGATTAGTTGAGAACAAATTTTTTTTCACCCTCAATACTAATTTGAAAAAAGTACCAAAAAATGATTTTTTAGGTTGTCTTAGTAAATCTACCGTTAGTTTACAAATATTGATGATAAGACTAATGTACTCCTAATAGCTCTGTATTATTTTCAATTTATCCATCCAACCGTTTTTCCGGACAGATTGATCAAAATTTTACAAAACTATTAAAAGAACAAATGATCTTCAAAATAAAAAAACGACGTCTTTCACATTTTGCGTTAAATTACTTGTTAACCCTTAACGATCGTACGATTTTTTTGTAATACTCTCCCATAAAAAACGACAGAAAATTAAATAAAGTTCTGCAATATGACCGAAATGGGGTAACTAAATATTCACTGTCCGGGTAAGCTGAATCCCCTAACAGAATACCGTCATGTGCCATCAAACTACGATTAGAGTTAACTGTGTTGAAAAAGTATGAACGTCGATACATTCTAGCATCATGCATTGACCCCGGCTCGCCGCAATGAATATCGATACATTTTTTGTCCGCATCGACGATGCCTTGTAACAGGATGCTGTAATATTTTTTTCGATTGTAGAATGCCTCTTTGTTTTCCTTTGGACGGTTAATCCGAATATGGCAACCGTCTATGGCTCCTATAACCCGCGGAAATCCTTTCATTCTTAAAAATTTGAATTGATTAGCTCGCGTGTCTTGCTCTGTTGGCCATTTGATGTTCCCTCTGTTGATCCATTCCACAACTCTATGTTAAACACGAAATACTGAGCTTTTGGTGATATCAAACCTGTCAGAAATCTGCCTGTAAGTTTCTGTGTGGGCGATATACCACGAAGTAATATAAATTTCCTTAGATGGCCCTATTTGTTTCCTTCCAATATTACTTTGTTTCCTCGTGAATTCTGTATGCAAATCTAAAATAAAAATGAAAATTAATACACAATCTTTGACAGAATCCATTTCCTTGTTTAATTATTTACCTATTAATTCAGCGACTATGCTTCTTTTCAAACGAAAATGCTTCTGAAATTCAGTGTGTGTAGATTCCAATAATTACTACGTAGTTCTGTATGCTTGTTCTGTTAACTTCATCACAATACGAGGATGAAGATGAGGAAGACAGAAAAAAAACAGTCTAATAAACTCTCATCACTGCTGCTACTATTAAATGATAATGCATTTATTATCTATTAAGAGATTAATTTTAATAAGTTAAAGATTATTATTTAAAATTCAATTATTTTTCTCAACTTACTTTCCAGCAATTTTAATTTAATTTTAGGTTTTCTTGCAATATATATTAAACACTTTAAGAAATTTTGGCATTTCACATATCCTCAAAACTAACAAAGCCACCTCTTGAACGGTTTTAGTACCAAATTAACCTAGCGGAAATTATTGGCGTAACTACTACCAGCAAACTACTCATATACAAGAGCAAGAGCAGTTGAAAGCAGTGGGAAGTACTTGTGAGTACTTTGCTAGCGAAAATGGAACGCAGCAATTAGTGTTAAAATATTCTGTAGGCATCACTACTAAACTAAAAGAGCTGTTCAAATACAATTATATTTAAAAATCGAAATGGGTTGCATTTCGAACAATTGTGGAGATAAACGAATGGGATAAACGGATTACATGAGTGAATCACTACACATCAATTTGAAAATAATACAGGGCTATTAGGAGTACAATAAACTGTAAAATGACCTGGCAACATTAGTCTTTTCATCAATATTTGCAAGTATAACGAAATTGAAAACTTCAATCGGTTTTCCGAGTTTTGAACTAAAAAATCGGAAAATGATGAAATTTGGTTTCCAACTTTCAACACAGCAGTGGAGAATGGCGTCGGTGTGTACTTTTTTAATTTATGTGTTTACATTTTCAACTTTAGTTTTGTGAGAGACGCCATTTAACATATTGGGTGTTTTCTTCTATTCATTCTGGATATTCCAGACATTCCGAAAGTGACGTAAATTGTTCTTTTATTCATTCCATTCCTTCTATTCCTTTTTTACTCCGTTCTTTTATTTATTCGGAATATTCAGAATGCATTCTTTTTGTACTACATCGAAAGGTAGAATAAAAAGAATATTTCGTTTGACGTTTTGTAATTATGTGCGATGCTTACAATTTAAATGATTAAATTGAATTAAATCGTAGATATTATGTAAAATGAAATTATTAATTATGATAAAATTAATTATTTAAGGTGTTAAATATTAAAATTTTTGAAAATATATATTTATAGTTTTATTACATGATACAATAATAGTTTTAAATAGAGTTTGGCGGATACAAAAAGTACCAGTTTTTTTAAAGATATATAAATTAAAATTAATATTGCAATATGTGTTTTCACGTACAAATTATTTGCAACTTGAATTAATCATAATAAAATTATTTATTTAATAAATTTAACTTGTTTCCTAATTTTCAAAATAAAAAAAAATCGTGCTATGGAAAATGTATTCCATTTATTCCAATCCGTTCTTTTATTACATTACGTACGGAATATTCCGAGGTCACGTGATCAATATTCTATTCCTTCTGTTCTTTCTATGGAATGAATAAAAGAAAACACCCATTATGGTTGTTGTGTTTTTGTGTTTGCTTAAATTTTATTTTTTTTTTGCTACGGCCGGTGTTATAAGACTTAAATTTAGTTTGTAAAATTTTTATTTTTGTGATTGTTTGTGCGAATATTATTATTATATTATTAAAATCAATTTCTGTAGATGCAGCGCGAATTGAGACTGGAGAAATTTATGTTTGTAAAGCAAAATGTACGGCGATATGATGGCGGCACTTTTTTAGTTGGATATATCAGCAGTTATTTGGTTTTAATTCGGTTTTTTGTTACTATGTATTAAAATAATTTAAAAAATTATAATTATAATACATTTATGTATTAATAAAAATAAAATTATTATGTTAATGAAATACTAAAAAAAAAAAAAATATGTTTTTATTTAAGTATGTAGGTATGCATGTATGGAATGGATGTATGTAAAGTGAAATTTCCCCGCCAAAATTTATATTATAAGCCCCGCCCATTTTTTGTGCGACATAACCTCACTTTTTTTGTCATCATTTTCCGATTTTTGTGGCCAACTTTCATAGTAAATCTTATAATAAGTCGGACATTATTCCGGAAAAAAGTCGGTGATGAAATCAGCAAAATGTGAGAAAAATACAAAAATTGTCGGATATAAAAATACTTGGGTATTGAGGGTGAAAAAAAATTTGGGCTTAAGTCCACTTTCATACACAACCTCGGATTTGTATGAAAATTGGCACAATGAAACTAGATTTATTCGTGATAATTTTTTTTTTCAGGACGCCATTGGTTCACGAGACATTTAGATTTTAAAAATCCAAATTTACCATATAAAATTGGTGCCTTCGCTAACTTTGTCGATGGTTATCCAACAAACATCGCGGACGGAATGTCGTAAAATTGCACGGCGTACTCGGAAACGCACGCTCTCGGTGCACAGAATTCCTTGTACTTGGCCGAAGAAAACTGTCATTTTTTTCCATATCCCAAGAATAACAAATCTGAACTCAGTTGTGAGTTCCATTAGTTTTGGTAAGTTATACAGGAACTTGTTTGCTTATAGGGAAGTTACTAATGACTGGAAAAAAAGTAATTTTGATAACTTATTTTTTTGATAGCCAAGTTTAATAAATCGATACGTAATATACAGTACACAAATTATAATTCTTGTTTTACATTCTCTTTTAGAGGTATGTATATTATATTTATAGGTTATTAGATTAATTAAATAATTTTTTATTAATAATGTAAACCAATAACTAATAACTTTCATTAATATTCTTTTAAATTTAGAATTTGGTTAATGTTTCCTAATGTTCATGGATCCCTATAATTCGATATTCACGTGTTGTAAGATAATCATGAATTTTATTTTGTAGCTGATTATTTTATAATGAGGAATAAATAAAGTTAATAATAAAAAAAATTAAAAATGTTATTTTCATTAAAAAAAATATTTTACCAATAAGCATTAATCGATATTTTGAGAGTACCCAATGAGCCCATGAGCAATTTCGCCCAACAAGCACGATTCTGAGGTCCATCCAGTTCCAGCTTCTCGCGACAAGTTTCATAGTGTTTCTTATAATAAAATGGAACTCAAATGGAGCTTATTCTGAACTAAGCTCAGATTGAGTACTGGTAATTCGAGATAAAAGGTTGAGGTAAAAATACTTGGGTATGTTTCCCCTTTAAATGGGAATTCTTTTAGTGTAACTATAGTAGTGCGTACGAATTTTCCGTAAGCTTTGCTTCCTCTTTCAAAATTAATTTAACACAATATTCTGAACGAATTCAGTACCTAAAATCGTGGATTTGTATCGCGATACTGGCAACTAATACCTGTATAAATTGTATACACTTCTGTAAAATTAATATTTAAATAAAAGTAAAAGAATTTCAAATAATAAATATTTTATTTCATTTAAATCACATTAAAGAAAACTTCAGTCTAGTATAATTATGATATCTTAAGCCTAATTAATTATGCATGTGTATATTTATTATATACTTAAGTATATAATATAACTTCAAGAAACTGGCCACAACTAATAAAAAAATAATTCATTTATAAAGATCTAAGACTTAATATTATAATCAATCAATATCTTAAACTTAAAAATAAGTTTTTATAGTATAGGTTCATATGTATGATGTAGGTATAACTTACATAAATTAAAAAAGACTTCATGTCTAATGCACTTATACCTTAAAAGTAATATTAGTAAAGAACTATAATGGCGGTTGCTTTTTTTTTGTTTCCTGACTCTGTCAGGTAGCTCGCTAAAACCATTTTTTTATAAGCGTGGTGACATCTTCTTCAGAGGCAGCTGAAAATTTTTCAGCAGCAGATCCTTTTTATAATGAAGTGTGTAATTTGTTATAAAAAATATAATGTAATTGGAACATGTACCTAAGTAGAAATTTACCTTTGAGTATTTTTATTATTAAAAATTTTTTAATCATCACATTATTCTGTAGACCAAACCATTAAAACTTCATTGCTACTTCGTCAGTTATAATTTTAGTTAAACAAGTACCAATAAACTTTGTCATATCATTTTGTTTAACGTGGTTAAATTTTTTTTTTTTTTTAATGCACAATTTAGCATTCAACTTTAGCGTCTTAGGAGTGGACACAGTGTTTGTTTGTTTAAATGAAATGCTGACCGATGGTAAAGTGGTTCCAAATTTATTTATACATATTATGTACTTACTAAGTATTTTCAGCCTTAGCTTCCTCTTTACATTTTCGTTCCAGGTCTTCAAATTCAGCCGCAGAATCAGTAGGTAAACGAATATCCGAAGGATCTTCATCATTTTCGAACGACACATTTGATTGGTTCGATTGAACGGTCCGAAGAACAATAAGTTGCCTCATTATGGTTCGTTGATTTTTGATAATTTCTAAATTTTACTCTTCCAGTTTTTGAAGCTTGCCGTTTATTTGTTTCATTGGACTTGTTCTTAATGCTAAAAAATACGCTTACCAATTTTACAAATAAAATACATTAAAAAAATTAACTTACCAGAATGTTCTTTTTCTGTATCTGATATTTCCAAATATTCAGCTGTGATCTCCGTTGACATAGTTGGTATAACTTTGCTAATTTTTAAAAAAATGTTGATAGCCTAATTCCGAATCGGAGTATGAGGGACTCTCAGGGCCATCTTTTTCTCTCGTATCTGTCACAGAATCTTCTTGAACTAAAACGTGAATTAAATTATTTGAAAATATTTATATACATATCGATCAACTTACGTTTTCTTTTAAATTGGAAAATTGTTGGGCTGATAAGTAAAATTGTTTGCCGAAATTATTCTATAATAAAGGTAAATAAAGTGTTGTTGAATCTGTTTTTAAAGCCATGATTTGAAATTTAATTGATGATATTTTATGTAATTGTTTAACTTTGCTTGACGTGTAAATTGCTTGACGAAAACGGTTTATTAAAAAAATCTACTGTATTCATTACATAATTGCCCTTTATGTAAATATCTAAATTGAGTTATAATATTTTTAATTACAAGAACTTTGGTTTCTACAAAGCAATAATTATTAGGCCATTTCACTGAATAGTGACAATCCTTAAACTGTAGGTGCGGAATGGAATTTGATCATCATTTTGTGCAGCTGATACATGCCTACTAACTTCGTACAATCTGTTGCTGAGTTGTTGAAGGGGTTGACTGTGTTTTCTAATGTGTATTTTTAAATGTTGTAAACAGTTTTCAAATTTGAAAGCGCTGAATTGGTCAAGAGGTCCAAACTTTACTACGTCGTCAGCCAAATGGATCAAATTGTGTACATTATACCCAACCAAACTTTGGTCATATAGCACCGGAAAATTTTCAACGTATTTTCGTAGCATTCTGGCAGCACATGAATTATTAAGAATGCATTCTTCGAAATCGCATAGTATTCTTATTGAACAAGCCAATAACATAAAGTGATTGTAATAATCATTTTGCAAAATGCCCTTTAATAATATTGCGCCTGTATAGCATAACAACAACCGAAGTTCTGTCGCCTTCCATCTATCAATTTCTTTGAAAGTTCTAGGTTTTCTCGAAAATTCCTTTATAATGCTCTAGTTAATCACTTTGATGAGTTCATCGAGGAGTGCTATATCATATAGTTTATTAAGGAATTTTTTTTTTAATTCTCACCCAAGACTTTATATTTTATCGCATTACTCCGAGTAGTACGAAGTGCATGTAGTCCACTGGTATCTGTGATACGCAGCCTACATAGATTCGTTCTATAGCAATTGGCTCAAATTTTTTGTGATATTCTAACTGGTTTCTGCTAGAAAATGTTTCATCTGTTCTCAGTGGTGCATTTATATCTAAAAAGCACACTCGTCTGTTTATGTACTCGCCTTTGACTTGACATTTAGTGCAACCGTAATAACCATTGTGTCCTTTAACACCGAGAATCATGGACTTAGCAAGTGCGTCGCAAACAATTGCCCGTAATCCAATAGAAATTTCATTATTGTTGTACCTAACACCTTCCGATTTTAACACATCCATTTCACTAACAAATTGTTCTAAAAATACGTCGGCGCAAAACGGCTTTTTATAACCATGGTACGCACCGATTACAAAAACTTCTTTTTCACCTACAACGTTTCCTAATATAAACCACAATTGACTAGATAAACTTCTTGATAACGGAAGTCCATCACCAATATCAATATTCACCGCTTTTAAATACTTATTTTCATTTTGCTGCAAAAAATTGGTTAGATACTTTATGATACCAAAATGTATGTAGCACCCGTTTCCCATACCAATTACGTTAGTTTGTTTTGGTGTTCTTTTAAAAGTACGAACATCTTTTGGTAAATTCGGATGAAGCTTTCTTAGAATGATTAACAAAACATATGCAGATCCATTTGTAATTTTGTATTTCACAAACCATTCAGCCAAATCATTTTCCAAATTATCCTTCGATTCATTAGGAACTTCGAAATTATCGATACCAGGTTCCGATGAAAATACATCACTAACATCACCAATATCAATATTATCTTTAGGCAAACTTTCTAAATATTCATCAGCCGTTTTACTTTCGTCAAGAATATTTACATTAACATTTTCGTTACTCAAATTCACAATTCTATTTGTTGTTGTTGATTGTGTTTCTTTAGATTGAAGTCCATACGACAGCAAAATATCTACTTACTCTTTAATTTTTCGCAAATTACTTCTGTTCGACATTTTTAAAACAATTGTTTTTATTAAACAATCACAAAACACAATAAAAATTAAACCAATAATAGATTTTATGTATCTGTTTACTTTAAAAAAGTGTGGCGTCTGCAAACAAATGATTAAAACTGAAAATGAAATATGTACGCCATATACGTCATGTACGGAAAGCGGTTCTTTTTTAGTTCTCAAATTCATCGCGCTATGCGCAAACTTCAAAATGGTTATCCGCACACACTCGCTTTTTTTTTGTAATATAAATGTAGCAAAATGGGGATGGAAAACCATACATACAGATTTCCTTTTTGAGTTTATATAATGCCAAAAGCACGATGTATTTGACTTGATACCAGATTCAATTTCTAACAAGTAATTACTTCATTCAAAATCTTAAATTCATACCGAAGGTGAGAATACAATACATAATCAGCAGATACGTTCGTCCTTTTATACCATTTGTGTGTCTTGGTTTTACGGTTATATAAATTAACAAGTTTTTTGTTGAACCACTTTTCACGTTATGAATTATGTTTGTTGACAGTTTTTTTAATAAATAGATCCATCCCCCCGCACACAAAATTTCGTAAAACCGGTTAGTCATAATTTCGATATCCTTCTCATTATAAAATATTTTCAAGATATCCATTTAGAGAGACATAATCACCATTACTAAAATATTATTATTTAGAATATAATCGTCAAAACATTGAAAACTTAATTTAATTAACAACGGTGTATGATGAATGCTTAATGAGCGAGCCAGGTCTTCACAAGGTTGCACAGATGGATGTAAACTTTCTTCAGTAAAAACCAGATCCAGAAGTGAGCCATTATGATTGTGCACTTCATTATGTTGCCTTAGGCGCATATCAAAAAATTAATCAATCACCAAAGAGGTATTGGCAGTATTACCAAACGGTGTGAGTATTCCGTCAATTCGTTCCAATTTAAGTTTGGGAAGTTAAAATCTCCCAAGATGCACAAACTATCATTTCCTTCCAATTTGTGCTGAATCTTATTTACAAATATTTCAATAAATTCATGAAGGAATTCACAAATAGATTTCCCCGGAACATACGTAGCATAAACGAAAAGATTTCCTTTAGCCATATTTACTTTTACTAAAATGATTTCAATATCGCCGGACACAATATTTATTTGTTGACTTTTATACTGATTGATTACAGCTATTAATAGACCACCACCAACATCCAGACACTTACCAGTTTCGTGCCAATCTCTGCGGAAAACTATGTAGTATGAAGGAAAGAATTGTTCATTCTTTATAGCAGGAAACAGCCATGTTTCAGTGATGACTATGATGTCATAATCTACTTCCATAATTGATGTAAACCATTTATCCACTTTTGTGCGCATTCCGCCAGTGTTGTGGTAATATATGTATATTAAACCAATATTTGTCCTTAGTCGTATAATTTCCCTCATTTTTGACACCATTTTTCTCATCAACATTTATAAATATTTTAATTGTTAGTATTAATTTTATTATTACTGACATTATCAAACGTTGGCTTTAAACCGTTAAAGACGACCGAGGTACTAAAAAATTATTCGATGATTGCCGACGACAATTTACAAATTCTTTGATTAATACACCAGGAGGCCAAGGTGATGAGTTCAACAGCAGGTTGAATTTGTTATCTGGAACCCCAATTTTGAATGATATATAGTCATCATTACGTCTCATCCCAACCAAAATAGGTTTATCAATGTCAAATTTATTTTTTAAATACAGTGACATATCATCGTCACTAACATCCTTGCACAGACGTTAAGCAAAAATCGATTTTACTGGTTCGATAGTGCGCAGAGTGGAATGTAGACCACCACTCCCAATAACAATTTTAGAGGAATTATTATTAATATTATTACTTGGTGATTGAGTGATAGCAATCGATTCAGTCTATTAAGGAAGTTAAGAATAATTTGCAAGTTACATTATTATCCATATTATATAAAATTATGAAGGTGAACTGGTAAGTTATTGAACCAAAAGACAACTTAATGAATGAATGGTAATAACAACTAATGATGATTTTTTCACTTGCTTCCGTTTTCGTTATATAAATATTGCAAATGCAAAAATTAAATTTAATTAAACAAACAACAAGTCAATAAATAATTTGGTAGCTTCGTATTATTAGCCAATACACTAGATCAGTGTGTCTGTATGTTACCTATCGAAATAATAACATTTTATGATTTTTAAAATTTATTTCCGTCGTTTCGCATACAAATTATTCATCAGATACAATCATCCTTATATACAACCCCCGTCCAACTAAATTTCTTAATTTTAATTTTACTTTTTATTGGTTTCTGTGATAAATTAATTAAAATTTTCATATTGCGTTCGCATAAAATCAGGAATTTCTGTTTAATAATTTCGAATTTTATTTTGTGTCTCCGCAATGAATTATTTATAAAGTCGCGGCAAGTCATCACCCATCAATATATATAATATCGTTGTAATTTGTTGTGTATGAATATATCGAGTCGAATCGATACATTGTATTGTAAATTGGAAAATTGTGATATGCATTTCACTTTGTCGATTATGAAAAAATTAAAAGTATTTGCAATTTATTGGCGCAATATTAAATAATCTGCTATAATTAACATCGTATATTAATGAAGATTTATGTACAATGCGAGACTTTATACGAGCATGTGTATTGTGTTTATGTGCTCGAGTAAATATTATAAACGGCCGCGCATATAGTATACAAAAGAAATCATTAAGATTTGGTTTGTAGTCATATCATGACTTTGTGTGTACACCGTAATTACTTATTCAGATCAGAAAATTATTATGACATTTTGAATTTTTTTGTTCGAAATTTCATCTTTGATTAAAAACTTTGATTTTCTTTAATAAAATACCAAACAACAGGTATAAATCAAAAGTGCTTCCTCCTTATATGTGCGGTTTGTGCGATTTTAACATGTAGGTATAATGTTATGAAATTTGTTTGAAAATTAATGAGATTAAGAAGATCGTAATTTTACTGACCGTATAAATTTTAACCAACAATAATCGACCGTGTTGAAAATTTCAACTTCAGTAATTTTTACTCTCATCCAATATTCATGCTATTGTATGTAAGATGAGATCATTTCGCCTGAATTCCATTCGCGACGCGTATCTTCAATATAATTTCACTTTCATTTAATTTATTCTACGACACATATTACCCAAAGTATTTTTTTTATGAATGAACTAGGTTGTTCTTCAATAATTTATATTAATGGCCAATTAAATTATATAATCGTGTTGATAGGTATGCAAATTAGTTAGGTGATTTATTCTATGTATAGTGCTCGGTTTTTTATATGATTATGGCATTTTATAATTTATGATTAAGACCGATCGCAAAATTTGCTAACTGGGGAAAAATTAATTTTTAATTTTTGTAATAGTTAATTTAATTATCCGGTGATGAGTGACATAAGGAAATTCCAGTAAATGAATAATAACTAGAGCACTTTCAAATTGCGTGCTTATATGATTGGTCAATGGTCTACATTCAGCCGAGAGCACCTTTCACCTTCAAAAAATAAAATATTAAGTGGAGCGAGCAATCAGACATTGAAAAAATGTGTACAACCATATTGTGCAAAATAATTTGTATTGTAAAAAAATAATTATTATTGTAATGAACGTCGTTACCTGTATAAAGATAAGAAACTATCAGTGTGGTAATACTAATCAATTTGACGCTCCCAAATAATTGTATTTTAGGTATTGCACAGACAATTCCAGTTTTTAATTTATTAGTATTGGCATCGTTAACATCTTATAAATACATCTTATGAAATTTTATTTTACTTTCACTTGTGGTTGACATATATGGTCAGTGTTCAACTTTGAGATAAGTTCAATTGTGGATGTTACACAATATACTTTCGGGTTTGGGCAAAATTTAGGTCGGCTAGTCAACAGTTCAATGATATGATATTAAAACTAAGCTACTTTGCGATAACTTAGTCTTTATTATTAATATTAACACTTTAGTGCTTTTCGAATCGGTATTACCCTACAATGTGCACTCGAATTGTTTGATATATGCTTAGTAACGTAACGTGTTAAGACGGAAGTAATTTCTTTAAACTTTTCGAAGTTAATTTGTGAAAATTGGATTCTAAAATTAGCAATAGGTATATTTTTTCGGCTACCTAACACTAAGCATCACCTAAGCAAATAATGATGACAAGACAATAGAAACTAGTCCGATCCGCATCAAAAGTTTTTTTTTGTTTTTATTACGACTGAGACTTCGCTCATCTAGCAATTTTTCTCTCAAATACAGATTTTTATATTTCTAGTAAAATTCACGTTTGTTGAGGTGTAACCCACTGGCTAGTCCCATAATTAATTAAGCCTATTTATTAATTTTAGTTTTGTAAGTTCACTAGGTCAAGTGGCCTCGTTCTTTGGAGTCTTCTTTCAACGACAAGGTTATCTTTCATATGGCGAATATAGGGGTTTCCATGTTCATGGAGCCTTATTTCGTGTTTTGTGGCATGCATTTTTATTTCCTATTTGATGAATTTCATCCGTAGGTCCCTGTGAAGGTCTTGATTTCTTTTGTACCACGGAGCATTGACGATGCTACGAAGAAACTTGTTTTGAAACGTCTGTATCATTTTGGCGTTTGTTTGCTTGGTACATCCCCAGAGTTGTATACCGTAGGCCCATATCGGCTTCAAAATTTGCCGATATAGCAGCAGGTTATTCTGAATTGTAAGCTCAGAGCCTCTACCTATGAGCCAATCAATTTTTCTGAAATTTATGTTACGTTATTCTTTGTTATTTTTGACATGCTCTCTCCACTCGAGCTTGGCATCGAGGGACATTTGTTGGCCCCTCAATATGTCCATCTTCACTCGGATGGCGTCAATCGTCGAGCGCGTTTTCCAAAACTCATATTGATGTGGGGATCAACCCGCAGCACTTATTTTTAGTTCCAGCCGGTTACATATTATCCGCTCTAGTATCTTCCCCGCGATATCCAGCATGCAAGGGAGACGGTATGTCGATGGATCATGGAGGCTTGTTACCCTTAGGTAGAAGTACAAGTCTTTGCACCTTCCTTTGATCTGGAAAAATTCCTTTCATCAGACACTTGTTGTACAACTCCACAAATGTCTGTAAATGTTACCTAATTGCCACCTAAAGAACAGGATTTGGGATGTTATTTGGATTCGGTGGCTTATTATCTCCGATGTTCGCCATGGCTTGGATTATCTCCTCTTCTGTTACAGCTGGAGGTGGGTGATGCTCTGCGACTTCATACAAGGGATATCCCGTGTTTATTTGCATCGGGAAGAGAGTTGAACATTTCTTTATCCAGCACGTAGGAGTTACAGATTGTGACCAATGCGCTCGGTTGGAAACTTCTATATCTAAGTCTACTTGTAAGGTACAAATCACGGTTTGTGAAGCTCCAATGCCAAAGCGCAATAATGTAATATGTATGTATGTACCTGTGTATATCGTAATCGTGTCCGCTATAAAATGGGTTGTCAATATAATTACGTTGTGGTATCACTCTTATCCAGGAATGCGAGGTTCAAAATATGTGTGGTGCGGTATCTCTCGTATCCAATTCCTTTCCGATTATAATAAAAATCACTGTTGTTTATTTGCTTATTAATCACTGTTATTTATTTTCCTTTCACTTGGTAAACTAATCTCTCTCACAGAATCTTCTCGACTGAATACAATTATTATTTTTTACAATTATTATTTTATAAAAAGAATATAATTAAAAAAAAATATGGCAAAGTGCCATTTAATGCAAATGTATAAAAGCTTTGAAAATAAGCTTAATGCTATAAAATTTCTATTACCTCTTTTGTTGACATAAATTATTTTATTACATTTTTGGTTTTGGCATTGGAGCTTCACGAACCGTGATTTGTACCTTACAAGTTCACTTAGATATAGAAGTTTCCAACCGAGCGCATTGGTCACAATCTGTAACTCCTACGTGCTGGATATAGAAATGTTCATGGTCCCTCGAGCCGGATATAAGACTGTGAGTAGAAAATTATTTATTATTAAACGATAATTAAGATCAAAATCGTGATTAACCGGCGATTAATAAAACGATACTCAAAATAATCGTGCTTGTGAATTCGGTGCAGACAAGCCACCGCGTGGTTTTTCAAAGTTTAAAACGGTGAATTGTGAAATTTCGAGATGGTGGAAGCTAGAGCCATAAAACGATTAGTGAGGAGTTTAGAAAATATAAAACTCCAAGTTCAAACATTTAATGCGGACTCTTGCATAAGTGAGATTGAAACAAGTAGAGCCCTCCTAGCGGACGAATAGAAGGAATATCTAGCGGTTATCAGTCAAAGGTAAATTCAATGACGCACATCTAGATATAGTTGAAAAAATTGAAGCAGATCACTTCGATATAAAGGGAAAATTGGTCAAATGGAGAAAGGTACATGAAATAAACAATATCCAAGGTCAAAATGGGAAATATTTAACGGACTATATTCGGAATTTCCATCCTTCCGTGACCTTTTCGAAGTTTCGATTAATCACAATAGCAATATTTCAAAGGTACGAAAAATGAAATATTTGAAAGGTTTATTAAAGGGAGAGGCATATTCACTGATCAACCACTTAACGGTCACAGAAGCGAATTATGATGTTGCCTGGGATAAAATAAAATTGAGATATGACAAGAGAAAACATGTTGTTCATACTTTATTGAAGCAGTTTATGGAACAGCCTAGTTTAAATCAAAGCTGTAATACTTCATTGCAGATGAAGTTATACGGGGATTAAAGGTGCTCGGCGAACAAGCGGAAAGTCAAGATACATGGTTGTTTTTTTACTGTAGTTAGTAAATTGGATAATGAAATTGATTTTCTGTCGTTCAATAGTCCACCAACTATTAAAGTTTTTATATAAACGAAGTGATGCGCTTGAAAGTTTGAATAATTTGAAAGTCGGAAAGTTTAACACCTCAAAAAGAGCTAGCTCAATGGTATCACAATTTAACAAAATAATTTGCGCACTATGTTCAGGAGAACACTACTTAGATAGATGTGATGAATTTATTGTATTAGCAGCTCCCAAACGTAAACAGTTTTGTGTAGCGAAAAGACTTTGCTTTAATTGTCTCTCTTCTACTCATCAATCCATCGTGTGCAGATAAAGGTCACTTGCAAGGTTTGGCGACGCAGACATGAGTCAACAGTAATGATGGCACTGAGGTCATCTATGGGAAGTCGAGTACAAGGTGTTTTACCGACAGTGATGGTCGGAATAAAAGACAAATTTGGGAAAACACACAGATCTCGAGCATTACTTGATTCCGGATCACAATCACCATTCGTGTCGGAAAGTTGCGTTCAACGACTCCAATTGCATCACCAGAAGGCTAATATAAACATAAATGGAATTACAAATGACAGCGTGATTTCAAAGGGGAAGACTGTGTTCGTGATAGAATCATTGTACGATTCAACCATACAAACCGTAATAGATGCACTAATAATCAACAAGCTACCGTCTAAAATACCGGCAAGCAATATTGATGCCAAGGACTTTAATTCATTCAAAAATAAACAGCTGGCCGATCCAGATTTTCATAAACCAGCTTCCATTTATGTTTTAATTGGTGCAGACAAATTCTTTAAAATACTAAAATGTGAACAAGAACAGTTTGGATCAACTATATTACAAAAAACTATATTCGGTTGGGTTGTATCTGGCCAATTCAAATTACTGAGAGATGAAAATTTGACAACTTATACAGCATTCAACGTCCAATTAGATATGGACAAAACTTTGCGACAATTTGGGGAGATTGAAGGAACAACGAAAATTGATTCAATATCACCTGAAGAAGCTAAATATGAAACATTTTTTAATCAAACATAAGAGACAGTTACACTCATCGTTCAGCATTGCAATTTTATCATTCCACCAGTAAACCAGTTTCTGTTGTTCTATGAAGGCTCTTCTCAACATAGATATATCGCACGCATCCTTGATAAACCCCATGAGCTTAGTTGCCCTACCTGATGCTGAACCATATGTTCTTAAGTCATCAAGTACGACTATGAAAAGCTGTTTATCGAAGATTGTTGTCTTCCAACCCATCTTTTTGTTTTTGAACTGCTTTTTCCTTCGTTTTTCCGCCGCCGTCGTAGTCTCATAAATTATGGCCAGATGGTCGCTGAGCGTGTAATGATCACTGACAGCCCATGATGACGTACGAGCTACACCACTGCTCATAAAAATTAGGTTTATAATTGAGCCCATGCCCCCTCTACTGAAAGTTTGTTGTGAGCCTGTGTTCATTAATGATATCTCCAACGAGGCCAATGCTTCGAGTAGTGCTGTGCCTTTTTCGTTTATTCAGGGACAACTCCATTCAATTGCCCAAGCGTTAAAATCACCCGCGGTAACGACCTTATCAAGAACCATAGCGTATTCTACTATACCAGTGCTACTGGGTGGTATGTAAATAGCAACTGTATATGTGTATCCCACAAATTTCAGCTCGTACAAATCCGGTTTCCTATAGGATACTTCTTAGGTGCCCATACAGTTACTTTACCAGAAGCATTTAGAGCCCACACGCTATGGTGCTTTCCTCGATACGGCTCACTTAGAATTGCCACATCTGTTTCCAGCTCACGAACTGTCTGCATTAAAAGCTTGGGCTGTCTCACAATGATTTAGATTTATCTGTAGGAATTTCATTTGCGCGTGAAATCTCTCAATGCCTTCTGAAACTATGGACACTTTCTATTTCCTGTAGCGTGTTTCAGATCGTTTTCCTCCTTTTTCTGGCATACTAGACACCTCGGTTCCTTATTGCATCCTTTGGCCAAGTCTCCCTGCTCTCGAAATCTGTAGCAGTTCTTCGAGTAATTCTCTTTACTTCTACACTTACTCGTCTTATGTCCAAACTCCATGCACTTGTAATATCTTGTAGGCTTAAGCTTTGTGCGTATACCGCAGAATACCCAGCCTACACGCACTTTGCCAATTGCTAAAAGTTGTTTGCTGCTTCCACAGGTAGGCTAAGTGTTGCCGTCTGCATTCCTCTATACACTCCTCTCAGGGACCTCTCTTAAAAAGCTTAAATTTCGAGAAAAAAAAAATAGAATTTTGTAAAACAGAATTTTTTAAAACAAAACTACGTATCGATCCCAATGTAAGATGGGCCTTTATTATGCCTTTTCGCTTGGTTAGTTTTCCATATTTCACCGTACAGCACTGCTCTATACATCACAAATTTGTAGAACACTGATGCCGATGCTTGAGAAAAAATTACAGATTTTCACCGACACCCGGTTCCCTGATTTTGTTCTAGAAGCTTATGATATTGAGGTGCGGGTTAGCTTCGATTATCCGGCTCGAAGGACCACTATGTTCGGATAACTTTGAACAAACGTAGTTAAACAAAACCAAGCCATTTCTACCCCAATTTTATAATTTTTATTTTGTGATTAATTTGTTTTTCAATTATTTTTATGTTGGCTTAGCCACCATTCAACTTGCTCCCTTTACTGACACGATATTTCGCTTCTACATAAGTATTTGTGTGTACATACAAACTAAAAATATTGAGCACAAATATTCAAATCGGGTAATCGGTTTAATGAAACAATGGTATCATGTAACCCGAGTCACATGTACAGGCGCCCTCCAGTTTTAGTTTAGCCTTCCTGTGGTAAATCTGAGTGTCCCATAAACGACTTTCTTTGCCCAGCAACTCGTGAGAACAAAAAATGGCAAACAATAATAAAAATAAGGATCGTGACGCTCATAAAGCGTCACACACGTGATACTGCCGATGGATGTGCCATCGGATGGGGAGCTCCGTACGATGCTTGAGAACTTAGTTCTCAACTCCGACATTGGCACCTCAAGAGACAAGGTAGGTCATTCCTAATAATCATTAGGCCTATGGTCACCTACGCATCGGTAGTATGGCCTAAAGCTGAACAGAGGACGGCGCAGACTTTATTGAATAAGGTTCTGCGTACAGCCTGCACCGATGGTACGGGCTCAATGAAGCCATGTCCAACAGCAGCGATAGAGGCATTCCTATGACTGACTCCATTGTATCTGCATGCTAAAAATGATGCTACAATTATTACCCTTAAGATGCAGGCGGAAGGAAATATCAAATCGAACCATGTAATAATAATAAGGCATTATTGATATCTGTCTTATCAACTTGACCTGATTATGCTTCAGTTGATGGTATAATTGTACATATTTGCATCGTTGCTATTGTTGCCTGGAATTTTAACCGTATAGCTATTATCTAAACGAAGCCGCTCACGAATGGATTACACCACCCAAAACTACAGGTATGCAATCCTACCAACAATTTTTTTTTTTTAAATACACGACTTACATGATTTTCACATTACTGCAATAAACTTTCGCCAAATGAATTATGGCCTTATTTTATGGCATGGATTATTTATTATATTTGTACGTATGCTATATATTTTTATAGGCGAAAGCGTTCATTGTTTTTTGACACACCCGACAAAATGTGCTCTACCGTGGGCTAAAGAAGTTTCACTTCAAAAATTCGATTTTCCCTATCGAATTGACAGGGGCGATGATAAGCGAATAATTACTGTACTAAGCCGTTTGCTAATCGACTTATTAGATGTTCGTCAAACTTGACAACGATGAAACTTAATTAGATATGTTAAATTTTATTAATTTGCACAAATTTCAAAGTTCTCACGCTGCGCACAATGGTTATAAAAAAAACTACAATCACAAAATGTAAGTTTATCTAATAATCCAGTATTGCCCGTTGAGTGCATTTTAAATGTTATTTAATAAAACGATAAAATTTTCCTCATCGGATTGCATAAAATCTGCGATCATTGAAGAGGGAATCGAAAGGAACCGTAATCAATACAATTCGTATTAATACAACTTTTCAATTTGTTGTTTTGATATTTCATTACATTAACCCAATAACACAATGATCAAGATTTACTTTAATTCGTCCGCTATCATACATTCGTTACGAATGGGTTAACAATTTGATTATTTAATCGAGATTGTATCTCACGTGAATTATGCATCCATTCAATGTTTATGCAGTTATTTAATACTAAATACACGCTTCATGGTGAGTGAAAGAAAGTAATTGTTGTGTGTTTCTTTTTGGTTGATACTTTATTTTAGCTTGGGGATTGTTTTATTATACGTTTTTGATTTGTTGAAAGATTGTCAATTACTTAAGAGGCTATTTCAAGGCCAGTCGCGTAAATTATGTCAAATACGTAATTAAATAGTTGCGCACCAAATTATCGAATGTATACAGATTGATCGTATTCTAATCAAACAAATAAAATATAATTGAAATCCGGAATATGTTACCTAACTTGTTTTATTTTATGTATGTAATTATTAGCAAAATTATGTACGTTTCGAGACAATATGAAGCTTGTACATACATTATGTAACGTGTACAAACATTTCTCTAAAAATGTATCAGCTATACAAAAACAACTTTCTTTTAGATGTAACGAAACATAAATTGTAATACAACTAAATCTAGTTTAAATTAAATAATAAATCTATTTGGAAAAAGAAAATCCGGAAGGAAACCGCATTTCTTTTAAGTGTGTGAGAGAGACGAGAAGTTATTGGAAAAATCTGATGCTATGCTCTTAATTGCGTAATAATTGTCGATTATATAAGATGGTTTTCTTTTGAGCATGAAACAACATTTGTTCAAAAGAAAATACAAAAAATGCATTTTTTTTTATTTTGTAGAGCACTAAAACGAGATAAGAAAATTGTCTTGTGTGAAATCTCTTTGGGAATTGTTGCATGTGGACAAGTTTTCAATGTATTATACAAAAGCAATTGTGTAATTCTCTACAAAATGTTCTTCTAGCCTCGCAATATTTATTACGTAAAACAAACTTGCATAAATCGATTCAGATGTGCGTAGAATTAATAAAAACTTTTCGGACTCGCAATGTGAGTGTTTACTCGGTATAAAATAATTACTATATTTTACTGGAAATAATAATATCTAATTATCTTAGTCTAATGATTTATGCATTAATTATTAAAGATGTATTTTCTCACACAAAATAATGAAAACAAGATAAACTTGAATAGCAGGCAGTATTTATACATACATACGATTAGATATTTGCAATTATCTAACTACTCGATTGATTTAATTTCCTAAACAATACCAAAATTATGTTTAGTAACCATAACGAACCTAAAATGCGTATTTGGTTGTACCGTTTGCACAAATTCAAATTCATTTCACACATCGAATGCAGTGTGAAAACTTGAGTGGACTTATTATGTGTCACACCTTTAAAAGGAGAAATACAAAATTTGAACATTCCTTATACGTTTCACTGTCTCGAAATCGACATCTTTCATATGAAGCCTTTTGAACAGCAAGAACTATTTGCAAATGTTTGCTTTCCACAGGTTGAGAAGAATTGGGTTCCGGTTGTATAACCAGTCCCTTCTCTGAATCTGTCTTCCCATCAAGACCACCGTGACGTATTACTAGCTCCCATTTGTTCAGTTAGCGGGAACAGCGTCCCATGATTCTAGTGATTTTTGTTTTTTTATTTGTATATTTCTCCTGCCATACGTTTCCCGGAGTTATAGGTTGGCATTCACGATAACAAATAATTGATTTCGTTCCGCAATAGGACTTGCTCGAACTTTTCATCTAAGTTCTCGCCCGTTAGGCAGAAATACGGGTTATCAATCTTAAAACAATGCCGTTAAGAACTATGTAACGTATAGTTTATCTTTAATGTTGTCCCGTGAGTCTTGGTTATTTGAATGGACTCTTTGTATAGTTTGGATTTTATATCTAACTGGAGAGCTTATCTCTTGGCCTTGAATGATCCTGCTGCTACGAACAATCCTACTGAGGTGGTTCTATATGAACTGTTAACCTTCAGGGCACTTAATATTTTCACCTTCAGTGATTATGTCCAGATCTAGGCACTGTATAGCATTTAGTTTGCCATTACGGCAGTTGGGTAATCATTTGCTACTTCTTGGACCTTTGATATTTAGTAGCATATTAGAGGAGGGTACCTAGCATACTTTAAAATTGCGTGTGCAGTCAATATGGTTTTAGAAGCTTACCTTGTCATCAATTAAAATACTATTAAGTTTTCGCATTGTTTTGGATTGTGAATAAAACAAACCACTTCAATTTATCACACAAACTGATTTATTTATATAACACAAAAATTACCACAACACAATTATTAACAATAATTAACAAAACCACTTATTACAATATTCGCACTATTTACACAACTTATTAATCATAAAATTTAATCTCATTCGCCTTTTTATATACTCAAACCAAGATTCTGGAACCATAATCATTCCAGTAAGATGCTAGACCTAGGTGCCACTAGAAGTAAACTTTCCGCTATAAATTAACTTATTCTATTCGAATCGTAACTCCACCCTGAACCCTTCACGTAAGCCAGTACGACCCGAACAGGACCTAAATCACATCCCCAACAGCGAGCCAGCCGCTCTGAAAGCACCACCCTCGGTTTACCTCGTTGTCCCTTCTGAATCCGATAATCCACATAGTTCATCCTTGTGATGATAGTGTAAGGTTCTTCCCATGCTATCCCATGCTAATCCAGTCTTTCGTCCGGATTATGAAGCCATACTTATTGCCCTTCCTGGCAGCCTTGGTTATTTGCTCATATGTTATATTGAACTTTCGTCCGGTCGCTTGATATCTCCCACACAAATTGATGTATCCCATTAAGTTCCTCTTTCATCCGACTCACGTTTTCCTGTCTACATCAAGCCACTAGTGGAACAGTCCCATACTTTAGATCTCCAGCTAATCGTAGGTTATCTCAAAATATGGCTTAAGCTGCTGTCATTCCCGTTGTGTTATGTACCAGCTGCGTTAGTTTTTCTCCATGTCATTTGCTAGATATTCATCCAATGTGACATTGAATCTTCTTGAACTACAAAATTTGAATCTCCATCGGCATTCCAAATTTGTTAACCCTGTTATGAAAGAATCACTAGTTATCGTAACGTATCTTGGCTAGTGTTTTATTAATTCCTAGGTATCTCCTACCTGCTCCTCCGTGATATTCTATCAGAATTTCCGTAATCCGGCTCTCCACGTGGGTCGGTGTTCCTTTTCATGGATCTGTCCGTAAATGGAATTTTTAGCTGTAGAGGTACTTACTGAAGTGCTTATCTCATTTCGCTATAGTCAAAATTCCCTCCGCGTTTTGGGGTAATATGCAATAACTCGTTTCCTGGCCGTTCGTTTCCTGAGATAACACACATCGATTGGCCATTGCTTGTATTCATGCCCAAAATAAATTGAACGTTGCGGGTATAGGGCATACGAGAATTGGCGCGACGTGTAATGGTCTCCTTAGTTTCACGAATTCTTCTCCCAGGTCATCCTTCCATTCGACTGCCTTATTCTTTCTGGTTGACTCGTTTAAATTCTGCAACATTGGAAAATCCCAGCACGAATCGTCTATGCGCCTATTGTCCAAACCCACCAGTTCTTTACTGCTCCTACCAGGCAACCCAAATATTTTCCTTCCGTTCTTAACCGCTTACACTTCTTTTCAATGTAATCTTTTTGTCACCCGCTCTATTAATCAATCAAAAGTCGCAAGAGCGTTACATAATCCAAAGTTAAATAGCATTACATGTCGTGAACGTGTTAAAGTATATTTTAATTATTGCCCTTTACACTTTTTTGGCTGTTGTAGGTTTTTTGTCAATTTTAATTTGCCAGAAACTTCACATTAGTCAATAGAGCCTATTTATAAAAAATTTAATTGATTCAGTCGATTTTATGGTGATTTTTCATGTTTTCGTAAAAAATTAACATTTTTCTTAACTTTTTCAGTTTTAATTTTCTGATTCTTTTGTATCGTCTTAGAGATGTCTAAGGATCTATCCACGTTTAAAATTACCAAAAGTAACCTCGGTTAAATCAGTGGATTTTCGAAAACTGAGGATTAATCCATCGATTTATCCTTGTTGAAAAATATGAGCCTAAGTGCGAGAAATGAAGAGGCAAAACTTTATTTCTATGTATAACCGATTTTGATAAAATTCAGCATGCACGTTGGAAATCGGATTCTAAACTGGTTTTCAGATAAAGTTCTGGAATATGGACAGTTAGGAAGGAACTTGGTAATTTCTTATCCGATTTTAATGAAATTCAGCATATACGATGAAAATGGGTATCGTGTTAGGGCCGTTAACGATGAACACGAGAAAATCACTCTTGAATAAATACACTATCGTTAAATTGCGGCCACACAAGTTCAGAATTAATATGTGACCGGGGTTTATTGAACTGAAATATAACACGAGTATGAAAATAATTTCTACCACCACTTGTAGCTCCACCACAAATGATTGAGAGGGCTTATTATTACGCGAACTACTCCACTTGATTATAAATGTATTATATAAATTAATCGCGTTATTATTATGCACTTATTATTACGAAATATGTAATTATTAATTTTATTTAAATCACCTTTTATAAAGTTGAAAAATGGCGAACTATGTGTCGCATCTTACACAAGCAACGAGAGATTAACATTTTTTATTATTTTGGCAACGCGGCAAAGATACTAGAGTGAAGACATTCAAATTTTTCGAGCAGTAGCTGCACACCTTGCTATATATTTTGAAAGTTGAAGTGAAATTAAGAGGTGTACACCTGAAGGTTGCGTTTGTAATTAAATTGTGGTGATGAAACGAATGTAGCAATTATGAGTGAATCGCTACATGGGATTCTAAAATGTTTTTTTAGATACAGTTTTGGAATATGGCCATCGATTTTTGCATTTTATCGTATTTACATAGTGCATTTTGGCAATTGTTAGGAATTTGTTTCATAAATTTGAAATTTGGAATAGAAAAAATCAAATAAACAAATAACATCTGCGACTGAAGAAGTTTCACTTCCTTCGCGAGCTTGTTTGGATGAGGCTTGGGACTTTTTTTTTATTTCTAAACTTCAATATATCGTAAAAGCATTTCAAATTTAACAAAAAATATGTTATTGTTCGATGTAGCCACATCGCAGTCGAGTATTTTGCCCCATTCTTGGCGAAGAGCAATCTTTAAGACGTCGGCACTAATATAATTCATCACACAGTATTTCGTTTTTGGCGTTAATTTACTTTACGTATACATCGATAAATTCAGGTAAGGAGTATTTTGAAAATTTTTGAATGTAGGATTGTGTATCTATAGTTTTTAGGAGGGGGAAGCTAAATCTCCCCGGAAAATTACCTCACTTTCCGGGAAAATCTTATTTTTTTTTAATTTTTATTTTTCAAAATACAAAATAAGGTAAAATATAAATTTGTTGATAATTTTTGACGTTAGAATTGTAAATTAATTAATAATATGTAATTGCTTCGTCAGCCTTGCAGACACAGATCAAAGAGTTTTTATCGCTCTTATCGCTTCCTCTGATAGTATCACAAATGGTAAAAAACTTTTTTTGTTATTTTTTCGTTTTATTCTATGCAATCTTTTCTGGGGCTCAAGGCACTCCCAACTCTTTCGCAGTTAACTTTTACCGTTCTACTTTACGCAGTAGCAGCCAAATCGAGGACGTACGGCTTTAGACCCGTTTTTGTATAAACCACCTGCACATTACATTGCTTCATAATTGTAACGAACGCAAATTTGCATTCATTACTTTTTCCCTATATTTACCAATAAAAAAATTAAATTAACGAACCATGTTTCAAAATTAGATTAATTCACAATTTTCAATATCGGTCAACATTTAATTATTTCCTATGGTCAGCATGTATGCGCTCAAATGTTTGTTTGAGTAAACACAAGCGTGACCTAATAAACATAAATAAAATATACTACCTGAGTTTGCTGTCGCCGGCATACCAATAACATATAATAAATATTTACATCAATATAATATAGGTAATAAGAAAAATTTTTTTTAATGCCAATAATGCGAATCAGCAAATTTGGGCCAAGTATAAAGAAATACATTTTTTTTTGTTAAATATGAATATTTGTAAAATAGGTTAAAAATTAATAAAAAAATTTTTTTGATTAAGTATAATAGTGGGGGAAATTCAGTAATTTTAGGCCACCAAATTTGTATAAAAAGAGGCCAAAAATAACTGAATAGAGAGTCCACTAATTACAACCAAAAGCTAAAGTCGATAAAATTCTCATTGTAAAAGTCTCAAATTGTTATACCAGACTAGAAATAAAATACGAAATATAGTTCAAAAAACAAAGTTAAAGAAAAATCACATCAGTTTATCAATTAAAGCAACCGAGAACAATAAAAAAAGGCGACAACAATGGTAAGTATAATGATTAAAAACAACCTACTAAACACCAGTCACCCAAATTGGTGATGTGTCTATTCAGCTGTCTCGCACCATAATGATTCATCTAAGAGCCCGAAAAACCTCATACCTTCTAATTTATACATCCATTGACCAAAAATTCAAAGTTTTGGTCCCAAGCCTAATTTGTCCTTTCCATATGCGGTATAACTAGGTTTCTCAACAGTTGTCACCCAATTCCCCACGATCAAGTTTACCTCTACCGGCATTGAGCTCAGGTAAACGCCGCACAGGGTGATGATAGGCGGTTGAGAAACAAAATTTGTAAACGATTGAGTTGAGGTAACTCGATCCTCTCGTTACATAATCATTCCAGCCTATAGTGCTGACATGAAAGATGGATCGGCCTATGGGTTCCGCACTCTCAACAGGAGGTCATAGATATGTTCATGGTCATCACCGATCGTAATCAGATGATGAAAAATCCCTTTTGCATCCCGCCCCTATAGGGATTCGAACCCGGTACCTCCCGATCCAACCGCCGCGCCGTAGCTTTAACCATTGCGTAACACATTTCTTGTACTAGCAAAGATAAATATTTTCAATATTTTTATTAATAATAAAGACAGACATAGACCAAAGTTTTTTTCGCCCTTATCGCTTCTTCTGATAGTACCACAAATTTAAAAAAAAATAACTTTTGTAAATATAACAATATTTTTTATGTAATTTTAATTCGTTGTATACTTAAGGGATGGGGGCTACCGCCCCCAAACCCCCACTTTTCCAGAATTTATACAATTCTTACTGTTTCAAATTTTATTATAAATTTAAACTAAATAAAAAAAATTCCCGGAAAAATTACTTGCACTGTAGAAAAACCGTTGAGTTGAGATATAATCCTATAATGGTGTTATGACTTATGACACTGACTTGTTTTCAAATGCTATAAATTGCTGTAAAAACAATGAAGGGAAAAGAGAAACCAACTAATTTTAGTGTAGACAACACTATATGTACTTATTTCGACATTTTGAAATACAAAAATATGAACTTGTACGATCTGAAAAAATAAAAATGTTTGGGGCCTGAAAAAATCTTCTTTCATGTTAAGGTTCATAAGAGCAAAACGGCAAAATGAGTTTTTTTTCACACAAAATGGTGTATGATATGTGAAAATGGCAAAAATATGTATCTGTCAAAGAATTGCTCGATTTACAACTCGATTTACTGCTACAAAATGGAAAAAAAAAATTTAAAATCTAGTTTTCACGAATTTATTTGAATTTTTTGCGCTATATTGTATACACTTACACTTATAAATAATTTGTATAAACATTATTTGGCCTGTTCTATTATTATTTTTAATCACTAGAACAATGCGAAAAACTAGCCAGTGTCATAACACCATAATATCAACATTTTTATAAAAATTTCACATTTTGACGTCTTTTGAATAAAATAATACACAATTGTTTTAAAACAAAAGTGAAAATTTTCCCAGAAAATAAGATAATTTTCCGGGGAAATTTGGCTTCCCTCTCCTATAAACTATCGATACACAATCCTTCATTCAAAATTTTCAAAATATATACTCCTTACCTGATTCTCTCGATGTATACGTAAAGTACACTTTAGCCTCGTTTTTTACTAAAAACATGCAACGAGCCGGACTTTGATGTATCATAGTATCACTGAGTACTATATAAGAGTAGTCTTTTCAGTGCAAAAAAATGTCATTCTAAATTTTAAAACGTATTATTTTGTAATGGCTTCGATGAAGCGAGAAATATATATATGCAAATATATATTTCTTTCGTTTTTTCGCATTCTTCAAAAAAAAAAATAAAACAAAAAATAACAAAATATAGTATAAAAAAAAATCATGAATGAAACAAAAAAAAGGTCATTACCCAAGTATTTGTACCTCAATCTTTTACCTCGAATTTCTAGTACTCAATCTAAGCTTAGTTCAGAATAAGCTCCAATTGAGTTCCATTTTATTATAAGAAACACTATGAAACTTGTCGCGAAAAGCTGGAACTGGGTGGAACTCAAAATGATGTGCTTGGTGGGCAAATTTGCTTCTAGGCTTGTTGGGTGCTGTCAAAATCTTTCAAATCCTTTTTGTTAATATTTTATAAATGAAAATAACTATTTTTTATTTTTTTATTATATTTTTTTACTAGTACATAATTGGAAATACATTTAAAATTAAAAAATATTAGCTACAACAAGCTAAAAATTCAGTTTGTCATACAGATAAATCGAAAACCAGTGGCATCAGGAAACTTTTCCAAACCGCAGCCTAAAATTAAAAAGAGAATTATTTAAACTTATTATTAAATATTTTATAGCATACATGTTAATAATAAAATAATTATTTAATTAATATAACATAATACTTACACTTATTATTTAGAAACACAAATATATGTATCTATTAATTTATAACAAAAACTATAAGAACAACTCAAATACTTCTTTATGGCTGACAAAAAATGAAATATGTAATCAATATTTTACTAATTTCCCTATAAGCAATCTAGTTCCTGCATATCTTACCAAAAATGATGGAACTCACGACTGAGTTAAGATTTGTTTTACTTGGGTAGTTTGGTAATTTTGTTTGTATATTTTTGTATATTTTTATATAGTACTCACACTCAGTGGTAGTATATCAAATTTTTCAAAATAATAATATAAACGCCGCGCCGATTATAGAAGGCGAGAGCCGAAACGATGTGTAAAGAAAATCAAATATTCGGTATACCGAGCGAATTTTTGGACCGGATGTATAAAGCGGAGAATGAAATGGATTATTTTGTTTGACTTATTTATGATGTACTGTGTGTTGCTTGTTGGTAAATGTAGGTTGAGAAAATGTGGACCATAGCGCTGATATTTGTGATTGAAATATCGCGGTGATGTAATAAGGTAAGTAGTGAGTGCACCAATATACGTGATTTGTATATAGTATGTGGCGATGAACAAGTGATGAGTATTTCTATGAATAATTGAATATGAATGATGAGTGAGTCGTTACACCCTATTATCAATACCGTTGGCGATTGTAACTTGTTAGTTGGTCGTATACCTCCAGAGATCAGATCTTTACGGACAACTGTGCGATTTGGACCCTTTTCCAGGGTAAAGATGCAGTTCGTGTTATTAATGTCGAATTGGGTTGTTAAGCCCCTTGCAACTCTCGAAACACGGACTTAGGTTATGGGATAATCGGTTATGAGATTATGCGTCGCCGCATAAGAGATGGTGATCTCCCCCGTTTCCTTCTTATTTGCCATCAGTCGCGCAAGACGTGACCTTTCTTATCACATGTACAATAATACTTAATTTTGCCGCTTAATTTTGCTGCTGCTTGGTGCCGATCGCAGATTTTCTACTTGGCATAAACTCGAAAGTCGCTTCAGCGCCTTCATTCCCACAGCGCTGCGACACAAGGTTCATGATTTCAATTATTTTTACCCAATTTTACAATCCGTCACATTCCTTCATACGCTGGTTTAGCGTAGTCAATCGTTTACAATTTTCAGCTGTTGTAAGGGTTTTATGTCAATTTCTCTGAAACTTCATACTGCCCAAATTATTTAAATATAAATCAGTTAAGAATGTATAAATTGATAATAATTGGTATTTTGCTTTTTTCTAACTATGCATATTATTTGTCAGAGGAATTTAATTGGCCGAGATTTAGTAGGTATACAAAAATGTCATTGATTTCATTGTGGACAGCTGAAAATAATGAAACAGTTAATTTCGTTTCACTTTCATATTACTATATATTCCTAACATAGCCCCGGTGGCACAGTGGCTAGCATGCTTGCTTTAAGCTCCGGAGGTTCCGGGTTCGATTCCCGGCGGGTGATGAAAAAATCACGGCTGGTTAATGTTGGATCAATGAATTAATCACTCATTATCCGTTACAAAAAATGATTATGAAACTTCAAATGAAGCGGCCAAATCCCTCCATGGGATGTAGCGCCAGCGAAAAAAAAAAAAAAAATTTAATTGGCCGAGATTTAGTAGGCATACAAAAATGTCGTTGATTTCATTGTGGACAGCTGAAAATAATGAAACAGTTAATTTCGTTTCACTTTCATATCACTTTATATTCCTAACATAGCCCGGTAGCAAATTCGGTCTTAAGGAAAAACCTATAAATAAGCCGAATGGGAAAATTTCATAAACTATGTGCAAGTAATTTCATGATTGATTTTTAAGCAATTACTTGTGTCAATCTAGACATTATACTTATAAACACAGGGATAAATTATCAACACAATCGCCTACCGGCATATTGTTTCCGAGATACTCTACTTGAGTATCAATTCAAAAAGTTTCGAAATTTTCGTACCAACTTACTTAAAAATTCCTTTCCCTATAATAAATAATTGCATAATTTATCCAAAACCAAGAATCTGTAGGTCAGTAAACATTTTAAAGTTTGATTGTATTATATAAATTCAATCACGAATTTTTTTAAATAATTATCTGGATAGGTATTACGAATTTTGACTTATGTAAATGACATCTACTGTAAAAAAAAACACGAAATTAGCAGCAAGTATGTATTTGTTTATTGCAATTTTAATCGCACGCTTATATGTTACGCAAAACATTTGTTTGAAAAGCTCTTTACTTATAATTAATAGTAATACCAGTGTGATACCTGACAAGTGACAATATTTTTTAGAAAGTCCTACAAAAAAATCTCATTTTTTAAAATTAAATTAAACAATAAATTGCTGAAACTATCGTTTTATATATACTATATTACAATTTTTAATGTACATACACGCAAATTTAAGTTTATAAATGAATGCTATTATCGATTGTGGTGTATTATGATGATGTTAATTATTTTTGCGAAATACATACTTTATAAATCATTAATGTTATTTATGATCATAATAAAGTAGATCAGTGCTCTACCGTTGATTACGGTTACGGGTAATAGACCCCAGAACCCCACATTTTTATTAGACGAAAAAATAATTATATGCTTATGGAGTGAAAGTGTTATGAAATACACAGTCTTTGTTTTAACAAAAAAACATAAAAAATTGCCCTCTCATAGAATTAAGTCACAGCAACAAAGTTAATCGCATATAAACAATATGGGTGTGAAACAACAGTAGAACAGTATTGTGTTTGAACAATTTATACCTCATGTAAATTATTACGCAATTACCCTAAGACTTCTTTCGTAATAAAGCAATAAAAGATCCGAACATTAAAACTAAATGTTGACCAATTTATAATCGACCTAATCTAATACCAATCAAATTAAATGCTTATGTTTTTATGTTACCAAATTCCGTCTGCTCCATATATTATTCGTTTCGAATCATTATTCAGTTGATTGTAAATGTAATAAAAGTAATAAAAATCGTCTGTGACATAACTTTGTGCGTGTCATAAACTGAAGATGAATAAATTCGTAAATTTAAAAATGGTTTATAGGCATTGGAGCATTTTACGCTTGTCTACTATAAATTTTTTTGAGGTAATTTGTTTAATAGTTATTACTAGTTTTGACAGCATAAAATTTGCATTAAAATTAAAATGTTTTGGGATTATTTTCAGTGTATCGAATTCAATAAGCAAAATGTTTTGAAATTAGATTCGCAACCGTAAAAGCTTTTAAATTTAATGTGAATTATACACAATTTGGAGTTTAATTGGAGTCTTTAAAATTGGCAAATTGACATTTTTAAAAAGTGGGCATTAGGTCTGTGTTACATTATCACATGTCTGATTAATATTCTGTATTTAACGGTCATTTGCATTTAAATCTCGCATTCCATCCCCCAAGCATTTTTTTAATAAATTCGATTTTTGTTTAAATATTACAGATAATTTTTAAAGAGCATAAATTTACTTAACTCACAAACTCTTGATGACAATACAGAAATTTATGAAGATGTATTTCTTTAAATTATTTTGGACTTTTATTTTAAAAAAGACAAGTTTATTTTGTTATGATTCATTAGACATTTTGTTATGATTCATCATGAATACTTCAGAAAGCATGAAACTTGAAAATATTGAAATGTGAGATTTAAATACATATATGTATAAGTTAAAATTCCTCTACACTACCATTTTTCTACATGAACAATACACTAATCTGAAAAAAAAAAACAATAATCCAATATCCAATACTGTACTATCGCAGTTTGGACTTTCCAGTTTCCCTTTTTTCTTTCTTGAGTTATGTACTTACGATTACACAAATAAAGAAATGTTCGTCTAACACAGGTTTAAATAAAGAAGGAAAAGATACGCCACAATAGTAAATGTTTATTAATCCACTGAGCGTAACAAGGGCGAAAGTAAATCCAACGTGGTTAGAGGTGCTTAACCCTCGGTATGCCAAAAAAACAATTGATCATATCAATGAATCAGCAATGGCTTGGGGATGCTTCACTTCTATAGGGGAGTTGGCCTATCGTCAAAATCGATGGAATTATTATGGATGTCCTTAAATATATCAAAATATAGTCGATCAGAATTTAGATGATTCGACGGTGTTGTAATCTAAAAGTATGAACGGCGTATTTAGGACGAATTTATTCAGGAGGTTTGGAAGAATATAACACCAGTCCAATGTGCCTCTCTTACAAATAGTTAAGCAGAAGATAAAGTGTAATCTTGAAACAAAAGGGTTTCCCAACCAAATATTGAATTTTTTCTAAAATATTTATTTATAGGATTATAAGTAAGTGGCTTAATTAAAATGGCAGTCAAAACTACTACTAATATTTTTTATTTTTTTTTATTTGACAAACTGTGATTGTCAATCTATCAATTATAACTTCATTTATTTTATCTATGAATTATTCAAAATAAACAAAAAACTGAAATCTTACTTGGAATTTTAACGTTTAAAATTTCTACTAATTATGGCTTAATAATAATGTCACTACTGTATATTAACGTTTAATAAACTTTCCGAAAATATTAGTTTCAATTTAAAAACCCTATCTCTTCCACTCTCTACTGGTATCGTTCTGACAGCAACATCAACAGAACTGAAGACAGCAAAGCGACGTCGCATCAGCAGCTCGAGTTCCGATGACACAAAACCAATAACAACTACACAACGAGGACGAGGACATGAACGACCTTAAAGTCGAGGACGTGGCAGACCATCAAAACGAACAGTTGCACCGACAAGCAACCAAATGGTGATTTCCGACAGCTCACACAAGAGTATCCAACAACATCAAGAAGAACGCGAGGTCGACAAAATATTTGCTACTCAGATTCCGAAGATTCACCGGAACATCCCACTGCTGCACGTCCACCTCAATCAGCAGGAGCATTAAGAATGGGAAACTCACCACCACGGCCGTAACCATCAACATCTTTGACGTCTGCAGAAAGTCACGATTTCTGACTACGTATGGAAAGAGGCAGATCAGCTCAGACAGCAAAATACCAAAACAAAGGCGATGACTCCAGCAGAGCGAATGAGAAATTATCGCGCACGACAAACAGCAATGCGGGCAGAAGAGATCAGACTGCAGCATGCCAAACAAATGCGACAAAAACGTTCACAACAACTATCTGAACGTCCTGTTGAGATCAGACAGCAAAATGCTGAAAAAATGCGACAAAATCGACAGCAGCAAGCCATCAACAATGATGAGAATTTGCAACAATATTATGCAAATGTCATCGCACCGAACGCCAACATCAACTTCGTCAAGCCACCAACATTCAACGAGGCTTTGGTGCAAGAACACACGACTGGTGATTTAAACGTCATTTGTAAACATTGCGGTGCTTTACACTTCGTGGCTGAGCGACCACGCGATGGACAATTCACCAGATATTGCTCTAAAGGACCTCTTCGCTTGCCAGATCCGATTCGTGCATATCCGATGTGGCTAAGAAATGCATTGTCAGATAGAAATGATCACTTATCACAACATGAGCAGCCTCGACGTTCCCAATCAAGACCAACACAGAACTTAGGCGCAACACTATTTCCTGGACTCTTCAACACAAGCAAATGATACATGCATGAATCATCCAGCGAATGCCAACATCAAAGCGCCAATTCTGCATGAAATTGAGGACTACATCAAACGCAACAACCATTATGCCGAGATCTTCCGTTCCGACAGGATCCGGCCAACATTCAACTGGTGTTCATCCAGGACGGCAGAATGCAACAGTGGCAGAGAATGAATTAGCAGCAGTCTTTGTTTTGGAAAATGATGGCGTTCCAAACTTCCACCGCGACTTTTCTGGCAACGTGCGATCTAATGCAGACCAAGCAGATCCAACACGAGAGAGACGTAACGTTAATATCCATCCACAAAGTCCACACATCGATCCAATGAAGTACGCTCTTCTCTTCATCAACGGCGAACCGGGATGGCACCCGAGATGGCAAAGTATTCCGTACACACAACAAGGTCCACAAGAACTACGACACTTCTCAATGCTCCAGTACAAATCAGCATTGCTTCAATCGTGGATTCGTATCTTCAAATCGGATCAGAATGAATCAAGACGTCATCAAGGCCCAAAACTATCAGGCACTCAACAACTTTGTAGCGGCACGTGCTCGACAACAAAACATCGCGGCAGCACCATCAATCATCCTGACATCCAGCTTCACAGGATCAAATCGTCATATGCGCCAACTCTGTCAAGACGGCATGGCAATTTGCGGTCGCTTTGGAAAACCCGATTTGTTCATCATATTTACGTGCAATTCGCGTTGGAACGACATCACCAAGAGCATTCTGCCCGGCGAATAACCATCAGATCGTCCGGACATTGTCGGCCGTGTCACCAAAATAAAATTGAATTCACTCATCGCAGAATCAAAGGCAGATTGTTAACACTGTAGAACGGCTACAAACCTGTCGATGCCGAATCAATCGATCGAATGGTCTGCACCCAACTTCCAAACCGCCAGAAAAATCCACAGTTTTTCAACATCGTGACATCAACGATGATTCATGGACCATGCCGCGAAGGACTCTGCATCGTTGAGGGAACATGTAGCAAGTATTTTCCAGAGCTTTACACCAACGAAACTGTTGTCATGGAAAACGACTATCCAGTCTAACGACGTCAAAACATGCCAGCTGAAACAGTGACTCACGGAAACAAAGAGAAAATAGTCAGCAACAAATTTTTGGTTCCGTACAAGGCACACTTGACGATGAAATACAAAGCCCACATCAACGTCGAAGTAGTAACAGGAATGAGATCAGCAATCAAGTACATCTACAAATACGTCTTCAAAGGTTTCGACGTGGCTTCACTCAAATTCACCGCTGATGGACAAGTGATTTGTGATGAACTCAAGAACTATATCAGTTGCAGATATGTCAGCGCACCAGAAGCCATTTGGCGAATCTGTCAATTCGGAATGCTCGACCGATCACATGCCATCACAAGACTTCCAATCCATCTCGAGAATACTACCGAACTGGAGTTCGATGGAGGGTTGGAGATCGCACCAGAACGCGAAGAGAGAACAGCGATCACAATACTCGAAGCATACTTCGAACTCAACATGACAAATGAGAATGCTCGAGCCCATCTTTACGCCGAAATTTCACAGCATTACATCTTAAATGGAGCTCAAAGACAGAATGATTGGCAGAATTCATGATGACAAAGAAGAGGAAGAAAACTCAATTTTTATTGGGGATAGAATTGTCAAATTTCATAAAAAAATAACCAATCTTAAAAGTGAAAAAATCCCAAAAATGAACCAATCTTATATCTCTTATATCTTATATCTGGTATGGTCGCAATTTATGTGCGACAAAGTATACTACATAGTATTTTTAATATTTTGATGTATAAGTTTTTGTTGATACTTCGACGCTATCTATTCCATATTACATAGACATGCCATTTGGTATTAAAAAAGTAAACTGTGAACGAGAAATAGAAGATGGAAGTCACTTCTGATGAACATGAGTCACTTCTGATGGATATAGAAACCACTTGATGAATAATGAAGGTAGACCGTAATTATTAAAAATAGTAAATTCACAATTTTGTGTCGTGTAACGTACCCTGGATATATTGCATGGTATAAAGACTTATAATACTACCACCGTAGCTTCTTCGGTGAAGTGTTTTAGATGGCGATACCGATATCGTTTTTAATTTTTTAACAAATTTTTTTTTTAAATTCGCCTAACTTATAGTCAAAATCGCCTAAATATCATCTATTATTTGTAATCTTTAATTGAATAGAAGTTACTGATTATGATGAAATTCGTCATGCAAGACGGAAATGGAATTCTAAAATCAGTTTTAGGTGAAGTTCTGGAATATGGCCAATTATGAAGAAACTCGGTTATTTCTAAACCGAATATGATGAAATACGATAAGTACGACAAAATCGGTAAAGAAATAACTAAGATCCTTCCTAATTGGCCTTATTTCAGAATTTCAATTTAAAAAACATTTTAGAACCCCATCTCATCATAATTCGTTAAGAAACGGCCAAGTCCTTCCTAATTGGCCATATTCTAGAACTTCATGTAAAACTGGTTTAAGAATCCTCAGTTCCATCATGCATCGTGAATTTCCTCATAATCGGTAAAGGATCGCCAAGTTCCTTCATAATTAGCCATTTTCCAGAACTTTGAGTAAAAATCATTTTAGAATGTGATTTCCGTTGTGCATGCTGAATTTCAACATAATCGTTAAGAAACGGTCAAGTTCCTTCCTAATTGGCCATATTCCAGAACTTCATCTAAAACTCATCTTAGAATCTCATTTCCGTCATGTATCCTGAATTTCATCATAATCGGTAAAAATCATTTTTGAATCCCATTTCCGTTGTGCATGCTGAACTTCATCATAAATGACTAAGAATTCGTCAAGTTCCTTCCTAAACTTGAATTTGATTTGAAAATGACATTAATGGATAAACGTATAGATATTTAAACTTTCGACATTTGGGCCTAAGGGACAATCGAAAACCAAAGACATACCAATCCTCAATTAAACCGAGGTTTTGCTATACACGGAAAAAAATAAACTGGTCCCAAGCTAGGAAAACGGACTTTTAATTCAAGAAAATGTACTTTTTCTTGATTTAAAAGCTAATTTTCTTATTTCTTTCGAGTTTTTCTTCATTTCAAGAAACACAATTCTTACATGAAGAAAAACTCGAAAGAAATAAGAAAATTAGCTTTTAAATCAAGAAAAAGTACATTTTCTTGAATTAAAAGTCCGTTTTCTTAGTTGGGTGTTCACAACCATCACGTCAAAAAACTTAAAATAAAATAATTACATCTTCCAACAAGTTTATTCAAGGCGAAAAATACACCAGCAGACCAGGATTTATATTACCTAAAATAGAAATATATAGTTATTACTATAATAGTTAACATACTTACCATTTCATTAACTTTTGGATACATTTAATTTATTCCGAATCTCTTTAATTTTACTTTTGTCAAAACATTTTCATTGTTTTTAATTTTGTCATCAACACATTTGTACAACATAATTTTCTGTCAATTCACTAACTATAAATAATGTATGTACTAGATTATACCAATTAGTTATGTACCACAGAGAATGCGATCATTGCATATTTGTTATAATTAAGACATTTTTATTATAATTAATTTAAATGAACCGCTTTTTTCAAAAGTTACTTGTATAACAGTATGCATACCAAATATTATGATTTATAGTTGTCGAATTATTGGGCATTGTGAGTTTATAAGCCAAAGTGTACAGACACAAATTGAATTTAAGATTAAAAATAAATATTTAATAGAATTTACAATAATTCTGGTGGTTTTCGTTATTTCGAGTGAAAAATTCTAAAAGTGTAAGAAATATACAGTCCATTATACATATATTCGCGGGAACCATTGCACAAGCATACGACATTTTGCAACAAAAGTCGTCATCAACAATACTTATTGGCTTGTGTCCCGCCATTGTGGTCCTTCGAGCCGGATATTCGAATATTGGAACCGATTTAATCAACTATTCAACTTACGGAATATATTTTTTGTACGTTTGCGAATAATTTCCTGATCGCAACAACTCCTGAAATTTCAACAAATCAACATACGGAGAACTACACTTCAAGCCATAGCCACGTTTTTCCAGATCGATAAGTAGCCATATTTTATTTTTTATTAAATTTATATATAAGTGCACGAGGAATTTATACAACCTCAAGTGATTCAATTCTAAGTGTAGCCATTTTGTAATTTATTGAACAAGAGTTATCGTATGCACTTGAAATTTATAAGCGAAACGGAAAAAATCGATATGGCAGAACTACTTGCTTTAAAGAAGCAGCGATCTGTTAACAAAGGAAAGCTAACCTTCATCCTAAATAGTGTTAAAAAATCTAGTGATATGTCCATCGAGGAGTGCAAAGCGAAGTTACATCGAGTCGAGAAGCTGATGGATGAATTTACGGTGATCGAGAATAAAATATTTTCTCTTGATCAAGAACAAGATCCTGATGAGGAAAATTACTATAAGGCCATCACCGAACTCAACATGTTGATTCGCAAATTCGGAGTTGACACTGGTAATACGAGTTTTGATAACCAGTTAAATACAACGCATTCCGCAGCAGACGTCAGACTACCAAAACTAAATATACCACCCTTCTCAGGTGACTATACGGAATGGCAGTCATTTTATGACTTGTATGTCTCATCCATACACGATTCGGCATCCCTCTCACCTATCCAAAAGTTTCAATATTTGAAGGGATTACTTCGAGGTGAAGCAGCGAGCCTCTTGCGGCATTTTAGCATAACCGAAGCGAACTACATCGAAGCGGTTCAGAAGCTTAGACAGCGCTATGACAGAAAGCGATACACAATGAAAGCTTTCATTCGTACCTTCAACGAACAACCATCGATTAATACAGCTAACAACAGCAATATTAAGCGACTGCTTGATACTTCCGATGAAGTGCTCCGAGGATTAAAGGCAATGGGGCCACATGGCGAAGACCGAGATCCATGGCTCCTCTACATGCTCGTCAACAAATTAGACGATGAATCCAAGAGTTTATGGGCTCAAGAGACGGCAACCAACAATTTTCCAGCAATCAAGGATTTATTTGAGTTTTTACTTCACCGTAGCGATGCATTAGAAACAGTGCGGTGCTCAAATAAACGTAGTGTAAGTTCTACAAATAAGCCACAACCCATCAAGGCTCATATAGCTACACAGGATGTCAATTGCCCTATTTGTAAATCAGATGGACATTTTATTTATCATTGTCCAGAATTCAATGGAATGAATGTTCACAAGCGACGTGAACTGATTCAGAGCACCAAACGATGTTTCAACTGTTTGAGTGATAAGCATGCGACTTTTAAATGCTTGTCCAGACGACGCTGTCCATTATGCAGAGGGAAACACCACACTCTTCTCCATTTAGTAGAAGAAGCAGCTTCATCAGAAAAAGCAGCTTCACTAGAGAACAAAGAAGGACTTGGCAGTAGCACCTCAAATTCGGCTCTCATACATCATTGCCGACTAAATACGATACAATCGATTTTGCCAACCGCTCTTGTACAAGTAATTTGTTCCACAGGTCAAACTATGCCGTGCCGCGCCCTATTAGATTCCGGGTCACAAACTAGCTTCGTGACAGAGTCATGCCTGCAGCGTCTTGGAATTCCACGGAAAAATGGGCGAATTACCGTCAAAGGGCTTGGACAAATTGAAGCAGGTGTTACGAAAGGTGTGGCTACCATTCAATTCGAAACTCGGTCAGGTTCAGTTTTAACAATAAACGTTCTCATCCTGAAAAACATCACGAAGCTGCCCCAAATGAGTATTAGCGCTTCATATCTTAAAAATTGGGAATCACTACCTCTGGCAGATCCTGACTTTTACAAAGCCAACGAAATAGACGTACTCATTGGCATTGATCACTTTTTTAATGTATTAGTCGAAGGTCAGATTAAGGGTGATCGAAACGAACCGATTCTGCAAAATACAGTATTTGGTTGGATTGTGGCAGGTACACATGTTCCACAAAATCCAAACAAGTTTGATTCCATAGTCGGGTTCACTACCAGTATTCATGAAAACAATATAGATTCAACGTTAAAACGATTTTGGGAGTTAGAGTCAATTCCAACTGATGTCTCAATTCTGTCACCAGATGAAGAATTGTGTGAGGCAAGTTTCACGAAAAATCTACAAAGAACCTCGGACGGGAGGTTCCAAGTTCGATTGCCCTTCAAAAAATCAACCAACGAATTAGGCAAGTCGCTGAGCATGGCAATCCAGCGATTAAAGGGAATGGAACGACGATTTCTTCGAGACAACGAATTTCATAACCTCTACAAAGAATTTATGAATGAATATTTGGTTCTCGGTCATATGCAAGAAATCCCTCAACCATCAGTACAAGATGCAGGTTTCTTTTTACCACATCATGGAGTTACCAAGAAAGATAGCTCAAGCAGTAAAATACGAGTGGTGTTTGATGGGTCTGCAAAAACGACCACTGGCGTGTCACTGAATGATTGTTTAGCAGTAGGGCCGACAGTCCAATCTACCCTTTACGCAATAATTTTGTGTTTCCGGGAACATCGTTACATTTTTTCTGCCGATATTGAAAAAATGTATCGGCAAATTCGCGTACATGAGGATGACACCAAATTTCAACAGATAGTATGGAGAGAAGGTCCAACTCATCCCATCAGGTATTTCACATTAACTACGGTTACATATGGATTAGCCTCAGCTCCATATTTAGCAACACGATGTGTCAAACAAATTGGTCAAGAATCACTAAATCTGATCCAACAGCAGCCAAAACCATCGACAGAGATATCTACGTAGACGACCTCATGACAGGCGCAGACACCGTGGATGAAATACAAAACCTGAAGAAATCCATCACAACAATTTTGTCCACTTATGGTCTCAATTTGCGAAAGTGGGTTGGGTGTCAAACTCTCGTGAAGTGCTGAACGATATTCCGCCTGCAGATAGAGGACACCAAATCAAGCCACTTGCTGACGCATCGGATAAAACCGTGAAGATTTTGGGTCTGCAGTATGACCCGTTAGAAGATTTATTCAAATTCCGTGTGGAGATGCCAACTAATTTACAATCCACGAAAAGAACAATACTTTCCAAGGCAGGAAAAAGTTTGATCCATTAGGCTGGATTGCTCCGATCAATATAAAAATAAAAATCTTTATCCAGCAACTTTGGCTACTGAACGTGAATTGGGATGATCCACTTCCAGAGAAAGAGACAAACGAATGGAGGCAAATCCGATCTACATTACCAAACATACAAGAGATTAAAATCCCTCGGTTCGTACACACAACTAAAATTTCAACGATCGAATTGCATGGTCTTTGTGATGCTAGTCAAGTGGCATACGCTGCAGTAATATATTACAGGGTAACCACCGAGGCTGGAGATTCGTACATTCATCTTATTACCGCTAAAACGAAAGTGGCACCCATAAAGCAGCAAAGTCTACCACGCTTGGAACTGTGTGGTGCAGTTCTATTGACAAATCTAATGAATCTTGTCAGAAAGGAAACTAATACCAATGTTCAAACAATAGTTTTGTGGATGGATTCAACTATTGTGTTGGATTGGCTTACTTCACATCCTCGTCGCTGGCCTACTTTCATTGCCAATCGCACATCACAAATTATCTCATCATTTAATCGAACTCATTGGCGACATGTACCATCGGCACAGAATCCAGCGGATATCGCCTCAAGAGGATGTTTTCCACAAGAACTTAAAGACAGTACACTATGGTGGAACGGACCTGATTGGTTACACTGTCATCACAGCGTTTGGCCACCTCAGAAACGAGATTACGACAACCTAGAAGATGGCTGCCTCAGTAACATTTCGCATAAATCCGTTGTGGAAAATGATATCCTCGACAAATTAATTACAAGCAGCTCCACATTTCATAAGATATAACGAGTACTGGCTTACATCTTGCGGTTCTTTAACAATTCCAAGAAAGAATCATTCAGAAATACTAATTTGTTTCTGTCCAGAAAGGAAATGTACAACGCGCTGTTCAAACTTTGTGGTTACGATCAGAGCAAATATTTCCAGAACGAAATAGCAGATCTACGCAATTCAAAACCAATCAGGATAACCAGCCCATTAAAATCCCTCAATCCATTCGTTGATGAATTTGGATTGCTCAGACTTGGTGGCAGATTGGAAAAATGTGATGTACCATTTTCCACGCGACATCCAATCATATTATCTGCAAAATCGTTGCTTACTACATTACTGCTAAGGGAAATGCATCGAGAACATATACACGCAGGTCCGTCCTTGATGCTAGCAATTCTCAGGCAAAACTATTGGGTCCCTGGCGCTAGAAATTTGATACGAAAAGTAGTTCATCAATGTATCACATGTACCCGGCACAAGGCGACGTGTGAGAAGCAACTTATGGGCAATTTACCGAATTTTCAATTAGAATTAATTCGCCCGTTTCATAAGGTTGGCGTTGATTATGCCGGGCCATTAAACATTCATTTGACTCGAGGGCGCGGCCAAAGAACACACAAGGCGTATATTTGTTTATTTGCCTCAGCACCAAGGCGGTACACATTGAACTGGCCAGTGACCTGAGCAGCGAAGCATTCCTTGCCGCTCTGAAACGTTTCGTGGCCCGTCGAGGATATTGTCACGACATCTACAGTGACAACGGCTCCAATTTCGTGGGCGCGGATAATCAACTTCGAAAAACCTTTAAAAACTGTATTGAACAATCTAATGAAGTTCCCCATTTTATTTCTAGACACGCAATTAACTGGCACTTCATACCTCCAAGCGCGCCTCACTTTGGTGGCATATGGGAGTCCGCAATAAAATCAACAAAATTTCATTTGCGACGAGTTATCGGCGATTCCGTACTCACTATGGAGGAAATGAATACTCTATTGATTGAAATAGAGAGTATATTAAATTCTCGTCCTTTATGTGTGCTATCGTCAGAAGAAATAGATGCACTTACGCCATCACACTTTTTAATTGGTCAGTCAGCCACCAAATTACCGGAATATAATGTGATGGATCTCAAAACATCTCACCTATCACGATGGCAGATGGTGCAATACATGCACCAACATTTCTGGAAGCGATGGCATCTTGAATACCTAACATCGTTACAGCAAAGATCAAAATGGGTACAACCAAAATCTTCATTAAAGCTGAATGATATTGTGATCATCAAGGAAGAAAATGTTCCTGTCAACCAGTGGCTTTTGGGAAAAATTATAAAGCTTCATAGCGGCACTGATGGATTCATCCGAGTTGTCACTGTAAAAACCAAAACTACTGAACTGAAGCGACCAATATCCAAACTTGTGCGACTTCCTATTGAACCCGATGATTCAACCCCGGCGGAATGTTCACAACCATCACGTCAAAAAACTTAAAATAAAATAATTACATCTTCCAACAAGTTTATACAAGACGAAAAATACACCAGCAGACCAGGATTTATATTACCTAAAATAGAAATATATAGTTATTACTATAATAGTTAACATACTTACCATTTCATTAACTTTTGGATACATTTAATTTATTCCGAATCTCTTTAATTTTACTTTTGTCAAAACATTTTCATTGTTTTTAATTTTGTCATCAACACATTTGTACAACATAATTTTCTGTCAATTCACTAACTATAAATAATGTATGTATAGTGAAAATAATATCTCAGCGAAACTCATTTTTTCATCGTTGTGCGCAGCCAACAGTGAAGTAGTTAAAATAAATTAAAAATTCAGGGAAGGGTCGGCTGAATAATAGTTTTAAAAACAAAAAAAAATTATAAATAAAGATATGTGAAATTTGATTCCAATACATAATGTAATTTATATTGGAAAATATTAAAAATTCTCATTATTTTATAGGTAAATTCTAAAATAACATGTGAAATTAAAAAATATAAAAAATATTAACAACACCACTGGATATGTAACGTTATACCCATTTAAGGTACGAACTAGGCATATTTAGAAAGAAATGTTAATTTTCGTGTTAAAGCAAAACAATAAAAAAACTTGATTTTAAATTTCAATTTGTTCGAGGCATGCTAATGACATTAAAATTATCTTAAATGTTATCAAAAGTTCTAGTGCTAGTGTATTATCTAAATTAAAATTACATTAATTATTGTGAATAAATATGAGGAAAAACATAATTCAAAATAGACAAATTCTAACCTCAAAATGTAAACAAATTAGCCTAAATACATCGCTGTGTTTACGCCATTTGTTTTGATGCGCGAGAGCTGTCAGAATTTCGCTGAGATATTATTTTCACTATACTAGATTATACCAATTAGTTATGTACCACAGAGAATGCGATCATTGCATATTTGTTATAATTAAGACATTTTTATTATAATTAATTTAAATGAACCGCTTTTTTCAAAAGTTAGTTGTATAACAGTATGCATACCAAATATTATGATTTATAGTTGTCGAATTATTGGGCATTGTGAGTTTATAAGCCAAAGTGTACAGACACAAATTGAATTTAAGATTAAAAATAAATATTTAATAGAATTTACAATAATTCTGGTGGTTTTCGTTATTTCGAGTGAAAAATTCTAAAAGTGTAAGAAATATACAGTCCATTATACATATATTCGCGGGAACCATTGCACAAGCATACGACATTTTGCAACAAAAGTCGTCATCAACAATACTTATTGGCTTGTGTCCCGCCACTGGGGATCAGTTTATTTTTTTCCGTGTAATATAGTATTCCTATGCTGTTATATATTTTGTGGCAGTCAATAAAACTACATTTATATATTTATATCTTTATTTCCTTCCACAGTGTTCCCTACTTAAGCTCAGTATGCAGCTCGCGCTAAGATAAATTTTAACACGGTCTCCACAAGTCTCCACTAAATTACAGATAAATTCACAAGCTAAAAAGATTATGTAGAGATAAATTTTTACATTTGCTTTATTTTCCTACAACAAAAAAAATATAGTTCGAGCGAAAGTTAAATAAAGTATTGAGCGACTTTTATCAAATGGATTCAAGTGACGAAGACAATATTATTATTGGTGCTGCAGCTATTGTCTAGATCTTCTTCACTGTACTCCATTTTGCGATTTAAAAAAAATAAATGTTTATTTTTTAGTCGCTGTCAAAATTTATTTCAATTTTATTGTGCTAGGCAGATAAATTGCTGCGAAAACGTTTGTAGACTTTCCACTAGCGCAGTCTGTATTGAATGAGATAACTACAAATTTTTCACGTCAGCTGCGTACCGGGTCTGCGAAATCGTGAGCTAAATATTTTTTTGTTATTTCGCTAGCTAAATTTTACGTCAAATTTGTATGGAAAATTTATCTTAGCGCGAGCAGCATACCGAGCTTTACTAACAAAAAATTCATTCCCATTTTACAATCCAAGATTCCGGGACACAACAAAACGGTTTGCAATCAATGTCCGCGGTTAATGCGATTATGTATTAATGAATATTTTCGGTGTTGAAGATGCGGTGGTGTATTTTGTGTTTGTGTTTGTATTATTGCCAAAATTATGTAATGACAATATAATTTTGGCAATAGAATTCCAAACGTTGTCAAGAGACAATCATTTAATTTTAAATACATAAATGGAGTCAGGAAATTGTATTGAAATAAATTAATAAAATTATATATTAGGTATATGAAATCAAAAGTTTAGTGTTTTTCTATTAAATTACGTCAATATTATATTATGTAGTGAACCTTAAGCAGAAATTTGTACCGTCAGGTTATTAAAAACGACGGTGCAATAATTTAAACGACTCCATAAAAATAAATTGAAAACCTGGATATCCCAGGATTTCTCGGGCACATGTTTGAGACAAAAACGGGATCCCGGGAACCCGTTTTGAGAAACCCTACTTTGAAAGAGCTGGGGGGCTATTTGTGAATTCGATTCGAACATATTCGACTCTTCGAAGTATAAGGTTCGTATTTGATTTAAATAAGAAATGAATGAATCTGATTCAATTCAAATAAGAATCCAATTCTTCGAAGACTCGAATACGTTCGAATTGAATTCACAAATAGCCTCTTGAATGAATATAACTTTATTTATAATTGAATTAAATAAAAAGAAAGAAATTATAAAGAAAATATGGTTTTATATATCTTATTAAAGTTAGTCGACATTGTTCAGCCGACAAAAAAATCGATAATGAAGATTACACAATTAAAATACCAGCCAAAAAATACTTATAACCATTAGCTGAAATTTATCAGCCGATAATTTCAAATAGAAAAAGTAATATTTGATAATCAATTCAAACACGTGCCCAAAATAATAATAAAACATATTTGCTACGTTTAATAATGAATTCATAGATTCCAGACAAAAATTTCAGATTTTGGCATGTTTGATAACCAATTCAAAGATCTGCCGTTCCAGATTTTGGGGGTTGGCCATTGATCTCACTATGCCTATTCGATGGACAATAATATTAGACAATTTGAGATTCAATTTGGGGAAGGTCTGAAGGGGATAAGGGGAAGTAATCGACAAAATTTCAGATTTTGCCATGTTTGATAAGCAATTCAAAGATCTTCCGTTCTACATTTTGGGGGTTGACCATTGATCTCACTATGCCTGTTCGATGGACAGTAATACTAGACAATTTGAGATTCAATTTGGGGGGAGGTCTGAAGAGGATAAGGGGACGTAATCGACAAAAATTTCAGATTTTGCCATGTTTGATAATCAATTCAAAGATCTGCCGTTCTACATTTTGAGGGTTGACCATTGATCTCACAGCAATTGATAAAGCAGTATTATATTTACACAATTTGCCCCAAACCTCACAACGTCCCGTTTCAAATCAAGCAATTCCTAGTATCCGGCACTTATCCTCAGTAATGAGACAGATATATTTTAGACTACGTGTTTTCTGTAAGCATTTAATCGATATCGATGAAGATAAACCAGCTGGACTTTAATGCTCAATCTCTGTTACAATGATAAGGCGACCGACCGTTATAATAATCAACAGACATTTTGACCATCTTATGAGCCGATGAACAGGTAATCAGAAATACTGGCCTTCAGATAGACAGACAGACTCACATACAGACCAACTTACAGATGACAAACAGATAAACCGATAATAATAAAAGTTTAATCTCAGACCATCAATACAGGCTTAGAAAGCGTCGGTGCTGGGGTCTTTGCTAAGATATATACTGTACATTTTATTCTCTAGTTTTTGATCTATAAGTTCTAATTCCGGGTGTACTTATTACGAGTAGTTAAAAGAAAACTGATAATTTAGTTTTTTAAAGATATAAAACAAATAATTATCACTAGAAAAAAAGAATTTTAGCAATATTAATTTTTTAATTTTTTGATTTAATTAATTTATTAAATTGTGAATAAAGTTTATATAAAATTATAGTTTCTATTTTTATATTTATAACTAGTATATCAAATCTTTCTAAATATAGCTCAAAGTCATTCGTTTGTGCGCTGCATACATCGATGGTCAATTTATAATAGATACAAATACATATCGTCGGTTGGCGAGAACAGTGACACATCTCAAAAATGGCCAATTTTGAGACAATAGGAAAAAAATCCTTTAAATGTAACAACCTTTTATCTGGCATAGTGTCACTTCTAAACTACCCATAGTTTTCAATAGATGTGACGTTGAATTTGATGAATTCAACTATTTTACAAAAAAAAAAAAAAAATTCAAATCGATTTCCTCAAAAATATGACATTTTGAGATGTTTCACTGTTCTCGCAAACCGACGATATATCTACGAAATATTTAATGCGCACTGGATAAAAATCAGACAATTTTTACTATGTATAATTATTTCTCACGCTTTAGATAAACAAAGCAATTCTTAATTGATATGATCTTCGAAACATGCTTGTCTGTTGTTTTTTTTAATTCGGGGGAGCTGAACAATGATTGGAAAATTTATAAAAACAATCATTTAAATAAGCGCATATTTCTTATGTAATACCAAAAAAAATAATTATTAAGCAACGAATTTTGCTTTGCTTGTGGCCTATTCACATGATTTCACAAAAATGATTCACTGATTTATCTTAAATTACATGGTCAAGAAGGAAGAACGATGTGTCTTTAAAATGCTAGAAAAACAATTGACTTATCTGAATTTTTAGAAGAGTTACTGGCATTTACATGATTCAACGTATTGTCCCGTGCTAAAAATTTTGGAATGCAATTTAACCCGTTTGGACCCAGAACTATTTTTTCTTCCTAGGAATCTGGTATTTACATATGTGGGGCAAACCGCAAAATAGGTTGAAAATCATCAAATTCTTTTAAATTTTCGCCAAATGTGCATTGGGGCTGAAATATGGGGGTAACCGAAAATGGCACTTTGGGACAATAAATATAAAAAACAATTTTTGTTTTATTGGTTGTTATGGTATGCTACAAAGCATTTTTGATGCAAAGGAATATCGCAGGTTATGCACACTGAACTTGCTCAGGTATGACACTGAGCACATTTTCTCCTGCTATTAATTTTGGTAATTAAGTGGCGGCCTGTCTTCAAAACTAGATTAGTTTTAGTCTGTCTTGGCCGAGAGCCTGGTGCCAGTGGAGTAGATCCATATATGGTACATAAAGCTCAGGCCAAACCAAAACATGATAGGAGTATACCTTTTCTTGCCTCGAATTCCTATTCGATAATTCGATATGTTGTTATCGAGAAGGTCCACACCACCCATTCGTTGGTTGCACGCCCAAACTACGTGAGGTTGGATTATCTCAACTTTTTTGCTCTCGCTGGCGCACTATCGAATAGCTTTCTTTATGGGTAAAATACCATATTGATTTGATAATAGTGTGATTACACTATTATCATTCCATCTAACCCCAACAATGTTTCCGTTTTCCATTGAATCGTACAGCTCGCGCTTAAGCTTTGTGAATTGTTTAGCGTCTTTTAAAACGCTAGTCTTTCCAAGCCGATTTGCTCGCACTGTTCCGCTTCCGCCAAAGTTTTGCGTTCCTAAATAGTTGATTAGGCGTGGTGACGTAAAATAATTGCCAAAATATAATGAAAAATCTAAATCAAGAAAATTATTTTTCAAAATTTCTTGAAATTGGATCATAACGGAGTCTGCTTTTCAAAACGTACTATTTGTAACTGTTGCTTGGATTGATTTTCCTTCATAAATATCAAAATTAACTCAATATCCAGACTGTGTTGCTAAAACCCAAGCCTTAAACCCGAATCTTATTGGTTTACCTTTGATAAACATTTTACAGCCGTGTCTATCAAAATAACGGATGATAGACTCGTCTATTGAAAGTGTTCTTTGAATAGGGGAATATTTCAAAAAAGCTTTGTTCATATGCTCAATCAATGGTCTAATCCAGCGTTCTTCAAACTTTATCATCCCGAGGAACCCTTTTTCTATATAAAATTTGCGACGGAACCCTCGTATGTTAAAAACTTTATACAAGATAAAAATTTGGTTTTTTTATTCAGTCAAAAAAAACAAATCATTTTATTCCATTTAATGTAGGTACAGATTATGTAACACAAAAAACACATAAAAAACAAAAAAAAAAATTTTAAAAAACTGATCGATGAGGCGCTATTGTACCATTTTTTGGGCTTGGTGAAAAATTATTTTGTGTCGTTGCTTTTCTGTTTTGCATTAAAATGGGCTGAAAAAATAATTTTTCGCTAGACCCAAAAAAGGGTGCAATAGAGCCCGATTAGCCAAAAAAGTTAATGACTTGGGTGAGTTTGTTTATTAGAGCATAATTTAGCAATATCCGAATGTATTGGTGTTAGTTGGAGACGCATATCATTTTCTGCATCAAGTCAATTTCATGTATTTGGTTTTCGTAGCGACGAAAATGAAAAAGGATTTCTCACATAGGTAGGTTGTTACAAAAGGCATCAATTCTTCTAGATTTTAATGCGGTGTCCGTCTATAAGTTGTTCTGTTTCTTTTATTGACAATGTATCCACTTCACTGCACTCATTAAAAGGATTTTCGACCCAACTTAAATTATTGAGAGATGAGTATAGAGTGCATAGATATTATTTGAGTATAGATTTCGAATTAAAAAAGTTTCGTTTTAAACAAAATTACGGACTTACGTATGTAATGTACGTATATTCAAAATTAGTATATTTGGATTAGGCAATAATTTATTTATTAGGAATGGTCAAATTAAATATTTTTGGATAACATTTTTTCGCGGAACCCCTGAAACATCTAGCGGAACAATAGGGTTCCGTGGAACCCACTTTGAAGAACGCTGGTCCAATCTTTCCCATTTTATCATTTTGAGGTAAGGTGCTGTTGTTGCATGCGTGTAAATTATGCATAATTTCATCAAATCGGTTTCTTCTCATTGTGTTAGAAATCATGAAGTTCTTCGTATCCAAATCATTGGACCAATACATCCTTCGTCTCGATACTGGGGGGCTATTTGTGAATTCGATTCGAACGTGATCGACTCTTCGATTTATAAGATTCCTATTTGATTTAAATAAGAAACGAACGATTCTGATTTAATTCAAATAAGAATCCAATAATCGAAGAGTCGATCACGTTCGAATCGAATTCACAAATAGCTCCCCTGGTGAATATCCGCTTATCATTAAAATGCCCGTAAATGCATACAGTTCCTCAACGGAGCAACAAAATGGGCGATTTTTGAAAGCAGCATAACTAATACTTTACTTTACTAATGCCCTCCAGAACAAAACAGTAATTCTTCAGTTAAATAATATTTCCTCTCTTCCTTCTTATATGAATGCGAAATTGTAATTTGTTTCATAATTCAAAATCAATGCTACTTGATTATATTAGTTTTTTACTTGAACTTTTTAACGGCAGAATTAAATATTTGACTCTTCAATATCGCTCAAATAAAAATTGAATTCTCCCTTTAAAATTCTCATGTAAAAAAGAAATATAATCAAGTTTGGTTCTGGAATCGGTCATAAGTCCTCCATTAGCTCTTTTGAGAAAAAAGCATAAAAAAATCTAGGGGATGTGATTCGTTCGATAGAGCCAATGGCGGTGGTCGACTTTCCCATTGTGTCAGTTTGATATTGCTATTATCTTGGATATCCCCCTTGGTCCGTTTTCTTTTATAACTTTGTTCTGCCTCTATTGTAGTAGTAACACTTTCCCGGATATTATTTTCGCCTCTCTCACTTATGAATGCTTCTGCTTGGAGCATTTTGGGCCTCAGATTATTGTAACCCCCACAGTTTTCATCTCTCGAATCTTCTTCAGTTTCATTACCATCTGCCGGTGGGCTTATAAAAATGGTATGTTGAGCCTCTGTAGGTTCCTCATCGTCGCTCCAGCGCTCAATTTAGTCTAAAACTTCTTGAAGCGTCAACGGTTTTCGCCTATAAAAAACAAATATTATTGTAATACACAAAGATCCAAAGTACAAAAATTGGTTCCACCACTTCAACAGTTATTTTCTAGAAAAGAGTAGTCTTCATTAATAGAGTTTTTATAAAAAGGATCATATATTATTTCAATAACGCACTAATTTTTAAAGATAAATAACTCAAAAAACTAACACAAGATAACCTATTATATACTTATAGAAATTGGAATCCATTAGTAACAGTCAAATTTCGGTTGCGCGTACACTCGCTTTCACTCATTATTTTTGACTAAATTCAATTTATTGTGTGTTTCTCTTTGTGTTTACTTTATAGTAATTTTATTTTGAGAGAAATATTATCGATTTATAGATCATGTTTTCCGAAAGAGGCAGCACGATTATTGAAAAAGTACAGAGCGTTTTCCGAAAGAGGCAGTACGGTCAAAAAAGAAGTACAGAGCGTTTGCCACTAGATGTCACTACACAATCAAAAAATATTACTGACGTTTTTCAAAAAGGGACAGCCAAAATCAATTTAATTATCACTTGATTATATTTACAAAATGCACACATAAAAATGTCATACAATTTTTGACAGCAAATATTTAGTGACACCTAGGGCATTATGTGAAAGCTGCTTGTGTTTTCGGAGTTTTCCGAAAGATGGTAGCTCTTGTGGTTGTTGAAAATTTGACATTTAAACATGATCTATAGGAAGAAAACCTCATTTTTATTGAGGAGCCATTTTTGGTACTTTGGGTTTAAATGGGTTATTAAGTGGAAACGGTTCATTTCCTGGCATATGCGTACTGGACTTTTTCATGACATTGACCCAGCTACATGTCCTACTCGTTTGGGCTCGTAACGATGGGACACCCTGTATATGCGCAGGAAAGAAGAAAGAAGAAGAGTATAGATTAACAGATTTAAATTGTGTTGTCTAACTGACTAATTATCAGCTATACCTAGGGGTCTGTAACCGGTCCGATTTTACCATTACTAACTAATCTATCCAGTTCTTCGATTTGTTTGCTCGACCTACAAATACGGGATATTTTGCTTAATGCTTTATCGTACATTCAAATCAATCAATCAATCTTTGATCCGGAAGCTTTGACATTTCATGGACACACAGTTCAATAATGGCTACTGTAATTCTTACGTATTGCTCGTTACGTGAAAGATCCCTGAACTAGTCATTTCACGAAACGGTGCGTTAGTTGGCCACCAAGATTGCGTGATCTGACACCTTTAGATTTTTATCTAAGCGGTTAGGTCAAGTCACTCGTCCCTGCTAAAAAACCAAGAATGATTCAGGAGCTAAAGTATATAACATAAGACGCGAATATTGCATCGATTGTGCTTTCACTGATAATAAGAATATTGTAGAAATTCCACTTCATTTTTTTTTTGTTCAATTTTAAAATCCGGTCATTTAAAAGGGAAAACACTTATATAATGGTAACCCAGATTATGAAACATGAACCTGAAAGTAACATGTAGGGTTAAGTGTTAATATTAGCGATGGACAACGCCAGCAAAATGTCAACGTCGATAATAATTGTTGACGCGTCGACAATAATACTTAACATGTCGACAATAATAGTTGACGTGTTGACAATAATAGTTTATGCGTCAAATCCCATCTCTGGATGTCGCATATTAAAAAATTAATACAAAACATCGGTATTTCGATAATTTCGGTAATGGTAATTCTGATCGGTAAAATCAATTTTTTGGTAAAGGTAAAGTAGTCTTTAACTAACTGACTTTTTCTAAATATTTTAAAATATTTAGTCAAAATATTTTAATTATACTTTTAATATCCAAATCCGATTTACATATAAAACAAAATAACCATAAAATTGTTTGTCAGTTCAGCATCACGAAGAGAAAATTAATTTCAGGTTTTTTGAAATAAACAGACTAAATACAAAAAAAAATGAATTTGATGTCAATTTGCAATTTATGATTATCGCACACGAAAATTATAAAACGTTTCACTTTCAATTAGTATGAGCGACCGTGTATAATTATTATATTACTATTATTTTGTAAATACCTAATAAATTGTCAGTTTTTTAAATGCTGGCGGTCAACGACCTCTGCCAAATAACAAAGTATTTGCATCATTTTTCGTATAAATTATTTGTGATGCATTATGACTTTATTCTTTGATTCCATAACCCAACCATATTTCGTTGTGAAGGCGTTTACATAAGGAATTGTATTAAATACAATCTATTACTTTTTATAATTTTTATGTAAGCGGGAAAACTAAAGCCTGAAAGGTTAATCGGTTATAAAATATAATTTACGTAGTTTATCAAAAATACATGATCAAGCGGTGCATTGTAATATACCAGACTAAAAATATTCGATTGGAGGAAATATACGTTCTTGAATGTTAGTAACACCCACCATATTTTTAATTCAGCTGTGTACCTATATCGCAAACAATTAATACAGTTACTATAATTAATTCAGCCAAAAGCAAACCAACGACTATTTCTCTGTAGACTAAAATAACAACTTCATGATTATCTAATCGTCGTAATCACATTTCATTTCCTATTTGATGTATTTGTAATACAAATTCTGTATTCCAACGATTGAGTGGAAATGAAAAACGAAATTGCATGTGTGCATTTCTATAAGTTACTTATGTCGGTTGATTTTATTAAATTTCTTTGAATTTTCAATTTTACGCCGGACATAAAAATACATTTTTAATTATACGCCTGTGTATAATAATTTCGCGATGAATATTGACACATTAGTTGATTTAATAAAACATAGCAGAATGTGTAAATAGTGCGGTAATTAGATGATATTCCATTAAGCATAATGATGTTGAGAAATTCAACAAAGTCGAAAGAAGAGGAATTGTTATTGTTATTTGAACATTTTCTTTTCGTCAAACTAATTTTGTTACCCAATTGCAAGTAGGTACACATAATAATTATTTTCTTCTAGAATATCTTTAAGAAAATGACATATAAATGCTTTAGTGCAGTTTATGTGGCTAACACTAGAGACAAATTCAAGTAGTAGAATATACGTCAAATAGGCCATAGTACCCTAAGACTAGGAGCACTTCAACATCTTTTTCATTTCTCTATTATTTTAAAAAGTTCGGCGATATTGTCGTCGTCGCCAGCGACATTCGTTCTGTTAGCATCGTTTTCTTTCTACACTTCAATCGTCTTAGATGTTACACCGGCAATTTGAACCACCTGCTCACGATTACACAGATTCGATTGAATCCAGTTCAAAAATAATGTATTCACTCCAAATTTGTTGAATTTGGCAAGGATGAGCTCAAACTGCGGATAGTCAAATGATTTCGAAAAGTCCGTAAAAACAACATCAAGCTGACTTTTGGAGGATACTTGAGATGATAAACATAAGAGGTTTGTAGTAAACCATGTTGTTCAAGTGCTAATGATGATTTGACATTAAAATACAAGTAGTCAGATATAATGTGCTAAAATAATATTTGAATCGAAGACAGTAACTTCGTTTACTAAAACTAGAGATAATGGTAGTGATAATGACCTATTAGGTGCTTAAGTACATTTACAGGTATACTATCATACCCACATCCCAATTTCATTTCAGATATAACTTGGCTGACATCATTTTCCGGTTTTTGTGTTTTTATTTTTGGAATGACTGATCGAAAATGTAGTGGTCTAAAGTGTTATGGCCGAAATAAAAAAAAAGTACACAAACTTGGATGGATACAACTCAGTCTCAGTGTGTGAAGTGTTTTAAATTAAAATTAAATATTTAAATATGAAAAAATGGAATCCACCGGGATGCATTTATCAGGCAATATCTTTCTTGAATATCTTAAATTTGTAGTGAGGGAAGTCAAATTTCTTGATTTCTCACAAATAATGCATGATTTTAGGTTTGTGTGGTTGTGCATAAGATTTTAAAATTCAAACATCCCATATTTAATTTAACCCTGCGTGTGTACACTGAGTCTTTGAAGGAACAGTCGAAATTTGAAACTCAAATTTCCCTCTCATGAATAGAGGGCGGGCTTCGGCTACCCCCTCTAAAAAATCTAGGTAAGAGTGGGCACTAAAGGCCCAAATGACGCCGAGGTCTGGCAGCTTACTTGCACACGCCAGCCAGTGCAAGTCATGTCCGTTTCCTAAAAGGGTCAGTGTACACACAACGTCGGTATTTTCGAAGGTAAATGAATGCAGTTTTTTTGCGTTTCTCGTAATTTTTCAGTTTTTTCATGGCTAAAATAAATTTTTTATGTAATTTGATGATGTTTTGGCAATTTTTTATGGACTTGTGGCGATTCACCCAATGCACCACTACAATATTCATTTATAATATTCCTCCGGCGCCAACATGAGCTCGCCGCGCATTGGGTGCCTCCGGTGTCATCCGGTACACATTTTTATTGTACGTTTTCTGCCGGGACCAATCAAAAACATGAAAATAACAAAAACATACACACAACAAACAAGTTAAAACAAAATAAAATTTATTCAGTCTAGTCTCAAATTTATAAACTACAACACGTTGGTCCATAGTGTTGCCTTCCGGCCATATTTTTAGTTTCGTGTTTTGATGGTGTTAAATAATAAAATATAAAATTGTTCAAAATAATAAATTATAAATTAGATTAATTTACAAAACGAATTCTGTTTGAAGTTGAAAGGGAAACAAAAAACAATGTATTCTTGTGCATCGTTCGAAGCGCCGGTTTGCGATGATCACCAAACGCATTTTTACCACAATTGCGCAATGCGCACTGTAAATGCTTCTTTGTCACTAATTATTATTAGAATTTTATAATTTTTGTATTTGCAACAATAAAAACTCGTTTGTTACCAAATAATTACCGTTCCGTTTATTACGACATGCCTGAATCTGTAAACTATTCCCCACTTTCAGGTGCTTGAATAATTCAACTTTTTCGAGCCCACGCCAAAGACCATTTCTTTTTTTGAAAGCTCATAATCTAAGCTACAAAATCCTATAACCACTTTTTTAAATATTTGTTTAGTGTACGTTAATTACGAATTTTGTAACAAAATTCGATTTTTTCCGCTTTTTCGACTATTCTTCAATTTTTATTACCAACGGTTTTAAACTTTGAATTTTGGCAACTTCTGGGCCATATAGTTAGACACTTCAAGAAGTAACCCAGAACTTTTTCAGATTTTTTGAAGGCTTAGAAAACTTTGAAAACCCAACTGTTCCCTAAAAGACCCAGTGTACATACCGTTACTCAAAAAATATAGTGTACACACGCAGGGTTAAATTGATATTGAATTGAGTCATTTTGACATACGCAGATTTTTTCTGTTCACGCTTCACGCATGGTGTCTGGGAAAGTTTGAGGGTGGTCGTACGTGGTTGATGTTAGTGGGAGTGGCCAATGGTAATAACTTGCCACGCACAATAAATTTTTCTATTGGTCACTTACATCGGCATTGGTTATGTGCGACCAATTTTGGACGTTTTAAGATGAGTAAATTTTTTTTCAGTATTTTGGATGCGTGATTGTGAATTGACATCAACGATATGAACTTTCACTGTAAACTAATTACCCAAACCAAGTAAGCTAAGCTCGCCTGGATTACTTTCGAAGGAGAAAATCATCAAATTCTTGTTTGATTACATGCTGCAAGAAGATCAGGAGTTTTACAGAATAAATTTAAAAATACTGCAGCAATGATCTGATTAATTTGAATTTCACGGAAATCAAATTATATAAATATTGATTGATTGATTTAGTATGTACGACCAAGACTAAGGCATGTTTCCCGGATACGCCGGGTCCACCGTACACCCTTTTATGAATAACAAGATCGAAGGAAAGGAAAGGTATGTTAGCATTAAAGACTCGACCCGGTTCCAGACACCTAAGTAGTCGATAGTTAGTAAATTTGTTAGTATTTTATTTTTTTATTTATTTTTTTTTTTTTTGACACTTGTTAATCACAAGACAACACAATTTTTTCTAATACAGCGTCTCCCTGTTGCAACCGCAAGATCTGAAAAGGCTGGAAACACTCCAAATTAGTCAAAACGTTTTTTACTTGTCTTAAAGCGACTTGCGTTCAAAATGCATACGATCGTATAGCGCTATGCACATTGAATCAGTCAAAACAATTTTACGTCAAACATTTTGTTTCATAAAACATAGAACGGCAAACATTCTATTGTGCTTTATGGGTCCACGCACACATAATAAAGCAAAATTGTGTTAAGTCAAATTTGACTAATGAAACATGTATGAAGGTGATCATAGCCTATAAACAAATATGTTAATTCACACTGAACCAAAACAAAGCAAAACGAGACAAAACTGCTTAAATCAAGGAAAAACATTGTTTGAAGTTGTTTCGTAATCTCTGTTTCGTGAATCAATTTTTGTCAAAATAAAAGTATATTTTTAAATATTTTTTTAAAATTAATAACTTTTTTTATTTTTTTTAAAGTGTTTAAAATCATAATATATTTAAAATATAACATAATTTATTTATATTATATAGTAATAATATACCAAGTGTACCAAGTTTTTTGAGGTTAATTTTTAATAGATTTTCTTTATTTTCAATTTTAAAATTAAGAATTTTGTTTTTAAATTTATTTATTAATTTAATTTATAAATAATATTTAAAATGGATACATTAAATTTGTCCAAGAATATATTCCATTAATGGTAAATTTTTAACTAGAGCCACGATGTCGGATTGTGACGGTGAAAAGCTCATTTACGCGATTCAATCCAGGCCGGTCTTGTTTAACTATAAACTAAAGGAGCACGGCGATCGAAACATTGTGTCAAAGTTGTGGGAGGAAGTGGCCCAAGAAATAAATTGTAGTGGTAAGTATTTTTAATTAATTTATTCCAAAGATAAATATAAATATTTTGCCATGGCACAGAGCCGCTAGCTGAATTGAAATAACGCATAAAATTATTTCTTACTGAGAGAGCGTTATTTGTGGCATTACGTGAATTGCTTAAATTTTCCATATCATGTATTTCCGCTGAATTTAAACAATTTTGTACTTCGGTTATTAAATTATTACCACTATTTTCCTCTATTCTTATAAAATTGTGTAATGTGCAAGCGGCCAGCACAAATGTTTCTACATTTTCCGGCATACCAATAATTGTATTCTCAAAAATTCTGAATTTTCTTGTAAGCATCCCAAATGCGCATTCCACTAAACGTCGAGCACGCGAAAGACGATAATTAAATACTCGCTTTTCTCTATTTAATGATTTACGCGCGAATAGCCGTAAAAGGTTACGCTTTAGCGGATATGCCTCATCAGCCACAAACACAAATGGCAATTCTGGTGTTTCATTTAAAATTTTACGTGGTGGAGGTAAATTTAATGTTCCGTTTTTTAACTCATTTCCAAATGATGAATATTGGAAAAATCCTCCATCACTGTTACGCCCATGGTCACCTACATCAATAATCATAAAATTTCCTTCAGCATCAACAACCGCTTGTAATAATATAGAATGGAAATGTTTGTAGTTGTAATATTCGGATGCAGCAAAGTTGGGGCGCTGTATACGGATATGCTTCCCGTCAATAGCTCCCACACAGTTGGGAAAGTTCCAATATTTTTTAAACACTTCACTTGTTTCAATCCATTTTTTCATATCCGGTTTTTTCATATATATCGGCGAAACGAGATTCCATATAATTTTACAGGTCTCAATAACAACTGCTCGAATTGTTGAAGCTCCCAATCTAAATTCGTAGTGCAATGCACTATAATGATGCCCAGTTGCAAGATACCTGTAAAATATAATTTAGGTAATATCATCAAAATATTATTGGGCCCGATTCAATGCAAATCTTCTATTTTTCTTTTCTTCTATTCTGCTATTAGTTCAAGGAAAACTCGATAACATTCATAAAACAGTTCACACAAACTTATGGATTGTTTGAAAATTGCATCTAGTTCTCATAAAAATAATAGCAGAATAGAAGAAAAGACAAATAGAAGATTTACACTGAATCAGGCCCATTATTACTTTTTATTTATATCTATTTTTCATAATTTTTATGTTTTTATTTAGTTGCAGATTGCAAATCAAAATGGTCCAGCTTGAGAAATAGCTATGCTAGGGTATTAAGGGAACGAAGGGATGTTGTGTCGGGAAGTGGTAGTAAAACAGGAGGAAATGGTATCTGGAAGATTCAATGGCGTTTTTAGGCGATTTTATTCATCAACATAGAAGTACCACTAGTAACATTGAAACTGAAACACATTTTGAAGAAATAAACATTGAACCCGACATTGAATCTTCATCAAATGACATCGAGCCGTGTCCTCCTCCAAGACAAACAACAAAAAAAAGCGCTTCATCCGATAAACTAGTGGAACTAATGATCAACTACCTCAAAATGAAATCAACACAAAAAACTGAACCAGAAGATCCAATGTTGCTGTTTTTTAAATCACTACTGCCAGATACTGAAAAATTAGATGAGCATCACAAAAGGAAATTTAAACTGCACGTAATGAATTATCTAAATGATATGATTGATGAAATAGAAACTGAAAATAGTGAATGTTACCTCGACGAGTAAAACACACTATTTTCAGTCTCTATTTCCATATAAATTATTTCATTTCATCTAACTTTCCTAACTAAGGATTTAAACTAAGGATTTATGTACTAAAAAATAATTAATGAATAAAACAATTAATAAAATTTAATTACAAATACAAATGTTCTTACCTTAAAGTAACAAAAAGCCGTTCCTTTGGAGTAATACTTTTCCTATAATTTGTATCGAATTTCTGTAAGCTTTCGCCAACAATGTTCAACAACAAATCAAAAGTGGTTGGTTTCATTCGCACGTAATTAAAAAATTTATCTTCATCACTTCGTAATTCATTATAGAATTTATTTAACGTATTTTGTTCCGATCGTTTTTTATTGATGGGATGCACCCAACATTTTCTCTTATTTTGCTCACTACACTTCATAAAATAATAATAACATAAAACAAAATCATCTTCTGACTCCGACGACATTTTGCATTCAATAATATACAAATAAAATTGTTACTATACAAAAGATATGAACAATCTTTACAATGAAGTTGTCTAGTATTCAATCTATTAAATCTATTCACACCAAAGTATAAAGCAACACGAAACAATTTGACTAGAAACAATTTGTTTGATTGTATGTAGGCTATGTTTAGGCAAATCGTCTTGCCTATTGAAAGCAAAAACGTTTTGACTAATTCGGTGTGTTTCCACCCTTAGTTTTAATTAACTATTAGTCTCCACTATTATTCCCATCAGCGGTTGTGCGGTGGGAGGGGCGAGATTTCGTTCCATCATCATGTTCCCAAGCGGTCACCCAAATTTGTACTAACCGTATGCAAGAAATCAAATTATTTAAATATTGATTGAAATATTTATATTTTATTAAGGACGCGTCCGGTTTCTGAGAGAAACAATTTTTCTGTGATAAATTAATGTTGAACTGTACGCAACCAAATTATCACAGCACCGGTGTGTAATAATTTTGACATGTCCGAAATAATTCTTGTTTCTGCGCCAGTGAAGTATATGTTCATTCTCGTGTGATCATCGGAGACGTCTTTTCTTTTATCGGGATAATAATAGTGTGATTAATTAATTTGTATTAATTCTAATATTTAGAGGAAATTCTAGTAAGTGGTTGTAGATATTAGATTCAATTAAATTTTTGAGTTGGTGGTGTAAAGCATTTGGAAAGTTGAGTGATAGAGGAAAAGGACCGCGTGGGACAGGGGATGAGGGAGAAATCCTTTTAGACCTAGTCCGGGGCGGTAATATCAGGTTCCCGAGATCGGGCACAGAATCAGAAGATTCAATAAATTCAATAAAAAGTGATGTGATGGCAGATGATAATAATAAAAGTGAATTTAAGATACATAGTAAAACAAAGAAAAATAAGAATCGTAGACAACGTGGCGGAAACAGGATGTTAGAAAATTCAAAGATGGAGTCAAATGTCAATAACGAAAAAGGAGAAATTATTTTAGAAACACAAAAGAGCGAAGTAAACTCAATAAAAAGCAGTGATATTAATACAATACAGTCGGAAAACAGGAATGACTTAATCGAAATGGAAATCACTACAAAGTCAAGAAAATATATTCATGGAGATAAAGGTTCATACAAAGTGATGATTTCTAAAGAAAACCTAAATTTAATCAGCTTAGGTAGAGTACTTCACACGAATAGAATCCAAAATGTAAATTCTGTAGAACAGATCAGCAAAAATATGGCGAGAGTTACTTTTGATAACATGAATAGTGCAAATGAATGTGTAGACTCACTAGTGTTAAAGATTTTCAATGGTTATAAAACGTTTATACCTAGATCCTTTGTCGAAACAGTGGGAATCATACATAATGTGCCGATCAATTTAAGCAAGGAGGAAATTTTAATGAACCTTAATTCAACAGTTGGTATATCGAGAGTGGAAAGGATGACGAGATGGGACAGGAATTCAAATCTAGCATCACCAATGGAATCTATGAAAATATTTTTCGATGGAAATACGTTACCATATAATGTAACTTTATATGAAATCATCTTATTGAAAGTAAATTTCTTTTTCCCGAATCCATTTTTTTGTATTAATTGTCTGAATTATGGCCACACTTTAAAAAGATGTAAAGTCCCAATTTTAAATGGCAAATGTAGAGTATATGCTGAAAATGTATACGTCGGTAAGGAGGGATCGTTGGAGAAACATTCGTGTAGCGCCAAGTCGAGTTGTAAATTTTGTGGACCTGTACAGGGATTTTGGTCGCAAAATGAGGATTGAGGATTGAGAATTTTGTATATGTGCACGGTGTATAATATACATTTTGCTATTGTGTGCCGTCAAATATTTGTATTGTATTAGTGTATTTTCTCATGCGTTTTCTCATGGGGTAAGTATCAAAAACAAGCCAAGCGGGTGAATCGGTTCGAATTTTTGGTGCTTACGCTCGCCTTGAGTTATTTTTCCCTTTCTTCTTACTAGTGGAATTCATTCGTTAATAAAAAACCAAAACAAAATACATAAACGTAACCAAAACAATTTCTCGCAAATTAAAAAAAACAAAAAGCAACATAAATGAAAACAAAAAAAATTAAACATTTTAATTTTTAAATTTTGAACAAAGGAACCAAAACAGAAAGTAAGAAAATAAAATGATTTTGTTTATTTTTTTAGTATTGTGTATTGTGTTTGTGTTGCCTTGCAATGCAGCTCGTGAGGGTTGTTACTTTACGATGTTATGTCGAAGTGTGCGGACATTTTATTCTAAACAAAAAAAAAATTGTATATAAAAAAAGGTTACGCAAGTTAAAAAGGGAAGTAATAAAATAAACCATCTCGCTTTTTTATTTGCTGTGTATATGCTAGAATAAAATTTCTCCAACCTTGGACATAACATCGTATAGGAGCAACCGACCATCATGAGTTGCAAGTTGCAACACAATACTAAACAAAATAAACAAAATCGTTTTGTTTTCTAGGTTTTTTGTTTTTTTTTTGGTTAATATTTTTTATTTTGAGTCTCGCTTCGTAATATTTTTAATTTTTTTTCTTCGGAATTTGTTGTTCTGTCTCAGTCTCTCTTAATACATCCGATATAATCGTTCTCTTCTGAGCTTATTCCTCTTATTTGTATCATGTTATCCCTATTACTGGCGTCATTTTATCTCTTTTATTTGCATCATATTAAACGAAAAACTGAAAGAAAAAATGCACATTCAACACCAATACAATTTACCAATACTATTGCCTTTCGGTAATCCTCAAATCAATCCTCATTTTGCGACCAAAATCGCTGTCCTGGTCACAAAACCAATGAGAGAGGATGTGAAGAAAAGATCAAACAATTTAAAATCACGAAATGCATGACAATAAGTAAAATTTCGTTTAAAGAAGCGAAGTTTAAATTATTTGGTTCAAATCCTAGAATACCATCAGATGCAGATTTTAATAATAAAGCAGGATTCAATGAGGATCTAATTCGATCAAATCAAAAATTGAAAAAGGCAGAAAAAAAAATATTGATTTTAAATGAGCTATTAAACGAGATAAGAGAACAATTATTAGGAAAAGAAAAAATGCTAAATCAAGTAGGAAAGGTTTTGTCACTAACGAAAGATAAGAGGGAAGGGGAGAAAGAGTTAATTTGTAATAATATGGAAAAGTGGATAAAAAAGGGGAGTTTCCTGTGCTAGACATTGAATAGTAATAAAAATATAAACCCAATTTTTATTTATGTTTTATTTTATTTTTTTTTTAAATTTTAAGTTGAAGATATCCTTCAACAATTCTTATTAAGTGGTATTATGAGTGAAATATTAAATCTATTACAAATAAACATCAGAAGTTTGATTAATAAAAAAACATTATTAGAGCAATACTTGGTGGAGGAAAAGATCGATATAGCTTTGTTACAAGAAACATGGTTAAAGAAGGTGGAAAGACCACACATTTCAAATCATATATTATTTTCAAAAGATAGACAGGATGGATACGGTGGCGTGGGGGTCTTAATATCAAGACACTTCTCTGCGTTGGAGGTTCCACTTAGATATTCATATTCAAAAATGGAAATAATTAAAATAAATATAAAATACAGAAATATAAAATTTAACATCGTATCATTCTACATAAGCAATAATAAATGGCATAATGATCTGAAAATTGAATTTGAAAATCTTCTTGAAGAATGTTCAGATTTCCCAACTATAATTGGAGGAGATACTAATGCTCACAGTGTTTTGTGGGATCCAGAAACAAAAGAAAATCTGTTGGGAAAAAAACTGGCGAAAATCATCCTAGAAAGTAAGCTAGTGTTAATGAACGATGGATCACAAACAAAATTAGATTTGTATTGACATAAGGGTTCAGCAATCGACATAACTTTAATTTCAAGTGATATTATAAATAAGACAGAATGGAGAGTGACAAATGAAAATTTAGGAAGCGATCACCTGGCAATCAGAATACAATAGTTTATCGGTAAAGAAAGGATGGGGAAATTAGTGAAATGGAAAGAAGCGGCGGGTTTAGTAATAGAAAAATGTAAAAATGATGATGTTAAATTGGATAATTTACTAAAAGAATCAATAAGGGAGAGCACAATAGAGGTGAACAAATATAGAGCAAGTCAAAAACCTGGGTGGAATAAGGAAATTGAGACAATCTGGAAAATAAAGAGATTAAAACAAGACATTTACAAAAAGGAAAAGACATTATATACGGTATTAGAAATGAAAAGAATTACGCAACAATTAAAACTAAAAATTAGGAAGGAAAAAAAAAAAGACATGGAGAGAATATCTAGCAAGGATTGATATGAGAGCAGAGGGCGGAAAATTTTGGAAACAAGTGAATAAGTTAAAAAATAATAAAAGGAACAAATTTAACTTATTTGAAGACACAAATATGGAAAGGAAATTTTTAGATGAGAATTTCCCAAACGAGCCAGAGGTTATAAGAGTTCCTTGTGAATGGTCAAACAATACTGGGGTTGTATCTGAGTTCCATAGGGATGAATTGTCGGAAATAATAAAAAAGTCCAAGAAATCAGCTCCAGGAAGCGATAACATTTCTTACAGATTTATTAAAAATCTTGTAGATGTAGAACCGTCTATGTTAAATTTACCTTGTGAGTACTTCAATGGGATATGGAGAGATAAAAGATACCCAAATGATTGGAATAAAATCGTGACGATTGGTATACTCAAAAGAGGGGGTAATGAAAGAGAAACGAAAGAATATAGGCCGATATGTTTACTACCGGTACTCTCTAAGATTTTTGGTAAACTAATTCTAAATAGAATTAATTAATTTACATATAAACGAAAAGAATTTATTAAATGAGAACGTTTTTGGTTTTAGAAAGAATAAAGGCGTAATAGAGAATTTGACTTCTATTTTTACATATATCGAGAGGGGAAGAAAAGATGGAAGAAAATGATTCTAGTTAATCTAGATATAAATAAGGCTTTTGACAGTGTCATAAAAGACAAACTAATAGAAATCTTAATAGTTTTGAAATTTTCAAATCAGTTAATAAACTGGATTTACTTAACCTTAACAAACAGGATGGTGGAAATGAAAGATAGTGTCGGGAAGTTCAAAAATATGACAAATAGTGGGGTCCCTCAGGGGAGCTGCTTGAGTCCGACCCTTTTTAATATTTATACGGCGAGCATACATGAAATAAATAACAGTGCTACAAAAGTTTTCCAATTCGCGGATGATATTAGTATTTTGATCTGTGGACAAAATTGGGATGAACTCGAAAATAATTCTAAGAAGATATTGATAAATTTAAAGAAGTAATTAAACGAATTGGGGTTACAAATAAACTCTAATAAAACACACTTTGTAAGACTGTTCACGAACATAAACAATACCAGGATGAGGAAATTAGAGTGGAATAACAATTCAATAATTGAAAAAAGACAAACAAAGATATTGGGTGTAACTTTCTCGAGCAGACTTAATTTAAATAAACACTACCTTAATATGAGGTCAGGAGTATAAAAAAGTATAAATTTATTAAAAAGGTTCACACACGCAAATGGAGGGGCTGATATAGAAACACTTTTAACACTATATAACAGTTTGATAAAATCGAAATTAGAGTACTATTATTCTATCACTGATGAGAACAATGGTTATTGTACTAAAATTTGTCAATCAATTAAAAATACATGTATAAGGATATGCTTAGGGTTGGTGAAAAGTACACCAATTCTTGCATTACAGGCAGAAACAGGAGAAACTAGCATTGCTTGTGATAATCGGAAGAAAACGTTAGGGTTGATCGCGAAAAACTTATTTATAAATTCGAAATTGGGAAGGGATATTAAGGAAGAGAAGGCTACATTGAAATTGAACAGATTGTATTGTGATTACCCATTTTTAGAGAAAATAAAGATGTTACATAAGAGAAAAACTAATCCAGAGAATCTGAGCATAAGAACGAAGTTATTGGATAGAGAAGTGTATAAAAAAATAAATAATAATTTAATTCTAAAAGATTGGACGAAGGAATGTTTGGAAAATTATGACGGAAGTCTAATAGTTTTTTCGGATGGATCACTAAAAGATGGAAGAGTAGGAGTGGGGATTTATTGCAAGATTTTGAATGTAAATTTGGCCATAAAAATTAATAACCTAACTGATATTACTAACACAGAGCTAATAGGAATTTATATTGCCTTGATCGTAGCGTTGGCATCCAAAAACAAGAAGTTAATAATTGCATCAGACTCGAAGAGCGCTTGTTCTTCAATTAAAACGGCATTAATCTCTAGTTGTAGCAGAAGCATGGAAAATAAAATTATCGACTTGGCCGGGTTTAATAGTGATAGAGAGATTATAGTTCAATGGATTCCAGGTCATGTGGATATCGAAGGGAACGTGATTGCTGATAAATTGGCAAAAATGGCATTAACAAGACACACACACAGTTTCGAGAATTCTCCGAGTCAAAGAGATATAAATACAATGATTAAGAAAACGATTAACGAGGAATGGAAAGTGGAATTGGACAGAAGGCTAGAAAATACGAACTTATGCTGTGTGCCTGACACCGATTTTTTCGACTAAATTTCTGACTAAACTAAATTATGCTACATTATGCTATTAACCACCAGAAGGCTAACGAAAAGTCTCCTCGCGAGGTTGCTTTTCAATTTAGTTGTCATTTTTATTGAGAGAGTGCTTGGATTAAGTACTTTTCATTATCAACGAATTTAATTAGTGTCACAAGTTGGTACCGATTAATGGTTATATATATGTATTTGAATTTGACGGTTTTTATTCAATTTTTATTTTAAAATATTGATTTGATTAATATTGTCTTACTGTCAGTGCCGTGATCGTGGCTTGAAATGGTATAACGATTAGTAAAACGGCCAGCAAATGAACAATTTTAGGATGAAGGGACTTACCAGATTTATGCAAATAATATTCCATTGAGCTCTCTGTGATTGCGTTCTGAATCAAGAAACCTTACGACGGTTAATCTATCAGCAAAACTATTCCTCAAATAAATGAAACTTGTTCCGAATTAAAATAAACGATTTTGAATTAATTGAAACCTTTCCCGAAAGAAATGAATCCTAATTAAATAAGCTTAAAACCAGTAAGTATATAAATCACTAAAATTTGTTTTAATATTTGTTAAATAACACACTCATTCATTAAGAATTTATTAAAACTAAGATGAGATTTGAGTAGTCTGTGCACTCAGAGAAAAAATATGATAAATGAGTGATTGCAATTATTGTATTATGATCCAGGAAATCATATTCAACTAAACTTGATATATCCTAATATATTATAATAGTAAATATCATTTATCTAATTACTAGAATTATGTATGATAGATTTTATTAAATTATGATAATTGCAATAATTTTCAACTTTAATGATTGCAACAATCATGCGATATGATTTAATATGATCGCCTCAATCATAGTATGGTTTTATAATATGATCAGTAAAATCTAAATATGATGAAAACATTCATAATTCAACTGGGCCTATCATATTAGAATTAAGTTTATCATAACAAAATAACGGTTTATTGGAATTCATTTATATCTCCTCGTGTTGGCTACGGTCATATCGAATTGAATTCTTATTCTAACAAGGTGCAATTATTATAATCTCCTGAGATATTTTAAATAAAAATATTTTAACAATTTAAAAATAAATAATTTTATTTAACTACTCTTAATTAAAGTAAGTAATGATAAAAATAAAATTATTTTTATTTTATATTTTCTATTTTCACATTTATTTTTATTTTATTTTTGTTAAATTGAAAAGACTTTCTTATTTGTGACAATTTTTTATTTTATATTTTATTTTTGGAAGACTAGTTTCGGATGTTCATCCTTCCTCAGTTCCTTATTTTCCAACTCTGGAAAATAAGGAACTGAGGAAGGATGAACATCCGAAACTAGTCTTCCAAAAATAAAATATAAAATAAAAAAAAAATTGTCACAAATAAGAAAGTCTTTTCAATTTAACAAAAATAAAATAAAAATAAATGTGAAAATAGAAAATATAAAATAAAAATAATTTTATTTTTATCATTAATTATCGTGACAAAAGCAACAGCGCAATAACAGAAGAAATATGGAAATCCACCATCTTCTCAGCAATAAAGTAAGTAGTTATAAAGTGTTTGTGGTATCAGGATTTTAAAACCTAGTTCTAGCGTGACTTTTTAGTGGATAAATACTGATGAAACCTTATAAGTGGGTAATTTTTCTCGCAATGGAAAACTGATCACGTAAGTACATTTTATTTTATACTACAGAGCATTAAACACCGTGTTGATTATTTATCAGTTTTGCTAAATATTTGCTCATTCAGTGTTTTTAATTATTAAAATAAAGGGTGTTTCCAATTATTTCATATGTGTAGATATAAAAATTTCAAGAAAATAATTGTATACAAATATTTTTCTAAAGTTACTGTAATACGTTATAACGGTTTAATGGTAATGAATTGAATTTGTTCTTAACATTTTTGTCTCAGTTGTTATTTTTCACACGCTTGTTAAGTAAAATACCCATAATTGAAAACCCACAAAAACTACGCCACGCAATAGCTGCATTTCTTACGTTTGTTCTGATCTGGACCAAATCATATTTCAAGAAATGATAAAGGAATGCAAAGAGCTGCTGGGATCTAAATGTTGATCCAAAAACAAAATTGGTTCAATTTTTGTTGCTACTTTTAATGTAGGTAAACTTTGCGTCAAGAAATGTGGCAAAATCAAAATTACATATTATACCCATTGTATTTACTTAAATGAATTTCTCATTTCTCAAACCCTATTTTTCATCATACATTTGGATATACTGGTATAATAGCTCTGTCATCTGTTCTGTAAATACCTAAACAAGTAGAAAGGTTTATTGATTTATTCAAAAGAATTTATATTGTACATGTATAATGTACATAAATTATATTTATTTAGCATGGCTGGAATTTGGATTATTCGAAGACGATATTAAAATATAAACGAAGGAAAAACCAATTATCCAATACTCTTAAATTTATTAGAAGTTTACTGCCACAAACTCCAAGAAACCGGTATCTTACATTTTAGTGTTACCAGAGTAAATGAACCTCAAAAGACGTTTAAAAAACTATCCAGCTATTTCGAGTAAAATCGGCAAACCAATTACGATTACGACAAAGGAACGGAACAACGTATCTGCGGTGATAATTAAATATAGGGTTGTCCATTTTGGAAAAGAGAAAAGAAGGTCCAATTCCTTAATTTCTTTACTATACTTTTATTAAGGTGTCGAATTTTACCAAATTTTACTTTTTGGAAAATATTACTATTCATAATAATCTTAAACATTAAAATATCACTAATACATATATTATTTTGACATGACTCACAGGTTTTATGTTTTGATCAATTTTTTCTCAAATTTTTTCTTCTAGTGCCAAGCTGAATTTTTTACAGATTAAAGTGTTATTATTAGCAAGTAATTTAACTTTAATTTAAAAAATTATAAAAAAATACTTTTTATGTTATCGAGATACTAAGAAATATAGATTCAAAAAATCACCAAAATTTCAAAAATTATTTCATAATTTTACATATTCTACTACATAGCTGTCAAAAACCGTTGAGAAAACCAAAATCGGTCAACCCGTTCCGAAAATATGATCAAAAACGTAATACATATACCAAAAACTCCTTGAAAATGAGAGAGTGTAAACTCGCGAGTGAAAAAGCCAAAAAAATGTTTCTACAAATTTTTTTTTTTCTTATAAATCGAATAAATATAGTTTGAACAATTTTTGAGACATCGTGTCCAATTCATGTACGATTTCATATGGAATGACCCTATATCATCAATCGCGACCCAAATAAATTGTAAGTAGTTTTATTAGAATTAAATTATAGATATCATTCATTGAGGTTTCTCTAGGCTTTTTAAGGAAGACTTTACAACATTTACGAACTTGTGCAAAGCTTATTTCCAAACGAGCTGCAGGAGACGAGTTTATTCCATCTTCCGGAGGTTGCATTAATACAATGTAATTTGCATTAAAGTAAATTATTACAATGTAGCTATTTTTATTTTCAGGAGAGTTATTCAATGTTTAGAATAATTACAGTGCCGACCTTTGTCATTCTGGAATAATAAAAAGACGGTCCAGGTCATCATCTACTAATCATCCATTTCAAAAAATAGTGAAATATCGAATTTAAATAAATTGATAAAAATCTGTTTAGTTAATAATTACTGACTTTAACTTATTTTCAATAATCTACTATAAACCTCATACAACTCAACTCTATAAACCTCAATGTTGATATTGATTACTTAAAATCCCATGTGGATGCTGCGATGAGCTTTGCGAGCGATGAAAAAGAAGCAGTTGTTATAGAATTAACTTATTAAATAAACAAATGCCAACATTTGAATATTTGGAACTGTTTCCCTTATAAAAACGAAATTAATTTCGAAGCTGGTTAGTTTCATAAATTACTTGCAGCTTACAACAATATTAATAAATATTTTTCCACTAATTTCAGATAAGCATTGATGGTACCCTAAAATATCCAAATATTAGCACATCCGAGCAGTGAAAACAAGTTTCCGAAAAATCATTGATAAATGCAGATCATCGAGAAAAATGTATGTCAAATATTTGCTAAGCCGAATTTACAAATCCCAATACGGTACGAATAGTTAGGCTGGCCGCACAGCAAATTAATCTGTTTTATAAGTGGCTAATTACAGATCAAAAATGATTTATTAAATTTCTGTTTAATAATTCGTTATTTTAAAATATTAAGGCAAAAAATTAATCTACATTTCTCGTAATTTTTTGACATGAAGTTCTTTAAAAAAAAAAAAACATCGGGAAAATTTTCAAATATGTACTTATTAAATAAAATTTAATAAATTATTTTTGGTCTATAAGAAGCCACTTATAAAAAAATATAAAAATTAAAGACCATTTTTGGATTGATTAACAAAATTAATCAAAACGTTTTATTGGCAAATCAAATTAGATATCACTGTTTGGTGGGTATCAAATAAAGCTCATGATGTTTAAAAAACTTAAATTTTCTAAGATAGCTTTTAAAGTCCTTTTATATATAGCCAGTTTTGACTAATTTATCTTAATTCAATGATAATAAAAATTATTTAATGGTTTAGGGCTCTCTATATTGTTTTTATTGGTTTTTTATAAACGATTTTGAAAATGGACTCGAAGTGAGTCCGAAAGCTCAAGTTAATTTTTAAAAAATAAAAACAATATAGAGGGCCCTAAACCATTAAATAATTTTTATTATATAAAATTGTGGCTCAATAATATTTAAATATTAATTAAAATATTTCTATTTTCAGACGAACGACTAGCGCTTAGTTTAATACTTTTGCTGTATATTCTTCCACACCACGGAAAGAGGAATTACAAAGGAAATTTACGCCTTTAAAAAAAAGAAATTCAAAGAATACCACTTGGTAAAGGAATAATAGACATCGAGCTATTTTATACCTAATCAACGTTTTACTATTCATCTAGAACAGCAAACTTTTACGAGTTCCGTCAATCAGGTCTGTTTAAAACGCATCGGATTTACGACGGAAATAATCCCTCTTAATAGAGTTTTTGACATGTTATTCGATAACCCAAATTACTTAGATGCTGTTTTAAAATATATTAAATGTTTAGACAATAAGAAAGATACATCAGAGTTTTCAAGGACGAATAGTAAATTATTGGCAAAGCAATGGATGGTTAAATACTCGAAACTCCTTAGTTGAAGACAGTACAATATATACCTTTATATTTATTTTATGATGCCTTGGGACCTACCAATTCTCTAGGCTCTCGATCTGGATACAAGAAAATAGGTGGAATATACGTCAAATTTGCCACACTTCCTAAATTTTTAATTTCACAATTGTCTTCCATTATTCTTGCTGGGTTAGTGCACATAGAGGACAGAAAACAATTTGGAAATGAATGCATTTTCAAACCTATACTAGAACAATTGGAAGAACTGAAAGAAAATACCATGTTTATTAGCAAAAATAATCTTACGGTTAAATTTATATATATTAAGCGGTGTCATAAGAGACAATTTAAGGCTCAACTCTGTGTTAGACTTCACAGAGAGCTTTATGGGAACGTTTTATTGTCGTTTATGTAAACATTCGAAATATAGAAAATTACCGCTCCAACGTACACTTAAATAATTCAAAGCTAACGGCCATTAAAGAGTTCTGTGTTTTTAATTCATTAAGAACTCTTCATGTGGCCGAGAGTTGGAGTGTAGATATCGTGCATGACTTACTTGAAGGCGTCTTCCATTACAATTTTATGGTAATATTAAAGTGTTATGTCGTTGATAAAAGGGTTTTCACAATTGAAGGATTGAACTTTCGTCTTCAAAATTTTAATTATGGTAATTTCAATGTAAATAAGCCACCAACTGTAGTCCAAGAGCATAATTTGCAATTTATTAAAATATCTAAATCACACTTACGTCCAAAACATTACTTTCTAACACACTATCCAAGAGATATGGAAAAATAGGTATTTTAAAACAGCTTTCAGCTAGTCTATTCAAATCTTTCCATCAGAGTTTAAAAAATATTGCGTATACATCAAAAAATAAAATTAATACTATTTACACAATAGCATCAAAAAATCAAATTGTGTTAGGTAACGAACTAATGAATTTGGCTCACGATACTGGTTTTGTGTTTGGCAGTCTAACGGAATAAAAAAATTAAATTTCCAGAAATATAAGTTTACGTGCTAAGAAAAGTGGTCTCGCAATAATTTCATAGAGTTCGGATATATGATATTATTCTAAAGAAAGGATCCGTAATCCACTTAGCGTGGTATCCAGATGGTATTCTTAAATTTGGTCTTGTTAAACAGCTACTGAAATATAAAACGGGATATTTTAGTTGTGTTCAACATTTGAAAAATTTAGGTTTCAATTATCATTATTACGGCTTTGAAATTGATTTTGTATAGAGAAATAAAATAATCAAATTGACTAAAAGTCTTATGACAAATTTAAAGAACTTACATATAAATACCTAATGTTTCCAATAAAAATATAAAAATAATAAATAATTTCGTATAGACCTCTAATTTGGATATAATATAATATGTATTCGATAAATTAATTCAAAATAAATGTAAATTTAATGAACTATAAAATATGCTTTGTTATTTAATTAATATTATTCTGTACCTCGTTTCACGTCATCTGGACCACCCCTCTGTCCAAAAATTGACGCAACATAAAAAATTTGTTCTGAGCTTAAATTGCTCGTATAAGGCCTTTTGGATAATTTAAGATGGCGGATCTAAAATGGCGCCAAAACGAGCGAAACCTCCGGTTAATCGAATAATATCATCTAACAATTCTCATTTCGTATGTTCTCAAGGTCGCTGATGGGGAGTTTAGAGTCGTATATGCTCCAACACCTCATAGTCCTTTAAATGATGCTTTAAAAGCGGGTTGGGTACGGTTCACCGCCTCATGGTTTACCGCCCATGGTTCGCCGTTTAACAGTTCACCGCACACGGTTTACCGACAGCAAATTTCACCGCGCACGATTTACCGACAGCAAATTTCACCGCCAACATTTACATTAATTTCATCTCACTCACCGCCGCGGTGAATGAGATGAAATTAATGTAAATATTGGCGGTGAAATTTACTGAATCAATGTTTATTGATATTTTCAGTGTTTTCAATAAACTGTAAAATGGGGCAAGCAGCCTTGCTCGGAGCCTGTTTACGGGTATCAGTTGCAACTTAGCTTGCTCGACAAAATAATTTTAGACGGAATCATCGCAGGTGTCGCTGCGAATGTTCGAACCATGTGCAGTTGTTTTTCACTAGCGTCAGGGTCATGCACGTGAGGTGATGGCATTATAGAAATGTTGTGGCCGTCGTCAGTCAATTTCGTTGACAGTCGTCCCTTGCATAACAGCGAACACTTTTTATCACACATCCAGCGAAAAAAATGGCTCCATTTTTTTTGTCAAGTTATACACATAACCAGCGGCTACAAGCTTATCTTTACCGCGTTTCGATTTTACGACTTCTATTACTTCCGTTTATTGGGCACTTTTTGGGTTTTTAATGTTTTTTTATTATGTCAAATTATATTATATTATATTTCCGACTATTAAGATAAAAACAAAAATATAAATAAAGCATATTAAAAAAAAATTATAGTGAAAACGGTAAATCGTAAGCGGTGAACTATTATGACGGTGAATCGTAAAAACGGTGAATTAAACAGGCGGTATAACGTAAAGCGGTGAGCTTATTTTCGCGGTGAACCGATTCAATCCCTTTAAAAGCACATAGCTCCTTGACCTAACCTCGAAAAACCTAAGACACCCCCTAACGTAAGCTTTAAAACTGAAAAGCCCAAATAACAAAACCTTCGAAATGTAATACCACCGTAACATAAACTAATAAGCCCCATAGCCTAAATCTAAATTTCATAGTCACAGAATCCCTCAATCTAACCTCAAAAATCCCTGTAACTCCATAACTTAAGAATTGCTAGATAATATTATTCGATTAACCGGTGATTTCGCTCGTTTTGGCGCCATTTTGAATCCGCCATTTTGAATTATCCAAAAGGCCAGTTTAATTTCGTATGCATATGCTTATATAAACAGTTTAAGCCCAGAACGAATTTTTTATGTTGCGTCAATTTTTGGACAGAAGGGTGGCCAAGTTGACGTGAAACGTCCCATATATGCTAGCAACTAACAAAACCTGTAGTGTACTCCATTAATTGATATGGTAACAACTATCATAACATCTGATTGTCTTTATCAGTTTCATATAATAAACTCAATTAGTTTGTTGATGCTTTCCATCATAATAACGATATCTGTAATCATAGTTATGGTTAATTCAATAATATCTTGCATGATAACGCGCATTATTTATTTGTAGATACAATCATTATAAATAATGGTATACATCAAGGTATGATTCTCTTAATCATTGCATCTAATCATAAGTATGATGGTCACTTTTATGATTAGCTCAATCATATTTTTTCTCTGAGTGTGTGTGTAGCTGTGATTCTTTTAACCCTTAGGATCGGGTAAAACGGAGGAAGAAATATTTAAACGGGCTTGTGCTGCTTAGGTAAAATCCTTTACCTGGATAATTTTATGACAAAATAAATCGATAAATATTTACCATAAAATAATATTGAATGTCACGTGAAGCACCTACAAATTCTGCTTATTCAATTCAGTCTGGAGCTCATAAAGGGTTTTATGACGAACCATACCCGAGCTGTGTAGTTTTGGTTCGAGTGTATTTTGGATTATTATTTTGTTTTTAACTATATTTTGAATCAAAATATTTAATTTTTAATCGATTCATTTTTGGATACTAAAGAAAATTAAAATACGGTTCAGGTAGCAACTGAACGTCAGTTTTAAGGGACAAATCCGATTCTCTCAGTTTATGTTCAGTTCAGCAGGTTCAATTAATGTTTTCCCAATTTAAAATCATTTTAATTATTTAACCTTTAATTTGAAAAGGGTGGTTTTAATCTGCAAATGTCCGTCCGATAGGACACGGCCTTCACAAATGTCGAAGGACATGCAAGAAACTTATTAAGAACTAAGAGAATCCGAATCTAGAAGGCGTAATCAAATACAGAATTGAAACAGGCACAGTGACCAAACGGCGCAGTGGTTAAAGCTACGGCGGTTGGATCGGGAGGTACCGGGTTCGAATCCCTATAGGGGCGGGATGCAAAAGGGATTTTTCATCATCTGATTACGATCGGTGATGACGATGAACACATCTATGACCCCCTGTTGAGAGTGCGGGATCCATGGGCCGACCCACCTTTCATGTCAGTACTATAGGCTGGCATGAAGCAATGCAATGTGCAGGTGGTTTAAACAAAAGCGGGTCTATAGCCGTACGTCCTCGAGTTGGCTGGCAACGGCGTAAGGTAGGACGTTAAAAGGGAACTGCGAAAGAGTTGGGAGTGCCTAGAGCCCCAGAAAAAGATTGCAGAGATAGAGACAAAAAAAAAAAAGAAACAGGCACAGCATCAGATTGGGCGAATTTCATCTTAGACACGAAGATGACACTCCTTACTGTTACAAGATAACCAGTACGTTTTTTTATTTAACTACTGTTATAATTTATAAGTTTTAGTGATACAATGTTTGCTTTTAAATTTATTTAATTTGGTTTCATTTAATTTGGAAAAAGTTTCATTCCACTCGAAATTAGTTTCCTTCTTTTCGTAAAAGGGTTTATTCAATTCGGAATAATTTTCATTCATTTTAGAAATAGTTTCACTTAAATTAGAGAATGTTTCGTTCATTCCGAGATTTTTCAAAAATTATCAAAATTAATCAAATTATTCAAGAAAATTAAAATTGTTGTCATATTTAATTAAAGTTTATATATTTTTGTACATAACATTTTAATTTCAACTTACTGTTAGGAATTATATGGTGTCAGATCGTCTGTAGGCAACACGGATTGGAGAAACTTTTGGGTCAAAAAAGAGATAATCTTTAGTTTACCAACGCTAAAGTATTCTGTCCGGTTTTATCGAACTCATCAACGACTTTGCAAGTCTTTAGATTTTCTTATAGCGCCAATAAACTAATTTAATATTTTGTAAATAATTTTGTGTACGAAATATTGAAAAATTCCAAAAAAAAAAACAAATTAACTTGGTAAATCAACTTGGGCGCGAGCCAAAATGAAAAGGAACGAACATTCAAGCAGTATTCCTAGTTATTTCAGTCAAACAGTAATAACATTCGGTTGACGTTCCAAAAGTCGTAATTTAGAATAATGAAAAGTCAGGCACAGCCTGTCTTATTGACCCTTATGCCATCTATGAACGACTGGTACGAACTAGTCGACAATTTAGAAAAGTCAACAATTTGTTCAAAAAAATCGGTGTCAGGGGGGTTTTATGGGTAGATAATACCTAGCCGTATCAAATAGAAAAACGAAAAAAAAAAAAGAAACGAAGTATATGTTGATTTTAGTAACAAGATTTTTGTATTGATGAAATTAAATTTACGACCAATAAATTTATAATCGTTCGTAAAAGAGATCATGCGTGCCTTTATTATGTTCTTTTTAATCATTTTGTGAGCAATTTATTCGTTTTTGTGCTGTACCAAAATTTGTGTAATATTGTATCAATAGTATTACCTATCTGCAAGCCTAAATTTTTTCTATAAGTACATACATACATAATTCCTCAATTCATTGCCAGTACGTCGTTAAATGATGGTTTTTAGATTATTAATACAGCAAATATTGTTGACCAACTAACAACTTTATTTGTTTAAAAATGCTAAATTTTCATTTGGCGCGCCTCAAATTTCATGAATTTTTATGGTGAATATGGTCTGGAGAAGGTAACCGTATTTTTGCTAAAAGTTTAAAATTCGATTTCTGAACAATTTTACAAATGGCGTGTAGGTCAACAGGGGGCTCATATACGGACGATTTGTGATGATGAAGGAAGTTATAAGTTAGCTGATATAATATTTTGATATTTTATATGCGATTGTAGTCTTACTTTGGGAATTTTTACAACAATGGGACCGTTTTTATCATGCCGTTTGGAATAGTTTCAAACCAAGGTTTGTTGGTGTAGAATTATTCTAGCAATAATTTTGGAATTTTATTTTATTGAATCGTTAATTTAAACTGATAAAAGTGGGGGAAATGAATTTCGGAAAAAATTTGTGCATGAATTGCATTTTCATTGTTGTGAAGATGGCTATTCCAGTTACCAGAGTACATAAGTGCATATATTGCTTTTGGTTTTTGCAGTTAAATGATGACGGGCATGGAAATAGTTGTAGTAAATGTTGGGTTTATTTATTTTGTTTTATCACATTTTATCACACTCACACCTTCATCACGGGGTAGACTTCAGCAGTTTTGTAGTCTTGGTGAAAGGTTGGCGACTGTATTTTGAATTACGACAGTGACTAATGTGGCGGGGATTTTTTTAATGAGTGGATGATGCGAATCTGATTTATTATACTAGGTTATAGCTGAGCTACTGTTCTATAAGTTTTGAATGCAGTTTGAATTAATGAAGATTACTTTCCTAGAAATAACGGAAAACTGATTAATTTGATTTACATTTTTAGGAGTATTAATGACCATGATGATGATGAATTTAATTAATTAACTAAGTAAACCATGAGGATTTCCGAATATTCGGACAAACCCAACACAGATTTCCAGAAACGTTAAGCGTTCAGCGGAAATGTAGTTTTATAAATTGTGTTGTCTTGATTTTTCTCCCCCTAATTAACAGGAACTTCAGCTCGGAATCCATATTTTATTAGTGTCTTACCATTTTATTCTTGGTTACTGGTGACATTAATTATAATTCATTACAGAACAGCGTTCATCACAGATCAAACTTCTACGTATAATCTGAGTGGCAGGCTAGCGGAAATGCTTCATTTATCATATTAGTTTGAGCTAAACTTTAGTTTTAGGATTAGATGATTTATTCATCAGTCATTATTTATTTATATAAGTGTGAAGAATATTTAAAGGAGTTTCTTCCTTAGTTTACTGATAAATAAATTAATTTTCAGAATACAACCTAATTCCAGAATTAATCATTTTTTAAGGATTAAACTTAATTCCGATTTTCAGAATGAATCAACTCTCCAAGATCAACAAGAAGCTAATGCAGGAGTATGTAGCTTAACTGTAGAATGTGTGCTTCATGTGTCAGTCTCGAGTTCGAATCTAGAACAATAAATACTTTTTACCAGAAACTTTAACCATTCAGCGATCAGGCAACGGGTACTAATTATATTTATTAGAAGGGCCCAAAAATCTGATCTGAACCTAAAACATGAGGGTTTCAGATTTTAAATATTTCTTTAGTTTATTTTAAAGTAGTAGCATCCAGAAACTTCAAGAATCCAGCGAACATGTAGTTTAGAAATTGTATTGTCTTGTGCTAACTATTTATCATATATATTACTAACAAAAACATACTAACTATTGACTACTTAGGTGTCTGGAACCGTGTCGATTCCTTGTTACTAACATACCTTTCCTTTCCTTCGGTTTTGTTATATGTAAAAAGGGTGTACGGTAGACCCGGCGTCTTACCGGGAACCTTGCTTAGTCTTGATCATACATTCAAATCAATCATTAACATCATTAAATTATCAATTTGCATGCGCTTATTTGTTAAATAGTGGTTCTTTACAGCTTGAAACCAATTTTCTACAACAGCGTTGGAAACGTTACCTGGCACACCAAACTTTGTTGAATAGAAATTTGCCCAGAAAACAACATATGAAAAATATTTTTTTATTACCTCATGATTTTCTAACCAATTAAAACTTGCTTGAAGATATTCAGATGCATTCATGGAGTTAAATGTGTAAGAGCCCATGACCAATCAACGACAAAATAATGGCCTTTTTTTGTTTCACCGTAGCTCCTAATTCTTTTTTGACGTCTATTACAGAATTATTATTACAGCTTACTTTGACGACACATGCATAATAAAGAATCCTCTTATTCATATGTACATATATGTTGATTGTGGTCTGTCGGAATTCTAACAATTCCTCCGGTCGAGTCGAAATAAATAGCTTTAATTTCATCCTGTTTTAAAAGGGCTATTCGTTGGTCTAACTATTTGTAACAGTTCGGTTACCGAATATATGTAACGGTCATTTTGAGGTTGCATGCAACATTGAAAATATATATCAACCAGGTCGCAATACCGAACTAGTTCGTCTTTTTTATAAAACTCCAATTTTATTTTTCTGCAGGTGTGGTCATATCCTGAGTATTCCCTTCCACATAAGTATTGTGAGCGCTTTGATTTTCGGAAATGTGCTTAACTTTTTCTCGTCGTAAGCTATGATGTTGCCTAAAAACTTTTTCACTAGATTGAATAAATTCTTATTCATCTTGTGGATTTTTGTGTTCTTTTAGACATCGATGAATTAGTTCTCTTACTACATCTTTGCTTAATAGTTCACGGACCTCGTTAAACATCATCCAAAATCTAAGTCGCCATTTCAAACTTGTGGATTTTTTAAGAAAGTTTGAAACTAAAGATATTGCTTCATTACCAATATCAGGAATGAATTGATTTTTGATGATCAATTAATTCAAAAACAATTCCGTCGGAATGGTAATTAAGATGTTCATTCGATAACTCATTAAAATTATTTTCGGTCACCGGCATATAATCTGGAAAGCCCGTCTCTTTAAATAAACAAATATCAATAAAATTTTGAGTGTTTGAATTTTGAAAAGGAAATTGGGTACAAAATTAATTTTTTATTAAGTCCTTTTCATTTATTCAGTCCTTCTAATTTTTCTTCTACGTCGAACCCGCGGAACATCTCTGCGAATTGGCCAATTTCCAATACAGTGAACCACAAAATTTCAATATATCTTATGAAAATGACCAATATTCGAAACCAATAAGAAATGGTTCTATTTCATCGCAATCAAATATGGTCAAATGTAGTCTATAAAGGATGCCTATATCTAATTTTTGCAATATGCCGAACCCGCGGCACATATCTGTGAATTGGTCAATCTCCAATACAGTGAACATCAAATATTTCGATATATCGTATGAAAAATTACTGACTTTGGAATTCAACAACAAATGGTCCTGTTTCATCTTATTGAAGTGATGTAGCTGTATGAAGTGCATATAGGATACCTTTATATCCTTAAATATTCTTATATGCCGAACCAGTGATAAATTTTTATGATTTGGCCTTGGCTTACTAACCAAGAGTAAAAAAATTTTTTTCTTATTGATTCTGCAATTGCAGTAAATTTGTATGAGATATGGATTTTAGTGAGTACATTTTTTTTGGAAACTGTATACTCCTTAAGCTTACTAAGGCATCCTACGGTATATCTAACCACTGATACCCATATGATATCTCCAAAAATAGGAAACGATTTTTATCGTATATGTCGACGTGAAAAATCATTTATTTACAATAAGTGAAACGCATTAAGTAATATATTATGTTATAGTGGTTCCCGGTTTTTGTCAGCAATTGGTTTTAAATTTCTTTTACCGACTGTTTCACTAATACTAATATAATTTTTTGTTGAATCAACAAATTTTGTATAACAAAACTTAAATATCAGGAGAAAATAGTCAGATATATAGAGACAGGTTCCTACGAAGTTAATTTTAAAAAACTTTATATATTTGTGAACCCTGTACAACAACAAACGATGAAGTTCACAAACATTGAAAATCTAGGACAAAAAACAAATTATTATTTCGGTATGTGATGCAAAATTAAATTATTTGCATTGATAATAAAATACAATTTCGTAACTTTATTTACTATAGTATAAATGCTACGAATGTCCTACATCTATGAATTTTCTATTTGTAGTGTAAAAACGGTATGGGGGAGGTAAATTTTTTGCTTTTCTCGGTTTAATTATTAGCCCCCGGCTTCACCTCGAGATGCATACTTCACCTTGAAAAGCAAAATGTACTTACGACTACCACTTGCTACACAAATAACGATTATTAGACGAGGTTTTGGAACTACAATTTAAATCTCTTTTCAAAGTAAAACTGGGCCTGTAATTTCAAAAAGCACAACAAGTATTAACATACATATGTATTTCATATTTAGGCGAATTTCATTACGTTCCGTGAATGCCTCTATTCCTTTAATAGTGCAACAAACTAATCGAACCTAATACAATTTGCACTTAAACTATTCATACATCTTATTTATTGTCATCCTTAAGTCACTAATTTATTGTAATAAACAATTCACTTAAATTATTTCAATACTAGACTAATATACGCAAAACACTAAATGGCCACACTAATCCTAAAAATAACAAACACTGCACTAGTGCACTAGTTTAGCGATGTGAACTGCCCCAGAAACATAAAAACAATAATCGCAAGTCTCAAAATATTCATAAACAAAACATTAAAAAATCAAGTTATGTAAAAGTAAAATAATAAAATTCTCTTTCATCTTAACTCGATAAAAATATAAACAAAACTAAAAATAAAACTTAAACTGTAAAAAGACAGAAATATTTTAATGACATAATTCTTTTAATTTATAATAATATAAGTAACATAAAGCGCGCCCCACTAAAATAATAACAATTTCCAGTACGTAGATTATATTTGCAGTAACACCGCTTGATCGTGCACTTGGTTTGCTCTGCGTGTGTGTATGTGTGTGTGTATGTAAGCTCGTGTTGTTGTTTATTAATTGTAATGTGAAATGGGGTGCACCGAACGTCTCACTGTTATCGTCTTTAATAACAGTGAGACGTTCGGAATTGGGTAGTAGAGGGGTAAAAAAAAAAACTTTAATTGAATTACAACTTTATTACCGATTTGTTGATAAACATTTTACTTGCATAACAATATTATGGATTTTACATTTTACTATATAAACCAGAGCAAACAATTTCTTCGGCATCATATCATTACTTGCTTTTCTATTGTCTTAAAGTGCCTTGTGTATCTTGTGATTTAAAAATTTAAAAGAAATTTAACAAAATAAAAAATTATAAATTTTATATAAAATGGCTGGTCTTAAAGTTTCAGTAAGTGAATTTAATTAAAATAAAATTAAAGTGTGTTTATGGTGATACATTATCAATTTAAACTTCGGCGATATATTTACGAATGGATTTAAAAAAAAAAAAAATTATTTTAGAAATTTGTGACAACCGTGATTGGAATATCTTAAATAGTTTATAAGATTTTAAATTATTTTTCTACATATTTTGTGAATTTTGTGATGAATTTGTGATAAAACCGAAATTCTTTCTATTTTTATTAAAGATTGTTGTTCTTGCATGCATGATTGCCATGGCTGCAGCGGCTCCCGGTGGATGGGGAAAAAAACAGTAAGTGTGATTTAATATTCTTAACACAATTATCACTTTTTATTTTATTACAATTTTCACTTTTCATATTTAAATGTAAGCGGCTTTCACTGAAATCTGTTTTAAAATTTGTTATTCTGTAAAGTCATCCTAACGATTTTTTTTGCTGGCTACGCAAAATTCTAAATTTGAATACTTCTATAAATCAATATAATTTCACTTTTAAGTATAAATTATTAAAAAAAAATTTTGATACTGGCAGACGGAAATTATTCTTGAGTGTTTCAATTTAAATCGAAAGTAAATCAAGATAACGGAAAAATTGAATTAAAGAAAATGAAAATAGTTTTACGTGCATGTTAACTCTTTGTCGTTTAAAATAATTGCAATACATATAGTTAATTAATGCATGTCTTGCGGGCACGTAAACAATGTCTCCTTCCTGCATCTTTGTTCAAACTTCCTTCCTAAACTGGGCGCGTTTTGTTTATATAAACGCATTTATACTTTGGTAACTTATAATAAAACTAAAACTCGCAATTTTTTTTATAAAAAGAGAAATTTCTACATATAATATATTGATTTACTTGTGTCATCTAATTTCTAAATATCTAAAGCTATTAAAATATAATTTAAAATTTTAATTTATAGAAACTAAAAATCAAATCAACATTTTTTATATATGTATGTACAATTTTCAGTGAACACGTTGTTGTCCATGTTCCATATAATGTGCACACCGTCCATCATCATCATATTGAAAAGGTGCCAATAATTAAACACGTTCCAATCATTAAACATGTACCAGTCTACAAAGAAGTTCATGTACCAGTCTATAAGGAAGTTCATGTACCCGTTCATATTAAAGAATCCCATGGATGGAATTCAGGATGGTGGTAAATAATGTGACACACAAACGCTTAATATAATATACCAAAAAAAAATTATCGAGACATAAAATTCGCCTTACATTCCATTCGCAATTCAATATCTCAACTCAACTCATCCAATATATTATGTATTTAGCGAAAAAAAAATTTTTTTTTTGGGAAATTAATTAAAAATTCAAATTAAGTACAAAACAAATATACTTAAACAAGGCAATAGATAGTTTTAATTAAATTAGAAAATTAATTTAATTAAAAGTAATCAATCAATCAAATGCATAAGTCATGACTGAATTTATTATTACATTTTTTTTTTAAATAGTATATATTTTTGTAAATATGTTTTTTATTATTATTAAATAATTAATTAATTAATTAAAATGTTTTTTATAGTCAAATACAAAATAACAATTTAAATTTGCGTTTTTTTTTTTTGTTGTACTCTCATATTGGTATGTGCACTTCACTTTACATACTTTCGCTTGTTGTAAATCGATCAAGTGCAAGATTGTTTTCATTAAAATGCCATGAATTTATTAAAATTGCATCGACCAACAACTTAATGGTGAATAGGTATAATATTTTACAATCAGCCAATGTAACGATAATTTAACAATATAGTTATTGTTTATCAGATACCTAAGCAAGTAAACTGTGTAGTGTAACACCAAATTTGTATTTTGATATACCACCTAGTAATCAAATTTAACAGAATTGTTAGGAAAATTATATGTACTAACAATTTAGTAATAACAAAATTTCGCGCTTACATACAGTGACAGAACTTCAAATTTTTCACTGTAATCGCCAGTGACGATTTGTATCCCCTGTATCCCCTGTATCAACAGAAAAGTAGGATCCAGGTAGATTGACGAAGTGCTTCACATAGAATGGAGTTTTCTTAATCATATTCTGAAGTAGAGAAATTTATGACATGTAAATCTTAAAAGGACTTTTTCAAAGATTTGTGTTTGATCATCACGTAAATGTTTGCACTTTAGATAAAAAAAAACTTCTCTTGCTCTTGCTTATGAATGCTGAGTTATATAATGCGAGTTATTAAAGCGACTACATCATGTTATAATTTTGACGTTTCCGAAATAATTTTTGTTGAGTTTACTAAAAAGATTTTTGCATTGATGAAATTAAATTTACGACCAATAAATTTATAATCGTTGCTAAAAGTGATCATGCTTGCCTTTATTCTTTCCTTTGAATCATTTTGTGAGCAATTTATTCGTTTTTGTGCTGCACTAAAAATTGTGTAATATTGTATCAATAATATTATCAGCAAGTCGTAATTTTATCTTATAAGTACATAATTCCTAAATTCATTGCCATTACATCGTTAAATTTTCGTTTTTAGATTATTAATATACAACAAATATTGTTGATCAACTAGCAATTTTATTTGTTTACAAATGCTACATTTTTGTTTAGAGCGCCTCAAATTTCATTCATTTCTATGATAAATGGTGTATATGTGTGGTTCTATAATAAAAACGGTGATCGGTAGATTTCTTTATTGGGGTTATATTTAAAAAAAAAATTGATCTAGACGCTACTTTAGTGTTATTTTATTATTCTCCAAGCAGTATCTGTTAAATTTATTATGTCAAAATTATATCAATCTTCGGACAGCAGACGAACTTATTACAAAATATGGAAGAGAAAATGATTTCACTCACGTCAAAATTATTACAAAAAACAAAATTATTACAGAAATCGGATCCGTCCTTATGCTTTAATTGGTTCTGGTTCACTCACGTAATCCTCAAATACTGCTATCCTGTTACTAAGTAGTGGCTGCTAGTGACTGCTTTTTTCTCGTTATTACATCCTTATAAATGTTAGCCTCAATCATTTCTTTGTTATAATTTAAGCAGTAGTGAATTATCCTAACGTTTTGATGGAAATCTAAGAGTCATAGTTTACTGAACGGAACTTCTTTTTTTTTATCAGTTTTTTAATTGGGTGCAGAGCGGACTTATTAACGGTCCTAGCTCCTTGTAACTGTCAGAGCTTCTGCACCCAATGTGCGATCCTGCAAGTAAAGATTAATAGCTACTGTAAAATCTGCCAATGAACCTGGTTGAAAAAATTATTATAAGCACTGATTCGTTTCTCCGTGTATATATGTTTAGTGCAAATCGCAGGATAAATTTCAATGCCTCAGTTCACTTTTAATATTGTATATTAAGATGCCGGTTCCGATTGCGTGCGCCAAAAAAAAAAATGTTTGTAAGATATTCCGTGGTGAAAAGCGGTGTTCAAAATATGTGGGGCCACATATGTCGTGTCCAATGTTAGCAGGGTCAAAATTGTCGTAGCGGTATCTCCAAAGCCAATAAAAAATGCCGGTATAAATTTACAAAAAATAACAATTTGTTTTATTTCACTGATGATTACTTTATTTCGCGTACAATCTCTCTCACTGTCTTTTTGATAATAATAAAAATCCAAGTTGCGCCACTATTCTTTTCCAAAATAAAAATTGCAAGCCACTGAACACAAGTTCAACAAATTTTTCTTATGCCATCTCTAATTTATTGACGATTGGAGCATCACGGATTCCACCTAGTGGAACATTTTTAAACTGAGATACCTGATAATTTGACGTTCGAAATTGTTGTAAATAATTTCAATTTTGATCTGTAAACACAATTTTTACTTATCGGATTGCTAGTAATTGTAAATAATTCCAATTTTGGACTATAAAAATAATTATTAATTACCGCATTGCTAAATTTTCTTTCGTCGCTGTAATAATAGCAACGATTGAGGATGAACTGTGTCTTTATTATATGTTATATTAATATGGCGGACACCATCATATACAGTGGTATACCGTCTATGCGATCCTACCTTACATACAGTAGAGGGTGTACATTTACAATACATATGTTACATCCCCCATTTTTTATAAATTTATACATAATTCATTTATTAATTCATTTAATTAATTATTTTTTATTTTCTAATGATCTACATTCAAAGATTTAGTCTTATTGGCTGTTTTACCTGTCTACCTGATCGCGTATGATATTGATTCGTTACCGTGCTTTTTTGATCGAGACGGTTTGAAGTATCGTGGTTAACATTATTCTCGATGTTGAATTCCTTATTTGGTCGATTCTCATCTTGACTATCTGTTATTATGATTGGATCATTTTCGCGTTGTATATTGATGTTGGCTTTTGTTGGATGGATGTGATGAAAATTTCTACGATAATATTTGTTGTCTTCGGTTTTTACTATGACTGATCTTGGTTCATCTAATCGTCGTATTACTTTACCAGGGATCCATTCCCTGTTCTTAGTTTGTAATCGAATTTTTTCATTAATTTTGGGTTCAGCTAGTGTTTTGGTACTTCTATCAGCATAAGTTTTTTGTTGATTACGAAGAATTTTTAAATTTTCCGTCACTCCAGTTATAACTCTTGGCTTTAACAACTCGTTACTTATGGGTATGTGTGTTCGCGTGATGCGACTCATCAATCTTTGATTTGGTGATTCCAAATTGCTATCACGAGGAGTATTTCTAAGATTTTGTATCGTTTGATAAATGTCTGTATTGTCTTTCTCGCATTTTCTCAACATATTCTTTAACGTTTGAACTGTTCGCTCAGCTAAACCATTTGCTCGTGGGAAATGCGGACTTGACGTCTTGTGTGTGAAATTCCATTTTTTACTAAAATCTTTAAATTCTCTCGATGTATATTGTTGTCCATTATCGCTTTCTACTACCTGTGGTGTTCCATGTATTGCGAAACATTTTTTTAAAAAATTTATTACTGAATGTGATGTTGATTCTTCTAGCTTTTCCATGTCCATAAATCCGGAATAGCTGTCAACTATTGCTATGTATGTTTCTGAAGCGAAATTGAATAAATCTGTTGCTACAATCTGGAAAGGTAGTTCTGGAACTTCTTTGCATATTATTGGTTCTTTTGTATTTTGTCGTTGTGTTTGTTGGCATATCGCGCATGACTCCACAAAACTAGTGACGTCATTCGTCAAGTTTTTCCAATAGAACATCTGTCTTGCTCGCTTCATCGTGGATTGAATACCAAGATGACCTGTATGAGCTGCTGTTAATATTTTGAATATTTGACTTTTCGGTAATACTATTTTTTCACCTTTAAAAATTATGCCATGATAAACTGCTAGTTCTTCTGGGAAATTGGAAAAATGCTGAATTTCCGGCGATAGTTTTGATTTATCGGTTAACTCGCCCCTCTGTATTAATTGCATTAATTTACTCAATTGAACGTCGTCTTCGGTGTCCTTTTGAAGGCTTTCGAATGCCGTATCGGTCATTGGAATTATTATCTGAACTTCAGGCTCATCTACGTTTTCCGGATTTTCATTTATGCAATCTCGGCTTAGAGTATCGGCTATCGGAATTTCCTTTCCTTTTGTATATATTACTATTGGATTGTACTGAATCGTTTCTAATAAGATTCGTTGTAGTCTTGCCGGTGATGAGTGTAATTGTTTTTTGAAGATCGACTCCAGGGGTTTATGGTCAGTTTCTATTGTGAGTTTTTTCCCATAAATATATTCATGAAATTTTTTAACTGCCCATCGAATTGCAGTAGCCTCCTTTTCTATTTGAGGTTAATTTTGTTCTGCTTTCGTTAGTGATCTGGAACTATACGCTATTGGATGTTCATCTTGCATCAATACAGCCCCAACCGCTTTGTTACTTGCATCACATGATATTTTTACGTCCTTATTTACATCATAAAACTTTAATACTGGTGGTGATACTAACATATTTTGGATTTCCGTATAAGCTTTCTCTTGAGCTTGATCCCACAAAAATGTTATATCCTTATGTAGTAGTTCTCTCAGTGGTGCCGTTATTTTAGAAAAATTAGGAATGAATTTTCCCACATAGGTAACCATTCCCAAAAATCGTTGCAACTGTTTTACGTTTTTCGGCCGTTCTAATCTCTTGATTGTTTCCGTTTTTGACTCGTCAATTTCCAATCCTTCCTTGGAAATGATGTGTCCTAAAAATTTAATTTTTGACTGGTTGAATAAGCATTTCTCTCTATTTAGTTTCAATCCATTTCTAGACAATATTTGCATAACTTCGTCTGTATGTACTTTTAATTCTTCGATTGTTTCAGCGTGTATTAGGATGTCATCCATTGAACATTCCACGTTATTTAATCCCTCTAACAGATTGTTCATTATCTGTTGGAATACCTCCGGGGCTGATGCTAGCCCAAATGGTAGACGGAGACACGTATATCTACCCCACATCTGACACCATGTAATAATAGCAACGATTGAGGATGAACTGTGTCTTTATTATATGTTATATTAATATGGCGGACACCATCATATACAGTGGTATACCGTCTATGCGATCCTACCTTACATACAGTAGAGGGTGTACATTTACAATACATATGTTACAGTCGCATTTGTGACAAATGTCATTTTATCAGGTGCATCATTTTAACTATTGTCCTCGAGAGGCGCTTTCTTTACTTTTACAATCGTCAATAAGCGTATCAAAATTGATAAGTTGCTATAATAGGACACCTGACAACGAGTAGATGACTTAAACTTATCCAAGATTCATAAATTGAACTACTAAATTAATGAATTACAAACAAAAGTTTTACTCTACAAATTAATGAGTTACAAAAAAAAAAGTTTTAAAAGCAGTAAAAATGTCAAATATGTAAACAGTTATTAATTGTGACATTATACGGAATACGGATTGTAAACAAGATAAGTTTTGTTTTTAAATATACATAATTACAATTAGATTTAAATAATACTAATTTGTGTGTTCTATATTTTTTAGGTTGGATTCCGCTTCATCATGTGTTGGGAGATGTTTAACATACTCGCCTACCGTTAACGACCCTTTCGTTAACCAACAGGAAGTTTACAAATTTTTACTATTGGTCGCTGTAGCGTTGAATTAGATGTTTTGATGGTTACCACTCTAATACGATTATCATCACCGGGATGCGTTTCCAGTATTCGCCCAAGAGGCCATTTACAGACTATTGTCTGTCATTTACAGGCCATTGTTAGATATATTGTCTTCTTTGATAAGAACTATATCGCCAACTTCAATGTCTTCTTTCGGTTTTTGCCATTTGCGCCTTTGTTGAAGGTTGTTTATATAATCCGTACGATATTTGTTCCAAAATACTTGAATTCTCGCTTGAATTCGTCGCCATCGAGATAGTGTAGAATTTGCTGCGGTTATATACGTTTCAGGAATTGACCCCGTTGATACGCCTATCAGGAAATGTGCAGGCGTAAGCACTTCGTAGTCATCATCTGTCGATGTAGTGCATAAAGGACGTGAATTCAAAACGTTTTCGATTTGACATAATAGAGTTGCCATTTCTTCAAAGGTAAGGTTTACATTACTCGTTGCTTTCAATAAATGCGTCTTTACAGATTTCACGGCAGATTCCCATAATCCACCGAAGTGAGGAGATGCTGGTGGAATGAAATTCCAATCTATACCATTTTCGCTTAAAAATTCTGAAATGACATAATTTTGATTAATATTTTGAATGAGTTTATGTGCTTCATTTAAAATTCTCTTCGCGCCAATGAAGTTGGATCCATTATCCGTGTAAATCTTTTTCGGAACGCCTCGCCTTGCAGAAAAACGCCTCAATGCAGCTAAGAAAGCTTCACTTGTAAGATCACTTACTGGTTCTATATGAACGGCCTTGACCGACAGACAAACGAATATACAAAGATACCCTTTCACAGGGTTTGTTCCGCCTCTGCCCTTCTTTGCAACGAAATACAACGGACCAGCGAAGTTTATTCCACAATTGGTAAATGGTCTGGTCGGTACAATTCTCTCAACTGGTAGATTCCCCATTAACTGTGAACTGGTCTTTCGAGCATATTTGGTACAGATCACACAATTTTTTAACATCGATCTTATTCTTGTACGCCCTTTAACTATCCAATATTTTTTCCTTATTAGATTTTTAGTGAGTGTAGGCCCTGCGTGTAGATTTTTAACGTGCATCTCCCATATCAGCCTCTCAGTAAAAAGATGACTCGATGGAATTATCACTGGGTGTTTATTATCGTAGTCAGAATCGGCATTGAAGAGCCTACCACCAACACTCAACAAACCAGATGCATCTATAAACGGCGCTAAAGATAATAAATTTGATTTATTGTCCACCATTTTATTTCTGCGTAAATTGTTGATATCCTCATGAAGTTCACTTGTTTGCACCCAAATGATACAGATAGTTTTAGCAGCTTCGATCTCCTTTGCTTTGAGTTCACCAAAAATTCGTTGCGCGGGGTTTCTCATTTTAGAATTTGTGATGTAACGCCTTACGTAAGCTACCACTCGGAATATTTTCTGGAGTTTCGATATTCTTTCAAATAAATTATCCAGCCAGTTATCCTGAATTGTAACTTTAAAAGTGTCTATCGGTAATTTCGCTGAAATACCGCCGAAATATACGCTGAAATACCGCCATCACTGCATAGTTTCGTTGTAGTTGCTTCGCTTCCTTCATCGGATAAACATTCTATATTGGATCGCCATTTCCTTAACACAAAACCTCCTTGTTGCAATACGTTTGTCACCATTTCTTTAAGTTGAGCCGCACTTTCTATGTGATCCAGATAACAGGTCTTCGACATAAAAATCGTTTAAGATACGTTGAGTGATAGCTTCTTCTCCGACATCGCGAGCCAATTGCTGAAGTGTGCGTATTGCTAAAAATGCAGAACAAGTGAGGCCGAATGTAACTCGATTTAACTTGTAATAGCGTATTTTTTCACTAGAACGTTCTCGCCACAAGATCCGTTGATAATTTGTGTCTTCAGGAAAAACCAGGACATGCCTATACATTTTTTCTATATCGGCAGCTATTGCAATCCGGTGTCGTCTAAACCTCAAAAGTGCTGCCCATAACGTTGGCTGAATGGTCGGTCCAACCATCAATGTTTCGTTTAGAGAAACACCTGTCGATGTCTTGCTGGAACCGTCAAAGACCACTCGAACCTTTGTAGTATCTGTTATGTACTTGAAAGTACACCCTGTATTTAATATGTTAACTTTTATATACTTCTTTATTTTGTCTCTCACACTATTGTATTTTCATATAAATTGCGATGCTAATGTTTATATAATCAGTTGTTAATAATCAGTCTTCGGGACATAACAATAAATAAATACTTTGTGAATATAATTCTTTTATTATAAATAAACAAACATATTATTTGGCGACGAGGTAAATAAAGAAAAGAGTAATAAAACTCAGTTGTGGTGAAGTGGTGAAATATTTACTGTTAAAATTCAAATCGGTTTCAGAAAAATTTAAAGAAATTTAAGACCGGATTAACAGATTAATACAATTTTGCGCCTAATCTTGTGATTTAAATCTAATAATGTCTTTAATCGGTGGATTGGAACATTTCGATCAGAGCAAATCTGATATCGAAACATATATAGAAAGATTTGAACAGTTAGTGTTGGTAAATGTTGTGGATAACGATAAAAAATTACCACTTTTTATTACTCTCATCGGCGCGGAAACATATAACACGTTAAAAAATTTGTGTACGCCTGATTCACCTCTTAAAAAAACGTATGACCAAGTTATTGCATTATTAAAAAAACATTTTAATCCTGATAAAATATTAGTGTTTGAGAGATTTAGATTTCATAAACGGGATCAATCAACAAATGAAACACTGGCTGAGTATGCAATTGAACTTAAACGGTTAACGCGTACTTGTGCTTTTGGCGCTTTTCTCAATGACGCGCTACGTGACCGTTTTATATGTGGTATTAAAAGTGAAGCGATACAAAAAAAATTGTTATCGGAAAACGGTGAATTAACTTTTGAGGATGCATATTCTAAAGCCATAAGTATGGAGTTGGCATTCATCGAGTCGAAAAGTATAGTGGATAGTGCTACGGTCGCAAAAATTAATTCTACCAATTTTAAAAGAAATATGTATCGTGAACAAAGCATCAATGAAAAAGATAAAAAACCTGTAACCAGTTCACATTATAATTTAAACAAACATTGCAATAATTGCGGTAAACATCACGGGAAATTTTGTGCGGCGAAATATTGGACATGTTTTAACTGTGGAAAAAAAGGTCATGCGAAAACCATGTGTCCTATTAATAACAAAAAAATCAATTGTGTTGACGATGAGGATAGTGAATTGGAAGATGGTTTTGGGTTATTAAATTTTGTAAATGGTGTTTTCTTGACACATTCGAATCCAGAATTGGTGACTCTCAAAATTAATAAGTTACCAATTACTATGGAAATTGATACTGGGGCAGCCGTAACGGTTATTAGCTCATTTGTGTTCAGTATATGTTTTCCAGAAATGGTGTTGAAAAAGATTTCCAAGCAGTGTAGAACAGTTACAGGAGAGATTTTGGATATAGTGGGAAGTGTGTTTGTGGACGTGGAATTAAATTCAAGAACATTTAATTTAGAGTTATTGGTATTTAGAGCCAAGCAACGGGTACCCTTACTAGGAAGGAATTGGTTGGATTGTATTATGCCAGCTTGGCGCAATAATTTTGTGCAAAACTCTGGTGCTGACCATGGAAGTATTAAGGTGGTGGAAGCAGATGAAGATTCATTGGTTGTGAAGTTGAAGGAAGAATTTTCAACGGTGTTTTTGGACAAACAAACTTCAATGAACGGGTTTAAAGCAACGATTGTTTTGAAGGAAGGTGCAAAACCAGTATTTTGCAAACCATATTCGATGCCATACGCGTTAAAACCGAAGGTAGAAATCGAGTTGAATAACATGGTGAAGAATGGTATTTTAGTACCAGTTCAACATAGTGATTGGGCTAGTCCGATTGTCGTGGTACCTAAGAAAGATAAAAGCCTTAGAATATGTGTAGATTTCAAGAGTTCCGTTAATAAATGGGTGGATTTTCACCATTACCCTCTACCAAATATCGATGATATTTTGGCAGGTTTGTCTGGCTGCAGCGTATTTACAGTTTTGGACTTAGCTGGTGCTTATCAACAAGTGGAAATTGCTAATGATTCGAAGGCGTTATTCACTATTAATACTCACTTGGGATTATTTCGGTACAAGAGACTTACATATGGGATTTCCAGTGCTCCAACAATCTTCCAAAGAATTATGGATGAAATTCTGAAAGGATTACAGAATACTATGTGCTATTTAGACGACATTCTGATAGCGGGAATAAATGTTGAAGATTGTTTTAACAACGTGAAAGCTGTTTTCCAACGTCTTGAAAGGTATAACGTTAATATAAATGAAAAAAAATGTTTATTTTTCAGACAGAAAGTAGAATACCTGGGTCACGTTGTTAGCGGAAGTGGGATTTTACCAAGCCCAAATAAGGTTGAAGCAATACGAAATGCACCAATTCCCGAAAACCTTACACAGCTGAAAGCTTTCCTAGGGTTGGTTAATTTTTATAGGAAATTTATGCCGATGATGGCTTCTGAACTGGCACCGCTTTACAAGCTAACTCAAAAGGATGTTGAGTTTATTTGGAATAAAAACTGCAACATTGCATTCAATAAATGTAAACAAGGCCTGACGAGCAATAATATTTTGTGTCACTACGACCCGTCAAAGGAGCTGTACTTCGCTTGTGATGCAAGTTCCTTTGGAGTTGGTGCAGTTTTAAGCCAGCAAGTTAATGGAGTAGAACGGCCATTGATGTTTGCATCAGCAAGTCTAACCGCAGCCGAAAAAAATTATTCACAGTTGGACAAAGAGGCATTGGCTATCATTTTTGGGGTGAGGAAGTTTAATAAATTTCTTTTTGGTCGTAATTTTGTTTTAGTCACGGACCATCAACCGCTGGTCTCATTATTTGATAACAAAAAGGGCGTTCCAATTACTGCAGCACATAGACTTCAGAGATGGGCTATTATATTGTCAGGCTATAACTATGTGATCAAATACAAAAAAGGGCAGGAGTTGACTGTTCCGGATGCACTTTCTCGCTTACCACAAGTCGATAAGTTTTGCGGAGATACCTATATATATTTAATTAACGCATTTGCTGAAGTAGATGAAATTCCTCTCTGCTATGAAGATATTGCCCGGGAAACATCGAAGGACATTATCTTAGCCAAAATTATGTCGAATGTAAAAAAAGGCTGGCCAAATTCTACTGATGACATAGATATGAAACCATTTTTTAGCAGAAAGTTGGAACTGTCACACGAAAGTGGCTGTCTAGTTTGGGGAAGCAGAGTAGTAATTCCGCCATCTTTAAGAAATATTGTCTTAAAACTTCTACACGAAGATCATCCAGGAGTGGCCAGAATGAAGATGTTGGCCAGATCACTGTGCTGGTGGCCAAACATGGACGACGATGTTAAGAAAATTGTAGCAAGTTGTGACGTTTGTCAACGCTTCCAGAATGCAAATGCATCCGACTTTAAAGAAACAGGATGGCCGAAAACTGATAAGGTTTGGCAAAGATTACATGCAGATTTCTTTCATTTTGGGGGTAAGACACTATTTTTAATTGTTGATTCAACTTCAAAATGGATCGATGTTCATATAATGGCAGGAACATCCGCAGTAGATGTTGTTGCGAAATTAAGGCAAACGTTTTGTATATTTGGCTTACCCCATGAATTAGTCACTGATAATGGACCACCTTTTGGAGCAGCTGAATTCATAAATTTTTGTCAGCGAAATGGGATTTCGCCTTTGAAAAGTCCACCATATGTACCACAAGCAAATGGACTCGCTGAACGGGCTGTACAAACGGTTAAGAAAGGACTTCTTAAATCTCTTGGATCCGAAATGAAGTGTTCTCATGATGAGCTTCATAAACGCCTTACAAATTTTCTACTGGCGTATAGAACCACACCGAGTTCTGTAACACTCGAGACACCATCAAACTTGTTGTTAAAGTTCGAACCAAGGACCAGACTTATGCAGCTTAGACCTGAATTTGGATCAACCAATATGAAAGGTAAATATATTTCAAATAGTATTAACCTTTCAAAGTCTTTTATAGAAAATCAAGAGGTATATATGCGGTTAAATAATAATCACCAATGGGAGCCTGCACAAGTGTTGAAGGTTCTGGGATTAAGGCGTTATTTAGTCAAAACATGTGATCAAATTCGAATTGTACACCAACAACAACTTCGGTCAAGAGATGGTAATAACCTACTACAACAGAAAATGGAAGAAGAAAGATTAGAGATACCTACTTCGGAAAGATTTCTAAAAAATCAAGATGTATTGCGGGCAAAGGAGGAAGAAGTAACCAATGTAATGCCTTCAGTCACAGATGAAATTTCACCTGCGATGACATCTGATATTTCGGAATCTGAAACATCGGTTGAGTCACCATCCGTAAGAAGATCTACACGAGAACGAAGAGAACCAGAAAGATTAATGTATTGATGTCTTTTCATAAATAATTCATTTAATTATTGTATTCTTTTTAATTAAGGAAAGGGAAGTGTTATGTACTTGAAAGTACACCCTGTATTTAATATGTTAACTTTTATATACTTCTTTATTTTGTCTCTCACACTATTGTATTTTCATATAAATTGCGATGCTAATGTTTATATAATCAGTTGTTAATAATCAGTCTTCGGGACATAACAATAAATAAATACTTTGTGAATATAATTCTTTTATTATAAATAAACAAACATATTAGTATCACTAGCTTATTTAACCACAGCATGATGTGGCAAATAGTATAAATGCGAATCATTTAAAGTGTCACGTTGAGACATTTCCATCATATGCCCCATTTCAATATATTCTCTGATTTGTTGGACGTACTGCTCCTTTAATATTGCATTATTGGATAACTTGCGTTCCAACGATAGGAAACGCTGTGTAGCCACAGTTAATGAATTCCCTAGTGTTTTTGATCCCTTTTTAAACGGAAGTTTAACCATATACCTGCCGTCTTTCTGCCTTTGATGCGTGTGGTTGTAAATGTCTTCGCATTCGGCATCTTCTGGGGAAGTGTTATTTGTGTTTGGCATCTCTTCAATCTCCCAAAAGCGTTTGAGGGTCTGGTCTATATTCATATCGGTTTGAATATTTAGCGACATATAACACGTAGTGATCTGATTTGATTTTGAGTTAGGCTGGCAAGACACTACCCAACCAAACACAGTTTTCTGTAACATAATGGAGTTTAATTGTCTCATACCATCCTCAAGCACTGCAAAGAATTGATCTGCTCCGATTAGAAAGTCTATGGGAGCTGGTTTGTCAAAATCGGGATCAGCCAGTTCCATATTCTCAACTAATCGTCTATCCCGCATATTAATAGGATATCTTGGTAGATTGGATGGTAATTGGCTGATTATTAACGCATTCACCTCTACTTGTACATTAGAATTGTATAATGATCCCATCATTATACACGCCTTTCCTCTCGAGATCACAGAACCAGGTGTTATACCAGTTATATTCACATTCGACCTTTGCCGTTGTATTTGCAGCCTTTGAACGCAATTCTCAGAAACAAAAGAACACTGAGATCCGGAATCAAGTAGAATTCGATATCTATGCTGCTTTCCAAATCTATCTTTTACTAAAACATTCGCCGTTGGTAGGATCGCTTGATGTTGCTCAATTAGTAAAGATTTCGTTTTCAACGTCGCACTGTAGCTTGTAGATTCTGATGGCTTAACGGAATTAGCCTCTGCAATTTTCTCTACGTTCACAGCAGTAGCCTCAGGATGTAATGACTGATGATGCCTGCGTCTGCAAATTCTGCAACTATATCTGGATTGGCAAACTGTTGACTGGTGAGTAGATGACAAACAATTAAAACATAGTTTTTTGTCTACGGCTACTTGTTTTCGCTCGGAGCTTGGCAGCCCCAAAAATGTTTCGCATTTACCGAGATAATGTTCTCCTGAACATAACGGACACACACTTGTGTACGATTGTACGACACCAAAGAATTAACTCGCTTGGTAGTATTCGATTTTTTTAATTGTCCTGAATTGAGACTTTCTAAAGCGTCACTCCTCTTGTTTAGAAATTTGAATAATTGTTCAACAGTGCAGAAATCAATCTCAGCAGTCTCATGAGCCCATGCCTCCTTTGTATCTGAATCCAATTTATTTATTATAATATAAATTAGCCATGGACCTTCAGCTTTATCTCCAAGCACCTTCAGCCCCCTTATAGCTTCATCGGAAATATCGGACAAATGACGAAGTGATTTTGCGCAGTTTTGTAATACGTTTGGTTGCTCCATAAACTGTTTCAACAGGGCGTGCACAACATGTTTACGTTTATCGTATCTTGCCTTGATTTTTTCCCATGCTTCATCATAATTAGCGTCTGTGACTGTAGTGTGATTGATCAAGGCATATGCATCTCCTTTCAGTAGGCCTTTTAAATATTGCAGCTTATGTACCTTCGAAATATTTTTGTTGTTGTGAATTGATGCCTCAAACAGATCACGGAATGATGAAAATTCTGAGTATTGCCCACTAAATACCGGAATATTAACACGCGGCAAGCGCACTTCACTTTCTCTCTTATTTATAGAGGATATTTCTTGTATAAAGTTGCTTTGATTTAGTAACAATTCCTCCATGGTGTTATTCTCTTGAATATTGTTTTCCTCGATTAATTTTTCCCACCGAAAAAGTTTCTGCCTTAAATCCAAATGGCTGCTTTCGATCTTTTTCACTGATTCCAAATTTGCCTCATCGAATTTTCCCTTGAGCGTTTTCTCGAGAGTTTAAAACTCTTTTCATTCATCAGATAACATGGCAAAGCAAGCACGAATTTCATTCATGCGAGTATCTTTATTGTATGTTAAAACCTGTGCTTTGATTGTTTCGTAAGTTTTCAATATACGCTTTAGTGCTCTGTTTTCCGCCATTTTAATAATTTCACCAAATACAAACAGTTGTAGAAAAAAGCGGTAATGATTTCACTGTTATATACTTATTATTAAAAGAACCGTTTAAAGCTCACTGTTTCAGTTTTGATTCTTTCAATTAATGTTTGATTCCCTCTTATCAACTTATAAATTATTAAAGCTTTTACTCACAGTTTTATAACAGCGTGGTATTTGGCGCCAATCCGGCTCGAAGGACCATGTAAAATCTGCCAATGAACCTGGTTGAAAAATTATTATAAGCACTGACTCGTTTCTCCGTGTATATATGTTTAGTGCAAATCGCAGGATAAATTTCAATGCCTCAGTTCACTTTTAATATTGTATATTAAGATGCCGGTTCCGATTGCGTGCGCCAAAAAAAAAATGTTTGTAAGATATTCCGTGGTGAAAAGCGGTGTTCAAAATATGTGGGGCCAAATATGTCGTGTCCAATGTTAGCAGGGTCAAAATTGTCGTAGCGGTATCTCTAAAGCCAATAAAAAATGCCGGTATAAATTTACAAAAAATAACAATTTGTTTTATTTCACTGATGATTACTTTATTTCGCGTACAATCTCTCTCACTGTGTTTTTGATAATAATAAAAATCCAAGTTGCGCCACTATTCTTTTCCAAAATAAAAATTGCAAGCCACTGAACACAAGTTCAACAAATTTTTCTTATGCCATCTCTAATTTATAAGCGTATCAAAATTGATAAGTTGCTATAATAGGACACCTGACAACGAGTAGATGACTTAAACTTATCCAAGATTCATATTTAAATTGAACTACTAAATTAATGAATTACAAACAAAAGTTTTACTCTACAAATTAACGAGTTACAAAAAAAAAGTTTTAAAAGCAGTAAAAATGTCAAATATGTAAACAGTTATTGATTGTGACATTATACGGAATACGGATTGTAAACAAGATAAGTTTTGTTTTTAAATATACATAATTACAATTAGATTTAAATAATACTAATTTGTGTGTTCTATATTTTTTAGGTTGGATTCCGCTTCATCATGTGTTGGGGGATGTTTAACAGCTACCTTAAATTTATTCATTTTATATTCCTTCGGAAATTTGAAATGTATTAGCGAATTCCACTTTTTTGATATTCGGTATATAAATTCGCGCTTGATTTCTTCAGTTCGAGGTTTCGGGAGCTTCACCGTAAACCTATGTGCATTGGTTGTTCCTCTTGTTACTCTTGTTGTTGTAATGAAGGGTGGTATTTTCTCCGATAGTTCTGCAGAACATTTACCATGTAAGCATCTGTAGAAGACGCAGAGTTCTGCAACATCTCTGCGATGCTGTAAGCTGTCTAGTTCTTGAGTAAGTCTGGGATTCCGTATTATTCTGATAGCGCGGCGTTAACCCTGTTCAATAAGTGGAAGGTGGTACCAGACGTACTTCCCCAAACTTGACAGCAATACTCTATACATGGTCGGATGAAGGTTTTATATATCTGGAGAACTTGATGCGATTTGAAAAACCTTCTGCATCGATTCAGGAACCCGAGTTTTTTTGAAGCTGATTTAGACAATGCAACAATGTGTTCATTCCATTTGAGTTTGTTACTTATTTGAACATCAAGCAGTCGAATTGAGTCGCAACCCACAAGGATATGGTTTTTTACCACAAATGGGTAGTCGTTGCGACTTTTTTTACGTCAGAATGTGCATATTTGTGTCTTTTTTTCGTTAAATTGTACTAAGTTATTGTTACCCCTCTCAAATATTGTACTTAAATCGGAATTAAGAGAAGTTACGACTTCTGACCGTTTATTATTTGTATTTGATTTTGATCTGTTTAGATAAACTAGCAAAATCCAGGAAATTTTTTGTTAATGTTTTTCATTAATCTTAGGAAACTAATTGGAAAAATTAATTCATTGATCTTTAGAACATTTTCGATCTGGCTGTGAGCGTTGCCAGCGGTTTGTACACAAGAACCCTGGTAACGAGAATCTCATTTTTACTTCTTTTAAGTAGGAATGTTGTTTCATAAACAATTGTATAGCATAAGCCATTATCGAATTTTTGTTTTGAGGCACGCAGCTATCGCTCCATGTAATAATTTTGTCAAACTCATTGTCAAATATTCTATTTAATATTTTAAATAAGGCTGATGCAATATTATTACCTGTTCTCCATGACGAATATTGTGCCAAAATGCGCAATACACGGTTTTGCTACTGGTGTGGAAGGCAAATTATGTCATCTAAGCTGTATCAGTGTGACATATGTTTACAGCACTACCACCCTAATTGTAACGAATTGTTAAAACTCAAAGTCAATGACATTGACAAGGGTATAATTAGGTTTTCTTGCTGTCGTTGTATTGATTCCAACTCGATTCAGCCTTCTACTTGTGAGTATAGTAATGATAATGTTAATAGTGCCTGGAGTGACATTAAAAAGCAAATCGCTGGGTTGCGCACCAGCCACTCTGATATGGCCAAAATGTTAAATGAGAAAAACGAAGCACAAAATACTGTCTTGGAGAAAATTACACTTAAGTGTGATAAATTTACTGAACGAGCTTCAATTCGAGCTAATTCTCGTGATGTAATAAATTTGAAAGCTGACAATGCTGCTATTCGCAATGAATTAATAACAGTTACTAGCAGATGTAATTTTTTGGAGATACGTATCAATTCATCTAGTTCCTTAATTTACGATGTCTCATCGGTAAATAATGAAAATCTATTAAATGTTCTGCAAGTTATCTGTCATGCAATTAATTTCAATCTTGATGGGAATCTTATTAATGCTATATATATATCGTAAAAAATCAAAGTCTAAAATTAAAGCAATTGTTGTTGAGTGGAGTATCCGAACAAAGTAAGGACATCTTTAAAAAGTTAAAGCTCCTTGAGCATGATTATAAGATAATTATTATGGATTATCTGCCTAAACATAATCTCTCTTTACTTAATGAAACCAGGAAAGTATTGCGTGTGAAGCCACTTATGTATCTATCAATTTGATAGAAGGAGGATATCAAGAAGGATGAAACCAGTAAAACATTTGAAATTACCTCAGCGTTTAACGGATTTAGATAAGTTTAAGAACAATTATAATTGATTTATTGTCTTGATTTAATTTTCCTTTTTTTTTTCTTTTTTGTATTTTTAGTATTTTATTGTGAATTATGAATATCTACTACCAAAATTGCTGTGGTTTGAAACTAAATTATTACATTTTAAGCTAAATGCTTTGCAGCATAACTTTGATCTGATATGTTTAACCGAAACCTGGTTTAATGACTCCATTAATAATTATGAATTCACTAATGATCGGTATTATGTTATCCGTAAAGATAGAAACATTAGTATAACTGATAAGATTGATGGTGGAGGAGTTGCCATTCTGCTGACAAAAATCTATAATTGTCTCTGAACTTGAGCATATTGAAGATATTTTTGATAACATATCGTCACGTGACTTCTTAAGTGTCCCATAGACCACTTTTTGCGAAAATGAGTTATGAGTGGATTCCTACTAATTCGACTGCGCTCTTTCAGAATCTTTAATCAAAATTGTCCTAAGTCCAATATGTTTCGAGATAGCGTGTTTTCATTTTGTCTTAAAGACCATAAAAACGTATTTTTAAAATATTTTTTCAGTTCTTAATTGTCCTACAAACCAAATTTCTGTGAAATAGGACATTTTATATGAAATTATCTGATAATTTCGATTTTATTTTTAAGTGTCCTACATCCACTTTATATGGATTTAGGACAAAATTAACCAATTGGAAAAATTGTAATACATATTATATTTAATTGTTGCATATCCTAAAAATATGGATATCGGACAATTATATAACTATAAAGTTAGTGTTAAATAAGCAAAATTTATTTTATTTTATTTTTGTTCTATATCAAATGGATCATAGATAACATTGATTGGAAACAATATAAAAGAAACGAGCTCATGTCGTATTTATTCAGTTTTCCTATATCACTCTCGGCGAGTAAACATCGATCGAGTATCACAGCCCCGTATCTCTTGTCAGACATCTTGCAGCAATGAGATACGATAACGTATCACTTAAATTGATGCAGATGAAATCAACAAATTTCTTTAATTATAATAAAGCAAGCCTTGGGCTTAATTTTTCCAGCGTTAAGTTTACGTTGGCAACTGAGCTCTTTTACGAAAAGATTGACAATTTTGTTATCAAATTGAAAAAAAATTATATTGAAAGTGAACAATACACGTCAATGCCTCTAATGGTACAAGGAAATCGAAGAACAAAAACCTCAAATCTCACCAAGTTACCAAGAGTGGCAATGCTAAATACCCCTGGTATGATTTCTAAAGAGAAGTTTAAGGACATTCAGTCAATGTTTCCCTTTATGCCTAATAATGAGGAAGTCGAATTTTTCAAAGTGGCTTTAAAATTGCCGTAAGGCTTCAGAATGGCGATGTAACCCAAAAGGCTTGATTGAAATAAAAATTATTTAAATTATCAAAAAAGATTTTTTAATTCAATTTTTGTATCTTTGTGTCCAGGTGTCCTATGTCCCTAGGAAAAAAAAAAAATTAAAACTGTCTGTGTGGCATTTACATGGGGAATGTCCTATATCCATTTTTAGCATTTTTCATAGTTATTAGTTTTTCTCTCAAAATTAAGGACTAACGGTATTTATTGATTAGTTCTAAACAAAGAAATATGTCAATTTATGATAAAAATTAACAACAACACTACAAATGTATTATGGAAAGTGAGTATATTTTCATTCAAACTTTAAAAATCGATTTCTCAACAGTTTTCCAAATGGCGCGTAGGACACTTAAGAAGTCACGTGACGATATGGATAAAAGTTAAGACTTTTGATGGTAAATTTCTGATAATTTGTCTAGTTTATTTCCCCGGCTCCTGTAAGTTAGAACACTATATGAAGCATTTTGTAATAAACTTTATAACTTGATTTTAGATTCTCCTGTTGACTGTCAATTTTTAATCCTTGGTGATTTCAACTTGCATAGTATACCTTAGAATATTGATTGTGATGCTATCTCTCCAGCGCCTTCCTTTGGTCAGATAGTTAATCAATTACTTGAAACAATGATATTTACTGAAATAAAGCAACATTATCATGTCAAAAATATTAATTATAGAATCCTGGACCTTATCCTGTCTAACCTTGATCATAGTATTGTTAACGTCTATCAAAGTCGGCACTCACTGTTCAGAATAGATGGGCAGAGTTGTTAGATTTGATAAATATTTATTGAATAGTTTGCCCTATCAACAGTTACCAAAGCCTAATTGTAAAATACTTAACTATAACGCTATCCAAAGTGATTTCGAAATTATTGACTGGAACCACATGTTTTCAAATAGTAGTGTTGATCAAGCCATTACGAAATTCTATGAAGTTCTATATAATTTTATCATGCCTATCAATCAGCTTAAGATACGTGCTAAATTTCCAGTATAGTACTCAAATAATCTAATTAAATTAGTTAAGTTAAAGCAAAAATTATCACAATGGGGCATGCAAAACGAGTTTGTTTTTGTTTCCGCTCATCAGATGTCAACACCGTCGTGATAAAGGTTATAATAAAGTTTGAAGTTTAATTTTATGGCTACAAAGTTCGAACGCGTCGATAAACGGCTTATAAACATTTTAAAATATAAAAATTGTTTTGTGTTATTAAATACACATACAATTTCGATACAAAATGTTATTAGTCATTTGACATTCTAACCTTTACCGAGGGTGCTGCATTTAAAAACAGCGGCGAATATTGTTACTATAAGCATGCCCCATCGGTATCGTAAATTTAAGTTTTCCAATGACTATGTGATATTTTCCAAACTGCGTAAGAATGTAAAACTGGAAATCCATAAATATTATTTTAATTACACAATCTATTGAATCTATTCTCAGGCTCTTACAAATAAATCACTATACCCATCATGTATGAAACTATAGGTGATGTTGAATCTACTAGTCCACTTCAAATTTGAAATTTATTTGCTGATCATTTTAAATCGGTGTATGACTCAACTGATCATTTTTGTGATGTTATTTTATTCCCGAGCAGGATGTATTCAAAGTTCTATCAGCATTGAATAAGAAGAAAGGTGTTGGCTCAGATAATATCTCTAATTATTTTATTTACCAACCTAAATCTCAGCTAACCAAACCGTTAACTTTGTTATTTAATTTATCGTTAAAAAAAGGTGTATTTTCTCATCAATGGAAAAAAGCTTATTTAGTTCCAGCTTTCAAAAAATTAGATACGAGTAATATAATAAATTATAGACCCACCTCAATTTTAAATAGTTTTAGCAAAATTTTTGAGAAACTGGTATATGCAATAATCTTCAATGAAGTTAAACATTAATGCATCCCAACATAGTTTTTTTTCCTAAACGTTCCACCACCATCAATTTGATTGATTTCTCTAACTGCATTTTCAACAGTGTTGATATGGGTGGGCAGATTGACTATGTTTATACCGACTTTGAGAAAGCATTTTTCTTTAAATCGGACTCTCTGAGCAAATTTTGAAATGGCTAGGGTCACACCTCTCTGAACGTATACAGCAAGTAAAATTTAATGATTTTGTATTAAGTGCCTCAAGGTTCTAGACTTGGTCCCCTTTTATTTCTAATATTTATTAGTGATTTGCCCACTATTTTGTCGTATATTTATTATATGCTGTTGATTTAAAAATGTTCACGCCTATCATTACTCCAACTGACTGCTCTAGGCTTCAGTTTGACTTAGACAAGCTTTTGACTTGGTCCAATCCTTACAAATTAAAACTCAATATTAATAAATGTGTTGTGATTTCATTTACGAGGAAAATTAACCAAATACACTTTCCCTATAATATTAATGGTGTCAAATTGGAGAGGGTTCACGAGGTCTCAGATTTAGGTGTATTATTTGATTCGAATCTTAAATTTGATATGCATATATCTGCCACTTGTGATAAAGCACTTAAGTTGCTGGGCTTTATCTTTCGACGTGTTCGTGTTTCTTTTGTTTTTATTATATTATAATAAATGTTTGGAATACTGTAGTCAGATTTGGTGTCTATATAATGAAATTTACAAAGCTCAAATCGAGAGTGTTTAGAGGAAATTTACTATCTTTTTAATGGACAAGTGGCAATATACATTCAGTAGTCGTATTAGTTACAAAATCAGGCTTAACATATTTGATTTACATCTTCATTATCTTGTTTGAATTTTTATGCACCGTTAGAAACGCAATGTTGTTTCTTCCAGCCTTCTCAAGAACTAATCTTGGCCTTGCAAACCCATTATCCAGTTTTCAGTCAAATCATAATGAGTTTTTTCTTGAATGTGATTTATTCCAGTGTTCTTTTAAAAGGTTTAGATCTATGATGATTTGTACTATTCAATCGTTTAGTGCTTGATCGAATTTGGTAGTGGATGTCCTATTATGTATGAGTGGATGTTTAAACATATTCAAAATTTGCCATATCTATGTATTATCTAAATTTTATTATTATTACTATTATTGTTTAATTATTATTATTATTACACACATTTTTTTAAATTTTTTTAAAAACACTTGTTAAATATTTCGCAAAATTACAAAAGGTTTAAAAATCACTCGATCGATTTCGGCTTGTTAGGCCATCATCAGGAGTATCTACTAAACTGTAAAAATAAAAATGTAGTTATTTATATGTTGGAAAAAGCAAAAAATGAAACAAAAACTTACAAATAAAAAATGTGGGAGTGGTAAACAATAAAAATGGTGAGAGCAATAAACATTAAAATTTAAAAGAGGGTGAGTTAAACACAGGTACATATATGATTATTGATTATTGATTAGTCAACGGCCGAATAACAAAATTCCAGATGTTGTTGTTGTTTTTTATTTTATTTTTATTTATTTTATTTATATACATGGCTACCAGTACCAGATAAATGTTCTTTAACTCTAACTTCAAAATTGCGCCCAGTCTGTCCGATATAAGAGGAACTACAATCATTGCAATTGATCTTATAAACGCCAGACTTGGAAAGGCGATCAATTCTTGGTTTGTTGTTAAAAATCATTTTCTTAATTGTATTATTGTTATAAAAAGCAAAGCTAATATCTGTATATTGTTTCACGATGTTACTAATCCGTTGGTTAGTTTTTCCTATATACTCTAAGCGGCGCCAATTTTTCGGCATTGGACTATCAGGTGGATAAATTTTAATTGCTCAATTGTTGTTGGATTATCAACATAAACAAGTGACTTAACATATCCCCAAAGAAAGAAATCACAAGGTGTTAAATCACACGACCTGGGAGGATAATTAACTGGACCAAATCTTGAGATAATTTCATTACCAAATTTTGTTTCCAATAAATCGATTGTTAAGGTGGCTGTGTGGCAGGAGGCACCGTCTTGTTGAAACCACATATCTTCCAGATTATTCTCAACAACAGCAGGAAAAAAATTCATCTAACATTGTTCTGAATCGTTCTCCATTGACTGTTACTCTGCGACCATTTTCTTCAAAGACATATGGACCAATAACTCCACCAGCATGAATTGCACACCACACAGTGAATTTATCTGGATGTAATGGTGTCTGAACAGTTTCGGGTGGATTTTCATCACTCCAAATTCTGCAATTCTGTTTGTTTATATAACCATTTAACAAAAATGAGCTTCATCACTGAATCAAATTTGTCGATAAAAATGTTCATTATTTTGATTCACTGATTTTGATCTAGCACACGTAGTCTACCGAAAATACGTAGACTCTACAAGTCTACATGTGCTGGATGCAAAAAATCTCAGTAAAAATATGTAGACTCTACGAGTTTTAGTGAGACTAAAAATTGTCTACATTTTTATGTAGATTATTTTGGTTCGAGACTTGGATTTTTTTGACATTTGTATTACTAGTTCATATTTTCGGTAGACTCTACGTGTGCTAGATGCACCCAGTTCATTTATAAACCAGAAATAAACATGGAGGCTGATCAACAGTATTCAACGTATTCTGAAGATTATTATATTTACGATAGTAAATAGTATATATTCACGATAGTATGTTTTACATAATTTATAGCGGATTTACATTCAATCTTTTCGTTCTTTTCCAGAAGATAAAAGATGTACCATAAAAAATGCGTTTTAGTATGATTTCCTTGTATTAAAATCAGAAGGAATACTCAAAAAGTATTTTTCAATACTATTTACTGCAACACTCAATTTTTTTTGGTGAAAAAGAACGGAAAAACCTGAAAAAGATGAACTGGTTTATCTTTTTTCGTAAAAGTTGCTCAAAAGATATAAAATCCAAGTAACAGAGCATTCACAATGCAAAAACCTTTTTCCTTTTACTTACAGGTTTGTATGAATTTCCAACATAACGAACAAAAATGTTTGTTCGTTATGTTGGAAATTCATACAAACCTGTAAGTAAAAGGAAAAAGGTTTTTGCATTGTGAATGCTCTGTTACATTTTGAAAGGAAAAAATGAAATTTTGAATATGCCCGTCCCATTTTTATATATGGGGAAGGGGTCCGGGTCAAAATGCCGCGTTTTAAAATGTCGCGTTTTAAAATATCGCGTCTTAAAATGTCGCGTTTCAAAATGCCGCGAGGTACAAAATGTCGCGTGGTACAAAATGTCGCGTTTTAAAATGTCGCGTTTTAAAATGTCGCGTTTTAAAATGTCGCGTTTCAAAATGCCGCGAGGTACAAAATTTCGCGTGGTACAAAATGTCGCGTCTTAAAATGTCGCGTTTCAAAATGCCGCGAGGTACAAAATTTCGCGTGGTACAAAAAGACGCGTTTTAAAATGTCGCGTTTCACAATGCCGCGACGTACAAAATGTTCAATTTGGATTAAATTGTGTATCTGATATCAACTTCCGATATATAAGGACTTAACTTTAACATTTTAGTGAAGGAATATTCTAATAAATTTCAACATTTGCGTTCTTTTTCTTAGACCCACTTTATAGTTACATAAAATTACATTTATAAATAATTTCCATTCAGTGAAGGAAAATTTTACTATAGTTTAAACACAATTTGCTTGTTTCAAATAATTTTTATTAAATTATTTATTATTTCACATCATATTGTGTTGATTTATAAGGGATTTTTCAAAACGCGTCATTTTAAAACGCATCATTTTAAAACGCGTCATTTTGTACCACGCGGCTTTTTGAACCACGCGACATTTTAAACGCGACATTTTGTACCACGCGACATTTTTTACCTCGCTGCATTTTGAAACGCGACATTTTAAAACGCGACATTTTGTACCACGCGACATTTTGTACCTCGCGGCATTTTGAAACGCGACATTTTAAAACGCGACATTTTGTACCACGCGGCATTTTGAAACGCGGTATTTTAAAACGCGACATTTTAAAACGCGGCATTATGAACGGTTCCCATGGGGAAGATATATTTGCCCTTTTCTACGTGATTCTTTCTTTTGAAAAGGTACGAAAAGATTGAATGTAAAAGGGCCTTTAAACAAGTTATCCAAGACAAAAACCAAACTAAACACGTAGATATTTACATCCAGCACACGTAGTGTCTACAAATGAGATTAGTCTACGTGTGCTAGATGCGCCTAATTTAACAATTTCTAAACGTTGTTGAGGCGTGTATTGGGGACGTCCTTTAATGATGTCACGCTTTTTAAATAAAATGTTGTGCAATTGCACAGTGTCTCCTAAGTAAATATTTATGGTTTGTATTTTTTCGAGTCATGACGTGACTAAAGAGCGGGGGGAAGGGGGGGGGGGGGTTAGTAAAATATGACGAACTGTGACATAGGGGGAGGAAGGTTAAAAATTTAAAAGACGTCCCCTTTCCATGATTAAATGGCATAACCTACTGAACACAAATGACATAAGAAATGTCAAAAAATAATACTCAGATTTCCCAATATAACCATTTTAAATTGTATCATTCCTATTGGAAAACCCTATATGTATATGATTTGATTAGTTCTTGAAAAACAAAAAAAATAAACAAATCGCATAAGTGTAGGTATCTACAAAATTCCTTAAAATTATTTTATTGATTTACCGCTAAGAAAATTAGTGCTTGCTAAGTAGTCTTTTAAATTAAATTTGTGAAAAAATATTCAATTTTGTTAGTTGATTTTAGTATTTCTGATATGGAAAATTCGCTCGTTTTTCAGGCTTCTTGAATAATATTAAAAAGGTAGGTACAAGCTTTTGCATTGTGACTAGCAAACTAGTCGTATAACAACGGTTTTCTCTGCGTTTCGCAAAGAAGTTTAATTTTGGGACAATTTAGGTGCGCTCGACGCCCTATTCATCACAATGTTTATGAAAATTTACCATCAATCAGCATCGATCTTGAAAGAGCTTAGTTATCAGCAACAAATATCACCACTACTCTAGCCTACCTAAATAACACAACCCTCGGTGCGTTAAGTTTAATGAGAAAAAGCAGAAAAACAGGAAAAATTTCTAATCTATTCTAAACTAATAGGTACCATTGACAGACATAAAAATTATCGCGATTTCAATTTCATTTCAAAAATGGCACCAAAATAAAATAATTCTTTCTGACTTACACTTTCTGTCTCTTTTTTGTATTTCATGTTTATCGAGTTTACACAACTAGATTACCACAATCAAATTATGAAGCTCAGTAATCCTGAAAGCTTTCTAATCGTGTTGTTGTAACTTCCTCTCTTAATAATTGAGGTTACTTACACTAAAATGTGGTGTTAAGGTGGGTTAACACATCGATTTCCCACGAGGATGATTAATTTTCCGTTAAATACTAATAAAAAACCCGCAGCTACGTAATATATATTTAGTATCAATCGTTTATTTAAATTATAATAGTGTTTTTTATGTGTTTCCGTTTTTTTCTTTTCAATGTTTTTTGGTTCAAACCCGCGTCTCTTACTGTCTCTTTTTCTTTTTTTTTTATAGCGGACAAGGTGCGTTCACAACACACCAACGGATGCGTTCCAAAATAATCTGGTTTTGTTTTACATAAGTACGGAGGGCGTTACAATCTCCCCCTTGAAATTTACTTTAAAATATACATTTCAAATTTAGATTTTATAAGTTAATTTCACATTACAAAATATTTAGTTTATAACAATATATAATATTTCATTACAAAATGGTATAATAATATGTATTTTAAATCTAATATTTCATGCTTGCTTGTATAGGTACAAAAGTCGGAAACCATACAAACAAACATGACATTACTTCGCCACGGTGTTCCTAGTTATTACACAAAATTTCTAACCTTAATATTATACAAAACAAATTAAATTAAACAATTTCATTATTACTACTAATGGAAGGGGTTAGAGGAACTCACTGGAATCGAAGCGGTATTTTCACCTGTCTTGTTCGCGTACATTGGGGTACAGGTTCCGGTGGTGACTCGTCATTTTGCTCCCTAGTATATGTTTGCCGAGGGTATAATCCGGTTAGTGTTGTTTCTTGACTATTTATTTTGGTTGGGTTTGGAATTTCTGCACTCGTTGAGGGGCCAGGATTTGAAGTTATTCGCCTTCTCGGTTGAATTTCTCGCACTGGTGAATGATCTCCTCCACCTCTGAAGGGTGTGAGCATGGAAGAATGGTATTTACCAACGTAGTGACCCGCTCGTGTTTCGATCTCATAGGTATTGGGCCAGCATTTCCGAATTTTATACGGACCGTCTCTCTTGGGCATAAATTTTGAACTAATTAATAAACCTTCTTCGAATTCCCGATTGGGTCGTCGCTTCGCGTCTGCATGCTGTTTTCGTTGATCCTGTTGTTTTTCATTATGCTCCCTGGCTCTGGACATATATTCGGTGACCTTTAATAAATATGGGGTAATTTCGGGTATAAAATTGTCCGCTTGTACTATGGCACGAAAATCATGAGAAACATCTGTAAAATTACACAACTCACGTCCAAACGTTAAAAATGCAGGTGTGTAACTTGTTGAAGAACACTTCGTCGTGTTCATAGCGTAACGAATAGAACTTAAATGTTGATCCCAAGTACTGTGATCCTGTTCAACAAGGATGGATAATTGTGTTTTCAGGTCACGATTCCTTCTTTCTACTGGATTGGCCTCTGGATGATACACAGGTGTAAGCATTTGTTGAATGCCGAAACAATTTGTGACATATTGCATTATTTCACTCACGAATTGAGGTCCATTATCAGAGATTATGCGCCGTGGAATTCCGTATCTCAGGAAAATCTCGTTGATGAGTATCTTCGCACACGTTTCTGCTATTGAATTTGGCAATGCAAATAATTCGGTCCACCTTGTGGCGGTATCTTCTATAATAAAAATCCACTTGTTATGGGCTTCAGTAGGAACCAACGGTCCAACCAAGTCAATAGATAGAATCTCGAAGCGTTGTGCCATGATAGGAGTTCTTAACAGTCCGGCAGGTTTAAGGTTCGTTATTTTATATTTTTGACATGGGATGCAATCTCTAATGTACTTAGCAATGTCATTCTTCATTCCAACCCAATAGTTTTTATGAGCTATTTTAGCATACGTTCTGTCAACGCCATAGTGTCCAGCAGTTGGCACGTCGTGAAACTTTTCCATAATATCACTACGACACTGGGTAGGAATAACGAGTTGCGGATCCTCTGAATCTGAGTCGGACAGATATCGATATAATAGTCCATGTGCCATGATGTAACCTCTCGAAGACCAATTGGCGACTTCTAAATTATTTATTTCCTCAAAACACTTGATTATTTTGTGCAGATTCGAGTCCTTTAGTTGTTCCTCTCGCATATTTAGAGCTGATCGATTGGGTAGATCGATGGTTATAGAACACAATTGTTCGGTTTCTTGTGAATCATCCTCCCCATTAGGACGGGAAAGTGTGTCAGCGATGACGTTATTCTTGCCTGGGGTATACTCAATCTTCAAATTGAATGATTGGAGCTTCAACGCCCATCGAGCCAATCTTCCGCTTGGTGATTGTAGGGTCATGAGCCATTTTAGTGGTCGATGGTCCGAGCAGACAGTCACCTCGCATCCATCAATATAGCCTCTGAACTTTTCCAATGCCCATACTACTGCTAAAGCCTCCCTCTCTATAGTGGGATAGTTTCTTTCGGCGTCTATTAGAAGTCGACTTGCGTACTCGACTGGAAGTTCCTGACCCTCCCAGGACTGCATCAAAACCGCCCCCAAACCATATTTGCTGGCATCGGTTCTAATCATGAACGGGTGTGTCTGATCCGCTTGTTTCAGGATTGGTGCGTTGACTAATGCTATTTTCAGTCGCTCAAAAGCTTCGAGTTCCTCGATACCCCACTTCCACCTAACATTTTTTTTGTCAACTGACACAGTGGCTTTGCAATGGAAGAAAAATTGTTAATAAATTTCCGAAACCACGAAGCCGTTTGAATAAACGTTCGGACTTGTTTTACGTTAATAGGTGGTTTCATACCCGTAATAGCAGACACCTTTTCTGGATCTGTCTCTATACCTTTACTTGAAATAATATGACCGAGATATTTTACCGATTCTTTAAAAAAATGACTTTTGTTCCGGTTTGCTTTTAAATTAAAGATATTTAATCGATCAAATACTAACTTTAAATCGCGTTTGTGAGCTTCGAAAGAACTTGAAAAAATTAATATGTCGTCCAAATAAGCGACGAGATTGACATTCGGTATGCCATTTTTGAATTGATTGATCAGGCGTTGGAACGTTGCAGGGGCATTCTTTAAGCCAAAAGGCATTCTTCGAAAACGAAAGAGTCCGAAGGGCGTGATGAAAGATGTTTTATCACGATCGATCTCTGCTACACTGACCTGCCAATAGCCTGCCTTTAAATCAATTGTGGATAAGAATTCAATTTTGTTTGGTATGTGAATAATATCATCGATTCGGGGCATCGGATATGAATCTGCTATGGTTTGCGAATTTAATTTCCGATAGTCTACACATAGACGAAATTCGTTGTTGTGTTTCGGAACCAAAACTACTGGCGCTGCCCATGGTGAATCACATTCCTCGATGACATTATTAGCTAGCATTTCGTCCAGTTGTTGCTTTAAAATTTCCTGCTTATTAGGTGGTATTCTGTAGGCAGGAACTGCAATCGGTATGTTATTTGATAAATTTATATGATGCTCCGCGTACGGAGTAGGAGAATCAGAGGATTGAAAAATTGATTCGTGCTCGGCCAAGAGCTGACTCAACTCGTCTCTTTGAAAAGAACTCAAGTTATTACCCTCATCGTCCCTCAAATCAAAAATGAATAATTCCAGCTCGTATTCAATAGTATCATTATTGTTATATATAAATGTATGAGCGATACTCTCATCAGAGAATTTCCATGTTTGATTAGTAAAGTCCAAGATTAATCCAGCACTTTGGATAAAATCGATGCCTAACAGCGTTCGACTATTAGCATTATTAGGAAATACGATAAATGTAGTTCTTATGACCCTTTCGTCCAACTTTACGTCTATGTAAGTCTTAAGAATGTTTTCGGACTTCGACGTCCCATCCGCTAGCATAATGCTTCTGACGGATTCCTCAAAGTGAACCCCATAATCTTTCAACATTTGATACAATTCATATCCGGCAACACTAGTTTTTGCCGCAGTATCAAGAAAAGCAGAGCCTATATTGTTAAATATGTCAATATAAACCGAAGGGCGCTGAGATTCCCCATGATGCTCAGTTAACAGGCTTGCCATGGCTGTAGATTTAAGACTACAATTGGGACAATTACTTTTGATAAAACCGGGCTTATTACAACCGTAACATCTGAAGTCATTGGAACTCGTTGACGAAATATTCTTAGTCTGAGAATTGACCTTCTGTGCCTCCTCAGAGGGCTTATCATTGTTTTTTGTGCTTCTTTGTTTCGATTTACATTCCTCAAAATCATGACCATGACGCCTGCAAAATTTGCAATATTTCTGATAACTATAATTTGGTTTGAGACTAGAAAGATTGTCTTTATTTGATACATTTGGATTGATATTCGACTTACCCAAATGTTTGGTGTTTATCACTTCGCTCATGAATTCCTCCATATCGCGACCCCTTTCCAATAAATCATCAAAAGAGGTAATGTCACTTCGTTTCATTTTGGATCGATATGTGGAATTAAGAAGACCGTATGTCATATCTAATTTGACTTTATCTGTCAAATCAGTAGAAGGCAACTGTGCGAACAATTGTCGGATATGAACTACAAAATTGTCGATACGCTCCCCCTCTTTCTGTGGTTTTGAGAAAATTCTCGTATACACTTTATACTCGGGCATCTTTCGACCAAACGTGGATCTCATGAGATCGAGAGCTTCTTTAAAGTTGCTCTGAGTGTGTTTGATGCTGACCCACCAGCTTGCAGCGTGTCCTTCCAAAAGTAACGGAAGACCCTTTAAGGCATTCTCGTCCGAGACACCGCCACAATCTTTGTAGGTTATAATAGCGTCGATAAATGCGGAAATATCCTCATTTACTTCCCCTCTAAATCTTGATGTACACTTTAAGAAAGAACCACCTGTATTCGGCAACAACATTTGTTGCTGTTTAGGGTCGGCCATCTTACCAATAGCCGCCAAAAGTGTACTAAATTGCTCATCCGTAAAGGAAACCATTTTGAAAAAACTATTTGTTTCAATTACCTCGTCACTATTTATAATTTTAGATTTTGCTCTCGTTAACATTTAATGTTATCACTCACCATTTCCGAAGAGCACCTTTCTGATCCCGCCAAATCGTCCTCCAGTGAAATTTTAATCGATGTGGCCACGATGTTGGGCGCCAAATGTAACTTCCTCTCTTAATAATTGAGGTTACTTACACTAAAATGTGGTGTTAAGGTGGGTTAACACATCGATTTCCCACGAGGATGATTAATTTTCCGTTAAATACTAATAAAAAACCTGCAGCTACGTAATATATATTTAGTATCAATCGTTTATTTAAATTATAATAGTGTTTTTTTTATGTGTTTCCGTTTTTTCTTTTCAATGTTTTTTGGTTCAAACCCGCGTCTCTTACTGTCTCTTTTTCTTTTTTTTTTATAGCGGACAAGGTGCGTTCACAACACACCAACTGTTTCTATGAATAAGCTGTTTTGTCTTCTTACCAAAATAATTGGATGTTATATGCTGCTGCTTATTTTGGTAACTCAATACGCCTTCGCTTATCCAAAATTCTTCGAAAAATTGATGAATAAATAGCTCCTATTCGCAATAAAATCCAGTTAAATCTTTTTTTTTTTTTTACAAATTTATTTATAAATTCACAGTGAAAATTTGATGTTGCTCGCTTGCTCGCTTTTATTGAATTAATTTTCTTTTTACATCAAAAAGTCAGGACAGGTTTTAAACCGCCAATATTTTAATAGAATTGTTTAATACGACATCTATTACACAAAAAATAATAGATGTCACTAAGTTACAGAGACATCTCTTATTTACTAGTTCAACTAATATAAATAAGTTCTACAAAAATTAATGAAAACAATTAAACTAATCTACATATAGTGGAAGTGCTCTTGACAATTAAATTTTGACATATCAAAAATAGAAAAAAGTGCCAACAAGATGAGTACAATTAAATTTACATAAATAAACAAAATTATTAATTTTATGTTTTCTTTCCAGAACCGCTCATCTTAGGATGTGAAGTTAACATTCCGCCGGCCATGAATCATCAGATTCATTTGTATGGATGGGCAATCTGCATAATTTGTGTATGGATCGTTGTATGATCTTGCCAGTGTTAGCCATCCGTATGCCTACAATTCTTACTTTACCGTCATTTCCCGGATGGGTTTCAACAACTTTGCCCAATGCCCAGCAGGTTGATGGTAAGCTGGCCTCTGCAATTAATACGACGTCTCCAATGGCGATGTTGACAGACTCGATACTCCATTTGTATCTCTTTTGAAGTGTAGTAACGTAATCTCGATGCCACATAGTCCAAAAGTGCTGCTGCATTTGCTTAACCAATCGCCATCTGGCCATTACTGGAATAGTTTGATTTTCAACGTTTTCGTCTGCTAAGTCGGTGTAGGCTCGCCCGATTAAAAAATGTGCTGGTGTGATATAGTCGATATCTTCTGCTTGGCTCGCAACTAATGGCCTTGAGTTCATCATAGCTTCAATCTTTGTTAAGAGTGTTGAAAATTCTTCTAAGGTGAGTATTGTATCCCCAACTACTCGTCCAAGGTGTATTTTTGCTTGCTTCACAGCTGCCTCCCATATCCCACCCATGTGAGGTGTTCCAGGCGGGATAAACTTCCACTCAATCTTATATTGTAACAGTGACGCAGCTATATCAGATGCCTTTGACTTCAGAAATTGCCACAGCTCTCTTAGATGATTGTTTGCTCCGACGAAATTTGTGGCATTGTCAGAGTATATAGTATGACAATTCCCTCTTCTAGATATAAGGCGCGTTAATGCTCCGAGGAAGCTTTCGGTGGTAAGGTCGCATACCGTTTCTATGTGAACCGCTTTCGTGCTTAAACACACGAAAACGCACACATACGCCTTCATTGGTACCTGTCCTCTCCTTCTCGTCGGATGTACTCTAAATGGTCCGCAATAGTCGACACCGACAGTATGAAATGGGTAATTGAATTGTACCCTTTCTGCTGGCAGGTTACCCATAATTTGATTGCCCAATTTCGGATTTTGCTTGATGCATTTGATACACTTTTGTACTATTGCTCTGGATAATACCTTGGCTTTTATTATCCAGAATCTTCTCCTTATTATGCTGGTTAATAGGCTAACTCCCGGATGATTGTGCATAATATGAGTCTCTCTTACTAAGCATTTGACCGCATGCTGGCTCATAGGTAGAATTATGGGATGCTTTATGCTGAACGATGCACAAGATTTCTGGATTCGGCCTCCGACTCGTATAACACCTTTATCGTCAAGAAATGGATTCAACGTGACTAATCTGCTATGCTTCGGCAGGGTTTGCTTGTTCCGCAGTGCATCTATTTCATCAGGAAAATTTGCTTTTTGGATGTGTAGAATAATGAACATTTCAGCTGCGTCGATTTCTTCTCTGCACGTCTCTCTAGTTCTGTGTTTGTTTCTTAAGTTGTTAATATATCGTCTTATGAGGGACAATACCTTGGACATCTTAAAAAAACTGGAATACCGGCTTATGTAATTATCCATGAAACTATCTGTGGATATTGTAAACGCGTCTACCTTTGACGGTCGTATTTCTTCTGTGGTTTTCCTTTGTTCTGTCATAATCTTTGATTGAATCATTTTTAATTGCTGTTCGTCTGTTAGCCAATTAGGTCCGTGCCACCACAGCTTATTTCTACTCAATTCATTTATAGTAGCACCTCGAGAGGCGATATCGGCAGGATTATCCTTCGATGCGACGTGACACCAGTATTCTCGCTTGTACATCTGTGTTATTTCGCTGACCCTATTTGCAACAAACGTAGTCCAGCGCCTTGGGTGCGTCGACAACCAATCCAAAACTATCTTTGAGTCTGTAAATAGAATTCTTTTCATTATTGTTAAAGTTAAAGACCCCTCTACCATTTTCATTAAATTTGCTAACAGCATGGCACCCATTAATTCTAGTCTAGGTAGACTAATTTGTTTTATAGGAGCTACTCGTGACTTTGCTGCAATTATGTTTGATTTTAGTCCCTCATTAGTTTCAACTAAGACATAAACTACCGCGGCATAGGCTTGTTCACTCGCGTCACTAAAACCAATCAGCGTAACTTGGCTGGTTGTTTGTAACCATCTTGGTATTTTAATATTGGAAGTATTGGTTAAGTCGCTTCTAATTGCTAGCCATGATATCAGAATACTTGATGGTAGTTCGTCATCCCAAGTTAGATTTTGCATCCAAAGGCTTTGAAATAATATTTTCACGCGTATGATTACGGGGTTCAACCAACCGAGTGGGTCGAAATTACGGCTGGCATCTGATAGAAGTGTTCTCTTGGTGTGCACGGCTCGTTCCGGTAATTATACGGTAAATTGGAAGGAGTCTTCGTACGTGTCCCACTGAAGGCCTAATACCTTTGGTGTTTCCGCATGGTCTCCGATTTCTTTGATTCCGCTTCCCATTTCGTTTTGAAGAAATGTTCGCAATGCTTCGTTGTTTGACAGAAATTTGCGGAGTTGAAACCCATTATTTGCCAAAGCCCCTTTAACTTGCGTTATCAATGTTTTAGTTTCCGCTATGGAACCTGTTCCGGTCATCATATCGTCCACGTACATGTCTTGTAGTATAATCCGTGCTGCTTTTGGTTCGGTCGATTGTAGCTGAACTCCAACTTCCTTTAAACAACGAGTTGCCAAAAATGCTGCTGATGCTGTTCCATAAGTGAGTGTTTTTAATTGATAAGTAACTGGTGGTTGATTTGGATTAGTTCGCCATAAAATATTTTGATATTGATAATCCTCTTTGTCAACCAGCACCTGCCTATACATTTTTTCGATATCTCCGCATACCACAAATTCATGTTGTCGAAATCTTATCAATATTTCGATTAGTGGAGGTTGAATTGTGGGACCAACCATCAACATATCATTTAGCGACAGCCCAGTCGAAGATTTTGCGGAAGCGTCGAAGACAACCCTAAGTTTTGTGGTTGCGCTACCTGCCTTTAGCACTCCGTGGTGTGGAAGATAGTATTCGTTCGTTTTGCTTCTGTGCCAAGGTAGGTTTTGCATGTGTCCAAGCTCTTCATATTCACGCATAAACGCTTTGTATAGACTTCCAAATTCCGTGTCCCTTTCAAACCTTTTCTCCATAGCTTTCAATCGATTCAATGCCGCATTGTATGATGTTCCGATCATGGTTCCCTGTTGTTTGAATGGCAGCTTCACTATGAATCGATTGTCTTTATCATGCTTCGTAGTTGATTGGAAGATTTCCTCGCATTTTAGTTCCTCTGCGGTTTCTTTGACAATTATTGGTATTTCTTCCACTTCCCAGAACTTGCGGAGACTCCTGTCAATATCTATTAATACATTGAAATTATTAGCTGTGTTAGTATTTAGCTCATTGGTTATATTTCCGCCGGCTACTATCCAACCAAAAGTGGTACTAACGGCTGTTAATCCACTTGGCAGGTTCAGACTATCGGACAGCAATGCTTTGAAGAAAACATCCACTCCCAGCAACACATCAACTTGGCCACGTTTATTAAATGCTGGATCGGCTAACTGCGGCTTCTTTAGTAGTTGCAGATCTCCTTCTGACAAACTAAATTGGTTATGGATTTCGGAAACTTTCGAGATGATTAACGCCTGCGTTGTAAATACAGGTTTGCCGTCCACGGATGCAATGGTTATGTCAACGGAACCCCTTGTTGTTCCCGTTCTGGTTTCACCAAGTCCTTTGACTAGAATTCTTTTATTGCTGCGACTGAGCCTTAGTTCGCTCATACATGCTTCAGACACAAAGGAAGCCTGAGATGCGGAGTCCAGTAGCGCTCGGTAGGTATGGAATTGTCCGTTAATATCTCGGATTTTTACCAACGCAGTCGGCAGTACGGTTTGAGAGATAGCGGGTTTTGTGGCAAGTGTCTGTGTTTGAGTAATGTTGTTTACACCAGTTTCTTCGTTTGTACATATGATGGCTTCATTTACTTTTGCACTCGAACAATGCTCATTTTGGGTTGAGCTTTCTTCTGATGAACCATGCAACGATGTATGATGTTTTCTATAGCACTGTTGGCATCGTGCTCGTGATCTGCAGTCGTGAACTCTATGGTTCCCATTTAAACAATTAAAGCATCTATTATTAATTTTTATTGCTTCTGACCTTTGATCTGCGGACATTCCCTTATATATATCACAATCGTAAATTCGATGTCCATCTTGTTTGCAAATTGCTCCTAATGTCCCTGAGGATGTATCGACAGAGTATGCTCGTGCTGTTGGCGGTCGGCTTGGTTGGATCTTCCTGGTATAGACCTTCAATGAGTCGATCATGTCTATTCGCTTACCAAGGAATGTGAGCAAATCTGCAAAAGTCGGGAATTCGTTCTCCGCTGTCTCTTGTGCCCAAAGAGATCTTGTTTCACTGTCTAACTTATTTATTGCGATGTAAATCAGCCATGGATCCCTTTTTTCGGCATTTGAGCCTAGCGCTTTGAGTCCTCGAATTGACTCATCTAACACATCTGTCAGTTTTCTAATATTGGTCGCATTTGGTTGTAATATACTTGGCTGCTCCATATACGTTTATACGTGTGACGCTTCCTATCGTATCGCTGGATTAGTTTCTGGAATGCCTCGTTGTAATTAGCATCTGTTACTGGAAGATGCCGAATGAGTGACGCTGCTTCTCCCTTCAATAGACCTCGTAGGTATTGGAATTTCTGTGCCGCCGTCAACCCACCTCTCTCGTGGATGGTTGAGGTATATATATCGAAGAACGACTGCCATTCCATATAATCTCCGTCGAATGTTGGAATACTAATTTTTGGTAACCGAACTTCAATGGATTGCTGCGGCGTAATGTTCATTGTGTGGTCTAGTGGCTGTGCTTTCGGCACGATAAGACTTTGCTTGCGTATGACAGCGTTCAATGCTGCAAGAACTGTATAATAATTATCTTCAAATTCAGACAGATCGGACTCAGCCTTGTCGTCTAAATCCAGCATTGCCTTTTCGACCGATTGGAAATCCAACAACAGCTTCTGCGCTCTTTCCTGTTTTACATAAACTTCATCTACACTGGAATTTTCCAAATTCCCTTTTACAAAAGTAAGCAGCTTCGTCAAGGACCCTTTAATTATAGCTCGTTGCTTCTTTAAACTGTCCATTGTGATCGAGTACCGTTATTATATTGACTATAGCGGAACCAGAAATATCGTCGGCACTTAGCGGGCACCACTATAAATTAGATTTGAGTTGACTAATGAATAACGGTAAGTTCACTGTTAAGCACTTATTCACTGGTAAGTATGTAGTTTATTGAACGAAATGCGCGTGTAACTGAATTTGCGTACGGAAATCGACAATAAAACGTTTTATAACTTCAATATTTGAGTATAATTTGGCGCAGTATAGTGGCGTTTAATTTAATTCGATAATTCACTTCGTACACTTAATGCGATAATTCACTTCTTACACTTATTACGATAATTCTAAATAGAAAAACTTTCAATAGTTTCTACTCACGATTGTTCCGTTAGACCTTAACGATTCAGTGTGACAGCTTTCTGCTCCACGTGAATTTATTTACAGCGTCGCGCTGCACTGTAAGATTCCGTTATGATTACTATGGAATTGACCAAAATACCGTAACTCCATATGCTTATATAGTTCTCCTCAGAATTAGCAATATTTAGGTCCCTGTTTCGGCGCCAATGTTTCTATGAATAAGCTGTTTTGTCTTCTTACCAAAATAATTGGATGTTATATGCTGCTGCTTATTTTGGTAACTCAATACGCCTTCGCTTATCCAAAATTCTTCGAAAAATTGATGAATAAATAGCTCCTATTCGCAATAAAATCCAGTTAAATCTTTTTTTTTTTTTTACAAATTTATTTATAAATTCACAGTGAAAATTTGATGTTGCTCGCTTGCTCGCTTTTATTGAATTAATTTTCTTTTTACATCAAAAAGTCAGGACAGGTTTTAAACCGCCAATATTTTAATAGAATTGTTTAATACGACATCTATTACACAAAAAATAATAGATGTCACTAAGTTACAGAGACATCTCTTATTTACTAGTTCAACTAATATAAATAAGTTCTACAAAAATTAATGAAAACAATTAAACTAATCTACATATAGTGGAAGTGCTCTTGACAATTAAATTTTGACATATCAAAAATAGAAAAAAGTGCCAACAAGATGAGTACAATTAAATTTACATCTTAGACAATAGAATTAGAATGGACCGCTAATACAATGACAGTTCAATATAATTTTCAAATAAATGATGATGCCAACATACAACTAGCGGTCAAGAGGCAAATTGCGGCAAAAACGAAAACTAAAGATTTGTCAAAGTTGTCAACATCAATAAATTTTTATTTAATTTTTGGCTCCTTTTCGTGTGTTTTATATTTTGTCACTGTTTTATAGTTTTAAATTCAATTTAATTTGATTTGAGATATTTCAATTGTGATTTTTGCACAAAATTTTTCCTCGGTTTCTTTTATTTTTACTGAAAATGGGGAGAAAGTGTGTCGTAGTTGGTTGTGATACCAGTTTGCCATTGACAGATAAGACTGTTTCTTTGCATCTGTGAGTACAAAAATAAATGTTTATTTTAATATTCAGTGCTTGCAACTGCTTATAATTTCAAATATTAATGATGTTTTCTTTTATAAAATTTAATCTTAATGTTGATTTTTCGATTATTCCTAATAAATTAAATGGTAACGAACTTTTTAGTTAGCGAATTCGCCACGATTTGCCTCTTGACCGCCACTGTATGTTGGATCGCATATGAAGTAAGCAACTAGCAGTCCATTTAAAAATATATAGTCAAAGATTTACATAAATAAACAAAATTATTAATTTTATGTTTTCTTTCCAGTAGGTCTACTATGTATTCCGATCTGAAAGTAATTTTCCCCAAATTCAGAAATTTTGTATAGAGAAAAAAAAGAAAATCAAATTTATTTCATAGTCAAAATGAACTTTCAAATCGGTTTTACTTTCAGATCGGAATACACAGTAGACCTACTGATCCGCTCATCTTAGGATGTGAAGTTAACACCAACGGATGCGTTCCAAAATAATCTGGTTTTGTTTTACATAAGTACGGAGGGCGTTACATTGTGACAGACTGAAAAATATCTACATAATCTCGAATTCGTGATTTAGCTTGCTTGTGTCTGTCGGGGGTATAACCGTAGACAGACACAGAGTTAATCGCGATTTTCACTTATCCCGATTGTCAAAAATCGCTTTGTGGAAACGAAATAATTCGGTTTTTGTGAAAATTATGTAATGACAGACGACTGTCATTACACAATTTTCACAAAAAAACAGATTATTTTGTTTTCACAAGGCGATTTGTGACAATCGGGATATGTGAAAATCGCGTTTAACTTTGTGTCTGTCTACGTTATAAGCCTGTTTTCCAAACGAATTCTTATTTGTGGAACCTAACTTATTATAAATACTATAATACATAATGGTAATCCATTATTATCAAATGGTTCGCCGTGGCTAATATCACAATGTAACGATTATTTTAATTAAAATAAAAATACGATATATTTTTTATTAAAACCAAAAAATTAAATAACAAAAACAGTTAAAAATTAATTAACATTATGTGATATTTTACATATAAAACAATGTTTTTGTCCAAGGACCAGTTTCGAGTGTTCACTCTTTCTCAACTTGTTTATAACTACCTAATACGGTAGACAGACACAAAGTTAATCGCGATTTTCATTTATCCCGATTGTCAAAAATCGCGTTGTGAAAACGAAATAATCCAGGTTTTTGTGAAGATTGTGTAATGACAGTCGTCTGTCATTACACGATTTTCACCTAAACCGGATTATTTTGTTTCCACAACGCGATTTTTGAAAAAAATGACAACTGAAAATCGCGATTTAAGTACTTTTTATACCAGGCGCCTCGGCTTTGAGCTTCAAAAATAAAAATTCTTTATTTCATTTTTCAACTATGTAAATTAGTTTTATTTGATTGATATCGTTTAATTTTATAGAAATAAATTCAATTTGTTGAGAAATAATTTATTTTTAAGTGATAATTTAAAAAAAATCAAAATATATTGCAATGAAGTTATCTACAAAGCCAAAGCAATGCGTTCCACACTCGACTGCGTCATTTTAAAGTAGTACAAAGCGAAGAGCTTTGTCAACATAACCTAAAAATCACATTTTTCGTACAACTGTTTTATATTTACTGAAAAATCTAACTCATATGTAGCTTACAAATTCATAATATCTCATTTCTTGCTATAATTCACGTGTAAAATGGGCCTATATAAAATAATTGATAGTAACTAAATGTGCAAAGCCGACGCCACCGGTATGAAAGGGTCTCAGCTGCACATTTGTGGCAACTAAAAATTTCGGGGCGAGGCGTCTGGTATGAAAAGTACTTAAGCCTGTTTTCCAAACGAATTCTTATTTGTGGAACCTAACTTATTATAAACTATTAATGGTAATCCTAATATCACAATGTAACAATTATTTTAATTAAAATAAAAATACAATATATTTTTTATTAAAACCAAAAAATTAAATAACAAAATCAGTTAACAATTAATTAACATTTATGTGATATTTTACATATAAAACAATGTTTTTGTCCAAGGACCGGTTTCTAGTGTTCACTCTTTCTCAACTTGTTTTTAACTACCCTGGTAGTTAAAAACAAAGTTGACAAAGAGTGAACACTCGAAACCGGTCCTTGGACAAAAACATTGTTTTATATGTAAAATATCGCATAAATATTAATTAATTTTTAACTGGTTTTGTTATTTAATTTTTTGGTTTTAATAAAAAACATATCGTATTTTTATTTTAATTAAAATAATCCTAACTTATTACATATGAAAGAAGCGTGTTCCATTGGCGTTAGTAAACTACTCATAAGTACTTGTATCTACTCGCAGCTACTCATGCTCAAATGATGGTGTAGTTGAGAAGTAGTTACGCATACAATTATCGGTAGAGCGATTTTAGTTCAAAAAATTCTAATAGATGGCTCTATACCAGTTTTGGTTGTGTGGAATGTAATGTTTTAACCCTAATCCAACCAACGTGTGCCTCTTTGGCTCATTTGGTAAATGCAACGATTTTCAAAATAATGTTAATATAAATTTGTGTATATTTTGTTTTAGAATATTTCCATACATTCCATACAACGTATTTGGCATTCTTTGAAAAAATTTAGTAAATTATTTGATTAGAATTTGAATTTACTGACATAACAAAAATATGTTGGTTGTATTAGGGTTAAAAAAAAAATTTTTGTTTATGTTTGTGATGCGATACTGCAATTTTTAAATCGCAAAAATATTTTAATTATTTTGTTGTTTAATGTGTTATTACTTACTATTATTAATTATTATTAATGGAACAACGTATTTTTTGTCAAAATCTAGTAGTTTTATTTAAATTGAGGTTATGTTTTACTACTGTAACGAAAATTTGCGTTCCATTGAACATCTACTCATAAGTACTTAGGCTGTTTTCCAAATGATACTTATTTGATACATACTTATTGACTTATTTGGCCGCCATTTTAAATAAGTAAGTAAAGTCATTCCAATTGATTTAGCTTACTTATTTTGACAGCTGTATCAAAAGAACGAAAATGCGCAATATGTACTGCACAGCGATTTTTTTTTTTTAATTTATTATTATTAAATTTATTATTCTTGGGATAATTTTATTTTAATTATCTGCACGGAAAAAAATAAATTGGTCCTCAGCTAAGAAAACGGACCTTTAATTCAAGAAAATGTACTTTTTCTTGATTTCAAAGCTAATTTTCTTATTTCTTTCGAGTTTTCCTTCATATAAGAATTGTGTTTCTTGAAATGAAGAAAAACTCGAAATAAATAAGAAAATTAGCTTTTAAATCAAGAAAAAGTACATTTTCTTGAATTAAAAGTCCGTTTTCTTAGCTGAGGCCAGTTTATTTTTTTCCGTGTACATTATATTTGTATTAATTAAAATATAAACATAAACCAACACCCTAACCCTTTCACTCGTACTGTACACAATTGCGTACATCACTTTAAACCTAATTTTTGGGATTCAATGCACTAATAATGGATTTTTAAGTGTTATTATGTTGCCTCTTATACCCTTGACAGACTAGGGATTAGTTAAGCGCGATTAGTGATTTTTTCGAGATTAGCTATAGTGTGTCAAGTTGAAGATTAGCTAATCTCTTTTTATTTGAGGATTAGTCACTAATCGAGATTAGTGCACTAATCCTTAAAAATTTTCGAGTTTATCTCGTTGTATTGGGTTTAGTGATGGTACAAGTGGCACTACAATGTGAAATAATTATTTAAACATTGCTGAAAATGCAAGTGGCGTGAATTTACGATAGAAGTTATAAAATCAATGACATCTTAAAAAATTTGTGCTGAATAAATTTCGAGAAAAAAGAAAATCTAGTGTGTTTTAATGTATAAATCTTAGAAATATTGAATTAAAAAATGAGTTCAGCTGATTTACCAGCTATATTTCGGCGAATCACCATAATAATATTTTATTTCTCTGCAAGAAACTAATCCCTAGTCTGTCAACGCATATGAATTTGTGGTGGATTAGCTAATCTCGTTTCACTAATCGCGCTTAGCTAATCCCTAGTCTGTCAGTGGTATTAAGCTACCAAAAATGGATATTTAGCGCGAGAGATATTGTAAAATTTCAGAATTACTCAGTTAAGCAAAATAACAGTCGTTTTAAAATAAATAACGAATCAAAGGGTTAAAGTATTTTTTTGACATTACAAATTAGATTTTTTGGTAAGATTAGATAGAAAATAAGTTACCTCGCCAAGTTACTTATTTGAATTAGACAGGTTCCACAAATAAGTATCCGTTTGGAAAACAGCCTTATACCCTTGACAGACTAGGGATTAGCTAAGCGCGATTAGTGATTTTTTCGAGATTAGCTGTAGTGTGTCAAGTTGAAGATTAGCTAATCTCGTTTTATTTGAGGATTAGTCACTAATCGAGATTAGTGCACTAATCCTTGAAAATTTTCGAGCTTATCTCATTGTATTGGGTTTAGTGATGGTACAAGTGGCACTACAATGTGAAATAATTATTTAAACATAGCTGAAAATGCAAGTGGCGTGAATTTACGATAGAAGTTATAAAATCAATGACATCTTAAAAAATTTGTGCTGAATAAATTTCGATGAAAAAGAAAATTTAGTGTGTTTTAATGTATAAATCTTAGAAATATTGAATTAAAAAATGAGTTCAGCTGATTTACCAGCTATATTTCGGCGAATCACCATAATAATATTTTATTTCTCTGCAAGAAACTAATCCCTAGTGTGTCAACTCATATGGATTTGTGGTGGATTAGCTAATCTCGTTTCACTAATCGCGCTTAGCTAATCCCTAGTCTGTCAGTGGTATTAGGAGTAGCAAATGGTTTCCAATGGAACACAGTTGTATGTATGTACAAGTCAGGTTCCACAAATACCCATGTACAACCGAACAAAGTCAAAAATGTGTGATCTCATTACAGAAAACCAATTTTTTTTTCTTTTTTTTTGCTTCTTCAGCATGAAACAGCAGCGGCAGCGAGCAGCAGATTTAAACATTAGCTAATTTACCTATTTAACAAATTCAAATCGTAGTTTGGGCATAAATATAAGCATTTTTAAAGAAAACATTCAAATATTTTAAATTTTTAATAGAACATTTCCAATTAAAAAAATGTATTAAATGAAGTTTGTTCTGCTGTCGCTTCAACAGGTTCCACACCCAGCAGCAAAAAAAAACTGCTCGTTGCTGCTAAACATAACCTCAATAAATATTACGTGTTGTTTCATTTCTGTTATTTTTATGTGTACCTATTTGTTTTGTAACAAAATATTTTGAAAAATAAATTTGCTTCACAAAATATAACATTTAATTCTCATGTAATACAAAAAACAATTTTGATAGAAGTATAAAAAAAATCTACTGCGCTGCTCGGTGTAACAAGCAGCCGATAGTGTGGATTGTTTGGGATATGTCGCGCTGCTCTTGGTGTGTTTCAGCCTTTCTTTCTTGGTTTACATATTTTTTTGATTTTTATGGAAATAGAATTTGTATTACTGCGGGTGGAACATATCGCGTTGCTCTTGGTGTATTTCCCCCTATAAGCAGCCGACATTGTGTTGATGTGTTTCACCCTTTAGCCGTTTCTCGAAATTTGGCGCACTAATCATAAAAAAGACATGTTCTACATTAAAAAACATTACAAATGTTGCTATAACAATTTTGTTTTCTTTATATTGGCTGCCCAACATGTCAAATTATGTAATATTTTGATAATTGATAACAAAATTTTGTTAACTTTGTGTTACACAAAAATGAATAATTTACGTTTATTTAGACAACAAGCTAATAATATTTCGAAAAAATTAAGCGTTCGAATTACAACTGGACATAATGTGATGTACAATAAAAGTGACGATTTTGCTAAGACTGTGGAGAAATTGAACAATTTTGCGGCCGCTGCTGCCAATGAAAAAGTCACTTTATTCGATAAAATTGTTAATCGGGAGATTCCAGCTGATATTATTTATGAGGATGACAAGTGTTTAGCGTTTAATGATAAATTCCCAACGGCACCGGTACATTTTTTGGTCATTCCGAAGAAGCAAATCAAGAAATTGGATTTAGTTGAAGAAGAGCATAACGATGTTGGTTGATTATTGTTGAAGTAATACACTGGACAGTTTACTAAATGCTTTATATTCTAGCTTTTAGGACATTTACTCAAGACCGCTGCACGACTGGGGGATAAAAAAGCGCCGCAAGGTTTTCGGGTAGTGATCAATAATGGTGTGCAAGGGTGTCAATCGGTATATCACCTGCATTTGCATGTTATTGGTGGCCGGCAACTTACTTGGCCACCCGGATAACCTTATAATTTAAGAGTAATTAATATAAATAATCATGTGCAATATTCAATTAAACGAGTAAACAAATATTTTCTAAATATTCGCCTAAATTACTGCAACACAAACAAACATACATATTTTTATACAATTTTTATGTTGTCACACCTTTATTCGATTCGATTCGATTTTTTTTAAATTTCATCCAAACATACTTCACCTCAGTTTGCAAATAATTTCCCGTCAAATTAGTTGGTGTGCGTTTTTGTGTTTGTAAACAAAAAAAGTTTTGTTTTTTTTTTTAAATTTTCTTAAAACGAAAGTGAACCGCTTGTGAATTTTGAGAGTTTTTCTAGAAAAATTAATTGTAATTTAGTGATTTTATAGTGTATTTAAAATAACTAACGTGAAAATATGAGCCGTGCAAGTAAGTGAACATTTTGTAATTTATGGGCGACTGACGAGACAACAAGGAAAGAAAAAAAAATGCAAAAAGCCTCCCACATTTAGTTTATTCATGTAATATGTACATGGATTTTTATTTTTTGGAAATTAACTGAAATTCAATTGAACAATTTATATTACACTAAATACCTAACTGTACACAAAATTTTAATAAATTTTATTAACATAAATTTATTATTTTGTTATGTTCTTTGTGTTGGGTATACGTCGACATTGTTGTTGTTATGATATATTTTTGGGGCACTTCCACCAATCATCAATTCATTTTGTTGTTACGTTTGATCTGTGTTCTCGGTGTTTGTAATAATTGAGTTATATTTTCATTAAATAAACTACACACAAATTCACTACACTCTATAAATAGTTGAGAGCAAAGTGCGTAACATAAACAATTCCATATAAAGTTTTTCGGTTTAATTTAATTTTCTTTGGTTGTTTATTTATTTATCTATAGTTTTGAAAAGTGAATTAACGACTTTCTGGTTATAATTTGATGAAGAAATGTTTTGTGTATTAAGGTGAACTAGAGTCTAACTGTTACTTATTTGGAGAATAAATTTGGGATTTAATTAAAATCGCTTTCCAATTAGTGTGGTATCCTTATTTTTAATGTGCAGATTTCAGATTATCAGTAGCCCATCGAACGGTTTCAAGCAATTGCCTCTATATATTCCATCCGTCGCTTAAAATATTAATTTGCTAAACTTGCTACTCACGATGTCTTAAAATCAGTGCTGGGGAGCTGGAGCCACGGTCCGGTGCCACGAAGCTGGGCATTTTTGGTAAGCCGGGTAAAACATTGCTTTTTTTCATTTATTATTTTGGCAAAATTAAGATTTTTTGTTCAAAAATACCAACAATTAAATCATGCAACTTGGAACAAAAAAATCGAGATAGGTAAGCTGGTTTCGCCTTTGGCTACGGATCCAGCTGCTTCGCTCCGGCTTAAAAAATACGAGATAGAAAAGTTTGCTCCGTCCCCTGCTCCGGCTATCGCTTGGCTTCGTCTCCGGCTCTGGCTCTGACTCCGACTTATCAAAAATGGCCAGCTCCGTGGCTCCTGGCTCCGGCTCCCCAGCCCTGCTTAAAATAGGAAAAATTTAAATCCCAAAGGCGTTCAAGCTTGATATCGGCATTGCAAGTGCTATTTGTGGGGCAAATTAAATAATGGCAACCTCTATAGATCATTACGCTTTTTAGTAACCAGAGAAATTCGTGCAAGCGACCTTTATTGTAGATTTTGTGTTATTTTTGTGGCTAAAAACAGTCAACTATGTCATCAGTCGCTAAATTTACTTAGCAGAAAATGGCCTCAACATCTTGTTTCTATTTAGTTGTTTGATAGGTAGTAATCGAAGTCTTAGTAAAAGAGAAATTAAAGTGTGATGGCACCGGAGTCCGGAGGTACCCAATGCGTGATGCGCTCATGATGGCGAAGGGAGGATGTGATTATTATTGTGGTGAACCACCGCTACCTGACTTAAGTATATTGATTTTACGAGTATATTTTGGTGGTTCGGCGTCTATTGGAGGGCGGGACCAAAGTTTGTAGATTATCTACCAGCTCCGTAACCTTCCAGTAGGCGCAAGTGTACGTACTGCCTCCTCGCGGCAACCACCGGTAACTGTAACCATTAGGCAGAATGTGGCCTTTTGTGACAGGCTAAAGTACGGCGCTAAAGGAGAAAACCTTGACAAAAAATCCCTAATCTAAGGTGGAACAGCATATTATGCCGAAGGATGAATGGCTGATAGGTTAATCAGTCCATACATATATTCGGACTCTGAATACCAGGCACCCTCCAGTTTTATTTAGCCTTCCTGTAGTAAAGCTGGGTCACTTTCAGGCGACTTTTTATTCCCAGCAACTTGCAAGAGTAAAATCGAAACGGTACCGCTTTTCTAGCAGAAATAAATGTTATTACATCTAGGAGGGCGAGCAATGAGCCCAGATAGTATGTAACGCGTGTAGAGGTACTTCCTGCAGTAATCATTTAGAAGGGAGAGCAATGAGCCCAGATAGTATGTATCGCGTGTAGAAGTACTTCCAACAGTAAACATTTAGGAGGGAGAGCAATGAGCCCAGATAGTATGTATCACGTACCGTCGGCAGTATTATCAGGTTCATTAAGAGCCTGAATATTGACTGGACGGATAATTAATTAGGGCTTGATGCACAAAAGATCTTTTAGGTCGCAGTGCGAGGTGGCTTGAACGCCCACATGGCCCTCAAGTAATAGTAGTAATAACTCTTTAGTGCTTACGTTTAATAAAAGATATGTGAATTCTAGAATTGCTAGATGGGTATGGGAGTTCGAAAAGTATAATTACAAAATCAAACATCGTCATGACACTCAGATGAGTCATGTGGATGCTCTCAATCGGAATCCTATAGTTGCTTTCGTTGATACTTCCGATATTGATTTTCAATTACGACTTGCGCAGAACCGTGATCCTGTGATTATGAAACTCAAAGAGTTATTAGAAACTAGTGAATCTCCTGTTTATGAAATGTGTGATGAAAAAGTAAGGAGAATCGCTTATTATTTTATGTTCGACGAGAAATGGAACAGCAACTATAGGTCAAGAGCTCGTGAGAATTGGCCATTACGGGAGTGCAAAGTGTTATGAGAAAATAAAAGAGCATTACATATTGGGAAAATACTTTTTGGTGATTATTGATTCATTTACAAAATATGTTCGATTGTATTCCGTTAATTCCATAAGCACTAAAGAGGTGTGTTATTCGCTTGATAAGTTTTTGATTACTATAGTAGACCCGCTCGTATGATCATCGACAGAGTACAGAGATATGTGTTTTACATCTTCCGAATTTGCCTCTTATGCGGAGAGACTTAATATAAAAGATGTTAAGGTGGCGGTAACATCCCCTCAGGCTAATGGGCAAGTGGAACTTCTCAATCGTGTCCTTAAATTTGAATATGTTGGGAAAGTTGACTGAACCATTGCACCGATTGGATAAAGAAACTTAAGTATGTTGAATATGCATTGAATAATACGGTACAGTGTTCTGTGGGGATTACACCCAGTCGATTGTTATTTGGTGTTGATCAAAGGCGCGATCTTGGCGCTATTAGGGATGTTGCTGCTGCGAGTATAAAAAATAGTCTGGAGTATAACCAGAAGTGGTTTGACGAACATTGTAGGCCCGCAAAAAATTACGAACCGGGGGATTTTGTAGTGATTCGTCATGTGGATACCACCCCTGGTACTAATAAAAAGTTTGTTCCCCTTTTCCGTGGTCCTTATGTTGTTCATAAGAGTTTGTCGAACGATGGCTATGTGATAAGGGATATTTAGGATAGTCAGATCATGCAGCTACCTTACGATGGAATTGTTGAGGCCCAACATACGAAACTGTGGGGGGACGCCGTCGTTGCTTCTTCACCGAATGCAATATTTACCGAAGCCTTATGATTATTTAAAAAAAATAGAATTGTTCCTGACAAAGTCAGCTTCTCTGTAGAGCTCAGGTAGGGTTTCAGCCGATTGAGTCATCGGCTAATGTCAGGATTTCCGAGTTGTAGAATAAAATATTCTTAATAAGCTAATTGACCCTAGCGACACGACTAAAATATAAATTAAATTGTTATTTAAACGCGGTAAGAAAGAGAATAACTCAAACAAAGGAAGAAGAAATACCGTTATTCATTCTATCTTTTAGCGTGCAACGGAATAGATGTGTAAAACGTCAAATTTTAATAATATGTATAAATCCTCAATAAATGGTCGTTGAAAATAAAAATAAAATTAATGTTCAACACATTTCATTTTTCAAATTTTATCTAGTAGTCTCTGCCATTTTCGGTCGTGGACAAAGTATCGTACGCATTTAATGGCTGCTATTCATTCAGATTACCCGAGTAACCACAAATGGTGATCACAAAATTTTATACCAATTTGTCACAAAATGTAAATTCCTTTTTGTCACAAAAAAGTTGACGATTTGGAACATATTTATGTGGGTGTTTTGTGACAAAATGTACGTTGAATTTACCACCAAAAAAAAAAAAAATTTTAGTCGCCAATTTGTCACAAAATGTAAGTTTCTTTTTGCCATAAAAAAAGTTGACAATTTGGAACATATTTATGCCGGTATCTTGTGACAAAATATATGTTCATTTTACTCCCCAAAAAAAAAAAAAGATTTTGATCATTTTTGATTTTGTGAATTTATAATTCGCTAAGTCACTACGTAGTTGCCTCATTCTTAATGTATGAAGTTGTAATTTTATTTTTGTAGTTTGTGTTTGGTCGTAGCTACGCTTTTTTGTTTGTGCGAGCTTATCTGTACGAAACCAAACTTAGAAAACTCAAGGAAAGTTTTCATTTTTTAGAGTCGATACATTTTGTATTGACTGAGAGTCGATTCATTTTGTTTTGACTCTCGGCTCGGGTTAATGTACGGGGGGGATTTTGATATTTCTACATTTTTGGTAGATATTTTTCTTTAAATAAATAACAATAAAAATATCAAATAAACCATACCCAGTAGGGTCATAAAAAATTTTCCTACGCATAATTGCATCAATAAATCAACAAATATGCACAAAATTGTTGATAATTAAGTGATATTATAAAAAAAATTATCGAATTTGTGGTTATAAATAATTTCAACAAATAGTTCATAATTAGTTCCACAGTTAAACCACCAATTATTCAGAAAATATCGAGAAATATTTGACTTTATTACCATAAAAAAACTGTCGAATTTGTGACTAAATTTTCAACAAATATTTCAAAAATATTCCACCAAAATGGAACATTCCATTGTCACAATATGGATGAAAAATGGTTGATGAGGTTGACGCCGATTGTCACACGTAAACGAACATTTTGTAAATCAAATTTGTCGGTTTTTGGTGGAATATTTTTGAAATATTTGTTGAAAATTTAGTCACAAATTCGACAGTTTTTTTATGGTAATAAAGTAAAATATTTCTCGATATTTTCTGAATAATTGGTGTTTTAACTGTAGAACTAATTATGAACTACATATTTGTTGAAATTATAACCCCAAATTCGATAGTTTTTTTATAATATCACTTAATTATCAACAATTTTGTGGATATTTGTTGATTTATTAAATTTTTTTTGACCCTACTTAAATAATTTTGTAAAAAATACTCCATTGTATGGTTTATTTGATATTTTTATTATTATTTATTTTAAAAAAAATATCTACCAAAAATGTAGAAATATCAAAATCCCCCCCGTACTTTAACCCGAGCCTAGTGTCAATACAAAATAGTCCCTAGTGAGTTGACCTAGTAGTCAATAGTCCCTGTGGTCGGGGGGCACTCTCATGATTCGTAAAAACACCGCACGATCATGATGATATCCTTAGAATACCACCACAGCATCCACTGCTTGTCGTAGGAGGCGACTAAAATGGTTGGATCGCTGGGTTAATGCCCAGCATCCGTAAAAACTTTTTATTTTTATTTTAATAATTATTTTAGTTCGTATATAATTTTGCCCGCGTTCGTTTTTTAATATAATTTATTTTTGCAATTTTATTATTTTATTTTATATTTTTTGTTGGGTCGGTTTTTCAACATTTTTCCGTACAAAAATGATTTATTTTTAATATGAATAATAATAAAAGAAAATCCCCGAAACATGTCTCTTCGGATCGCGGGGCGAGGCATAATCCTCGTAAAGACACAATTGATAGCCTTAACATCCATTATACCAATGTCAGAGGTCTCGTGACTAACAAAAATTGCGCACATCAACATCTCGAATCACGTAAACCCGACATATTAGTTCTAACGGAAACAAAAGTATCGTCGAACATCTACGAAAACGAATTCTACTTCAAGCGCTACCAGTTCGAACAAGCTTTTGAGTTGCAACGTGGAGTGTGCATCTTCGTTAAAAACCACATACCGTACTCAAGACACAAAAAGTACGAAATATTTTCAAAAACCGCTCAAACTATTGTGCTTAAAATTTCTCTTCCTAATAAACTCATTTTTTTAATTAGCTTGTACAGATCTCCTAATCAGACGGATTCAGAAACGATTAGCTTCTTCGAGGGCTTATCAGACAAATGTGACGATATTCGAAATCAACATCCCGAATGCGAATTAATTATGGTCGGTGACTTTAATGCCCACCATAAACAATGGTTAAATCACAAAGATACAAATGTCGCTGGGCGCCATGCGGAATGGCTTGCCGTTTCGCATGACCTCACACAGATTGTTAGTGAGTCCACATTTGAATGCCAAAATTCTAGAGGAGTTCATATTCTGGATCTCTGTCTGACATCAATCCCTCATTCCATGGAGGCCCATGTCGAAACTGGAATTGGAAATTCAGACCATAACTTAATAACCACAAAAATATCTGTCGAAACACCACTAGAATCTAGACAGCAGCCAAGGCGTCTTTGGCATTTTAATAAAGCTGATTTTGATGGTTTACGGTCATTTTTTCAACATTTCCCTTGGGAACGCCATTGCCTACATAACAACAACATCGACGACGCCGTTTCCAGTTTTACAGACACCGTCTTACATGGAATGAATAAATTTATACCCTCATCATTTTCCAATCCCAATCAAAATTTTAAAATATTTTCAAAAGAAGCCACCAAAGCTGCCAAACAAAATAAAGCGGCACACAAAAAATATAAACGCAACGAAATTTCTTATGAGGAATACAAAACGATACGGAACACTTGCAAAAAAACCTGTGGTAGAGAAGCAAAAAGAGCCGACAGCAAGAAAGCCAATGTGGCTTCCGAGTTGAAAATCTCCGATCGCAACTTTTACCACATGGTCGCATCGGTTGCAAATATTTCGAAAACATCTGTTTCAGCATTGAAACGTGCTGACGGCACCTTGGTGGTGGATCCATATTTACAAGCCGACTTATTGGCGAGCGTCTTCAAATCGAACTCGACATTAGTTGTCCCAGATGGAATTGGACCTCCATTAATTCCATATTGTGGTTCTAAAATGAGCCCCGTCGTCATCTCGGAGGAAATTGTCTTTACTAATCTAAAGTCAATGAATGCAAACAAGGCCACCGGACCTGATGGAATTCCAGTTCGAATATTGAAGGAGTTTGCCAGTGAATTGGCTCCAATATTATCTAAAATTTTCCTACTTTCATATAAGCAAGGTGACTACCCGAACGCCTGGAAGAATGCAATGGTGCAACCCGTACTGAAACGGGGTTGTGACAAAACTGACCCTTCGAGCTACCGGCCAATATCAATTGTGTCGGCCGTCGCTAAGGTCTTTGAGAAATGCGTCAATCAACATATAGTTAGATATCTTGAAATTAATAAACTAATTTCGGATAGACAATACGGCTTTCGTGAAAGCCGATCCACGACCGATCTCCTGACGTATGTCACGAACAAATGGAATCTCGCCCTAGAACACCACGGAGAGGCCTTTGCAATCGCCTTGGATATATCCAAGGCTTTTGATAAGGTATGGCATGAGAATCTTATTTGTAAACTTGTGGCATTCGGGCTGGACTCGATGACCACCAGGTGGATTCAAAGCTATCTCAATGACCGAAAAATCAGCGTCGTGCTTAATGGGAGATCATCATCGACGCACTCCCCAAATGCCGGAGTCCCTCAGGGATCACCTTTGTCACCGACCCTGTTTTTGCTATACATCAACGATTTGCTGGATAGCACTGTAAACCCTATCCATAGCTTTGCGGATGATGCCACATTGCATTCTTCTATTTCATTCGAGGCGGATCCTAGCATTACAGATCTAAATAATAAACGGTCAGAAGTCGTAACTTCTCTTAATTCCGATTTAAGTACAATATTTGAGTGGGGTAACAACAACTTAGTACAATTTAACGAAAAAAAGACACAAATATGCACATTCTCACGTAAAAAAAGTCGCAACGACTACCCATTTGTGGTAAAAAACCATATCCTTGTGGGTTGCGACTCAATTCGACTGCTTGGTGTTCAAATAAGTAACAAACTCAAATGGAATGAACACATTGTTGCATTAGCTAAATCAGCTTCAAAAAAACTCGGGTTCCTGAATCGATGCAGAAGGTTTTTCAAATCGCATCAAGTTCTCCAGATATATAAAACCTTCATCCGACCATGTATAGAGTATTGCTGTCAAGTTTGGGGAGGTGCGTCTGGTACCACCCTCCACTTATTGGACAGGGTTCAACGCCGCGCTATCAGAATAATACGGAATCCCAGACTTACTCAAGAACTAGACAGCTTACAGCATCGCAGAGATGTTGCAGAACTCTGCGTCTTCTACAGATGCTTACATGGTAAATGTTCTGCAGAACTATCGGAGAAAATACCACCATTCGTTACAACAACAAGAGTAACAAGAGGAACAACTAATGCACATAGGTTTACGGTGAAGCTCCCGAAACCTCGAACTGAAGAAATCAAGCGCGAATTTATATACCGAACATCAAAAAAGTGGAATTCGCTAATACACTTCAAATTTCCGAAGGAATACAAAATGAATAAATTTAAGGTAGCTATTAATCTTTACTTGCAGGATCGCGCATTGGGTGCAGAAGCTCTGACAGTTACAAGGAGCTAGGACCGTTAATAAGTCCGCTCTGCACCCAATTAAATAAATTATAAAAAAAAAAAAAAAAAAAAAAAAAAAAAATGTCTCGACTCTAAAAAATGAAAACTTTCTTTAACCTCGCACAAACAAAAAGTTCGGTCTACTTATCAGGTACTCAGGTAGCTACGACCAAACGCAAACTACAAAAATAAAATTCCAACTTCATATTCATACATTAAGTATGACCTGTATGAGGCAAGAACTTAGTGACTTAGCGAATTATAAATTCACCAAATCAAAAATGATCAAAATCTTTTTTTTTTTTTTTTTGGGGAGTAAAATGAACATATATTTTGTCACAAAATACCCGCATAAATAAGTTCCAAATTGTCAACTTATTTTGTGACAAAAAGGAACTTACATTTTGTGACAAATTGGTAACTAATATTTTTTTTTTGGGTGGTAAATTCAACGTACATTTTGTCACAAAGTACCCGCATAAATATGTTTCAAATTAATTGTCAACTTTTTTTGTGACAAAAAGGAACTTACATTTTGTGACAAATTGGTCTAAAATTTTGTGATCATCATTTTTGGTTACTCATCGGGTTGTGACAACTTTTTGTCACATTTTTTCTACCAATCACCATTTTATGTGAAATTTTTGTCGCTTTTTTGTGACGTTTGGTTACTCGGGAATTATTCAGAAAATATCGAGAAATATTTGACTTTATTACCATAAAAAAACTGTCGAATTTGTGACTAAATTTTCAACAAATATTTCAAAAATATTCCACCAAAAACCGACAAATTTGATTTACAAAATATTCGTTTACGCGTGACAATCGGCGTCAACCCCATCAACCATTTTTCATCCATATTGTGACAACTTTTTGTCACATTTTTTTCCACCAATCATCATTTTGGCTGTTTCCGAAACCGATACTTATTTTGTGGAATCTAACTTATTCAATGTAATTTCTTATGCAATAAGTTAGGTCCCACGAAATAAGTATCAGTTTCAGAAAGGGCCTTAGAGACTACTCTACACCAAACGCGAACTGCGAGTTGCGAATAAATTCCAAACACGAATTCGCAAATTTGATTCACACTAAACGCGAGCGAATTTATATGTCAAAATCAATACTATCCATGATCAAATATTTCTAATAATACGGTAATTTTTTCCAAAACTTGTTTTTTTTATATTATTCGTTTTAACAAAGTTTATAATACATAATTCGATATAAATAATATTATTTTAATCCTTAAAAATCATTTTGATCGTATTTGAAATGATTTATAAAAAATAACTCGTACGAATGTCAATACTCGTACGAATAAAAATTATGTAGAACGCGAGTGGAACGTAATTTTATTTTTTAGCGAATGCGCGAATATTTCATCTTTGTACGAATTTAGTAATTTTTCTTATTTTAAAGAATTTTTAGTGCTCAATTTAGTTTATTTGGAACAAAGTAATCGTAATTATATTATAAATCGAGAAATCCATTGTGTTTATGAGTATTTTATGTCAAAATTTTCTGAAAAATGGTTACTCGCAATTCGCTACTCGCGTTTGGTGTGAGTAGTCTCTTATTGAAATTTTTGTCGCTTTTTTGTGACACGTGGTTACTCGGGTATTTACGACACCCGCCTACCCGAGTAACCAAAAATGGTGATCACAAAATTTTAGACCAATTTGTCACAAAATGTATATCGGCTCGTGTCGATAAACTTCATCCTCGTGAATAACAGCTATATGCTCGTTGAATAATATTCTTCGTTGCTTTGATGAATGTGTCGACAAACAATAACAGTGCATTCACAATGCAAAACTTTTGACTTTTTACTTTTGCTTTAAAAAATGTATGCACAATGAATGAGGAAAAGTCAAATTAAAGCCAACTTCGTTTTAATAAATTGATTTGTTTGTTGACTTGTCAAAATTTATTTATGCAAAATCAATTCGTTTGCATCATAATATTATAATATAAATAATATTCATAACATAAAATCGTGAATATTATTTATAATATGTTATGAGGGCGAAAGGTAACATTTTTTTTGTCTAAATTTAAGATGCTTTATCGAGACATAGGTTGGTGTACATTAAGGAGGAGCGACGAGACCAGAGACCTATATTCCCATTTTCATCAAATTATGTATGGAAATTGTTAAAATATGTAGTGAAACCCGTAATTTTTAATTAACTTTAGTTAAAACATCGTGCACTCGTTCGTGCGTTTACCATAAATAAAAGTTTAACATTTTTAATTCACACAAAATTTCAGTTTATCGTCTTAAATTAAAAATTATCGATAGCAAATTGAAATTTTATTTTAAGAAAACGGAAACTACTATCACAGTATCACTCGTAGTTATATAGGTTGCTAAAAACAAAATTTAATTACGCTTAGTGCCCTAAAACATAAAAATGTACCTAATTGTTTTTTAATTGGGTCTAAAGCAATTCTCCGATTAGAGACACGGCTCCATGGCATTGGCAAGTGATAGGAAAATTTAGTCAAAATATATTTTGATTATACACTAATTAATATTTTTAATAGAAATTACCGAACAATTGTCTTGGACCACTTAAATTACATATATGTTCGATACTAACATTGACAACTAAATAAATATTTTCATTCAAAAATACATTACAATTTATGTTTCAATTTAAGATTTCATCGTCCAATCACGAAAAAATTCTGAATATTTAAAGTAAACATTTCGTTATTTGATAAATTAAACCGCTAACATCGTAAAGTACACATGTGGCTAACTACAGATATTCGACAATTTCTATTAACAATATTTATTAATTTAATCAAAAAAAGAAAAAATATCAAAAATTGTTTGACCGAAATATCACTTGCCACGGAGCTACGCCTTAAACAATTTTGACAATTCATTTGAAATTGTAGTTAGCTTCATTCTTTTTTTCTTGAGGAAAAAGATAAAAGTTTGTTAACTTTTTCCTTAAGGCAACACCAACATAACGAGCAAAAATTTTTTTTTTCTCAAAATAAATTTCATGCAAACCTGGAAGGCAAAAGTAAAAATTTTTCATTGTGAATGCTGTGTAAGATGCACGGCGAATGTTATTTAAGAAATATTTTGACAGTTTATTCGCCTTTTAACGCGGAGTGGCTGACATCTGGCAGATTATTCGAGAACTAGAGTCAAAGGGGGCTAAACGTCAAAAAAAAAATTCACATATAGTTCAATGATTTTGTTTCTTTATTTGTGTTTTTAAAATAAGATTTTATTAGTAAAAATGAAATTTATCGAGTATGAGCAACCGCAAAAATAAAAAAAAAATGTGTAGTGTACCAAAGTTCAGTACTTATTGTGACAAACTACGCGCACATTATAAACGCACCTTCTCTTTTGAACAAATTTAATTCATCTGAAATAAACAAAATTATATTATTATAATATACATTTGAACGTAAATAAAATAGGTTTTACGTATTAAATTGTTGTAAAATAAAAATAGTTTATCAATAAAATACTTTTCATACCAGGCGCCTCGCCTCGAAATTTTTAGTTACCACACATACGAAGCTGAGACCCTTTCATACCGGTGGCGTCGGCTTTGAACATTCGGTTGATATCAAATATTTTATTTAGGTCCATTTTACACGTGAATTATAGCAAGAAACGAGATATTATGAATTTGTAAGCTACATATGAGCTAGATTTTTCGGTAAATATAAAACAGTTGTGACAAAAATGTGATTTGTAGGTTATGTTGACAAAGCTCTTCGCTTTGTACTACTTTAAAATGTCGCAGTCGAGTGTGGAACGCATTGCCTTGGCCTCGTAGATAACTTCATTGCAATATATTTTATTTTTTTATTAAATTATCACTTAAAAATAAATTATTTTTCAACAAAATGAATTTATTACTATAAAATTAAACATTATCAATCAAATGAAACTAATTTTCATAATTCAAAATTGAAATAAAGAATTTTCATTTTTGAAGCTCAAAGCTGAGGCGCTTGGTATGAAAAGTACTTAATACTTACATTACACCATTTACCAAAGCATTTTGACATATGACCCCCTTTGGCTCAGAGCTATTGTAACTCCTCTTGCGGCGCTTTAAAGGCGAATATAATTCCTATAAAGATAAACCGTTTTAAATTTTGGTAATTCAAATAATTATTTATTTAATAAAGTTATTGGTAAAAAAATGAATCAAAAGAAGAAATATTGCAATTCAATTAATTTTATCAAGAAAATGTATATTCGGAGCATACGTTTAGTTCGTTTAGATTTATCTAGAAAAATCGACATTGCAGGTTCACCAAACCTATTTGTTTGTTTGTTTGTTTGTACTTTTCATTTGCTAAGGTCGACTAGCACTTATAGGGCTCCGGGAATTCTAGTCAAAAACATTTCAGTCAAAAAACAAAAGGCATTTCAGTCATAAAATTTCCCATACAAATATTATGACTAATACTCCTTTCAAAAAGGAACTTCAGTCCAAAAAAAAGGTATTTCGGTCAGAAAATAGTTTGACTGAAATACCCTTTGTGTTTTTGGACTGAACGACCTTCTTGAAAAGTATTTTAGTCACAAATTTTTGGACTGGAATACCTTTTGTCTGGTTAGTTTTTTTGACTGAAATGCCTTCGTAGTCCTATATATTGGCTTTGGCGCCCCAGTCAAAAGCATTTCAGTCAAAAACAGAAAGAAGTTTCAGTCAAAAATTAAAAGGCAACTCAGTCAAAATAGAAGACATTTATGCCTTTTCAGAAGAAAGTTCAATCAAAAAACAAAAAAAGGCATTCAAGTCAAAACATTTTTTATTGGAATTTCTTTTGATTTAGTGACTGATCGTTCGATGTTGAAAGGCCGATTGGGTCCGAAGGCCGAATGCCGAAAGACCGAATGCCGAAAGGCCGAATGTCGAATGGCCGAATGTGTCGAAAAGCCGAATGTTGAAAAGCCGAATGTTGAAAAGCCAAATGTGTCGAAACCGAAAGGCCGAATATGTCAAATGCCGAACGTCAAAAGGCCGAATTTTCATTAAATTTTCCTTCACTTAATTAATTGAAATGAATATTTAAAACCATTGAATTGATTTCTTGATGTAAAATAATTTAAATAAATTGAAAATACGTGCTAGTAAGTCCTGTGCTTGTAGCATAATTAATGTGATCAAATTTTGTCGAAAAAACAAATTTATTTATTTATTAAATTCTTTTATTTAACTTGCACGTATGTGATCAAATCTTGCATTGCAAAATTTTAATGCTTAGACTTTATCAATCTTGATGAAAATTGGCACGCATGTGTAACTTCGATGACAATACAAGTTGGTGGTGTTCCCAAGGGAATCCACCCCCATCCCTTATTTTTCCACCCACGCATCGGTTAAATCATCGTTTTGTCAATTTTAACATATTTATCAGATACAATGATAAAATTTGATTGTATTTCGAGGGGAGCTACCCCCGCACCCCTTATGTTCCACCCACAAATAAAAGAATTTCATAAAACATTTTTTTTTTCTTTTTCAAATTTTTTTTTTTTTATTATAAGTACATAATTAATTAATGGGATCACTACATTTGCCTGGAAAAAATCCAGAAATTTTAAAATCCAGAATAGTTGAAAAGAAAAAATCCAGAAAAAAAATTCCGAAAAAATCTAGAAATTACGGTGAAAAGCAATCCAGAAAAAATATTTTGGTTAATCGGGGAACCTCCTCCAGTGGCCCTATTCTGGTAATTCCTGGGCAATAGATATTTTAAATTGTGTTGCAGTATTATTCCCTTTTCTCCAAAGTGTATTCTGGTGTCAGGGGAAAAAATTGATTGGGAAAAAATGATTCCCAATTACAGCAGTTTTGACGTTTGTTCTTCCATACCTGTTTTATGAAAGAATTGATGGGGAATAAATTTTTTAACGAAAATATTTGTTGATATTAATAAATAATCATATTAATATTGCTTGTAAGGGTCCTCTTCGCGGATCTTTAGTTATTTTAATGTGATTCCATAGAGAACACGTACAACTAAATTTATTTCCCCAGTATATTTATTTCCCAATTGCCAGAATGCACTTTTGGAAATGGCGAATAAAAAGTTGGAAAAATTTATCTGGGGAATAACTGCTGTAAAACAAAATATTCCATATTCCCCGAGAATTACCAGAATAGGGCCACAGATATTAATTTTTTTTTTGCTTTAAAAATTCATTTAGTATCTGAAGAATATATTTCCAAAATTTCAAGCCCAACAGAAAGTCCTAAAGGTCCCTAGGAAGTCACCGAAGTGATGCGAAGTAATGTGTTCTCTTCAAGAACGAAAACTTCAATCGAGTTTTTCTTGAAACATGTTGGTTTGCGCGCCGGCGTCGTGGAATGTAACTCAAAAACTAATGGACGAATCAACTTGAAATTTTGTACACATATTCTTTAGCTTATCGGCCTTTGCACAAATCTAAAATTTCGTATAAGTTGTTTAAATAAATATTGGTTCTAACGAATTGTTTAAAAAAAAACGTGTTTTTTTTTTTACTTTTTGTCCTCAAATTTTCAATTTTATTTTTATTTTGTACTACATTTAGGTTCATGCAAAGCGGAATGAATTATTTTAATGAAAAAAATTTGTTTCGTTGATTTTAGTTAACTACAAGGACCAGGGTGTTCCACGGCGCAAACTCGAGTAGCCAAGTTCGAGCACCTCTAGCGCCGCCATTTTGTTTTTTTTCACTCATAAATAAAAATTTGTGTATTCATTTGAACGTCAATATTATTATGCAATTCGTTTCATTGCAATAAATGCTCTCAATTTTTTGTAAAAAATTATTGAAAAACCAGTTGTTTGGAGGAGGTGCCCCCCTTAAAATAAATGAAAAAAAATCAATTTTATTGCCATTTTTAGGGGATCGAGATATTTGGCTGCAAGACAAAATCTTGTTTTGCCGTTCAATCTTGTATTTTTAATTCTTACCGTGTAAAATTCTTACCGTATAAATTGTTTTTCGAAATAATTATTTTGATTATTTTCTTGTGAAATTAGGAATATTTAGTGAACTGGTTTTTCTGGGATTGATATAAAATATTGCATTTTAAAATCTTGCAATTACAAAATCTTGCTTAACAAAATAGAGCAATTATTTTTTTTAGTAGGTGTCATTATTAGATTTTATATAATCCGCTGCTAAGTGCGGCACGCAGTGCGACATATTTGCTGATTCCGGCTCCTACGTCCCCCGAAGTACAAATCTAAAGTTTATAAAAACATTATTATGTATTTTGTAAAACAAGATTTTGGAGAAAAGATTTTAGAAACAGTCTTTTGTAAACAGTCTTTTGAAAAACAGTGATACGTGGCCAACCCCATTTTTAGACTATTATTAGGAGCGATATGAGCAATACGATTATTTTGATCTGTGTCTAAAAGTTTGACGAAGCAATTTCGATTATCATAAATATTAAGAACTTTTCGGAAAACTCAAATTTGATAGACATTTTATAAATTTTAATTATAATTTGGTCCGCACTTTGATAATTATGTTTCTGGATTTTAGTATTCTGGATTTTTGTTTTTCTGAGTTTTTTGTTTCTGGATTTTTTTTCTGGATTTTCAGTTTCCGTATTTTTTTTCTAGATAAGGTAGCCAACCCTTAATTAATTTTTAATTATATGATAAAAAACGCAAGAAGATTTTAATATTTATGGTGATTTACTATTAAACAATTTTATACACAAATTTTGATAAAAATATAAATTTTGATTTTCATAAAAATATAAATTTTGAAAATTTTCGTTCATAAAAAGATGAAATATTAAAATCAATTTCGATACAAACAACATTTTAACATTCAGCCTTTCGACACAATCGACCTTTCGACATTCGGCCTTTCGACCTATTCAGTTTTTCGACACATTCGGCCTTTCGACACATTCGGCCTTTCGACACATTTGGTCTTTGGACCCTATTCCGACTAATTTAACTTATAATTGTATAGGCTAACGGCTTCGTTAACTCTCACGGGTACGTTGGAGGTCGCTGCGCTTTTCCCCGATTATCGCTCCGAGGGGCTTTAGATTTGAACTACGGGAGACGTAGGAGCCGGGATCAGCAAACATGTCGCACTGCGTGCCGCACTTAGGAGCGGATTATATAGAATCTATTAATGACACCTACTAAAAAGAAAAATAATTGCACTATTTTGTTAAGCAAGATTTTGTAGTTGCAAATAAATACGTGGAATTGACCATGGATCCACGATCAATTGTCCAAACGATCAATTGTCCACACGATCAATTGATCCACGATCAATAGTTGATACGATCAATTGTCCATACGATCAATTGTCCATACGATCAATAATTCACACGATCAATTGTATCCACGATCAATTGTTTCTACGATCAACTATTCACGCTCAATTGTAACACGATCAGTTGTTTACGATGCGACTAATAAAATAAACCAAACAAAAGGTATTCCAGTCCAAAAATTTGTGATTAAAATACTTTTCAAGAAGGTCGTTCAGTCCAAAAACACAAAGGGTATTTCAGTCAAACTATTTTCTGACCGAAATACCTTTTTTTTTTGGACTGAACTTCCTTTTTGAAAGGAGTTTTAGTCATAATATTTGTATGGGAAATTTTATGACTGAAATGCCTTTTGTTTTTTGACTGAATTGTTTTTGACTGAATTTCCCAAGAAAAATTTTGCCTGGAATTCTTTTTTAATTGTTTGACTGAATTACCTTTTCAAAAGGTATTTCAGTCACAAATGCAAACGGAATTTCAGTCGAAAAAGTTTTGACTTGAATGCCTTTTTAGTTTTTTGATTGAACTTCCTTCTGAAGAGGCATTTCAGTCTAAAATTATTTTGACTGAGTTGCCTTTTAATTTTTGACTGAAACTCCTTTCCGTTTTTGACTGAAATGCTTTTGACTGGAGCGCCGGAGCTAACATATAGGACTACGAAGGCATTTCAGTCAAAAAAACTAACCAAACAAAAGGTATTCCAGTCCAAAAATTTGTGACTAAAATTCTTTTGAAGAAGGTCGTTCAGTCCAAAAACACAAAGGGCATTTCAGTCAAACTGTTTTCTGACCGAAATACCTTTTTTTTTTGGACTGAACTTCCTTATTAAAAGGAGTTTTTGTCATAATATTTGTATGGGAAATTTTATGACTGAAATGCCTTTTGTTTTTTGACTGAATTGTTTTTGCCTGAATTTCCCAAGAACAATTTTGCCTGGAATTCCTTTTTAATTGTTTGACTGAATTACCTTTTCAAAAGGTATTTCAGTCACAAATGCAAAAGGAATTTCAGTCGAAAAAGTTTTGACTTGAATGCCTTTTTAGTTTTTTGATTGAACTTCCTTCTGAAAAGGCATATCAGTCTAAAATTATTTTGACTGAGTTGCCTTTTAATTTTTGACTGAAATTCCTTTCTGTTTTTGACTGAAATGTTTTTGACTGAAATTCCCGGAGCCCACTTATAGCTGTATATGACCCAGCTAATTGTTTAAATAAACGGTTAGTCCAAGCTTCTAGAAAGAAGCATGGATGTCCCGAGTACAACTATTTACTTTCACTGAGTCGCACTTTGTGATACCTCCGATTTGCACAGATATTATGGGCCTTATACATATAAAAATGCAGTACCCGGAACCACTATCTATTTTATTAAGCTGTATATTGTGATACCCTCGCTCATTTACACGATATAACGGGCCTTATACGATAATGCGCAGTACCCGGGACCACCAGCTTAATAAAGATGTTCACTCTACAAGATCTATATTTATTTATTTATTTATTTACCAACTTTATAATTATTTACAATCTGGTTACAAATTTGCGACTGGGTTCACCAAACCTGACGCCGTATTTGTTATTGACGTTAATACATAGTAGAAAATGTGTTAGGTGGGGCGGCGAATTACGGCAAGACCGTTAAAAGTAAAATACTTATACAGTGAAATCTCCTCATAACGAATATCGATTTAAGGATATTGAAATTTCGCAACGAAATTTTTATTCGCCAAAATGTAAATTATTTTATCTGGAAATGTATATGTATGTGTGTTAATAAGAAAATAAAATAAAATAACTTTTCATAAATATGTACATAACTAAATAAAATAAATAAATACATTTCTCCGGTCCCTTTGGCTTCGCTATAACGAGATTTCACTGTATATTAATTAAATTAGTTTTATGTTAATCTTTGTAACAAGTTATACATAACGGTTTATGCCCGCAAACGACGCATCTGCTCTCTCTTTGTATTTAACCAAACCACATATGTAAGTTGAGGTTCATCAGTGAATTTATTTCAGATTTATAAAAATTATATCGCTTGAATCAAAATTTTTTGTTCAACAAATGATTTACGAACTTCTCAATCACCCACAGTATAATATAATGTAAGTAGTTTTATAACCGCCCTTGACTAACAATTTATTGCAGCGACAATTAAAATCTTCATAAAATTGACAAAATCATAATAAAAATAATGTTTTGATTTCAATTAAAATTGATTGCATATGCGTTGTTTATTTTATGTACTCGTATGTATATTGTATATACATATGTACATACTTTTTAGTTGTTCTTGTAGCAATTTATAATAAAGAACTTTTACGACAAATGTAAATACAATGCAATTTAAAATTAAAATATTTCTTTGGTTGATTTATTTATTTTTATTACATTTTTTGAGGTTGAAAAAACCACAAAATGTTGTTTATTTATAGAATCAGAATTTTTTCTTCTTACATTTTGGAATAATACAGAGACATTTTAGCAACATTTTTATGAAATGTTTAAAAATGATTAGAGTTCTCAACCGCCGAAATTAAATTTTTTTTTTTTTTTTTTTATGATTCGCTACTTAATATATATCATCTAACAAACAATTGACATCCAAACTCTGTATAACATTAGTCATAACACGTTTATCACATTTTACGGTAATTAATTATAAATTTATTTTATCAAAAAACTTGAGATCACTTAAAGCTGGAATACAATAAACCAAAAAAAAATAAAATAATTCCCAAACACATTTTATACAAATTTGACTAACAATAGACCTCATTCAATATTATATTCACTCACAATATACACCCTCTTTTACATTGAACACAACATTGAAACATTGTCATAATCATCAGCATATAAGCATGCTGCTTTCATCTCTCCTCTCGACTAGAATTTCGAATCGAATCTTAAATGAAAAGATCAAGTGGGGCACAACAATGGGGTTTAATGTGGAAACAATATATATAGAACAGAGCATTACACAAAAATTAAATCTGATACGATTACATTTCTTTATAATTATGTTAATTATGTTTATAAGTGTGTACTCAAAAGTTTGTTTACATTATATGAAATAAGTTTATATAATATGTATGTTGAGTGTTATTGTTTGTTATGAAATATAAATGTTAATTAATTAACAAGATCATTTTTTTAAGAAAATAGGTATACATATGTATAAATAAAGATTGATTATCAAGTATTTTCATCGGTTTACAGAGACATATTAATCTTAATTCAAATGCGAGACAACCGATTAGTTAGGTTGAATCCGATCTTTAATATTGGCATTGATTAAATCAAGGTCACAATCTATGACTGTAGTACTGCAATGATTACGTAATATACGTAATAAGTACGATTGATTAATATTTGCACAGATCAGTTTTGCTCATTCAAAATTTGACAAATAAAAGATCCATAATTAGATTTAAAAACAAAAATTTAAATTAAAATTATATTTGTAATTTGCAAAAGTTGTTGAATTGATTCATCAAAAATAAAACATTTCTGAAATTAATTATGTGCGTTTGCGTATAACGTTAAGGAATCTCATTGAATTTTCAAATTTGCCTGGGAGTTTAAGGAAGATTTTTCAGCAATCGCCAAAATATAAATAAATTATAAAATTGAATCGTTTAGTATTGAAAGGGCTCATGTCCACTTTTTATCAAAATTAGTATTATGTCGGTTTTGTATCACAGGCACGTATATACGTTTTATGACAAGACGACATTATCATATGATTAATGGAACGGCTCCTACCTTGCAAAAAAAAAGATCATTTATTCTAGAAAGGGCCACGACATATCCCCAGTAATTTTTTTACTATCGGCAGCTTTGGATAAATATTTTTTGTATCTATGATTTGAAGAATAACTGTAGCGAACTGTACCTTTATCATGAAGGAATATCAAAAAAATGGGCAAATGAACTATGCTCTTTGATACTACTTGTAGCTGTTGCATTGCCAAACTTTTTGTTAGTGGACCTAATTTGAGGACCACTAAGTTTGCTTTATCTCTCAGTAAGAAACAGCTGCGAGTCTTGATCGCGAATCTTACTGGGCACGGTCATTTTAAGGTACACCTTCAGCGTACGGGGCTATCTCCTGACGCTGTATGTGAGGATTGCCTTGAAGACGATGATGATTGCATTCACTTCGTGTGCAGTTGTCCTGCTTTCAACAGAGTTAGGTTGCAAGTATTTGACTCTAGATCCATTGCTGATAATCAGCTGTATTCCTTGCCTTGGCCTAAACTACTTCAGTTTATTAAGGCTGCAGCATGCGTTCCCGAATTAGGATAGAATCACTGGTATTCACCATGGGCCCATCGTGGCATTGAGTGCGGAACCTCTGATGGTTCCAACCAATTTTTAATAATAATAATAATAATAATGCTCTTTGATCAGTGATTTCGTAGAAAAATATTTACCACATTAGACTACCAAACTTCATATTTTTTCTGATGCATGCCCTGGGCCTAGATTCTGATCAAGTGACAAATGACAATTTTTGGTGACTTTGTACTAAAATTTGAACTGCTATAAAATGACAATATGGTTGTGAGTTCTAAAATGCGATTCTGATGATGTGACTTTTTCAAAATGTCACAAGAAAAAAAATGATAAATTGAACAAAATTGTTATTGATTTGGTTTTCCGTGACTTTTCTCACTGTATTTGTGAGTATATTTTGTTAATTTTTATAATTCTTATGTTATAAATTTTAATTGTTTACATTTTAATTAAAATAAAACAATATTTTATCTATTTTTATATATGTATATAATGTGTAGCTGTAACTGAGTGTACATCATCGAGCTCTTCGTACGCGACAAATGCTCAGAAAGATTTTGTGGTCGGGTTTCTCGAGCATCATCTAGAAACTGCCAAAAATCAGTAATTATTTTTGAATATTAATTTAGAATATTAAGAAAAACAACAATATATCAAATTTTAAAATTAACCAATTTTTTTAATAATTTTTATTAATTACATTTTATATTTTTGTAAATAACCAACACAAGCACTTGAGAAAAATGACTTCGGTAAACTAGAAATGCAACTACTGTAAACTGCTGTTAATGTCATAATTCATTTCATCAGAATCGCAAATTTTCTGTGACAATATTTTGTACTAATAACAAAATGTCACGAAAAATTGCCATTTCATCAGAATCTAGGCCCTGGGGGTCTACTATGTATTCGGATCGGAAAGTAATTTTTTTCTGAATTCAGAAATTTGTATAGAAAGAACAAAGGAAAAATTGAATTGGTTTCATATTAAAATTACACTATCCGATCGACTTTACTTTCTGATCCGAATACATAGTAGACCCCCTGGTCAAAATCGTAATAACACGGTATTACAATTTCTCATGGCTTTTTGTATTGAAAAAATCCTGACCAAAATCTCTCAGTATTTCCCCGTTCGAAGCCATAGTTTTCTACCTTGTGATCGTGTTTGGAGTAATCAAGAGAAATTTAAAGAAAATTGACATAATTAATTTGCCAGAGGAAAACGGAGTTCTGATCAACCGATCAAGTACATTACAAAAAATCAATACAAATATTTTATCAAATAATGATAAAATATTAAACTTTAGGGATTGGAGGCCTATTGCTGTTCAATCAAAAGACAGAAAAGCAAAAAAAATCAAATTTAAAATTTCTGAATTTTCACATTTTGAAATGACCAGCGACGGAAATTTGGAAGCCCGGGAATTTATTGATAGTTTCGAAAGTTTTACGTTTAAACTTCTACGGTTTAATTCTACCGAATTTATGAAGAAGGTAAGATTACCTTCAAATTTCATAGTGACTCACATTTTCATCAACAAACTCAAATTCCCTCCTAAACTTATTTTTGCTGACAATATAAAGATTTTTTTTATTTCTTGAATAATTTGAAAAAGTGGACATGAGCCCTTCCAAGCCTAAACGATTCAATTATAGATCGTTTTTTCCAAGATCGCGTTTACGTATATTGGATGGGAAAATATCCTTAATTGTTTTCAAATTTCGTAAAATTTTAAAACTGTTCTATTCTCAGGAGGAGCAAATCGGGGACTTATAATTTTTCTTATTAGTAACGAAAAAAGGATGGTTAGAAACTGGAGTTTTTCTTTTGATTTTCTAGAAATGAATTGAATTTTCAGAATAACCAAAACTTATTATTTAGTTGTAATTGAGCCGTTTATTTTGAAAGTGGGGCAAGTCCACATTTTGTTGAAACGAGAAAATGAAGGAATAGAGAAACAATAAATGCAAAAATATACGGAATTTTGAATTTTCTTATTTTTTGAACAAGTATTAGGGATTTTTATTTTTTTATTTTGACTATAAATTGTTCACCGTTAGAAAGATTATACTTTTATTTGAATATTGTTATCATTAACTTAAATTTTTTGAAAAATGGACTTGTACCACTTTCAAAATTAACGGCTCAATTATTTGTAAAACGTCCACAGAATTTTATTCTTTGTAATCCATATGTTCGAGACTTCCTTTTCTTTGGAGAAAATCTCAATTTAGATTTCTGCAAAATTCAGTAAACTAGCTTATATTTGCGTGCCTTTGAATGGTTATTCAACTAAAGAAATGTCTTATTGAAATATTTCGCATTTTTCATAAGTCAATATTTTGGCTTTTTAGCGCATGGTAAAATTGCTCAGATGATGGGATTACTTTGTTTCAATTTTGTAATTAATGTTTATAGTTAACGCTTATTTCCCAAATAAATTTAATTCTGAGTCCAAATTTTTAATTATATTTATTAATAAAATGGTGGCTTATATTCTGATAGAAGACTCTAAAGGACTCCTGCAATAAACTGCGTAAATGAAAAATGGTTCCAATCTCCACTTGTCGATAGTGTAGTTAGAAACATAAAATTCAAACTGATCGTTAATTCGTAGCGCGATTTTCAAATGTTATTTATGAATATATAAATATTCAATTTACATTTTTAGTACGGCCGCTACAGTACTCCCCTCCTAGTTGTGTTCCAATAAGACTTGAACACTAACGATAAAAATGAACTGCTGGACGATTGATATATAAACATCCATTCGAAATAGGCGAATGCCCAACAATATCCAAATGCATATGTTCAAAACGACCAGGAATATCAAATTGTCCGTGGGGTGAAATAGTGTACCGTTGAACTTTAGCACGTTGGCCGGATAAACAAGAACTAGCCCAATGGTTTACGTCCTTGTTAATACTAGGCCAAAAATAACGAGACGTAATCAACTTACGAGTGGCTCGGACACCAACATGCGCTATATTATGTAAAGAGTCGAACACAAGTCGGCGTAAAGAAACTGCGATGTTTGGGCGATTATTAATGAAATTTTAACTAAAAAGGCAAAAACATCTTCGATTAAAAATATTTTATCCGATAGCGGTTCTCTACTTACAAACGAAGTAGATATTTCTAACGAATTCAACTGTTATTTTACAAGCATTGCTGACAAGTTAAGTTCTAAGTTGTTCGCGAATATCCTGCCAATCAATCATGACCATCATGATTACTGCTCGAAAACATTCTGCTGACTCCGGTTTCTAATAGTGAAGTCTACCGGTTGAACGCTTGTACCTATAATAACAAAATTAGCACAAAATATTTATCAGATTTTTAGTAGTACTCCTAACCTGGATAATCTCTCCAATTGAAGAGTTCTAAGACGTTCAGGCGCCTTAAGAATTACCTAAGAAACACAATCAGTGGGGAGCGACTAAATGGATTGGCATCATTAAATATTTATAGAGATGTGGTTATATAAATAGACTGTGTCCTCGATGAATTGGCCTTAGTGTCACGACGAATCAATATAAAACTATAAAAAACTAATAAAAAATTGAATTCAAATAAATTCGAATGCATTATTTTCTTATAGAAATTATTTTTTTTTGAAACCCCCCCTCCCCTCGACGAATTTCTGGCTACGCCACTGGTTGGAGCTGAAACAGTCTCTTAATATTGAAGGGATTAGTAGCAATATTTTGAAAGCTACATATCTCTAAACATATCAGCCCTGTTCTTGCGCATATAGTCAATCTGTCATTCGAACAGGGAGTCGTACCTAAAAGGCTTAAATTTGCTACCATTATATCCATTTTTAAAAGTGGGAACCATAGCGATAAAGGTAACTATAGACCTATTGCGCTGCAGCCTGTTATCCTCAAAGTCCTGCAAAAAGCTGTTAAAAACCGAGTTACCATATTCCTGGATCGTTGTAAAAACCTAAGCGTTCACCAACATGGGTTCCGCCAAGGTATGAGTACGGAGTCTGCTGTGTTGGATTTTTTGAATATTATTCATAACGGCCTAAACAATGGTGAGACCTGTGTTGGTTTGTTTATTGATGCTGCTAAAGCATTTGATATGGTTGATCATAAACTTTTGTTATCCATTCTGTTTGATGTTGGGTTTAGGGATGTTTCTAATAGGTGGTTTGCTTCCTACCTTGATGATAGGGCTGTGAGGGTCAGAGTTAATGACACTTTTAGGGATTCTAGAGCTGTTAAAGTTGGGGTGCCGCAAGGATCAGTGCTGGGCCCTTTATTGTTTCTAATTAATACAAATTCTATTTTTAAACTTAATTTGAATGGTCACAGCATTGGATTTGCTGATGATTTAGCTTTAGCTTATTCTTCGGAATATGCCAATGATGTGATTTCCATGATTAATTCTGACCTAAGGGTCTTACATAAATGGTTTGATAAGCATTTCCTGATACTAAGTGAAAAAACCAAGTTCATGTGGTTTAAAATTTTTGGCATTGCAGCTGCCCCAATTCTCTCCCAAGTTAAATATCATAGTGCGTCTATGTGTACTTCTGTGAGTTGTCATTCGGATTGTTTTAATATTGAGCTTGTTAACTCATTTAAGTATCTTGGTATTCATTTGGACACAAACCTTAATTGGAAAAAATATGTATCCAAGTTAATAAGTTACATGGCATCTGCCTCACGTATTTTTTACCTTCTCCGTGATCTAAGCCCTGTTTCTGTGTTGAAAATGACGTTCTATGCTTTGGTGATGTCCAAATTGGAGTACGGTTTGTCTCTTTGGGATGGCTGTTATCCAACTACCTTGAAACCAGTGTACGTTCAACAGAAAATGATTTTGAGAACAATTTTGAGAAAAAATAGATTGGAATCTTCTTGGCCTTTATTCAAGTCGACCAACATTCTGCATTTGCAACATTTGTATGTTTATAAGGTCTTAAGAGTTTTTTTCAAGCGCAGTGGTCTGCATGTTATAAGAGGTGATGCTCGCTATAACTTTCGCGCTAATCACCGCCTTCTGTACATTGTTACCAGATTCAATAATGAGCGCTTCCGCCGCTATATTGCTGTTACCGTTCCGACTGTTACCGTTCTTACTCTACGTTAGAAATTGGCTATTTGAAACACCTGACGTCTCACATTTGTTTTACGTCATCGTATGATTTTTCTTCTAAAGCTATGAAAGAAAACTTATAAATTTTAGTTTTTTTTTATAACTGTTATATATTAATGGATATTTTTTTTTTTTAATATTGTTTTTATATGTGTTTGAAAGAAGCGAGGCCTATCACTGGATTTTGTCCACAGGGCACTTATTATTATTATTTTTTGTATTGTAAGGAAGTTGTTATAAATGTAAAAAAAAAAAAAAAAAACAATTACCCGTCGAAGTTTCGCAGTAGTCTTCAAGGCCAGGCAATTTAAATAGCTCAAGCTTCATGGAAGCTTAGCGACAACTGGTATCAGAAAGTAACTTCTGAAGTTCTTCGATTGTTGTGCAAAATATCTAAAATGCTTAATTGCCAGATATATTGCGAGAAGTTCTCTATTGAATGCAGAATATTTAATTTCCGCAGTCGTTAATTTTTTAGAGAAAAATGCTAAAGGTTCCCACTTCTTCTTATTATATTGTAGTAGTAATACTAAATTTCGCATTTTCTATAGGATGCGACAGAAGAATGACATTTTCCAATTCATTATTTAAAGAAATAAATGCATCATTGCATTCTGAAGGCCAAGAAAAATTCTTGGGTGTCTTAGGCAACTTAAGCAATGCTGACAAATTCGAATTAATTGGACTTAGAAATTCAGTCAACTTTGGTATAAATCGATGATAGTAATTTACCATCCCGATATACCGCTGAATGTGTTTAATGAAACCAGGAGCAGGAAAATCTTTGATTGCACGTATTCGTTCCTCAGTAGGTTGAATACCATCAAGGGAAATCTTGTGGCTTAAAAAATCAAGCGAAGTAACGCCAAAAACACATTTCGGTGTCTTAATATGGATGTCAAAACCAACCAGTCTCTGAAATAACTGTTCTAAATAAACCAAATGTTGCTCATCTGACTGGGATGCCACCAAGATATCATCAATATAAACAAAAACGAAGTCAAGTCCGCGGACAATTTCGTTAATAAAACGCTGAAATGTCTGAACGGCGTTACGCAAACCAAGTGGCATCCGAGTAAATTCAATAACCAAAAGATGTTGTGATAGCCGTTTTATGCACGTCTTCAACAGCGACTGTAATTAAATGATAAGCCCTGACCAAATTAATCTTGGAAAAAATGGTACAACCATGCAAATGCATGGACTTGCTATGTTGTATTATGTAAAGAAGTACAGTAAATTTTAATTTGAAATTTTTGTCCCTTCTGATTAAATTGGTAAAATTATGTATATACTGAATGTACATTTTAAATTTACAATTACAAAAAGTCTGCCTCTCTGGCGCAGCTGGTTTATTCTGCTATAGTTTTAGAAATATTGGTTTATATACATTGCATATATGTACATATCGTTGATGTCAATTCATTTTCCCGTATCTAAAAATATTGAAAAAAAATTTACTTATTTAAAAACGTTTAAAATTCGTCGTACATGACCAATGTCGATGAAAGTGACCAATAGTAAAATAATATTATGAGTAATAAGTTATTATCATTGGTCACTTTCATCGACATTGGCCATGTACGACCAGTATAAACGTTTAAAGATAAGTAAATTTTTTTTCAATATTTTTAGATACGGGAAAATGAATTGACATCAACGATATATTTCTATAGACTTTTCGGACGTTTTTGTATTGACATCCCAAACTAATATATATGTGTGATCTACCACAAAACAAAGCTATACAACAACGGCTCAAAACCACTCCTTTATAAATTAAATTTTAATTCAATAAAAACAATTATCATCTAAGCATATAGCATACATACTCGTATACATATTACTAACATAAAATACGATCATCTATTTAAATTCTAATTTAAAAATATACTTCATCATCATTCACCAAAATAACAAAACTTTACTATAGAGATTCTTAAGTTATTTTTTGTTAGTCTTTTCGGTTTTTTTTTTTTTTTGTGTACATACGTACATATATAGTTTTAACAAAAATATTCTTGTGTCGCGCGAATTGAACCTCGCATAGCACAAACAAACAAAAAATGAAGAAACGTTTCTTTATTAAATTTATTCATGCAAATCATTTCAAGGATATTTTCGACAAAATTCAATTCTCTTATTAAACGTATACATATATTCTTTTTAAATCGTATATTTTTAGACTCCAAAAAGCAGCAGATCATAACCTTTGGATTTGAGGTATATAATGGAGCTAAGAATGGGAATCGCTTTTTATATCGTTCAACATTAATATTTAGACAGTTTTCGTTTTGTTATAATTTTTTTGAATATTTTAGAGTGTGATTGCCCTTTCCTTTTGTATTTACCACAAAAGATTAACTAATAATAACGAAATTTAGTTTTACCAACAATACAAATTCTTAACTATAGAAGTGACAAAAAATTATATATAAATATATCGACATACACTAATAGTTCCGGTTTTACAACAATTCCAAAAACCTCAAATCAACGAAACATAATTCAAAATGTTCGTTTTTCTATCAGTCAAAAATAGATTTCGAATTTGATTAATAATGTCAGACGTTTGAGGTGACTGTTAATAAAAAGTGAAAATTATTCAATAAATTTTAAGAGAAGAAACTGGTTTTTTTTTGGTCGTTGTATATTATTATTAGTTGCTTCACCTTATATTCATTGAGACGTTAAAGATACATTTTGCGGATAATATATTATGTAGTTGGTTGATGATATTTGATCAACATAAGATAAAAAATTCAAATTGTTTGGGTTGAAAATTGCAGCAGATTCCCTGCAGCCGACTATGTAGGTAGGTACTTACTGGATGCTCTAAAACAGTTGTCATATTGGTCTAAACTATTAAAACGAGAATCTGAAAATAAAAACCTGAAGAATGCCTTTTTCAAACCCTTTCAGCCGTTTAATAATAACTAACGTGGTAAGTTTTATACATCACACCACTCAGACGTAGTCTTACATAATTAAAAGTCGCTTTACATAAGCTCACGATTTTTTTTTTTTCATTACCAGTGGCACGATTCTGCTTTTCCCCGGAAATTGGGAATTGATTTATTGTGACTGTTTTAGTAGATTGGTATTATTTTTTCCCAAAATATAGATTGGTATTTTTTTCAAATATTGGGGAAAAACAAATTCCATTTTATAGTAATTTTGTTGTTAATTTTCATAAAACAATTTTTTGAGTTAGATGGTATCAGACAATTGTCCATACCATATATCTAAGAATAAGATACAACTTACCTTTCACTCAATGCCACAATGGTGCAAACCAGGGATTCTATCCCAATTCAAATAGGCGAACTGCAAACTTACCAAACTGAATGAATTTGAACCAATGCACAGATGATAGTTGTTCTAAGTTCAAGGACTTATTTGTAAGCACTTGTAATAGAACCCCGCCAAAATCCTGACACCTGGAAACATAGTGAATGCATTTTTAAATTTCCTCGAGGCATCTTAAAGCGGCCATTACCAGTGAGAATTGTGACCAGGATCCGTAACTGATCTTTCCTCAAACACTTTCCTCACCTCAAAGTCCATTATTACTTTCTTACTATAAAAGGATAAGGAAGCAGCCATTTCAGGACCATTAAATTTCAAACGAGAATCAGTTTTAGCTAATAAATCAGCAAACTCATTACCCTCAATGTCACATAACTACTACACTAGTGCGGAAACAAATTAGATTGGCGATTTCTATCAACTGTAGTTGGCGTTGGTTTCTATGTGAAGTAAAGGGAACGAGTATTGTCAAATTCAACTGTTTGACAGTTCTAATCCCCCTTATTGTATGGTTAAATTTCGTTCATATTATTTTCACCAGATGTCAGTTACTTTGTTGGAAATCGTGAATAGATAAAGTGTTTACAATCCTTGACCAATTTTGAAACAGTCAAACGATTCTTCAGCCAGTTGAGCACAGGTTTACTTTTTTTGCACAGAATAATATTTTTACAATTGTCAAATTTTAAAGCATCAAACACACAATAAATGAAAGTAACAATCTCCGCCTGAAGCACAGTGCAGGGTATTCCCAAATTGCTACAAGACCTACGGTCAAGCGAAGGACAATACGTACCAAATCCTGCACCGACATCAGAGAGACAGCCGTCAGAGAAAAAAACTCAGTTAAGCTTTTTGAAGTTTATATTCTAGGTGCTGTTTTCAGGAAAATTTACTGCCCAAGATAACGCGAAGATATTTAAGGAGTCTGATTTAGTAATCACCTCACCGAAAAGAGGGGGCATGGATAATTTGCCAAATATGCCGCGCTTACATAGTGAATACAACCAAATTAGGTTTAGACGGATTAAAGTGCAAATTTTTCTCAAATTCTGGTACCATTCTTCCACAATAAGCAGAGCTACTAGCCTTGTACGTGTAGCCTACGAGCTAAGTTCCAACCGGCGATGTCAACAGTGATGTTGATTAGTTCGGAGGCAACCCGATCAGAGTCTATAATGTTACAACCGGGAAAATGAACTGAACGAAGCAGCTCACCAAATTCCTTTTTGGAAAAGGTTACTCTCCATTAGGAAGACGAAGAACATCAAGAGGACATGCATAGTTTCTAACAAACATTCTGTTAAGCCTTGCGACACCTGAAAGGCTAATAACTTCTTTACAGAATTTAAATCATTAAGTCCTGTGAGCGGACCTTAAATTTCTTTTATAGTCTTTCTGAGCCACCAGGAAGCAAGATGAATCAGCTACAAGAGTATCTTTTGGCCCTATTCTTCAGCCTCCTAGCAGCCATCCTTAATTTATTCAGATCGGAGCACCAGAAATGTGTGTTCTGTCTTCTGTGTGGTATCGACAACCTAGCTGGATGCCCTTCTCACAATACTGGAGAGGCTCAGGCAAGGAGTTGCTCAGCCGGGTTGCCGATACCGTTCTTAGGGACGAAAACACTAGCAGGTATTAAAACCCTTTGAATATAATGTTCACCAGTTCTCCTAGTAAATAAAGTAAAATAAAAATATATACATACATACTTTAAAAATAACTATCATGTAGGATTGGAGGTAATAAAACGTGTAAACACATTTCGATTGGTATAATTGTGAACTGCACTTAAATGGTAATATTATCATAGGTAGTATTACCGATAAAATAGGTAATTTTGGGTAATATTACCCAAATTGTTGTTACCGTGGTAATATCGGTAACATCAATTAAAAACATCCTTTCGAAGCAGCTCAACTAATCTAATTCCAATAAGAGTTGTGACACCACTGGATTATACTTTTTTATGTACAATATTAATCTAATACATCATCTTTTGCTTACTGTATAGTACAATAATCTTCTACACCATTTTCGTCATACGGCTAAGTTTCTTTTCGAGGAAATTGAAGCGGTGTTGAAAGACGTTGTGGTTTATAAATTTATTGGGATTATTGCTGACATTGGAGCGAATATAAAAGCGGCCCGAAAAATGATTAACTATTCTCTTATTACTGAATATGGGTGCATCTGTCATGGACTCAACCTGCTCATTGTCGATATCTTCAAGATTCAGTCTATACAGATTGAAAAGTTTCGTCATACGGATGGTTTCGGAAATAAAAACTTACACATTTTGCATGCTACCTTCGAGCGCATACAACGCGATTGCAAATCACAGTATATTGCACTTAAGCTGCATCTACAAATGCGATGGAATCCTTTTGTCTCTCTCGAGACTTTTGTCTCGACGAAGTGCAGTCAGTTATGAAGGCATCTACGATATCCTCCACCCTAAGCGGAACGTTTTGGAAACAAGTCGAAACTGTTCATTGTTTGCTTTCTCCGATTGCTAAATGGACATCTTTTTTTGAAAACGACAAGAAAGCAGTTTTGTCCAAAGTCGTGGACTGTTTTGTTAATAAAAAACAATCTTTTGAACGAAATAAATGCGCCAATTACGAAGAACTTATAAGCATTCTCGCTTCACAGGCCGAAAAATGCTTGCAACCGCTTCATTATGCGGCAAATTTTGCGAAATATTTAACAAGTGTTTTTAAAAAGTTTAAAAATGTGTGTATTAAGTGTGTTTCGCCAAGTGCCTACGGCAGAAAGTGTAAAAAGTATTATATTTTATTAAGTTAATTATTATTGGTTAAAGTGAATTATTCATGTACAATTTATTGTACACAATTGAATTTCTGAATAAATTGTCCATAGTTTTTTTTTGTTCTTCTTCTCTTTCTTCTTTGGTCCTATATGACATGCAATTTATTATTATTGTAACTTAAAAAAATAAGTTTAACATAATTATGGGAATGGTTCTATATCCATTCATGCCATTTTTGCTTCAAAAAATTTTCCTTACTTCAGTTTTAGGGCTAGTGAAATTTTTATCACTGGAACATGGAAAGTAATGACAAGGCTTTTTATAAAAATAAAGAACAATTTAAAATTATCTTGGTATCTAAGGTAACTAACTGTCTTTTTGGTAAAAATTTAAAATCCGATTTCTATACAATTTTACAAATGGCGTATAGGTCAGGAGGGAGCTCACATGACGATATATTAACAATAATGGCATTCACAACATTTTTCGACTTGTTAATCAGACAAAATTAAGAGGCCAATCATTTATAATATATCTACCAAAAAAGTATCATAGAAATATCAAAATCCCTCCCCGTACTTTAACCCGAGAGTCATACAAAGTGTATCGACTCCAAGACTCCAAAAAACGAAAACTTTCCTTGAGTTTTCTCTGTGGTAGTTTGGTTTCGTATTCGTACTGACAAGCTCGCACGAACAAAAAGTTCGGTCTACTCATCAGATAGCTACGACCAAACTACAAAAATACAACATGGTTTTCCTTGAGTTATGATTCAGTGAATATAATTCGCTAAGTCAATACGTTCTTTCCTCATACTTATGTATGAAGTTAGAATTATATTTATGTAGTTTGGTCGTAGCTACCTGTTGAGTAGAACGAACAGAGAAAACTCAAGGAAAGTTTTCATTTGTTGGAGTCGATACACTTTGTATGACTCTCGGGTTAAAGTACGAGGGATTTAGATATTTCTACTTTTTTGGTAGATATATTATAAATGATTGGCCTCTCCATTTTTTCTGATTAACAAGCCGAAAAATGTTATGAATGCCATTATTGTTAATATACTTTGTCTATAAAAAGCCGAAAGAATCTTATTAACTTATTTGAATAGCATCAGCACACAGATTCGTTCGTTACATATTTAAATCAAATGGGCCCGTATTCTTGAAATTTGATCAAAAAAAGTCACCGGCGACTTTTTTCGGTGAATTTCAAGAATACGGGTCCAGAATCTTATACTTCGAACGGTCGAATACGTTCGAATCGAATTTACAAATAGCCCCCCAAGCCAGATTGACCGCCGTTTAAGTTAGAAGAGTTTTAAGTTAAGCTAACACGTGAAAATTTTAATAGAGCTTAACGAACAATTCATTTTAGTTTGACCGATGATTCTCAACAATCCTCAACCAAATAAAACATTTAAAATTATTTTAAACGTTTATAAATGGCCTTAACTAAGAACCGCCAAAATTATTTTATTGATTATATTCTAGAAATTCTGAAAAGTTTAAGAAGTTTTCAAACATTTACTAAAATGGAAAATTTTAAGAATGGGTGTCGAGTAAAATTCTAAAAATAAAATGTTTCAACTTTTAAGTTTTATATTAAATTTAGTAAATTAATTAATTCATTAGGGTTTCACGAATTTGTTTAAACTTTCCAGAATCTACGTAAAACCGGTAATCCGAAGTGTCAATTTTATTCCGGTACACCGCGTAAATGGATGCTATTTATTACGCAGTTAATAATGAATTGTGCAATACGAGGCATCGAACGTATTAAATAAAAATTAGATCGAAATATCGAATAAACAAAACTACCACTAAAAATACATTAAACCTCTCTCTAACTACGTGAGAAGAAACTACAATATTAAACATATTACGATTGTTTGTTTGAAACACAAATCGCGGAATTATGAAATATATTCGCGTATTTTAAAATATCAACCAATTAGTCACATTCATATCTCTTACACCTCACTATGCGTTATACGATTCGAAAACGATTAACAACGAACTCATCAAGATCTTTATCTCGACGACCAAAATTAAAAAAAAAACAAACTAAATAAGTCACATATAGTTTAAAAGACCCGCAGGCCTGTTTGATTGGTATATCTTATACTACCGATCAACAGAACGGTATAATTCCAGGTAACTAACAAATGGTTTGAAGTTAAATTTAAAAGTACATATTTACAAAAAAAATATAATTACGTGCTGAAAATCGATTAAACAAAAAATCGAACCGTTACGTTAAGTAACCACATTATAGTTACTTGATTTATATATGGTACAAATATACAGTCAGAACTCGATTCCTAGAAGGTAATTTATGTCAAATTTACTTTGTTCCATTTGACGTTTTGGTTTATGCAAATTAGAATTGAGTTTATCGTTTTTTAACAGCTTATTGATTTACGTTATACATGTACATAGTGTATTTTGGAATGATAAATTGGTTTTTGATTTAGCCAGACCGTCAAGGACACGGTATAAAACAAAATTCCGGGCGTCGTCAAATTCAGTCAAGAAGATAAACAATATTTATAAAAATATTCTTACTTATAATAGCATTATGAAAAACTAAAATTTAATTTCCAGCTACGAATGTTTATTATTTATACTCATACGACTGTCTAATACATAGTATAGGCCGAGCCATTGAATACTTGTAATAATAATATACAATGGTAATATGTATAAAGATAGTTTACATAAATTGTAAACAAAATATTTGAAATTTTATAAATCGAAGTTTTTTTAACGAGGTGATGATAAACACGGACGAACATCAAAGATGGAAATCATATGGCCGTTATTTAGTTAACTGTTTTATAACAATGATTGATTATCGAGCATCTGATTTTTGGTTGTGGACATGTATTGTTCTCCCTAATATTTCGTCTGATGTACGTGAGTATGTTTTTATTGCTTCCACATACAAAAACCATGTAGACATATAATTGTTCCATTGTTACATAAAATAATAATTTTCTATTATATTCTCTATTAAATTAAATTAAATAGTTATGTAACGGTGTGTCTAATAAATAATTAACCTAATTCATTGCATACTTAAAAACAGAAATATGGTCCGATTTCCATTATTGTTACAATGAACTCGCGCACATACTTATATGCTACAAAACAGAGAACACTGCAACTGAAGAAATCACTCAACTTTCTTTAGATTATAATAAGTACATCGTATAACTTAATTTTAAACACAAATTAAATTGACTGCGCTACAGTTAATTCTTTGCATGAATAATTCCGCGTAATATTTATTTTGTTTTTTTTTTTTGGATAAACCGTGGTTTGAATTATCGCAGCGACACAACAAATAAAAATTTACAAAAGTCAAAAATTAAAAACTGGCGCCAATTTTTTTTTTAATACTTCAGATTTTCTTCTGGATTTAATTAATTTATGAAAATTTTATTATCTTTAATTAAAATAAATAAAATAATTTGTTGCAATCATATTGCGCATTGAAGGCAATTATTATAATGTTTAAGTGAGCGAGAGGGAGAGAGTTGCATTATCTAATAAATTCCATCAATGTGTTTATTAAACCTTCGAGAATAAGAAATCGGTAATGCATTTATTGAGGGTGGATTAATGAATTCTCGGTATTTAGAGTGTCATTATTACCCTTCTAATCGCAGATGCTAAGTACGATTTTAATAGTAGACATAGCCGATAATTTTTGTGCCTGTTATAAGAAGGAGAAATACTTTATCTACGTCTTAATGAAATGCGCGAATTTACAGTTTAATCCACTAAAGGTGGTTTACAAATAAGTAATATTCAGTTAGTTGTCTAGGCATGGCCGTTTAACCCAAGGAAAATTTGTTATATGCTAAAACATAACTCTACTGAAAGAATTCCAGTAGAGATAAGTTGGTCATAGAATTAAGAAAAATGGCTTACGCCCGAGCGGCGGAAGTCCTGTAAAATTTGGCATTTAGATGCAAAAAGTAATGTTTCACTAATATTACGAAAACTATCAAACTTTAATAAAAACGAATTTATCCAAATGAAAGAAGAGAAAATTTGTTTTTATTTGTGTCTCAGCAACCGAGGTATGAATTTTAATGGGACAAAAACACACGTATACCCTCTAAGAAAAACGGTGAGGAAACCAACCGCAATCGAAGTTATGAATTAATATAAGACTTCGTTAATGTGCCGCTTTGGCGATTCGCAAACTCACCGTAAACATAAATTTTAAAATAAAACAAGTGAACAAAAAAACGTAATGTTATGTATATGTATTGGTACTTCGCCGGGAGTTCGTCTAAACGGTGTAGTTACGAAACATCTAAACGATGAGTTTACGTAACCCGGAAACGGTACTTTAATGTAACAACAAAATGGCTCGTTTACGTAACAACAAAACGGTGCTCAGTGGCTCGTTTTTGTATTACGAGTTCGAGTCGTTTACGTCACTCATTTTATGGCGAATAAAATTAGTCGAATTTATATTCTTAATTTTATTCTTTGATATAATAAAATTTACATTGTAAAGTAAAACATAAATAAACCTTAAAGTGAAATAATAAAAACAGGATTTATAATCCATACCTGTATATTAGGGTGGTCCTTATAAGGGTTATTTTTGAATTTTAATCGGTACGCCCCCTACAATCCTTCTAAATAGGTGAAAAAAATTCCTGTAAATTTTTAGCTCTTAATATTAACATTAACCCGACGCAAGGCGACGAAAGTTTTACATGGGAAAACACATGTATTTTTTAAAATCAAACTTCGAATTTTTATAACTTTGGTAATAATTGATGAAAAAATTTGAAATTTGGCATAAATATAGTTACTTATATGGCATATATATGGTACAATCGAAACGTTTCTAAACAGAATTTATTAAAGCTATAATTAATCTCTAATTTTGTCAATTTTTGAAGTTCTTTTGCGTTCCCGATCTTTCGCGAACTTGAATTTGTCTTTAATGATGTGCTCAGTATCACTTGATCTCGAGTTAGGGAACTTTCCGTTTACACGTTAGAAGTTGCATGCAGCCTTATCGGTTATTACCGTTCTTAAACACGCGCGAACGTATTTCTATAAGGAAACGTTGCGCATATTATTGAATACTCTAATCTCAAATTTATTTTATACATAAATTATAATGATAATACACATGTACATATATTCAAATATTATTGTCTACAAATTATTATACAAATGTACAATACATAATGCAAAATTAAAATGAATAAATTAAAAAATATTCTTACTAAAGCCTTTTCTTTGTCCATGGTTGTTAATTGCTCCTTCAATTCAATAAAATCATCTTTTGTGAACCTGGGGATTTTCGTAAGCGATTTCTTTCCCACTATAAAATATGGAAAAATTTGCTGATGGCACTGGTGACTGGATACTCAAAAAAGTTTTGTAAAGCCGTAATAAAGTGGTCAGGTGCAATATCGTGGTTAATGTCTGTAATTTTCATTTGCTGCTTCTGTTATTTTAAATTCTACGAACCACTTTGCAATATCAACAGAAATATTTGAATGTTTTATTATTTCCACTTTTCACCCAAATCTGAAATATCATGCTCAATTGCAAAATCACTTACCTAGTTCTGAATTTTCACTGTCTCCAACTTCCATTAACGTATCTTTTTCTCGTTCATTGTTATTGGTAGAAATTTCAAATTTCATTTCGTTATTATCAAAAATAACACTCTGAAGCTTGCGATGTACTTCGTAGTATCCCTTTCTATCCATATTTTATTTAAGATTTTCTCTTATGCTACCTACACTTGTTGTTTTTATAACTTGACTTAAAAATTGTGCACGTATTTAATTGAATCGTTTATTCGAGAAAGGGCTCATGTCCACTTTTTCAAATTATTCACGAAATAAAAAAAACTATATATTGTCAACAAAAATAAGTTTAGGAGGGAATTTGAGTTCGTTGATGAAAATGTGAGTCGCTATGAAGTGTTAAGGTGAATTTCAAGGTTATTTGTCAAGTATTTCAGTTTTTATGCTCATTTTTAAAGCATGGACATGAGCCCTTTCTAGAATAAACGAATCGTTTATTCTTGAAAGGGCTCATGTCCACTTTTTCAAATTTGTAATTTAGGGCTTTTTACAAGTCACATTTTTTTTTTAATATTTATTACGTTTACAGTATCAAATGCTCTTTGAGAAGGTTCTGGAATATGACCATGAAGTTCTGGATGAAGTTCTGGAATATGGCCATGTATGATGGAACTTGGCTATTTCTCAACCGATTAGGATGAAACTCGAAAGGTACAATGAAAATGGGATTCTAAAATGATTTTTAGATGAAGTTCTGGAATATGGCCAAGTAGGATGGAACTTGGCTATTTATCAACCGATTAGAATGAAATTCGACAGGTACAATGAAAATGGGATTCTACAATGATTTTTAGACGAAGTTCTGGAATATGGCCATGTATGATGGAACTTGGCTATTTATCAATTGATTAGGATGAAACTCGAGAGGTACAATGAAAATGGGATTATAAAATGATTTTTAGACGAAGTTCTGGAATATGGCCAAGTATGATGGAACTTCGTTATTTCTCAACCGATTAGGATGAAATTTGAAAGGTACAAGGGGAATTGAGATTTAAAAATGATTTATAGATGTAGGTCTGGAATTTGGTCAAGTTTCATAATATTTGACCATATTCCAGAACTTCCTCTAAAAATCATTTTAGAATCCCATTTCCATTGTGCATGCTCAATTTCATCAAAATTGGATAATAAATGGGCAAGTTCCTTTCTAATTGGCCATATTCCAGAACTTCCTCTAAAAATCATTTAAGAATCCCATTTCCATCGTACATGCTCAATTTAATCAAAACCGGTTAATAAATGGCTAAGTTCCTTCCTAATTGGTCATATACCAGAACCTCCTCCAAAAATCATTTACGAGACCCATTTCCATTGTGCATGCTCAATTTCTTCAAAATCGGATAAGAAATGGCCAAGTTCCTTCCTAATTGGACATATTCCAGAACTTTATCTAAAAACCATTTTAGAAACCCATTTCCACCGCCCACGTCAAATTTCATCAAAATCGGTCAAGAAACAGGTAAGTTCCACTTTAATTGGCCACTTTTTAATCTTGTATCACAATCATAGTTTTATAATAATAAATATTGAACAGAAGTTCTCATCTTACCAGCAACAGGAAAAAAAATGTTTTTAACAGACCCGTTATGCCAGTATAATTTGTAGCTCTTATCAATTTTTTTGAGTAGTGAAATTTTTCTTATTGATATTTTGGATTTTTATCAATAAATGGAGTCGATTATTGATAAGTTAAAACTTTTGGTGCAACAGAACTACGAAAAACTTATCAAAAACCTCAAACTTATCGCTTATCAAAATATTACTGAATTGGTGCAACATAATTTTGATAAGTGAGTGCTTATTACTTATTATGTATAACTCAATAAAATACTTATCAAATTTAAATTTAGTGCAACAGAAAATTATCAAAAATTATGATAAGTTGATAAGTAATAAGTGATAAGTAGTTGTTGCAATAGGGCCCAGGGCATTACTCTTAAAAAAAACCGATATGCATTATGGCACTAAATAGAATAATTAGCGAAACTGAGTTTACTCAAAACTAACACAAATGTCTATACAAGCCTTGCTGTCTCTACACATAGGATATATTGCGGTAGATTAGTTTAGTGATTTGTCGCTATATACTACTGTGGCCAAAACGTAAAGCCAGTTTTTATTTATTTCAAAAAATATTTATTTATTCTTCTGTATTTCGTCGCCTTCAAAGTAATCCCCTCCCGACACAATACACTTATGCTAACGTATTTTCGAATTTTCGAAACAATAATTAAAGTCGCCTTCCGGGGTAGCCTTCAAAGCGCGTAGCGATTCACGTTTTATATCTTCTATCGTCTCAAAATGATTTCCCGCAGTAGTCGGTGTCGTCGGTAGAGTTTCGGGAATAGCCAGAAGTCACACGGTGCTAAATCAGACAAATACGGAGGTTGTGGAACGATATGCATAGAATTTTTGGCGAAAAAGTCACAAGAACGAGCGCAGTGTGAGAAGGTGCAATATCGTGGTGCAAATACCAAGAATTGTCTGCTCACAATTCTGACCTCTTCTTGCGAACAGCGTAACGCAAACGACGCATAACACTCAAATAATACTACTTGTTGACGGTTTGGCCAGATGGAAGTAATTCTGAATGGACAACACCACGATAATCGATGAAAACTGTCAACATGGCCTTAAACACTTTCACGGCCTTCTTTGAACTGCTTATACTATACCACTTGTAAACATTCCTTTCCGACAAATCATGGTCCCCGAGGGCTTTCTGCAACATCCTTAACGTTTCTGCACCCGAAATTTCATTTCGCAAACAAAATTTAATGCAACTTTTCTTTGCTCATTATAATTAGAAATTGTAAAAATCCGAATGCACTTTTAGCGTCGTACAAAACCAAGCGTAAAACAAAAACTGATGAATGTTTTGAAATAAAATTTGTCACAGATGTATATCACAACACAATACTGCACAGTAGTATAAGCATGTTATAAAATAAACGAAAAAGTAAAAAACAACAATATTTTACTTTTTAAATATTAGTTTAGTATTTAAAGAGCACATGTCCTGGACATGAGCCCTTTCTAGAATAAATGGCTTTTTTTTGCAAGGTAGGTGCTGTTCCATTAACCATATGGTAATGTCGTCTTGCCATAAAACGTATATACCTGTCTGTGATACAAAACCGTCATAATACTAATTTTGACAAAAAGTGGACATGCCCGTTCTCGAATAAACGATTCAATTGTAAAATTATACTTACATATGTTAATTTTCAAAATTCACAAAATAATTATTTTTATAATGACGTTAATTCTGGTTGAATAACAATGCGATTTTGTAAAAAACGAAACAAAAGCGGTTCGCAAAGAATTAAATGAAATCGATTAAAAAAAAATTCACCGAAATTGTATGTGATAAATTCAGTTCGTTTTGGGTTCGCTTTCGTATCGCCTCCTTTTACAATATATGTGATAGTGTTAATAAAATTGATGTATACGTAAACGGTTCGCTTTCAGTTCGCTAAAAGCGGACCGTCAATTTTTCTTAGAGGATAGCTTGATGTATAGTATGTGCTATAAAAAGATTTTGTTGCGTGAAAATCACCGCGTGAGGGGTGGAGATAAAAGAAAATATATTTGTATACGTTTTTATTTATTCCGAAGTTAACGAAATACGTTTGAACCGAATTAGAATAACAACAGTTACACGCGGTTCGACAAGTTCCTTAAGAAAATATTTTTATTTATGAAAATCGCATCACCGACCCCGACCAAGGTGGAGAAAAAAGGAAAAATTGAAATTTTTTTCACACTTTAACGTGGTGCCGTTAATACGACAAAAATCGTTACACACGGCTTGACGATTTCTTTATAAACGTATTTCTATTTGTGAAAATTCCCCCATTAAAGTGGAGAAAAAAAGGGAAACATCGATTTTTTTTTCGTTTTAGAGTCGCCATGGATTTTGTTATTATTACCTACATTATATAATAACGGCTAAGCCTTTTATACAACTGAACGTTACACGAGGCATGACGAGTTGAATAACAAAATTAATTAGCTTGACGGCGGTAATTTTCCTCCGTTAAAGTGGAGAGAAGTTAAAAAATAATAAGATTTGTTTCGTTCTAGAGTCGTCGTGAATTATGTATGTTATTATTATTTATATTTCGATAACGGGGACAACAACCGTTAGGCCGCCCCTAGACATAACGTTTAACTGCGCAAATTTAACTGCACAAATTAATCGATGCAATATATTCAGCCGCCCCGGTGGCACAGTTGTTAGCATGCTTGCTTTAAGCTCCGGAGGTTCCGGGTTCGATTCCCGGCGGGTGATGAAAAAATCACGGCTGGTTAATGTAAGGATCAATGAATTAATCACTCATTATCTGTTGAAAAAATGATTACGAAACTTCACTATGAAGCGGCCAAGTCCCTCTATGGGATGTAGCGCCAGCGAAAAAAAAAAAAAAATATATTTGAGCATGTAGATGATAAAACTGTGCAGTTTTTAAATATTATGCAAGTGACTTGTGCAATACAAAAAAATTGTCTTTTTCGCTTTCGCTTGCGTAAGTTCGTTTGCAAATCTTTGCGTGTAGGTAAAATTGGTACATTTTTATTCAGTTTTGGATTCGAGTCAGTTTTGGTTACTTCTAATTATTCGTATTTTTAAGTTCTTACAAAAATTAGTCAAATTGGGTTATATTTCCTGGCTTTATTTCCTGATAGTTATCTTTTTAATAAGAAATAAATGTATGTGTAATATACACGTGTTGTACTTCTCTCCCTTTATCAACATGGTACTCGATTAACATATGAATATGATTTCAGCAGAAATTTCGATTTACTCGCAACTCCCTTATATCTACTTACAAATTTAAATTCCAGTTATTGAAAATTATATAAAAAAACGAAATTATCAGTGTAAGCTAACAGGTTTAAATAATGTTTATTACTTGAAATCTGTAGCTGGATGTCAGATACTCCATAGCCTTTGACGAGGCTTGTTGTGGTAGTTGATCCGGCTCCTTAGAAATCAATGAGCTTCCGAATTTCAACGTGGTCATACAAGCCTTAAAGATGATCCTCGTTCTGGGCGTCCAAAAGCTGCTGCTACTGCCGATGAAATCATTGACTCTTTATAGAAGACAGACGATAATAGGTGTTTCTTATTGGGTGCGTGAATTAATTTTTAGACTTTTTTTATAAAAAAGAAATGTTTATTAAAAGATAACGAATATTTTATCAAATATATTCGCCATCGTTAGCTATGACTTCCTGCCATCTCCTGGGAAGTTTGTGGATTCCTCGTTTGAAGAAGCCTTCAACTTTCCCAGCTATCCAGCCATCGATCCAATTTCGCACTTCTCCGGCGTTTCGGAAGCGTACGTCAGCCAGGCCTATTTGCATTGATCGAAACAAATGGTAGTTGGAAGGAGCTAGGTCTGGAGAATACGCAGGTTGTTCAAGCCGATCCCAACCGAGTTGATCTACCTTGCTTTGAGCGGTTTTTGCACGATGTGGTCTGGCATTGTCATCATGCAATAAAACTTTATAGCTTTTGTTCGCTATTGCTGGCCGTTTTTTGTCTAATGCACGTGCCAAATTGTCCAGTTGGCGTCGGTAGCGATCACCTGTAACCGTTTCATTTGGATTTAACAGCTCATAATACACCACACCTTTCTGGTCCCACCAAATACTCAGCATAACCTTATCGCAATGAATATCTCGTTTTGGCTGCGATGGTCCTGCTTGGCCTGGATTAACGTAAGCTGCTTTACGTTTGAGGTTGTCGTAATAGACCCACTTTTTATCGCCAGTATCAATTCGATGCAAAAAACTATCATATGTTTTTTGTACTCAGCAAGATTTTTTTTGCATGCTTCAATTCGTGCTCTCAATTGATTTTCGGACAGTTGATGTGGGACCCATCTTCCTAGCTTTCGAATCTTTCCCATTGCTTGCAAACGATGAGAAATGGTTGATCGGTCAATGTTTAACTGCATTGCAAGTTCTTTTTGCGTTTGACATGCATTTTCATCCAATAATGTTTGTAATTCGGCATCTTCAAACTTTTTTGGCTGACCTGGCCGTTCTTTGTCTGTCAAGTCAAAATCACCACTTTGGAATTGATGAAACCAATTGAAACAGCTTGCTCTCGATGGAGCTTGATTACCATAAGTATCAGAAAGCAATCGGTGAGCTTCAACGGCAGTTTTCTTGGAATCAAAAAGAAAAGAAGAAACCCTCGAAAAAACAACTTATCACGATCCATTTTAAATCGATTACAAAAAAATGACGTAATATGAAAAATAACACTTTCTGCTCTGAATTATATTGACAATTGTGACAGCTACAAAATGCAATTGGAATTGCTTGTCAAACTATACGCAATCTCACGTAGTGACATCTAAATGTCGAGTCTAAAAATTAATTCACACAGCCAATATGTTAACGAATAAATGAGGTATGATTGACAGGAAAAAACGAATTTCTCAACAACATTTGGATCGTTCACGAAAGGATACAACTGATTTCAAGCGACGATTCGTAACTCAATTTACGAATTTGGACAATTGTTTCAATCTTTTTCAAAAATAATTTAATGACAGCACGATGCTCAATTTTATCTATTTTTAAAAAATACATAAACACGTTTAATTTAATCAGCTGTCTGAATAAAACTATTAGACATGACTTGAAATTTCGTATGAGTTGACGAGTGAATGCGTTTAATGTAGTTATATATCTATGTATTTCTACTAGACCTCCACGAACTTTTCAAATCACCTAGGAAATTCTGTCAAAATGTACCGGGAATTGTTAATTTAAAATGCCCGTGCTGAACGGATTTAAATTTTTTTCCCCTAGATTGGTAGCACTGTCTTTCATTATAAGCGACCGGAATTATGGGAAAACAACTCATGGATTTTACACGACGATAGCGCGCCATTACACCGACTTACGATTCTGAACGAATATAAGGCCAAAACTCAATACCATCGATGAACCACCCATTCGCCTGATTGAGCATCGTTTGACTTTTTCCTGTTTCCCAGACTCAAATTGCCACTCTGTGGAATCCGTAACAAACAAAATTCGGCGCACGAACTGAATGCCCTCCCGAAAAATGCTTATAAAAAATGTTTCGATGATTGGAAAAACGCTGGCATATGTGTATAGCCTCGAATGGGGAATACTTTAAGGGCGACAAAATAAATTCTTATGATTGAACTTAAAATTTGTGTTTTATTTAACAATTCTCGCTACTTTTTTGACATAATGTATATACAATAATATTAGCCGCAAATTTTTAAAAAATGAAAAGATAACCTAGAATTGATAGAAATAGCTCGATTTTTTAAAAATGAACTTAGGCCACTTTCAAAATAAACGGCTTAAATATTAGTTTGGTGAAAAAGTATTGAGAGATTTTTGTCATTTTTGCGATTAAATTTTTCTTTTATTCAAAATGAATTTTTTTTTAAGTACATATTGGCAAATATTATCTATGACCTTATGCCATTTTTCGGGAAATTTCATAATTCCATCGGTAGGTATAGAACTTCTGTGGTTTTTCGGCGAGAACCTTGGCCAAGTGATTTTCACAGTCCTTTTTTGAAGCCAACTTAAGATTATCAAGAGAGTTTTGCAGAGATCGAAACAAATGGTAACGAGAGGGTGCAATGTTCGTTTTTTACGGTGGATGCATCAAAACTTCCCAGCCAAGCTCTTTCAATTTTTTGCCGGGTCATCACAGTGTGGTGTGGGTTTGGTTGCCATGATGGGAACAACACCTCTGGAATGGAAGCGAACAAACCATATTCTATTTGCATTCAATAATCTTGACTGTAAAAACCACAAATTTTTCCCGGTGCAAAATATAGCAAACTTTTTCAAAAATTTCACTAATTTTCACGCTAATATAACTTTTGGCACGATTTTGACTTTGACTTTTGAGTCAGGTAGACGTCCTTTTTATATTTTTCTTCAAAAGTAGTTCAATTGTTTCTCGTGATTCATTTCAAAATCGATTTAAAATTTTGCTAACTATGCTGAACAGCCGATAATTGTTTAGTTACCATTACGAGCAAGGTCGAAACGGTACCAATGGGACAATTGGAGCGATTTGCTATGATCTTGCCTTATATGCAGGAAATGTATTGCTTTATGGCCTCTTCTTATTTCTTGAATATTGACACTTTATTGTGAATGAGATAATGTGTCGCAAAATTCATATGGTAAATAAATCAATAAATAAGATCGACGAAATACAAAACTGTCTTATTAAAATTGTAGACTCAAATGTCATCTGATTAGTGTTGCCAGATAAATGACACCAAACACCATTTAATGACAAAAATCTCTCAATACTTTTTCCTCAACCCAATATTTAATTGATAATTTGGGGATAACCGAGCAACTGTTCTGCTTTATTTGTACATTTAGAAAGGTTATTTATTATGTCATTGACTAATGAAATCATTTTCGACATTGAAAATAATTCATTGTGGTTACTGTCTAATGACCCTCATTGTTTGAGATTTTAAAACATCATTGGAACAGAATTTCGTATTTTGACCAATACTGCTAATGTTTCGATTTAACGTATTTTGGTTTTAATATTTTATGTTTGGTAAATTTGGAAGTGACATTTTATGATGTTGATAAGTGATAACGTTTAGAATGAATCCCTCGTATTATCTTATTTTGTAGGCAGCATTTTCTTCTTGATCTGGATGCATTCTTTTAATTTGCTTAGATTTACCCGCTTTAATTGTCAGCTTCGTGATTGGCTCTGTGATTTTTGACATTTTTATTTTTTTTAATAATATGATGTGCCGTGACCAAACATCGACATTGCTTAGGTATGCTCTATAGAAAACACTTTTTGTCCGTGCTGTGACGCCATTCTGTGACATATTCATGAAAACGAACTATTCTTAAACCTCATTTTATTAATTTAATTAAATTAATAAGTTATTTTACTTTTAAATAATTTAATCCAAGAGTAACTTCGACGACGCTTATACATGTATATACATATATATATACATATATGATAATGTCACACGATGACGAAAAATATTTCAAAATGGCTATGCTATCATGCTAAATAGCAAATCTTAAGTCATTGTACAACGGCCACTGCCAATTGATTTTATTTGTTTAAACTTATTTATATCCACTTTTATAACGCGAATAATATGTTACGCGTTGTGTGAAATCGCGTTATAGGAAATCGCGTTGAACGAGTAAAATTTTGTATAACGCGAATGATGTTAGAGTAAAATTGTATAGTGGCTAATATCATTTAAAATTTAATTGTACAAAATCAGTAATCAGTGCGTAAACCAAATCGGTAATTTTTTTTTCTAGGTTGGTACAACCTTCTTTATCATTCGTGTAATCGTGTGACGTTTGAGCAGAATACGCCCATTAGTGTGAGTTTGGCAGCCATTTGTTTACGACGCGGAAAGTTTGTCTGGCGATTTTTACTATGGAAAAAAAAATTGAATAACGAGTTTGCTTGAAATTTTGTGTTTCCAATGGAATTACGGCTACGGAATCACTGAAAATGTTGCAGAAGCATTTTGGTGAGTCTACTCTATCGAGAATGCAATTAATTGAGTGGCATAAAGCATTCAGTGAGGGTCGTGAAGTCGTAGAAAATTTGCCTCATTCGAGTCGTTCATCCACATCTGTTAACGGCGATTTTTTTTTTGTCGTTTTGTGGCGTCTTCGTGAAGCAATTCGTCGTAAACGGCCGGATTTATGGGCAAACAATTCATGGATTTTTCATCACGATAATGCGCCGTCACATTCCGGCCTGATTGTGACCGAATTTTTGACCAAACACAAAACAAAAGTCATCGCTCAGCCACCGTACTCGCCAGATTTGGCTCCCTGGCCTATAAGATGTGTATGGAAAAATTAATTAACCATTGGCATGCTTGTATTGGCTCAAAAGGACCCTATTTTGAAGGCGATAATAAAGATTTGTATTAAAATACATAAAAATGTTGTTCTTTTTACCAGTCCGGATCAAATTTGATCACATGGTATTGCAATATTTCTGTGTTGTATGGTTTTATGTAATAGTTAGCCTCATGAAGCTAACTATTGCAACATATATTTGACAGCTCATAAATATTGCAGAAAATTAAAAATACGACTGGAGCATATGAAGATGACAAAAAATTAAATTTTGGAGTACGAGAGCAACGAAGTATTATTGAATACATGGCACACCGATTTCAAAAACCGCAATGAGAGGTTCCAAGTAAATCAACGGATATTAAATAATTTGAATAAATTCAATATGGGGTTCAATATCTCCAGAGATTATAATCTTTTTAAACCATGGTATCACCCAGATTCGTTTTTTTTAGTTTTTGTCAATAAAGCTATAATTGTAATTGCCGAAATTGTCGCATCATTTTTACATTTTTTGATAACCATCATGAACAATATGTTTATTATTATAGTGCAATATACAAAAATGATTTGCAGCATTTCTGTTATCGTATTTTTATTGATTAATTGATTGAGAAGTACGCCCAAGCCTAAGTAAGATTCCCGCAAAATGCCAGGTTCACCGTTCACTCTTTTACATACAACAAGACCGAAGGATAGGAAAGGAACGTTAGTATTAGAGACTCGACTCGGTTTCAGCCATCTATGCACATGAATCCGATAGTAAATTTGTTAGTAATTTTTTTTTTTGCCTCCACTATTTTTACCACCGGCGGTTGGGAGGCGAGATTTTATTCCATCATCATGTTCCCATGCGGCCAGCCAAGTTTGTATTAACAATAGCAAATGTTGCTTGACGATGTTTTCGTAGTTATTGTGTCTCTTCTTTCTCTCTACTCGCCCCCCTCCCCCATTTCTGGAGATCTGCTCGAAACGAGACACTTCAAAACGCGATATTTCAAAACACGATATGACGAAACGAGATAAAGTATAAAACGCGATATTTCAAAACGCGATATGGTTCAGTACGCGATACGGTACAAACTGCGATATTTCAAAATGCGATATGGTACAAAACGCGATATGGTACAAAACACGATATTTCAAAATGCGATATGGTACAAAACGCGATATGGTACAAAACACGATATTTCAAAACGCGATATGGTACAAAACGCGATATGATACAAAACGCGATATTTCAAAACAAGATATTTCAAAAGGCTATATGGTACAAAACGCGATATTTTAAAACTAAAATTGTAAAATAATAATAAAAATTAAAATAGTAATATTATTTTAAAATAATAATAATTATTAATCTTCCTTCGTTTAATAAAATTTTCCTTCACCATTATGATGAAATTGCACATGTACGATCAGAACTAGGAAATTGCGTTTTGAATTATCACGTTTAGTACTATATCGCGTTCTGTACAGGGTGCGCTATCTTCTATATCGGTATGTAAACATTGAATAACTTTTAAAAAAAGCAACCGATTTCTATGTATGAGGTATTTTTATTCCATTTGATCCTTTGTAATTGATTTCGACTAGTTTTTGAATATAACATCAATTCAGTGGCCGCCTTTATTGGCCAAAGCAAAATGTGCCCATTTTACTACGTTTTCCATTACCTTTTCGAGCATCTCGGGCGCTATAGCGATGATTTCGGCACGAATGTTTGCCTTCAGCTCGTCAATGATCTGTGGCTTGCTACCTTACACTTTGCTTTTCAAATACCCGGACAAAAAAAAGTCCGGAGGGGTCAAATCTGGAGATCTGGGTGGCCAGTCAATGTCGCCTCTTTTTGTCAGCGGACGTCCAGGGAATTTTCGTTACAGAAACTGAATTGTTTGATTTGTAGTGTGGCATGGTGCACCGTCTTGTTGAAACCAGTAACCGACAAGACCTTTTTCATGCATTTGCGGGCAGACATAATGAGCCAACATCCACCGATATCAATTTTCATCGACTGTTTCGTTTTCTCTGAAAAAATATGGTTCAATGATGGTTTTGGCGCAAAGGCCGGCCCAAACAGTCACTGTTTGGTCATGCAACTTCTTTTCATGGATCTCGTGTTGATTTTCCGTTCCGCAAATGCGGCAATATTGCTTATTAAAACCGCTAGAGAGTGTGAAATGGGCGTCGTCGGTCATCAAAATTTGCTTCCAAAAATCAGGTACAGTGTCAACCATTCGAGGGACTGATGGCCGTATCTCAAGCGACCTGGACAGTCTGTCGGCAATATTATTTGTGTTAATTGCACTTTATAGGAAATAAATGCAAATCATCCTTCACAATGCGCCACACAGTGGTTTCACTGACGCCAAAATGTTGAGCGCGGCGATGATACGACACTTTTGGGTTCTGGGCAGCGCTCTCTCTGACCGCTTCAACCAGTTCATTGGAACGTCTTGCTCGTTGATGAACGGCGTGTTGCCGATCTCTCACTGTCCCTTGCTCAACAAAATTCGACACCAAACGACGAATAGTGTTGTCAGACGATGCCTGTTGGCCATGATATTTTCGACGATGTGCACGTTGAGTTGACACAACTGAACGACTATTTTCAATGTACAGCGTCACTATCTCGCCGAGTTGTTTCGGTGTGAAGCGATTCATGGTTAAAATTGTACTGAATTGATGTTTCAAAAATATGTTTAATCAAGTCAATCGGTTGACTTAATGTCAAAGTTATTCAATGTTTACATACCGACATAAAAGATGGCGCACCCTGTACCATATCGCGTTTTGAAATATCGCGTTTTGTACCATATCGCGTTTTGTACCGAATCGCGTTTTGTATCATATCGCGTTGTATCCCATATCGAGTTTTGAAATATCGCGTTTTGTCAAATCGCGTTTTAAAATATCGTATTTCAAATGGGACCACCATTTCTGTTATGGTGTTTTTATGTCGAAAAATGTTGTTATTATTCTCCGACATAGAAATGTGATAATAGAAATTTTCGGAAATAGACCAAAGTAACTTCAGAGTAAGTTTTAATTTATATTATGTTGGTAACAAAGTTACTCAATTTACCTTTCACATACAAAAAAGTAAGGAAGAATTTCGAGTGCGTTTGTTTCATGAAGTTACTTTCTTACTGAAGTTAACATAGTTTGATCGTTCGTAAATAGATGGGTAACTTAAATGTTTGAAACTTATGAAGTTACATACTTTGGTCTATTTCGGAAAATGCCTTATGCTATGTTCAGACTAGGGATTAATAATCTAGATTAACTAACAAATCTAGTTTTCCTTATAGTGTGAACGACGGAGATTAAATTAATTATGTTTCATTTATAAATCAAAGTAATCGTCAAAAAATTGTTGAATTTTGTCTGTAATCTCGATTATGTTATTACAGCGCTTAAAATATTGCGATGTTAGAGCGAAATAATTTTTTATTCGAGACGTCAATAATTTCAATTTTTATTTAGTTTGTCGTTTAGTTAATATTAGCAGACCTATTTAATATTTACTAATAAAACTTTTGAAGTATTAGATGTTCTGTGACTTATTTTATGCAAAATGCCCTAATAATGGATAGGATTTTGAACAGAGTTTACGGTAAAATCACATATGCAGTGCCAATTTTAATCGCGATTTTCTCTTACAGTCTAAACGCCAAAAAAGCTAATCTAGATTGAAAGTAAACTTGTCTAGGCAAAACTGGATACTAATCCCTAGTCTGAACAAGCTATAATGTAATACAGGCCTAAGGCCATGGCTACCTTCGTTCAATCGTTATCATTTTTTTTTTATTCAATCATTCAATTTTTTGTGTTTTTCGAAAATGACTTTACTCCTCTTTTAGGCCCCTTTATTTGCAAAAAAAAAAATATCAACGGGCGAATAGTGTTAACCATTTGCATCATTTTTTTAACCCAATTTTACAACATCAATAGTGAAGACGGTCAGTAATCTTGTAGAAGTAACTTTTGCAGGTCTGCAATGACCTGTAAAAACTAAATTTAGCGTCGTAATTGTTGTTCGTTATGATAAAGATATATTACAAAACTTAACTAGCCTGAACATAAGCTACAGTTTAGGGACTCAACAACTAAAGACGACGGATTTCTTTGCCGAGAATGTGGTATAATGGTCTAGGGTACTATAAGCGTTTTATATATCTCTCTAGAGCAGCGGTTTCCAATTTATTTTGGCCATTGTACCTTTTTATAAAACAAAAATTTGCAGACCCCATTAGGATTTTAACTTAATACTATACTAACAACATGTTTACGTCGATCGACAATCGACACGACTCTGTATTGCGTTTTCTTTTTTTCATTTGATAAAAATAATACGAAAAAGGAAAAGGCAACACAGAATTATGTCGATTGTCGATCAACTCGATAATCATAATAGGGGTGAATATTTATGTGGTTTCAATAGGTGTGCAAGTTTTTTGGCCAATGACTGTATGATTATCTCTTATTCGAGTAATAGACCAAGAATTTAAGTTTAAAAAAATTGAAAACCGAGCCATGCCATGTGTTTCAACTAACTCCAGGTGTTCTGTGACGGATTGACACATGGTGTTCAAACTTAAGCAATAAATCGTATAATTTCAGACCTGATGGCAGAAGACCAGATCCCTCCGATAATTCCAGGATATACCTCAACAGAACCTCCTGGGGCCACTGAAATCGATAAAAACAGGGAGGTTTCAAGCAAGCTACATATTATACTCAAGATGTTCTTTGGTGGATTGACATTGTGACTTTGAAACTTCATCAATATACTGCTGTGATTTTATACCTGACGACGGAATGAGGACCCAGTTTGTGCGATATTTTCAGAATACACCAGTCCACAAACCTTGAAATAACCTCCATTGACTACTGAAATCGATGAAACGTAAAAATTGTAGTATGCGAAAAGTACGAAATTAAAAGTCTTGAAAAGGGGATAAGGAAAATTATTGAAAACGATCTTTCTGTACAGATTTTCTAAAAAAATGGTATCTTTTGTTAAAGGTAAACAACTTTTAAATTTTTTCACTTCCTTCTTTAAGAGGCTTGAAAATTGAATTACGTAATTTGTTAAACAGTTTTGGATGATTTTCAATTTGTTTAAAATTTTTAAATTTTGCTTTGTGATTAATTTGTTGTTCGACATCGCTTACTACCTTTCAGAATTTTACCAATAATTCAGAATTTGGTAGCAATTGAGGATATTTGTCCTAATATTGTGAAATGAACAACGCATTGTAGATATATTACATTTCTGGGAACAGCACGTGTATTCGAATAAAAGATAAACTATTTCTGATTGTGCCATAATCAAAAACCAATTTTAGTTGCCGGGAAAACCACATCAACGCGAATTAAATAATTGCACGATACCTCATGTTATAGCGACGCCCACCAATGTAGTACATAATTTACTTCACATCAGAATCATTATTTCACAAATATACTATATGTATACTATTTAGCCACCACAAGCTATCTCTAAACTATACACTAACTAAACAATTACTACACAATATCGCGTTCGCATTCACATTGTTAATTTTTTCTGTTTTTTTTTTTTACTTTGTATCAAAAACTTTATAACGTCGTCTTTTCACAATCGAAAAAATAAAATAAATAAAAAATATTATTTAGTTTCAAACGAATTCTTCAAACGGCAAGAAGTAAATTTTGTTTTCTTAAAGTGGGATTATCGCGAATTAATTTTTTTTATTTTATTTTAGTATTGAGTAGTGTTTCGCGCTCGCGAGTGAATTTATGAGTTATGAGTTTGATGAATAAGCAAAAAATTTGAATTATTTATTTAAACTTTGTGTACGCGCATTAATCAATTTCCATAAAAATTAGTCATTACAAGACACCAATGTAAAACCAAACAAATAAACCGCTGCATATTTACGCGAATTTGTGGTTTTAATTTATAATTTTGTTATCGAGGAAGTTGTGTAGTGAAATATTTGGTGATTAGTAGAATAAAATATAGTGTGTGATTTATTGTGTTGTTTTCTAAACGTGTGGTCAAAATTCTATAGGCGACTTGAATTGAAAGTGTTCGCTCGATAAAAATTTCAAATATGAGTGTTAAAATGGAAAATAAGATTACGCTAAAAATTGATACGGCGAACAAAAAGGAAATTATGATTAATACAAATAATACTGGCAACAGTAACAATACAAAATCTCGTAAGTGTTTTTTTTTTTGCTATGAATTATTATACTGTGTTTCTTATGTGTTTTCAATGGGGCGAGCGCTAAGCTGAGTCATTGCAAATAAATGTTTTAATTTTAACCCATTAAAGTGGACGTTACGTTAATTTATTATTCATTTATTCACCGGTTGATCATATAGTTTTTTCGACGAAATCTAATGATGCAGATATAGTAAAGACTGGTTTTAACTATTTTGTGGTTAACGTTGTCATTGTTTAACATTTCTTATCACACATATTTGTGTGTGTAAGTTATTCCTCTATGTTTGATTAGGTTTTATCTATGTTGTCTAAATATTTAAGGTCTCACCAAATTAAATCGGATGTTAGTCAACTAAACATAAACATAACTAACAAAAAGTGTTAGCTTTGTTTGTTTTTTGTTGAGTGCAATAGAAATAAATTCCTTGCCTATTCTTAATCTGTACTAAATTACACATTCAGAATACGAACAGAATTTAATTGTTATTTATAATCTATGAAATATTTGCCATATTTTTATGTGAAATCATTTTTCTCCAATGCCATATACATATTACAATTCAAATTTATTCTATACGAGTTGTGTACTCTGTTCTCTGTACTTTATATATATTATTTATAATTACGTGTGTAACCAGTTCAAGCAAAAAAATATTTTCTTTTAATCGACATAAGTATGTCTTCTTAAGCACTAAAATATACGAGAAACAGTAACAACTGAATTTTTTTTTCTATATTTAGCCTGGAATTTTAACCATAAATGGACACTTGAACTTATTTTTTGTAGTTTTAAATTTTTTCAAATTCAGTTGAATCATTTTAGTTCATCCTATGTATACATCCTATATATTATGTACATACTTCGTACGAACATATATTACGTCAAACAAAAATTTGAGCCCAGTTTTACGGCATGAATTCCATGAATTTGATATCATTTGTAATACAAATATGTAATTTGAAATTTGATATTTTTGTTGAATTAAAATCATTTACTGAGCGACTGTATTCTATGTAAAATAATTAAATGAATATTAAGTTCATCACCTTATGTTGTGTATACGAAGGCTGCCACAAGTATCCAATGGAGATAAGAATATGATTCATCAATTAAATTTTTTAATTAAGTTTTTTTTTATTTATTGTATCAGGTCATTGTGGTATTGCGTTTTAAGCATACGGAACAGACATTGTGTCATAAGAGCACTAAACGTGATATTTCGCGCGATTTTTTCATAACAAACAAGAGCATCGTGAAAAATTTTTGTGTTACATGTTACTTTGTTTTAACAAACTTTTTTTTTTTTTGTTATCGCTCCACTAATCTCCAAAATACATTATATGGACAACTAGATATCCCTGTTCCCCGCATATATGATAAAAAAGTTCAAACAATTATTTGTAATTATGTATGTTTTTGTAAACGAATGTATGAAGTACAGTTTGAGAATCGATATGAATTTGAATTTAATTGAATTTCCGTGGCGCCTTACTGTAAACGTCGTTCTCATTATTTATGTGATTTTTTCCCATGCTAGGTACTACCAAACACAACTAAGTGCTATGTGTATACATATTTATAAGAATCGTACAGATATATCAAATAATTCCTTAAAATATAATATTGACATAAAAATTTAGTTAATTAAAAAGTATAGTAAATTATTTTAAGGGTCATAATGTAGCCAGGGAATGCTCCCACATATTTACCACAAATACATGATACATGTAGAATATCCGTTATGGTTAACCTTATATACTTAAATAAACACAATTATTGGGTAAGTCATTTACCATTTATTTGTATGTCATTTTTAGGGGTTCTATGTGTGTAAATGGATCTACTTCAATATTTGTACTACAAAGGGGCATACTATAGTGATATTTTCACTTATTGTTTTTCGGTTGCTAATGATTTAATCGTTTTGTGTTAATTAATGTAGATGTGTCTTGGAAAACATTTTAACGTACACTTGGGAAACGTTAATGTGCTGACACACAGCAAATCTAATCAATTATATACAAATATAGACAGTGTGGTGTGAATCATTTAATAGCGATTTATTCAAAAATCGATTAAAAATTTTCGTGGAATTAATCGGGAATTCATCAAATTCGGCAAATTCTTTTATTGGGAAAATCCTATTAAAATTTTAAATTATTCAGTAAAAACTTATAACTTCTAATTTTTGGTTTAACGCAGAAGATGGCTCGACTTTAATTTTCAACGGCTAGTAAATATGTATTTACTGTTTCATTCCGTTTTCTTCCTTTGTCTACTATAAAAGAGCGCGGCAGTCGTCTAAAAAAGTAGTGGGCCCCAGTTTTCCTGAGCTATGAAAAATTACAAACCTGATGCACCAGTGCATTAGTGGCAGCGAAAATGTTAAAACTGACAACACCGACAAACAGTAACCAAATTAAGCAACGTTTGGGTCATTTACAGCATTTTGAGAAAGAAGAAATTTAAAAGATCCTATACAGAAGATTCGATTTAAATCAGGACTTATGTACGAAAGTCGCTCTGACTAAGTTTAACTTTATCGGCCAACGAACAACAACGAATAAATTTTGATTTTCAAATTTATGGAGATTACAAATAAAACAAAATCTGATTCTGTTAACAAAACATTCCCATATTATTTGTAATTGTAACAAAATTTCCTTCCATTTGAAAAAAAACTTAATTAAAACTCTACAAAATTTAATCACAAACTCAACTTTAGCGTATACACGATAAATGGGCTCCGGGAATTCTAGTCAAAAACATACCAGTCAAACAACAAAAGGCATTTCAGTCATAAAATTTTCCATACAAATATTAGGACTAAAACTCCTTTTATAATGGAACTTCAGTCCAAAAAAAAAGTATTTCGATCAGAAAACAGTTTGACTAAAATACCCTTTGTGTTTTTGGACTGAACGACCTACTTGAAAAGTATTTTAGTCACACATTTTTGGACTGGAATACCTGGGATCGGAGTATTTGCCTGCAAGACGATATCTTGCTTTGCCGTTCAATCTTGTTTTTTTGAATTCTTACCGTATAAAATTCTTACCGTATAAATTGTTTTCCGAAATAATTAATTTGATTATTTTATAGTGAAATAATGAATATTTAGTGAAATGGTTTTTCTGGGATCGATATAAAATATTGTATTTTAAAATGTTGCAATAACAAAATGATGCAACTATAAAATCTTGCAATTACAAAATTTTGCATAACAAAATAGTGCAATTATTTTTCTTTTTAGTAGCTGTCAACAATAGATTCTATATAATCCGCTCCTACGTGCGGCACGCAGTACGACATGTTTGCTGATCCCGGCTCCTACGTGCCCCGAAGTTCAAATCTAAAGCCCCTCAGAGGGCTAAGCCCGGGGGGGGGGCGCAGCGACCTCCCGCGTGCCCGTGAGAGTTACCGAAGCCGTTAGCCTCTGCAATTCGAAGTTAAATTAGTCGATGTCATTCTATTTTAATGTAAAATCTATTAAAGATTAAATTATAATAAACAGTATTTTGAAAACCAGATTTTGAGAAACAAGATTTTTGGTGACAAGATTTTGTAAACAGTCCTTTGAGAAACAGTGATACGTTGCCAACCCCATTTTTAGACTATCAGTAGACGCGATATGAGCGATACGATTACTTTGATCTGTGTCTGAAAGGTTGTCGAAGCAATTTCCATTGTCATAAATATTAAGAACTTTATGAAAAAACTCAAATTTGATAGACATTGTATAAATTTTAATTATTCTGGATTTTTGTTTTTCTCAGTTTTTAAATTTCCGGATTTTTTTTTTCGGAATTTTCAGTTTCTGTAATTTTTAATTATATGAGAAAAAAAAACGTAAGAAGATTTTAATATTTAAGGTGTTAAACATTTTTGTATAAAAATTTGATAAAAATATAAATTTTGGTTTTCATAAAAATATCAATTTTGAAAATTTTCATTCATAAAAAGATGAAATATTAAAATCAATTTCGATACAAGCGGCCTCTGAACATTCGGCCTTTCGACACAATCGGCCTTTCGACTTATTTGGCCTCTCGACACATTCGGTCTTTCGAAATTCAGCCTTTCGACATTATGCCGTTCGATACTCGATATTCGGCGTTTCGACACATTCGGTTTTTCGACACATTCGGCCTTTCGACATTCGGTCTTTCGGCGTTCGGCCTTTCGACATTCGGCCTTTCGACCCTATTCCGACTAATTTAACTTAGAATTGTAGAGGCTAACGGCTTCGGTAACTCTCACGGGCACGAGGGAGGTCGCTGTGCTCCCCCCCCTCCCCCGCTTAGCCCTCCGAGGGGCTTTAGATTTGAACTTTGGGGGAAGTAGGAGCCGGGATCAGCAAACATGTCGCACTGCGTGCTGCACGTAGTAAACGAAAAATAATTGCACTATTTTGTTATGCAAGATTTTGTAATTGCAAATAAATACGTGGAATTGACCATGGATCCACGATCAATTGTCCATACGATCAATGGATCCACGATCAATTCTACCCACGATCAATAGTTCATACGATAAACTGTATCCACGATCAATTGTTTCCACTGATGTGATGTGACTAATAAAATAAACCAAACAAAAGGTATTCCAGTCCAAATTTTTTTGACTAAAACACCTTTCAAGAAGGTTGTTCAGTCCAAATATACAAAGGGCATTTCAGTCAAACTGTTTTCTGACCAAAATATCTTTTTTTCGATTAAAGTTCCATTATAAAATAAGTTTTAGTCATAATATTTGTATACGAAATTTTATGACTGAAACTCCTTTCGTTTTTTGACTGAATTGTTTTTGACTATATTCCCCGAGAACAATTTTACCTGGCATTCCTTTTTAATTGTTTGACTGAATCACTTTTTCAAAAGGTATTTCAGTCACAAATGTAAAAGGAATTTCAGTCAAAAAAGTTTTGACTGGAATGCCTTTTTAGTTTTTTGATTGAACTTCCTTCTGAAAAGGCATTTCATTCTAAAATTATTTTGGCTGAGTTGCCTTTTAATTTTTGACTGAAATTCCTTTCTGTTTTTGACTGAAGTGTTTTTGAATAGAACTCCCGGAGCCGATAAATTAACCCTAATAAATGCATAATAATGATAAAATACTGCCGTGCAATTAAAAAATGTGCTCAAACGTAAATCTTAGCAAGATGCCATGAAAAAAACGTAAATCTACGTGAAGAATATTCCGCAATTTCGACTTGGCCTATTCCTTCGAATCTGAGGATAGTATAATACCTTCACTCAAATGAAAAAATACGATCAGTCAAATTATTATATGTTAATCAAACCCGAGCCATCTCAATTTTCAGAGCCAATCTTACCGCGAAGTTACGGATCTAATTTGCCGACTTCTTCCCTTACCTACATTAATCTATCGACTAGAGACGCTTCAATTGGAGACCAGCTGCTGATATCGGTACGGTCTGTTGAGAATTTGGGTAACCCTTCCATAGATTTTCATGGTCCGAAGGTAGAATACCGACACAACAGTAAATGTCATGCTTTTCTAGACTTTTTACTATATCTCTCTGCCAAAGACTTCCATGGTAGTATGTCTATGAAACAGAAAAGAAAACTTTTTCAGTATATCCGTTGATTGTTAATCTATTCTCTGTTAAGTTTTAATCTATTCCCGCTGAATGTAGACTTTTAAGCGAATAAAAAGGTCGATCTCAATTTTTTTGTGCACACTTTTGCGAAATCAAAACTAATGAAACTCGCCAAATGACGCCATAAAGCACTAAGTTAGGCCGTTTCTAAGCAGCAAGTAATTTAGGGCTTTAAAAAATCATCACGAGTAGTCGTTGCTTTCAATCATGATTTATTTTTAATAATGTAGACAATAAGTGTATTTTTTTGGCCAAAATTGAATTCGAATTATTTTGGGTTTATTTGTTTTCCAAGAAAATAGCCAATTTGTTTTAATTGACAAAAGCCAACTTTTCGAAATAAAATATAAATTTAATATGTATTATGACCTGGTAGCGGGTATCATAACCAAAAATTAGAATTGGGTTTAAATAGACCCAATATTTTTACGGGTTAATGTTATTCTTGTGGGGTTTATCCTTTGCAATTTTTGTTGTAAATTTGTGAAGGAAATACGCTTATTAATACTTTTCCGCACTAGTGTTGCAACTCCCGGTTGCATGCTTACTCGTAACTATAACCTAACTTTCTTTTTTCTCACTAGCGAATGGTTTATTCGGCTAATATTGAAATGTTTCAATGTGAGCTAGACATTGAATTGATAAGGTGAATTTTTTATAGATTTATTTTTCATGTAACTTAATGTGGGTTTGCTCTAGATCTAGGATTTATAAGCAGAAATATTACAGGGGCCTCCTGCTGGAACCTGTATCAAACTAACAACTTTATCGAGATTATTCCTGATCCGTGCTTTATGTAAGCGATTTTATGCTCAGTCGAAAATGTTGATATTGTCGTAAAATTCTCTATAACTCTATAACTCGTCATATCGTAATAAGAAAAAAAATATGACTTAGTCCACTATCACCGGCATTAGTAGGAAAATTCAAATTTCTTAAATCTGATAAAAATGAAACTGTCTGAAATGTTTCCCCTCTCTTCCTACCATCCCACATATTTAAAATTAAATATTTTGACTAAGTTATGGAACTTTGCAATTCGCCAATTATTCAAAATTGTATGTGGGCGATTATTTTCTGTTCAAAGTGTATTTATTCTTACTATGTATAACGATCGATTGACACACTTTCATACCGTAATACAAACTGCTCTGTATAATTATTGTACATAACTACTAACCTTTGATCTGAGCTATTATGATATCAAATTAATTGACACTTTATTTACTTTCTGCGTTGGTCAATGTCATTGTCATTATGATATTTTTTTATTAAGTCACAATTTTAAAAAATGTTATGCTCAACGAAATATTGGTATGAATCAATAAATGTTACTCATTGTCAATAGGTAAGTTTCTTTAATTCTGAATTCTGAGTAAGAACGTGACAGTGATAGCATAGTGATAGATAACAATTTTCAAAATTTTGTGGTTATAAATATACAATTGAATCTTTAGTGAACAATTAATTGGAAATACTCGTTTAGTTTGACAAATTTAACCAAAGATTAACAAGTGACTTCTTGTGTTGGTTGGTAATTAAGGGGTCCACCTCGAATACCACTTTTTCAATCTCCATTTTTTAGAATTTTACAGCAGGTGTAAAAAAACTGATTGGCGCTATTCTGCTTCAACTTTACCGTAAAACCACATATCATGCCATATTCATGCTTAAACTTTAGCGGTTTGGTATAAAGAATGTCAACAGAAAGAGAAGGATGTTCAGCTTTTTAACAAAATTTCGCAATACTCGTTCACCAAACAGTATGTTAGGCATTCTGCCATATGTTTTTTTCTAAGTTCTATTGCACCAACAAAACTTCTGTCTTATGGCAGAAAACTGGGTCTCGGTTCGGATATCTGTGTGCAATGGTGGTCAATTTTCTAAGTCGCATAATCGTATAAAAAACTTAAACAACACGTAGTTCTTATTTTACGGGTTTTACTTCCGATCTTATAAAATTATAAAAGAAGTGATTTAAAAAGCTAATAGCTGGTATTTACAGCCTCATCGTAAACATAAAAATAATTTTTGAACTTCCAACGTAAAAATATTAACAATCCGAGATATATTTTGGGAAATTTTTGACGTGTTCTGCGATTTGATTTGTGACGTTAGTGACGTCCTCTTGCATCTACGAGTGCCGTATAAGATGTTTTTAGATGACGCGATACTCTCTGAAGGCGGCTTTTAGTAACAGACAAAATTAACAAGATTGCATTCTTACAAAATCTAAAATTTTTTGCGCCATCTCCTACCTGAAATAAATATCAGATATCATACAGCAGCTTAACTAAGAATTATTAATAAATAATAATGTTAGTTACAAAGTGCTTACAGATAGTCAATTAAAGTTTGTTAGTTTCAGATCTCGGCCTGTGAAACATCAACATTTTGAAAACACTTAAATTTGCAAGAACAGGTATTTGTATGTGTATAAAAGGTCACCAAACCGTGAGTTCGATGCTTTTTCGCTATAGACCTCCTCCAACTACTTTCTTTTCTGATTCGTTTTTTACCTTTTTGAGAGTTTACGGTCTGTTGAAATTCACTATCACAATCGTTTGTTCCATCAAATCGATTCTCAGTACCTACTTTCTTATTTCGAATTTAACAAAATTAAAAGGAGGACTAGCAAAACACCTACCTAGGAGAAAAACGTGTATTAACCACTACCGTACGACTATACCTCACACCTCAACTGTTCTACCAATATTAATTTCGGCGATCGGATAGGCTTTATATCTCTTTGTTTCAAGAATCAAATTGTACACTTGTAGTCTTACTTTGGCAATTTTACAACAACAATGCCGTGTATTTTCATTCCGGAATGAAGAGTTTCATTCCGCTGAGAAGTAGGAATAGCAAAATTCTCTTCTTCTCATAGTTGTAGTGTTTACCACTAGAGTACATATATTACATAATATTTAGTTTTATGAGTTGGTATTAAATAACAATTATCAATTTTTCAATAAATCAGAATTTTAAATTTTGTTAATTATCATTTAGAATTATTATACTTTATTCAATAATTTGTCATCACTATTTTATATTTGTTAAAATTCTAAATAATAAATTATATTTTAGAGCTTGGTACCAACTGTTGAAATTAAAAACAAAAAATTATTCTGAAGAAGAATTGTTTTTACTTTGGGCAAAATTTCATTCCTATCCGGATAGGAATAACTTTTACCAAAGTAAGACGGCAACTATTTCGCTTACTTAATTACGTTTTTTGCATTAATCTTAGAAGCAAACCAATCTTAAAAATATTGGGTTATGGAAAAATTATTGTGAGATTTTTGTCACTAGATGGTGTTGGTGTCATTGTCATATATCGGGAAACACTAATCAGATTGTATCATATGAGCCGCGTTAGAAAGGTGACATTTCAGTTTCAATCTACAATTTTCATGATTTTCAGATAGTTTTGTATTTCATCAATCTGCCCAGACCTTGCACCATCTGACTACCATTTGTTTCGATCTCTGCAACACTCCCTTGATGGTCTAAAGTTGGCTTCAAAAAAGGATTGTGAAAATCATTTCGCCAAGTTTTCACCGATAAACCACAGAAGTTCTACACCGATGGGAATTATGAAACTTCTCGAAAAATGGCAAAAGGTCATAGATCATAATGGCCAATATGTACTTCAATTAAATTCATTTTAATTTTTTCAAATTTCTCAATTCTTTATCCCCAGCCCAATATAAACGAAACAAACGAAAACTACAAACGTATTTAGTTCGTATATAGTAGTAATTTTCGTTTAGTTTATTATAATTACTATTTCGTGAATTTCCATAAAAGATAATAATAGCATTACCTACCAGTGCGGCATACCCAGCGCATGTACATATATCTCACTAAACAAAATGAGACCACAAATTTCATGCGCTGATCACAAATATGTCAGTAAAAAAAAGTAGATTAATCTCTAGCGAGTTTAAAAATTCTTATCTACATTTCAGAAAGTCTATTTTTAGTTACGAGTATTCGCTATTTTGTTGACATTCACTATTTGAATTTCGTTGTGGCTTGTGGGTAAATACATATGTAAAGTACAATTTTAATTTTATTTCTTTTATTGCTAACCAAACAAGATGCAAGGAAAAACTATAATTTTGGTAATAGTACATATCATAAATGACCAAACACTATTTATGTAATTAATCAAAAAACTAAACTGTCAAGAGACTTCCTATTCAAAACATAAACCTAAATATAGATTAACAAATTAAACACCGCGCATGTAAAATCTACAAGTGACAATATTTTACTTTTGAGAAATGCGCTTCATTTGTAGATTTACATGCGCTGTCTGCCAGTACAATGCAAGAATAAAATAATCTTCTGGAAATACCTAGTTATTCCTTAGTAAACTTTCTAAAGGATATCCCTGTTTTCATATACCTAAACAACAATTGCTTGAAACTGCTGTGTTCTTGCTCAGGACATCAATCAAGCAAAATGGGAATAAGAGTATTATCTTGTTTCTCGCTTTGAACCACTCAATATTGGATCATTGTTAAAATTATCATATTAAAGATACATTGGATCCAGGTGTGTCAACTGTTGGCAAAATGTTGGGTAAAATCTATTGGGCTTACTAATAGCAACTATTGGAAGTCGCAAAATGATTTCTGTACCAATTCAAAAATAAAATTTTAAACAACTTTATATTTGATAGCTATCATATGGAATCTCGTTATTAACACTAGTGCCACTGGCAGACTAGGGATTAACGATTCGCAATTAGTGATATTTTCGAGATTAGCTACAGTGTGTTAAGTTCAAAATTAGCTAATCACTTGAAACCCTCTAGGTATCATTCTAACATTATAGAAGGCAAATTTGAGTTTCACTGAGAACCGGAAAGAAAGAATTAGGGTACTTTCAGAGACCTACTTTACGAAGTCAATTGTGACGGAATCTCAGGAAGACCCTTATGACGATTCATGTGAGGTAGGTTACATAGCACAGGATTTGGAGTCTCTCTGCAGGTCGATTCGGGTTTTCCTTAAGCAATCGAAATTTTCCTATATAGGAATAATTTTTCCTATGGTTTATTCTGGCATGCTAAGGAATGAATTTGTCGGAATTTGGTTTTATTAATTTAGATACCTTACACCAAGGCTCTATAAGCAGTTAAAAGTTATACATAATTCTTATGAATTTTATTTAAAAAACGAAATACAACCATAAGGTTGAAAACATCAAAACATATTTGTTCTTTATATTCTAAATGTGACTAAACAAATTTGGTGGAATTATTTTTCCCTATCAAAAATATGGTATGCATGGAAAAATAAACGTGAAATAAAATTTTATAGCAAACTGCTATAAAATTGCCAATTTTCTCCTTTTCCAATTCCTAAGGAAAACTAGAATCGATCCGGTGGTGGAATTTTCACTCCTAGTATAAAGTACGGTGGGCTATTGGCTCTTTCAAACCTTTCAAGCCCGCTAGAGAAGATGGTATTTTTGCAGCCATACTGCAGAAAGGTATTGAGAAAATTCTCACCAGCTTTGTCCGGATTTTTCGGGCAAGCTATCCCCTTAACTACATTCCAAAATTGTGGAGAAGGGTAAAGATCTGTATACCAAAAAAGAGGGGTAGTCTAGACCAGCGGCGTAGCGAAGGGGGGTTGAACCCCCCCCCCCCCCTGAGTTTCACATATACTAAAATCATTACATGGTGATGTGTTGATCCACACAAAATAGTTTATAATTCGAATAAGGCTCATTACCTGATATAATACGCATGTAACCTATTTTTGATTCTTCGCATAAAAGAAATGTAAACAAAGCGGCGTAATATTAGACGTAATTTTTACAGATCTGTGTAGACCTTTTTTCCAGATTAAGTTTAGGACAAGATTAAGACGGTCAGGTATCTACCGGTTGAACGCTTGTACCTATAATAACAAAGTTAGCACAAAATATTTGTCAGATTTTTAGCAGTACTCTTAACCTGGATACTTTCTAAAATTGGAGAGTTCTAGGACGTTCAGGCGCCTTAAGAATTACCTAAGAAACACAATCGGTGGGAAGCGACTAAATGGATTGGCATCATTAAATATTCATAGAGATGTGGTTATATAAATAGACTGTGTCCTCGATGAATTGGCCTTAGTGTCACGACGAATCAATAACCATACAAAACTAATAAAAAATTGAATTCAAATAAATTCGAATGCATTATTTTCTTATAGAAATTATTTTTTTTAAAACCCCCCCCTCGACGAATTGCTGGCTACGCCACTGGTCTAGACACCCTACCCAACACATATCGCCCAATTAGCCTCACATCGTTTGTGCTTAGCGAAGGAAAAGTTTTGGATCACCAAATAAAAAGTAAGTCCTTTTAGGAAATCTGCTTCATCAAAATCAGTATGCATTCACACTGGTAAACCTGCAGTGACGGCCCTGAGTAGCCTTGTCACAAAAATTGAAAAGGCGAATGCTGAAAGAAACCGCTCTCTGTGCCTTATAAATAAGCTTCCAACTATACCTCCTATGAGTTGATGAGTGCAACAAGGGAAAAGGGGATTCCGCTTTCCACAATCAGGTAGACCCGTACCATGCTGAAACATCGAAGCGTCACAGCTAAATTAGGCAGTGAGTCAATAACCATTATTGTCAATAACCATTGCCCAAGGAGGCGTATTGTCTGCTTTATTAAGGGTTATTGATGGACTACTAACCTTTCTGAGTAGCCGTGGGTCAAATGATGTCCAGGGCTATGCGGATGGTTTGGCTATCATAATAAGAGGGAAAATTGATGAAATGATTTCCGGTATCATGCGAGATGCACTCAATATAGTATGGTAACTGGGCGTCGAGGAAGGACGTAGTGTTAGTCCAAACAAAACGACTATTGTGCCTTTTATGAGGAGGATAAAGCTTGAGCTCATAGCACTCTCATTAAACGGTACTACGGTTCAGTTTTCCAAATAACTACAAAATAGAGCCACCAAGGCTTTCTGGGACTGCCAGAGACTATTTGGACGAACTTGGGGTTCATCACCAAAAATGATGGGCACATACGCATCGATAGTATGGTGGCCCAAAACTTAGGAGAAAAGAGCGCAAACTTTTTTGTATAAGATTCAGCACTTAGCCTGCCTTGGTAATATAGGCTCAATAGGAACATACCCGACTGCTGCAGTAGAGGCACTTCTAGGACTTGCTCCAGTGCATATTAAAACGGGCGCAATTATGGCCTTGAAGATGCAGGCAGAAGGCAATATTAAGCCAGGCATTATAGGCAAACCGTACCATAGAAATACCTTCGACTGTATGCTAACAACCGACTTCCACAAACACGAGGATCAATGATTTGGTTTACAGACGATTCTAAAACAGAAGACGGTGCAGTGATAGGAATTTATGGTAATGGAATTATACAACTTTGCGTCAAGTTAGGGTAGCTAAAAGCCTAAATGATGCAAAGCTTTTCTTTTATCAGGTAGCCAAGCCCTTAAGTCATATACCGTTATGTCAAGGCTGTTGTGAGACTGTCTTAACATAGTTAAACAACTGACAACCGCAAAAAAGGTAACATTTATATAGATGCCAGGGTACACTGAAATCGAAGGAAATGAGGCTGCTGATGGCCTTGCTCGCGAGGCACAACACTAAGCCCAGATAGAGTGACGCACATACCGTCCAAAGATATTATCAGGTTCATTAGAAGCCTGAACATCGACCGGACGATTAACTAAGTAGGGTTCTTGCACAAGATAACTTTTAGGTCGCAGTGCTATATGGCTAGAACACCCGATGGCCCAGCAATAATAATAATAATGGTTTATTAATGACAATTCACAAGATATTTTTTCTAAAGGTAAATTAACACTCATTATAAACAAAACACCCAATCGTGGGTCACAAGGAGCAAAGCGAGTGTTTTCTCTCTATGCCACTGGGGGCGACAAAATGTTCTCTCAATTTTCACTCAATTACATAAGTTCGGTAAAAAGTGTTGATGAGCATTGAGGTTTTTGTAAATTATTTTTTAGTACTCTTATGTACTCGTGTACCATTGCTCAAATGTTTTTCAATCAGTTCGTCTCAGCTTTCATTTAAATCGGATCCATTAGTCCGTTCAATAATACGCGCGGTGCGGTGCAGTGTATTATTTTCTTTAATTGATTTGTTTTCTATTGGTTGAGAGAAGGAAAAAATTATACTCTGGACCAGACTGTGCGAATTTTCGAACGGACTAACAAATTCGATTTAAATGAAAGCTGATACGTTTGTATGAGATGCACCGAACTACAATAGAGGTAGTTGAATTTGGGTGTAGAAGCGTATGAAACCTGCGTTTCGGTATTTTTCTGATTAAGGTTAGGTATTGATTTATTTGAAATTTAGATTATTATAATTCGATTTGGTTGGAATTTCGTTCTAATGTGAATTCATATTTAATTTGAAGCCTGCGTAATTTTTATTTAATGAACCAAAGACGGTTTTCGTTTTTAATAAGGAGTCCTTTAGATATATAGGCTGTTTTCCAAACGAATATTTATTTGTGGAACCTAACTTATTCAATGTAATTTCTTATGTAATAAGTTAGGTTCCACAAAATAAGTATCGTTTGGAACACAGCCATAGTATGTATCTACATACATATTTTGTATAAAATATTTATTAATTTTTTAATTTAATTTTTCAATATAATTTATTTAAATAATTTTCTAATTTATCCATTTTATATTTTTATTTTTTATTTTCATTTTGCGCTGTTTTTTTGGTTTTAATTTTGTTGGTACACTTGAACATGATTTTCTTCATACATCAGCTGTAAGTATTTACATAATTTAATTTTATATAATGATTTGAATTTTTTTAATTTATTTACACAATTCAATCAAATACTATTCATAAATCATTCTCATTTTATATTTACATTATTATTATTTTTTTTATTAGTTATATGTACATTAGAAAATAATCCTAAAATTAAATTTTTGCATGCCTAAGCGCTAACTCAACTTTAACACTTAATTTATTTGTGTGCTATTCATGTTTTGTTAACTATTATGCTTTAATGATTGATGTTGAGTTAAAGTGATGTGTGTGTATGTTTGTTGATTGAGTGACATTATGGGATGGGGTTTTATGTTCGATTATCTTCTGAGTTGTTAATTTAAAAAAATGTGATTTATAGTTTTGGTTATGGTGTTGGTAAATGGCATGTAATATACCCATTATTCTTAAGGTGAATAGGTCTAGACTCTAGACTCCATTGCTTACCATTTTGCAAAATTGTTTCTATTTGTAAATACACGTAGTTCTCACGTTCATTTGGCATACTTATTATATCCGTTCCTTTACAGTATACTATATACGAGTACGATTATATTTTTCTGCTAGGTTGCACAACACATTTTTTTCATTATTATGTAAACATGAGGAACATGAGAATTTATAGAAACGGTTCAACAATATAATATAGATAAATTATGTGAAAATGTGTAGTAGTCATAATTGAATTGTCTTTAAGTCGTTAAAATTTGTAACTGTATATTGGATAGATCGTCAAAAATGGAATTGATTTCCGTATTTATGAAACGAACTGTTTAATTTCTTGACGGACTCATTATATATTCTAATGTTGCCGTTGTTTTTCTTTATATGAGAAAGATAGCCATATGGAACGTGTTCGAGTTGTTTCCTTTTAATTTATGTAATGTTATGTATTGTTTTGCTTTGTATTTATAAACAAAGTGTTTAGAAAAAATTATGTGCTTCCGATTATGAAATTAGAATTGTGTCGTAACCAAAATATCGATTCGTTTTGTAAGGTTTTGTCTGTTCAATATCACAATATGTAATTGCAAATTTGATTAAGGCAATAACATTCTAAACAGACGTTCAAGATTATAATTTTGTTTGCCAAACAATTCTGTCATATCCGGATAATAAAGCAAATGTCAATTTAAATCCACCGTCGCATAAAATAATGTAGAATATTTCATAATTCCTGAGTTTTGGACTTCAAGAGAATGAGAACTATTGTTATACGATGTTGAATTTGAACACAAGTTTTAAAAAGTTCCAAAATGATAGTTTGTCTATCAAATTTTAATTAACAACAGTTAGAATTACAGTTAAAAACCTTAGAAAACTAAATGCGAGCAATTCTAATCCATTTATACCTATCCGTATTTTATTAGATTTGTACAATCTAACCAGCTAAGAAGCAATCTAACAAATATGTATCTCGCGTAGCAAACGAATGCCATATCACATCTGCGTTCGACAACACGACATACAACTTTTTTATGTAATTTATTTTGTATATAAGTCCATATAGCTTATAGGCGTGGCATGACTATATTTATAAAATTATTTTCTTAATTAAGACATAATATAAATTATTAATTAAATAAATTATTTTAAAAATAGTTAAAAATCGATTAATTTAACTGTAAAAAAATATTTAAACTAAAATCAAAACAAACATAAAAAATGTTACATGTTCGACGTGCCATATGTCGCTTTACTTTATGGGCAATTTTTATTTTGTTTTCGTTTTGTTTTGTTATAAACATTAGGAAATTTAATGCGATGCGGTACCACTCATTTTAGTGCTAGCTTCATTTCTGTGCAGTGTGAACGTATTTTTGTAATTTCTTGTCAAAAAAAAGTAATTTTTATTTTATTTTATTGTGAACATTTTTTATTCGATAGTGAATTTTTCTAAATTGTTAATTAAAAATGAATAAAAATTGATTGTTTCTAATATAATTACGAGTTGTGTGATTATTATATATATATAAAGTGTAATATTATTGTGTTTATTTTATGTATGGTGTTTGTTTGGTGAAAAAAAAAAATTGTATTGAATTTATGTATTTGTGTTCACTGTTCAGAAAGTGGAGAAAAATGGAAATATTTTTCGGCCTTTTACAAATGGAATATATAGCTACATACAACAAAAAAGAAAACATGGAAAAAAAATCTTGTTTTCGCCTTTTCGATGAATCATCAAGAACAGCATCTTCTGGTTTTGTTGCTTAAAAAAAAAAAAAAAATTGCTTTAATTTTACTGCAAAGAAAATGTGGTGTGTACAATGTACATGAAACAAGAAATTGAAAGACAACTCAGACACATCGAGTTGTTGTTGTACCGCACCGTTTTTGTCGAACGCCTGTTATAGTAGTTAAGGTTACCATGTTTTTATATATGGAGTCGGACCATCTAATTTTTATGTGTTACCCCAATTTAAAATGAAAATTTAGGGATGGTCTTAATCCCACTACCTAAGTAGTAGCTATAGTTAGTTGTTCGTGAAATTGTGATAAAATAATTGATTTTCCTCTTGAATATTTTGCCTCGTCGTTTCAATTTTCCGAAGTTTTATGAATGAAAATTTGAAAATTCTAGTAGGGTGGATTATTGTAATTTGTAACCAAAGGTGATTCAAATTTATTCCAATATTTTTTGTGTAACTCACGATGTGATTCATAATTTATTTTCGTATTAGAAAACAATAAATTCTTCAATTATGTATCAGGTACATTGTGATATAATACGGAGAAATCGACAGCAATTACTGGTGTTGGATTATTAAAGATATGGGAGGTGTACTCTACTACCTGACATATTATACTGATATCAATTGGCTGCACCTTTATTTAAATATACACATAATTTCATTCGATTACAAGTAGGAATTCAAATTCGTGCCTGATAAATGATAACACAATGTTGTTATCGGATGACGAACTCATCATCCGTATTTGTTTGTACTATATCGATCAAAACATTAATTTATTTATACAAGTGTTGGGTATATGACGTAAGTGGTTCAATTAAAATTTATATAGTTTCTCAAACACATCAATTCGTATTCTCGAAATATAATTTAATACTTACTTCATAAGCCAACTCATCAAAATTATTTGAATAGGTTAGTTATTTGGCTGTTAATTGAAAATAAATCCTTGAGTTGAGCCAAAATAATAATACGAATAGGTAGTCCAATAAAAATAAACCTAAAACTCATCATAAAAAATAAATACAGTTTTGGAACTTGTCGCGTATGTTATTTAAAACTCAAATAGATTTTTAAAAAAAATACGTAGCCCAATCATTGTCTAGTCTAGACAAAGTAAAAAAACGTTGTTTTAGCATCTAAACCGGTTATCAACAATGTCTTCAAGTTAAAGCCGTCTATTTAGTTACGGTTAAGAGGTACGATTTTTTAAGTTTTTGTCATTTGTGCCCTTGATAAAAAGGCATAAAAAAATCGTGTTTATCGGGATTCGACACGAACATATTAAAGGAGATATGGGACAAAATTTTAGCAAATAAGTAATGCAACCTACAAGGGTTTTTCCAATTTTGTTATCGTTACGCCTTTCAAAGTGACAAAATCCTTCTTCAGCATTTTGTCAATGCCGAAATAACGGGGTCGTAACAATATCCCGCATTTCAAAATCCCGCTTTTTAAAATCCCATTTTTCATAATCCCGCTTTTAAAAATCTCGATTCTGCAAAAATAAAAATCCCGGTTTTGATTTTTATTTTACTTTAAATTAAAATTCTCCTTCACAAGAAAGGGCGACCCGAATTAAAAAAAATACGTCTTTCAAAACCAAGATTTTGGAAAGCGGGATTTTAAAAAGCGGGATTTTCAAAATTGGGATTTTGAAGGCCGGATTTTGAAAAGCGGGCAAACTTACCTTTCCTCGAAATAACGAAAAGAAATGCCAAAAACAGAGTTCATCCTTATTTTTATCACTGAAATGCAGTCGTTAAAGGTGGATTCAGTATTGCGTTCTTTCGTTCCTTTATTCGTTCTGATAATGTTTTTTATACAATCAAAGAAACCAGAATTAAAAATAACGTCATTTTTGTCCAATTAAAATTGGCTTATCAAAATTTGAATCCGCCTTGAGGTCCTGATTTTCTCACAAATATACAGCAAGCTTACGATTTTGCTTACAGTAGGAAAATAAAAATTTCGTAGCTTTCATTATTTCGCAAAAACAATCTTATTTTTTGATTATTTTTCCGTCCGTAAAACTGGCATCCGGTCGCATAGGACAATAAACGGTTAAAAGCAGGGCTAGAAACCGTTTTTTCAAAACCAAAATCACAAAAAATTAATGAAACCGAAGCTATAACCAAAATCCTTAAAACCGAAAAGTAAAACCAAAACCAAACTATGGAATTCAAAGACTATTTTTGACGGGTCTCATTTTGTATTATAAAGTACAGGAAGAAAATGAAAAACAATAACTATTCCTGCACTTTTTAATATAAAACGCTCGCCGTCGAAAATAATCGTCGAATTGCATAGTGAAACCCCAAATTTGAAAACAAATTTAAACCGAAACCATTTATTTACGAGGGTGAATCTAAATGTCTTGCAATATCATATGAAAATATAAGTGAGTGAGACAATTATATATTTTTTAAAACAAAAATTTTGTCGCAATGAAACTTATAGAAGCAAATTTCGATTTAAAATTTACAGTTCGTTTGTTTTCTTCAATTCAGTATCCCGTAATTTGAAAAAATTCTAAAATGAATGAAATTGTACCACTTATTATCATATTACATGACCACCTTCACAAATGTCAAAATAAGAGCGCGATGGGTTTCTCGTTTGTTGACTGCACAACAAAAGAAAATTCGTGTTCAAACTTCAAAGCCGATTTTTAAAATGTATGAAGAAGATCCAGAAAATTTCTTTGATAACATAATAACAGGCGATAAAACATGGATTCATCATTGGGATCTGGAATCCAATCGATTAAACGTGGTGAACCACCACCAAAGAAATTTAAACCTCAACCGTCTGCTGGTAAGATTTTGGCAACAATTTTTTGAGATGCTAAAAGAATATGGATGATTGATTATATGCCACCAAAAACCACAATCACAGGGATCTATTACGTACAGGTTTTGTGAAAATTGAAAAAAGCGATCCGGGAAAAACGGCCAAAGAAAGTTAGAAAAAAAACCTTACTTCTTCACGACAATGCACCAGTATGCACAAGGTCAAAGTTGCTCAACCTGCATTTAAGCAAAGCGGCTTCGTAGAAATTCCGCATCCACCGTATATTCCAGACTTGGCACCCAGTGGCCACTTTCTGTTTCCCAATTTGAAAAAAAAATATAAGGGGCCGGAATTTTTCCAGTGATTCTGAAGTACAATCTGTTGTAAATGAATATTTTATGGAGCAAAAGAAAATTTTTTTTTAGAGGCTTAGGCAAGTTAATTGATCGATGTAACAAATGTATAAACAACTTTAAACGAGATTATGTCGAAAAATAAAAATATTACTGTCTCACTCACTCTTTTTTTTTCATATTATATTGCAAGACATTTTGATTTGCCCTCTTATTTCTTTGGTTCTAAAATTTTATTTTTTGTTATTTTTTTTTTTAAATTTGAACTAGAAGGTAACATAATTTACTTTTGTTTTTCTTAATACAAACTTATTTAAAAAATTTTTTTTTTTTTTTTATTAAACATTTTTTTAATTATTAAAAAATCAAAACCATAAACCTGACAATTTTTAAAAAATCAAAACTAAAATTCAAAAATTTGTAAAAACAAAACCAAAATTTGGCAGTCAGAAAAAACCTAAAACACGGATTGGTTTCCAGCCCTGTTTAAAAGGCATATCCTCGTGTGAATCGAAAATCATTTATTTTTCCATATGAAAATGGTTTACTTGCGATTGGATGGAGGATTAGCCACTATCATGTGCAAAACAGAAAGTGAACTTACCAGTATATGAGCATGTATATAATATAAACGTAAAAAAAAAATGTTTGTAAGTAATTTCAATAAATGCAACTTTTATTTCAAGACATTGTTGATATCTGTTTTAGATGTGACTATTTTTACCACCTTTAACCTTATTTAAATTCCCCTGTTTAACTGGACTAAATATTAGTTTCCCTCAGTGAGTTTGTCTTGCGTTCAGTACCGCGCTGCCCAAAGGGCTGAATGTATTTTTCACGTCAGCGAAAAGATTTCCTTGTACGATCATAACCAAAATAGCAGGCGCACATCAAACAACATCTAAACCCAAAATTTCATAGTTCTAGAGCGGTTGGTTGGTTTTTGAGTTGGAGATTACTCAGACATACAGACATTTTCACAAATGGTAAATTTAGACCCCCCTAGCTTTTTTCATTAAAATCTCCTATTGTACTTTCTTTATTTCTTTGAGAAAGCAAAAAAAAAAAACATAAAATTATGTTTTCATTTATAGAAAAGTAGTAACGAATTCTAATTTATCACAGGAAATGGTCGGAAACAGTCTTACGCAATAACAATGCATGTTAATCACGTAAAGAAATACTAAATGTTTTGTGTTTAGTCAAATTTAAACAATCAATTTTTTTCTGGATCAACGAAGATAGCGATCAGGTGCAACGTCGGCACTGAGAAACCTTGGAATACCGGGATCGTAACTATTTATTCTCAGGCTATCAGTTTTAGAGCTATGTATAAAATTTGTTATAAGATCCTTTTTCGGAGTACTAGGGAAATATTCCTCAATGAAATTCAAAATCTGCTTCTCACAATACGTCCGAACCTAACAGACAAAATTGTCCTTAAATTTTCGATATTAAATATTTCAATATTGATATATTTCTGTTCGGCATGCCATTTCCAAAATCCACGGTTGGGTCCTTACATTGAAAGCGATAATTACGTAGATTTGAAAAATGTAAGTTAAACAAGATGGATCGTCATCAAAAAATCAAAGTAATAAAACATGGCTATTTTAGACAATTTCAAATAGCAACCATTTCCCAAGCACACCCCTAAGAATAAGATTATTTTTCCAAAGAACATTTTAATTTCTACATTTTTCTTTTCAAGGAATCACATAACTTTGTTTTATTTGTAATGTAGGCCACTCGGTATAACTAACCCGAAAGCATCATAATATGTAAGTACGGCACTGCTTACGTTACAAATTAATTCTAATTTACTTCTAATTATACCATCTTGGTGACTTTTGTACACGATTATGAGAGAGCGGGACTGTAGCTTGTTCTGAGTATGAGTAGTTTGTCTACTAGGTTGTATCGATTTTCTCGACTTGTGCTGGGATATACTGGAAAAGCGTCTGTCATCTGATTAGTATCAATACAGATTGGACACGTCTGTCAGGTGACTTTTGTACACGATTATGAGAGAGCGGGACTGTAGCTTGTTCTGAGTATGAGTAGTTTGTCTACTAGGTTGTATCGATTTTCTCGACTTGTGCTGGGATATACTGGAAAAGCGTCTGTCATCTGATTAGTATCAATACAGATTGGACACGTCTGTCATCTGATTAGTATCAATACAGATCCTCGTACTATAACTCGTACAAAGTAATTCTAATTTACAAGACTAGTAATAATTTAATAAGTATTTGTTTGAAAGTTTAGATACCTTATCCGATTTTCCATACCTGATTTTCGAAGCGAAAAAATAATGCATACTTCATTTGCTCGCATTTGAAACCAGAGAAACAAAGCAAAAAATTGCTTTACATTCGATGGATTGTTCGATAAGAACCTCGCTACATGAAACAAATTAGTAAGACCTGCAGAATGTTGTTGAAAGCAAATCACTGACCATACTACGCACCATGTATGGTTATTTAAAGACATTAACTATGTATTTAAAAACGTTGACGCTATATATTTGATTTTAAGTTGACAAAATTTGATAAATTGCTAATTGCTATTATGAACTCGGAAAAAACCGATTAAAAAATGCCTTAGACCATTTTGTTTGACTCGCGCTAGCGAAGTGACGTTTCCATATAAAATTGTAAAGTAGCCTGTCTCCAACATCTGCAGCACAAAGTACTCTTGTGACCGATAGGGTAACTATAACAAGTATAATCAAAATTAGTACCCACAGATGTCACTACAAAATTCAGTAGATACATTTAGTACCAACAGAAGTCACTGTAAATTTAAATTTACATATAAATAAAATAAAAAACGTTTTAAAAAAATTATTTTACTGACCCATAAAATGGATAATTTTAATTAACTTTAAGTTGCAATGACATCTGTTGGTAATAAATAAATCTACTTAATTTGGTAGCGACATCTGTGGGTACTAATTTTGATTATACTTGATATAGTTACCCTATCGGTCACAAGGCTACTTTGCGCTGCAGATGTTGGGGACAGTTACAAGCCATTGCTGGCGGTCCATTATATTATATGGTCTAAGAAAAATGCACTAAATATCCCAGTTGTACGATATAGCGCTCCAAAAGCGATCATTGGTCAATCACGATGATGCTCTCTTATACCTCACCGTGAGCATCACTTTATACGATAATTGGTAAAAAAGGAACGAAAATAATGCGAACATTGTAATTTACTTGTATGAAAAACAAATTTAAAAAGCCGAAGATTTCTTATTTTTTGCTTTATGTACTTCTGTTTCATGTTTTTAACGTGACATCTCAAACAAAATTTCTCGATTGCTCACGCAAAGTACAACTGGGATTGCTTTCGATGATAATTTTCGAACAATTTCGGTGGTTAGTATATTTGATTTTAAATTGAAGGTAAGGAATACTTAACGTTCTACAATACGTTTCAATTTTGTTTTTGTTTTGGTTGAAATGAATGATATTTGGTTTGAACATCTAACGAAGATGAATGAAATTATCAGTGTTTAAATTCAAATTTCGTTCTTTTATTTATTCTCTTTTTGCGAAAGAAGAGAAAAATATTTTGTTTTGTTTCTTTCCTCCGGAACGAAATCGAAAAAAGTAAAATATCTCTCCTATCCTATCTTTTGTGGTTTATATGAGGGGAGATATTTTACTTTTTCGATTTCGTTCCCGGGAAAAGAAACAAACAAAAATATATTTTGTTTTCTTTCACAAGAATAAATTTCACAAAGAGAGATAAAAAGATAAAAGAAGGGAACGAAAAAATGAATTTAAACACTAGAAATTATTTTTGGTCGTTCTTTTTTTTCCCCTTTTGAAAGACGAAATAAAATCAAAATGAAAATGGCAATATTTAGGTTGTGGAAGTGCTGACAAATGGTCGGGGTAAATACCTAAGACCATACAATAGAATGGATCGCTAGCGAATTGACGTTTCTCCAATACCTTCAGCGCAAAGTAGCCTTATGACCGATAAGGTAACTGTAGCAATTATAACCAAAATTAGTACCCACAGATCTCACTAAAAAATTCAGTAGGTACATTTAGTACTAACAGATGTCACTGCAAATTTAAATTTACATATAAATAAAATAAAAAACGTTAATTCAAAAAAAATATTTTATTGACCCATAAAATGAATAATTTTAATTAACTTTATTCGAACATAAGATTTATTATTTAGATTTATAAGATTTATGATGGATGAAGTTGCAATGACATCTGTTGGTAACAAATAAATCTACTTAATTTGGTAGCTTTATCTGTGGGTACTAATTTTGATTATACTTGATATAGTTACCCTATCGGTCACAAGGCTACTTTGCGGTGCAGATGTTGGAAACAGTTAAAAGCCATTGCTGGCGGTTCACTCTATTCTATGGTCTAAGGTAAATACATTAAATTCGGTAAAAACTACCTTTCGTACTGGTTGCACTTGAAAGATTGAATGAAAATTTGTTATTTTACTTTCAAGTTATGGGTGGGCCTTAATTAAATTAACCATTTGATTGTTGAATAACTATCAATTTGCTTGTTAATTGAATTTTGTACCCATACATTTTAAAACAACGCTTCAAAATTTGACGCAAAGTGGTGCAGTCTCGAGTTTTCACTCACATCTTCACGCACACTATCAATATTCTCATCTCTTGTCTTCCGCATCATTCCTTGCTCAACGCATTACCATTTAGCAAGGTCAAAAGTTTACTCAAACTTTTAATATTTTTGACGCTACTGAGCACTGCGTTCAAGTGATCAGAAGTTCATATTATTTTACCTAAGTATTGATTAAATTTAAGCGATAGCTCTATTTAATGGATAATATTGGATTTTTTGGACCAGTCTACGACAGACCAACTGTATCTCAAAAAAACCTATTAAAATTAATTAATATAATTGTTGAATTTACGAGGGCAGTTCAATAAGTAGCCAAGTTTGGGAACTTGGGAACAAGAAGTGGTCATAGGGGTCTAGATCTGGAGAATATGGTGGATGCGGAAGCAACTCGTATCGTAATTCATTCAATTTCTTTTGAGTTTTCCATGAGGTGTGAGCTGGTGCCTTATCATGATGAAAAAGAACTTTCTTCTTTGCAAAATGTGGTCGTTTTTCTGTATTTCAACGTTCAATTGGTCCAGTTATGTCTCATAATAATTTCTTGTGATTGTTTTTTGTGTCACGATATTCGATGAGTATCGCACTTTGTACATCCCAAAAAACAGTCGCCATAATCTTTCCAGCCGATGCAATCACTTTTGCCTTCTTCGGTGCACTTGAACCAGCTTCAATCCATTGTTTCGGCTGTTCGCTTGTTTCAGGAGTGTAGTGGTGAATCCATTTCATCAACGTTTATGATTCGACGTAAAAATGCATTTGGATTACGTTGAAACATGGCCAAACATTGCTTTGAAATGACCGCACGATTGTGTTTGTGATCGATTGTCAACAAACGCGGCACTTATGATAAACCAATTTAAGAGGTATGATCAAGCGCATGTATTGCTATCTCTTTCACTAAAAAATTACGTCATTCGGTGCTTCTTTCGGTGCTATACTTTTTTTATAAACGCTAGTTCATAGCAAACAAAAACAAATCGAATTGTTTTGCGGCGATAGTTATTGTGAAAATTTTAATAAAAACAACAAAACCTTGTGATTTTATCGCACCGAATGACGACATGCGCAAGAAAAGACAATTTGAAACAGCTGTCAATCATACCTTTCAATTGGTTTATCGTGCGCGGCACCCATCTTGCTGACAGCTTTTTCAAATGTAAATGTTCATGCAAAATGTAACGCACCCGGACTGTGTTCATAAACTCTACATTGTAACAATATTGTTAACAATGACAGTTCTAAAGCGTTCATAAACCTCGGTTGTAACCACAGCAACGTGCTTTGTATTGTTCATAAACCTAAACCAAAATTTCCCCTTATTGTTACAAACGTCATTTACAACTCTACTCAATACTGCCTTTCCAGCTGTCATTAAAAGAAACAATTATGGATTCTGATCGTATTGATCAATTTACGGATGAAAATAATTTATTCGATACAAATGAATACGTGAAATGAATATTGGTTCTTGTTAATTAAATAATTATTTTTTTTATTATATGTATGTATGATAACGAAGAAACAAAATTTTGCTAAACAAAGTTTGTTTTGGTAGCAAATTTGACGTTTGTAACAATATCGTTGTTAACTGCTATGTCATTTGTACAATGACAGTTGTAACAATTTGTTACAATGTAGAGTTCGTGAACGCAGTCCCGGCCTGTTGAGATGTTTACGATGTCAGCTATCTCAGGTACTTTCACTCGGTGACTTTTCAAAACGATATCATGGATTTATTTTTTCGATCATTTCTGGGATTGTCGCTTCTTTTGGTCGACCTGAACGGTGTTCATGAATTGTGCTTGTATGACCACGTTTAAATTCTGCAAACCAATAAACCACAGTTGTTTTCGGTGGAGCAGATGTGTCATAATATTTATCATGCTTTTTCTTGGTTTCTTTTGCGGTTTTCTCAAGCAAAATATAATGTTTAATCACTGCGCGAAATTCGGTTTTATCCATTATTTTGAAAATTTTCTGGAATCTCGAGAAATTCGGGTTCTTTGTACCCGTTACCGGGATTTTAAAAACAGTCGGGAAAGCAACCCCAATCCATGAAGCAAATGCAATACTCCATTGTTTTAAAAATCAATCAACAACGCAAAGCAAAGTCAATTGTAAATATTATCTAAATTCTTTATTTAGTAGGGACAGTTTGTATTCATAATTCTAATTGTTACGGTTTTAATTTATAGTCCAGTGCTTAAAGGTTTTTCACTCAGAATTCTTTCGGACAAAACCGATTGACGTGAAATTTGGACAGTTAGTAGGGAAAGGCTCAAATAATAAAAGTGTTATGTAGTACCGATGTGTGCTGTTATCCTGGGAATGGATGACACCCCTTCTCGGGGGTTGAAATTACACTCAAAATAACCGCAGAAATAAATAATATTTTTCGAGTTATTCGCGAATAAAAATGTTGATTTTCCATCTAAAAGTGTATGTTTTAGGGACATTTTTCACAAATAACTCGAAAACGCATGTTTTTACAAACTGCTTTTTACAAATAGTTAACTTAGTGTATACATATTTTGTAAAATGGATTGATAAGATCTGGTTGTTATTTGAGGCTTCTAATTTCAGTGATTCAGAAGTTACTCCAATTCTACAACTGTTTTTAGCAGTGATGAAAAACGTTATTTGTGTAACGTTACACATTATAACGTTATGTTATTAATTAAAATAATTTATTATAATTTTTTTTTAAATTTATTTTTTTTTATTTTTTTTTTATTTTTTATTTTTTCATGTCATAACGTTTTTGTGTCAAAACGTTACATAATTCGTCGGCTACACAAAAATATTAAAAATGTATAACGTTACACATAACGTTATGGTAACGTTACACATAACGTTATGTAGTGTGTTAAACGTAACGTTTTTCATCACTGGTTTTTAGTCATGTTTCTGAAAATCTCAGTTTACTCAGCCATGTAACAAATTAGAGCAGTACAAAAATAAATTTCCGATCGCGACTTGAATGACCTTGAATATTTTATTTCATAGCTATAACTCCCGCGGTTTAAAAAATATTTAAATTCCAAAATATGTAAACTTTTTTTTAGCCCACCTATATACTGCAAAAACTAACCAACGGTTGTCCTCCAAAGCAATAGTAATGCCCCACCTTTAACTTAAAGGGCTTGCCCTATGAAAACAACTCGGTCGGATATTTTAAACCGACATTTTCAATTTTTGACAACATTATTGTTATTCCTAGAGTGATGAAATTATTTCAAAATATTTAGATCGAATTTATGAAAGCCATCTATTACAAAAATTGGTTAAAATCTTTTGACGGATTCATTTTTTTAATAATTTCGTCACGGTAGGAATAATAAATTTGTAAAAACTTGGAAATGTCGATTTAGAATGTCTATCCGATATGTTTTCACAGGGCAAGCACAGAAAATTAAAGTATTTCATAGAATTAAAGATTATTTTGGAGTTCATAAACTTAAATTTGAAGGACTCGAACTTTTTCAGATACTTATTTGAATTTAAAAAAAACAATTGATTTCTGTTTACTTCACTTAAAGTTTTCCGTAGGCCGAATATTGACGAATGTGTTCATCGCCATGACCAATCGTAATCAGATGAGAAAGATACCTCATGCATAGAAGCCTTCTACCCCTATCGGAATTCAATCCCGGCACCTCCCAATTCAACCACCACACCTTTAACCACTGCACGATTTGATCGGTAACTTATGTTGTATAATATTACAATATTGAAACATATGGAATACAATATATGTCGTACGATTTAACAATTTCAAATTTAAATCTTTCAATGATATATACATTAAGTATCTGTATGCATTGCAAAGAATCACAATCGAATGCATCTAATGAAATTAACACTTACAAAAACCTACATACATCTTTACAGATTAGGTTACATTGAAAAAACATCGTTCATAAAAACACCATCAAAGAGAAAATCATATATTCTGCCAACACCTCTCATGTTAATCAACCGTACTAAAAAAAAATTATTAGAAAATCAATCAATCAAATCGATAACTTTCCAAAATTCCTCAAATTCATTCTACATCTAACTTTTCTGTTAGCCAATAAATTTTCGCGAATTACAATTAAGTAGTAGTTCTGTAATACACAAGTTAATAATTATCGAAAGTGCTGTAATTTTACGTAAGTAAATAAAAGAAAAGAAATTCGAGATTTAGTTTACGAGCTATAAAAATTTAATAAAAAGAAAAAGTCGTTTCTTTTATGAATGAAGTAGTACATTATAAGCAAGATTGATCTCTACGAGGAGTATGTTATAATCGTACATGCACTCGTATGTATAAATATTTGAATTACATATTTTCTTTGAATATTTTTCTTGAATCGTCCAAAACAAAACCAGATGTTAACGATTTAGATTTTAGAATTTTAATTTATCTTACAAATTAATCTTTTATTTACTTTTTTATGTTTGGTTTCTTTTTTTTTTTTTTTCAATCCATGTTTGGATTGTTCTTCAATGTGTTTTTTGGTTTGTGGTGTCTTTATGTTAGTACAGCGTTAGTCTGTAGATGGATAGTCCATTTTCGAATTTTATGCATCATATCCGAAGCAAAAAAAAATATTAAAATACAAGTGAAGAGAGATGTTAACTGGAATTTTATGAGTCATTGAACAAACCCTTATACAAATTTTATATAAACCCTTTTCAAAGCCAAAAAAATAATTAAAATGTCATTTCAGGGCAAAATTCAAATTTTTTGTTATTAAAATGCTTTGTTTTTTTACAAATGGGCTTGTTGGTTGATAAATTTGGTGAGTTATATAACCAGTGAATAAGCATTTTTTAAAAATTTGTAATCTTTTCATATTAACTAAAACTCTATTCTTCAGTCTATCAGTTTGACTTATTTTAACTTTTTGTTGTTTTAAATTGTTTAGAGGTCAACTTTATCGATTATTTTATTGAAGTCTTTAATATAGATAATTGTATTGATTTTTATTTGACATCGTTCATCATCATTTGACCGAAATGCATCTTTTCGACACTGGTCCCCGTTTAAAACTTTTGTTGGGTTTCTTGCTTCATCTGCGACTTCTGTGTATAGTGAACCGATGACAACAACAGAACTGCCTTCTGCCTTGTTATTTTTCGGTACATATGCCACCAAAGCTACATTGTCGTTAAAACCAAATTCACTTGTATGCACTATCCGGTTGCGATCTGGTAATATCTCTTTTGGAATATAACTCTCATTTTCTCGAAGAGTACCAATAAAATACATTCCTGATAAAACTTATAGTTTTTCATCATCATCCAAAGTCGTAAAAAAGTTATCCGCAACAATCGTCCTTCCACTATTTTGGTATTTATTAAGGAGTTCTAGTAACACCCTTTCGCTCACGCCTTTCGTTGTATATACTGCGTAAATTTTGTATTTCCCCTATATGGAAATAGCTGTTCATCAACTGTTATTGCTTCGCCGAGATATACTCGAATTTGTGCCGCTTTATCAGTCTGTTGTCGCTCGACACATGTTCCCTGGTCATCAAATTTTATAAAACGACCAATAGCCCAAAAGTGGTTGATTGACATTGTTGCTCGAAACACTGGATCGTTTTTTGTTGACCATAGTTCTCGTGTGTGTTGCATGTTAGAATGATTCACCCCCTTTGTATCTATTTAGTTAGTGGGTCTTTTTGAGTTCTTGTCAGCGTTATACTTTATGATTTCAATTTCTGCATTTCTATTTGTATGTCTTTTGATAAGATTGACCATTTGTTCGGTTATTAGTGTTTTAAAAATGTCGCTTGGTTTGGGACTCATTTCTCGTCTTGCTTGCCCACCTATTTCTCTAATAATATTCTGAGCTCTAATACGTCCCGCGGCTGATGGTTGTTTCTGCCATTTTGTTGCATCTCGCGCCACAAAATATTCAATACAGGTAGAGGATTGTAAATATTGCTCAGGGGCGACTTCATCTTCTGTATGAAGTTCTTCCCAAAGCTCATCATCATCAGTATCGTCAATATCGCCCAAACCTCTGCTTATCTGGTCCGATTTCATATCGGAAATTTCACCGTCTGAAACATAGTCTTCACCTCCATCGCTAAAATGACCTAGGTCGCTTTTATTTTTGTCACATATTTCTTACTCAATCCTACTAAGTTCTTCCTCTCGTAAAATAATAGTTTCCAAAATAAAGTTTCCATAAACACAAAATAAAAAATTGTTGTATATAAAATATATAAAACAAAAAAGGTCTGGTCAGACCTATTCATGTACAAGAGTTATAGAAAACGAAAAAACCTTTTTTTTACCCCCACGCAATATAAAAATCAAAAATTTTCCTGTAAATTATTGAGGAATTCGTGGATTTTCAAATAAGTGTGGACACTGTTTCTATGAAAATAACTTAATCAAAACCCCAAAAGGCCTGGCCAGACCTATTAATGGACAGAAAGCTAAGTTCACCAGATTTGTCCGTTGAGCTCGTCAAGAAAATGACAACTTGACCTAGTTAAAAATCGAGTTAAAAATATGTAAAAACATAATTATAAATATGTAAAATATGTTGGTACAAAATATGTTAGTACGAACAATGTTGGTATGCCTGAAATATTGTGTCCAGCGAGATAACATATTTTTAACTCGGTTTTTAACTCTGTCAAGGTGCCATTTTCTTGACGAGCTCAATGGACAAATCTGGTGAACCAAGCTTAAAGGTTTATATGAGTTATTCAAATTTCAAATATCAATTTTCAAATTTTTTCAAACAAAATTAACTCACAGACATTTGGCTCATAACCTATGTACATAGTATGTATACATATATTTCTAAAGATGTCGCTCAGTTCCGTGCCATTGCTTCAGTGTCAGTGATAAAGAATATTCGTCCGGGACTGAGACTTATTTAGAGAGTTTTTTGTTAGCGCCCGGCATGCTATGCAGATCAGCCAATTTCTTTCCTTTATCTAAATTTAAGTTTGACGCACTATTTATTGGTAAACGATAACACAGGCACACAGAAAAAAAATGTCAAGGCCCAGAGGGTAGACCCCTACTCCTCCGTTTTTGGGGTCCCTGAAACCGAATATGACCATAAAAAAAATTAACTAGCCTTTTCCCCGTTACTACCCCCTTGGAGGTCGAAATTTCAATTTCCATACAAAATTGAGATGGATGTAAATTCTATGTTTTTTGGGGCGCTGGAATTAAAAATGGCAATTAAAAGTAAATTTGACCCCTTCATCACCCTCTTCTGCTAGCACTCCCTTACTAGCCCCAGAAGGTTAAAATTTCAATTTTCATGCTAAAATGAGATGGATGTGCATTTCTATGTTTCTTGGGGTGCTGGCATTGAAAATGACGATAAAAATAAACCTCCATCATCCCTAGCATCCCTTTACCCAGGAGCAGAAAGAGGGTGAAATTTCAATTTTCTGGCAAAATTGAGATGGACGTGTATTTCTATGTTTTTTTGGGCGCTGGACTCGAAAATGAGAAAGAAAAGTAAATTCGACCCTTCCATCATCCCCTAGCACCCCTTTACTGCTCCCAGAAAGGGATTGAAATTTCAATTTTCATACAAAGTTGAGTTGGATGTAAGGTATATTCAGTCAACTCAACTTCGCATGAAAATTGAAATTTCAACTCATTTCTGGGGGTAGTAAAAGGGTGCTAGGGGTGATGGAAGGCTCAAATTTATTTTTCGTTGTCAGTTTCGGTGTATATATACACATCCAATTCAACTTCGCAAAAAAATTGAAATTTCAACCCCTTTCTTGGATGGTAAAGGGATACTAGGGGTGATGGACGGGTCAAATTTACTTTTTATTGTCATTTTCAATGCCAGCGCCCCAAGAAACATGGCACATCCATCTTGATTTTACATGAAAATTGAAATCTCAACCCCTTTCTGGATGTAGTAAAGGGGTGCAATGGGGTGGGGTGGTTCAATTTCAGCACCCCAAAAAACATAGAAATGTACATCCATCTCAATTTTGTATGGAAATTTAAATTTCGACCCCACAGGGAGGTGGTAACGGGGAAATGGCTACCTAGTTAAAAAAAAATTGTATGGTCATATTCGGTTTCAGCAACCCCAAAATCGGAAGAGTAGGGGTCTACCCTCTGGGTTTTGACATTTTTTTCTGTGTGGCTGTGTAATTTTTAATTTAATTGTTGAGCGAAAAGTTGGTATAAAAAGTATGGTGCTACTATCGCTGAACAATGGAATTAAAATTCATCAAAGCAATCTTCAAAAGATTCAAAGTTCAAAATTAAAAAACAAAAGGGTGAATCGTCTTATAAAACTGGCTCCTGCTACCGGGAACCATTTTTGTATGACGGCCCTTTCCCTTTTTTATTGATTTTGATTTTTTGATGAATTTTAATTCCATTTTACAGTTTTTTTTTTAGTAAACAAAGACTATAATTACATAAAATTATGTTGAAATTGGTTACATTAATATGAAAAATAGAAATTCATTAATTCCGGAACCAAAATATGGGCCGGAATTCTGGAAGGCCCTAACCTGTAAACCCGAGAAACAAATCATAAAATCGACTTTCCAAGATGTCTTGAACTCTTGAATCGTTTTTCTATAGGGTTTTCCAATAAGAGGTTTCATTTTGATTTTTGAATAGCCTGCTATTTGGGCAGCTGTCAATTTTGAAGCTGTCATCTTTTGACATTTGGTAAGTAAAAACTACGCCATTACTAAAAATGGTACGATACACGCTTCAACAACGCGTTGAAATTATTAAAATTCACTACAACAGTTCGTAAAACTAAAGAATTTTTTGGTCGTCGTGAAGCACCTTCTCGGCCGGCAATAGTGAAACTGGTGGAAAATTTTGAGCTGTTGCGACAAGTTAGTGATGTGAAGAATCGAAACCGTGTGCGTCGCTCAAGAACAACTGAGAATATTGCTGCTGTATCCCGCAGTGTTGAAAAAAACCCAGATTTGTCGATTCCTAGCTAACGAGCTATGATTAATGATGTTTTATGGCCGGAATTGGAAGATATTGATGTGGACGACGTTTATTTTCAGCAAGACGGCGATATGTGCCACACAAGTAACGAAACAATCGAAATTATGCAAGAAAAGTTTCCTGACCGTGTTATATCTCGAAGAGGTGATCACAATTGGCCACCGAGATCTTGTGATTTAACACATTTAGACTTTTTTCTTTGGGGCCACGTGAAAGATAAGGTCTATGCCAATGCTCCACAATCGATTCAAGACCTTAAAGATGAAATTCGTGAAGTTATCGAGGACATACAGCCGCAAATGTGCGAACTGGTCATGGAAAATTTCATGAAAAGGATATGGTGCTGCAAGCGTAGTCGTGGCGGCCATTTGGCTGATATCGTTTTCAAATGTTAATGGCATACCTTCCTCTTTACAATAAAATAAACATTTATTGATTTCTCTTAAAAAATACTCGTTTTTTTAATATCAAAATGAAACCTCTTATTGGAAAACCCTATATAAATAAATTAATGCATTCACAAATAAATATGATATGAAAATGCACTTTTTAATAGAATGTAATCAATTTATTTTTCCAATGCACACATTCAATGTGAGACAATAACAAACAGTTTTACCTTAATATTTAAAAATAGTTTAAATTTAATTAGAAATTTCTTACTCAGCTGTAATTTTAATAATTATTTTGCATACATTCACATTGTGTTCAATTATTTTCAAATTCTAGAAATTATAAGTAAGTTCTAAGTACATATAAAATTCCCAGAACGATTCCCAAAATTTAAAAAAAAATATTTAAACTGTAAAACTCTAATCAATGTTTTCAGTTTAAATGAAAATGGTAATGAAATTTTAATTTAAATCTAAGTGGCCAGCATTTGAATTTAAAGTTTGAAATATAATACAAATTAAATATTGGATCACAAACACTGCAATATCAAATGATCAAAAATAATATTTCTAGAGTTCAATTAAGCAGAATGCTGCTTATTCTAGCAATGCTATTAGAATTTATTCTTAGAAGAAATACAAAATCATTTCACGTGACCTATCTCAATTTATTTATTTCATTTCGCTTTTTTTTCATTTCTTAATTTATTTTATTATTAGTTCAGTACAATGATGAGATGAAATGAAACCAAACTATTGTGTATATTTTGTATAATTTGTGCGGTGGTGGTACAGAAAAATAAAAACCGTCGTTTGGTTGAGATCATTTGCATAAAACAAAGACGTTTTATTATTATATAAAACAGTACTCATATATTTTTTTATATGGATGTATTAAGTGGCGCGAGATACACATAATTCGCGAATTGATGTTCTTTTTATGATACCTTCTCATTCTATCTATAAAAGTAGTTTAGCAAGGCATATATTATGTTAAAATTTTTGTTGTTTTGAGTTGTGTTCTTTACAATTCGATACAATCGAAACAAAATACAATTCTATGTAACGAGCGAGAAAATTGCGCGCATGTGCCTCCGCAGGTTGTATGTCTTTTGGTGTATCATATTGTATGTGGAATAATTCAACATAAAGTTCGTACTTATATTTTATGTATGTAATGTGTATCGCAAATATAAAAAAAAAAAAATACTATAAAACTAATAATAGGGTTACTCACTAAAATAGTAATATAGTAAGGTCTTTTATTTTGTAATAAATACTCGAATGTCACACTGTACTTGGAAATATTGATGGAATAGATAATAGCACTGCATTACTTTTATTATAGAACTTCGTTTTGAGGAACACATGAATAATTTGGTTTGCGTGAATTAAGGACATTTTACAAATAATGATTTTTATGTTATTACACAACATTTTAAAATGATTAGATAGCTTACATACTAATTGCACGGATATATTTAATCCGCTGAAGAATCTAATATATTCGTTGTAATTAGATTTAGTTTTGTTGTTTTTAATGGGTAAAATCTTTAGTTGTTACTGTAATTAGGGTGTGTCTAAACTATGTCGTGATAATGAATTTAACAAAAATTAGATTAATGATCTAATGGTATTGAGTTTAAAATTTGCTGTCACGATTAGAGGGAGAGAAAGAGATAGAGCCGGTTAAGGTCAGTGTTATGTCAATTGAACATTGATCATTTACTGGGAGAAATAAATTGGGAAATTGGTTCAAATAATTTGATTATCGCCATCGAATAGAGCTCTTTTTCAATGTTCACTACAATGGAATAACAGGCATAAGTTTCCGAGTAATTAGAAATTTCCTTGTGTATTCTTCGACGGGTACGGAAATGGAAATTCCCCCTTTTTTAGTTTATTGTACATATTTTGTGTATTTTACAATACATATGTGAGAATTATTGTATGTTGTATAAAAACATACTTTTTGGGGTGAGTCTCAACTAAACTGGAATAGGGTTCAGTATAGTGCGTTTAATCCTTGGTTGACTTGCTAGTATTTTTGATTCATCGATCTAGCTGCACGAACAAATACAAAATTTTTTTTTCAACCTTTTATATAAAGGCATACAAAACAACACATCCTTGTTAATATTTTTCAAGTTATGTGAGTTCATAAATTCAATACAATTTTTTGAACACCATTAAGTTATGGTTTTTTTTTTGCACCGTCAAATAACGTAAACAACGAATGTGAGGAGAATCATATCGTCAAAAAAAAAAACGCGATTAACAATTAAAACCAACAACAACACACCACTATATAAAAAAAGTGTAATTTTTTTCGTTAATTTTTTGCTTTTTGTTTTATTTTTATTATTTTAGTAAGTTTTTCTACTTTTACGTTTTGTTAAAATAACATTGTTTAAGGAAAAATACTAAGTGCAAAGAAAAGAACAACAATTTTATTTAGTGATTATATTCTTTGCACAGAAAGAAGGAGCTATTGTTTTACATTTACGGTGAAATTGTGCAAGAATTATAAACAAATCAGGGATTAAAAAGGATATTGTAATTTAGTGTTTTTAATTATTTACCATTAAGAATAGCACCAAGTGTGGTGTGGGTGGTTTCACCGAAACGTCGTGGATTTTAAAATAGATTTTGTTCAAAAACTTAAAAATTATTGTAATTATTATGATAATATGAGTGCTCCGGTATCGTCGTCACAGCAGCAACAACAACAGCATCCACCACAAGTACCACCAATACCACCAGCAAAGCCAATTTTATCATCACCCGGGGCCTATATGGCGAATTTTACATCGTCACAAACAACCCCGACCGCAGGTATTCACAGTGTCAATAAATCACATGAGAAACCTGCGATTGCTGCCCGACCTATACCGCCACCGACCTTACCCAAGTATTCAGCAAGCTTTGGTAAAGTGGATCGAGAACGAAATGAGTTTGGGAAAATTGATAGAGCCGAACGTGAAAAGGTGTGAATTTGTAACATTTTTCAATAGTTTGTTAGTAGTTAATCAATATTTTTTATTTTAGTTGAAAATATTTGTAGGATATTGTCATTTTTAACAAGAAGATGCAACAATCAATCAAGATCCTAACTAAATTTACTTAATATATTTGGATGAAAAAAAACTGATTTAAGTAAATCAAAATAATTCATAATTGCAATTATGATTTTAAAATTAAACTTAGTTTAAAATTTAGAAACCCCCGGCTAAAGTGTTGTATCTCATAAATTCAATTCGAAATTTTAATCAAATTAAGTTATCGTTCGAATATTTGCGCAAAATTCTTTGACTCTCCAAATGCAAGGTTTTTGCAATGTCACGTTTTTGACCTAGTTTAACCATCCCGCCATTGAACCATTAGTTCAGCATTTAGCCACGAAGAAACAACTACTGTAATTTTATAGCATAACATACTTAATATGATATTTTATATTAGATATCAAACTTTAAGTCTCTTTTTTATTTAAGTCCCCAACCAAGTCATAAAAATATTAATAAATAAAAAAAAACTAAACAACTAGTTTTCCAGCTCTAATAAATTTATAGCTTTGATGATTATTTTTATTCATTTTTTTCCATTTTGGTTATTGAAATTTTGTTTGTAAAATGATCCCATCCCATTGCCCGTAGGCAGTAAATTTATGATAATTTAAGTTTCTTTTTATTTGTTTGTATTGCTGCTCCGAACGATTTTGGAATGCAAGCACCTTTTGAATAAGCATACTTACTTATAACGTATTCAATTTCTAAATTTGGTGTATTGATGATGCATGTCGGTTCTCTATCAACAGTAAATTATCCAAATGAAAAATTGATTGTTGCATCTTACATATTTAGATACATTTATTAACCAACCATAAAACATTAATTTTTAAATAAAAATCAACTCCTTGTATATAAAATAGATGACCTTTCTCAAATATATATTATTTTTATTTCCCGGCAAAAACCTTTTTTCTTTAATTTTCCACATCACTATTTTTCCAACTAGATAAATTACACATTTGTTTTAATATATATAAGTATGTGTATATACATATAGTGATTTGTATATAATATGTAGATATGTAGATAAGAAAAATAGATATCATGATAGCTTTTAGTTTTTCACATTTTTCCTATTCAAAATTGAAAACCTGAAAAAAAAAATTTAAGAATTTATTCATCACAAATATGTACACAAGTTTGTCTCTTTATATGTTTGTTTGTGTGTGTATGATTAATAAAAGCGATATCATCATCATCATTACGATTATGTTATATCGTCGTATACAGTTGATGTCGTCTTGAGAATAAGAATATGGTACAGAAAAATCGATTTTTTTGTTTCGAGATGATGAAACGAGAATTTCTTATATGTTATGTGTTATATTGTTAGGTGTATGTCGAACGGGAGGAGATGGGTAATTCTTTGTATTTGAGAAACAATGGCACAAATATGTCATCATGCTTCCATTTCTGTCATCAAAAATTTAACACGGAAATTGCATTATTATTTTATAAACAAACTTCGGCCAGTCAGTCAGTATTATTAATTTTTCAATACAATTTTTCCATGCTTTTTCCTGTGAATTTATATAATATATTTTGTTGTTGCTATATTGGAAAATGAAATCGTGACACAACTATATTTTATTCTACAGTATTTGCCGTATACAACATTACAATGATGAAATGAATTTATAAAAGTAGAGTTAAATCAGCCGACAGACGTACTGCTGTGTTTTATACTGTATTGGTATTTGATTATTTTGTTTATTGAGGAAACTGAGATAATTTTTAATTGATTTATTATCGTTAAAGAGAAATTGATTGTGCCGAATATTATTATTACTTAGTTAGTACATTTGCCATAACTGGCCATGCTTTAATATGCTTACATTCCGCTTCAAAGTAAAAAAAAAAAATTTGTGCCATTGTTAAAAACAACATCGCTCATCATAAAATATATAATTTATATTGAAATACAAAAATACTAAGTGAACCTAATTCCATATTTCAGGAACCTTGTGTTGAGACTAGAATTCCACGGAGAGGAAGTTCAGTTGCAACAAAAATTGCAGCCTTAAAATTAGAACAAGTATAACTCATTAAATTTTTTTTTTTTTACTTAAAAATCATGAATTTAAAAATGAAAGAAAATAACAATCATATTTTTGAGACAAAAAACATAACCCCATATTTTTGCATCTGCTCACTAATTTTTTTTTTTTAAATTTCATTTTTACACATACAAAACGAAGACCCAGACACATAAGACAACCATCTGGTGATGTATAAGATGTTTATTTATAACCCTTTATTCGTACAGGCATTATTTACTAACAACTTGCATTTTAGAATTTTCATTGACTAAGATGATATGATGCAGAGCTAGGTTTCTGTATTCCCAAAATGTACATTACGAGAATTCAGTGGTGGATCCGACGAATTAAAATCCTTCAATTTATATTTGATTAGTAATAGGAGCATAGACAATCATAATAGATTTCTCATTTGACTTAAAACACAAAAAAAAAACTAAAAATTTTCCATTCAAATGTTATCGGTGTATTGCATATACGTATTATATTTGCGATGCATTCAGTTATCAATTTAAACAGACCATTTTAAATAAGCCTAGAGAGCTGATGTCTTTTAGCTCCAAAGGCTGTTCCAGGTGATAATTGCATTTATCAATGCTGAATTAGTCTTAACATTAGTTCTGTTAACAGGCAAGTTAATATTTTTTGTGCGCAGTGACTGGGAAAAATTTAATTTCTCAGGCAAATACAATGGCATACTTACCCGAATTGATTATACGAAAAATAAAAATGGCAGTTCTATAGCAGTAAAATTGAAATAAGTCGCATCCAAGAATTATATCTTTATACTCAGAGACATAATCAAACTTTCTAAGATCATAAATATATCGAGTACTATTATTAAATGTAACCTCAAGTATACGTCTTGTGGAACTATCACATTTGTTATAAATTACATCACAATAGCTGAAAATGGGTACAACCTAACTTTTAATTAAATAAATTCTTATGTTAACAGGGAAAAACTTTTTTATCAAGGCACAAGGAGCTCACATGGTCGTTCCAAGTAAGATTTGAATTTAGTATGAGCCCTATATTGTTTACTGTTGGAACAAATGAGATGATAGACTGTCCAAATAAAGCACAAGTCTAATATTAAGAGAAGTATTTCTAGAAAGAAACAATGTTTTACTTTTACCTGAATTAATTGAAAATGAATTATTTTTGGCCCACAAAGAAATATGTCTAAGATCAGGATTAAGTCGCATTACAATTTCATTCAATTCTGATAAGTTGTACCACCAATATACAGTTGCAAATCGTCAGCATAAAGATGAAACCGATAATTTAGGATTCGCCATGATAGATCATTTATATAAATAGAAAAGAGTAAAGGACCCAATATGGATCCCTGAGGTACTCCAGCAAGTATCCCACCAATACCAGAATGATCATCACCACACCTCACAAACTGCTTACGATTGCATAAATACGAATGTATCAATATAATAGCAGAATTGGAAAACCTATAATACAAATACAGCTTCTGTAGCAACTGGATATTATTAACGCAATCAAATGCCTTAGAAAAATCCAAGAGCACCAAAATAGTCATCGAATTTCTACTGTCTAAGGTAGACGACAGATTATCAACTATATATGGGACGTTTCACGTCAACCGGGCCACCTCTATGCCCAAAATTTAAAGCATCCAAAAAAAATTTTTAAGACCACTAATATTTTCGTTGAAACGTCTACTTTCGAATGCCGAGTGCCGTTTTTGAAAAAAAACAAGATGGTGGCTCAATATGGTGGCTAAAATCTATATAATCGTTAGTTCGTCTCATAATGATCGTGTAACTTCTGAACGACTTAACAGATATAGGTGATATTCAAACCATATATTTATTTTGTCTAGGCGGTGGTTCCTAGCTATGCTATTATCCGATAGATGGCGCTGTAATCAAGTTATTAACAAATTCTATTATTATGGTCCGAAATAACTCATTCACAATATATGTTGGTTTAGTGCCAAAAAAGGAAATCACAAAATTTGTGCCCGATAGGTGGCGCTATGGTCGAGTTATTAAAGAATTTTATGTTTATAAACCGAAATCATCCATATTTTCACAATATGTTCGCATGGTCCTCAAAAGTGTTTTAGTATATGCTGCCGTCCAATAGATGGCACTATTTTTTGGTAGAACTCAATTTTGACATATAAACATCATTTCTCTTTGGATTTTGATATACAAGCATCATTTGACTGTATTATTGCGTTTACAACTCAATATTTTGATTATTTATTGCTAAAAAAAGGAATTTAATATCAATTATTAAAAAAACACGTGATATTGGGACTTTTCACGTCTACCGGGCCACCGCCGAATCCAAAATTTAAAGCATCAAAAAAATATATTAAGGGCACAAATATTTCCGTTTAAACCTCTACTTTCAAATGCTTAGTGCTGATTTTGAAAAAAATCAATATTGCGGCAAGAATAATAAACTCATGAATAGATAATAAGGAAATTTAATTATTTTGTCTAGTTAAGTTAAAAAAAAGGTCAAAATTGAGTAAAAATATAATATTGAGTAACTGGTTAGAGTACCAAAGGGAATTTTCACCACCATGGCTATAGGAATTTTTATTAAAAACGAAAAAAAAAGTTTGCAGTATCAAGTAGAGGCCGCAGTTTTGAAAAAATTAGATTGTCAGCAAAAAGCTAACTTATTTTAAATTAATCCCTTAACGGATAATTTTTTGAAAAAAAAAAAAACGTCAAGAAAAAATTTTTTTTTTTTGGATTTATAATGTTATTTTGAACATATATTTTAATTTAAACTAACAAAACATAAAATTTTGAAAGGCAGAATCGGACCAAAAAAGCTCTAAACTACAAGCCCTATGTAAAATGTATAACAATGTTTTACTTACAAAGACCAAGCTTAATAAAATAGATTTAAAAATAGTTGCTCGAGTGTACATTTCTGAAAGTATCACATGCTCGAATTATCTCCGATAATTCGGATAATTGGCTCTTAAGTTAGCAATAAATTATTCTACTTGCTTTTTAATAATTGATATTAAATTCCTTTTTGTAGCAATAAATAATCAAAATATTGAGTTGATAAACACAATAATACAGTCAAATTATGCTAGTATGTCAAAATTCAAAGAGAAACATGTTCATATGTCAAAATTGAGTGGCAGCATATACTAAAACACTTTTGTAGACCTCGCGAACATATTGTGAACATATGGATCATTTCGGTTTATAAACATAAAATTTTTTATTAACTCAACCACAGCGCCACCTATCGGGTCCATATTTTGTAATTTTCTTTTTTGGCACTAAATCAACATGTATAGTGAATATGAGTCATTTTGGTTCATAATTATAGAATTTGTTAATAACTCGATCTTAGCGCTACCTATCGGGTCCAAATTTTGTGATTTTCTTTTTTGGCACTAAACCAACGTACATACATATATTGTGAATATGAGTCAGTTCGGTCCATAATAATAGAATTTGTTAATAACTTGACTACAACGGCACCTATCGGATAATAGCATAGCTAGGAACCATCGCCTCGAGAAAACAAATATATGGTTAGAATATGACCTCAATCGGTTAAGTCGTTCAGAAGTTACACGATCACTAAGAGACGAACCAACGATTATATAGATTTTAGCCACCATATTGAGCCGCCATCTTGTTTTTTTTTTTCAAAAACGGCACTCGGCATTCGAAAGTAGACGTTTCAACGAAAATATTAGTGGTCTTAAACAATTTTTTGGATGCTTTAAATTTTGGGCATAGATGTGGCCCGGTTGACGTGAAACGTCCCATATACAAGGGTAGTAGTGCTACAGCCGGATTTGTACCCGGATTGATATTTACAAAGAAAATAAAATTTATTAAGGTGCTCCTGGATCTGCAATTGCATAACTTTTCCAAGACCTTAGATACAGCAGGCAAAATACTAATTGGACGTATATCACAGAAATAACATCCTTTTTAGGTAGTGGTGTGATAGAAGCTATCTTCCATAAATCAGGGAATACAAACTTAGTCAAACATTGATTTATGATGAATGTTATAAGAGGTAGGAACAGGTCAATAAATAATTTTGATACCTTGAAGTCGACCATATCATATGCTTCCGAATTTGATTTAATTGCACGAATCGCATTCAACACTAAGTTCTTCAACGCAATCAAATACAAAGGAATCATTTTCAGAACTACAGAAATCAATATCAGGAAAAGGCAAAATCCCAGTAGAATCGCAAATATTACAAATCCCAGACAAGATTTGTTCCCCAGAAAATTCAATGGCTGCGTCACCTGTAGAGCTTGAAATACCTAGTTTTTTAAATTATTCCACGTTGTCTTAAAGTTAGCATTCTCAAAATAAAATTTATGTTTGGTTTGATTGATGCCTTTAACAGTTTTATTTCTAAAAAATTTAAAAGCTCCCATATCAGCATCCAACCCAGACGATTTATATTTTTTATGAGCCAAACCCCTACATTTCATTAAATTTAATATATTTGAATTTATTAATGATACTTTTCCGGGGTACACAAGCTAAATCTAAATGTAAGAAATTTGAATTAAATATATCAAGGATGTCATTCACATCGGAATAGTTGTACATATTACACCAATCTAACGAAAAGAAATTATTTATAAAATGCTCGTGATTGATAGCTTTATAATCAGGAACAACAGTATAAGAAATTTGATCCCTAGCACGAGAAAACTTATAAGATGCAAAAATCAAATCATGATCAGAAATAGCAGGATCAGCAGCCTGGCCAAACGAAATAATATTATGTCTGTCAGGCACTTACAAAATTATTAGGTCAAAAGACTGTTGATACTAGTGGGTAAGGTAAATACCATAAATTATGTAAATTCAAACAAGCTTCTAGTTGATTATTAACCATCATATTGCAGTTAAAATCACCACAGCAGAAAATCTTTTCATAGCTTATTAGGTATTCAGCAAAAATTGTTTGTAAACTGTTAATATCATTACTAAAGGGTTTTCCAATAAGGACTTGACAACTTTTTTTTAAATTAATCGCAAACCATTAGAGATATTTCAAAAACTTTATTATCGGTTTGAAGTACAATCAAAACATTTATGAATGGAACTCTACTTCGTTCATATGACCACCGCGGGCACGTTTGCAGCGGTCGAATCGTTGGACCCAATTTTCGATGACTCGGCCACACATTTCGGCCGAAACGGCCGCTATTTCGCGTTCAATGTTGGCTCTGAGCTGTTTCAACGTCGTCGGCTTGTTGGCATAGACCAATGACTTGACGTAGCCCCAAAGAAAATAGTCAAGAGGCGTTAAATCGCACGAACGAGGGGGCCAATTACTGGCCCGTTTCTTGAGATAAGACGCTCATCAAACTTGCTTTTCAGTAAATCGATTGTAACATGTGCTGTGTGGCTTGTGGCACCGTCCTGTTGAAACCACATGTCGTCCAACTCCATATCTTCCAATGTGGGCCAATAATAATCGGTAATCATGGCGCGATAACGATGGTCATTCACAGTAACGTGACGATCGTTATCGTAGACGAAAAAATATGGCCCAATGACGCCGCCGGCATGCAAACCGCACCAAACAGTTATTTTTTGTGGATGAAGTGTTGATTCATGAAGCACATGTGGATTTTCACCCGACCAATAACGCATATTTTGCTTATTGACGATCCCATTGAGCCAAAAATGAGCTTCGTCACTGAAGATGATTTTGCGATGAAATTCATCATCTTGGCGCATCTTATCCAGAGCCAAACGGAGAACGTACGTCGCTTCAAATGGTCCATCGGCTTCAATTCTTGAGTCAGCTTGATCTTGTATGGGTGTAAACCAAGATCCGTATGCAAAATTCGCCATAAAGTGGTCTGGGCGATGCCCAATTCTTGAGAACGCCGTGGAATTGACTGTTTTGGATCGTTTGTTACGAACGCCTGAACGGCAGCGATATTTTCGGCACTTCGACCAACCCGTTGTCTGACTGGCACGGCAACATCACACAACGAATATGTAGACTCAAATTTTTGCACTAAACTTGTTATTGCCTGTCTACTACGGCGAGAATTACGACGGAAAATTGGAGTTAACGCTCTTAAAGTTGCGGTCACCGACTCCGAATTTCGGTAGTAAATTTTTATAATTTGCAGACGTTGTACGTTCGTGTACTTTACCATGATGAAAATGTTGAGTTTACTGAATAAATTGACAGTGACAGTCCGATGATTAGTCAAAGGGTGCGTTCACAAATTAAATTCAAAGTTGTCAAGTCCCTATTGGAAAACCCTATACAAGCAGCAGGAAGTGGGTTGTAAATAACCAAAATTAAAATTTTACCAAAACTCCCGGTAAGTTTAGATGCTAGTTGTTCTACTTTACCCAAAGAACCAGAGAATATTTTTTTAACCCCACCCCAGATCGTAGCAGTTTATAATTATTAATTATTTGAAGCGACTTGTTAGAAATCTTACTACTAAGCAAAGTCTCAGTCAAGGCAAGAATATCAAATTGATATGTTTGTAAAAAAATAGTTATGTTATCAAAATGTTTTACCAAGCTGCGTACATTCAAATGACCAAACTTTAAACAAGAATTATTATGTATGTACTTGCAAATTGTCCTCTGGAAAAGCTTGATTAGCTTCATCGATTGAGCCTGCATAAATATTAGAATCATGTAAAAAAAATGTTGTCATCCAAAAAAAGTGTAGTGTCGATTACAGCTGGTATCCGAAATTTCACACGAGGAGTTAGAGATGCCTGAAAATTTGTGTTATAAAATTTTCTAACGAAAATACCAATTGGCCAAGTAGTAGAATCCAGAGCCTTAGCACGCAATTCTTCTTTAAAGCCCAGTTTGAAGCACACGTATTCCAAATCATTCAGATTATAATTCTTCGGGACTAATTTAGCTATTTTACAGTTATTGTATCTAAACAGGTTTTTGCCATAGCCAGGATGTCGTCCTCAGGAGTATTCGGAACAAATCTTGAAAGATGTATCCAACACATTAGAGCAACCGTTTGTACACCGAAATTAACTAGCATTTATATATTTGCTTGGTTGACTTTGATTCTAATTAAAGATCTCGATTTTCAAGCAATAATCGAATAAAGTAAAATAATTTTCAGAATTTTTTTAACATGCTCAAAGTTTACCCAACCAAGTTAAACTTTTATAAAATTCCCTGACCTGACTGATCATTTATAAAATTTCAGAGATATTCCTCATCTCACTATGTCAGATTATGACTACTGCTAAATAATTTTTTTCGATTTTATGGCAAAAATGCAAGTAGAGGATTTTAACTTTGGCCTGATAAAATAACATTTTACAAGATTACGTACATCCTTATGACATATAAATTTATTCAAATTGAACTACATTTTCGAATTAAAGCACGATCGATTACTCTTGTCTTGTGACCACAATTTAAATGAGGTAACTTTAAAATTTCATAATTAAATTTCTTGAATTATAAACCAAACTAACTTTAACAAAATTTGAAAATCTGCACTTTAAGCTAAATATTATTAAACAACATTTAAAACAGCCCTTGAAGAATGAACTGCTAATATTATAAATCCACCACTGACGACTTACATCGAAAGACGTGACAAATTCGTAATGATGATTTCTATAAATAGAAATACAACATGCATACATTACCATTTCGTATCACAAATAAAGGAGGAAATGAGCTGGTTTGGTTGCTACATATTTTTCTTTGCTTATTTGCATTTCTGTGATAAGAAATACAATTAGTTGAATGCAGAAGATAAAGAAGCTGAATAAAAAAATATAAAAAACCGACAGAATGTAAAATTAGATTTTAATTGAGGAATGTATCGAGTTCGTCGTAAGATAATCTTGATTTAGAATGTACTTAGCGCATGACATAAATAGAATTTAGGATGACTGATAACAGTGATATAATACAAACGATCGACTTGTACGATCATTTGTAAATAAATTTAACGACCTCTAAATGCTAACACATCATGATTCATGATCTTTACGAATTGTTTTTTTTTGTTGCTTTTTTCTAAATTCTAAACACATTTTTTTTTCTAAGCATTATAAATTGGCTTTTTTAATACTTGATCACACCAAAATCAAACACTGCCCCCGCTTCTTCTTTCCTTAATCAACAACTACAATCCATATAAAGGCGGTCATTATGCGATCATTTATTAATTTTTCTTTTTTTTTTTTTAATTTAATTAATTTTCTTAAATTTTATTTTATTTATTTATTTATTTTATTTTAAATCAAAATCTTGCCACAGGAGGGTATAGGAGGATCATATCGTTTGGCTAGTCTTGATCGTTTAGCAACAAGACAGCGTTTGCTAGAGGCAAATGGTGGCGCAGGAATAACTAATGCTGGTGGAGTGGCGGGCGGAGGAATTGGTGTTGGTGGTGGTATAGTAAAGAGTACAGAGAAAAATGGGACTATTGATAGTAACGGTGGGGTTTTACCATCATCGGTAAGAGATTGATTATTATTTATAATTTTATGATTTGTTTTTTTTTTTTTAATATTATTTTTGTATAATTTATGTACATTTTTTATGTTTTTTTGTTTAAATATTGATTTTGTTTGTTCATATACATATTATAAACCGTATGTGCGGTTCGTGGGCTTTTTGTATTTGTTTGTGTGCAATTGAAGAGAGTGATTATTGTGGGTTGCATGAAATTCATTATTAAAAACGAATTATCTTCAAAATGCATCTTTTCGATTCATAAAATGTAGGTGGAATTTAATTTTATGTTGTGCTTTTTCTGTATCTTTTTTTAGTCAAATCATAACGCAATGCTATATTTTGTATAGGTTCAAAAAATAAATTGATCATTCATCCTTCATTCAGTTCATTAAAAAAATTGTTTATCATAAGCGGGTTAGTTTTGTATACAATAAGTTCACACGCGATACACCTACAATTACTTGTTTGTATCTCGACATAAAGGGGAAGATTTACATAAATTTCACTCTTTTCTTTGTTAAATATTACATGTACATTTTCATTCATTTTCCATACAAATCTCATCAAAGAGAAAATTTATTTTTTAACCTACATTCCAAAAACATAATGCATTTTTCATTTCATCATCATCATATTTTAAGAGTCCTCAGGTACTAAAGGTGATGATTAAATAAATGAAAGGGAATTTTCATTTTAAATTGCATACGCAATTGTCGGAAAATTTATTTGTTATACTTGTGTATTATTGTATTGACATGGTTATTATTTACAATACGGATATAACCTTGATGTTCGCATATCAATTAGCTGCTCAATATTTAATCACTTTATTTGTTTGATGAAACCTATAAATTTATGTGAATTAAGATAGAAAGCCCTCTCGCATATCAATTATGTATTTGTTTAAATCTCGAATAAATTTATTACATTATTTTATTAAATTACATTCAATTAGGCCCAAACACTATATAGTACACACACATATCTAAACTTACACAAACGACATCGCTTAATTAAAATAAATTTAATACCCGTTTAATCGCGCGCGACTTTATACTACTGTTCGCCGGTTAAATATTTTTGTAAAACAGTAAACTTTTTTCTGGTTGGTTTTTTTTGTAATTTGTTGGTTTGAAATTCATAATGGTAAATATCCGGACGGACCTTTATTAAACCGGTAGTGTAGATAAATTTTGTAGTTTTTATAGTGTCCGGTGAAATAGGTAACGTAAAGATATAAACAATGACCGGATATTTTATTATTATCGACAGAAATTAGTTAGATGATTATATCAAAAGATTTTATGGTGGTCTATAGACCTAGTTATTTGTAAGGATTGTAATAAACAGTTTTTATGGCTTAGTGTGGTATAACTTCTTTACATTATGACTCAGGTTGTCATTTAAAAGATACTACATACTTCTTATTTGGTTGGCGAGGTCATATACCGAATTCTTTAATAAAAATGCCTGGAATAAAATTCCATACGAAAATTGCATTTAGACTCTATGAATTATTGTCCCTGACCATTGGAACAAATGTTTATTAAATATATTTGTAGAGTAGAGTTTGATATTTGTGAAGACGAATGATATTATTCAATCTGATCGGTGATTCCTATGAATTACCGTTTAGGTTTAGTAGTAGTAGTAGAAAAAATGTATTTTAATTTGTTGTACCATTTGTACCAAAATGTTTTTAAGGCTAACTTACAGTCAGTAGTATAATTTTGTAGAGCAACGAGTTTAAGGTAGCTGGAATTAATATGGTAAAAAATTGAATTAAACCTTGAAAAATGTGCGAATTGTGACCTTAAAAAATAAAATAAAAATAATTAATAATTAGATTAAATTAGGAAACTATAATTAAAGGAGCAACGAGTTAAGGTCGGACAAATTAAAAATAACATAACGTAGAATTTAGAGGTTCTAGGAAATCAGTCTAGTTTTAAAAAAGGAATTTAATTAGCATCCATACAACCGGCAAGTAAATCAAAATTTAACTTAGATACATAATATGGGGCCACATACTCGATGCTTTGCAAAATTGCGAGAAATGATTTATTCGATATTTTTAATTTCTCAAATGATTTTTCTGGTTTTGTTAAAAAATAAAAACTTGACAGAGGTTTTTATATTTTGGCTTAGGTTTCGTACTAATTTTCAAAATTTATAAAATATTTTAAATTATTGACAAATCACAAAATTCTCACTTATTCACATTTTAAGGTTATATTTATTCACTCCAAAGTCATTTGCATCCTGAGTGAACAAAATACATTGGTTTGCTAAAACGATCGAGTACGAGATTTTACGCAAGCAATTTTGTTTAACACTTCGAGTGGCGGACTCTGTATGAAAACCTATTTGTCAAATTTTTATAAACAAAAAAAGAAAAGTTATTTGAAAAATTTCAAAAATCTTAAAATTGAAAATTATCTTTATAAAATATATTTTTATTTATTTTACGTTATTACAATCTAGACAATTGTAATTCTGAATTAATCTAAGACTTTTTCCCGTTGGGTTTCCTTAGTGTCTGGTAAGTTGAAGTAAGCCACATCTTTGTAGTGGATTTTAGATCAGCACAATGTTATTTACCCTAACAATTACACCAGTTCAAAAGGTTTAGTTATTTTAAGTCTGCGTACTAAATTCGTTAATATTCACGTAAACGATTTATTGATATTATTAATTTGCATACAACGAGATCAAAACAAAACTAATTTTTCTTTTTGACTTAACAACCAAGTGGAATTAATAACGGGTATAACTCAAACGTAGAAGGTATATGTGATTAGTACATGCCATACACGACACCCCTTAAACGCTCAGGTCAATCTGTAAATTGTTCGCAGTCGTCGTCAGACGAAAAAGCTGTTTCGATTTCTGACCGTGATGGTTCGAGAGTTTCTCAAGTTGCCGGCGATATTGTTGGTAATTAATGTCTCTGTTTAAGTTGCAACAGGTAACGGTGAATTGACATTTCTGTATGACAATGGTCCGGTAGCTGATTGAATGATGGCGGCGACCCAATTCGGCCTTTTTGCATAATTCCTGCACCAGATCCGGTCACTCCCTTTAAATAATCTCGGTGGTTTGTCGTATTTTGACGATGCTTGTTTTTGTGCTCCTATAGAATAAGGATGAATTTTATCAAAATATGTTTTAACTTGCCGATTATGTGTGATGTGTTGGCTGATTAAGAACTGAGACAGCTATGTACAATTCGACATCGGCATCATTTGGTAATTTTTTCATTCAGTTCTTAGCGGTTTGCACCATTCTTTCCGCTTGTCCGTTCGATGATGGGTGGAATGGGGCTACTCGAATGTAGCGAACCAGATATGATTCACAAAAATCACGGAACTCGTTGTGTGGTTTCTCAATAATGAACAGCTGCCTGTTCATTCTCCGGTTAGTTCTCCTGGCAAGGTTGACATGCCCTGACCTTTTGTTCGCAATCGGCGTCAATGCTTGGCCACCAAACCTAGCTTCGGGCCAAAACTTTCATGCAAACAATTCCAGGATGTCCGAAATGTAGTGCGTTGAGAATTGTCGCTTGGCCATCAGGTGGAATAATTGTATAATTTCCCCACAATAAACATCCTCGAATGCACGAGATTTCATTTCGACGATTAAAGAATGGTTTGTGATTTTCTTCGCCTGCAGGAAGCTTCTCCGGCCACCCCCTTAACGCCCAGCTGAGAACTTTCTGGTAAAGAGAGTTAATTGACGTCATTTTCGCGATAGATTCGGCGTCGAGTACCGGTTTCGCTATAGTTTCGATCATGAGGGCATCTTCACTTTCGTCGTAGAGAATCAGCATTTCCCATTTTTACGCCTGAGCGATGAATGATATTGTAATCATAAGCACTCAGAAATATTATACGGCATAGCATTGTAGTTGAGATGAATTTCGGAGGTAGTTTGTCTGGATTAAAAATTCCCAAGAGCGGTCGGTGATCGGTGACAATTGTGAAATGTTGTCGACCAAATAAAAATTCGTGGAATTTTTTAACTCCTTCTACAATGGCGACAGATTCTCGATCGATCTTTGTGTAGTTTCGCTGAGCTTTTGACAGTGTTTTCGAATAAAACGATATCGGTTTCTCAGCTCCGTCGGTTATATGGTGACCATCACATACTAACAAGAAAGGTAGTTTCTCGTTATAGTGTATCAAAACTTGGTCGGATGCTACCATGCTTTTTAGATCATCGAATGCCTCTTGATGAATTTTAGTCCATTCCCACTTTTGGTTCTGATCTAGAAGACGATGCAATGGTTCGGCGACGGTTGCCTTTTGCGGTAAAAAAGCGTCGTAATAATTCAGGAGGCCCAAGAAGCTTGTAATTGTATCTGGTCAATCGGTGGTGATGCATTTGTGCTGGCGTGTCCCTTTTCCGTGGTTGGACGAATTCCAAGTCCGTCGATTTTGTAACCGACAAAATTGATGATTGGTACTCCAAATTTACATTTTGTTAGCTTAATACCCTATTATGGTTCTCACCTCACCGAAAAACTTCATACAAATCTAGTCACATTTGCATAGTATTTCTCGGTGAGGTGAGAACCATAATAGGGGTATAAGACGAAGGCCATTCTTGTCAATTCTTCTTCATTACCTCTGAGCAATCCCTCGATGAAATTTTGGAATATCCCAGGAGCAGATGAGATTCCGAATTGTAATTTGGTAACTCGGAAAGCTCCCTTGTGGGTCACTATCATTATCGTTTGGAGCATAGACGATTGCTGATCAACAGATAATTGTTGATACGCCTGTGCTAAATCCAATTTAGCAAAAATTACTCCTCCGTCGATTTGCGACAATAGTGTGCTAATTGCTGGTATCTGGAAACAATGTGGTTTCAACGCCTTGTTCAGCGTTGATTTATAGTCTCCACAAATTCGTATGGTGCAATGGCTCTTCGGTACTGGAACGATGGGTGTGGCCCAGTCTGAGTATTCTGCCGATTCCAAAATGCCTTGCTCGATTAATCGATTTAATTCAGCTTCGACTTGGCTCCTGATGGCGATTGAAATTCGTCGCGGAATTAATCGAATTGGCTGAATGGTGGTATCGATTTATAAAGACACTGGTGGACCAGTATAACAGCCCAGCTTATTACTGAATAGATGCTGAAACTTTTTCACAACGTCTTCTGTTGGTTGGTTGGCATCGACACGGTTGACTCCTAGTGAACTGGTCCCTAACGGTGAAAACCAGTTACAACCCAAAACGTTGGATCGCATGCCTCCCACAATCACAATCGGTAGATTCTGGATGGTTTGGCCATTGCACGTCTACATCGATAATCCCCCGACAATTAGTGACTTTCCCAAATATAATTCCAACGCTTGCTGACTGGCGGCTAAAATATTTCTTATGCAGTTTTGGTGAAACGTGTGTTTGAATGTTTCATAAAATTATAAATTTCGACTAAATTACGCAACATACTCAACTTTATTAATCGTAAAAAAAAATGTAGGGGACATCCACTAATTTAGACAAGAAACTTGTATTTGTAAACATGATTTTACTTGTTTTTGCATGTAAAAAAAAAGTAGTCAGCGCTGCCCAAGCGTGGGGACAAATGAACTAAAATCGATATTGGGCAAGTCCCTAATTGGAATGGGATTATATTGAAAATTAATTAAATTCAACTCACATTTTGAAATCTCAGGATGATAGGACGGCCAAATCGATTTAAAGGTGTTAAACGATATGATCGTATAGTTTCAACCCTGAATCGACTTCGAAACCACATGGCTTATCGTTGATGATAATAGTTGTCCTCATTTTCCAATCAACCAATGGCAATATTTGGTTAACTCTCGATTTCGATTGGTTGCAATTGTGCTTGTTCCTTTTGTTGATCGGTGTTGCATACGGCATTTAAATGCGGGCATGACAAACGAGCATGTGATGCACCACATCCACTACAAAGTCGAATTGTAGATTGTGGTCGATTCTGTTGCTTTTGTAGGAAAGGCGGTCTCGAAATTTGCTGAACTTTTTCGGAATGACGAATATCATGGAGATTTTTGTTGCTGCTTCAGCTGTTTGAGCTCGATTGGTAACCTGGGTCAGGTTCAGCCCTACTTCGGTTAATCACAGTCATATTACTGTGTCCAAAAAGTAAAATCAGTTTTCAATTTAAATCGCGCAGGTAAACCGCACATCATAAATATTTTTTTCTAAGTTGACAGCATTGTGATAGACATCTGTGACAAATTGTGTGTCAAAACATTCATTAGTTGTTGCTTTACGCTTGGTTTTATACGACGCTAAAAGCGCATTCAGCGATTTTTACAATGTCTAATTACATACATTGAGCAAAGAAGTTGCATTAAATTTTGTTTGCGGAATGCAATTTCGGGTGCAGGTACGTTATGAATGTTGTAAAAAGCGTGGCGTTTTTTGGTGGAACTATCATCGTTTTTTAATAGCACAATTTTGTTTAAATTGTTACTAATTTCAACTTCTAGATGGCATCCATAACAGTCCATAATGAGCAAAGCACTTTCTCGCCTAAAAATGTCGCATTGTCCCTTATAAGATTTCTGTATCCATTTGGACATTAGATCGGCCGTCATCGAGCCGTCATTATTCACAACTAGACGAATGTTTTTAGGTAATTTTACCTTTGGAATAGCAGAAATACGCAATACCAATGTAAAACGATTTTTAAAATGGCCCGTATCTAACCCGTCTACGGTTTTTTCTCCCTTAAAATGAAGCACCCGACCGTAAGTTTTGTCAAAATAGCAAGGAGTTTCATCCATATTAAAAACCAACCATTCTGGAATGTTTATCTTATTCTGGTTCAATGGTGTAATAAAATTTTGAACTTTATCGAATTATTTTTCTTGATGTAATCTTACTTCTACAGCCAACTCTTCTGATCCATTTATTGCTGCACGAGAAATTATTTGTTGCAATGGGAGTTCCAATATTATTGCAATTTTTTTGCTTTCCACCTAAACATGTCGTGGTTGATCACTAATTTCTTTTCCCTTTGCTTTTTAAACCACTCAATTACCATTGTTTCTATTTCAGGACTTTCGCCCTCCTGTACCTGCAACATTTTTTGATTTCTTCATTTTCGCGAGAAAGCCATATCCTTATTTGAGAGTGTTGATACCAAGTAAGTTTTTCCCAAGAATTGGGGAACTCAACACGGTTAGCTCGACCCACAACTTCCAATTTCTCATATTTTAAAAGCCGAATTATTTATGTCTTTTGTGTTGCTAAATTCGAAAAGTTATAGTCGGTGTTTAAAAATGGACGCACCAAACTACATAAAATATATTTTGGTAGCGATAACTAATAGACGTCGCTGTTCCAGTTATCTACTAAAAAAAAAATGTTATGAAAAAAAATTTCGGCTTTTTATAGACAATAATTGTAATTTGTAATGACATCAGGTAAATCAGTTAAATAAAGCAGTCAATCACTCTTAATATATCTACCAGCAAAAGTAAAAATATTATTCCCCTCCCCCTTTCTTTACCCCAGAGTCATACCAATATATCGACTCTTCAAAAATGACAAACCTCCTTGAGTTCCTTGTGTTGGAATTTTTTTCATAATTATCAGACAAATTTTAACTTCATAATTATCCGTCTGAGCATTATACACACACAAATGAGATTTCTCCTTGGATTTTTTTTAATTTTGATTTAGTGAATATAATTCACTAGGTCAGTACGCTTTGGCTTGATACTTAATGTATTAAGCGAGAGTTGTATTTTTGTAGTTTAGTCGTAGGCGTGGCTACCTGATGATGCTGATGAGTAAACCTTACTTTTTAGTACGAAACCGAACTACCAACTCAAGAAACTGAAGGAGGTTTCTCATTTTTGAAGAGTCGATACATTGGTTTAGTATGACTCTGGGGTAAAAAAAAAGGGGAGGGGAATAATATTTCTACTTTTGATGTTAGATATATTGGGAGTGATTGGCTGCTATATTTTACTGATTTACCAAATCGAAAATACTGAGTATATCATTAGTTCATTACAAATTACAATTAATATATTGTCGATAAAAGGCTGAATTTTTTTTTCATAATTATCAGACAAATTTTATTAATAGTATTCCATGGTATTCTATTCGGCACTCTACGGTAATCAAATAAAAAATTGCGAATTCATTAAAGAAAGTAGACTTCGATTTTTTACAAGTTTACATTTTTACCCATTATCTTGTTTTTTAGAGAATCAGGGTGCAGGGCAGCAGTTCGAAGTACGTATTTCGTTTATTGAATATGGGCAACTGCAATGAAACTAGGCTGTTTCGTATTCGGTTATGATAAACTTCGAAATTTTCTATATATAAACTATCAATATTTTATTCCAGTTCAATCATTTTAGTATCTCATTTCAATTGAAAATTTCGAAGTTTATCATAACCGAATACGAAACAGCCTAGTTTCTGAAATTTATTTTCCGTCACTAAAGGATTTTCATTCACATAACAGCCAAAACAAAATATGTAAGAAATCCAGCACAACTCAAAAAGTATTTTTTACCCATACCTACTTTTGCGCTCGCTAAAAGATGAATGTCAATAAATGTCCACAATTTAATTTACCAATCACTTGTGAATCACATTGTGAAAAATTCATTCTGCTGTTTAAGTGGGTGGGAAAATGGGTGGCAGGTATGAAATTGCAGATAAAAAATTTAATTTTTTAATTATGCCGATTTTCTTAAACACCATAGTAGAAGTGTTTTCCAAGCGCACATTTTTTACAACATTGTTTGTTTCCAAATCCCACCAAAAAATGGAACCATTGTTAATATTTTCTAATTAATTCCACTTGTTTGGATAATCAAAATCGGAAATCCACACAAATTATGCAATTTCAATTCTATTTTTTGTCAGCATTAGTAAACAATCTATATTCAACATTTGTCGTTTCGCTTTACTTTGTTTTAATATTTTAAAAAACAACGTATCTAATTTATGTATGTTGTTGCAATATCAGATGTTCCATATTTTTCTATTTCAGGCAGAGAGATACTTAAATGATTTTCAAATCGATCACGTCAAATTGCCAAATATAGTTATGTAGGCGAGTTAAAGTGGATTTTCTTTAAGTTGTAATTTTCAGCATATTAAATTTTACTGAAGCATTAAATGCTCCGAAGCAAATTTTTTTCTCAATTAGCTTTGAAATTTAAAATTTGTGTCTACATACTAATTTCTATTGAACTTTAATTAGCTTTTGTGAATACGTGCATATGAGATTTTAGGCTCGACTTAAAAAATGATTACCACGAGCACTGAACAAGTCTGTTATGTTAAATAAAAACCCACTAATAGCGCAGCACCAGCAGTGCAGCATACCTCATTCTAATAACCCATAAAACATGATTTTATTTCTAAAATTACACAAAACCAAATTGAATAAATTTAGAAAATCTCCAAAGACGTAAACTATTTATTTCTTTGTCAATTCAATTTAAATATACACGCATGTATGTATGTACTTATATAAAGTAGTAATTTGTAAGCGAAAGACGAACGGAAATCATATTTATGTGTGACTTGGGTGTAATAAAACTTGATTAAATTTGCCTATGGCAATACGATCATAAATTATAATTATTTATCGTAATAGTTACATAATTAACTCGTCGAAAAAATGTTCAATCAATTTTATTTTATTTACAAGTTTTAAATGAATTATTTGTCATCCCAAACACAAAAAACCTTCATCTTATCTATTTTCATTCTAAACAAAAAAATACAGTTTACTTTGAAGTCAAGTGCAAGGTACTTTTCTTTTACAAATATAGTTATGTACATGCACAAAAAAAACACAGTTTCTTAGTTGTGTGTGTGTTTGCCTCTTTAAAATTTTCTGTAGCAACATAACACAGAAATAGAAATGGTTTTCTTTCTTTCAAAATGTTTCTATTTATATTTACATTTTCATTGGATTACAACACTAAATAGAATTATGCTTATATATGGGTAATCGTTTGACGTAGTCGTCCTAATAACCGTCTTTGTTGAAAATAATAATTGTGTATTATTCCAGGGTTGGGTTCTTATCAATAAGTCAAACGTGTTTTTACAATGCACCTGCGGCATGTCGATTTATGACCTACTTTACATTTGGTTCTAATTGAATTATCAACCCAACCTTTATAATGTACTTATTACTCAAACACAATGTGTACTTGGATAAACAATTTAACAATACATACATATAAAGGTATATAATATTACTTACTACTTAGCGGAATTCCTTCACGCAATGTAACTATTTATTTTTTTTATTACTATAACAATGATTAAGAAAATATTTCACATTGCTGACAATTAATGCAAATTAAAATCATCACCGTTTCAATATTTGTATAAATGGCATTAACTGCTAAATAATGTATTGTAATTTACAGTAGGTATATAATACAAGGTATATTGGTGCGATCTAATTGGAATACACAATTAGATTTTTTATATAAGGCTATTCACTTTTATACATGATTGCTCCCCATCGACTATCTCATACATATTTATTATGCATATACTTTCTAAATCATGTTTAATTAATAAAAACATACATACTTATTAATATTAAACCATGATGATTAATTTCGTCTAATTATTAATTTTTATTACTTTGCTAATTGAACTAAAACTAATTATCGTAATATGTATGAAACAAAAAGCAATTTTCCAGTTTTATCTAAGGAATACTGCTTACCTATATATACTGAATTAGCATTGAAACTCAATCAGGATTAAGTAGGTATAAGCTGTTATTTTCAATGTAGAAAATTGTAAATTTTTATTTATTCAATTCTTAGTTTCAATTAAAATTGATGATTTTAACTTTACATAACATCAAGATGTTGTAAAGATCAATTACATCCGGTGGTTTGTGCCTTCGTTTGAACTAATTAATCCAATTAAATAAGGTTGATTTTTAGATGAGTAGGAAATTCGTTAACATACAATTATTCCAGAAAAAAATAAATAGCTGAAACTATAATATTCATTAAATAAATGTAAGACCTTGTACAGTCAAACTTCCATAAATCGAATCACCATCTGACATACATTTTTGTTCGATTTAGAGAAAATTCGAAATGTAGAAGTTAGACATTAAACCAACCAAATTCATTTCAATTCTGGATGTATTTATTAAATAAATTCATTCTTAAAATAAAATAACTTATTTCATTACAAAATAAAATAAAAAAATAAAATAATTCAAATACATATACATTGCAGCAAAATTAAAACTTAACACTTTATTACGAATAGGTATTCCTATGGAATAACTAATAGCAGCCAATGAGAATCATTTGAACCTAGTTTGTTTGATGAAAAAAATCGTTTATTTTGGTCTGTTTAGTACATAATGTTGATTGATTCAAAAATTGCTCTATCTTGTAAAAGCAGTAATGGATTTCATCAGAACTTCCACCGTGCATCTCAATAGCGGTGCGCACAATATCTAGCGATGTTCTTATTTGTTGAAATGTTGGCTTAGGACTTATTTGTTCCACTTCATTTTCTTCTGATTCGTCCGACGTGATAGACGGTGCTGTTAGCTCTAAAATTGCTTCGTCATCGAGATATTCTGTAGCGCAAACATCATCATCAAAATGAAGGAAATCTTCATCAGATATATCATTGGCATTCGTCCTAGTTTTCCATTCATTAAACGTAGATCTGTATCTATCGAGTTCCAATTTTTCACTTTCAATTTGTCTTCTCAAATCGGCAAGTGGCACGAGGTCTTCGTCCTCCCATTCAACATTTTCTATAAACCCGGCTTTTCGGAAACAATTTTTTATTGTGCTCTCAGTTACATCGACAACCCAAGCAGAAGTAATTGTTCTTACACCGTCCAGCAAATTAATGGTTGTTGGCTTACTATCATCTAATCTGCTTAACACTGTATTTAATATTCTTCTCCGGTAGTGAGTTTTTAGGCTCTTTATTATGCCCATGTCCATGGGTTGAACCCCAGATGTCATATTTGGTGGGAAATATTCCAATTTAATGAATTTTAGTTTTAGTTGCACTTCTTTTGGGTGAGAAGGGCAGTTATCGACAAACAAGACGACTTTTCTTTTCTGGCGACCGAACATTTGATCAGTTTTAGTCAACCAATCTTCCCATATTGCACTTGTCATCCATGCCTTATTATTCGAGTAATAGTTAACTCCCAGAGACTTGATTCCATGAAACGATCTGGGATTTTTACTTTTCCCTATGACTAATAATTTGAGTTTCTCAGATCCCGACATATTAGATCCTACAAGACACGTAATGCGATTCTTGCTCCGTTTGCCACCGAAGCATTTATCCCCCCTGCATGTGAATGTTTTATCAGGTAAGCACTGAAAAAGCAGCCCCGTCTCATCACAATTAAAAATATTTTTAGTGCTGTAGTTTTTTATTAAATCGGGTAAAATATTGTTTTTCCATTCGGTACACGAGCTTGCGCTAACCGATGCACTCTCCCCACTAACACTTCTAAACACAACATTGTGACGATATTTGAACTTATCCAACCACCCACTGCTCGCATTAAAATCAGGAATGTTGAGCTTTTTCGCAAATTCCATGGCTTTTCGTCTGATTAAAGGGCCACCTACTGGTAAATTTTGGTCACGAACTTGATGCAGCCATGCAAGAATTGCGCTATCAATTTGCTGATATTTACACACTTTAATTCGTTTTTTAGTTTTCGTTAAATTACACGCACTGACATTTAGTAGTTTTTCTCGATTTTTTAATATGGTAGATACTGTACTTTGCGGTATCCCGAATTTTGCAGCAGCTACTTTTTTGCGCATCCCTTTGTCTACATCTGCTATTAAGGCAAGTTTTTGTGTAATACTAAGGCACAAATGTTTTCGCGGTACCATATTAACAGCTTTTTAAATTTAACGAGCAATCTTTTGTATGTTTACTACTCTAAAAATGAATGTATGGTTTTGAGTTTTTGACTATTAAATGAATTTGAAACTGTTAAAATTTTAACTTCAATTTTTATTGCTAGTATGAATGAAACAAAAAAACAAAAATGATCGTATGTATATACACAAAACCTTCGAAACTTCTCTCTGTCTAAAAAGAGAATTCTCGCAGGTTTTGTATATTGTATTGTATATACAACAAATGAGTCTTTCAACCGGTACATCAAACTATATAATGGTATGTGCGTGAATGAGATAAAAAGAATTTGGAATTAAATCTTCCAATTGGAAAATGTACATACTTATTGGGTATTATGAACCAGTGATGGTACAGACACAAACTATAAAATGAAGAAATGAAGAATATAAAAAAATTCGATTTATAGAAACGAAATTATTTAATTTTCGCTCATTTTTTTTTTCAAATTATAGAAAAATTCGAAATAGAGAAATTCGATTTATAGAGAGAAAATTACAAAGGAATAGATTTTTTAATCCTTCTGCAAACATAAAAATTCGATTTAAGGAAAAATTCGATTAATAGAAGTTCGAAATACGGAAGTTTGTCTGTATTTCATAAATATTTGAGATAGGAAAAATGTTCGCTCCCATTTCTCTTATTGGCATAAAAAATTAAATCAGTTTTTAAATAACGTTTTATTTTACATACATAAATTTAATACATGGAAAACTGTTCAGTCTTAATAAAAATAAATTCAATTGAATTTAATGGATTAGTAATAATAAACAATTTTGATTCATAAATATTTATGATTTATGTCTTTAAAAATAATTATTAAATCAATTCAGTAATTTACTTACCTACTTATGAGAGAGCATTCAATATATTCGTAGCTTGCATATGAAATCTTGCCCCATAAAATACTTTTAGAATAAAAAAAATATTAAATTGTTTATTCAAACAGTAATGGTCAAGCTAAAATCGTATAGCTAAAATTATTCAAAAGTGATTGAGACTATAGCATGATAAGGGCGCCCATCTGAGATCATCACCCGTGAAATTGTAATCTTAGCAGAGACAATTAGGTGGAACGCTTGCATCTGTCAAAAATGAGTTCACTATGGGTGGTTTGCTTACACCACAACACAAAAAAAAAACAAATTGATATTTCGAAAGAAATTTTAAAGGCATTTATTTATACATAAAATATTCGGCCAAATTTTTAAACTAATATTTCGAATTTTTAATAATGCAAATTCTGTCAAAATTTGGATAATTTTATCTGTCAAAATTTGGATAATTTTATAAATAACATTATACCGGGGGATAAAACTTGCATTCATCATTGGGGCCCGGATTTCAAAGTAGAATCAATGCACTGGAAAAAAAAAAGGGTGTGTTCACCCATGCACTAAAGAAATTTAAGGCTCAAGAATTAGCAGGGAACTTTTCTTTGGGACGCTGAGAGAATTTTGTTGATTGATTTTATGGTTGAAAAAACCACAATCACAGACTTTTTCAATGCAGAGCTTTTGAGAAAATATAAGAGTGCTATTTCAGTACGAAACAAATGGATAAACTTAGAAGCCAAATTTTGCTTCTCCCCGGCTACTTCAATCTGCAGATGCCTAGATTCTGATCAAGTGACAAATGACAATTTTTTGTGACTTGTTGGTTGGAGAATATAATAATATATATAGTTGTGAGTTGTGTTTGCCATTTTTTTCTTGTGTCATTTTGAAAAAGTCACAACATTAAAAAAAAATGAAAAGCGCAACTCACAACCATATACATATTAACATTTTATAGCAGTTAAAATTTTAGTACAAAGGCACAAAAAATTGTCATTCCTGAACTCTAAACAAAAGAAATATCGTGAATTCAGAGGCAATACGGAGAAAGAGATTATGCCGACCTAAAGAACGAGCTGAGACAAAAATATTGAAAAGCGATAACAATCAGAACAGACGATGCAAGTATTTAAAATGTCCCAAACAAAGATGACCGAGGCTACATCACGTCGATGGTCTAATACTCATTGTGACAGTAGATTGGACCGATCCTAGTAAGGCGGAAGAACATACTGATTAGTGCGATCATGCTGTAAACGTACTGGTTCCAGGGTTTATATTTTTTTGATTTCTTTTATAAAAATCAAAAAAATCGATTTTTTTGATTAAAATCTGATTTAAATCAAAAACATCGATTTTTTTGATTTTACCTAATATAATTTTAAGAAAATTTAGAAAGATACATTATTAATTTTAATAAAAAAATAGTTTATTAATTCAATTCAATTTAAAAAAACAACTTGAGTTATAAACAACATTTCATCTATTCATAAAGAAAATAATTTTATGTTTAACTGTTATTCAATTATTTGAATAAAAATGTCAATTTGGCTGCTTTTTCAATACCTAGTCTATTCCGTAATTTGGAAAAAGTAGCCAAAGTAGAAAACATTCTTTCTACACCAGCCGAAGATGAAACTGCAGTTAGAAGCTGATATATTTTTCCTTGCTAATTTTAGAAATTGCGGTCGGGTTCATCGTTATAAATGACTTCCACCAATCAAAATCCGTCATAGATGTTATTACTTCTTGTCTCATTATTGCCCCAGAAAAGGGTTCAATTTTCCCTTGGAATTTGAAATATATTGGTAAAAACGAAATAGGAAACTCGTCTTCAATATATTTTGTACCAATTTGTGTCTCTTCTTCCGTAAGCTTTTCTTCGTTATACATTTTGGTGAGTGAAATTAGGAATGCTACATAATGACAAGGATTTAGGGCCATTTTGTATCTGTGAGCGAAATACTTTTTTTGTTGCGCATTCAAAAGCACTTTTAACTCCATGTGCAACCGTTTCCATATAATATCACTGTCCGAAATTTTATTAGTATCACTTTGTATATTATCCAATACTAAAGCAATAGGTTGAAACACAACTAAGATCTTCACAATTTCTTTTTAAACCTATGTTTTGCACCAACTTGATTATATCAACATTAATTTCACTACGGTGCTCATCACATACTTTCATTAACACAGACCAATTTTTCAAATATGATTTGATAGTATCACAAACCGAATTCCAGCGCACTTCTATAAGTAAAACTAAAGAACTACCACCTGCCTCATTGTACCAGGATTATGGCAAATGGTGATTCCGAAAGTACTTTACTATACTGATAATATGCTTGAGTATAGGTTAAAATCCTTTTCCTAAATCGTGTGCTAATAGATTGAGAATGTGAGCCGAACAGCCATAACAAATAATAATGTTTTCATCCATGTTTTCGAGATTGTGTCTCATTTTCTTCATGTTGCTTGCACTATCTGTCACAAGACTTCGTATTTTACATTCGTATGTGATTTCAGTTTTGCGACAGATTTGTATTGCCAGATCTTGTAGATAATCGGAATCATGTTTTTTACCCGATGTGTCGATAGTATCAACTAGAACAACAAATCCATTTTTCTTAATAATACAGGCACAAATAATAGAATCATTGTTAACATTGCTCCAGCCATCCAATGTTAAACATACAACTTCATTTTTTAGATTTTCATGACACTTTATTTGTTCGCTAGTAAAAACTTTATCTAAAAGTTCATTTGACAACTGTATTTCATGCGCAGGAATTTATCCCGGATGCAAAAGAGTGCATAATTTTCTAAATTCTTTATGAGCCGCTTTATGAAATGACAAATTTGTTGTATAAAAGAATCGGGCTACTTGTTCATCGAAAATCTCCGTTTCTTTCTTTGTTGTTTTCACTACGAATTTATGAATTCTGTTACTATTATTGTCACTTGAACATTTCTGCTCGTTACTGGGCGAACACAGAACATTTGTATCTTTCACTGTGGGTTGTAACGTAAGACTGGTACATGCTCTGGAGAATCTGGAGATGGTATTCTTTCGTTTGCTTTACGACACCATTCATAATGCTTCTTCAATCGTTCAGCAATCCTTTGTAATTCGTGATTGCAGCGCTTGCATACGGCTCTACATCCATGTTTACCCGGTACTTTACGTTCGGTAAATTCGTTCCATATTAAATCTTTTTTTCGGCCACTAAACATGTTGGGTTTATATGTTTAATCTATTCGATCAGTTTTCCAAAAAAAAATAATAAAAAGAATTTATTTATGAGTACAAAATGATTAGAAATTTCCAGTGAATTATAACAAAAATTTCAATACAAAATTTAAAATTAAAGCATTATTCACTTTTACATGTTACACTTGACAGCCAACAAAAATCGTTATGTAAAAATGAAAAATGTTACACAAAATGACCGCTGTTTTACAAAAGAGCGCTCCAATTTCAAGAAAATTTTAAGAATAAGTTGGTGTTACCTAATGAAGGGAAATTATTAAAAACTCTTTGACATTTGTTTGAAAAGAGTTTTTTATAAATTTTGATTTAAATCAGCGATTTAAATAAAAAAATCATATTGATAAAAATCTGATTTAAATCGACGATTAAAATCAATTGATTTAAATCATATGAACCCTGACTGGTTCTAAATACTTTCAATTAAATCCGAGCGGTAACTATAGAAGATAGAACCTTCAATCAAAAATGGGAGGAGTATTCCACGATGGATCGAACAACCATGCTTTAAGTGTGAGCGGTTCGTAAAAACCGTTAGAGAAAAATAAAATTATAATATTGTTAAAAAATTATTGTTCATATAGCAGTGCGTTTTTTTATTCGCTATTTGGAGCTGCTATCAAGAACCGTCATATGAAAATAGTTTCGGATAGCGGCTCCATATAAATAGGTAAAGCTAAATATTTTTAATTTCACGTTTTCACTTATGAATTGATTTAAAAATTATATTTTGACGTTAAATAAATGTAATTTACCAATAAATAGCACGTCAAATTTAAATTTGGGTGTAGAAAATTGACTGCTCCGCATAGCAGCTATCGGGAGCGAATAAAAAAACGCAGCTTATATCAGTATTCGCAAGTAGCTGGTTATTGGCGTGCCAATAAAAGAATTTCTTAAGTGAAATATTAAGGATCAGTCAGAATCGGGCTCATATACGCCAAATTTTTAGTTTTGTTTTTCAACGCAAAATTTTATAGGAGAGGGCAAATAAAATAACATAATATGAATTGTATTTTCTCGGAAAAGGGCCCAATATCTTAACCCAAAACAATTGCCTTTGGCCGTTTTGTTCCTAATTATTGTTATAATATTCATATTTGAAAATACAAACTCACAATGATATGTCGCAGGAAAATCTGCTACTTCAGTTATTGTCAGCCAGCGCGCTAAAATTCTGTTATACGATGATCGGGCAGCGTCAACTAAATGGTTAAGTAGGTTTCAGTAGAGAAAGTATAAGGGTCATTCCATATGAAATCGTACAAAAATTGTTCAAACTATATTTATTCGATTTATATGTTAAAAAAAATGTTTATAGAAAAAAAAAAAAAATTCTCTCTTTCACTCTCGAATTGTGGTGCTATGTTTGATATACATATGGCTTGATTCCTATATTGCACACAGGTCAGACATAATTTACGAAAATAGATGAGAATAAAATAATAATTCCTCTATTTCTATTTTCGTTCATAAAACATCGGCCATCAGCTGAATTCCTTTATTTCATTACTATACTTTTATTACGGTGTCGAATTCACCAAGTTTTAATTTTAAGTAAAATATTATTAATCATAATATTCTTAAACATTAAAATATCAATAATATATTATTTTGACATGACTCACAGGTTTTATATTTTGAAGGTTATAAAATTTAGTATGGAAGGATATAACATTTTGAGTTTAAAAGACTGTATCTCAAAATGTTTCTTCTAGTGCCAAGCTGAATTTTTCACAGATTAAAGTGCCATTATTAGCAAGTACTTTAACGTTAATTTAAAAAATTTTAAAATAAATACTTTTTTTGTTATCGAGATACTAAGAAAATACAGATTCAAAAAATCACCAAAATTTCAAAATTGAAAATTATTAAAAACAAATTATTTCATAATTTTACATATTCTCCTAAGTAGCTGTCAAAAACCGTTGAGAAAACCAAAATCGGTCAACCCGTTCCGAAAATATCATCAAAAACGTAATACGTATACCCAAAACTCCTTAAAAATGAGAAAACTTTGAGAGAGTGTAAACTCGAGAGGAAAGAGAGAGAAAAACAATTTTTTTCTACAAATCAGTGTTTAAATTCATTTTTTCGTTTTCTTTTATCATTTGTTTCTCTCTTTGTGAGAGAAAACATATTTATATTTTTTTTGTTTCTTTCTCCGAGAACGAAACCAAAAAAATTAAAATATCACTTTTCAGCAGTGTTTAAATTCATTTTTCGTTTTCTACTTTAATCTCTCTTTGTGGAAGGTAGAATAGCTATTTATATTTTTTTTGTTTCTTTCCCCAGGAACGAAATACAAAAAAATAAAATATCTCTCTTCGGTAAATTTTTTTTTTAGTTTTTCGCCTACCCATTGCCAATATGGACTTAATTGTTTCTCGTTTTATTTGTTTGATTGTTTCTCGTTTACATTGGAATACAGTGATATGTTGCCGTGTACAAACGCGATATAAATAAAATATTTCATACATAAAACTTACTAACAACACTGACACAAGCCAATGTACATTTGTTTTATGATATCTGTCGTATATGAAAAAAAGGAAGGGCTGTATAAGTATGTATATGTGTTGGTTTTGTGAGTTAACATATTAAATTTCACGTCACACAACCAAAATGTACAACCGTTAGTCTTTACTAAGTCATAAAACGACTGAAAATTACTTTGAAAGAATTATTATATTTTAACGAAAATATTTTAACATTTAAAAAGCGATAATAACGATACAAATACCCAAAATTAAAATTAAATGGTTTTAACTTTTCGGGTTTTCTAATTTGTTAACAAAACATAAAAAAATAATGTGATAAAGTATGTAGTTGTAATTTTATGAAATCTTGCATTTTTATTTCGTTTTATTTTGTCATAATATATGTATGTGTATTTAAAATCTTATAATTTGATGTCACCGAAATTATCTTCTCATTTGAACATTATAAGGTTATTTGTACATAACGTTATGTAGAATTTTACTGTCTGTACTACTCTAACAAATAATTTAAACTCGTGGAAATTAAAATTTTTAAATCATTCTAAATGCCGATTAGAAAAGTAACATAGTCCAGGAGATTTTATTAACATAATCCTATTTGAATTTTGCTAAAAATCTAATAAGTCATACTGTGAACAGTATAGAACACCGTTTCACTATAAGATCAATGCGATGATCTTAGCGAAAGCAAAATACAAATAACAATTTTGAGGAAACAAATAAAACGAGAAACAATCAAGTCCATATTGGCCATGGGTACGCGAAAAACAAAAAAAAAAAAAAAAATCCGAAGAGAGATATTTTACTTTTTTGTATTTCGTTCCTGGAGAAAGAGACAAAAAAAATATACATAGATATTCTACCTTCCACAAAGAGAGATTAAAGTAGGAAACGAAAATTGAATTTAAACACTGCCGAGAAGAGATATTTAAATTTTTTTGATTTCGTTCCCGGAGAAAGAAACAAAAAAAATATAAATATGTTTCCTCTCGCAAAAAGAGATAAAACAAGGGAACGAAATTTAAATTTAAATACTGCTACAATTTTTTTTTTTTACTTATAAATCGAATAAATATAGTTTGAACAATTTTTGAGACATCGCGTCCAACTCATGTACGATTTCATATGGAATGACCCATAACGATTCTGAATTTTGGGTTTTCATACAAATTTCCAGTTCCAAATCTCTTCGCATGACTTAACCTCCCTCCTAATCGCATGTCGGTGGTATTTTGCTAGAGCTATTAGAGCTTTTGGTTCATCGCTTATTCAATAAATGGAAATATAAATCCAAATGAACAATTTTTTTTCATTTTTGAACAGTTACGACTAGAATGACTACCAGACAGAGAAGTTTTTCGGACATGCATACTGGTTTTTCAAACTTCTGCGGGCGTCTCGAAAAATATCTTACATTGTCTTGAAGACTCCAAGAGGAAGAACCAAAAAAATATTAATTTCAACAATTTAACTTTTTTCCATCCACAAACGTGCTACCCTAGCACCATTTTGAGCTAGAGACGTAGTAAGCTGGTTCTTGTAAAAAAAAAGATTGAAACAATTTTTTGATTAATGGTATCAATCATAATATCATTAATGATGTTCCGTAATATTTCTTGAATTTGAGTATTATTTTATTTAAAAAATCAGACCCCAAATGATTTGGCCCATGGAATTCTTCAGAGCGTGAATAATTCGAGTTTATATTAGAAACTACTTACAGAATCGACTTAATAACTTAGGTATCAAATTTCAGAAAAATTAATTGGCAAAAGTGCTTGTTTCATTTAGTGCTGGAAATGTAGAATATGCATGGGTTGGTTATATATTTAAAAAACAAATTTCTCTTTGGCAAATCTAATTTCTTGATTTAAGATTTTAATTTGTGTACCAATGTATCATTAGAAGTGTTCCGGAATATTTGTTGAATTCTAGCCATGTTTTATTTAAGAAAGTGCATCCCTGCGCCAAACGGAACTTATGCGATTATGCACCAATTACATTGAAATTTAGTATCTGACTTGCAATAACTAACATGACAAATGAATTAGTTGCACCAAATCCAAATGATCGTTTTGAAATTTTTCTAGAAGAGACTTCGCTATAAATCTGTTTTAAAACCGGTGGATGGTCGTCGCCACCAAACCAGCTTTATATAGCAATTAACAAATTTTAAAACTTAAAAACTGTCCTGTTTGTTTAAGTAGAAATGTTCTACTTCTTTTTGTTTAGTTGTTTTTAACCCGGTGCTCGGTTTGAAACAGCTCGGTATCTAACAAAAATAGTTTCAAGTGTTGAAAATACGACGTTTGAACAAAACACTCGGAATTTTTCTTCACAATTTGTTTTTCTTGTGTTAGTACACTTGTCCTTGAGGTATCTTGACGTTCATAGCCATATCGTCATCCATCATACCGATCATTAGTTATGGAATGGAATAAAGTGCACAACTGTATTGAAAATGTTGAATGTTTTTCGCGTCTTCTATGGATGAAACAAGCAATTATCAGTGAACGTTGAAGAAATGATAAGCACGGTGAACACCCAAGCATACCAAAAACCGCTCAACCCAAACACTTTTTTGTATGTTTTGGGCATGAAACGTGTGACAACAAAATTGGATCAAAATTGTTGAATTTCGACCAAAACAGTGCCTTATTGATAAACGAGTCATATCTGGTAATCAAACAGGAGTATACGAATAAGGCGTCTAAATTAAGGCCCGATCGTCCCAATGGAAGCTTCCTAAAGAGGCAATACCAAAAAAAACCCATGTGGTCAAATTCAATCGAATGCGAAGGTTCTGCTCACTGTTTTCTTCGGTTTCAACGGTACAGTGTACCAAGAATTCTTACCATCAGGTCGCACTTGTTCAGGTTTGTGGTGAGACAACATGGCCTTTGTACTACAATAATCCACCTGCTCACACTTTTGTGCTGGTTCGTAAATTTTTTGCACAAAAACGACATCGTTTTGATGTTGAGTGTTCCAAACCTGTCAAATTGCCGAAAATATACCAAAACTGTCTAACCTTTTTGACAGCCAACAATAAACTAAGCATCGAATTCAAAAATTTCACGATTTTTTATCAAATCGCATAATTTATGATCAAATTTTTTTGAGCTTTCCGTACTTGTTGAAAATATTTGAAATTCATTCCAAAGGTGCGGTTATAATTATGATCAAATTAATTTCATTGTTTCTCATTTTCCAGCATTTTGATATTTGGGCTTTATCAAGACTCTAAAAACGTATTTTCCATTTTTTGTTAGAATAACTACAATAAAGGTCGATTTCAAAATTTTTGGGGCATGCCGGACAAATTTTTAAACGTGCCAAGTTTGGCACGGGTGCTACGTATTTGCGATCACTGATATAGATGCTTCCAATATATTGAATGTTCTTCTTAATTTGTAGGCACTTTTAGAAAATGTTGGTTATGTCTCTGTGATATCCCGCCAGTGGACAATAAAAATTGTCAACATGATCTCCTGGAATATTATCCCAAAATATTTGTTAACGCTCTAAAGTGAAATTTGCAGGGTTTCGAACCGAACCCGAACCTCGAACCCGCTCCGGTTCAAACATTTTTAGTAATTGTTTCGAACCCGAACCCAACATTTCGCGGGTTCCGAGTTGACTTTGAACTAAGCGTGAAACAGGAATTTGCTGCTTATGAATACTTCTCACGGGTTCACATGGGCATTTTCGGCTTTAAAGTTTAGTTTAGCATCACAAAGGTTACACCTTTGAGAAAAGTCTTTAAGTGGTATCCTATATGTTAGATTAAACGAAAATTTTTTAATGAAATACTTGTGAAGTTTAATTTATTTTTAACCCGAACCTAATTATTTTTTTGAACCTGAATCCGAACCCAAAATTGTGCGGGTGCGAAACCCTGGAAATTTTTGATCTTAGTAGACTGTGTACAGGATGTATACTCTTTTAAACCCTTTTGTTTAAATCGGAGGTTTTTCCTAGCATAGACCACTAATATTCAAGATTGTTTTTATAATATTGTGAGAAGAGTGTCTCAATTTCTGTAAAAGTTAGCTCAATGGATAAACCATCACTGAAAAATTAGCCTTGAACAGTTATAGATTTTATCCAAACACATTTTATTCCTTCCGCTAGAGGTACTAACAACTATTGGATGTTTGTTACTGTAATAATGAAATTATCTTCCACACATTATCAAATTAACGAAAACAAACTAGCTGATACAAAAAAAATACATTTTTCACGTCAGTTTTAAAAAGTTAGGGTGGGAGCTCCAAGATTCCCTCCGCATAATATAACATCTAAATTCAAAATTTCATAATTCTACATCCAACCATATAAGTTTACTGACATTTCCCGGAAATGACTAAATTGAACTCCTCTCAGGAGTAAAATATTCAAGTTTTCTAACTTTCTTTGTTCTTTATATAAGAAGGTAATAAAATAATTTTTGGCATGACACAGTTCTTCGAAGTTCATTGAACTCTATGAATATGATGAAGTTCTCCAATTTAATTTGGCACTTCTTTCAATTCAATGCACTCCCTAATATTTAACTAAATCTATAATTTTACATCGTTACTCATGCTAATGAATTTAATTACTTGGAGGTAAATCACTTTACTCTAACTTGTAAGGGAAAATAAATAAATTCTCGACCGCTGTAAATTTCACCAAATTGTCCCAAATATTTTTTTTGTGCATTGTGATATGTACTATGTTTTACGATGAAGTAATCAAATTGATTTTGGAGCAAAAAACGAATTCTGCTACAGAGCATTTTTCACTCATTCACCTTGAAATAAATGGGTACATAATTTATTTGATTTAAGTGAATACAGTAAATAATTTTTCGACACCAGTATTCTGACTCATCCAAAACACATAGTTTGTAATTGTCAGTTTTACCATTGCGTCAATAATTTTAACACTTAATTAGCACGGATGCCGAGTATTATCATGTGTGTGTGCGAGAAAATATTTTGGATATATGTTCGGCTTCTTAAAGTAGAGTAATTACAGCTTTAGTACTTTGCCCTTAACAACATTACGTTAAAATTTTGTAATTTTTCATGAAATGAGCTATACAATATGTAAATATTACCCAAACATTCAAATTAAAATGTAGATTGAATTATGACAAGAAAGTAAATAATTTAATTAATAATTTAACTTTATTCGTAGTGAATACAAAATGCGTGTACAGGAGCGAATCCTCAATCACACACAACACTCATTCGTATTTTGTCTATTTATGTATTTTAGTTGCAATCAAAACGTGAAATGTTCTTCAAATCAGAACCACATAGTCCATCTGGGCCTCCGCCAAATCCACCACAATCATCATCAGTAAATAATAATAATAATCATGTTAATTCAACGAATTCCACAGCACAAGTGAGTAGTCGAAGCACTACACGCCGCTTATTACTAGCACTAGGCCTAATGATTGCCATTTTTATTGACCCGATTTTTTTTTCTATTATAATTCACAGATTAATACATCATCAACAACAAGTACAACAAATGATAATAAACAACAACATATTTTAACAAATAATCATACGCCAACAAATAATAACCATACAACATCGGCTACAATAACACCCACCACAACAAATAATGTGGCAAATAATTTAAATAATTTATCGTTGAAAGAAAAACTGGCACAAAATCATCGTGGTGGCAGTGCGCTACAATCTGTCGATCATCACAATGGCAACCACAATAATCATGAGATGCTAAATAATAACCATACGGCCAATAACCATCATACAACAACAACACAAATAATAATGGATTCAAATAAAATCCTAACAGAACGACACGAACGTGAAAAAATTCAACAGCAGCAACAGCAACAACAACTCCAGCAACAAGCAATGATGGTACGTTCGAAACCAAAAGAATTAGATGGATATGTAGGTTTTGCTAATTTACCAAATCAAGTTTATCGTAAAGCTGTTAAAAAAGGTTTTGAATTTACCCTAATGGTTGTGGGTGAATCCGGTCTTGGTAAATCAACTCTTATAAATTCAATGTTTCTATCCGATATCTATAATCAAGATCAACATCCGGGGCCATCACATCGTATTAAAAAAACGGTAGCTGTTGAAACGACAAAGGTTTTGCTAAAAGAGAACGGTGTTAATTTCACATTAACCGTTGTTGATACTCCCGGTTTTGGTGATGCGGTCGACAATAGTAATTGTTGGGTGCCCGTAATTGATTTCGTTGAGAATAAATATGAAGAATATTTAACAGCCGAATCACGTGTACAACGCAAAGCAATACCGGATACACGTGTCCATTGTTGTTTATATTTTATAGCTCCATCGGGGCATGGTTTAAAACCGCTCGATATTGAATTTATGCAACGTTTATGCGACAAAGTGAATATAATACCGGTGATTGCGAAAGCTGATACGATGACACCGGAAGAAATTCAATTATTTAAAAAGCAGGTTTTGAATGAGATTGCTCAACATAAAATTAAGATTTATGATTTTCCTGAGCCACTGGAGGAAGAGGAAGAGGCTAAGGTATTAAAACAATTACGGAGTCGTGTACCATTTGCTGTAGTCGGAGCAAATACCGTGATTGAAATTGAGGGTGGTAAAAAAATACGCGGTCGCAAATATCCTTGGGGTGTAGCCGAGGTGGAAAATTTAGAACATTGTGATTTTATTGCATTACGTAATATGGTTATACGAACACATTTACAAGACTTAAAGGAAGTAACAAATAATGTACATTATGAGAATTATCGTTGTAGAAAACTTGCTGGACTTGGGGTTGATGGCAAAACGGGAGGAAAATTAAGTAATAAGTAAGTTCGAATATCATATCTCTACTAAATAAGTGTATCTGTATATTTTCGTTGTGTGCCTTTTTGATTTTATCGTTTCTTATTATCTATGCCCAAATATCGTTCATATTTTCTTTTTACTTTTTTTTCTGCATCGCGCCCGTCCGTCTCTTTATAAAAAACTAAAGTATGTACGGCCCAGGAATCATTAATTCATTTAATGCTTGGTAAGTTTATTGCTAATACATTTTTGTTTTTGTTGTTTCTACATATTTTTAAATTTAGTTTTGATTAATTTTCTTCACGATCCTAAAAATTTTCGGTTCTGGTTGATTTGTATTGAATGCAGATTCATTCGATTGGAAAATTATTAATAAAAATGATAAATTCTTAAATGGTCTCTTCTTTTGTTGCAGTCGATTAACTCAAATCGGTTAAAAAGCAAACAATCCACAGAAATTACATTGTGTTCGTTCTTTGTACTTACCTATTTTGCTTCCTTTAAGCTAAAGCAAAGGTGGTTCGCTCGTTTCAATATTTAATTGCTATCGAAAGTCTATACTGCTTATTGAAACATGTAGTCTGATTTAGAGATGTTTTGGCTTAGACTTGTAGCTAAAATAACCTTTAAACCTATAAATTTGAATTTTAAAAACCCATCCAAATACAATTGACGTGAATTGTTTAGTCCGATTTGAAGATATTTTAAAATTCATAAATCCTGCTCCGACCATTCCAATTTCTATACTACATTCTAGATCTTGATAGTTAACTAAATTCGGTTTTCTTTCAAAATAAATTCAACTGCAAAGCCATTTATTATTCTCATAAACATTTTGATTAAAAAATATCAATTTTTATTGTTTGATTATTATTGTTTGCCAATTCATTTTTAAAATGATTTTAATTTGAATCAAATTAATTTCAATATAAGGTTCAACTTAAAACCAAACCACTTTAAAATTTCATTCGGTCGTACATGATAATTTCTTATATACCGTAGAAGTACTAATTGAATGGAGTTTGACTGTCAAATGACGGTTTTAATTTAAACTAAAGATTATGATTTTCGAAATAGAATTTGAATTAAGTTAGATTAAAAATTTAACAAACTATTGAGACTTGTTTTAAATTTAGCTCGTTGAACTATGTTCAACGGAAACGGGAAAAAAATTCATTGTTGGTACACTGCGATTAGAAATAATAATTGTGAAGTGCACTGTGTTAGTTAATAATTATAATTTTTTGTTTATTATAGGAATCCTTTAGCCCAAATGGAAGAAGAAAAACGAGATCATGAAGCGAAAATGAAAAAAATGGAAGCTGAAATGGAACAGGTGTTTGAAATGAAAGTTAAAGAAAAACGACAAAAATTAAAAGATTCAGAAATTGAATTAACCCGGAGGCACGAAGAACGAAAAAAGGTAAGCAATCTTAATTTTTATTGAAATAAGATGAACGGAACACATACTACATCATAACAAATTATTCGTAGGCACTTGAAATTCAAGTACGCGATCTCGAAGAGCAACGCCGTGCATTTGAACAAGAACGAAAAGATTGGGAAGATTCTAATGGCGTGACATTAGAGGAATTACGACGACGAAGTTTAGAAGCTAACAGTAAAGAGTAAGTACCTAATTGTTTCCCTATTTTACATCATTTTACACTATCTTTCATTTTCTCACCTAAATATTATATAATATATTTTAGAATTGGTTGTTTTATTATTTTTTGAATTTTTTGTTTGTTTTGTTTTATTTTGAGATTTTCCCACATCGGAAACCTTTAAAATGATTTTGAAAATTTATAAAAAAAAAAACTGGGATATAATACTACTTTTCTTGTTTTACTTTTTAATTTTCTTTTTTTTCCATTTAATTTTTTACTTGAGAATTTTTTTTTAAAAATCGTATGAAAAACGGAAAAATTAAATTTTTAGTATTTTTATTTTTACCCTTTGAGCGGTAAAAAGAGTGCTAACAATAGATTTAAGTAGGTAACACTAATAGGAAAGGAATATTAAAAACGGTATGCTTTTGTGTAATTGTTCAGTAGATTATCAGTGCTAGAAATGCTTTAAATATTTATGTCGCTTTTTAAGTTAAGGGTGGTGGGTTTGGCCGGATACATAGCAAATTTTGTTTGTTTTAATATTCAAATTCAGCAGGTAACAAATATGTTTTTTTTTGTGCCAAATATAACTAAAAGTTCCACAACTGTATAAAGATTTTTATTTTCCAATGTACACCGTAGGTGAATGAATGGCCGTAAACTTGTTGGTGAATGAATGACAATATCCAGGGCATAGTAGAGCTACGTTTGAGAATATCAGAAATGTAGATCATTTGCCCGAACATAAACAATAAACTCTACAATGTCTTTTCGTTCTTCCGCACAGAAAACCAATGCTAAGCTAAATTTTTTTGGAAAAATTGGACATTCTTACGCAAACGGTTCAGTGGTAAGCGACTTCATTTTGGTATATGAACAATCATCAAAAACCACAAATTTTTGAAAATGTTATGATTTCTTTGAATATCGAAATTTCTATAAATCGTCAAAGCGAGGTGTTTGAGCGCGATTCTTCAAAAATTTGTTATATTTAAAAAATTTATTTCAATCTTAATTTTTTTTTCGAGGTTTCATTAATTTAGTTTCTTGATTTTTTGTTGTTTCTTGAATTTATTGTTTTTAAGTGGCAGGTTAAATATGTGTGCGTATATTTTTTTATTTAACCTAATTTTATCTTTAACGGTGGATAAAGTGTTAAATTAAAACTAAAATGTAAATAAAATATGACATATTATACATATTAATATGCCTCAATACGCTGAATACACCGATTCTATCTACCTGCCACATTGTTGTGCACACAACAATTTCAATTTTTATTATTAAATCCTAATATGTAGCGAAATTGAATGAAATTTTTTCGGCTAAATTCCACTTTGTAAAAAGCAGTCTAGCTATGTAACGAAATGTTTTTTTTTATATTAGATTTTAGGTGTCACTATGTTTTTATCACATAAAACGTCATTCACGATAAATGTGAAACTAAATATAGTCGAGTTTCTTTTTTCCATTGACATTCAATTTAAAATTTATAAAAAATTGCAACTTGACGATATTTGATTTACAATTTTACAAGAACAGCAAACTAATTTTTTCACGTCCTAACGTATCTTGTTTTATTTGGAGAAAAATGAAAATTTCATTTCACTTCAACTGCTTAGCTTGTACATACATGTACTAAGCTTTAGTTTAAAGGAACCATAAAGTCAAATCTACATTTTTAGTGTTTTGGTTAAAATTTTGGGATCACCACGTTTTCCAGAAAAAACAAAATTTCGAATGGACCAGCAAAACTTTGAAAATAAAATTTGTCAAGAAAAATCGCAACATTAAATACTTTTCAATGTTTTATAAGTCTTTTTGAATAAAAAAAGAAATACTAAAATATTTTGTACGAAGAAGATAATTTAATTGGTAACTTTCCTTAAAAGTTACTGTACAAATGCTCTCTTAATTATCGCCTTTCTTAAGAAAACCCTTAGTATTATGTGTGAATAGTAGTAATTCTGTTTTGAGTTATATGTTGGTCTTGTTTCTCAATTACCATTAAGACAAATGTAAGTATTTTACGGAAATATTTATTTGTTAATTGGCAGAAAAACTGCCCAGTTCACATAAATCTCGAATTACTATGAGCGGTTGGGACAATGGTTCCAATTAGCGGCCGCGAATAGTAAATTTTCCTAAAAACTTATAGTTAATTCGGGATTTTTGATTTTGATATTTTTCTTGGGCTTTCGAGATTTTATTGCAACTTGTTTTCTGTTTAAAGATAGATAGATCTAGATTCTTCTCAAGCAAACGTCTTTCGGTGGTTTCTTTTAAAAGGATTTGTTTGCCAAAATAAAATAAAATGAATGAATTTTCAGCCTACACTCACAAAAGTTTTAATGTTGTCACTCAAGTAAAGGAAAAGGGACATTTCCTATCGAGCTTCACCAGCACAACCAACCAATCTGGTGGTTGGGTAATCATTTCAACAAAAATAAAAAAATGCGCACAATACAATTTAAGTTTTCAGACTAAATGGTTCAGGCCCTGGTACCAGATAAATTGAGGAAGATCCATACATTTTTTTTAGGGTTAAATGTATTTTTTCGAATTTGAAATCTATTGTAAAAATGATTTTTGTTAAGAAAGTATATTCTAGCACTGATATTCGAATACTAACACTATTTGTAATTTGCTTCACTAAATTACTAATAAACTATTGCTTTTTATAAAACACACTCGCATTAAAAACAAATCTCACATATAAATAAACACATAAAACATTAAATTCATAACCGTCGATTTACTCAGTAAAGAAATGGCCAGTGGTAAAAAAGGGAAAGAGCGCCTTATATAAGATCGAAATCCTAAAATATTTCAAATGTAGAAAAGTTTTTCTTCGCATGAGAAGTAGTTATTTTAAAACAAAATATTTATTTAGTAAAATATTCATAAATACAGTACAGCCACGATCTCAATTATCTAATTAGATCGTGACTATATGTATTTTATATGTGTGTTTGTTTAAAATATTTAATGAAAAAACAATGCAATGAAAACACAAAATTTTCCAGGACTGTATCATTAGCATCAAGAAGTTCAGATGAATCAAAAAGTCGACGTGTTTTTGGATCGCTACTCCGGCGTCATACAAGTTTTGGAGCCCCTGATTCAACACCACGTGGGGGCTCTAATATTGCAAGTCCCCAAGATAATCATACTAATAATATTCATGATTAGTTTTTAGAAAGAGAAATAAAAATTTTATAATTAATTTCATATAAATTTAAAAAAAAAATATATATTTTGGCCGTCCAAATTATTAATAAACGGCCGAAATATTTTTTTTTACATAGAATTTTATTTTACTTGTGCTTTGAAATATTTAAGAATTTTGGATCGCAATTAATTTTTTTTTTAATTTTGGTTTTGTTAAATATATATTATAAATTTTGCTTTTAATCAAATAATTAAATTAATAAAAATCATTACACATTTTAAAAAAAAGGAAAAATATTTATTTTTTTTTATAAATAAGGAAATCATTATTCATTAACATGCAACAAATTTTGCTAATTAATTATGGTGGCGTGTAGTTTTAAAGTCAGACATCATCATTTTGTATAAATTTTAATACCTAATTAAATCATTTACATTTTATTATAAATTAATGGGGTTGTGTTTGATAGTTTTGGGAGCGCTCTTTACAAATTAAACGGGTGGTAGGCAGATTGATTCATCGAAAGTTTTTTTTTCTGCTAGGTCATTCCATAAATAAAATGCGGCAATCAAATTAGCTAACTTTTAAAAGTTTAAATATAGGTTCATTTTTAACTTAGGCTGATCTGTACTCAGCTGATATTTTACTTTAACCCACCGAGTTATAATAATATGACTATGCCCTCAGTATCGTCAGAAATTGCCTCCGATGAATCATTATTAACTTCCTAAACCAAAAGGTTTGATGCTAATTTTGTTTAGTAGATTTATTGTTTATAAATTAGTTTTGCATTTACCAATCCAACTAACATCCTAAAATATCCATCCGCAAAACTATCAAACTAACATACACGCTTTGTAAAAAAATAATGTTAATAGACTGTTTAAATATTATTAAGTACATGGTAAGATTTTAATTATACATAATCCTGTACGTAATTTTATCGCTTAGAAGATCACTTAGTAGAAAAATTTATGTTTTTCCATTGAGAATAAAATTAATCAAATAAAATGGAAATTCCAAAAATTATTTTTATTTTGTATTTACAAATATATAATTTTTTATTATATCCCAGTTTATGTGTGTGTATGTTCTCCAAAAAAAAAAAAATCTTAATTTTTATTTAGAACTTAATTTTTGTTTTTTAAGACGTTGAAAAGTGCAAGTAGGGAAATGCGGTTTTTAAAACGTTACATATATTTCATAAATCTTGTTTGTTTCCCTACTTCACTTGTAACTGTGTATGTTTCTAAATTATATGCCGAGGTAAAAATGATTTTTCCTCTAATAAAAGAGATTAAAAGTCAACTACATATTAAATTAGAGGTTTGGGGTGGGAATATATATTTTATTTATATTTTGGTGAATTAAATTCCGAATTTAAATCTTAAAGGTCTTTATCGAATGGAATGGAACATGCTGAATCATATCTAGAGCTGTTGTCTCATAAATTTTTTTGCCGATAAATTATAAAATGCCAATATTAATTAATTAATTAAATTAGGTAATAGTTTTGTTTTTGTATCTCTATACACTATTAATTAGTTAGTAATTTATAGTTTAGATTAGATACACGATATCATTGATTCACGCTATATGTTCGTTATATTTCAAATTCATTTTTGCATGCTTAAATTTAATTTTTGAAAATTAATTCACCAAAATAGAAATTTTTATCAAATTTATTGTGATTCAAGGGATGAAAAGAACTAAAAAAAAAAAATTAAAACGCTTTTATGCTTGCGTATTACGGCACAACATATATCGTTCTTCTTTCATCCTTCCTTGAACTGTTTTATCTTTGTAGATTTTAGAAAAAACATTTTTACCTCTAATCCTACTATTTTTTTTTTTTTTTTGTTAATTTTGTAAATATACATTTTTTTTGTAAACTGGAAATTTAGAAATAAAATAACGAAGAAAACTAATTGAGTTTGTGTTAGATAGATAGATATTTTCTTTCTATTTTCCTATTTATTTTTCTATATATCTTTTCTTATATATATCGACTTTATATTAAATTTTATTGCTTTAAGGTAAACATAAAAACATAAACAAATGTTCACATTATATTTGTATGTATGTTTGTATATAAGTAGATCCAGGATGATTATCGACAAAGGAGATTCATGAGGAATAATGTTTTGTTGTATATATTACATAAAACGCACAAATTACTCTTGTATCTCGTTCAAAGCTAACATCCTGAGCCTAATACATACTACCTATATGTGTGCGATGTATTATAAATTTGAAAAATTAGACGAAACCCCCGAACGAAAAAAATTAACATTTCAACTTGTTTTTGTGGTAATTAGTTGCTTTGAACATTTAAAACAAACAATTTTTTTTTTTTTTTTTGTAAATTAAGGAAAGTCCAAAACCTAAACTCGTTTCCTTTAATTTAGGTGGTTATCAAGTTTTATTTTATTATATTTTGGGTGGAAGCTAGTTTTAAGAATACTTATACGATACCTAATCATTTTTAATTCATGGGAATTTATATTACCTTCTTTCGATTGATTATACATAATTTAATAGTAACATTTAATTTTTAATTTTTCCATATTCATTAAAATTGGTCTTTTGGATTTTATTATACCTATGATAATTTGTTGGAACAACATTCGGGGAGATAATGTGAGGAAGAACTCTTTCTTATGTGTCTGGGACCTATAGAAGAATTTCTGATTTTTTTGAAGATTTTTTTCTTTACACCACTTAAAATATTTCACAAAGACTTGAAAGAAAATTACTTTAATTAGTTTACTTGTAATAAAAAAAATTGTTTTGCACAAAATAGTCGCAAAAATTGGTCAAATTTTTTATTAAAACTAACAAACACTAACTACCTAACGGCGTATTGTGAGTTCTTGAAATTAATATTATTTTCTGGATTGATGGGCTTTTTGTCTTCAGTCAGGAACAAAATAATTAGTTTCGGGTTCATGGCTATTATGGTTCTCTAAGAGCGAATAATATAATTGTTGTACCTCCGTACAACTCGTTAAAAAATAAGCAAAACTTGTTAGGCCAGTTTGAGATACCACTTTTTAATTTTTTATTAACGGCTTTCACTTAGGAATTTCATCCTTAATTTGTCTTTACGTGCAAACGGAACGATGAGACCCAGCATTTTGGGAATTTTGGAAAAGAAGCAAGGAAAAAATTATAAGGGCTTGAAATGGTACAGAAACGAGCAAGGAAGGAATTATAAAAAGAAATTTTATAAGGGTTGGGATTTCAGTCTTGCAAGAATTCTATTTTTGGTATAGCGTTTGAATTTCTGTAGGTTATAAGCCTCATCGTCCAGTACATTGCACAAACGTGTATTCCGCAGGAAAATGAGTTGTGGATCTTATTAGTTTTTCCAATTTTATTGGCAAGTCCAATTGCTCTCAATTTGCATAGTAAACTCTAGTACCACAGACGATCGAACGCCTTCGAGAAATCTAGTGCAATGATTTGAGATTGACCAATACATCTGTCCCTTTGCTCGGTGACAAAATTAATTAAATCAACAGTCGATCGAAAAAGCACCTTGGAAAGTACAGATAGCTCGACGATAATTCGAAGGATCAGATTTCCTTCCCTTATTTATGTACAGGATGTATATTAACTAGGAACATTTCAGGATACCTAGGGTACCTAACCTAACTAAGTATTAACAATTAAACAGCGATTACGACTTTGAGCTATTGATTTACAATTATACATTTTAATGTAATATTGAAATATACCTTCTAAAAAAATGCAATTTCGTGAAAATGACTCTAAAAATGAGGAATATTTAGAATTTAAAAATGAATACTAAAGTATGTATTTAGTTTAAAATCAATGAATTTTTTATATAGCTACCTAGAGAAATATTGTTGCAAATAATAAGATATTTAGGCAATGATGTTTTATTACGACAGACACACATTTATTGTGGCATACACTTTCAGGATTCATAGTACATACATTAATAGTGATATTTACAGTTCACACATATTTTTTTGTGGGTATTGGTGATAGTAGAAGAGCAATTATAATCGATTACAATGCTCGTTAGACCAAAGTAGTAAACGCTTAAAATTGTGCCCGTCCTCTTTAATTAGCCCAATTTCTTAGAGCATTTTTTAACAAATAATTCAATATATTTATAGGACGGCTATACAAAAATGGAAACCAAAGCAAAGGGAATGTCGGTTGAGTTAATGCTGTTTTAATGGAAATGAATTCATCATTCAACATTGTTATCAAGGATAGAATATAATTAGATTTAGTTGAATCATTAGGTCATGAACCCCACTGAACCTGGAATACATTATATGTGATATTCCTAATTAATTATTGGTAGATTAAAATAAAAGACTTCTAACTTAAAAAAATCTTAATCAAAATTAAAATTTAAGATAGTATCTGGAAAATGCAAAATATTACGTAGAGGTCTAGCTAATGTTGTAAAACGGACTAATCACCATTTTATGATTTCGATTGTTTTTGCTTCTGACTACCAAATGAAGAATTCACAACTAAACCCTTGGTGACGACTCTCGTGAACGTGACGTGGAATCTTTTTGTTCTTTTAGTTCGAGAAAAACGTGTAAATATAGTTTATAGTTGTTTGAAAATGAGATGAGCCTATTTAAGTTAGATTCATTATATGGGTATCTTAGGTGTCACAAAATATGCTTCCCTACAGAAAGATGATGCAAATACCGTTAGAAAGAGGAAAAAAAATTCAGAAAATGTATAAATAGTTTTGTTTGGTTGCAGCGAACTCTCAATCATCTAAAAAATGGGCGAAGTTTTGGCCGATATTTAATCGCCGCGCTTTGATTTTTTTTATTTGTATCTCGACAAAGGTTGTACAGTGATATGTCCTCTTGATGTGTCCTTTATAAAATATTCTTATTTGAGAAAATTGTCGCCATTAAATTGCAGAAAAAGGAGAAAATTCCTTTTTTCTTTCACATTTGTATATTGATAACTGATGGCTAATCGGACAAAAAAGGTTACATGCGGCTTGATGAGATCTTTATAAAAATATTGTACCGCTGATAAAGTAGAGGAAATTTCATTAGTTTCCTTTATATTTTGGTAATTGTACCAAATTTAGCTATGAACGGTCAAAATTTGATTTGAACGAAACAATTTTGATTGTACCAAATTTCATTCAAATCATGTATCCTCATACCTACAAATAAAGACGTAGTCCTACGTTTAAATTAAAGGTCGTCTCACAATCGATCGCTTTTTTCGCATAGACCTAGTATTTGATTTTTATGGATTGGCCAAACGCTCGGAAATAATATCCAAAAAAAATGTTAAATGAATCGCTTATAATATTTGAACAAATAAACATAGACCAAGGAAAAGTGTACCATCTTGTAGACAAAGAAATGTAATTAGGGCAATTTGCTAATGAAGCGGTGGGACCGCCAAGATCGGCCAGGTGGATCGAATAAAACATGCTTCGAAATACGCGTTTCAGGGATATTTTATTAGGTGCATAACTCTCTAAGATCTCAACCAATACAGACGTTTAAAGTGTCTGGCAAACGATCCCGATGAGATCTACTGATCAAAAAAATTGACGAAAACATTTCTCAACTTTTCAACAGGTTCGAAATTTAAACGTTTAAAGAATTAAAAGGTGGAGATAAGCACAACAAGTCAAAGAGTTATCCGAAGACGAAACAAATCCAAGATCATCGCATGCCGAGTTTAAAACATGGCACAGAGTGCTCAAGATAGTATAAAGAATGTCCATTAGAAGCGCTTGTAAGTAACTTTTGAACAAGTAAACGTTGTGAAATTTGAGATATACTATCGCGTAAGCAAAGGAAATCAATTCATTTAAGTATTCGCACGAAACCGGACCGGTGGAAATCTCAACGTCGGCGAGGCCGATCGTGTAAAACATTTCGAAAAAAGCGTTTCGGCAGCCATTTTAAATGCGTTAATTTGTAAGATCCTAACCAATATGGAGTTTTGAGATATGTATGTGTAAGTTTAACGACCATATCAGATCTACTTAAATGAAGATACAAAATTTTTGATCTGGGCTAAATTTAAATTGGATTCGTATCTTTCAAAAATACACGTAAAAATTTGAGAACATTTAAAATACCTCGAAATTTAAAAGTTGACAGAATTCAAGACTGAGACGAGCTAAACAGTGAATAAGATGATGCTAAGAATAATCAAACCAGCCAAAAAAAGCCCCAAAAATGTTACATTAAAATCGCCTGTAAAGGTTGATGCTTGAATTTGGATTTAAATTCTAAAATTTAACATCCATTCATTTAAGCCAATCAACTCATTCAAATAATAAAAAGAATCGCCCTTTTTTATTGTTGAGCTGAAATATTTTTAAGTTTTAAAAACCCTAAGATTTAAATCTTAACTCGACCATGCTGTGCTTAGGTATGTTATAAGGTTTGATATTGTAGAAAAAGGTGTCCCCTGATTGATAACATCCAAACGTATACCTTCAGTCCACCAGTACAATTTCAAATGATAACTAAGGGAATTTACAACAGTCCACTTCTACAGCACTGAATTAGTTTATGATTTGTTGATGTAAGCATTTTTTCCTACACTCTGCAAACTATTTAAACTTCTAATAAACAAACAATTCAAAACAATCATTTCAAAAATCTCGCTTAGAATAATTGTCCTCTCTGGAAAATGTGGTTTTACGTCTCTCCGGTTCTTTCTTTTATCTTCAAAATGGTATTATTGTTTTATAAATTTGGTTGCGAACTTTACTAAAACCAGTTCATCTTTTTTAGCTTTTTCGTGAATTTCGTCTCTTTTTCATCGTGAACTTATCTCTCAAACTTATCACTTTTTTGTGGTTTTTGTCAGTTTCTCTAATCATTCGCATTTCTAAACTGGAATCAAATGCAACGTTTTCCGCGTTCAAGAAAGATCTGGAAATGTAAAAGCAACTGTAAACTCGAACAAGGTTCAGGTTTGAATTCTACCACTAATTTTTGTTCACAGTGATTTTCGCCGGGAAACCGTCACACAGTTCCATATAGCATTCAATATCGAATATGTCAATTCCAAATTTGTCGGAATTTATTTATTATTTCACGACGTCTATTATTTATAACAATTGTATTATTGTTGTTTTTAACATTGAAACTATACCAAATAGACAACAAACGCAATTTTCATTCAAATCGAACCCCTTCAAAATGGTAACAAATAATTCTTATTCTTAAAATTAACATTCTTAGCAAATATTTTAGTTTCATTGACAATTGTGTACATCGTTCCTATTTGGTTAGCAGACCAGTATTAGTTTATCTCATTATGAAGACCAAGGGGAGCTATTTGTGAATTGGAGTCTTCGAAGTATTGGATTCTTATTTAAATTGAATCAGATTCGTTTGTTTCTTATTTAAATCAAATAGGAATTTTATACTTCGAATAGTCGGAATACATTCGAATCGAATTCACAAATAGACCCACCCCCTGACTTTATCAAGGTTTCAAGTTTCGAAATACTCAGGGATTTTTAGACAATTCTAATAATCAAGAAATAATTGTTTCCCGACGGAAAACATTTAGTGCGTTTTTTATTTTGTTATTCGGAGCAAGCTATCGAGAGCCGTCATGTAAAAATTGCTCTCGATAGTGGCTCTAACAGGTAGAGTTAAATATTTTTTATGTGACGGAAAAATTCGCCAATTGTTGAATTTATTAGTAAAAAACTTGAACAATTTTCAGTTACATATTTATAATCAATCAGAAGTGGAAACTAGTGATGGGCTAAGTCGGTGTTTTTTTGTTAAAAACATAAGAGAAAATAAGCAAAACAGAACAAAAAGAACCGATTTAGCACATCACTAGTGGAAACCGGTAAGGAGATTTATCACCAGGGGGGCTATTTGCGAATACGATTCGAACGTGTTCGGCTCTTCGAAGTATGAGATTCGTATTTGATTTAAATAAGAAATGAACGAATCTGATTAAATTCACATAAGAACCCAATAATTCGAAGGCTCGAATAAGTTAGAATTGAACTCATAAATAGCCCCCGGCTCTTCTGCGATTACGTTGTAATCATGCTATTCATTTAGGCATCAGTTGCTTCGATATTATCACAGCTAAATTAGCAGCGCTACAAATATCATTTACACAGCAATTGCTGCGTTTATACCGCAATTCTATAAATTAGCAATGCAAAATCGAAATGACAACTGTAACAACGGTATAAACGCGACATATGTATGTATATCTAGCTCAGTCAGCTAAAATAGCATTGCTATGAAACTAACATTTGTAGCACTGCTAATTGAGCAGTGGTATTATAAACGCAGCAAATGATATTTAGCTGGCTAAGCTGTGAATATATCGAGTTTATACCGTTGCTATATTTGTCATTTCGGTTCAACCTTGCTAATTTGGCTGTGGTATAAACGCAACATCTGACGTTTTATCCAAAATTAAGACAATGATGTCGATTGGTTTTCGCTGCTAAGAGGGAGTGTGTTTTAAATTCTAAATTGATGGTAATTCAAAATAAGATGAATGTATTTTCCGAAGAAGATGTTTTGTGAACCTCAGTTAGAAAGCTTGATTAGTTTTGATACGAAAATTCCGAATTTGTAAAGTTATTCAGGTACTAACCAAAAATTCAATATTTCAAAATAAGAAATCAGAACTACCAGATATTGTTCGGATTAAAAGATTCTTCTCCAGATTGGTTGACTTCAATTGTATAACTTGAATCGATCATCAGCTCATTGTTTCGCAAATAAAACAAAATTTTAATTTCTATTTAAATTCCAACTAGCTTTAATGAATACGAACATAGAAATAAGAATCATAAGGATCAAGCTCTTTTGGAATTCTGGATGCTTTAAAGCTAGTTTAGACTACGGTCATAGCACTGTTCCCAACTCGATTCAAATCTTTTAAACAGCGAGCAAACAACTTAAAACGAGTTTCTGTCATTTCTCTTTGCAACATCCCAAAATTCCTTAAATGATTATTGTAAATGTTGTTAATGTAGACAACAAAACAAAACAAACTTGCAATGAACATGAGATTTACTAATCTTGCATTTTATTATTAGGCGGTACCGCATATAAATTCATATGAAAAGTATTTCAGAATTCAGCAACTGCGCAGGTATTGCAGTCGATAAAAATGGCAAAAGTCAAGTTGCATTTTAATACGACCAACTGCATCAAAAAACGGCGATAAACTTTTTATATCCTAAAACTCTGATACTCAACATATTTTGTCCATAAATACAGAGAGTATTACTCAAAATTGAGAAATTTCAGCCGAAGCCAACACTAGCAAAATCTTTAATTAAATGTACATGTCAAGGGAATTTTGACATTCTGAAATTGTTTGACCGCTTGCATCTGCAGTTAATATAAAACGACTGCATAATTCTATTTTTGAAAATCTGCACAGCTGCTGAATTTTTGAGTGTATTCGAAATTATTAATAGAAACCATATACATCCCTTAAAGTACGTGTTTGTTACGGGGCTACGAGTTTTTGTTCGACTTCGTGTACAATTATTGTTTCAATAGGAACATCCCAATATTTGCTTTTTTTTACAGTAATTTGTCAAGCGTTCAGGACAAGAGGCAAAACGCAATATTTATATTGAAACATTTTAAAAAAAAGGGAGGTCTAATTTATAGGGAGAGAAGAAATTGTTCCGGTCTCTACTCACGGTTGCGAAAGGTGCATGCATGCCTTTAGGTTCTGACAGATATCTAGATTTAGAAAAAAATTCCCTAAACTCGTTTGAAATTAAAGCTTACCACATATGATAACGATTTTAGTGCTTGCTGCCTATGAGCCTTGTAAATTCAGTATGCATTTGATGCTGACGGGCTTAAACTTTCGGCAATATTGAAGTGATGAAGTCAATTTGCAAGTGGCAGACAAATTGAACAAAATGGAGGGATGCAATTATTTTATTGTACTATATGTATATATTTTAAAATGTTGTTAATTGAGTAATTTTGTGCAATGTTTTAAATATGTTGTGGTTTAAACAAAAAATATTGTTATAAAACGTTTTTATTTCTATGTAATTCGTCTGATATATTTCTAGTTGCAGTCGTGTCACTTGGTTAGCCTTCAAGAATTAATGATTTTCCCAAATTTATTTTTCGTTTTTAGCATTAGAGGCGCGCGCCACAACCCCTTAAATTTAATTTTGTTTAGTCCAAACATAATTTTTCTCGATTTTCCAACGCCAAAAAAGAACCGGACGGATATAAAATGTGGGTACGTCGCTAGTCGAAGGCCAAACTTTTCGATTAAAAAGTATCGCAATAAACCTTTTTCTTCCAAAATATTTGACACTAAATTCATCGAAGCCGTAGGGCAATAAACTAAGAATTATCGCTGTAGGTCAAATAAATAAGAATTATCGTTTATGGAAACAACATCAAATCATTATAAAAACGTTTCTAAAATTAAATTTACCGTAATAATTTAATTTTTTTGCCTAAAACACAGAAAACAAGATATCAACATGACACTTGCCCTACGCCTTCGGCAGTCAATTTACATCATTTGACGTTTGAGGATAAAGTTCAATTGTTAATCTGTTTCTTTCAGTCACAAAACTTCAAAACATAACCTCTTCATTAACCAAATGCGTGTTTCTAAAGAATTCTTACGGACAAAACTAATTGATGTGAAATTTGTACAGTAAGTAAGGAAATGGAACAAAAGTTATAGGCTGCCGATGTGTGCTTTTACCCTCGGAGTGGATTGCACCCCTTCTCGCGTGGGTGGGAATTAGTGCACTTAAAATAAACACAGCAATCGATAGAGGGATGAATTCTAAGTAAAAAATGGTCTATGAAGGTTTTTCGATCAATATTTTTCGAGCTATTCGCGATTGCAAATGATGATTTTTTATCTACAAAATGCATGTTTTAGAGCGATGTTCAAAAATAAAGCTTATAAAATAGCAAATTGATTGTTTTTTTTTTATTTCTGTAGATGCAATACGATTCGAGGTGTAGCTCGTTGAAGGTGACTTTTCGCCGAAAACAGAATTCGTACCTTTCAACGTTAAATAACGGAAAAACGATGAATTTCTGGAGGAAAACTTTTCAGCCGTTCTTAAAGTACTTGAAAAGACCTTTAAAATGAGTTTTAGTAAAAGCTGTTTGCATAAAAACTTATGGAGTTATGGTAAAAATAAAATGGTTGTCTCGTTTTTTCGGAGAAAAAATCAGCAATGATACCAATGGCTTAACCGCAAGAATTGAAATTAAATGTAATCCATTTACAATGTACAGTTACATTGAACGGTTTAGAATGCCTAGATTTGAAAAAAGTTTTCAACAAAATCAATTCAAAATGATTTTTGAATCAAAAATCCATTTTAAATGATTTTTGACAAAAGTTTCCATTTTTACAATAACTCGAAAACTAAAGAAGAAACTTTCAAAATGCAAGAGTATAACAATTTTGGTTTTTCTTACAGAAAATATTATTATTGTGTCGCATTTGAGTACGAGGACCGCCTTACGCGAGCCCTTTAAACTCAATCTCAAAGACGAAGGGTTTAAAGAAGTTTGTTCAGCTTTACAGCACCTGAAATTCCCTGCAAAATGGTTTTTGGATCGATTAGATATCCTCAAAATTAAGGAAGTTACAGTATTGAGAATGAAAAGTGCATCAGCCAAAAAAACACACAAAAAGAGATATCTTGCAACTATTACGCTAGTTAAAAAAAAATTGTTTTAGAAGTTGTTCTTTGTAGTGGACACATTTTTAACGATACACAAAACGTATTTTGAATATTTGGCTGGCCCGCTTTTGTTGGCCAAAACAGCTGCAAGGTTTTGGATGATGACGGCATCTGTTTATTGGTTTTCATCTCCATTATGTGCCAAAGGTTTTCAATGGGGTTCAAATTCGATGAATTTTCAGGCTTATCCAGTGTGGCAATTGTGTTTTTCAATATAAAAACTTCAACCCGAAGAAAAATAATAATCGTTAATTTTTTCTATTTTTTTATCGTCTTAAAACTAAAATTAACTAACGAAAACATGTTGCTTACGGATTTCACCCGATTACAGAGGGCGGAGTCATCCTGAAAAATCATAGACTCTTCACTCAAAAAATGCATTTGAATGCAAGGGAACAAATGGTCTTTTAAAATTTGTTTATAGTCTTCTACATTAACAGTTCCTTTAATAAAGGCCATTTTTCTAATCCCATGATAAGAAAAACATCTCCAAATCATTTGGACGGATGGATGCTTTATCACTCGTTCAGGCATTGATCACTCAAATGTTCACCGGATTTGCGCCTGCCGTACTGGATTCCATCCGCTCCAAAAGGATTAAATTTACTCGTCGAAAAAATAACTATTCGCCACTGCTGTAGACTCAAATCAACGCGACTCGGAGCCCATTCTAAACATTTTTGCTTCATTTTAGTCGTAAGAAACGTTTTTTTTGCAGAAAACCTGGCTATATATCCTTGTTCCCGGAGCCGATTGCTAATCATATGGATCCCGATTTCTTTACAGATGTCCGCCTTGAACTCAGCCCGAATATCCATAGCAGTTTTAAAGCGATTAGCAGTTGACATTATGGTTATTTTTTAATTTTCTCGTGCCGTTTTCTTTCTTTTTAGACCGGTTCTCTTTTTGTGTTCCAGTTCATCGGTATAATGGATTTTTTTTTAAATGGCTCACACTCGAATAACTGCATTCAATCTCAACAGCAATTTGCCTCGATGACATTTTAGGTATCCCACAAAATGCTACAATTCGATTTTTAAAAGCCCTCGTCAATTGCGTGTATTTTGTAATTTTCAACAAATTTAAATTTTAGTAACCTTCTCTTGCGAATAATTATTGTGAAAGACAAATATAATTGAAAACCGATTGCATTTATACCTAAAAAAAAATCAGCCTAATACGAAAAGGATAAAGGATAATTTGTACAACTTTATTTGCAAAATGTTGGTGTTGTACTTTCGATTCTCGCTACTGTATTACTAAAAAATCAATCGCGTGTTTCGGTGAAATTTTCGGATTGCTCTCAAACATGCATTTTTTAGATAAAAATTCAACATTTTGAATCTCGAATAACTCGAAAAATATTTTTTGCTTAGAATTCATCCCTCTATCGATTTCTGCGGCTATTTTGTGAGTGTGCTAATTTCCGCCCCCGATAAGGAGTGGCATCCACCACCAGGGTAAAAACACACTTCGGCACTCTATGAGACTACTCACACCAAACGCGAACTGCGAGTTGCGAATAAATTCCAAACACGAATTCGCAAATTTGATTCACAATAAACGCGAGCGAATTTATATGTCAAAATCAATACCATCCATGATCAAATATTTCTAATAATACGGTAATTTTTTCCAAAACATGTTTTTTTTATATTATTCGTTTTAACAAAGTTTATAATACATAATTCGATATAAATAATATTATTTTAATCTTTAAAAATCATTTTGATCGCATGTGAAATGATTTATAAAAAAATACTCGTACGAATGTCAATTCTCGTACGAATAAAAATTATGTAGAACGCGAGTGGAACGTAATTTTATTTTTTAGCGAATGCGCGAGTATTTCATCTTTGTACGAATTTAGTAATTTTTCTTATTTTAAAGAATTTTTAGGGCTCAATTTAGTTTATTTTGAACAAAGTAATCGTAATTATATTATAAATCGAGAAATCCATTGTGTTTGTGTATTTTATGTCAAAATTTTCTGAAAAATGGTTACTCGCAATTCGCTACTCGCGTTTGGTGTGAGTAGTCTCTATAAGTTTTGTTCCTTGAGCCATTCCCTACTTACTGTCCAAATTTCACGTTAATCGGTTTTGTTCGTAAAAATTCTGAGGTAATAACCTATTTTTACCGTCAAACACCGGAATATTATAGTAACGGGATTTTCTTATTTTCGAACAACAAATAGGAAAGAGCGGGTCCTTATTAGTGGAAATCAATACATAACTAATTTTTGTGAAAAATATTAGGTACAACAGTAAGATTCTGAGGTGGCGAACATCATATTAATTATTCCATAATATGTAAATGGGCACGTTGTTTTTACTCATAAATGTTGAGATAAAAATCAACAATTTTTGTGTTTTTTATAAGAAATTTTTCCCATATAAATTTTACTAATAAAACCAAAAATTGCATTTGGCAAATGGCTAAATCAATTTCAAGTGATGTGACAGGACTATAGACACATCACTTAAAATGCCACGTCTATGGGAATTAGGGTGTAAATTTATATGGTAGCTATAAAAATATTGAGACGTGAATGGGCATTTTTTGAAATTCGCATCTAAATTATCTTTCAACTTTTTTATAAATTAGCATTTTATTATAAATTTTCTTTTTTCAATGTTCAACGCCTGAAAAATTACGAAAATAAAGAGATTGTAAGTGACATACTTAGTTTTGATTGTGTGATATTGCACAGGCACAACAGAAGTCGGCTAGCAAGATCTATCCTATCGCCTCGAACTGGTTTTGCCATGTTTACTGAAATTAGAACCGATTAAAAATGTAGTTTTTTAGGTAATCTTAAAAATACATTTGCAAGTAGTTCTTAACTAATTTAATTTTGGGTAATCGATATATTATTTAAAAAATAAACAAAACAACCGGCTTGCTTTCTTGGCACATTATCTAATACAGTATAGTTATACTTTCTAACATATAGGGATTTCTTCTTAACCAATCAGCGTGTAGCTTTCCACCTCGGTGCGGTGTAAAATAGATACTAAATTTAACATGAACGATCAAATTGCTTTACTAAACACACTTGTCTAAGCATTATGTCTAATAAAAACTAAAGCGCTCTAACAGTTTACGTTTTGGATTAAAAAGAATAATATTGTTTTTTCTTATATAAATTCTCATTTTCCAGAATATCCCCGAATGATCTAATCCTACAGCAAGATCATACTGAATACCTTGCATTTAAAACCATATTCAATACACTTAAATGGATGAAGAAATAAAAAACCAAGACATTTTTTTTTTAAATCATTTTTCATTTTCAAAGCAAATTTTACAGACAAAAAACAAGAATGAATTTTTAATAATTATTCTTAGTATTTAATTATTATTAATTAAAATATTTATTTTTATATATTATACAATATTTTTTTCTTTTTTTCTCCTATTATTTATTTTTAATTGCAGAACAATGGATGGTAAAGAAAAGAAAGATAAAAAAAAGAAAGGTTTGTTTTAATAATTAAAAAATTAATTAAAATTTAATGTTAATAATTAATTTAATTTTTGTGACAACAAAACAAATATTTTACAATTTTTTTTTTATATAATTTATTTTAAGTCTTTTATTTTATTTAAAATTTACTTTTGTATTATTTTTTTGTCACAAAAATTTTATAAAAACCAAATATTTATAATTAATTTTAGTTACAAAAAAATTAATAAATATTTTTTTCTCTCAAAAAATTACAAAAAAAAAGAATTTATTTTATTTTAAAACTAAAAATAAGCACGGAAATTAAATTTAAACATTTAAAACAAAATTATGTGTATTTAAAACGAGTATGTAATTAAATATATTCTTATATAAAATATAAAACAAATTATATTGTAATGGGCTCAAAATTAAATAATTAATTAAAAATTAAATTATATATTATACATAAATTTGCTGCCATAAATAAATTAAAATAAAAAAAAATATAGAAACAAAAAAGTATAAAATTTGCATTCGAATATATTATATTTAATTAGAGATTTTTATTTTTTAATTTTAATTCCGTTTTATAAATTTTATTAGATTACTAATTAATTTTATAGTATAATAAAACAAAAATATGTAATAGGCTTATTTTATTATTATTATTATTATTTTATATAAAATAGCAATAGCGCATTTGTTTTGGAAATGGGAAGGTTAGAAAATGTATTTTCAGGTATGTAAAAATAAGCCAGTGGTGGAGCCATTTTATCGTTAAAATTTTTAATTTTTTTTTTTTTTGTTTCGTTTTTATTTTATTAGATTTGATATTAGCGGTTCATATAATAGATAAGTACTGTGTTTGTGTGCACGCGCTTTATGCTGGCTGCACCAATTGCAGCAGCACGAGAAATGAGATAGTTTTTTAGTCTTCCATTAATAAATTATATTCCTCCGCCATTTTATAATAAATCTTCCCATTACACACTAATATTTTGTCCTAAAATAGATTTTCCAAGCTCACCACATTTTTAATAAGCGATTATTAAATTTAGCGTAAATGTATAAATTTAAAAAAAAAACAAAAATAGAATTATGGTAATTTTAAAAATTTTAAATAATATATTTTTGACAATAGTGACAAAAAAAAAATCGAAATAAATTTTTAAAAAAGTTTTTTTAATCTCTCAGCTTCTTCGCCATTTCCAAATTAATAATAAAATAAAATGCATAATAAACGAACTAAATGAATTTAGCAACACCAATAAAATAAATAAATAAATATATTCCAATAAATAAATTTAAAAAAAAAAAACATTCTAAATAATAAAATACATATATATATTTTTATTCAGTATTTTTCTAATTATTTTATTTTGTAATTTTATTTTGTAATTTCATTTTTTATTTTTTCAAATAAAATTTTTGCTCAAAAACACTTAAGAAAATTAAAAATTATTTCTTATACCTACATATTATATAAATTAAAAAATATTATATTATATTTAAATTATTATTACTACTATTATATAAATAGATAAAAACTGTGTAAAATAAAATTTAATTATAAAAAAAACAAGAAACAAATACTTTAAATAAATATAAATCTTATTTTTTATTTTATTTTGATTTATTAATTTTTCGTTAAGACGAGGAATTTACCATGTTTAGAAATTATTCGCTTTTTGAAAGGTAAGTCGAATAATAAGCAGCCTATTGTTTTTTTATATACATAGTTTGAATGCTCAGTGCAAATTATGCAACTCTATTTGTGATTATGAATTTGAAGAAACAAACGATGTTTTCGAATTATTGGTATTTCAGCTCAGTTGTACCATTCATAATAGATTTATCATTTTACTAAAAACACAAAAAAATTAAAAATTGTCCATTCCAATGTTATCGGTGTATTGCTTGTTATAAGTATTATTTTCGCAACGCATTTTAACATCATTACCTTATAAAATACACCAATACAACGATAATATTGGAAATATCAGAACAGCGATTTTAGTCGCAAAATGAGAATTGATTTGAGGATTACCGGAAGGCAATAGTATTGGTAAATTGTATTGGTATCGAATAGGCGTTTTTTTAGTTGTTCATTTAACATGATGCAAATAAAAGAGATAAAAAATATTGGTGTGGCTGTATCGTAGGCATAGTCGTGTGTTATACATGAATACGTGTACGTATGTATATGAGCATATTGTATGTATATGTCATAATAATTTTTGAACACTAAGAAGTATCTCTCTTGAGAAGCTCTTTCCAACTGTAAACGTTCTCTATATTTTGATTTGGCTTTTCGACGAGTATAGGCCGACATTGCATTAATTATTTTAATTTTTTACTTTAACACCATATACTTACATATATTAACTATAACAATTGCACATTAATGTTTTATATACGCAATATATAGATCTTGACGACAGCTGACGATTGAAATGCAAACGAACGTTCTAGCTTCTCCTAATCAAAATTTATACTAAACGGACATTATGTGACGCAGCGAAACAAGAAAAAACCTCAACAAATTTATAAAATTTTTCATATTATTGGCAGCAATATATTAGATAAATAAATTTAGGAAATTGCACCGCGACATCAACATTATATGAAAATCAAACAAAAATAATCGGTTGAGAAATAGGCAAGTTCCATCATACTTGGCCATATTCCAGAATTTCATCCAAAAATCATTTTAGAATTCCATTTCCAAAACAAATGTCAAATTTCATAATAATCGGTTCAGAAATGGGCAAGTTCCATCATACTTGGCCATATTCCAGAACTTCATCCAAAAAACATTTTAGGATCCCATTTCCAATATACATGTCGAATTACATCATAAACGGTTGAGAAATGGGCAAGTTCCATCATACTTGGCCATATTCCAGAACTTAATCGAAAAAATATTTTAGAATCCCATTTCCAATACACATGTCGAATTTCATCATAATCGGCTGAGAAATGGGCAAGTTCCATCATACTTGGCCATATTCCAGAACTTTATCCAAAAATCGTTTTAGAATCCCGTTCCAATACACATGTCAAATTTCATAATAATCGGTTGAGAAATGGGCAAGTTCCATCGTACTTGGCCATATTCCAGAACTTCATCCAAAAAACATTTTAGAATCCCATTTCCAACACACGTGTCAAATTTCATAATAATCGGTTGAGAAATGGGCAAGTTCCATCATACTTTGCCATATCCCACAACTTCATCTAAAGATAATTTGAGAATCCCATTTCCATTGGATTCAGTATTTCCAATTTTCATGAAAATCAGATAAGATATAATGTAGAATGCCAATAAATTTTTTATAAAAAAAATAATTTATTACTATAAAGAAAATATGTAGTTTTAAAAATGGCGGTGCTCCCACTTCCACGGCAAGCGATGCGCCATAGTCCTCAGTCCTCACTCAACGTAACGAATTCTTTGATGATAAATATATACTATATGTATATAGCTGCAGCATCAAACTGTATCCCCCGATTTTGTTATCAGTTTTTTTAACTACTCTCCATATGAAAGCAAATTTAAACGTATTCACGTCAAAAAGACACGAATAGAGTGTATTAAAATACTGGGGCCCTCATCCAATTCCTGAATACGAAACGAATCTGTATACGAAACAAAGGTTCAATTCGATCTGTAAATGCGTTGGTATTCCTGAGTACGAACGTTACGTATACATATTTTAATTTTTGTAGTGTAGGCAAAGGGAAATTTTGTTGACAGTGTAAAACGGAAAATAACGTAAATCTGTCAAAATTTTGAAATCAATTTAGTTTTTAATTGGCTACGTAAATAAAATGGAATCCGCGCCATTTTTGATAAATATTATTTTAAGTCAAACTAAAATAATTTTATTAAATAAAAGCAAATACAAATCTGTGCCTAGAAAAATACATATTTCGTAAAATTTTAGTTTTATTTATTTAGTTTATTGTGATTGTGGCGTTGACGGACCCGATATTTAATACAACAAATTGGGGTATATATAAATTATGTGAAATTTTGCTACATAAAGAATATTTTCAATTTAAAAAATGGCTTTTAGTTTTTAACAATTTGTATTTACCGTAAAATGGGGTGAACAGAAACAAAACTTTAAAAAATAATTAACTTGATAATTTTTCATAATACAAAATAAAAAAAAGCAGGGTTGGCTACAAAATCTCGGTTTTCAAAATCTCGATATTAAAATCTCGGTTTTAAAATCCCGGTTTTTAAAATCTCGGTTTTCAAAATCTCGGTTTTCAAAATCTCGGTTTTCAAAATCTCGGTTTTCAAAATCTCGGTTCCCAAAAGGTCGGTTTTGAAAAATAAATTTTTATTAATTCGGGCGGCCCGAATTAATAAAAATTTATTTTTCAAAACCGAGCTTTTGAGATCCGTAAGTGTATGTGAGTGTGTGTGTGTGTGTGTGTGTGTGTGTGTGTGTGTGTGTGTGTGTGTGTGTGTGTGTGTGTGTGTGTGTGTGGGTGTGTGTGTGTGTGTGTGTGTGTGTGTGTGTGTGTGTGTGTGTGTGTGTGTGTGTGTGTGTGTGTGTGTGTGTGTGTGTGTGTGTGTGTGTGTGTGTGTGTGTGTGTGTGTGTGTGTGTGTGTGTGTGTGTGTATGTCCTTCTCGGAACACCTTCGAATTTACAGCTCCATACTGAGGCTGAGTGTTGGCTGATGACGTTTGGAGGTGTTCCTATCGTTTATGCGCCATCTTTTTACTATTCATGGAAAAATTGAGCATGAGATCGTCCCGCTACTTGTTTGTATTATGAGTTCAAAAAGTCAAGTGTGGAATATAAATTTAAATACTTTAACCCTCTAATGCATGCATATATAATTTAACAAAAATAAAAAACAAAAAATAACAAACAAAAAACATTTTTGTTTATTACCACCAAACTTAATTGACTAAAAATATTAAAAACCATTCAAAAACCATCATTAGCAAAATATAAACCAAGATTTAAAAAAAACAGGATTTTTTTTCAGCAAAACCAAGTTTTTTAAAATCGGAATTTTTAAAACGAGATTTAAAATACCGAGATTTTGAAAACCGAGATTTTGAAAACCGAGATTTTGTAAACCGAGATTTGTAAATTTATGATTTTTGAAAAACCGAGATTTTGTAGAACCGAGATTTTGAAAACCGATATTTCGAGACGCTCCCAAAAAAGCAACGTTAATTTTTTAAGTTGGTGATAAGTGCAAAAATAGAAATACAATAGGGATTTTTGGTTGAACATATTTGGACTAATATCAGAGAAAATTCATGTAAGTTGTTCAATTATTTCTTCTTTTTATGTTTGGTAAAACATTTAGGCTGTTAGTTTTGGGTTCATGTTACACGCTGCGTAAGATAATGTTATGTTAAATGTTGCATTAAAATGTCATGAATATTTCCTCTCGTTTTATTTCAGACAATAAAATAGAAACAAAAAATACAAAAAACTTAGGGAGTTAGTTTCAGTGTTCACGTTACATGTATGCTGTTTTAAAATGTCATGACGACATCTTTGAGGCTAAATATTTCTGTGCGTCCAACTTTTCCCAATGTAATATAATGGCATACCCATAAATTTTCAATGATCATCATCATTTTCAAAATGCAAAAAATAAAAAAAACAAATCATTTCATGTAGCAAAAATTCAATGTCATTGGGCGCTTTCACATCTGCCAACTGTTGGCAAGCATAAAATCAACATGTTGAGTTTTGAATGCAATTGATAGATCAACTTTTTTATGGCAACACTGATGTGTTAAATGTCATTTTTGCCATCATTATTTTTTTGTGATACATTCAGCCATCGGTAGTTTAGCTTTTAAATTTTTTTTAGGCACATCCAAATGGACTACCCTATTAATTATTGAGCAATACAGCAACAACCCAATATGCAATTTATCGCAAGTGCGACAAGAGAGCGATTTTTCCGCGCTAAAAATAAGAGCTAAACCTAGGGTTACCATATCCAGGTCGATCAAAAAGAGTATTTTGTCAAAAACTGCTGTTTAATAAAGAGTACAAAAGAGTACATTTAAAAAACAATCAATTTTACAAAACATTTCCAAAATCATAAACTAAAAACTATTCAACAAAATCATATTTTGCTTTATTACGCACTTCAGATAAGAGCTTCTGGCTATTCTTGCAACAGTCGTAAAACTGAGGACAAGTAAATTCCTTAAAGTTAAACTGAACCATCAGTAAACTTTTGACTGCATCTATCGATAGTCTATTCCGCTCATCTGTCCACTGCGCGTTCATTAAACTAAAAATTCTATCTGTTGTTGCATTCTGCGATTGTATCGCAAAACAAAAGCTGCAAATTTTAAGTAACTTTGATGAGGTACATTACTATGATTACGGTTTTTGAAATATTCAGTTCACTTAGCACATCGCAGTTTATTTGCAAAGTCCCCGTTTCCGTCAGCTTATCCAAAAAATTGGTCATATTGACGCTTTGGTCAAACAGCAATGAATCGTTTATATGTACTCCCTTATCAGCGAAATAAATAAACGTTGCTTCAATATTATTCCAGTTTGGCTTGGCGTTCAATGTCATCCACTTAAAATTATTCAGTTAATTCATAGAAGTAGTCCACATTTCCAAATAGCCCATGCCACGCTGGTAAACGTGAATTATTTTCATTTTTTCGAATAATTTCGTTCACTTTCATTGGAATAAACTCACTTGCTATTCTTTCCTTTAAAATATGCTCCACTGTTGCCAAAATATCAATAATCTCCATTACCGAATTCCGTTCCCTTTCTATTGCTTCAATTTTTGAGTGGAATACATACATTAATGAATGTTTAAACAAAAGATAGGCCTCCTTTAAAGGGTTTTCAAAAAACATCTTAATTATTACTGGCGACTGTTTTTGCGATAAGAAATATGACTTCAACGCTGAATAAATTTGTAAAATTAGGTTTACGGTTGGAAACAAAGATAACCATTGAGAATTACAAACGAAAACAATAAATTTATAGATTTTTGTTTAAATTTGAAAAAGAGTACTTTTGATGTAATTACGGAAAAAGAGAGAGTACAGATATTTTCGGCTCCAAAAGAGTACATGTACTCTTAAAAGAGTACGGTTGGTAACCCTAGCTAAACCTATACAGTTACGTATTAAGTATATTATCTTAGACCATATAACATATGGACTGATAATCGTTTGATAATTTCATATATTTTGTTGTTGTAATGCGTATCGCGAGTGATACTAGCGGTCAAGTGGAGTCGTGCGGCCAATTGAGGAACTACAAACAAATTTAGACGAATTAAATTGTCAACAAATAGAAAACAACCAACTTTAGACCATTTAAGATATTCAACGATTTTAGGATTTTAGGTGTAATCCATTTTTTTTTCATTAATGACGTTGCGTTTTCCTGTTTAGAATTTGGTTTTGTGGTCGTTAAATAATATAATTATTTTTTTGTGTTTTGATATTGTGTGTTTAAATTTTTAAACAATAAATATAGAAACGATTATTAGTTTTGTTTGGACGATATATTACAAAATATTTAATTTTTGATTGTGTACATACAAGTTTATTTTTTTTATTAAAGTGTAAATATTTTGTGTTACTACTGAACATTTTGTAGTTAGTGTTAATTTTAAAATTAATAAAATGGGAATCAATAAGTGTTTTATTGAAGGATGCACTTCCACTAAATCTTCTAAAGAAAACTTATCTTTTCATATGTAAGTGCAAAAAATTGTTTGCGATCCTTACTTTAATGCTTAAATAATTACATATTAATGTTTTTAAATAAAATATTACTCTACAGATTAAAAAGTTTGACCAAAACATTTACCGAGATCGAGTTGCAGCTATAACGGTAATGAACAATCAAAAAAATGTTTTAAACCACCCGAAACATGCTTCGATTTGTTCAAAACATTTCACGGATGATTGTTTTCAATATTTACCTGGCGGCTTTGTCCGAAGATTGAAGCAAAGTGCGGTTCCTTCTATATTTCCCGGAAACGAAGACATGTAAGTTTTTAATAAAATAGTGTTGTGTCTTATAATTGTTCAAAAATAAAAATTTAGGGAAGACGTTGAATATCTTGTGGATGCCGTTATCGACCATGATTTAGACCCACCTTTATCGACGTTAAATGTTAACGTAATGGAAACAGATCCAAATATTCCAAGTACTTCTGTAGTGTAAGTTTTAAATATGTGTAAAAAATGAATTATTCAATAATTTATATTCTTCCTGCAGGTCTCCTGGAATTACAAAAAGCTTAGCCATGACACCAAAACGTAAGACACGTCTTTATTTTCCAGGTGATATTGCTAAAAAAAATTTAATAAATTGTACACCTCGAAAATTAATTAAATGCGTTCAAATTCTCAAGAGAGACTCTGAAAGCAAAGCGAAGCGTATCAGGAAGTTAAAAACATCTAACTACCGCCAGAAACTCCAAATTGATAAACTAACAGATATGTTATCAATGTTGCGAGAAAAACATTATATTTCTGAAAGTGCTGAGGGAGTTTTAAAAGTATTTATATCTTTATATAATTAATTATTGTAAAATATATAAACAATTAAATGTATTTTTTTTTTTTGCATAGTCAATATCTAATAGTGAACCGGACTTTATTAAAAAATTATGTAGAGGAAAAGTTGCAGGTGAATATCCCCCAGAACTGCGCACATTTGCTTTAACATTGCATTTTTACAGTCCGAGAGCATATGAGTACGTGCGAAGTTTATATAAAACCAATCTTCCCGCACCAAGTACAATTCGCGCTTGGTACTCATATACTAATGGTTCTCCTGGCTTTACCAAAGATCCTTTGCAAGTACTGGAATTAAAAGCCAAAATTGCAGAACAGAAAGGGAAGAAGCTTATAGCTTGTCTGATGATGGATGAGATGTCTATTAGAAGACAAATGGAGTTTAATCATAAACTCAACAAATACGTTGGCGTTGTTGACTTTGGTTCAAATGCTCCGGACACCGAAGAGCTTCCCATTGCAAAGGATGCTCTTGTTTATTTATTAAGTGGAGTAAACGAGCGGTGGAAATTACCTGTGGCTTATTTTTTAGTCAATGGGATAAACTCTTTGGAAAGAGCAAACATAACCCTGGAAGTTTTGGAGTTTTTGCATCCTTCAGGTGTAATTATAAATGGCCTAACGTTCGATGGTCACCCATCAAATCTAGCTATGTGCGCACATCTGGGTGCCGATATTTACGGGGACTCTCCTCTCTTCAAACACTCTAAAGATGATTACAACATCTATATTTTATTTGACGCTTGTCACTGTGCGAAATTAATACGTAACACTTTGGCAAAGCGGAAAGTTTTGTATGATGATCAGGATAGACCAATAAAATGGGAGTTTATTGAGAAATTGGTACAACACCAAGATAGTTTAGGGATGCACTTAGCAAATAAGCTAACAAAAAAACACATAATGTGGGACAGACATATTATGAACGTCAAAATAGCTGTTCAAACATTAAGTGAAAGTACCGCAACATCTCTTCAGCAATTACTTAATGAAGGTCATCCAGAATTTCAAGGTTCTGAGGCTACAATTAATTTTATATTAAAAATAAATAATTGTTTTGATTCTTTAAACTCAAGGAGTTTATATTCTTACGGGTATAAAAAACCAATTACAGTAAAAACCCATAAGGATATTTTCAAATATTTTGAAAAAGTGACAAAGTATTTGGAAAAAATAAAGCTATCAAATGGCAGTTTAGTATGTAAGTCGGTAAATAAAACAGGATTTTTAGGTTTCTTAATAGATATGAGCAATTTTAAAAAGCTTTTCGTAGAGTATGTGATGGATAAAAAAATACTTGATTATATTATCACATACAAATATTCTCAAGATCACCTAGAAATCCTATTTTCTTGTATTCGGTCGATGGGAGGATACAACAATAATCCTACAGCTACACAATTTGCTTCCGCATATAAAAAGCTACTTATACACAACGAAGTAAAATCATCTGTAGAGGCAAATTGTGTATTGCAAACAGAAACTAATATATTAACAGTTTCTTCTAGGAGGATTGGATCCGACCTAGACTCGCTTGATTGTGATAATGATGTAGAGGAAATAGAAATAGACGACATTCCCCTAAATTTAATAGATTCATCTTTACAAGAACCAGTAAGTTATGTTGCTGGATTCGTTGAGCGGAGGCTGTTACAAAAGCTAAAATGTGATTCTTGTGTTGACCTATTAAATAAATGTGAACCCAACTCATCATCGTTCATTACACTAAAGAATAAGGGAAATTTGCGATTTCCTCGAAAAGATACTACTAAAATTTGTGAAATAGTACAGAAGGTGATAAATTTACTGAAGTCGGAAAATAAAATAAGAACCAAAAATATTTATAAGTTGATTATTTATAATACATTTAAAATGTTAAACATTAATTTAATTTTTATAGCTTTTGATAGTCATGTGTTAGACTGTGATCCACTAGAAAATCATAAATATTTATTAATAAAATTGATTATTGAAATGTATACCAAAGTACATTTGTATCACATTGGCCAGAAATATTCTCTGGGAGAACATAAGCGTTTTTTGCGCGAAAAATTAACTTATGTCGATTTCTTTTGACTTTTGAAAAATTTATAAATTTTCGTGTCCCAAAAGAAGGCGAAAAAAAAAACATCAATTTGTTTTCATTGTGTTGGTGATTTGTTTTTGTTGACACATCGGTTTGACAGCATTTGATAAAAATCAAATTTGAATTTACGGAAATATTACGGAATTTATTATAATGTATATTTTATTATTATTATTGAATATGTATTTATCACAAAACTCTTTTACTGCACAATGCAAATAAATGCGAAAGTTTTCAAATGATATGTCAGTAATGTCAGTCAGATTGACATTTATTTCTTGGTAGTAGTTTGCTGCAAGAAAAAATATGGATTTCAGAAAATTGAAATATTTCAAAATTTTTTTGCCGTTTTTGCGTCAAAAGAACGCCATAAATCAAATATTTTGCTGCACATCAAAAATTTTTGATGCAATTTTGATGAAATTGCGTCAAAAGAAAACCACATTAATATATTACTTTTATGGGTCAATAAAATTGGTTTTGTTTTATTTACTTCGTAAGCGAAATATTTGTTAATTCAAAATTAACTGTTTTGGCGACTGGCACTGTGTATCTACCTAACAGAAAGAATTACTGAGAAAATATAAACAAATATTTACAGTAATCAGTTATATGGAAATATAATCTGACAAAAAATACTACCAATACATGGTGTAGTCCAATATTTGATAGAATTTTAAAATATGAAAAGGCAGTATTAAAAATTGGATAAATTTGATACTAAGTCATCGCCTATCATCGTTATTATATTTTTATTATACAAAATATTGTATATTTATCATCACCATTTATTTATTTATTTCAAGATAAAAATAAATTGAATTGCAAAATTGTTTATTTATATGGTATTATGGCACGAACTTAAAATCATATTTATGCAACTTCGAACACTACATATTTGTTTGACATTTTTAAAATTAAAATTGAACCCATCAATACTTGAATTACCTAATTAAAATTATTTGGCCAATATTTCATAAAACTGGATTGCCCAAGTTAAAAGTTTGTTTTTATTACTGACAAACTTATAAAAGGCTACTAGATGCGCTTTGAACTTTCTTTATCTTGTGTATTATGATAAAGTGTATTTAAAAAAATTAAAAATATTACAAAAACAAATGCATTGGATAATTTAAAAAAAATAGCTAATTCTCCGTTTGCTTTATACAATACAATTGTTGTTGTAACATCTTTTAATTTTTTTAAATTAGTAGAAAATATGGTATGTATGTTTCTTAGACCATTTATAGTTAAATGGTATAATTAGTACCTCAATTGGCCGCACTGGTAGACTTGACCGCTAGCGTAACTCGTGATACAACCGTGAAGTTATCGCTAGCAGTCCATAGTTATATGGTCTAAGTATATTATACACACACTACACAAGATATACAGAAAATAAGGTATAATATTGCGCATGCTGTTGCTATCCTTTTTTCACAATTTGACGTCACGTGAAGACAAAAATGCTGATATTTATATGGAGTTTCGTGATATTTTTATTAATTTTTTAAATAAATGGAAAATAAATGAATTTTTTTTTATTCTTGCCATTAATTGTTTTTCGACTTTATGTTAAAATTAAACATTTCAATTTTGATTTTAGTTATATACTGCAAAACTTTTGGAATTAAATCGCGAAAAGAGGAATGTTTTAATATTCGTGTCTAGAGCAGACTGTTTGAGCACATTGCATAACAAGTTTTGGAATTTATGAGTATAATTTTTCTGTTAAATGCAGAGAACGATTTGATTTTAATTATTTAATTCAAAAATTTGGGAGTGTTCGATTTTAAATATACTAAATTTGAATAATTCCTATTGCAACAAAACTATCAATTGTACTTCTGATAAGAACACATATAGAACACTAAACAGTGAATGGGTGTTTTGATTTAGTTGTAGCGAAAACCATAAGGCAATAAATGAAATAAGCCAGAGATTTAATTTTAATTTATAGTTTTATTTAATTTCCTTTTTTTACAATTTATATTTTCTATTAACTGGGCGTTTAATAATTTGTGAACTGAATTTTTATTTAATATATTTTTCCATTTATATTTAACGTTGAATATGAACATAATATTTGAATAGGTACGTGGATACCAATAATTTGAAGCCAAACGAAAATAGATGGCAACAATTTGAGTACACAACGTAAAAAACTAAAACTTTTAATAATTGGTACGTAAATGACCAAAAACATTTAATAATTTAATTGTTTTATGTTATGTATTCATAATTTTGTTTACCTTTTTTTCCATTTATCTTAGACATTATACACCCGAAAGAATTATTTCTCAAATATTTGGACCATAAAAAAAATATAAAGCATAAAAAGGGTCTCGGTAAACTATCATTATCAATTGTAAATACGGTTTGTTAAAAAAAATTACGATTATTCTTGATTTATTTAAAAAATTAATCAAAAAACCGCCAAATTTCATATAAATGTCTGCTTTTTTGTCTTCAAGTGACGTGATGCGCAAAGAAAGACGAAAATGAGACACGGGAATATACTACCTCTTTTTTCTGTATATCTTGCACACTACACCCATTTTTCATCTCTTTTTATTCCTTTTTCTTTAACATCATTTAGTCAGTTCTCAGTTGATCGTGATCAAAAAGAGTTGTTTTGTGTTTATTGTGAATTTTATATTTTACTTATTTTATTGTACTCAATTTATTTTTTAATCCAAGTGAAAGAAATCAAACGTTAATCCAAGTGAAAAATAATAATTAAAAAATTTCGTCAAACAGTATAAAAGTGTAAGTACAATGTAAAAGTGACTCTATTTGTTTTATTATATTAAAAATGGCGACATTTTCTCATATTTTTAATTTTTATTATACTATCCGATGCATAATTATGAAAGTATGTTTATATACATACTAAAAAAATATTATGTTTTAAATTTGTAGATGCGGCACTAAAGAAATTCCAAAATTCCTGTGATGAAGAGGTCGTAGCCTTTATAAAGAAATCGTTGCAACTCCCGCGAGATCGTCTCAGGAAAAGCCGTAGATTAAAATAATTTAATAAATATTATGTACATATGACTTTTTTTTTATTTATAGTTTAAAAAAATGAATTAATTAAATATTAAATTGATGTTTACCATGTGATTTTAAATTGAATTTATTGTGATAATATAATTACCTTATATATATATTATATTAAAATACAAGTATACGTGAATATTAAAACCATATCCTTTTCATTTTTTCGACATATATTTGATTTGAAACTTGTCCGTAAGTATCATTTATTCACAAAGAATGGTCATAAAAAATCTCCCGGAAAAGTGTTCGTAATTTGCACGTAATCGACTTAAATTTTGTTCGTATTCACTCAAAATCCAAGTAAAAATCATAAAGAAAAGTGCCTAATTTCAATTGGAAAACTACATTAAATTAGACGGAAATGAGTACGACAATAATACCAAATTTCTCACAATATTCCGTACAATTTCGAAATTTGTTTTTTTCTCTCTTTTTCTCTATATTTACTAACACATTCAAAGACACTGGAATTTTTGAGACACTTTTCTTTGGCGAGTAGTACGTTTTTCCGTGTACTTTTCATCTTTAATTTCCTTAGAAACAGCATGCTTTTCGCACAGAAAAATACACGGAAATCCGTGTGACTTGCATATTGGGAAAATAAACAAATTTAGAGATCCAAAAATAAAAAATATGGGTCGAAATAAAAATGAGTTCGAAAAAAGAGGTTACGATATTACAGTGGATTTACTGGATAGAAAATTCCGCAATCTAGAAAGAACCTTTACTTTAAAATATTCAATAACTTTTTGTTAAAAATAAATTCATGTTGAACTACACTTTAACAAAAAAAAACAAATGAAATTTGACATAAGTCTAATCAGTTGCATTCAGGTCACAACTATGATGGCAACATGTATCATTAAAATATGATACCGATTGGTATACAAACATGTTGGCGGACCTGAAAGCGCCCATTGTATGAGAACCGCTTGCAGCAAAGAAGACATGGGCTCCTTGGATATTTTTTACAGTTTAAAGTTCTATCTAAGTATATAGCTATACTGTTTTTAAAGTATGTATATATTAAATAAAAATAAAAGTATCTATATACATACAATATTTATGTTTATTTTTGAAGTTATGTTTTACCAAACACTTGCGGTTCAGGTGGAGCTTGAACCCCCTTCGTTTTTTATTTTTGTAGTTAAAATTGTAATTAACGTTTTTCCTAAATTTTACCATTTTGTAGTTTAGTGTCAAAAATTAGGAAGTGTGGGGTAAATCGGAACAACAGTAATAGTGTTTTTATTCACATTACCAAGTTTTGCTTAATTCCAAATTACTAAATTTCCCTAATGTTAAATTATTATAGTATATACATATTTCGGTTTTCGATTGCTACATAGTATTAAAATGCAGAGACAATACAAGTCGAAGAGTCAAAAACATTATAAAAAGCATGATCCTCTGATATTGAAACAAGCAGTTGAAGATGTTATAAATAATATATAGGTTTTAAAAAAAAAAAACGCCATATTCATTTCTAATAGATCAAAGTAGTTTAAAAAGGAAAGAGTACACCAAGACCCATATTAAAAACAAATATCCTCTTAGCAGTACATGCTTGTAAACTTGAAAAGTGTTTCTATTCACCCCATTTTACTAAAAGTAAAAATATAAATTTCTTGTGTACATCTTGCATTTGTTGCTTGTTTATTTTTGGTGTCGTTAACTAATATGTGATCGAACCAAAATCCGTTCATGAGCGTACAAAAACGGTTCGAATTCATATTGTGAAATAGGGGAAATTTTGCCACGAATTCGTAAAAGAATTATACGTATTCATATTCAAAAATACCAATGACATGAATTCGTACATTTTTTGTTCGTATTCGTATTCAGGAATAGGGGCACTACTGAGACAGAACAATAAATTCCGAACAGTGCTGTTCAAGTACTCCGATCGGATTTTTATTACTTTCCGATTCCGCGTACTATCCAATTTGAGAAAATACTCCGATTTTTAAACCAGCGTACAACCGTACTACCCGTTTCATAATCGTGTTCTTTGCATAAACTTACATGAAATTGTAAACTATTATACGAGTAAAATAAAACAAAACAATAACAAAATTGATCTTATCGCTTCAACGCAAATTGCCGTCACGTTAATTTATCATGAACTAATATATCACTGACAGAAAATTGCAATTTTATGGCAAACAACGATTTACCTACGAAAATCATAATAAACGTCTCTCTTTGAGAACAACCTCGATTTGCGTCGTTCCGAGAAAATAAAGTCCGTCAACTCAATTATTGCTCAAGACCGGAAAGATGGAGAAAAGAATTACGCCAGTTGGTTCAAAATCCTCTATATACGATCTTCCGTTATTTAATTAAGTTTGAATTGCCGTGATTTGTATATGTATTAATTAGTGAGATTCAGCGATATCTAACACCGATAATTAGTTATTTTGTTAATCATGCAGCACAAGCATTTTAATAATTTAATTGATTACCGCTTAAACAAATAACATACATTAAGTTACAGTACAAACTAACTTTTAATAATAAAAATTGAATTTCCCCTATAGGACATACAAAACTGATTAACTTTGATTTCTTGCGTCTTATCAACTCGCTATATCTACATACACAATAAATTTTATCTTTCCCCTATTTTTTTATATCTGCGTATAGATATAAATAAAAAAAATAGACACTAGTATCTGGTTGGCTAGAGTTTTTTTTTTTTTTTTAATTAAGTTCATAGGTGTAAAGCGCGCATATTTTCAGCGGTGGTTGATTGGGGAGTCGAACAAAACAAAAATGAATGAATCATCTAGTTTAGTTTGCTATATGAACATAACAAAATTGATGTGGTTTACAAATGTGCTGGTAGGTGACTGTTGGTTTAACATAATAATAATTGAAAGATCGTGAATTTTAGTGAAACAAAATACAATGTACGTTTATATTTGGTTACCGGTGATTATTATAATTGTGACTGCTGTTTGGATATCGGTTGTAAGTGATCCAGATTAGCTACCGGGCGGATTTTAGTGGATTGATAATTTTTTATTTAATTTTAGTATTTCTACGATAAGCGGAAATTTGCTAAAAATGTTCGACAAAGTAAGTGGAAACTATTAATTGCATTTTACAACTATTTGCGTTATATGTTTGTTTTGGGTTGGGTTTTAAATGTGGATACACGTGACATTGTTTGTGATAGTGCGATTATGATAAAATATGGTTTTATGGTGAATTTCATAATGTTTGCAATCTCTCTAGAACTGAACATTTCAACAATTATATCTAGATTTAACGGTTCAAAAATTGCAATTTTATCAGGAAGTTTATGATTTTCTTAAATCGTCTAAAAATACCAGTAATATCTGGATAAAACTTATCATAATTTCTAACGTGATTAGGATTTTAACTTTGCCATAGATTTTAGAGTTTAACTCTTAATAAAGTTGAATATTTTAATTTTTAATGTTTAATTCCACCAAAATTGGACTTAAGATAAGTAGGATTCAACATATGGACTTTGCTTCTGTTCTAAGCTGATTTCACCATTGATTTTGAATTCATAGAAAAATTACTGAAGTTTTATTCTTTACTGAAGACTGAGTCACATTCTTTCAAGAAAAAGATCTAGTTCATTCAATGATATTGATAAGGAGTCAAATATAAATTTTACTTTGTTTTATTTAAACCAACACTAAAACCCGTCAGTATGATAATAGATTGATAATATTTATATATATATATATATATATATATATATATATATATATATATATATATATATATATATATATATATATACATATATATATATATATATATATATATATATATATATATATATACATATATATATATATATATATATATATCTATGCACTTAAACTTGCTCTTCGACAGCGAATTAATTTTTTATATTTTATTAAATTTAATTTACAGGAGTCAGGTATAAAAAATTACGTAGAGGAGTCTTGAAATTGGATTTTGTATTCCCGGGAAATATTCTCGTTTTTAAATTTCTTAAATTCCCCGTAATTCCCGGGACGCAAATGATGGTATCTGTGTTTACTCTCAATTAGCTCCATATAGTGAACTTAACCTCTTCGCTGCGTGCGATGCTAAAGGCAATATTGCGTGCGATGCTAAAGGCTTTATTGATCTAAAATATTGGGCTTCACCAAAATCAGCAGTTTGAAACCTGCTTGACTCCTGAAGTTGATAAAATTGTCAATATAAATTGCATTTTTCTTTGGTATTCTTAAACATCGTTGCCGCCTTTGATTCGAAATCTCGAAGCTCGGTTATATTTAACGAATATCTGATATAATCCTTTAACTGCGTTTTGGTAAACCGATTACCTTCGGTTCGCTTTTTTTAGTTTTCTGTTAATTTCGGGCTCACTAGATACGTCATCTTCTGATAATGACTGAACTGATTCATTTGAACTGATAATTTTAAAGTGTGCCGAAATTCTCTGAATAGTTTTGCAGCTATACTTGTGGATATTTTAAAGTTTTTGGGGATATCTATTTTCCGATACTACTGTTACCTGAACCACCGTAAGTTTTTAGATAATTAAAAAAAAAAATTGATTATTTAGTTTTCAGATGATGCACCAGTCAAGAATTTACTGACGATGGAATTGCGGTGCAATCGTTTTATACGTGGCATGATCTATGTGGTGTATTCATTCACAACTACATTTTCTTTCAGAACCCATTTTTTTTTTTTCAGGGGTCAAGCCAAATGTTCAAAATTTGAATATTTATTTTTTGGAGCTAATCTGGCTCTATAGTAATATCAGCGGTTGGAATACCAACCAGACGGTGAAGTATTTCAATTATATCTACTCCTAACTAACTCTTCAGGTATATTGGTATTACCGCTGCCAATTGATTTCAGAACGTTTTTCGCTTAGCTTAGCTGAAATGTACAACGAACCTTAACATTAACTGAAGCACTTACTTACTTTATTACTAAAGCACTTAGAATAAACAATATTCAAACAAATACAATTCACATTTATTACGATTTATTTATTTTCTTAATTAATTTTGAATTACTCCGCGGTACATTTTTCTTAATTCCACGTCACCAAAGAATTGCAAATTATTTTGATTTTGTTTTTAGTTTCTAACTGTGTCCTCGAAAATTCTCAGAGCCTGCTTATTTTTTCCTGATTATGTAAGCATTATAAGTTCGAGATTTTTTCCGAAATTGCGGCAAAAGGCGATTATGTAAAACATTTTGAGTTCCCACAGCTGCGACTTTGAGAATTGTAGTTCTTGAAATTCGTAACTCGAAAGTGAGAAATTCAATTCAATATTCGTAGTGCTTTCGATGGTTCAGTATTATACGAGAACCATTGTTCAATATTCCAAATTATCGGAGACTATTTGAAAGTTCCAATATTGTTGAGCTTAGCATTAACTTAATATCTTCGATGTTTTGGAATTTTCGAAATGTTCTTATGAAAATGGGTTTCTAGACTTTTGCTACAGGCTTTACAAATTTTTCGAAATCATTCATTAATATCTAGATTTTTCGATTTAATTGAAATTATTCAGAATCATTCGTGTTTCGTTTGACTTTTTCTGGGGTAATCGAGATTATTTCAGTTTGTAATAAACACCCTCGTATTACGACATTTTCGAGACTATTCGACATTTTCGAATCTATTCGAATTCTTATCTTCTAAATAGTTGTGGTGTCTTTAAGACGATACATAAATCTGAATTAGTAATTTGAAGATAGGTTTTTAGTGTAGTTTTGAAGATTTTTTGAAATTTTCGATATTTCCAGTTTATTCGATATTTTTTAGGAGTTTTCTAGAATTTTCACTTTCAAACTTCGGATATTTTTGAGATTATTTTAAAAATATTGATATTTGAAGAAGAAGAAATCTCAAGCTATTTATGTGAAACTTTTTTAACAGATTTATTTCAAATTAAATTTGATCAAACTTAACATCGGATTTCATTTAACGTAATTTACGATGATTTCATTTTAATTAACCTCCATCTTATAGTTCCAAATGATGCCAGAATATTGTATGGCAATTCTTTGTATCCATTGGAAATCCCCCTCATCCGCGGATATGGAAAACCGCCTAAACTTGTAGAAGGTCCCTTCTTTCTCTTTTTCTCTCTATTTGAATCTTTCTTGCTTTGCCTCGTTCACTCTGCTCTTCTCTCTTTCTCCACTTTTTCGCGATATTACGAATATCTCTCTCTGCTATTTCCTCATTCATGAAGATTGCTTCCCAATGGCTATAAGTCCTAAAAGCTTTTTTATATTTAATACCGTAACTGTAACCAGATAGAAAAATTACCCATCATTGCAAACGGTGACTGGCCATTACAAGTAAATCTGAAATTCGTAACTCGAAAGTGAGAAATGTTTTGCTATGCCGCTGAGTCCAAGCAACCTATGTCATATTTTCAAATAATTTGTTTGTTGTGTTGTATTACAGAAAAGAAAATACCTTTGGTTGGTTTTGAAGAGTTAATGTTCTCTAATGAAAATTAGGATCTATATATAATACAAAATAAAACACGAATTTGTTTTTCCAAAGAATCCAAATCAATTTTTGTATAAGTGTATTTGGTATAAGCATGAATGATTTTTGTAATTTATGCAATCCATTTTTACAAATTTTTGTTATCACTTCAAAAAATGTTGGAAAACATTTTTTCTATATACTTAGTTTATCATCAGACGTTGTAGGAAATTGATCGTGGTAACTTCACGTTAAAATTCGAACATCATACTTACTAATCGATTTCCGAACAAGTTTGGTAACTTCACAGCGCCGAACGCTAAATAGTTTTAGGATTTTAAATGAAATGTGATTAATAGAATAATACATAAAGTTACTTTATAAATAAAATTGAATTATTATTCGACCGGCTATCTGCCAAAATGCATTTTTAAATTTGTTTTCTAAAGTAGAATATCCCTTCTTCAAGATCCCTTGCTCAGAATTTAAAAGTTTTATCATAGATAATTAAATGAGCCGTTTATTTTGAAAGTTGCCTAAGTCCATTTTTCAAAAAATCAAGTTAGTGATAACAATAGATAAATAACAGTATAATCTTTCTAACGGTAAATAATTTATTGTCAAAACAAAAAAAAATTAATATCTAACACCTGTGCAAAAAATAAGAAAATTCAAAATTCCATACGTTTTTTTATTCATTGTTTTTCTATTCTTTCATTATCTCGTTTCAACAAAATATGGACTTAAGCCACTTTCAAAATAAACGGCTCATATGCTGTTGGCATTGGTAGCAGAAAAATCTCAAAAAGAAAGAATAAGAATAAGAAAAATAAAAATAACGAAAAGAATTCGCACGCATCTCCAGTGTTAAGACATTGCCACAGCTATTTTTCGTGCGATGCGATTTTTTTTATATTTTCAAATTTTACCGGAATTAAACCAAATTTGATTCTAAATGTTTGAAGAAACAATCAAATTAAATTGCATTCTATAAAACGTCTTATTAATTTTTTAGGAACTTAATAATTTTTATTGATAAATTATAAATTTTAAATTTTATCGCGCGAATATTAAAATTTCGCACGCGAATTTTGAATAATTATTATTTTTCAATAAAAGTTATTATTTTCCAAAAAATTATTAAAAGATGTTATAGATTGAAATTGAATTTAATAGTGTCTTCAAACATTTATAATCAAATTTGTTTTAATTACAGTAAAATTTGAAAATAGAAAAAAAATCCCATCGCACGTAAAATAGCTGTGGCAATGCCTTTAATGTTCCTTTTTATGTTCTCTTAAATTAGTTTCTCAAAATTTCCCGTTCATAAAACGAACTCGTGTGTTGGCCACATCTCAATTTTAACTTTCTTTTACGTTAGCAATTTTTAATTTTGCGATCCCTTAGTCCAAAAAATTGGGTTTCGAAGTGGTGTCTGTCAGTATATCTATCTATGTCCTCTCTACAGCACAGTTGGTTTGGAACCTTTAACCGATCGAATTGAAACTTCATATTTAATTTTTTTTCTTAATTTGGGAGGTTCTAATATATTTTAATGAAAATTGGCCAATCGGAAGTGGCGGCTTCCACGTGCTACAGAATTTATAGGTCTTACTAATTTAGAAAGTTATAGTAACCCTAACATAGCCCAAGCGGTTAAACTCATATAAAATCAAAGAACTTAAAAAAATGATTGCAATTCCTAATACCTAATGCGAAGCGATTTCTGATCTCCATAATTCATTCTATGATTTAATATTCGTCTCTGTAATATTGTGGGAACGTCTATGTTACCATCCAGAACATCAAAAATGAAACAAGCTGAAAGAACTGTAATTTGTGCAAGGATACAACTTTTTTATATGAAAAATGATGTTTTCTACGATGAACTTATACATACTAAATTCTTTCAAACTTTATCAATCACATAAACAGGATTTAATCCACACCAGTAAATTTAGAATGAATACCAACTTCCTGCATGTTAGATACTTCTCGTCAGCAAACACTACATGCAATTGCTTACCGTTACCGTCTTCAATTGCATTTATCACAAATGAAACAAATTTTAATGTAAATTGTACAAACAGTTCATAATTTTATGTAACCAGTTAAATAGAGTATACACTTAATTCAGAGTATTTAGGTACACTACTCTCAAACAGTTTTAAGCATTCACTCTTAGACAGTATCGTCCTGTTCTTACTGTCTCGTAGACTAGCAAATTAGAGCACTGCAGAAATCAGCTGGTTAAACGACACGATTAGTAGTTTTTTGTAAACCTTATACTTTTTAAGATATTTGCAAAATAAATTTTCTGGCCCATGAAAGTGGCCACTTCCAGTTGACTGATTTGGAGTAAAATCCACTGGGACCTCCCAATTTATCAAAAAAGCTTAAATCTGAAATTTCAGTTCGATTGGTTAAGCCATCTGGGCTGTAGAGAGAATACAGACTGACAGACAGACATCATTTCGAAACCCACTTTTTCGGACTCATGGGACCTCAAAACAGATAAACCTTCAATAATCTCAAGGTTTACAATTTTTATGATTACTATACTTTATTATTTATTTTACTTATGTAAAAGAAAGTAATATTTGACGGCACACAATAGCAAAATGTATATTATACGCCGTATACATACTCGTATACAAAATTCTCAATCCTCATTTTGCGACCAAAATCGCTGTCCAGAAGTTTTGTTTTTTCCTTTAGTATACTGAAATGAGAAATCTAGAAAGAGCCAATTTACACATGCTTTCTTGCATCAGTTTCTTTCCTCGTTTCTTTACTACTCTCTCTCTATAAACTGATTTCGAAGGTCATACTTTTGTGATTCTTTTTTCAACAAAACTTTTTTGTGATTCTTGTGTTTGTTTGCACTGACACAAACAAACAGTTATATAAAATTCCCGAAGGTCATATTTAAAATATTTTTTTTTAAGGACGGATCCGAAGTTTGTGATAATTGTTTCAACTGTAATAATTATGAAAGAATTTTGTATACAACCAAATTATTACAGCGACTACATTGTTATAATTTTGACGTTTCCGAACTAATTTTGTTGATTTTAGTAAAAAGATTTTTGCATTGATGAAATTAAATTTACGATCAATAATTTTATAATCGTTTGTAAAAGTGATCATGCGTGCCTTTATTCTGTCCTTTTTAATTATTATGTGAGCAATTTATTCGTTTTTGTGCTGCACAAAAAATTGTGTGATATTGTATAAATAATACTATCAGCAACCCTAATTTTGCCTTATAAGTACACAATTCTTAAATTCACTGCCATTACTTCGTTAAATGATGGTTTTTAAGTTGATCAACTATACAGCAATTATAGTTGATCAACTTGCAATTTTATTTGTTTAAAAATGCTAGATTTTCGTTTAGTGCGCCTAAAATTTCATTAATTTCTATGTTAAATATGCCGGTGATCCATATATTTCTTTATTGGGGTTAAAATTAAAAAAAAATTGATCTAGGTGCTATTTTAGTGTTATCGTATTATTCTCGAAGCATTATCTGTTAAATTTATTATGTCAAAATTATGTCAGTATTCGGACAGCAAACGAACTTATTACAAAATATGGAACAGAAAATTATTTCACTCACGTCAAAATTATTACAAAAAAAAAAAAAATTATCACAAACTTCGGACGCGTCCTAACTACAGGACTTTTACACACAGGTAGATAAATAACAACAGTGAAACTGGTATAAGCAAACGCATGTAAATGCAAATTGATTTTTTGAAAGCAGAGAAACGTAATGCAAGAAAGCAAGTGTAAAGTGGCTGTATGGCTGTACTTTGCACAGAGACAAACTAAAAAATTCTCTTGGTATGAAAGGTAGTATATAAATCTTAATAGCAAATTACTATGCCTTTAAAATAATATCACGCTCTCTATGTCACGAGACATAGAAATGAACTGCTATGTGACAAAGAGGTGGGCTTCGATGACAAAAGATGGGACTGGAGCTCCGCATGGTACATTGGCTTTACACCGCAGTAGTCATATTCACACTTTTGTATGGGGTAACAGTCTGGTGGCCTGCTCTGGACAAAACTGTCAAAGCTGTTGACGAAAGTTCAGAGAACAAGCTCTCTATGGATCAGTGGTACAATGAGAAGCACATCCACTCAGGCACTGGAGACTTTGCTATTTTTGACTCCTCTAGACATCTTTTGAAAACAGTTGGCAGCTTGTACTGACAAGACCACCGACTACACTATCACGTCACTGTATTTTGATTCAAAGTTCCGGACTAGGATGTAGGATCCCATCCAGAGAGAACTGCATGATGGATGCTGTCTTGGGACCAGGAGTTTTAACTTCTTCACTGATGGTTCAAAACGGGATGGAAAGGTCAGGGCTGCAGTGTTCTGCGAGGAACTTGTGTTAAACCTCTCCTTCTGTCTCCCCAACTACTGCAACATTTTTCAAGCTTAAGAAACTGCGATAAAGGAAATCGTGGACTGGTTGAGGTATAATGTAATATCGACTTGTGATATTCGCATTTATACGGACAGTCAGGCTGCCATTAAAGCGCTTCAATCACACCTCCTCATGTCGAAAGTAGTCCAGGACTGTCTCTCATTTTTCAACGAGATGACAAATCAGTTCAACATCCATATTATATGGGTGCCAGGACATTTTATTAGTACAGGGGATATAAAAGCAGATGAACTGGTTCGACGTGGTATAACGGACCACATTTCAAAACGCAGAAAGGATATTGAAATGCCTCTTGCGATATGCAAACTGCTGCTTCAGGAAGAAGCTAGTAGGTTGACTAATGACAGATGGTCAAGTAGCACCTCATGCGTAATAACTCGGCAGCTCTGGCAAGTCAAGAATTTCGCTTGAGGAAAGCAGGTCTATTACAGCAGGATCAAAATACACAGTCATTCGCAGAAGTAAACATTATTTTATCGAGAATATGGACCCCTTTAGATTCGTAATATTCTGCTAGATAGCACCACCTCGGGAAGAGTGTGAATCTTTACCGCGTATAACGGTTTTACCTGACCTTTGAACTTAACCCCTTAGTACGTCGCCTAAATAATACGGCGCCTAATTGCAAAGCCAAATACAATTAGTAGCGAACCCCGAAAATAGCGAAAAACTGACCAACACTTTCACAGCCGATAAAACGGGTGGATCTAGTGTTCTTATTCTTATGGAAGGGCCTGCGACCTTAAAAGATATTGCTTGGACCCTGCTTAATTATCCGTCCAGTCAAAATTCAGGCTCTTAATGAACCCGATACTACTGCCAGCCGGTACGCGATACATTCTATCTAGGCTCATTGCTCTCCCTCCTAGATGTTTACTATAGCATGTAACATGGTACATGGTAGCGTTGTTACACAAGGACTTCCAGAGGGTGTGTCGTTATTTAATTAAGTTTGAATTGCCGTGATTCGTTTTCTGTAATTAGTTATTTTGTTAATCATGCAGCACAAGCATTTTAATTTAATTGATTACCGCTTAAACAAATAACATCAATTAAGTTACAGTACAAACTCTCTTTTAATAACAAAAATTGAGTTTCCCACTATAGGACATACAAAACTGATTAACTTTGATTTCTTGTGTCTTATCAACTCGCAATCTCTACATACCAACAATAAATTTTATCTTTCCCCTAATTTTTTTTATATCGGCGTAAAGATAAAAATAAAAAAATAGACACTAGTATCTGGTTGGCTAGAGATTTTTTTTTTTTTTTTAATTAAGTTCATAGGTGTAAAGCGCGCATATTTTCAGCGGTGGTTGATTGGGGAGTCGAACAAAACAAAAATGAATGAATCATCATTTAGCTTAGTTTGCTATATGAACATAATAAAATTGATGTGGTTTACAAATGTGGTGGTACGCGACTGTTGGCTTAACATAATAACAATAATAATAATTGAAAGGTCGTGAATTTTAGTGAAACAAAATACAATGTACGTTTATATTTGGTTACCGGTGATTATTATAATTGTGACTGCTGGTTGGGTAACGGTTGTAAGTGATCCAGATTAGCTACTGTGGATTTTAGTGGATTGCTAATTTTTATTTAATTTTAGTATTTCTACAAAAAGCGGAAAATTACTAAAAATGTTCGACAAAGTAAGTGGAAACTATTAGTTGCATTTTACAATTATTTGCGTTGTATATATTTGTTTTGGGTTGGGTTTTAAATGTGGATACACGTGATAGTGTTTGTTATAGTGCGATTATGATAAAATGTGGTTTCATGGTGAATTTGCGTCAATTTCATAATGTTTACAATATCTCTTATTAGAAAGTTTACGATTTTCTTAAATCGTCTAAAAATACTAGTAAAATCTGGATAAAAACTTATCATAATTTCTAACGTGATTAGGATTTTAACTTTGCCATAAATTTTAGAGTTTAACTGTTAATAAAGTTGAATATTTTAAATTTTAATGTTTTATTCCACCAAAATTGGACTTAAGATAAGTAGTACTCAACATATGGATTTTGCTTCTGTTCTAAGCTAATTTCACCATTGGTTTTGAATTCATAGAAAAATTATTGAAGTTTTATTCTTTACTGAGTCACATTCGTTCAAGAAAATATCTACATAGTTGATTCAATGATATTGATAAGTGTCAAATATAAATTTTACTTTGTTTTATTTAAACCAACACTAAAACCCGTCAGTACGATAATAGATTGATAATATTTATATATATATATATATCTATGCACTTAAACTTGCCCTTCGACAGCGAATTAATATTTTATATTTTATTAAATTTGATTTAAAGATGTCAGGTGTAAAAAATTACGTAGAGCATTTACGTACAATATTCCCGGGAAACTGGAATACCTTAAATTTTTTAAATTCCCGGGAATTCCATCCCGGTAACTTGCGGGACGCAAGCCCTAGTCATGTCCTGATATTGTTACAGTATTTTTATTATAACAAAATTGATGGTATCGTGTGTTTACTCTCAAACAGCTTCATCTATAGTGAACTTAACTTCGGCGCCCCGTGCGGTGCTGAAGGCAAAGACTTTATTGATCTAAAATATTGAGCTTCACCAAAATCAGCATTTTGAAATCTGCTTGACTCCTGAAGTTGATAAAATTGTCAATATAAATTGCATTTTCCTTTGGTATTCTTAAACAACGTTGCCATAACTTTGATTCGAATTCTCGAAGCTCGATTGGTTTTAACGAATATCTGATATAATCCTTTAACTGTTTTGGTAATCCTTTAACTGTTTTGTGGATATTTTAAACTTTTTGGGGATATTTATTTTCCGATACTGCCATCGATTGCTGCTGTAACCTGAAGCCACATACTACAAAAATAATTCAGTAACTTTTATGGTAATTTCGCAACAGAAGAACATGACAGGCGTAAACTTTGCTCAACTTTTCGGTAATTTTTTTCCGCTCCATACCAACTTAAAAAAACATATTTTTTTTTTCATACGAGAAAAAAAATTATGATTTTTAAGTTGGTATGGAAGGGGAAACCATTTACAAATTATATGAGAAAATTGTATGTCCGTCAAGTTCTTCTATTGCAAAATTACCATTAAACTACTGAATTATTTTTGAAGTATGCGGTTTGAACCACCGTTAGTTTCTAGATAATTTAAAAAAAATTGATTATTTAGTTTTCAGATGGTGGACTAGTCAAACACTTTGTAGAATTTACTGTCAATTTACTGTCAAGTACTAACCAGCGAATCAGTAAGAATCCTTAAAGAATTTGTCGAAATTATTTCCTTACAGAAGATTTGACATATCGGCTACCGAATCAGTAACAAATGACAAATACAGTATTAAAATTGTAATATGGATAGCAAAATTTATTATTTTAAGAAAGTGTGCTTTGGAAATTTTGATGTATTCTGACCACCGATTTATAACTCATGGATACGGCATACACAAACAACTATGGTATAAAAAATAAAAATAAAAATCGTTCTTTTTGTGCGATAGAGAAAGTAAAAATTTACCTTTCTTGTCTAGAATTTCGAATTTTCGGAAATCAAATTCAAATTTATTTAAAAACGTAGGCGAGCAATGTTATTGAGCAATGCAATTGTTTTTGAAATTTTGTCAACAAAATACACTTTCAGCGTTAAATAAAATGTGTTGCGATAATTTAGGTGAAACAAACCATTGGATTCAAGCAAAGTACGACCAATTACGTGTTTGTTCTTTGCAATTCCGATACGAATGATTTGAAATTAATTGATATAGCTATTATATACAGAATAAATATGTATATTAAACACTTTCAGATAAACAATAAATTTTAAAATAATCAACTTTGTTTATTTACGTTTGGCTTATATTGTAATTCGAATTTTCCATTTGTTGTGGTTTTTTTAGTTCAAAGTTCAGATATGTACTTAATATTTCAAGGGAAAAATACGAAACAATTATTTAAATATTTTCTGAAAATAGGCAGCAAAGTGTTTCATTTATTAAATTATGATTTAAAAAATTAAAGATTTTGAATATCTTTCTGGGTATCTTAAGTTTATTAGAAAAAAAAAGATTTTGAATAATTTTCGGAAATAAACTTGTTCCAGTGCGGCTCTTACTTTACATTTTCGGTAATACGATTTTAGAGTAAAAGGTATATACAATTCAAGTGAGCGGAATATATAAAAAAGTTGTACCATCGTGTTTTGTTGTTTTCTGTGGTAATTTAGTTTTCCATGAGTTATAAATCGGTGATTATGACATATCCTTCAGTTTGCGCGTTAATTTTCGCTCTGTTAAGTGATAACTGCACTGAACGAAAAGTTCTTTAAGATTCGCTGATCAGTAACGTGTACTTTCTGTATATCGCTTTCTTACTTAAAGTTGTTACTGACTCGTTGGTTCCCCCATAAGTTAAGCCTTGTTCAGACTACGTTAGTAATTTAGTCGAGTAGCGAGTATTTTAGTAACTTAATATGTCTGAACACCAAAATTTTAGTCGAATAGATTAGTAAGTGATTTAGTCGAGTCGATCCATTTTATTTTATTTTTTTTAGTCGAGTAAGGCAAAACAAAACAAAAAACAAATGCGAATATGTTGATTTAGTCGAGTTCATTAGTTGCCGCAAGGATATCGTCTCATTGGAGCGAAGGAACAAAGAAATATATAGAGCATGGGTGTATATTTAGTTTGTTGCTTATTCTCTTCATTTTGAAACACTGCTCAGCGCTCACTCACTTGTAACTTGTACTCGACTGTAGTGCGAACGTTTTTTGGTCAGTTCATCGAGTTTAGTTACTAAAATACTCGCTACTCGACTAAATTACTAACGTAGTCTGAACAAGGCTTTAGTTCGAGTTGTCTTTGCCTTGCTATGTCAGCTATATCGCTCACAAATACATTGCTATTTTTCTGTATTTTATTATTGACGCATATTCAACGGGAGCGTTTCAAAATCTCAGTTTTCAATATCTCGGTTTGAAAAATCTCGGTTTTAATCTCAGCTTTTATTTATATTTATTTTAAAATTAAATTCCCCATTTTCCAGAATACATAAGTTTTGGTTATTTTCGTTTTAAAGTGAAAATCCCCATTTTCCAGATTTTATAAAAACCGAGATTTTGTAGCACCGAGATTTTAAAAACCAATATTTTGTAGCCAACCCATATTTAACATTATTACATAATAAATTTTGGATAATATTTTTGTTTGTACGTCAAATGCAAAATAACGTGGTTGAGTGTATCTGTGAGCGATGTGATTAGCTCAAATGTGCAACGGAATGAGCTAAGCGGGCTAAACTACGCTAATATAAACTACGCTCTTCGCTTAGCTTATAGCTGGAATGTGCAACGAGCTTTAACATTAACTAAAGCACTTACTTACTTTGTTACTAAAGCACTTAGAATAAGCAATATTTCAAACAAATACAATTCACATTTATGACGATTTATTTATTTTGTTAATTAATTTTTAATTGCTCCGCGATAAATTTTCAAATTTATTACCTTAACAATTTTCGTAATTCGACGTGTATCTGGTCACCAAAGAATTGCAAATTATTTTGAGTTTGTTTTTAGTTTCTTGTGTCCTCGGGAATTCTCAAAGCCCGCTTAGTTTTTCGGTACCTGCCATGATAAAATATCAACATTTGGACATCAAATTTCATTTTTTTCTTTTCTCAATACTAAAAAATTTAGTAATTTTAGCTTAAGATTTGAATTCTTCTTGTTAGTTTCTTCTGTAGAAATTTTATCAATCAGGCACATCCAGTACATGCAAGGTCTACCGAAAATTTATAGAACCTACATTTCAAAACCCACTGAACTCAAAATAACTCAGTTAACCCTAAACCTATTAACAACAACAATTCCTGTCTTTTAATAAGCAGAGATGTACCCCACATTTCCCACACAAAATATGAGAACGGAAGCTGTAGCCTTCAAATTTGCTTGTAGTTGGCTTCTTTTTTTTTTTGATAAATTCAAGAAAATGATCAGCACAATCATATATAATTTTAATTATTGGACGTACTTCGATTCTCGTTCTACTCATTTTTTTTGTCAAATTCTGTATTCGTAATATCTGATGGTGGTTGACCTCGTTTTCGGGTGTTTTTGTACGTATTCAAAAGGTAAAGTGTATTCAACCTTAACTCTAACAGCTCCATTACATCTTTACCTCATGTTTTTTTCGCAGTTTTTGTTTACATTCAATCCAATATGCACTGCAGGAAAAATCCACATCAGGTGAATGTCCCGCTTTTTTATCATAATAATATTTATGATGTATCTCCTTCTTAATTCGATTTTATCGATAACATATTCTATTCTTCAGATATTCTAGTTCTAGTCTTTCTTGAAAATATTCTCTGTACTTGAGTTTACTTGATTGGGAATATTTTTCTAGTGTAGTAAAGCGTACCAAAAATCTTTTTTGCTGTCATTAGATTTCTTGATAAGTCGTTTAGCAACCTATACTGCGGCCTCGGCTTTGCCGTTAGCTTGTTGGTGATGAGGTATTGAATTAATGTGCGCAAAATCCCAATGTGCTGCGATGTGCTGTGAAATTGCTAAATTTGTTACAACCAAAATTTATTGCTCCATTCGTTAGAACTCTTTCTGGTACCTATTCCAAGTCTGCTAAAATTTCCTTTGCAAATTTTAATTGTGGAATTTGGTGTAAGACCTTTGAGTAGATCTAATTAAAAAAAATCGGAATAGTGGCCAACTGTCACTAAGAATTTTTGTTGACGATCATTATAGTGTAGGAATTATATGCGAGTGTTTAGGTGGCTTTTGCTGTGAATACGATTAAAGGTGGATTTACATATCCGACGATTTTTCTGCGCCGAACATCATGTGACACATTCAACCAATTAGAAACAACTGCTTCGCCGAATTTTCGGCACGGCGAAGACATGAATAAAATTTATCTTTTCGGCGCGACGACACAGTGTACATACATTTTTTAGCATCCTCTGTTTTTTTTCGTTTTTCGATTTGTATTATTCCTACAAGTAGCTTGTGTTTTTATTTATAAATTATGCGTCAAAATATTGTTTGTTTGAAAAACTGCGCCGAAAATTCGTCGAATATGTCAATCATCGATAATACAACGTCCACCGAATTTCCTGCGGCAGGCAGCCGAGCCGAAAAATCGTCAGATATCTAAATCCACCTTGACTCATGCCCGGCCAAAATATATTTTGACGAGCCAGATTTAATGTCGCGCATTATGACTGACTGATGCGCACTTTATTATTGACCATGTAAACTTGTTTTTATATTTGTGATATATTTCTACATGATCTCATTTTTACACCTTTGAATTGTTTTCGTCTAACCAATAACCATTTACAATGATCGAATTAATTTTTGTAAACTTACATCTTTAGCCGTTGCTGACTTCATATTTTCTAGCCATTAATATATATAATATTTAGCTATGAGGCTGTAGAACGCTTTGAAAAAATAAAACAATTTAACAATGCAAATAAAACAAAAGTTACTATATTGTTTGAGGCATAGTGGTAACGCATTGGACTAGAGCGGCAAAGGTCTTCGGATCGATCCCCTCATCTACAATAATAATAATAGTAATAATTAATAATAAACAATAAATAATTAATTTTGCATATTTTGATCATTTTTTTGAAATATCAACAAAAATGTATTAAGATAATTTAATAAATTATTCCTCTTTCTGAAATACATATGTATTTCAATATTTTTTTTTTTTTGATTTTCAAATTTTTCACACCAATACATATACACAACGAATTTTTAATGTTTATTTGTTTCTGTTTTCTCCCCCACTAATTTAATTCAAAGGCTATTTAAATTATTCGTTATTATTGTTGTTGTGGCAGTAGTTGGTGGTGATTGCGATATTGTTGGTGTTTTTTTTTAGTATTCATGTAATGACCAAATATTTTACTTTAAATTAAACATTCCGCTTTATAGTTATTACAGCAATTACACAAGAAAATACGTACGCGTTTATGATGCCCCTAAACACTACAACAAATTATTTAAAAACTTTCATATATTATAAGTTGTAGTAACCCATGAGAATTTTTCGGTAAAAAAATTTTTTCCTTTCATAAACTTCAAAGCATGCTATATGTTTCAAACAATATAAGAATGAAAATTAAATAAATTTCCTTAGGTTGATATGGCTTAGTAGACTAGAAATGTTTTGGACTAGAGCGGCTAAAGTCCGGGGTTCGATCGTGGTCAAGGCATTTTAGTTTTGATTTTCAATTTATATTTTTTTGACGTGATAACGTCTTACACCGCATGTTCAGAAAATTGACAAGAAAGTTTTCCCTTGGTCGTGGGCAATTAGTAATCAACTGTAAGCATTACCTTTAATTTAAATGTATGATTTCTTAGGTTGGTCCTTAGGCTTCATATCTCATACAAAATATTATCGAATGATTTCACGCGATTTAAATCCTTCAACAACTGTAGTAATAGAATGGCTCATCCGATCCGAGCAATTCTGGAAGTCTATTTTTGCATAAAGAAACAGTGGTGTTAATTTAGTTTAAATTAAAATAATTAATCTCAACATATTATAAACGTTATCACGCAAAACACCTACGGCCGTGTTGATGACACAGCCCACTCCGATTTGTTTATTTTTTCAGTCTGTAAGGTTTGTTGTGTGATGCCCCAACGCATGTAAAATCGTCCTTAAAAGCCCTTACTCTTTGGTTTAAGGTCTATTTAAAGTACAATTATCCTTAAAAGCCTTTAGTCTCGAGCTATTCCTATTTGGCTAAAAAATAGCGGTTAAAAAAATATCAAATGGTCAAATGGTGATTATGGCAGCGGCCGCTTGACATCAACATTATATATAAATTGTATCCGTCCTAGGATGGGCTGTACTCCCTAGTTCAGATATATTCTATCAAGTTAATTTTTTGTATTATTCATTAAACTTTTGAGTGATTATTTGAACTCATTATTTGACGAATATTTGACTTTGTTATTTGTGTTTAATGATGTGAAACGCCTGCGGTTTCGTCATAATTTGCACGTGATAATGCATCAGCGATGAT